>JAQPPZ010016915.1:0-1352500 GCA_028583015.1 Wollemia nobilis | reverse complement strand
GGTTAAGGGTATGGGACTTTAATTCTTTAAAACATGAAAAAATTTAATTTAAGTTAGACCTTTATCTAAGTTGTATATGTGGGATGACTCTCTAAGGGAACTTGAGAGGTGAAAATAAAAGTAAAGGTTCTTTTATGATATCCATTGTGCATTAGATGGTTAGAAACTTAAATGAATTTTGTATAGTTGCAATTTGGCAAAGTAAATGAATAGATGCATTTAAAAGGTATGCCTATCCTGAACCATGAGTATCCTGATCCCCTACTACCCTCAAAGTACCAATGGGAAGCAAGGAGAAGCAAGGAGTTCCATGGAAACGAAGAATAGGTAATTGTATCTTGCATTGATTTACTTATGATCAAATAGAACTAGAAATATGGGGAGATATCCCCAATGCAGATAAGATGAGATTCTTAAGAGTAAGAAGGATTTGTCATGTAAGAATTAATGAGATAATTGCTTAATGGTTTAGTGAAGGTACTTTCCTTTATTTTTGTATTTAGTTATATTATGTAATTGATTCTCTTTAGTGTAAACTTGCTTTATTTTCCCTTTCTGTTTGATTGCTCCTTGATGTTATAGTAACTAGATGTATCATTGTTTGGTTGTTTGATGATAGAAATCTAGAGTAGAGTTCTAGGGTGAACTCGAAGGTGACCTAAGGGAATTAAGAACCCCTTAGGGTGAACATAGGTAACCTAAGGGAATTGAGAACCCCTTAGGGTGAACATAGGAGACCTAAGGGAATTGAGATCCCCTTAGGGAGATAAAGGACTAAGTGGTGAAGAGATTACATCTGAGTTAAGATAGTGTTGGACATTTTGAGTCCTCTAAGTCAAAGTTGTCATTGATGTCACCTGATAGAGTTATCACTCTTATTAAGGAATTCGGCAAGAAATAAAGTCGCCCAAGTCATCCAGGAAAAAGCTTCATCAATGCATAAGTGAAAGGAAAAAGGCTCCATAATATTTTAATATTATTGGGAGCATAGGTTAAGTGATTGGTTTATAAAAACCCAAGATGGGTTATTGCAAAGGTTAAAAAGGAGGTTTAATAATTATTTATAAATTATTTAAATTCACAAGGAATTTAAATTTTATAAATAATATTTAATTATACCAAGATTGGGCATTAAGACAAGGTTCTAAGGTTTAATTAAATTAAACCTAAGGTTGGTTCTTTTTAATTTATAATATTTAAATTTAAATTAATTATAAATTAAAAATCATGCCGACGTCGAAATTATTCGAAGCATCGACGTGATTGCAAAAGAGGACAAAGGCATTATATAAATGCCATCAAAAACATTTACCAAGGCATCCCTTGCAATTATTTATTTGAAGCGCATGCGAAAAGGTTTTATTTTTCGAAGGCCTTACGATTTAGTAAAGGCTAAAGGTGTGAAGGTTCGGAGGCTCTAAGTGCAAAGGCCAGCATGGCCTAGTGGTATGTTGGCTTGGTACTAAGGAGGAGGTCCCACGTTCGATTCGTGTGAGGCCTTTTGGATTGCAAGGAAGAAGCGCTTGAAGCGCTTGTTGTTTTTCGGAGGAGCGTTGTTCGCAGAAACTTTATGGTGGACGTGCCATTTTAGACACGTCAAGGTGCGTGGCCCAATGGTGGCTTGGCTGCGGCTAAGGCATTGGGAAGGAGGACGTCGGGGGATCGAATCCCATCGAGGGCAAGGCAAGTGGATTTAATTTTTGATGTTGTTTAATATTTTAATTTTTGCCAAGGTTGCCTAAGGAGAAATAAGGATATGGTATGCCCTAGGAAAGATAGATATTTCTGCTGATTTTCTTTTTGGAAGTATATCATATTATATATCATTGGAAAGCTCTTTTTGAGAGCTATTTTTTTAGATTGCTTAGAGGGAGAAATAAGGTGTGTGCAAGGAGATATTTCTGGTTTTGTAAAGGAGTTTCAAAAGTAAGTTTGATTCATTCTTTTGAGGGTTTATTTCTTGCATAAGAGGGTATGGTGCATTTTATTGAGTAGGAGTAATAAGGTGTTATTGAGATATTATTTTTATTATTGTGTTATTACTCAAGACCTCTAACCCTTGTTGATATTGGAAAAATAAAATGTGTTGAGTGTGGCAGATTTAGTGGACAACTCATAAGGCATCAAAAAGGTATGGGCAATATTCTTCATTGACTTATTTGGGTGATTGATTTCTGAAAATATATTTGGAGAGAAAAGGATTGATTGTGGTTTCCTTTTTGAGGAGTTGTTGGTTTAATGCTTCAAGGTTTTCTAGTTTGAGAGTTGTGATTAAACCTTGTTTTATAAGCATTGTTGTTGAAGCCAGTTGGTCATGCAAAGAACTTGAACTTGAGTTAAGAACATGAGTATCATTGTTATGTGAGATTTGTTGTTGAGCATTGTTGGAAACATTTTGAGTTGGTTGATACATGCTTGGACTAGGGTTTGTGGAAAGGATTGTTCCTTGAGGTGATTGGTTGAGTAGAGTTGATTGAGCCTAGTCAAGTAATTGTGTGAAGTGGTTGTTCAAGTTCCATGAAACAAACTATTCTATATTCTGATTTGAGTTGAGATTGAGATTTGAGAATAGAACATATAGAGTCTCTAACAATTCTCTTTATGCTTCTATGATATTTATTTGAGTTGAGATTGGGATTTGAGTATAGAACATATTGAGTCTCTAACAATTCTCTTTATGCTTCTATGAGATTGAGATTGAGTTGAGATTGGGATTTGAGTATAGAACATATTGAGTCTCTAACAATTCTCTTTATGCTTCTATGAGATTGAATTGAGATATTGATTGAGCATTGAGTATAGAACATATTGAGTCTCTAACAATTCTCTTTATGATTCTATGAGATTGGACAAGTTCTGTGTGAGCTTGTTAAACTTATTTGAGGTAAGTCTTTGAGAAGGCTTGTGGACTGATTTTGTGTAAGCTTTTATGGAATCTTGCTATGCAGATTTGAGGAAGTCCTAGAGAGGACTTATTGAGCATATTTGGACAAGTTCTAGAGAGGACTTGTTGAGCATATTTGAGCAGGTTCTGTGTGGACTTGTTGAGCATATTTGAGCAGGTTCTATGTGGACTTGTTGAGCAGATTTGAGCAGGTTCTGTGTGGACCTGTTGAGTAGATTTGAGAAGGTTTTGTGTGGACCTATTGAGCAGATTTGTGCTAGACCGAATGAACTATGTTTAGTGTATATTTGAGTGGACTTGTGCTAGACCGAATGAACTATGTTTAGTGCAAGATATTGAGCAGAGTTGTGCTAGATTGAATGAATTATGTTTAGTACAAGAGATTGAGCAGAGTTGTGCTAGACTGATTGGACTATGTTTAGTATAGTATTGAGACAGAGCTTTGGAGGTGATAGAGTATAGAGGATAGAGTCTTAGTGGATAGAGATCCAACAAGTAAAGACAATTGAAGATAGATCTGAGTGAGGAGTCTTCAAGTGGAGAGAGATCCACCAATCAGTGCAGCAAAGAGATAGAGTCTTCTAGAAGATCACTAGCTAGAGTAGAAGGGGAAAGAGTTCTCCTGTGGAAGAGATCCATGAACTTGAGATTAGGGGATCAACATCTCCTTTGGATAGAGGTCCATAAACATTGTAATTGGGAAGGATTCCCAAAATATTATTTGAGAAATATTTAGAAGAAATATTTTCTCTGTGGAGGTAGCCCACATTGGGTGAACCACATTAAAAATGATGTCTCTCATGTGTGTGATGCTTTGTGTGATGTTTACTATTTTATTAATGTTGATGCTACTATTTGGGGAAAATTTTTATGTTATACTGTTCACCCCCCTCTCAGTATAAGCACATGTTCTTCAATTGGTATCAGATTCGGTCTCTCCGTGAAGAGTTTAACAGCTTGGAAGAGGATCCTTCAGTAACACACATGTGCTCAGGGAGTGAAGAAAGTATAGAATTTGAGGAAGCACTCTTCAACTATCTCCAAGATCTTGAAAGGATTCAAGAAGAGAGTGCACAACTAAAGGAACAAATATGAAATGATGAATTGGCAAGAATTGAGCTTCTACAAAGGTTAATAGAACTTGAAATAGAAGTGAAATAAAGAAGAGAGATTGAACATCAGTTGAGAGACATGTTGGAAGCCAAAGAAGTAGGACTTGAGAAAGTGGCAGCATAAATTGTTATGCTAAAATGCAGAACTAAAATAAACAAGAGATTACAAGGAGCTACACCAAGTCAGCAAGAGGGAGGAACATCAAGCAAAAAGGAGGTATCTTACCATATCTCAAGGAAAGAAGACCACAAAAGGAAGAATACCAGATCGAGTCCTCATCAAAACAGGTTACAAAATTCCTTCCATGGATATTATTTTTCTTGCAATAAATATGGTCATAGAGCTATGCAATGTACTAGCAGAGACAATGATAGTAGTAGTATGGATTCTCTTGCACCACATATGGATGATGATGTTAAGTGTTACAAATGCAATAGTTTTGGGCATACAACTAGAAGGTGCAAACTAGAAATCTCTAAGTCTAGTAGAAAGACCACAACTCAAACTACTAGAAAAGAAGAAAAAAGGAAAGGAAAGTTAAAATCCTTGCTAGTTCAAATAGCTTTGCATGCTCAGGATAGAGAAGAAAAATGGTTTCTGGATAGCGGATGCTCTAGACATATGACAGGATAAAAGGACAAGTTTATAGTTTTGAAAGAAGGAAATAGAGGGTCAGTAAAATTTGGGGACAATGGTTCAACAAATATTTGTGGAAAAGGAACTCTAAGTATAGGCAATGGGAAAGCAAAAGCTGAAAATGTTCTATATGTGGAAGGTTTGAGACATAATCTCTTGAGCATTAGTCAACTCTGTGATCAAGGCTATATGGTAACTTTTCATCAAGATAGATGTGAAGTAAGAAAATATGAATCTGGGAAACTAGTAGCTAGTGCTATAAGAGAAAGAAATATTTATGTACTCAATGAGATCAAAAAGGAAAAATGTCTCTTATCCAAAGAAAATGAGATCTGGTTTCAACATACAATATTGGGACCAAAGGAGAATCTTCTAATGGCTTTGGAAGATAAAGGAGGTGGTTTAGTAGAAGACAAGTCTAAAGGAAGTAGAAACTGATATGGACAAAGGCAAACAAATAGAGGATTATTCAGTAGAGAATGGTTATGATCTCAAGGGAGAACTTATCTATGCCCTTGACATAGTAAAGAAGGTAAGAAAGCAACACTCTAAGCTTGAAAGTCAGTTTCAAGAATGTGATGAAGAAATATTATTGCTCATAGAAGATTTAGAGAAATCAAAGGCTAAGGCAAGCAAGTTCAAAGATAAATTAGAAGCAAATATCTTGGAATGTGAGAAGTTAGCACAAGAAGTGGCTACTTTAAAAGAAGACTTAAAGGACTCCAAGATCAAGATGAAGAGTTTCAAAAATAGCTCTAGGAACTTGGATAAGTTCATCTATGGACAACAACGAACATCATGTTCAACAGGTCTTGGCTTTGGAAAGGTTCAAAAGAAACAGGAAGAAGAATCTACCTCAAGTATTGAAGAAGAAGGAACTTTAGAAGAAGATACTTCAGAAGATGACAGTATAAGTGGGAATGAGACATCAGAGGATGAGTTGGACAACAGAGAGTTCAACAAAGATAGGAACAATGCACAAAGAAGATACAGATGGAACAACAATCAGAATAGGAGACCAATGAGGTCAAGACAAGGAAGCTTCAATGGAAGATGTTTTTCATGTCACAGGTTTGGGCACATGGCTTCACAGTGCAGGACACATCAAAGACAGGAGTATGGAAAAGGACAACTTTTCCAAGGATATTGCTACTCATGCAATGAGTTTGGTCACAAGGCAATGAATTGCAGGATTCAAGATAGAAGAGGATATGGCTTCACTAGGAGAAGTCCTAAGACAGTTGCACATCCAAGGAATAATAACATTAAGTGTTATAAGTGCAATAATGATGGTCACATAGCAAGATGGTGTAGAGAAAATATTCCAGAAATAGGCATGAACAAGGACAGGAATATGAACAGGAACATGAATATGAACAGAAATAAGAATATGAATAGAAGCAAGAAGATGAACAGGAATAGAGACTCAGAAAATAATAGAGACTCAAAAAAGAACAAGAACAGGAACATGGATGAGAACAAGAGCAGGAACAGGAACATAAGTGATGACAGGAACAAGGATGATGACTTGGAAAGAAATAGTGAGAGGATTCAGAAGACTCACAAAAGAAGAGAGAAAGATAAAGGTACAAATTTGTGCTTTCGGGGAGTAGAAATACTCCCACCCGAGAATTAACCACCTCATGTGGAGGTGGGGGAGGGGCTAAGCTAAGAGGCTCATTCTTAGCCCCGAGCCCCAAAGGTGACCCTTTGCCATTGATGTCAAAGGGGGAGAGATTTGTGTATTGGGGAGATATTTGATATGAGGAGAGATTTGATATTTGAGAGAGCATTGAGCCAGGGGGAGCAAAGTCCCAAGGGGAGAAGAAAAGAAGGTCAGGTTTCAGTAAAAGGATAAGGGTTGCCATCAATGACAAAGGGGGAGATTGTTGGACATTTTGAGTCCTCTAAGTCAAAGTTGTCATTGATGTCACCTGATAGAGTTATCACTCTTATTAAGGAATTCGGCAAGAAATAAAGTCGCCCAAGTCATCCAGGAAAAAGCTTCATCAGTGCAGAAGTGAAAGGAAAAAGGCTCCATAATATTTTAATATTATTGGGAGCACAGGTTAAGTGATTGGTTTATAAAAACCCAAGATGGGTTATTGCAAAGGTTAAAAAGGAGGTTTAATAATTATTTATAAATTATTTAAATTCACAAGGAATTTAAATTTTATAAATAATATTTAATTATACCAAGATTGGGCATTAAGACAAGGTTCTAAGGTTTAATTAAATTAAACCTAAGGTTGGTTCTTTTTAATTTATAATATTTAAATTTAAATTTAAATTAATTATAAATTAAAAATCACGCCGACATCGAAATTATTTGAAGCGCCGACATGATTGCAAAAGAGGACAAAGGCATTATATAAATACCATCAAAAACATTTACCAAGGCATCCCTTGCAATTATTTTATTTGAAGCGCATGCGAAAAGGTTTTGTTTTTCGAAGGCCTTACGATTTACGTAAAGGCTAAAGGTGTGAAGGTTCGGAGGCTCTAAGCACAAAGGCCAGCATGGCCTAGTGGTATGTTGGCTTGGTACTAAGGAGGAGGTCCCGTGTTCGATTCGCGTGAGGCCTTTTGGATTGCAAGGAAGAAGCGCTTGAAGTGCTTGTTTTTCGAAGGAGCGTTGTTCGCAGAAACTTTATGGTGGACGTGCCATTTTAGACACGTCAAGGCATGTGGCCCAATGACGGCTTGGTTGCGGCTAAGGCATTGGGAAGGAGGACATTGGGGGATCGAATCCCACCGAGGGAAAGGCAAGTGGATTTAATTTTTGATGTTGTTTAATATTTTAATTTTTGCCAAGGTTGCCTAAGGAGAAATAAGGATATGGTATGCCCTAGGAAAGATAGAGATTTTTGCTGATTTTATTTTTGGAAGTATATCATATTATATATCATTGGAAAGCTCTTTTCGAGAGCTATTTGTTTAGATTTCTTAGAGGGAGAAATAAGGTGTGTGCAAGGAGATATTTCTGGTTTTGTCAAGGAGTTTCAAAAGTAAGTTTGATTCATTCTTTTGAGGGTTTATTTCTTGCATAAGAGGGTATGGTGCATTTTATTGAGTAGGAGTAATAAGGTGTTATTGAGATATTATTTTTATTATTGTGTTATTACTCAAGACCTCTAACCCTTGTTGAGATTGGAAAAATAAAATGTGTTGAGTGTGGCATATTTAGTGGACAACTCATAAGGCATCAAAAAGGTATGGGCAATATTCTTCATTGACTTATTTGGGTGATTGATTTCTGAAAATATCTTTGGAGAGAAAAGGATTGATTGTGGTTTCCTTTTTGAGGAGTTGTTGGTTTAATGCTTCAAGGTTTTCTAGTTTGAGAGTTGTGATTAAACCTTGTTTTATAAGCATTGTTGTTGAAGCCAATTGGTCATGCAAAGAACTTGAACTTGAGTTAAGAACATGAGTATCATTGTTATGTGAGATTTGTTGTTGAGCATTGTTGGAAATATTTTGAGTTGGTTGATACATGCTTGGACTAGGGTTTGTGGAAAGGATTGTTCCTTGAGGTGATTGGTTGAGTAGAGTTGATTGAGCCTAGTCAAGTAATTGTGTGAAGTGGTTGTTCAAGTTCCATGAAACAAACTATTCTATATTCTGATTTGAGTTGAGATTGAGATTTGAGAATAGAACATATAGAGTCTCTAACAATTCTCTTTATGCTTCTATGAGATTGATTTGAGTTGAGATTGGGATTTGAGTATAGAACATATTGAGTCTCTAACAATTCTCTTTATGCTTCTATGAGATTGAGATTGAGTTGAGATTGGGATTTGAGTATAGAACATATTGAGTCTCTAACAATTCTCTTTATGATTCTATGAGATTGGACAAGTTCTATGTGAGCTTGTTAAACTGATTTGAGGCAAGTCTTTGAGAAGGCTTGTGGACTGATTTTGTGTAAGCTTTTGTGGAAGCTTGCCTTATTGAGCATATTTGGAAAAGTCCTAGAGAGGACTTATTGAGCAGATTTGAGCAGGTTTTGCATGGACCTGTTGAGAAAATTTGAGTAGGTTCTGTGTGGATCTGTTGAGAAGATTTGAGCAAGTTCTATGTGGACCTGTTGAGCAGATTTGAGAAGGTTTTATGTGGACCTATTGAGAAAACTTGTGCTAGACCGAATGAACTATGTTTAGTATAGATTTGAGTGGACTTGTGCTATATCGAATGTTAGGATCCTCAATCCTAACATTATTAGTTAGTATTATTAATCATTTAATTATTATATTATTAACTTATAAAGTGAACCATCAAAACCCTTCATAATGTGAACCATCACGTCTCTTCATACGTGAACCATCATGTCTCTTCACCAACGTAGCTTTAGGGTAGATATACATATTAGGTTGGCCATACATATCAAATCATCCATGAATAATAAGAATAAGAATCATAGATTCCAAGGAGGAAGCCCCCTATAGTGGCAAAGCGATTACAAGGGAACCCCCTTTGAGTGGTCTACGATTATATTTATAGTAATACCTTGAGGTCTTACCATTTGGTATCAGAGCCATGTGGGACCTAGTCATGTGGGAATTGCTCAAAGATCTTCATCAAATCACTTATGTGCGTGAGTATCAAAATTGGTTTGACGATATCACCAAACACAACACAAGATTGGATGAATCAATTCTCATAAATGGCTTCATTAGGGGATTAAAAGAGGAAATTAGAATGGAGGTGACAAGGTTCAATCCCTATAACATGATGCAGACCTATGGATTGGCAAAATTAGTTGAAGATAAAATTAATGCACAACAATGATTAGGGAAACCACTTATGAAAAAATCGTCGACCACTTACATAGCTCCCAAACCTATGCATAATGGAAGGTCACAAAGCACTTACACAACCCCCAAATATAACCAAAATTTACGAATTAAACATCTTAGCTTTGATGAGATGAAGGAACGATGAGCAAAAGGACTTTGTGATAACTGTGATGAACAATTTGGACCCCACCATAAATGTGTTACACTAACATTGTATTTATTGAAGGAAGTTCATCCCTGTCTCTCCATAGAGCAAGCAGATGAGGTAGTTGTGTCCGAAGCAACCAATACACCTACTCACCACAATGAAGAAAATAAGGTCGATGTGCAAGAAGTTATTGATGTACCAAGCAATGATGAGGTATACATACCCAAAGTGATCAATGCTAGCTAAACATGCACTCTACAAGACCTACACATACCTTCCTTACCAATAGTGAGTTCTTGCCATATGACCAAACCTGTTCGGAACCAATGCAGAGTGACTACACACTCCTTCCCTGTTGGCTCTACCAAGGAACGAAAAAAGGATATGAAATCATTACCATCACTTTTGATGCATCATTATGAAGTATTTGAGGAACCCCAAGGGTTGCCCTCCGATCGTCATCATGATTTTACTAAGTAAGATTCTACTATTGCTCTTGTCAACCCCCATCTAATGCTTCATCCTTCTCGATATCCCTGCCTACGAAAGGATGCCATTAAAAGAGTCTAATAACTTACACAAATCCTTCTTGGAAAACAAAGGACAAAGCTTCTCACTTTGAGCTTTGAGGACAAAGCTCTTTTTAAGGAGGGTGGCATGTTAGGATCCTCAATCCTAACATTATTAGTTAGTATTATTAATCATTTAATTATTATATTATTAACTTATAAAGTGAACCATCACAACCCTTCATAACGTGAACCATCATGTCTCTTCATACGTGAACCATCATGTCTCTTCACCAATGTAGCTTTAGGGTAGATATATATATTAGGTTGGCCATCCATATCAAATCATCCATGAATAATAAGAATAAGAATCATAGATTCCAAGGAGGGAGCCCCCTATAGTGGCAAAGCGATTACAAGGGAGCCCCCTTTGAGTGGCCTGCGATTACATTTATAGTAAGACCTTGAGGTCTTACCATCGAATGAACTATGTTTAGTGTAAGATATTGAGCACAGTTGTGCTAGATCGAATAAAATATGTTTAGCACAAGAGATTGAGCAAAGTTGTGCTAGACTGATTGGGCTATGTTTAGTGCTTTATTGAGACAAATATTTGGAGGTGACAGAGTATAGAGGACAAAGTTTCAATGGATAGAGATCTAGCAGCTAGGACAATTGAAGACATATTTGAGTGAGGAGTCTTCAAGTGGAGAGAGATCCACCAATTACCATAGTAGAGAGACAGAGTCTTATAGAAGATCACTAGCTATAGTAGAAGGGGAAATATTTCTCCTATGGAAGAGATCCACGAACTTGAGATTAGGGGATCAACATCTCCTTTGGATAGAGGTCCATAAAAATTATAATTGGGAAGGATTCCAAAAATATTATTTGAGAAATATTTAGAAGAAATATTTTTCTATGGAAGTAACCCACATTGGGTGAACCACGTTAAAAATTATGTCTCTTATGTGTGTGATGCTTTTTGTCATGTTTACGATTTTATTAATGCTGATGCTACTATTTGGATAAAATTCTTATATTATATTGTTCACCCCCCTCTTAGTATAAGCACATGTTATTCAGATAGCTTGTCGTGGAGACAAGATAGATAGCTTAAATTTCAATACTCGTAGCATTCCTACACATAAGTATTTATGTATGGTATGGATATGTGTGTATACCTTCGATGGACTGAGGGTGATAGGTCTATCTCATCAAGGATGATGAGACATATGGACTTATTTGCAGTAATACTTATTATGCCTACACAACCAGACTTGTGATAGGATACTTTGTGAGGTGTAACTTCTAGGGAAACTTAGGTGATTGAAACTTTAGGTTACACTAGTTAGGTTAGGGGTTCATTAAGGGTTCATGTACCTCTATCCTTAGTAAAAAAAAAAACTTTTTCTATTTTTGTATTTTTCTGTTTGTGTGTTTTTGGGTCGTTACATTTCCACTATTGCCACTTTTCCAATGTTTACAATTTTCAAAATTTAAAATATAAAATTTATAAATATTAATTAAACTTATTTTACAAAAGTTTACCTATTAAATTTAATATTAGCCTACTAATATCATAATATAAAATAATAACAACTAAATCATTCTCTTAAAATGTTTTATAATAGCATTATTATTTTTTAATGCTAGTTTTATTTACTAAGATTAGTGTAATATAATTACAATTAAAATAATTACTCACCTAATTAACTTAATTAATATTAACTATTAATATTAACAAAAAACAATGATAATTAATATTTTAAATATTAATAGTACCAACATTATTATTAATACCTAACTTGATTATTAGCCATAAAAGCTCAAATATTGTAGGTGCAAGCCACAACTGGGGTTTTGGAATGCCAACAAATATATATGGAGATGGAGCTAAGGACTATGAACCCTGTTGAGTATTGGTAAATCCTAGAAGGGATTTGTGAGATGGTAGAGGTTGCAAGGGGGTCAATTTGTCCCCCCATCCTTATCATGCCTCTAATGGAACAATGGTAAATCAAGCTACACATTCGCTCGAAGAAGGGGGCAAGAGGCCAAGAAAAAAGTCTTCTTGGATTTGTAAAGAAACTTAACAATAATCCAAATATTCAAATAAAATTACATGAGGTGATTGAGGAGATCCACAATATGGATAATGTTGCACTGATTGGACATATTTATGGAATGTGTACCAAAGAACATGCATTAGAATATTTGATAGACTTAAAATAGGGTCAAAGGGTTGAAGGAAAAGTAAAATTATCAATGGAAGGTCGAGGATTATTCATAGTGGTATTTAGTTCTATAAGTGATATGGAGAATATGTTCAAACAAGGACCCTATTTTATAAGTAGGAGAAGGCTTTACCTTTCACCATGGCATCTCCACTTCATCCCTATGGAATAAATGCCTAAAGAAGTTCCTATTTTGGTAAGGTTACCTTTTCTCCCCCACTTTTTGATAAATAAACTAGTATTAGAAACCATTGGGAATGGATTGGGTAAGTTTATAAGAGGAGAAAAATATAATGGAGTCAATGCAGTAGTAACACAAATATATGTGATGGTGGGCATTGATATTGAAATTCCATAAGCTATTTCTCTAAAGGTAAACTCTCTCCTTTTAGAACAGAAGTTGGACTATGAGTCATTACCATTCAGATGTCCCTGCTACCATCAGGATGACCATTTTTCTTGATATTGTTTGATGGGTATAGAAAAAAATTATCTTAGTAATGCCACCAATGATGGATACAAAAAAGTTAGAAGAAAAAAGGGATAAAAGGTAGATTATCAAAAACCTCAAAGTCATTAACAAGGAAACTTAGATACAAGCACCTCAACCAATAATAGGTTTTAGATTCTTCAACAAGTCATAAAAATAGAAACCAAAATAGAGGGACCCCTAAATAACAACACAAGATAAAATCAAATAGCAAGGAGGGAAAGGTATACTAATGATACTCTAGATAACTAACAATAAATGAATAAGTAGGGCCTACAAACAAAAATGGGAATTTATTCTTGTTGGGTATATATACAAATTCATAAACAAGAGATGACTATTGATGATCTAAGTTTGAATAATTCTAACTTGACTATAAATCACTTTTAAAATAATCTAGTAGATATTATTACCTATACAAATATACCTCCAAAATAGCAAAACCTTTCCCAAGGTTATGATGTAGAAAACCAAACAAGTAGAAATAAAAAATGTGGTAAGGATATATGGGAATCTACTAAAATTGTAGATAGGCCATCAAATAGAACAACATGAGATAAACATGCCAATGATGCTATAGCAGATGGTACCCAAAAAACCCTTGAATATTAAAAGATTCTTAGGGCTAGGTCAAGGAAGAAACCCCTCAAATAAAAATTATAACATCTTAGTTCCCCTAAAAAAAGAAATTTCTTTAGGTGAAAACTTAACCAAGAAAAAACAAGTATAGTATTAATTCAATAAATAAAGTTGAGTGAGGAGGATATTTCTCAAGTAAAACATTGCATTTGGAAAATTTATCATACATAAGCAATTAGTTACAATGGTCAATCTAGTGGTTTGGCCATATTATGGAAATATGGATTTTTGAAAGTTGTCAAGAAGATTACAGGCAATAAATGGCTATGTTTAACTTTCTACGACCCTTCCCTAAAGGTATCATTAAATGTAATCAACATTTATAGACCCAATTACACCTCAAAAATGTTATAAATGTGGCAATAGATTTAGAACTTAACAAATAACATAAGTTATCAATATATCATCTTGGTATGAGATTTTAATACTATTTTGAATAGCCATGATAAAAAAGGGGATACTTCAACAAAATTGACTCAATTCATCTAGAAATATACAAGGGGATACACAAGTTTAACTTATTTGATATCCTTACAGAGGAGCTATGTTTCATTTGGAATGATAGAAGAATTATGATGACATAAATATTAGATTGGTTCTTAATCTTTGAGAGTTTAAGATATAATTCTTTGTTGGTCAAAACAAGGGTTATTTTAGGTACCATTTCAGACCATTGGCTTGCCATTGTTGAAAACCACTTTATTTCTAAAGCCTCAAATGTTTCATTTAAATTTCATCCTCATTAGAGAAAGCATGCAATTTTTTTATCCAAGGTTAAATATTGGTGGGACAATGGAAGTCCTTCCACAAAAAATACTAAATGTCAAGAGAGGTTGAAATTTATGGACAAATGCTAAGTCTAATTCTCCTAACCTTGTCGAAAGGTATATTCACAAGCTGGTTGTGCATGCTACTTCTACCACCATTGAAAATCTTGAAACTACTCACTTGGCCATTGGAAAGGTGATTTCAACCCTCAAAGAACAACGCAATGCACTTAGCCTCTTGTTCTTCTATGACAATTTAAAAAAAAATTCTACCTTGGACGGTGCTGAGGTGTCCTTCGACACCAAAAATGATGTCAAAGATGTTGTCAACGATGAATATGTAATGGAGATTGCTAAGGAGGCTTGCATTGTTGTTCCCAAGGATAGCACTAAGGAGATTTATGTGAAATATGCTAGTCCGGAAGGTGCTACTTCATCCCTCATGCAGTTGGATACTCCTCTTGATGACTGATGGTTCTTCCTCTATTTTTCTAGGTCCTCTACGGTGGTGGATCGTGTCTTTTTGGGTTATTTTTTGGTCGAGGACCATTCCTTAGCTCTAGTGTTTCTCTCAATGCCTATTTTTTCAAGGTTGTTGACTCCTTTTAGTCTGAGGTGTATTTTTGAGATTGTATTTTTGTTTCATCTGGCAGTTCTTAGTGTCTTTATTTTGTTCCTTTTTTATCCTTTTTGATCCTCTGATGATCTGCTATTGTACAAGGCATTAGGGTGCCTTTCAAATGCCCTGGTTTTAATAAATTTATCAATATACAAAAAAAACAATTTATGGATAAATGATATCAAAGATAAAAAACAAGTTTAATTAATAACAATAAGAAATAATCTAGCTTAGATTGAACAAAAATATCTTGAAGAGGTTTGGGAAGATGATCCATTTAAATATGAAGAAAAATGAAAAGAGTCATAGATAATGAAGAAGCGAGAGATAGAGGAGCAAGTTTTGAGGTTAAATTCAAGAATATTATGGATGCAAAAGGGGGATCCAAATACAAAATTCTTTCACAAAGAATCAAACTAAAGAAGAGGATTTAGTAAAATTACTAAAATTAAAAAACACTCGATAAATAAGCAGATAAAATTATTAAATAAATATTGAGGTAGTTAAACACTTTAAAACTCTCTTGAATGAATAAAGATATAACACTAGAGACAAATAAAAGCAAAATTTGAGTCTCATTTCCTCAATGGTGACTCTCCAAATGAATTTTAAGCTCTTAAAACCAGTAAAAGAGGAGGAAGTTTTCAAAACAATCCAAGACATGAAACAAGATAAAGCTCTAGTCCAAATGGTTTTAGGTCAACTTCTATCAAGCATATTGGGATATCATTAAGAAATATTTGATGGGTATGGTTGAAGAATAATTAACTAATGGATCAATTTTAAGGGCCATCAATGTGTATTTTTAACTCCTATCCTCAAAAACCACAATGCAGTTTCCTTTGATATATTTTGATCAATATCCTTATGTATCACCTCATACAAGATAATATCTAAATTAATTACCAATAGACTCAAAAAATAATTAATGAGTTATAAATTGGTGGAACAAGAGGGTTTCATACCAAGGAGACACATTCAATAAAATATTGTCATAGCCCATGAACATATTCATCCAGTAGTCATAAAAAAAAAGAAAAAAAATGGTCATCAAGTTGGACCTATCTAGTGCTTATCACAGGTCATACATAAAATATTGAAGCAAATGGGTTTCAATGAAGGATGGATTAAATTGAACCAAGGATGCATTGATAAACCTAAATCTGTAGTTATGATCAATGGTAGACCCATCAGCTTCTTTGAAATTTCCAAGGGCACTATACAAGGCTACCCCTCTTTATCCCTTCCTATTTTATCTTTTATTAGAGGGTTTGAGCAAAGCAATTCAAGTGTCCTTAGAAAAACTAGACTTGTAGGGTATCAAATCCTCAACCAATGTCAAACCTACAACCCATATTCTATTCACTAATGAAACCATTCTAATGGTATGGGCTAGAATTCAAAAAACCAAAGCAACCAAGGGAATTCTAAGGGACTTGACTGTAGCCTTAGGTAGCTAGATAAACAAGGACAAAATCTCCATACATTTCATCAATGCATTAGTAAATTTCAAGAGAAATATCTATAGAATTATTGAATTTCAAGATAATTAAAACAACAAATCCATGAATTATCTAGGAATACCTATCAAAGTGGAAAGGCATAGAATTAGTGACCTAAAAGTACCAAGTAGAAAAATTTAGGAGATTAATGAGCAGTTGGGAAAACCATTTCCTTAACTTAGTTGATAAGTTAATCTTAATAAAATCAACTTTATCTACAATTCCAATCTATTGTATGACTTTACTCTTGGAACTAGAGACCATTAGTTTGGATATTGAAAAATGAATCAAAGCATTTTATGTGTAGGTGGAAAAAATAATAGTAAGAAATACCATTTAGTTAATGGTTAATGATAGTTAATCCTAAATCAGCTGGAGGTTTGGGGATAAGACAAGTAGAGAAGATAGGTCTTGTTTTGGTTGCAAGGACTTCTTAGAGATTTATTTTGTACCACTCAACTCCTTGGGTATCCCTTATCATTCACAAGTATTATTGTGGATCAAATATCAAGGATTTGTTACAACATTGTATCCTAAATCCCAAGGGAACATCAATCTAGAAAAACATATTGGGAGGTCTATAAATTCTAAAAGAACATATAACCTGGGTGGTTAAAGAAGGAAATATATAAGTGTTCTCTCAATTGTAGGACTAAAACCCTTGGAGACCTGTGAAGACCTATGAATACCTATGAAGACCTGGATATAATAAGATAATAGTGTAATAAACATGAATTGAGTAGAGTTAAATATTCCTACATGATGGTGGATCACAAATTAGGTTGGAAGGATTGTATAGTTAAGGAGAGTATATTGGAGGATTACCTAAAAATTCAAATCCCTAGCTCAATATTTTGAGGGAGCAACTACAAAATATTTATCTATTTATCTAAGAGGTTCGGGATATTTCTATGTGGTCAAATAATAACAAACCTGTTGAACCCATAGTTAAGAGGGTTTACTCTTATATTTTAAACAAAATTGTAATAAATATTAATCAAAATTGCAAATGGGATTTCATATTTAAGGTATTATCAACCCAAAAATTAAGGTATTTGTTGGTTGGTAGCACATGGAACTATTCTAATAGTAGAAAACAAAAGGAAAAGGGTGTGCAGGGATCAAATATATGCTTTATTTATGCAAAGGATAATGAAATGGTCAATCATTTGCTATTTACTTGCAATATTTCTAAATATTTTTGGATAAGCCTACTTCATATATTTAATAGACATGAACCTAAGATAAATGAATTTTTAGGTATCATTCAAATATCAAACTAGAAATGGAACAACAAGCTTATAAACACTTTATGGTAAAATGGATCACAAGGTCTCATGTGGTAGATTTGGAAAGTGAGAGACCAACATTTCTTTAGGGTTAGATTATGGAAATAGTTAATAATTTGAACATGACTCTGATATCCTTGGTGGAATAATCAATAATTTTTTTTCCTCAAATAATGTGTAGCATAAATAAACATACAAATTATACTATACATATCTTGATAAAGTTAAACATAACCTTAATCTAAATCAACAACATGAATTTGGTTGTGCATATCAATTTTTTAAATACTCTATTGAGTAGATGAATTTTAGACATCTACTTGCTTCTAAGTAAGGTAAAAAGGGTAGGCCCAAAACCATTTTTATCAGATATGGAAACTATAACTATTGTTAAAATTCATAATTTAAATGTAGTTTTGCTATTAGGCTTGTATGGTTTTTTTTTCGCTTCTCCCTAAACTATTTTCTAGTTTATCTAGCGTTGTAGTTCATGTTTTAGTAATGGCCCAAGTTGAGTATTATAGTACTTAGTTTTAATATGCTTTGTTATCTATTTTTATGATAAATAGAAAGTCTCATTTTTTATTTATAAAAAAAAAATTAATACCTAATGTAATAAAATTATTAACCAATGTTATCACCCACCTATGAAGGATGAATCTTTTTCTTTATAGAAACCTCCTTTATAAATGATGCTTTTAAATCAACATCCACATATGCAATGCATCTATTTTAGGATATTTACCCTTATAATTTTCAATGAGAATTTCATCCATGATTTTCCTTTTCTCTCAACTTTGGTTGTTTTCCCATACAACCACAAACTTCATCACTAGTACCATATTCTAAAAACAACATAATCCAAATTTAGAAAGCAACAAGGAAAAGCCCTACTAGGGTGGGCCATTACATATACACCATGGAACTTCCATTAGTCCATGATGTTTATATACTATGGTGGTTATATTAACAAATGGAACTTTTTAACTATTATGATTGTGTTGGGAAATGGAGCTTCCATACAAGCACCATCTCACATATAATTTTTTGTTTGTATTTTGCTTTGTATTTTAGGTTAGCAAATCTAAATTTCTCACATTGTTTTGTCATCATTTTAGTTATTTTTTCTAAAATATTTTGAGCAAATATGTAGAGAATGCATTCTACAACTACAAAATTGTAATAGGAACAAGAATAGGCTCTAAATATGGTACTACACCTATAATTTAAGGCTTAGTCCTTGAATTAATGCTTCATATTTTAGCATAAAATTAAACTCGTAAGTAGCTACATTTTGTATAGTTTGATGGTTTGTATGCATATCTCATGATCCCTCACTCCAAATAAAAAGTAAATAAAATTATTTTCCATAAGGATTGAAATAAAAAAGGCACATAAATCTAGAAATTAACTTTATTCATTGCTATATTCACTTGGATTGCATTTTACTATTTTAATTTACATTTAATAAAGGACATAGGATTTCAAACCCTAGGTGTGTGTTCAAACAATGCTACAAAACATATATTGGTAGGTTTCATACTAATACCTCCATAATATCAAGTGTGTAAGGAAATTTCATGTGTCCACATATTTTGTGAACTTAACATGAAACACCATATGGGTTTGAAAGCTTTCTTATCCCACTCAATGTTGGCAATTTTGGGTACCTTGGGTACATTGCCTTTGCTCAAGTGTAGTTGTTGTCATTGATGTCAAGGAGTTCTTGGAGCAATTTGTTTTTATGTCTAAGTATGTGTTTTGATGAAGGTTTCAGCTGGTCAGTAAGTCTCCAAGAAAATCAGAGTAGCCCAGTTGCAAAAGATCCAAAAAAAGATAAGTTAGAAAAAGTTTGCAGGCGGCTGGAAAAACTGTCGCGATTTCGTGACATGTTTTAGGAGAGAGAAAGTTTGGGCAAAACTGTCACGATTTCGTGACATGCTGGAAGGTAGAGGCAAAGCGGGCAAAACTATCGCGATTTCGCGACATGTCGCATTTTCGCGACTCGGGAAGCGTAGGAAGGTAGAGAAAGAAAAGTGTCACGATTTCGTGACACATTGCCAGGAAAGTTGTTCGAACGAGCAAGTGTCACGATTTCGTGACATGTTGCAGGAGAGAGAGTCCGAAAGGAAAAGTGTCACGATTTCATGACATGTTGAAGAAGAGGAAGTCTGCAGTGTTAACTATCATGATTTCGTGACAAGTTTGAAGAGAGAGAAAGTGATTCAGGAACTGTCACGATTTTGCGACATGCTGCAAAAGACAAAGTGAGGACTGTTGCGATTTCGTGACAGGATGCAAAGTTCCAGTTGAGGACTATCATGATTTCGTGACATGCTAAAAAGCTCGAAGTGAGAACTGTCATGATTTTGTGACTTGCAGCAAAGAGAAGAGCCTGAAAGGAGAAGCGTCATGATTTTGCGATAGGCAATGGTGAAAGCATACGGAAGCCAGAAGTGTCACGATTTCACGACAGGCAGTGGAGAAAGCGTTCAAAAGCCAGAAGCATCATGATTTCGTGATAGGCTACAAAGAAGTTGTACGGATGCAAAAAGTGTCATGATTTCATGACAGGTTGAGTTGGCAGCTTGTAGTTGCAGAATGTGTCACGATTTCATGACTGGAATAATGATGACATCAGCAAATGGAAGGAGTGTCACGATTTCATGACAGAAGCGGAGAAGAAGGCTTTGAAGTCTAAAGCATCATGATTTCATGACAGAATTGTAGATGACATCAGCAAGAGGCAAAGGTGTCATGATTTTGCGACAGAAGTTGAGAGGAAGGGCATGAAGACAGAAGCGTCACGATTTCACGATAGAAGAGAAGATGACGTCAGCAAAGATAGGAAGTGTCATGATTTCGTGACATAAGCGGTAAGGAGGTCGACAAAGGCAGTAGTGTCACGATTTCGTGACAGCAAGCATAGAAGGTGTACGACAGGCAAAGATGTCACGATATCGCGACATGTTGAAGTTTCGTGCCAAAAGCTACAGGGAGGCAGTGAAGTCGACAGAGTTAAATCTGGGCTGACATAGTGCAGGGTTTTGCAGCCGACGTGATTGTAGGGTAAACAGTCGACTAAGATCAAGGTTCTAATCTTGAGATTGCAAGTATAAAAGGAGGGTTGTTTGATTTGTTTTGGCATCGATCGAAGTGTGCGTTCGAAGTGCATTGAACTTGCGCAAGTAAAGTTTGCGATGCACAAAGAGTGAGTCATTTTGAATTTAGCGAGGAGTGTAAGATGCAGCCATAATAGTGCAGATAGCATAGAAGTGGCGGTGGATGCACAAAGGAGCAAAAGCTATTGGTGTGGCGACTTTCGAAGACAGCACATAGAAGTGAGAAGTTTGATAGCCGAAGTGTTGTGTGCTGCTGTGTTGCGCAGTCTATGCGAAAGTTGGTTTCATCTAATACAACTATGACAGAATAGTGAAGTCTTGGGGATAGCATTGAGCAAGCATTTGAAAGCCTGTGAACCATTTTTCTTTAACCAGATTGAGGATAGAATTTGAGGCAAAAAGAGGACATTTGTGCTAGACCGAAGGACTGCGTTTAGTGCAAATTCGAGGACCAATTTTGCGGTGACAGAGTTGAGGACAGAGATCTCCAGCCAGAGCAGGGAAGACAGGTGTCTTCTGTGGAAAGAGTTCCACTTGCTAAGGGCATAGGAGATAGAGGTCTTCTAGAGGATCACCAGCCAAAGCAGAATTAGGGGAAGGTGTCTCCTTTGAGCTGAGGCTCATAAACATTGTAATCGGGAAGGATTCCCAGAGGACTTTGATACAACTTTTAGAAGAAAAGTTTTATCCGTGGAGTAGCCCACCTTGGGTGAACCACGTAAATTGTTGTGTCACTTTGTGGATTATGTTTTGTGCATTATTTTACTATTGTTATTACTGCTATCTTTATTCTGCATGTTATTGATTTGAAAGTTGCTTTGAAAGATAAAGTTAAAAGTGGTCTTATACTGTTCACCCCCCTCTCAGTATAAGCTTGTGTTCTTCAATTGGTATCAGAGCTGGTTTCTCCAGATAAAGCCTAACAGCTTGGAGAAGGATCTATCAGAAGAACATACAGTTTTAGAAAAGGGTGAAAAAGATAAGTTCGATCTCTAAAGTAAATTCTTCTGGGCTTTAAGGATTTCAGAGAATAAAGTTATGTTCTCAAGCATCATGACAGGAAGAAGAGACAACAAGATCAATCTTCAGCCTGAAGAACGATGGATTCCAGTTGGTCACAAAAGGAACAATCATCCAAGGCATCAAATCAGGTTACATAATACTTTCCATGGCTACTGTTTTTCTTGCAAGAAATTTGGTCACAAAGCTATCCATTGCATTAAATCCATGAATAGTCATAGTAAAGAAAATGTTAACTCTTTTGCACCTCTTTTGGATAAAAATGTCATATGTTACAATTGCAAGAATGTTGGGCATATAGCAAGGATGTGCAGTTTGGATAGACCTAACCTAAAGTCTGCTAAAAAGAGAAATGAGATTAAGTCTAAGTCAATGATAGTTCAAACTACTTTTCATGCTCAAGACAAAGCTGAGAAATGGTATCTTGATAGTGGTTGTTCAAAACATATGACTGGTGAAAAAGATAAGTTTTTGGTTTTAAAAAACACAAATAGAGGAACAGTTAGTTTTGGAGATAACAGGTCTGCTAAAATCTATGGTAAAGGGACTCTTAGCTTGGATGGGAAATCTAAAACTGAAAATGTGCTTTATGTAGAAGGTTTAAGACATAATCTTCTAAGTGTGAGTCAACTTTGTGATCAAGGACACATAGTATCTTTCTTTTTAGATAGATGTGAGATTCGTAAAGAAAAAAATGGAAAACTCATTGCTAGTGCTACAAGGACTCCAAACAATCTTTACATGCTAAGTGAGATAAGAAAGGAAAAGTGTTTTCTAACTCAAGAAGATGAGAGTTGGTTATGGCATAAAATATTGGGGCATTTGAGCTTTGATAATCTTGTCAACATTAGTAACAAGGAAGCGATTAGAGACTTGCCCAAAATTAAAAGGCCCCATAACACCATTTGCGGTCCTTGTCAACATGGAAAATAGACCAGAACCAGTTTTAAATCAAAAGGGTATACTTCTTCAAAACCATTAGATCTCATTCATACTGATTTATGTGGCCCCACCAGAACTCAGAGCATTCAGGGAGAAAGCTACTTCATGCTGTTTATAGATGATTATTCTAGAATGACTTGGGTGACCTTTCTCAAAGAAAAATTTGAAGCTTTTGAAAAATTTAAAGCTTTCAAAGAAATGATTGAAAATGAGACTGAAAAGAGAATCAAATGTTTAAGATCGGACAGAGGAGGAGAGTTCACCTCTAATGAATTTGTGGAATACTGTGAGCATCAGGGAATTAAGAGAGAATATTCAGCAACAAGAACTCCTCAACAAAATGGAGTAGTTGAAAGAAAAAATAGAACTATTGAAAATATGGCTAGAGCAATGTTGAATGAGTCAAAACTTTTAGATGGTTTCTGGAAAGAGGCGATCGAGTACAGATGGTACACATTATCACCGGGGGCCCAACTTAGAGTAAATCATCATAAAACTCCTTATGAGTTGTGGAAAGGAAGACCAGCTACGGTCAAACATTTCAAAGTGTTTGGGAGTAAGTGCTTCATCGAAGGGAAGATCGGAACCCGGGTAAGTTTGATCCTAGGTGTGATGAAGGAATTTTTCTTGGCTATTCCAGTAGAAGCAAAGCTTACGGATGTTTCAACAAAAGAACGCATACAATCGTAGAAAGCATAAATGTAACAAGTTGATGAAAAGACAGGAATAAGAGAACCTGTCAAGGAAATCGATGATGAAATCTGTCAAGAAGAATTCAGAGAGGTTTCAGATGAAGAAGAGGAAAAACAATAGCTACTTCCTAAAACTCCGTCACGATATGTTCAGAAACATCATCCCAAATATTTGATCATTGGTGATCCAAACAGCAGACAAACTAGAAGAAGAGTCATTCCGACACACGCTTCTACAAATATTTCTTTATTATCTCAGATTGAGCCAAGAGATTTCAGTGAAGCATGTGCAGATAAATTTTGGGTAAAAGCAATGGATGAAGAGCTAAATCAAATAGAGAAAAGTGAAACTTGGGATTTAGTTCCAAGACCTAAGAACAAGAATGTCATTGGCACGAAATGGATTTTCAGAAATAAACTCAATGAGGATGGAAATATTGTCAAAAACAAAGCCAGGTTGGTTTGCAAAGGTTATGCTCAAGTAGAAGGTGTTGATTTCGAAGAGACGTTCGCTCCTGTTGCTCGTCTCGAAGCCATCAGAATGTTTTTGGCTCTTTCAAGTTTCAAAGCATTCAAGGTGTACCAAATGGATGTGAAATCAGCCTTTTTAAATGGAGTTTTGGATGAAGAAGTCTACGTAGAACAGCCAGAAGGCGTGTCTCTCTCAGATCAATCGGACTATGTGTGCAAATTAAAAAAGGCCTTGTATGGGTTAAAACAAGCACCTAGGGCTTGGTATTCAAGACTAGACAGGTACCTTCATGAGCAAGGTTTCAAGAAAGGTGTGGCAGATAGCAATTTGTATATAAAAGATAAAGGTAATGATATGCTGATTGTAGTTGTCTATGTTGATGATATCATTTTTGGGGGAAATAATACCCAGATGTGCAAATATTTTGCTAACACCATGCAAAAGGAATTTGAGATGTCTATGATTGGAGAGTTGTCATTCTTTTTGGGTCTTCAGATTGCTCAATCAAAAGACGGTATATTCCTCTCTCAAGGAAAGTATATCAAAGAAATGTTAAAAAAATTTGGGATGATGGACAACAAACCTGTATGTACTCCAATGACTACGGGGTGCAAGATGAGTAAAGATGATGAATCTCCAGCGGCAGATCAAAAATTGTACAGATCGATGATTGGCAGTTTATTATATGTTACAGCTACCAGACCAGATATCATGCAGGCTATTGGGTTAGTAGCCAGATTTTAGGCTGCTCCAAAAGATTCTCATGTTATAGCAGTTAAAAGGATATTCAGATATCTGAAGGGAACTATGGACTTTGGGCTTTGGTATCCCAAAGGTGATGATTTTACTCTCACAGCCTATATAGATGCAGATTGGGCAGGCAATAATGATGACAGGAAAAGCACCAATGGTGGAGCATTCTTTCTAGGAAAGAGTTTGGTTTCTTGGCTAAGTAAGAAACAACCTTCAGTTTCTTTATCTATAGCAGAAGCTAAATATATAGCAGTAGTGGCTGGGTGTACACAAGTTCTATGGATGAAAACCACCTTGGAGGATTTCAAAGTCAAGCATGAACAACCCATCTCCATATTTTGTGATAATACTAGTGCCATAAGTATTTCCAAAAATTTGGTAATGCACTCAAGGACAAAGCATATTTCCATCAAGTATCACTTTCTAAGGGAGAAAGTACAAGATAAGCAGGTCAAGGTAGAATATGTGTCTACTAAAGAGCAGATTGCAGATATCTTCACAAAACCTCTTCCAAAAGATACATTTGAGTATCTAAGGGAGAAATTGGGAGTTGTACTCCCACCCCAGAATTAATCACCTCATCAGGAGGTGGGGGAGGGACTAAGCTAAGAGGCTCATTCTTAGTCCCAAGCCCCAAAGGTGACCCTTTGCCATTGATGACAAAGGGGAGAGATTTGAGTAAGTGGGAGAGATATGAGTAAGGGGGAGAGTTTCAAGTGAAGAGGAAAGCTTCAAGTCAGGGGGAGCAAAAACTTCAAAGGCAGATTCTCAGTTGTTTTTAGTTTTGGCTCTTGAGTAGTGTTTTTCAGTTAAGTGTTGCCATCAATGACAAAGGGGGAGATTGTTGGCAATTTTGGGTACCTTGGGTACATTGCCTTTGCTCAAGTGTAGTTGTTGTCATTGATGTCAAGGAGTTCTTGGAGCAATTTGTTTTTATGTCTAAGTATGTGTTTTGATGAAGGTTTCAGCTGGTCAGTAAGTCTCCAAGAAAATCAGAGTAGCCCAGTTGCAAAAGATCCAGAAAAAGATAAGTTAGAAAAAGTTTGCAAGCGGCTGGAAAAACTATCGCGATTTCACGACATGTTTTAGGAGAGAGAAAGTTTGGGCAAAACTGTCACGATTTCGTGACATGTTTGAGGCAGAGAGAAAGCAGGCAAAACTATCACGATTTCGTGACATGTCGCATTTTCGCGACTCGGGAAGCGCAGGAAGGCAGAGAAAGAAAAGTGTCACGATTTCGCGACACATTGCCAGGAAAGTTGTTCGGACGAGCAAGTGTCGCGATTTCATGACATGTTGCAAGAGAGAGAGTCCGAAAGGAAAAGTGTCATGATTTCGTGACATGTTGAAGAAGAGGAAGTCTGCAGTGTTAACTGTCACGATTTCACGACAAGTTTGAAGAGAGAGAAAGTGATTCAGGAACTGTCACGATTTCGTGACATGCTGCAAAAGACAAAGTGAGGACTATTGCAATTTCGTGATAGGATGCAAAGTTCCAGTTGAGGACTGTCATGATTTCGTGACATGCTAAAAATCTCGAAGTGAGAACTGTCACGATTTCGTGACTTGCAGCAAAGAGAAGAGCCTGAAAGGAGAAGCATCACGATTTTGCGACAGGCAGTGGTGAAAGCGTACGGAAGCCAGAAGTGTCACGATTTCACGATAGGTAGTGGAGAAAGCGTTCGAAATCCAGAAGCATCATGATTTCGTGATAGGCTACAAAGAAGTTGTACGGATGCAAAAAGTGTCACGATTTCACAATAGGTTGAGTTGGCAACCTGTAGTTGCAGAATGTGTCACGATTTCATGATTAGAATAATGATGACGTCAACAAATGGAAGGAGTGTCACGATTTCATGACAGAAGTAGAGAAGAAGGCTTTGAAGTCTAAAGCATCATGATTTCATGATAGAATTGCAAATGACGTCAACAAGAGGCAAAGGTGTCACGATTTCATGATAGAAGTGGAGAAGAAGGCTTTGAAGTCTAAAGCGTCACGATTTCATGACAGAAGAGAAGATGACGTCAGCAAAGACAGGAAGTGTCACGATTTCATGACATAAGCGGTAAGGAGGTCGACAAAGGCAGTAGTGTCACGATTTTGCGACAGCAAGCATAGAAGGTGTATGGCAGGCAAAGATGTCATGATATCGTGACATGTTGTAGTTTCGTGCCAGAAGCTATAGGGAGGCAGTGAAGTCGACAGAGTTAAATCTGGGCTGATGTAGCGCAGGGTTTTGCAGCCGATGTGATTGTAGGGTAAATAGCCGACTAAGATCAAGGTTCTAATCTTGAGATTGCAAGTATAAAAGGAGGGCTGTTTGATTTGTTTTGGCATCGATCGAAGTGTGCGTTCGAAGTGCATTGAACTTGCGCAAGTAAAGTTTGCGATGCGCAAAGAGTGAGTCATTTCAAATTTAGCGAGGAGTGTAAGATGCGGCCATAACAGCATAGATAGCACAGAAGTGGCGGTGGATGCGCAAAGGAGCAGAAGCTATTGGTGTGGCGACTTTCGGAGACAGCGCGTAGAAGTGAGAAGTTTGATTGCTGAAGTGTTGTGTGCTGTTGTGTTGCGCAGTCTATGCGAAAGTTGGTTTCATCTAATACAGCTGTGACAGAACAGTGAAGTCTTGGGGATAGCATTGAGCAAGCATTTGAAAGCTTGTGAACCATTTTTCTTTAACCAGATTGAGGACAAAATTTGAGGCAGAAAGAGGACATTTGTGCTAGACCGAAGGACTGCGTTTAGTGCAATTCGAGGACCAGTTTTGCGGTGACAGAGTTGAGGACAGAGATCTCCAACCAGAGCAGGGAAGACAGGTGTCTTCTATGGAAAGAGTTCCACTTGCTAAGGGCATAGGAGATAGAGGTCTTCTAGAGGATCACCAACCAAAGCAAAATTAGGGGAAGGTGTCTCCTTTGAGCTGAGGCTCATAAACATTGTAATCGGGAAGGATTCCCAGAGGACTTTGATACAACTTTTAGAAGAAAAGTTTTATCCATGGAGTAGCCCACCTTGGGTGAACCACGTAAATTGTTGTGTCACTTTGTGGATTATGTTTTGTGCATTATTTTACTGCTGTTATTACTGCTATCTTTATTCTGCATGTTATTGATTTGAAAGCTGCTTTGAAAGATAAAGTTAAAAGTGGTCTTATACTGTTCACCCCCCCCTCTCAGTATAAGCTTGTGTTCTTCACTCAAAACTCCTAATCAATATAAAAATTTCTTAAAATCATAGACAAGACCAATTAAAATATTTATGTTGTTAGAATATATTATTAAATACTAATAATAAGGTAACCAAATTTTAATCCTTTTGGATTCCATATACAACCCCTTGAGTATCCATCATATGAAACTTGAGTGTATATTCAATATATAACAAACTTGAGATGCCAACCTCCCATATAAGATCTCATGCATAATTGAAGCCTTTTGGGTAGTATATTATGATGGGATAATAGGATTCATGAATATGGATCTTGATTACCTCTCACATACTTATGTAGGGTCATATACCTAGGAAGGCCATTCACACATACTTATCACTTTCACCTACCTCAAATTATCTCTGATGTATGATCACATGCAATAAGGGAACTAGATTTTTCCATGTAGTAATGAGTATATGTAAAGGTAAGGCATATAAAAATGATTAAGTCTATGGGTAATACCCATAAGGTAAAAATATTTTACCAGTATATCATGCAAAGGAATTATAAAAGAACAAACATACCTTCTTTTTTGTCTTAAATAACACTAAAAATAAAATAAAATAAAAATTACCCTTTCTCTCATCACTACCTCACTCGAGGTGTTGCTCACTAATTGGCTTGCAACCTTAAATCCTTTACCTCCCTTCAAAATTTTGTTGGCAATTTTGGGTACATTGGGTACATTGCCTTTGCTCAAGTATTGATGTTGTCATTGATGTCAAGAAGCAAAAGGGTTTTTGTGAAAACCAAGGCAGTCAAAATAAAAGGTTTTATTTAAAACCATGGATAACATATTTGAAATGGGTTTTTATTAAAACCCAAGTTGGCTCTTTGTTTCATTGAAAAAGGTGCCCCGATGATGAAGATATTTAATTTTAAATATTTAGTTTAAATTTTATTTATTTAAAATTTAAATTAATATTTTAAAATTAAATTAAAGTATTAATGTTTGGAAATGCCGACGTGTTTGGTAATGCATCGAAGTACATATAAAAGGTGGCAATGGAATTCATTAAAGTGTGTATGTTCTCGATATGAATCCTTGTGCAATTTTGATTTAGTCGGAGCCCCTGCGCTAACGAAGAATGATGCTCGGGAGCAGCGCCAAAGAGGAGGGCTCGCGGTGAAGATTCAAATGATGCTCGGTCAATATTAAAATGGGTGCATGAAGATCAAGCTCTCAGTAATGAAAGTGCAGCATTTGATATTAGAGACAAAACAACGTTGAAATCGAGAACACTAGCACCAGGGTATGCGCGATGATAAAAATTGATGATCCAAAATTCGCACGATAATAGGGCACACGCAAATCAAAATATGAGAAGGAAGTGAACAACGTGATTTATTGTGTATTGGTGACAGGGAAGAGGACAAAAGGTTTCACAATTCTCGAGGAGAACAAAGACCAGAGATAGAGCTTTCTTATTGGATTTCAGTCGAGCAAGCAGCGCTGACGGTAGTTGTATTGCATAGTTGAGAAAGAGACTTGAGTTTGAGACCCGACACTCACTATCTTATTACTTCCTTGTTATTCGTGTTTCTAAGCAGAGATAAAGAAGGGAATACACATCGCAGTACCTAAGAGGTCGTGTAGTCCATGTGGCTTTCCAGCCAGAGCTAAGGATTGTAAACAGATGGGCAAAAGTTTGATTCTCTGCGTATAATTTTGAAGTACATGACAAAAGAGTTCACAGCGTTGGACTTGAAAAATATAAGGTATTTTCAAATATTTTATTTTATATGATTACAAGTTGAGCGTTATACGAAAGTTGGTTTGAAGTATTAACTTGTGAGGTGTGGAAGATATAAAAGTGTTTATTTTAAATTAAAGTTTTGGGAGTTATAAGGTTATGCAATGTTGTGATTTATTTTATGGTATAAGTGGTTTTGGGAGTTATAAGGTTATGCAATGTTGTGATTTATTTTATTTTATGGTACAAGTGGTTTTAGGAGAGATAAGGAAGTTGTGCAATTAAAGGCTTTGGTGATGATGATTGAAAAGTGGAGTAATGTTGATTATTTTGTGATCTACTAACCTTTGTGAAGATTGGCAAAAGAACTTTGTGATTGTGGCAGATTTCCAAAGGGTTTCCTTCACTTAAATAAGGTATGGGCACATTCTTATTATGAGTATGATTGGTGTATGTTTTCCTAAAATAAGATTGGAGTGAAAAGGTATTCAACTAGGTTTCCTTTGGTTGGGTATAAGTCCTAGTTTCTGGTTTGTTAAAGACTACTTATGCATTGTTATCCTTGATGAGAATTTTGGTGAATGCATAATTCTGGTTTGGAGTAGTGGAAGCATTGTGCACTAGGGTTTATGGTTGTGAGTCTTGATACTTGCTTTGAGTTGGTGACACCCTTGGATGGCTGTGTTGAGGTTGATGATTGAGTTACTTCCATAGAGGTTGGTTGATCAAGTTATTGCTTTTACTTGAGTCATGATATTGGGCTTACTCCATTGAGGTGATTTGAACAAGTTATTCTTTGCATTTGGTGATATTGTGTGGGTGGCTGTTTTGTTCAAATATCTTTGGAGGGAAAAGGATTTCTACTTGTTTCCTTTTCTTGTGATGATTGGTTGAATGCTTCAAGGTTAATGTTGAGTTGAATGTTGTTGGTTAAACCTTGTCTATGAGCATTGTTGTTGAAGCCCAATTGGTTGAGAAAAGATATTTGTTTTGGTAAGAACATGAGTATCATTGTTATATGAGATATTGCATGTTTAGCAATTTTTGGGTTGTGTTTCATGTTCTTGAGAAAAGCATACTACATCTATCTTATTCTGTTGAGATTGAGATTGATATTGGGAGTTAAGTATAGAACATATTGAGTCTCTAACAATTCTCTTTATGCTTCTATGAGGTTGATGAATCACATTGGGTCTCTAACAATTCTCTTTGTAGGTTCACGCCAAGCAAGTTTTTCTTGATAAACTTGTGAGCAGGTTTTGGATAGGTTCCATTGGGGACTTGTGAGAAGGTTGTGGACAGGTTTTGTTGGGGACTTGTGAGAAGATTTGGATAGGTCCTAGCAGAGGACTTGTGAAGCTGAGGTTGATAGTTCTATCAGAGAACTTGAGGATAGAGGTGCATTGGTTCTATGAGAAGAACCTGAGGACAGATTTGTACCAGACCAAAGGACTATGTTTGGTGTAGATCAAAGATAGAGGACGAGGACATTTGTGCTAGACCAAAGGACTGTGTTTAGTGCAAATTCGAGGACCAGCTTTGAGGTGATAGAGTTGAGGACAGAGGTCTCCGACCAGAGCAGGGAAGGTAGGTGTCTTCTATGGATAGAGTTCCATTTGCTAAGGGTAGCGGAGGCAAAGGTCTTCTAGAGGATCACCAGCCAGAGCAGAGGTAGGGGAAGGTATCTCCTTTGAGCAGAGGCTCATGAATTTATATTGGGGAAGGTTTCTCCTTTGAGCCGAGGCTCATAAACATTGTAATTGGGAAGGTTTCCCAAATAACTTTGAGATAACTTTTAGAGAAAATTTTTGTGGATGAACCATGTAAATTTTTGTGTCACTTTGTGGATGGTTTTGTACATTGCTTTGATATTTCTTTAGATATATTGCTTTACTATTTTTAAGTATAAATGAAAAAGTAAAAAGAGGTCTTATACTGTTCACCCCCCCCTCTGAGTATAAGCTTGTGTTCTTCAAATTTCCAATGGCATCATATCATATTCAAAAACCCCATATTCAATACAGAAGAAGAGGAATATCCTACCTTAGGGACCCTCTCCCTTGTCCATAACGAACAAGGGGAGGTTATCTTTAAGTTGATATATCATATGAATACCTTATTGCATGGAAATAAGGAAGCCATACAAACTATTTTATGAGTAAGTGATGATATCTTAACTACTTTTACTATAGAAGGACCTATTTTGGATATTCTAAATCTTAGTCTACTCTTACAAACTCAAATGAGATGGACTTATCTCGTGGATCTCTATATGTAGACCTTTTCTCATTAATCCTTAATTGGATAAATTCAAATTCACCCATTGTTATAGTTTTTATAGAAGTTGTGACACTAAATCCCCTATGCATTTGAGGACATCATTTATCCTTACCATCTATGGTAGAATTGCTTTGAGTTAATAGTAGTTTTTGTATTTATATACCAACAAGTGATATCCATGTAAAACATATTAGTATCCTTCTTAGAACCTCAATCACTTAACATATCATTTATAATAATTCTACCATTTCAAGTGTTAGTATAGGGATTTCTAAATCCTCATTTACTCTCTTAAAACTTCATGTGTCTTGCTCTTAAATAGCTTGGGGATGATTCATATGATACCTTGTTAAAATTGCACACCCCAATATTGTAGTTCTATCATAGTCTTCAAAACCTTCTTGTATCAAAAACTATAACTCATGGTTATGCGTAAGGGGTCAGCCCAAAATGTATTTATAAAAATTTGGCGAATCAATTTCAACATCCAAGTGAATAGTGTCCATACGCATGTAGACGGTTAACTATTACTAGGGGAAATGTTGGAAATTTAAACTTAAAATGGTCAAATTATTATAAAATTGGGACGAATTGAACCCCCAAAAAAAATTGCACCCAAATTTTTTTTGGCTAATGGGCCTTGGTCAAGGGTCCCAAATATTAGCCAATTCCAAATTTTGAAAATTTTAATTTTAACCAATTGGCTATAAATAGCTACTATGCATAACCCTCCTATAACTCAATACCTATTCTCTCTAGAATTATAGGATTTTAACTCATGTATAGATTAATTGGCATAGGCAATTACCTTTATCAAAGGTCCCATGTCTATTCACAAGTATTCCTATTCTAACTTATCTAAGCATCCACTCAATCCTATCATAATTGGTCATCCTTTTTCATCAAATTTTGAGACACCCAAATTCTATATATACCATGGGAGAGAATACTCCATTGATCTTAGTATTTTCTATAGTACATGCATAAAAATTGCATACAATGATATTTTACTCATCAAAAAGTTCTCTCATAGCCTCAAAAGTTCATCCCTAGAATTGTATTACTAGGTACAATGACATAACCTCAAATTATTAAAGGGTCTAGTTGAAAGGTTTAATGAACATTTCTTAATGTATATAGAGAAGGTCACTATAAACAACCTATATAGTCTCAAAAGAGCCAAATATTAGAATTATTCTACCCTCCTAACAATTTTGTAAGCTATAGTAGGGATTTTTCAATACAAAATCCAAGGAATGGAACTCCTAATACATAACCTCCATAAACAAATGGCTTAGCCCTTGGAGAAGGACAATGTCTCTTTTTTATGAGGCAATAATTTATCTAAAAGTGAATAATATATCTTATTGATAGGAGGGTAGAATAAAATAATAAGGACACAAGAAAAACCATCTTGTAGATACCCAAAAATCATACATCGTCACCTTCCTCATCTTCACGGCCAAACAATTTGCAACACCTACAAAATTTACATAAATTGGATTCAAAACACTATTCATTCATTAAATTCACTATTCATAATTCTTATCCTCTTTGGGCTAGCTAAGATCCTTTTTATGCGTAATCATGGGTCTTCATGTGACCTCCATCATAACTCAACCAAGTTTGAATTCTTCACCATAGTAAAAAAGCACACTATGGTCAAAAGTCAAATTTTTTGGTCAAAAATTGCTTTATGCATAAACACATACTTAATTAGGTTTAATTATGATTTAAGCTAATCCTTCCACCTCACCTAGTCTACTTTGACTAGCCTAGCATCTCCACCTCACCTAGTCTACTTTGACTAGCCTAGCCTAGCCTTGCCACATCTCATCCAAGATATTTGCTCCATCTCACACATTCCTAGGCAATAAATAAGAAATGAAGACTTTTGCACAAATAAAATAATTTCATATTCAAAATTTTTCCACCTCACAAGCAATTAATGCCATTTGGAGACTTTCCTCCAAGTCATTAAGGCATGTAGATGGGTGAGGTATTCTCTCACCCAAATTCACTTATGAGGTATGCCACCTATGAGGACACCTCATAATGGCCACCTCACAAGGACACCTCACAATGGACACCTCATAGGGGGCATATCATAGAGACAACTCAACCCCTCCCCTAACCTTGGTAAATTCTATAAATAGAAGGTGACTTTCACTATTTTAGAGATCCACTTTAGCTTACCAAAAATTTGTATAAATTACTATAAGCATCTAAACATCCATAAAAATCAATCCATCGTCCATATAGCATAGTAGTCTCTATCAAATCCTCCATATTACTTGTTATATTGATAGGCTACTGATAAAGAAACCAATTTCTAAAGGTGAACTGACAAAAAACCAAAGAAGCAATTGCATCAGGAGATCACTTCCATAAAAATTTGTATATTTAGGAAAAAAAAGAAAGGTTTGTACACCCGTGTGCAAATATTTTGGTTTGCACACCCATGTGCAAACTTGAGTCTCAACAATATAGAGGCTAGAAAATAGGTAAGTATGCTACTTAAATAGGTTTTGCTTTAGTTTATATATATTTTATCATGTTTTAAGATTATTTTTAGTGTCTTTTGTCTGTATAAACATGAGGTATGACCAAGACAAGATCCTAAATACTCTAACCATATTTTGCAAGCCCAATAAGTACAAAAAATAGATCCAACTAGTGGCGTCTCATGTATAGTAATCCCATCTACATTGATAGATACAAGAAGATATTCACAACAATCCATTGTTTCATTAAAAAATGCTTCTCATGGATAAGACCAATTTTGTAGCCTCTTGAGGTAAAGTTTGTAAAAGGATATCATTGTAAACCCTTTTAATTCAATTCAAAGTAGTAGTGATTTTAGTATTTTTTTGGGTATTTGATTCTATCTTGCCTGATGGAACCCCCACTAAGTTATTGTTTATGCTTAACTTGTTTGCTCCCTAAAGCATCAATTTGGACCATTTTCTTGTGTTTTAGGAACTGAATCTCTAGCATCAAGTCCACACAAGCCCTGAGACACACTTCAGGTCCCTGCCTACAAACATTTAGGACATTGCAATAGGTTTGCATAGGCAATTATGAATATCTATGTTTAGTTACAGTCACACCTCGATGTGCGAACATTTCATATTACCTTTTAAGGTCCCCAAAAATGAGGTACCTATTTCCATACAACCACATCAAAAAACAAGGTACGTAAGGGGGTTAAAAGACTCTTTTCTCATGGGGATTACTATTTTTCATACATCGACCTCTAAACACCTCTCACCATAGTGTATGCAAGGTGAAATAATTCTTTGTACTTTTGATTCCAGTAGTTACATTTTTATGTTTTTCCTTACTTTAAATTGTTTTTGCGACTTTCATATTAGAAGTTTTATGATAAGTTTTTGAAGCAACAAAAACTCATTTTCTATCCTTTCTATGTAGGGAATAATATCAATATTAGGAGGAACCCCAAGACTTGCTATCCAGACCCTAAACCTATGCATAAACTCTAGAAAGTGAACATTTGTAGAGGATGTGTGAATCTACTAGATTAGCAAGGTTCTCACATGGGTGTACGAAGCTATCCAAATTGTAAAATTTTTGACATTATACTTAGAACATTTGTTTTATCCTTTCAAAAGTCCACTTTGCTATCGCTTTCACTTTAGTAGGCATAACTTCTTTCTAAAAGCAATATGTCAGCTTAAATTTTATTTCAAAATGCCTTAGGGTAAATTTGGTTTTGTGAGAAAGCATCCTAGCTTAAATTTGATTTCAAATGCACCTAGATTAAGTCATTGTCTTTATTTCAAAATGCAATAGGCTAGATTTATTTTTGTGTGGAAGCATCTTGTATTTCATTCCACAAGCATTTAATTAACTGTAATTTATTTACAAAATAATTCAATTAAGATTTATTTCCTTTAAAAATAATTTAATTAGGTGCAATTTGTTTACAAAAGCATTAGATTTAGTGGATTTTCTTTCAAAAGCACTAGCATAAGTGGTTTTACCTTTAAAAAAAAGGATTTGATCCAGATTTACTTCAAAAATGCATCTTATCTTATGTCTATATTTCATTCCAAAAGCATATAGGTTGAGTAGGATTTCTTTCAAAAAGTAATTTAGCATAAGTTTACTCCAAACACATTATATTCAACTTAACTAGCACAAACTCACATGTCATTCATAGTGGTAATATTGGACTTCATCACCTATTCCCACTCAAGACTGGTGATGTTGGATTTATCTCATACCACCAGCTCACCCCCTAGATTCCATAGTATCCCCTAGAACTAGTTTTATGGCCTTCATCACTAGAAGATTCCATAGTATCAGCGTGGATTAGGATTAGACACCTTTGCTTATAAGGCTTGGTATAATTGGTAAGTTGGTAACTATCATTATTGACTAAGCCCACTTGAGGGTGAAGTGAAAGCATGGGTATGTTGGTAGTAGGTCTTAGACAATATCACCTCTTTTCATAAGAGATTTTTGAGTTCTTCCCTTTCGATATATTTTTCTCATATCTTCAATATAGTCAAAATTTTCTCATTGTTGAATCTTGATTTACTACACACTTTTGGGTGTGGTTAAGCCATTTGCTTCAACATACTATTCTAGTATCCATCCCCCAAACATGTGGTTTAGTTATAGGTTTGATATCAACATAAAAACATGCAAAAAAAAACACAAAATATCTATTTCTTGATCATAGTTAAATTTTGTGGAATTTAAGAATTTTTGGGCTTATAAAATTGATCACAAAATCACCAAAAGTAGACCTAAACACACTTTATTATCTATCACAGTCTATACTTGTCAAATTTCACCCACTATGTCTATTTTCCATAGATTTACATAGGCACATGCAAAAATTTTGATTTGCACACCCATGTGTGAACATCAAGTTTCCAACACAAATAGGTCTCACACACATTCTATGGTCTATTATTGTTTGTAACTATCAAAATTCACCCAATATGTTTGTAAAATCTTGATTTACACAAACACATGTGAACATTTTGATTTACACTCCTATGTGCAAATCTATATTTTCTAGCACAAACATATCCAAAACTAGTCACAAAGTACATAGAAGCCTAAATTTATCATTTTTGGTCATTTTGATCCTCATAGTTGCACACATCATAATGACTATTACTCGTAGTTAGGTGTGCGAGGTTGCTTGCCTTACTACTGAGGCTGCTTGTCTTGTTGTAGAGGCTACTAGCACCTCATCCTCTTATACAAATAATGCACCTCCCAAGTTTGAAGTGGTTGCATCCATTATTCCACCTGATTTTCTAACTATATCATAAGAACCTAATGCAAATAATATATCCCATGTTACATCATCCACTCCACCCCAAAAAAAGGTTGAGGCCAATAAGGATACCACTCCTCCAAATGATCTATATTCCTACAATCCTCCATCCACCTATTTCCAACATGTCATCTACATCACACCTGGTCTTCCACCATTGACCATCACTTATGATGAGCATACCCCACCTTCATCACCATTTGCTAATCATATATTTTTATAGTGTCCATCCCAACTGCTCCTAGGAGGTGACTATGTTGTTGTCTCCTAAATTATCCCTAATATTCTCACTATTATCTAAACAATATGTATGATTTCAATCCCTTCCTCATTGACTTCACATCTATAATAATCTTCATCTCAAACTCTACAACAACAACTTATGCAAGTTCCACAAACTCTACCATAGCAATATCAACAAATTCTACCAAAACATTCACCAATCCTACTACAATACCAACAAGCACCACAACAGTAGTAAATGCTTCCACCACAATAGTTTCTAAACCAACAATACATTCCACATCCAACAATAAATCCCATTGAATCCACAATTTGCTATCAATTTTTCCATTCCATGTCAACCTCATCAATTTCTTCATCACTTCTTCATCTCTTCCACCTTCAAATTCCATGCAATTCACATCTTATGGTATGACTCCTTCCAACCAAACTATATTACCATATTATTATTCCTTTCATCTTCCTCAACCTTCACCTTTTCATCCACATCCATCCATTTCTATTTCTTATTATAATCTGAATTACCCATCATACCTCACCGATACACTCAACTCAACCTGACACATATATTTTGTATTCCTGCATTCCATATCAACTCACTTCATTCCCTACCCCATCATCTAGTTAGATCTCATTTTACACAACTACATCTTCTACCATCACCATACAATCCACCCACTTTCTTCACTTCTCCAACTTCTTGGTCATCCACAACAATCGCCCAACCACAACCTCCACTTCAAAATGCACAACAACAATAGGTACCTATACAACAATAAGTATAGATATCCCAACAACAATTTCTTTAGAAATAATATATGCCTATGTACAACCAACAAGTACAATATATACAAGAACATAACTTGCGATAACAACAACCATATCAACCTTAAATAAATTTCTCCTCCTCCATCTCAAGCTCCCCTATGCACTATCAAGCTATGTCAGTGCCAAACCAACAACATATCACTTTCAACAATCAATGGGAAGAGTAACAATTGCAATACCCACCTCATATATTATATTTGCACACTTCATCACAAACATGTATTCAAATTTATTCTTCTTTGTAACTGTTGACAATTTTGTCACATTACACAAGGGGTAGAAAAAAATTAAAAAATTTCCTTTTGTAAAGTGTTTCTTTTTGTTGCTTCAAAAGCATTTGTAAGTGTTGCAGCAATTTTGGCTTTCCATGCCACTCCCTTGTATACAAAATGAAGAAGAAAAATCTTCACTGCCAAGCAGGCCAAATAAAATAGCTCCGCCAAAAGAAAGAAAAGTTGTCGTGATATCGCGACATGAAAAGTGTCACGATATCGCGACATGTCACATTTTCACAGCTCAGAGCAAGAAGGCAGAGCAAGCATGAAAGGTGTCATGATATTGCGACATGTCGCAAAATCATGACCGAAAGCGAGGAGAAATCCAAAGGAGGAAAACTGTCATGATATCGTGACATGTCGCAAGGAAAGGGCTATGAATGAAAAAGTGTCGCGATATCGCAACATGTCGCATCTTCGCGACCGATAGCAAGGAAGCATAGCCAAAAGGAAAAGGTGTCGCGATATCACGACATGTCGCAAAATCATGGTCGACAGCGAGGCAAAAGTGCAGCAAGCAAAAAAGTATCGCGATATCATGACATGTCACATTTTTGCGACCAACAGTGAAATAAAGCACTAGGAAAGAAAAGCATCGTGATATCGCAACGTGTTGCATTTTTGCGATGCAAGAAGAGGAACCAAGTTGAAGGCATAAAAATGTCATGATATCGCAACATGTCTTATTTTCACGACCGACAGCGAGGAGAAAGTGTCAGGAGAGAAAAGCATCACGATATCATGACATGTCACAAAATCATGGCGAAAGCGAGAAGAAAGCGCTAGGAGAGAAAAGCATCGTGATATCGCGACATGTTCCAAAATTGTGGCAGAAGCGAGAAGAAAGAGTAGCAAGGAAAAGTTGTCATGATATCGCGACGTGTCGCATTTTTGCGGCTCAGAGCCACAAAGAAGGGCACAAACAGAAAGCATCGCGATATCATGACATGTCGCTTTTTTGCGACTCAAAGCAACAAAAAAAGATAAAGATATAGACATGTCGCGATATCACGACATGTCATATTTTTGTGATGCAACAAGAAGAATGAAGCTGAAGGCGATGAAATGTCGTGATATCGCGACATGTTGCTTTTTTACGATGGGCACGTGCTTCAAGCCGGGTATTTTCTTGAGACCATCAAGTGCCTCGTAAATGCATTCTTTCTTGCCCAATAATCTCACTGTTATTTTTTGGCAATTGGAAGCGAAGTGTTAGTCCTTGAAGAAGAAGTTCGACGAGTATGGCGGCCACTCGAGCATTGCACCAAGGAGACTCAGGTGGTTCATTAATGCATATTTCCATGGTTGACCCGGTCATAGTTACCAGTTATGGTAATGGATTTGAAAGCTCAGCCTCAAGGGCCACGAGAGGCTGACTTCTTAGATCTCAATAATCCTTCACCATTCTGTGTAATTATGATTTAGAGGGTCTGGTCCTCTATAAAAACCCAGGCATTGTAATGAAAAAAGGGGGGAACTTTCTGCTAGAAAGTTTTTGTAACTTGATGTCCTGTGTTTAATCCTAAAGACATTTATGATCTATTTCTCTCTTTTATGCTGCCTTCTATGCTTAATTATTTTGTCTTTTCTCGTTCGCGTACTAAGACTCTGAATCCTGAATCTAGTGTGCGATCGGGGACTGAACCCCTGAAATTCGCCCTGAAGGATACATAGGAGAGGAAAAACACCTTATCGCTTTCCTTTATGCTACCTTATGGATTGAGATTTCTATTATTCCCTTATCTCAATCACTGTTACTCTGAATCCTGAATTCTAGCAAGAGAGAAAGGAGAACCTTGTGAACCCGTCCAGAGGATACATAGGAAATTTGACATTTCATTTCTTTCGTGTTATTCTTGGTATTTCTTGCTATTATTCGAGTTGTTAGTGGGTAATCATGCTTCTTGTTCTCTCCCACCTTAAATCATCATCTTCTAACCCTTACTCTTTTTATTTCTTTCTCTAACCCTTACCCTTTTTTATTTCTTTTCCTAACCCTTACTCTGTTTATTTCTTTCCTGCACTCTTGTCTCAAACCCCAAAAGTAGATTAGTATAGGAGTCGGCCTTTCTCCGAATATTGGCATGAGGGGCATCTCTTCCCTTTGGCCTTTCAATGTTGGTCACAGGTCCAGGGCATGTAAACCCACCGAAAGTCCTTTCCTGTGCGAATTTGATGACCAACAGTTTTTGGCATGCCCGATGGGACTAACGTCCCATAATTTTCATAGACCTCAAGCCTATATTCACCAAGTCCAATAGTTATAACAAGTTCTCGGTGATATCCGATCAGTCTCATCCCCTATGTGGTAGTGAGAATCGATGCTATCATTACCAAAAGACTCCTAGCATCTGGCGACTTAGTTTTACCCAAAAATCTCTAAGTCGTAAAGACCAGTACCTTCATGCCAAAGCACCCCGTGTTTTAAGGAAGCCTGAGTTTGGTGAATCTCTAGCTTGCCTTCATCTGGAAAAATCACCTGGCGACTCTGTTGAGCTGAAGATCCAGATTTTTGATCGTAGGCACCTATTTTTTTTTTTAAATCTGAAAGAAGATATCTCGGAGGAATCAAGGTTCGATGAGTAGCCTTGACCTCACAAGCGAAGAAAGAATGTCCACCTAGCGACTCCGACTCAACGATGATAACCATGATCTCTGTAGACCACTACTATAATGGTGGGGGTTAGCTTTCCCAATTGGTATGGTCGAGGCCCCTTGAACCTCCAAAGCTACCATAATATTCTCGACATTTCCTTGAAGGCATTGACAACATATGATGGCACCACGGGAATGGCTCGAGAGCACCTTGAAGATGTTGTTGATTTAGCGTTCCTCTATGACATAATCCATGAAGATGTCATGGTCAGACTTTTGGTCCTGTCTCTGGAAGGGAGGGCACTGTAGTGGTACAGACTGCTCGAGCCTAAGAGCATCTGCTTATGGGATGACTTAGCGGGAGCACTATTCAAAAAATTTGATGGCTCTTAGGACCCCTTCCAAATTTTGATGTACTTCTCCACCATCAAGAGAGCACCTTTGGAAAGCATCATGGACTTCAATGTATGATTCATTAGAAGTTGGAATAGAATTCCAAGGGAGATCCAACCGACACCCGCCCAAGCCCACCTCTACTAAGTTTGGGATTTTCACCCGAACATAGGCCTCCTCTTGCTGCGATCTGGTGAACAAAGATTACCTCAGATATTCAAGGAAGTAGTACACACAGAACAATTTCTATCGAGAAAGTGGCAGTGGGGAGAAGCCCCATCACTTTCTTCGATAATCGTTTCTCCTGTCTGTCCAACGCAGTATTCTTCATGGCAGAATCCTCATATAGAGTAGAGGCCTGAGATGTAGTCATGTGGAGCTCAAGAGGCAGATCCCATTCAAGTCCAACCATGGCAATTTGTGAGCTTTGCCCTGACGATGAATAATATGGGTGCTTGCAATCTCCAACAGAGGATAGGCCAAGAAGAGAAACAAGCTCAAGTGGTAGCACCTGAGAATGAAGAGGGGATATTTTTACACCCTTTTTGTATCCTAGAGCATGGCACACAAGTGTTTAGCCAGAATCCATAAAGCTTACCTAGAGAGTTTGAACCTGAGGAGATCATAGAAGATTGCTCATTTCCGGAGGAGCCCTGTTATCGCATTGAGAAGGTGGAGGAACCTGTACCCAGCCCATAGCTACTAGATTCAGTGGTACTCTGGTTCTAGCCATCACCATAGCTAGTACCCCAAGAGGTCCCTCATGTGGCAAACTTCTTCGCCACATCTTTCATCAACAACACGGGTACTGGAAAGAGTGACAAATCACTGCACTGCTTCCTATTTGCAACATGGATAACTTCGGGAAGAAGCCAACCAGACTTCAAATATCAACTGAAGTTCAATCTGATCTGGTTTGGGCACTGCAGATTCACTGGATAGACACCCAAGGCTGATTTTGTGATGGCGGTATGTCTTTCATGCTATAAATTTTGTATAAATTGTAAATAATTCGGCTAGTAAATAAGAGTCGAAAGCACTAAGGTTGCTTAGAAGCTTAGGCACAAAAAATATATATATATATGCTATTAGGGGATGGTCAGAGAAGAAGACAATGGGAATGACTCTGTTGCCCAATGGATAAAGGCCTGGGATCTCTACAGTGATACAAGCTAAATGCCCTATGAGCCACCAAGAATGTTGACAATTTTGTCACATTACACAATGGGTAGAAAAAAATCAAAAAATTATCTTTTGTAAAGTGTTTCTTTTTGTTGCTTCAAAAGCATTTGTAAGTGTTGCAGCAATTTTGGCTTTCCATGCCACTCCCTTGTATACAGAATGAAGAAGAAAAAGCTTCGCTGCCAAGCAGGCCAAAGAAAATAGCTCCGCCAAAAGAAAGAAAAGTTGTCGCGATATTGTGACATGAAAAGTGTCGTGATATCACGACATGTCGCATTTTTGCGGCTCAGAGCAAGGAGGCAAAGCAAGCAGGAAAGGTGTCGTGATATCGTGACATGTCGCAAAATCATGGACGAAAGCGAGGAGAAAGCCAAAGGAGGAAAACTATTGCGATATCACATGTCACAAGGAAAGGGCTAAGAATGAAAAAGTGTCATGATATCGCAACATGTCGCATCTTCGCGATCGACAACAAGGAAGCAGAGCCAAAAGAAAAAGGTGTCGCGATATCACATGTCACAAAATCGTGGCCAGCAACGAGGCAAAAGTGCAGCAAGCAAAAAAGTGTCACGATATCGCGACATGTCACATTTTCATGATTGACAGTGAAAGAAAGCACCAGGAAAGAAAAGTGTCACGATATCGCAACATGTTGCATTTTTGCGATGCAAGAAGAGGAACCAAGCTAAAGGCATAAAAATGTCACGATATCATGACATGTCTTATTTTCACGATCGACAGTGAGGAGAAAGCACTAGGAGAGAAAAGCGTCGTGATATCACGACATGTCGCAAAATCATGGTGAAAGCGAGAAGAAAGCGCTAGGAGAGAAAAGCGTCGCGATATTGCGACATGTCACAAAATTGCGGTGGAAGCAAGAAGAAAGCACAACAAGGAAAAGTTGTCGCGATATCGCGACGTGTCACGCTTTCATGGCTCAGAGCCACAAATAAGGGCACAAATAGAAAGCGTCGTGATATCGCGACATGTCGCATTTTCACAACTCAAAGCAACAAAAGAAGATAAAGACATAAACATGTCACGATATCACGACATGTCATATTTTCGTGATGCAACAAGAAGAATCAAGCTGAAGGCGAGGAAATGTCACGATTTAACGACATGTTTATTTTTTGTGATGGGCATGTGCTTCAAGCCAAGTGTTTTCTTGAGACCATCAAGTGCCTCATAAATGCATTCTTTCTTGCCCAATAAGCTCGAGATTCTTTTTTGGCAATTGGAAGCGAAGTGTCAGTCCCTGAAGAAGAAGTTTGGCGAGCATGGCGGCCACTCGAGCATTGCACCAAGGAGACTCAGGCGATTCATTAATGCATATTTCTATGGTTGACCCGGTCATAATTACCAGTTCTAGTAATGGATTTGAAAGCTCAGTCTCGAGGGCCATGAGAGGCCAACTTCTCAGATCTCAAGAATACTTCACCATTCTATGTAATTATGATTCAGAGGGTCGGGTCCTCTATAAAAACCTAGGCATTGTAATGAAAAAGGGGGGGGAACTTTCTGCTAGAAAGCTGCTATAACTTGATGTCCTGCATTTAATACTAAAGACTTTTGTGCTCTATTTCTCTCTTTTATGCTGCCTTCTGTGCTTAATTCTTTTGTCTTTTCTCGTTCGCGTACTAAGACTCTGAATTCTGAATCTGGTGTATGATCGGGGACTGAACCACTAAAGTTTGCCCTAAAGGATACATAGGAGAAGAAAAATGCCTTGTCCCTTTCCTTTATGTTGCCTGGTGGATTGAGGTTTTTGTTATTCCCTTATCTCAATCGCTATTACTCTGAATCCTGAATTCCAGTGAGAGAGAAAGGAGAACCCTGCAAACCCATCCAGAGGATACATAGGAAGTTTGGCATTTTGTTTCTTTCATGTTATTCTTGGTATTTCTTGCTGCTATTCAAGTTTTTAGTTAGTAATCGTGCTTCTTGTTCTCTCCCACCTTAAATCATCATCTTCTAACCCTTACTCTTTTTATTTCTTTCTCTAACCCTTACCCTTTTTTATTTCTTTTCCTAACCCTTACTCTATTTATTTCTTTCCTACACTCTTGTCTCAAACCCCAAAAGTAGATTAGTATAGGAGCTGGCCTTTCTCCAAATATTGGCACAAGGGGCATCTCTTCCCTTTGGCCTTTCAATGTTGGTCACAGGTCCAGGGCACGCAAACCCATCGAAAGTCCTTTCCTATGCAGATTTGATGACCAATAGTAACCACCACTTCTTCCTTCACTAGGTGATTCCATGAACACTAAAAATGTGATTTCTCATGAATTATAACTTTTAAAAGAATAAATTAAGAATTTGAATTTGTGCACGACTAGTTATGGGCCTCAAAATCCCCCTTATAGTGAGCTATGAAATGATCCCATCCACCTTTCTATTAATATGCATCCATATCGTTAGTGATTTGAGATCCTAAAATTTGATAAATTCAAGAGTAAGGAATATCCAAGGGATCATATAAACAACTATCACTTTACATGTTACCAACTCAATGGTAGTGACCCCCTCATGCTCCACACATTTCCACTTTCACTTAGGATATGAGCCTTATATTGATAGAATCATTTGCCTTAGCATAGCCTCTTCACATTTGAGTAGTTAACCAATCTATTCCTCAAATATTTTTTAATAAATATAAAAAAAAAGATAACACTATCAATTTTATATAGTTTGTGATAGTTTGATGAAGAACCAATTACATAATTTGTTTCTAGATGAAGAGTAGTCATTCATCATCTAACTTTCATCCTTCCACCTACAAAACATGTCAAAATGTTTGCTAAAAGTTACAACAAACAAATATTTCAAACTTTAAAAATCCATCAGATTCATACTTTTGACAAGGCCATCACTCAAGCCAAAGTCATCAAGGATATCAAGGTACAATAAAATAATATTAAACTTCATCAAAAGGCACCTCACCCTTCCAACTTCTGATACAATAAAAATGCTTATAATCCACCCACTTCTAAACCACCTCAAATCAATCAGGTGATGCTCACTTCTCCATATTCTTCACCACCACAACCACCTTCTCATCCACAATAGTGCCCATTCCAAACCAATATGCATCCTCCATATATTCCATTGCAAGATCATAACATATGATCTTCTCACCCTCTATGTAACTAGACATCTTTATCCAATCCATTGCCAATTCTATTCCAATGGTTGTTTGAAGTTGGGCATATCTCTTTTCCCTATGTAAGACCTAAAAATCTTAATCATCCTTGATCTAGAGGCTATAATGACTAGGCATTCTATGACTTTCACTTCCAGTGCGACCACAACCTCAATACTTATTGTATCTTTTACCATATCATTCAAGATATTTACTGTGGGACCATCCATGTGTCTAACCCCCTCACACCACAAAATCAAAATTTGGGTATATATAAAAATCCATTACCTAAACATGGGGGTAGTAATGCTCAATATAATTCACCGTTAGTCAATCATGTCAACCATGGTCCTTCACAACAAGGTTTTATGGGTATGATCAACATTGCTACTTGCAATCAATGTTATCCACCATGTATTTTTGCACAAATAAATCCACGTTCTCCACCACCACCTTCTAATCTACTTGCATCTCCACATGTTCCTCCCACCTTACCATGTAGTCTCATCACTATTCATGGAAGTCTTTCTCATCAACTTTACACCTCTCCTGTAATGTTATCCATATATGACCTCCTGCAATAATCCCAACCACATTGTGAGGCTCTCGTTTCTATCCTCTACTCTCTCAATCTTGATACCAATGATACTAATGCCTTTGCAAAATTTATTTGCAATGTGCAAAGATGTATGTAACCTTCATTTAGTTTCTATGATCATGAAATAACCAAAATTATAGGGGAGGGAAATTATTCCCCTTTGCATATCCAATATTCAATTAATGTTGCTACCTAGAAATACATACTCATTGATACTAAATTATCAATTAGTATCAGCTCTACCACTGCACTTCATCATATAAATATTTTTCCTACCCATCTTGCCACACCTTCTCTCGACCTTTGAGCATTTGATGGATCTATGTGTCCTACCATAGGCTTCACCATATTACCTATTCAAGGAGATGCTAAGAAAATTTCTATATTATTCCATGTCATTGAAGGTGAGATGCAGTATAATATTCTTCTTGGACATACATGGATTAGGGACATGTAATGTGTCCCTTCCACTCTACATCATTAACTGAAATACATTTATAATGGACTGGTCCACTACATTCCCACTAATAATGATCCATTTGAGTTTTGCAACATCGTAGCTCTTCTTCTTGGTCCACCTTTGTCTTCTACACAATTCACTCCCACCCTATGGTGCTCTCCTACCATTACATCTACATCATATCCACATCCTAATCATACCAAAAACTTGGGTTACATGCCCTCTTCATCTTCACATCCTCCACTTGCTTCACATACCCAATATCCCCTATCATATTCACATTTATGCTCGTCCTCTTCTTCTTTGTCCTCTTCTAATCCCTTCCAATGTCCATATTTTTTTCCTCCTTTGTCATCATGTGCTTCATCTTCCACCACCCCTCCTCTTCTTACCACTCTCCCTACACCTCCAAATCATTTATCTTCCACTCCCTACACATCACAAGTAAATTTTACCACTACTAATAACTATTTTCTTCCTCCATCTCAGTTTCCCGATGCAAACCATCCCATATTGGGTATGCTATATTAATTTCATGAGTGAACACAATGGGCCACTCGCCTTGATGAACAACTAGCTCAATCCAATCCATCCAATTCTTCACCTCCCACCTCACTTTTGTAGGCATACATTCCATATCAATATTCATCAACCCAAGGATCCCCACCCCATTTAGAGAATCACAATACTCCTTGCATATCTATACTCATGATCACACTTGTTCTTAATGAGTATAGCATCCAAAATTCTTGAGTGATTCCGCCCATAATCCAATATATTCATGACTATGGTCAAACACACAATGCACCCTTGACTATTAGGGTTGTTGTTCCTCTTGGTACACTTTATAATTGTATTGATTTTATATACGGGGATATCAATTCATCCATTGAACTTCCCATACCTTCACCACCACAAAATAAGTTTTGCATTAATCTTGATCATATGCCAAATCTTAGCTTTGTCTTACACTATGTTTAATGTTACAACTAGCACAACTTTGGATTGGGGTAATATGAACAAGGGTTTCATACCCTTATCAACCTTCTCATTTGGCAGCCAAATGAAAAGTCCATATTGGGCTACCATTGAGATCCCATAAACACACTCAAATATGAGCTTAACCATATTACTTTCAATCCTATCAAGATAGTTTTTACAAGGAGATTGATCTTGACTTACCTCTCGATTGTTTGTCTCGTCATTCCATGATTCACATTACATTTAATTTCTTCCACGCATCCCCCCTCATGAGCCTCATTCTTCTCATGAATTTAATGACCTCACACACCACCTTGCTAATATTTTAGTCACTCCACCTACACCAGATGCTACCATCCTTCCTCATTCTCCACTACCAACCAATCCATTCATTCGTTTTTAATATTGACTATGGGTTCAATTTTCTACTCGCTCTCCACTTGTGGTATTGCTCGCCTACTTGAACCATCCATACCCTTATTCATCATCAACCTATTCTCCACCAAATTATTCTTCTTCAATTTCTTTGAGTGCCTCGGTCAATATGATGTCTACTAATATATTCACTCCACTTTGCTATACCACACATCCCAATTATGTTCCACCCACCATCTTGTATTTTGTAGATTTTGATCACATATCATATGCACCATCACCCAATGATTTTATCTTATTACTATAACTCTTGCATTCTGCTAATGCACCTTTACCTTCCATTATGCCTTATATATCTTGGATTCATCATACATATGTTTATATTGATGATGAATTCTCTCTTCCTGATGTCATCGATGACCTTCAACTCATCTAAAATCCCACTCAAATCTATGATGGATCCCAAATTATTGTGGAGGACACCATTAATGTTGATATCAATATTTATTCTCATAATCCGCACATCATCAAACTTACCACTAGTATTTTTGAAGATGAATGTACCCTTTTTATCAATTTCTTTAGGAAAAACATAAAGGTATTTTCATGGTCTTACATGAGCATGCCTAGTCTCTATATATCATTAGCCGTCTAGAATGCATCCTATAATTGATTTTATGGTCAAAGAGGAATTACAAAATTTCTTGATGTAGAATTCATACAACCAATAGATTACCTTGAATGGGTTTTTAACATGATCCCCATTGCTAAATCAAAAGGGAGCATCCGCATATGTACCAAATTTACGTATCTTAATAATCTTATTCCAAACACAAATTTCCACTCCCTAATATTGATACATTGGTCAACACTATAGAAGTCCATGAAATATTGTCTCTCATGGATGATTTTTATAGCTATAATAAATTTAGTTTCAACCTTGTTGAACAACACAACACATCTTTTACATCCTCCTAGGGGATATTATGTTACAAGGTCATGCTCTTTGGACTTAAAAATGTTGGGGTAACCTATAAACGCACAATGACATATATATTCCATGACTAAATGCATAAAACTATAGAATATTATGGTGATAATATCATTACCAATTATAAAAAGTGCAATCAACATATTGATGACCTTCAAAAATCATTGATTGCCTCTTAGAACACAATGTGCAATTAAACCCAAAAACATGTGTCTTTGGTGTTACCTATGACAAAATATTAGGTTTTATTGGATCACAATGATGCATCAAGTTTGATCCTCAAAATGTTAAAATTATCATCGATATCCTTCCCCCTATCAATCTCAAATAGTTATGAAACTTGCAAGGTAAAATACAATCACTTCATCAATTTATTATTCAACTCTTTGACAAGTGTAACCTATTTAACCATATCTTACAAAAAGGGATAACTTTCAAATGGGATAGTCAATGTCAAATTGCTTTTGGTGCGATCAAATCATACCTCACCTCTCCACCATATTTTTCTCCACCTCATATAAACTGACCTTTCCATATGTATATATCCACTACCAATTTTATGTTGGGCACATTATTGGACCAAAAAAATGATATGAACCAAGAACAAGCCATGTACTACATCAATTGAATGTTGGTGAGTTACAAGAGACAGTATTCCTACATAGAAAAACTATACCTTTTTATTATATTTTCCAGATAAAATTTATGACCTTACATGATAAATCATACAACTTATGTGGTTGCTCAAGATAATCCACTTCATTACATGATGGGTAACAGTTACCATAACAATCGCATAGCTAAATGGATTGTGCTTCTCATTGAATTTGATCTTAAATTTATTAGTTAGAATTACAGTAAAGGTAAAGTCATTATTGGTCAATTAGTTGAAGCTCCTTTAATCAATTATAAACCACTTCTCATCCAACTTCTTGACAACTTTGTGTTCCATACTACTAAATGTGAAGAATACGTGGAACTTGAGCCATTAGTTGACTTAACCCTCTTCTTTTATGGCTCTCACTATGAACATGGGGGGTGTAGGAACTATATTATTTACACCATAATGGGAACCAATCCACTTATCTTTCAAGCTAGGATTTCCTTGCACAAACAATAATTTCAATTTCAAATCTCTTATTCTCGGCCTCAAACAAGAACTTGCTATGAACATTAAACATCTTGATATATTTAATGATTACTTTTTAATTTTCAATTATATTAGTAAAACATGGAAATGCTGATACCCTATACTTCAAAAGTACAATAAAGTCACTAGAATTATAATTGTCCAACTTGAGTGGTATGACATCATTGCTACTCCATGTTCCACCAATCATTTTACTAAGACCATGGCCTCTCTTGGCTTACTCATCCCACAAAATCCACATTCCAATACAAATCATGTGTCCATCCACACATTTTTTTAATTCTCTATTTCCACTTCCCCACCTTCTTAGGATGGTGGTATCCATGTTGTCTAGGCCGAAACTCATGATCCTTCATTTTCCTAGGTCAAGGATTATGTAAAGTTATGCATTCTTCCTATGGATTTATGCCATGCTCATAAACATACCTTCAAATAATGAGTAATCCTCTATACATTATTAGAATATATTATCTATAAACACAACCATGATGGCATCCTTCTACATTATCTCGAACCACACAAAGCCCAACACATCATTAAGGAGGCTCATGATGGTAATTGTAGTGGTTATTGTTGAGCATAAAAAATGCTTATATTTTTGTATGAGTTTCTAATGATTTTGTTCAGTAGTATTATAAGAGTTTTTTTAATGAAAATTTACATATATATTAAATAAAATTATGTCCATTACCTAATTTGTGTGTGAAGTGTTTTTTGTGTAGATTTTTGCTGATTTTGTCATCTTCAGCATAGTAAAGGTCCTATGTGGACCTAGTGTATTATGCTTCAATGAACCCAAGGTATATATGGGAAGGCACCTTGATATTCAAGAAGGTGTCTTGTTCCTATATATGGGAAGATGTCGTGATCTACAAGAAGGTGCCTTGATCCCATATATATAGGAAGCGCCTTAATCACATGTTGATGTCATGCATCAAAGGTACTTTGATATTTAAGTAGACACATTTATGTCATGCATCAAGGGTACCTTGATATTCAAGTAGGTTCCTTGATGTCATGCATCAAGTGTGCCTTGATATTCAAGCAGGCACCTTGATGTCATGCATCAAGGATGCCTTGATATTCAAGTAGGTGCCTTGATGTCATGCATCAACAGTGCCTTGATCCTCAAGTAGGCATCTTGATGTCATACATCAAGGGTGCCTTGATATTCAAGTAGAATTATTGATGCCATACACCATGGGTGCCTTAATGTACAAGAAGCAACCTTGATCTTAAGCACCTTGACCTTACGACTGAAGGAGATCCTATTGACCATGGTTGACATTTGATTCCCATTAATGTAGACCATATTTGGAGAGCTACCAAACACATGAGCTATCTTAGTCACATTGGATAAAACACACAACCACTTGATGAAGTAGAACACGGGCTACAAAGGAGCTGGACCAAAAAATCTACTATCCCTAGAAAATGACAAAAGTTATTGACTATTTTTATCATGCATCTGTTACTATAACTGAACTATATTATTTTAGGCTATAGTAGGATTTTTCATCACAACAACACTCTAATAGAAGTTCTATGTGTATTATATAAACACACAGACTTCTCTGAAAAGGGATGGTGGCGTATGTAGGAAACTACCATTTTTTGTACTATAATTTTATTAATAAAAATCTTGCTCGAGAGTTATTCCATTTATGTTCAATCTCCATAAATTAGTTTGGGGGAAGCTACTGGAGCCTGGGTCCACTCCAAGATAGTATTCCTACCCTTATTTATGTTGCTTTCTAGATTAGATCATTTATTTTAATTGTGCTATATTTTTATTTCTGCAAGTGTGTTTTTATTGCTTTCCTTTATTTTTTATCATAGTGTGGTGTGATTTATTTTTCTATAATTTTATTATGTAAGATTTAATTGGTGTGGATGAATTAATGCTATTTCACAAATGCTCCACCAATGATAGTCTTAGTGGACTCATCTCAAACGGTGTTGTAATTAGTCTTGAACATGGTACTTCACATGCTTATGAGTTCCCTGGTTTGATAAATTAAATGAATGGGCTATGATAGAAATAGGACCATATTTAACCAAAATTTTTTGTCTCAATAACCATTTTAGTTGCATGGCCATTACCAAGCATATATTATGAATGGGCTACTATTGGCCCACAATGGAGCATGATTATTGCAAATATGTTAAAAAGTGCATCAATATCAACAACACATCAATCTCACACATCTACCATCTTAGGCACTTCAACCAATTCAATCTATGTAGTATTTTTCTCAATGGGTTTTGGATCTTACTGAAAAAATCACACCAACCTCATCCAACAATTATAAATTCATTATTATTTCTATGGAGTATTTTACAAAATGGGTTGAAGTAATCCCACTCATCCAAATGGTAGGTTCAAATATTATCAATTGATGGCAAATATAACATAGAAAAATAATATACATAAACTATAGGTAAATATTATTCATATGATGCTACTTAAATAGTACAAGGTATAGGCTAGAAATAGCCTTAGGATATTAGAAAATAATATCCCCTAATGTAGCTAACAAATGCATAATAGGTAGCCCCCCCTAAAGGTAGCTAACAAACACATAATAGGTTGTCCCCCTAAAGGTAGCTAACTACTAACGTAGTCAAAATGACTACAATGACTATATTACTAACCAAAGTAATATCTAGGATTTAACATAACCATGTTGGTTACTTACAATGGTAATAAAACTAATCTACCATGTGGTAAATAAAATCTACCTAGGTGAATCTTACAAATTACCAAATGAGGTAATAATCATAGTTACTGTAGCATAGTAACTCTAACATCCCCCCTTATTACATTATTTGGGTAATATGTTGATATGTTGGATCTTGCTCTAGCTAGGGCTCTATCATAGTGCTCTGGCTATTTTAAGTAAAACTTGGGTCATTCCTCACTTTTTCTTCACATAAATGAATGTCCTTATTTTAATCTTGTCATCCAATTGGATTGTATGGGTAACCAACCGCTGCAACCGCTAGGTGTACTAGAGTAGATCACTACATATGAGGTTCATTCAGTTACAATATGGTTTTGAATTTTTTTTAATAAGGTAGCTAAGGTGTCGGTCGCTGCCGAAAATACACCCTTATAAGTTTTCCCCTTTGTTGCAAAACATGTTGTAATGGAATTTCTGCAAGAAGTGTGACTAAGGTATCGATCACTGCTGAAAATGCATCCTTATAAGTCTTCCTAATTTAAAAAAAAAAAAAATCTATGAAGTAGGAAATAAATGTTTATCCCTCCTTAATTGCAAAAAATATGCAAATCATGAAGCTTGTTAAGGCTTTTACAAAGATTACCTCATAGGAAAATTTACACCAACCCCCCCCCTTTTATTACAAGTACTTCAAACAAAAAGAGTTTTCTATTTATGAAGCCTAAAAAGAGGGTTTGAAAGGTGCTTGCCTAAGGTGACAAATTTGTTTCCATTTAAAATACTATTTTAACCATGAGAATTTTGTGTATTATTTATGAACCAAAATTAGAATTGGAATCAAGCACTTCATAAGCAACATTCCATTTTTATCTATTTTGCCTTTGTGATGTAGCTTTGCCATTTTTGTTTTTCTTAGTTTTAAACCAACATCGATTGGTGTCATGGTTGTCCTTTTTATAATTTGTGCAAAAATTCTTTTGAGGTTTCTTTCATTTATCTTTTGAATATGATCCTAAACATTATCCTACCTTCTAAAAGTTTTTTTTTATTCTTTCCACCATGTTTGTGTGAGTAAAGTGCATTGTTTGACACTTCATCACTTTGGAGTTGATTTACTTCCTCTGTTTGAAGCAAATTGACTAACTCCACCAAGGTGACTATTATTTGAGATACATTAATGGATGTTATTAATATCTTGTAGGATTATGGAAGAGCCATCAATATTATCGAAGTCAGAATAGTATCTTCTAATTTTACTCCTAAATTATTCATCTTTGACTTTAGTTCTACTACTCTACAAAGGAATAGTTCTACTGATTCTCCTAACTTCATATGGAGTGTATGAAGTTGTGTTTGAAGGTTTAGAATAGTTGATTTATTCTTGCCTTAAAAAATGGTACAAAGTGCATCCCATGTATCTTTACCATTTTTAGCTTCACTTATGTGAGGTTGGATGTCATCAGTATTAGCTAGGAGAATCAACATGAGAAGATGATTCTTATTTTTGTACCATGCTTTCTGATTTGATCCTATTGATGTGTGTCTTGCTTCAGTGCCATCCACTAAAACCCACATTTCCTCTATAGTAAGTATGGATTTCATGTTAGTTTTACATGTTGAATAGTTAGGACCTTTAAGCAATTGTTTATCATCTAGGTATTTGTTGATAGTTGCCATGATGAAGGTTCTAGAATTTGTACTAAGATGATATTTCTTTCACTTTTAATTGGTATTTAATGGCACCTACTTGAAAACTCTCTTTGAATAAAGATGATTAGTTTGAGGAAATTTAAGTTGAAGAAATAATAAGTGAAAGAGAATTCAATCAAAAATATATTTAATGGTACCTGCTTGAAAATCATCCTAAAGAGGAATAATCAGTGTGGGGATATTTGATCCAAACAAATAAGAGTGAATTTTAGGGTTGAATGGAGATAATATCAATTTTAAAAATGGCTTATACTTGTGCAATGAATTACACAAATTATTGTGAAATTTTGGGGTTTTGAGTGCTCTTGATTTCGATGACTTATAATTGCAAAGAACAAGAAATTAAATGCAATAATAAATAAAAGAGTCCCTATAAAAAATTTATCACTTAGGTGTCAGTCACTATCGAAAATGCACCTAATTTTCCAATTTTGAAATAAAGGTGTCAAGTAATATTGAAAATGCACCTTTATTTACTAATTTTTGCAACAAAATTTGGATTTGTGTTGTGCAAAAATTTGATATTTTATGTCTCCTCTTGTTTTTCAATTTTGTAAAGAAATACAATTACTTGTATTCCCCCCTTTGATTTACAAAATTAACAAAGTAGCACTCCTTTCAAGTCAATTCGACACACAACCCACGTTTGAAAGGCTTTACAGAACCAATCAACACACAACTTGGTTTTTATGGACCCAAGGTCTTCAATCTCTTCTCAAATTTACAAAAAATATAATGTCCAATTTCTTTTGTTATATTCCTCATTGGATAAAATAAAAGCACAAATTTTAGCTTTGTATTTTGCAAATTTAGTGTCTCCTTGTGTTACAATTTGGGAAAAAAATAATTCAATTTGGATCCTTTATTGTTTGAAAAAATTAACAAGGCTTGAGAAGATTTTAAGCTCCCTAATTTTGCAAAAAAATGCTATTTATTTTTCTTATATTCCCCTCTTGGAGAAAAAAGAAAACACTCTTTTTATTGAATTTACAAAAAATAAGTCGCTTCCGTTTCATTTAATTTTAAGTTGCAAAATTTTTAAACAAAAAATTTAATCATATAATTTGAATTAATAATAAAAAATAAACTAATGTTTTATTAAAAAAACCAGTTTATAAAAAAATTATTTTTTAAAAACATAAATTATATTTTATATTATTAAAAAAATAAATAAGAAAAAAATTAATTAAAAAAAAAAAACATATTAAAAAAATATATTTTAAAAATAACTCTTGTGACCTTACCTTGGCACATTTTTTTTATTAAAAAAATGGTTTTGTATGCACTGGGGGTCAACCTCGTGATCTGGCGCAAGAAAATGTCTTCACACTGGGTCGATGACTAGCCCAGGTACTGGCTGAACGTGAACTTAAGTTCATGAGGGTAAATTTATGCCCTCAGTTTGCTAGCAAAGCTTTCAAAAAAAAAGCTTGGGACTATTAATCCCACATGCGATATGTGAGCACATGAATGATGTTTAAAAATGTTAGGCTACCCAAGACCTTTCGATTGCCTTTTGGAAATCAATGTTGAAGATAGAGCCTTTTACTACCTAGTTCAACAAATTGGAGGATGCTACACAGGAACCCAGTTGGGCCAATCACTGTTCACCATGCATACACCACGTTAGATGAACAAAATACCACGTGTATGCCTAAGAAGCTCACCATGTTAGTTCTACATGTATGCCCAAGAAGCTCACCATGGCAATGCAACAAATCTTCACATATCTGCATTGGAGTGTGTGCCTACTACCACATCAACAGGGTTTTCATACCACGTCATCTGCCTCGGTACTGCAATGTCATCTTGACTAGTATGGATGCCATGTCAATATATAGGAATTTGTACTGCCAACTCATCAACCAATTGCTATCACCTTGATCTACGTGCAGGTCAATGATGCTTCAATATTGGGTTACATCAAGTGTGATATCAACAACTAGGGAAGTTTTAGCCCATCATGTTTAAAAGTGTACCTGAGTCATGTGTGATTGAGCTTGCAGATTGTTGATTGAAGTTTAGAAACTTCAATGCTATGGGAGGTAGTTCCCATGTAGGTCTTGTACCTACCACAAGGTATTGGTAGGGTCGCATGTGCCTCTGTGAGGTGGGTACTGCCCCCTGCAACTAAAATTCTATAAGCTTATGGACTATTAGATCCTATGGGTATAGTTTATCAGCTTCATTAGTAGTAGCTAACAATTTTACGATATGATAGGTTGTAAAACATATTATATCTATAGAAAATATCAGAAAAGAGCAACTAATTCCATGACAATCAACCCTAATTTTTGTGCGAAACTCCAACGATAAACTATGCCTTGATTTTTGTGCAAGTTGTAGTAGGTCACCTTGAGAATCATGTTGAATCTACATAAATTCATAGATTACCTTGGGAAGCATGTCCCATATAGGGGGGTTCCATCTCAGGATTTGTGCCCCCTTGGTCCGTTTTAAGAGTGACAAAAAAATGTCACCTTCTCCTAGACTTTGCCTCACCTTGCCCAAGTCTCTCACCCTTGCCCTTGCCCAATATTTGATACCAATGATGGCAAATGCAACATAGAAAAATAATATGCATAAACCATAGGTAAATATTATTCATATGATGCTACGTAAATAGTATAAGGTACAAGCTAGAAATAACCTTAGAATATCAAAAAAAAAAATCCCCTAATGTAGCTAACAAACGTGTAATAGGTTGCCCCCCTAAAGGTTTCTAACAAACGTGTAATAGGTTGCCCCCCTAAAGGTAGCTAACTACTAATGTAGTCAAAATGACTACAATGACTATATTACTAACCAAAGTAATATCTAGGATTTAACATAACCATGTTGGTTACTTACAATGGTAATAAAACTAATCTACCATGCAGTAAATAAACTCTACCTAGTTGAATCTTACAAATTACCAAATGAGGTAATAATCATAGTTACTGTAGCATAGTAACTCTAACATCAACTTCATTACTCAATACATCATCTATCAATTTGGAATCCCTTCTAAGATCATTTTTGACAATGGAATACCTTTCAATAATAAGAATGTTCACACATTATGTGAGAAATTCAACATCCAAAATAGCTTCTCTACCCCATACTATCCATAGGGTAATGGTCAAGTTGAAGCTACTAAAACAATTATTTGTGCCATTATTTGAAAAACCATTGCAAAGTCCCATCATGATTAGCACAATAAAATGCCATTGGAACTATGGGAATATATAATTAGTGTTTATAATCCAACTAGGGTAAATCCAATTTTCTTAGTATATGGCATAGAGGCCATCATGCCCTTGGAGCTTAAAATTCCATCATTGCATATATCAATGCAAGAATTTATGAATGATGATATTGCTCAACAAGAAATATTAGACTAGTTAACACTCTTGGATGAATGTTGCATTCATGCTATTGAACACATATGTATTTACCAAGATCATATTTGATGTGCCTATAATAGTAAGGTACATCAATAAAAATTCCAAATCAAATATCTAGTCCTCAAAGAGAACCAGCACATCACTAGCTAATTGTGCCATATTCACAATAAATTTATACCTAATTGACTAGGCCCATACATTGTTGTACACAAATTTGGTTCTAGGAAATATCATCTTATCAATATTGAAGGTCTTTTTGACCTTGAACCCATCAATATCATTCTTCTATAGGAATTTTATGCCTAATCACTTTTAGTACAACTCACCATACTTTGTACATACCAACGCCATTATTATGTAAAATACAAAAATACAAATACCAAAAAAAAAACACAAAAGCAAAAGTAAAAATATCCATTTTTGGTGTATGTCAAATTACATCATTCTATTATGCTCCTTTATTTTTATTCTCTCCTTACTTTCTTCCTCTTTGATGAATGTTGTATGGCCATGCCTCGAGCAACTACATACCTTTGATTTTTTACTTGTCAATGTTGTATGGTCACACTTCGAGCGGATCCATACCTTTGATAAGTTTCACTTTATCTCTTTCTTTGTATTCTTCCATCCTCCTTATTCTCACATTTTATTAGTTCATATCCATCTCCACACTCATTTATGGAACTACCATATTGCTTTATCATTCACATCGATATCGTGAAATATTTTCCATTTCATCTTGCACTCCTTTCCATGTATCAAATTTATACATTCTCTCCATAAACCCTTTAATTTGTATGTGTAGACACCCAAAATTCACACATGTCTACTTCTACGTACTTGTAGATATATCCAAACACTTGCATGATGCATAAACCATCCTATATCTCTCTAGGCTATTGTAGACCAACATGGAACATTGTAGGCTATCGTATATTGGAATAGACCACTCTAGACCAGTATAGATTGTTTTAGATGATTGTAGATATTCATAGACCTACGTAGTGCATTTCAATGGTCTATAGGAATGAAACCCTACCAAATTGCATAATTTAGCTCCTAAATATCTTCTATCCATTAGGAGGTTACCTATCAGTCCCCTAAGGCAACCTAAGTGTTTTCCTATACCTAATTAGGACCCCATGGGATGTTTAGCTTCCCAAAACCCCTAATTAAGTTAATTAAATTTCTAATTGTAGTTACTTTTCACTTAAGTGTACTTTATAACTTAAAAATGTTTTATTAGTATACTAAACCCAAATTAGTCTTAATTATTCCCTCACACATGTGTTCACATTAGGTTATTTAGTATATTTCCTAGAAATCCTAACTAAACCCTAATCTAACCTAGGATTTAGCTAACCCTAGTTAACCCTAATCTCTCCTCACACATGTGTGAGGATGAAATATTCCTTTAGGGAATTTGGAAATGACACCTCCCCAAATCCTAACCTAACCTAGCATGGAATAGACTCTACTGTTTGGTCTACCTAACCACCCCCAAAAAATTAGCTTTTACTATAAATATAGAGCCCCCCCTCTCATTATCTCTCTATCTCTCCATATTAGTTAGCTTATAGAAACTCTATTAAAATCCTACTAGAATCCCTTCTTTTGATTATGGACTATACAAACAACATCCAAGCATCCCAAGAGTCCATCTGAACAAAGGATCTCCACTAGAAGGTACCTATAGTTGGATTCACCCCCTAACATATGAATCTGGATTCTATATCACCCCTTGCCCTCCGAGTTGGTCATACAACTGATCTATAGTAGTTGAAAATTCAATCTACCTTTATTTTATGTTTTTATAGCATGTACACTTCATTTTTGGCTTTATTTCATGTTTTTAATGTCTTTGTGTCTTCATCAATATGGGGATTGATCCATGATAGGCCCCCAAATAAACTAACATCATTTTTTAGGCCCTCCAGTAGTAGTAAACATACATCACAATAGCAAACACAATAGTAGCAACAACACATAACGGTGGCACACACACATCAAAGCCCACCTACATTTGAGGGGTCCCAAGAGAAACCATCAGAGTGTTTCACATATTGTTAAGAAATAAAAGGAGATTCACCTTGTAATATTGTATAAATTCTTAATAAAATGAGTTGAAAACACATCTAAGCATTTTTATTTGTTATAGTTAAATTACTTGATCAAATGGTAGCCTTTGGTATGCTTCATTATGGCATGCTCGGTGGGACCACCCACAATAGGCTATATTAGGTTATCTTACTAAGAATCTGATATAATTTTTGTTTTCTTTGATTGTTACAAGATCCCTAAAACCATGACACCTCTTAGGTCATCATAATAGGAGTTTTAGGCTCCTAAATCCAATTTGCCCTCCAACCTATGAATTCAAGGTCAATTTGCCCCCTAACCTACAATTTTTGAAAAAAATGCTCTATAGAACCCAAGATGGCAAGGCATCACATCATAGACTTTATAAAAGTCAAGTTTCATCGTAGGACACAAGTATTCTCCTTAGAACCATCTATGATGTCATTTATTTGCAATACTAGTTCTCTAGCAAATATACTATGTTAGTATACCAATATCCTAATTCAAAGACAACAAATTAGGGTTTCAAATTGATATAAACACAGTTAGAATAGTTCAATTTTAAAATTACTTTTAGACATAATTAGATTAGAATTTTGTAAATCACTTGATGTATTTCTTAATAGATTTCAAGTTTCCTTTCAAATACATTTATAGTAAGCTTTTATTTACATCTACATGTAAGATTAGATTTCAGGTTTTGTCACAATTCAAATGGACAAATCATATTTTACATTATTAAAAAAAATATCTTCAAATTTTCATCTAGGGTTAGATTCAAAATCTATTCACTTCACCTTGCAAATTTTATTTTCTTCAAAAATTCATTTCCAATTTTCTTCTCCTCTAAAAAATTGCATCTAACATAGAATTTTTAAATTCTTCTTGCATTACTTGCATCACTTGCATCTCACAATACATCTAGGTTAAGAAATTTTTTTCTTTCACTTTCCAAATCCTCAGGGTAACTTGCATTGTCTTTACTTAAAAATAAAAATAAAACTTTTGATTATTTCTAATACATGTGGATAGGTCATATTCCTTCTCATGTATTTTAGTTTGCCTATTTCCATGCTTTTCTAGATCATATTTCTTTTCAAAAAGTCATCTAAGATTAGACTCTCTTTTTCAAAAATGCAATTAGACACATAGTTTTTTTCAAAATATGCATCTAAGCCTAGATTTATTTTTGAAAAGGCATTTAATTAGTTTCACTTTACTTTCACATCATCGATAAACAATTTAAACAAGATAAAAACTTCTTATCTCACCCAAAACCTTCTTTTTGAAAATCTTCTTATTCCACCCAAAATCCTTAATCAAGATAACAAATACTTAAACACTTAAACAAGAGAGTTTAAAATATTTTTATAGTTAGAACATTTTAATAAATACTAGTAAGAAATTAAGCAAAGGTTAGTCCTATTTGGGACCATGTACAACACCTTGAGTAAGCCTCATATGAACCTTGAATCTATATTTGATATATAGCAACACTAGGATGCCAACCTCTCATATAGGTTATCATGCATACTTTAAGAAAAATATTAGTATATTATGGTGGGCTAATAGGATTCATAAGAAGGTATATTGATTAAATCACATGTACTTATGTTGGTCATATACCTATGAAGGTCATTCCCACAACCTGATCTCTTTCATGTACTTCAAATTGTTTCTCATGTACGATCAAATTTATTAAGAGGACTAGATTTTTCCATGCACTAACAAGTATATTGAAATAAAAGGTATATAAAAAGGTTTAGGTCTATAGGAAAGTCGTATAAAGTATATAAATCAAACCAGTGATCATAACTTATATTTTTCTAATCGTAGCTTGCATACCTCTCTATTTCGGTCCTCATCATCTAATTTTTGTGCTAAAATCAACTTTAACCATCCTACCAAAGAATACTTATTTTAGTCAACCTTGGTTATCCATTTTATGAGGCCCTTTCTCTACCCCCTTTCCTCCACAAGACTAGTAGTTGGTAATTTGCTACTCTTAGTCTTGAATTGAGTGGGTGATGAGCTACTACCTTATGCTTCAAACCTAATAGGAGGTGATATTCTATCTCTTTCCTCATCTATTGCATACACTTATGATGGAAATATTTGAAGTGGTGCTCATCCCCATTGCCTAGGTGCCTATTACTATGGTGTAATAATTTATTGAGGATGAATCACATCATACTAACACTAACACCCCTCTATCATACTAGGATATTCCTATGTTAGATTCATAATAGTGGGACTATCTTCATCCTTCTTTATGTAGCTATCTAGATATTGAAAACCACAAACACTTATCTCCTAATAAGCCCTCCTAAACCACACCACTTACTTTTGAATATGATACATCCAAACAAGCTATATCATAACTGATAAAAATTATATAGCCCTAATTTGCATTTCAATCCACCAACCATCTAATATTTCATACTAGAGGTAGCTAATATCTATCATTTATCCACCCTATATTTAGTCCATAAATCTACCACATAATTTTTCCTACCTTAGGATTATCAACTTCTCTCATATTTATTATTTTTCTTGTATTCAATCCACCTTCCTTTATATTAAAGTATTAATCCCATCTAAATAACATATATACCTTCAAAGCATCCACCTTCATTGGAATACCTAGTGATAAAATGATTGCTATATGTTTCCATGCCTAAAGTTGTAAACATATACAACATACCAAAATTTATCTGTATCTATACACCACTGAATGTAGTGTTCAATAAAATCATTTGAGTATAAAAGAACCGTAGGTAAAAACCATCTAGTCATATTGCATATTTACAACCACACCACCTATATCCCATGCCATAACTATCATACTCATATATCCAAGTAGCATGCATTATACCAATCCACATAATATGATACTCAACTAGTTTGAATGACCTCATCTAAAAGTGGTAATGATATCAATGCTAAAATGTATAACTATAAATCCTTATGCTCCATAAAACATACTAAGTATATTTCTAATATTTTCCACTCACAACTAGTGTACCTATGATATACAATTGGAGAATGCTCCACATATCCCCTAGTTCTATTGCCATCTCTCCCGTTGAGAGATAAAAGATACTTTTTTGAGAGTATCACACTTGATTAATGACATATATAAATCTTGATCACACTTTATATTTTACATTTGATATCTATGGTATAGCCTTACTATTGCTAACACACAATGGTCACCATCATCTAGTAAGCTTAGAATATCTCATAACACCTATGGACTTCTCTTTTGACACCCCGAGATCTCATGTTGGGTGTGTATCATACAAAAAAGTCAATAATAAATAAAAATTAGGCCATAAATTAAGCAACCCATCATCTCTCATAGAAGCATAATACAACCATATGAAAATTTTGTCTAGATACAACAACATCATATGGATGTTAGAGCATCATACATGTCATATAGATGCAAAATAATCATATAAAACCATGAAAAAGTGACATATGACTAAAAAACATCATATAAATGTTGTATATATTTTTAAATGAATAATAATAATAAGTAAGCATGTGACAAGGAAATAACTAGTGGGTTGTCTCTTAGTTGTGACACTCATACCATATCTACATGGTGCCTCAGTTACCCTTGTTGCACCATTGTCATTGGTAGTGTAGTAAAATCACTATTTAAATGAAAAACATCCTCTCACAGTGGTATCCCCTTCATTATATTTTCATGGAATAGATGAATCCTCTTCCCATTTTCCTCTCGTTTTATATACCTATTTTTCATTTTCCCTCGAAAACCATTTTTCCTTTTCATTTTCAACTTTTTCCTCCCATTTTATTTTTTGAACCCACCATTCACTAACTTTGAAACCATGTCAAATATGTAAAATTTAATAAAAATTCTAATCCCTGTATCCATATTTATATTTCCTTTATCCAATGTAACTTTCCCCTATGAAACCTTAAGGGGGATGTCAAGCAAGACCTAATTTTAGGAAAATGGGAACCCCTTTTTAATAAAAATTTTGGGTTGTTTTTCATGATTTTCAATGTGTTTATTATACAATAAATACATAAAAAATAGCTAATTTTATATACCCAATTTTGCACACTAGACAAGCTAATCGCATCATTAGATAACCATTTTTATGAATTAAGCAAAATTGTTAATCAAACATTTGAATCTAGGTTAGGAAGTGACATATCTTTAGGTGAAACTTTGTCAAATAATCACAAAAAATCATAAAATTTATACTCATGGAAATATATTAAAGTGAGCTTTCAAAAAAGTATAAATATGACTATGTTTAATGTAGAATTGCTATCCTCAAGCTAACCAAATGATATCCCCATAGGTCAACAAAAGAAACTTATAAAATTTTGTATAGTTCTTATGCTAGTGTCATATGGAATTTCATATGGTGCTTTTATACCTCTATGTTGCTTTCATGTCACCACCATTAATACTCAAATTTTAATAGTTTAACTACTTGTAACTGTATGTTCCTTATTAGTATTGCCTACTACCTTGTTAAATTTATATCTTGACTACCATTTGACCCACATAATTGTTAATAAAACTAGTTAAATGCTTAGTCAAGGAATTAAACTATTAATTAAATTAGTTAACTTATTAACCAATCCCATGCAAATGCTCCTAACTAATGAGTCATCCATTACAACTTTTATAAACTCTACACCTCACCCTACATGTTAGAAAGCGCGTCCTCCATGTATAAACATATAATGGATCCTCCAAGGGGGTTGGTTGATCTATATAATTACACTTAGAGAAATCCAAAATGGGGAACCGATGTTCTATAGGTAATCACATGTTACCAAAATCACAAGGAGAAGTACTTCTCTCTATCTATATGTTGGTGAAGTCTTGCACATTTGGAATTGATCACAAGGTATAATAAATGGCATCAAGGGGGATCTTCAAGGATAATAAATACAAAATTTTTACAAGAAATAAGGAATCAATCTAAAATATCAATATTGAGAATATATTTCTATTTTATTTGGTCTTTTACATTCTTTAATCAGCAATATTTCCTTTGTATGTTGTTTATCTTTAATACATTTGCTCATTATTTCATTAACTCACTGTGAAAGGGTAAGGGTGTGATCCCTCCAACAAAAAATATCAATGTTCTTTAAGATATCAAACAAATACCTTGGTAGTAATGTAATTACTTCCTATTTATTATTCATAGTCTTGGTTTTTCTATAGATTAGAGTAAAAGTGTTACAACCCTATGAGAGTATCCTACAATACTTCCATGACTACATGACACTTTTGTAATATGGAATTTTCATCAACTCATGGAACTTTAGCACTTGATATTTTACATTATGTAACTTTTATCATCAAATGTTGCTTCTGTATAGGTACCAAATTAGGTGTAATTTTTTCAATTCTATTTTCTATCTAAAGTTAGTAGATCTAAACTCCTTGCCTTGTTTTGTCATTATTTTATATATGTTTATGAAATACTTTTACAAAACATATAAAGAGTTCATTATCATGTTATATAATTGAAACAAGAATAAGAATAGCCCCTAATTATAGCATTACACTTAAAATATAAAGCTTAATAATGAAATTCACAAGGCAATTCTTATTAATTTGATGTTTTGCAATATTTTATTTTCTTTGTAACTACTTTTGTAAATAAAATTTTACAATCTGATTACCTTTTATCTAGTTGGAATAAAGGATTAAACTACTTTTGGTCTTCATATTTAGGCATGAAATCAAAATTGCATGTTCTTCCATTTTGGCTAGTTTGATGGTTTGTACGCATATCTCTTGATCCCTCAATCAAAAGAAGGAAATAACATTATTATTCATAAGCATTAAAAGCTAAAAGGTATATAAATCTAGCGATTGAATTATTGCATTTATATATTCAATTGCATTGCATTTAACATTTTTGATTTACATTTAGGATAGGACTTGGGATTTCAAAACCTTGGTGTGTGTTCAAATAAATCCAAAAACTATAAATTGGAAAACTTTACATTAACACTTCCATAATATTGAGTGTGGGTGCACTCTTTGCATGTACATGGTGGATCCTTCTCCTTAGTAAAATACCTCACTATGCACCTTATGTCTCAAAGTCCCATGTAGTGTAATTTTCTAGGTATGCAATACTAGATCTTTTGCTAGTATAAAGACTCAAGTTTGAGTCTTGTCAACGACATATCCCAAGCTTTTGACATTACATTAATTTTTTAAAATATAAATAAATGGAGTCCAAATAATCCTACAAAGCCATCTCCTGAGTTTTGATTAACCATTTTTCATTCAAATTAGTTGTCCTATTAGTTACTAACATAAATAAAGGTGGCAAATAGAGGTGACAAGTGGTAGTCTTTAGCTAGTTGAAATTTATTATAAGGTATAAAAATCATTTATTTTCTCTTTTAATATCTAAAATACCTAAACTTCTGAGGGCCATAAATTCTCCATATGAAAGTATTTTTGTCTGTTGTTTTCCAAATTGTAGAGTTTTCATATTTTACATATTGGTGACATGAATTAAAGGACTTATTACTATATTCTATAGTATTTTTCTATGTAGAATAGAAATAGTTGGCATTCTTCTCTTGGGTATGATTTTAACTCCAATAATCAGTTGGCTTGAATAATTCACCAATTTACATCTATATTATGTATGATTAAAAAACCTTCTTTGCAAATAAGGCCATAGGTTAAAACTCATTTTATCTCATTTCATTTATCACAATAGTTTTTATGTCTTAATATAATACCAAAAATCTAATTCCAACTAATCTTATTAGTGTAGCAATTGGTCAATTATACTAAATTTAAGATATTTCAAATTTCTTGTATTTATCATTATCTTTTATCAAAGTGGATGCTCACTCTCACTCCAATAACCCATTAGTTTGGTGATTGATAATCCTATTGGCTACAATATTAGTAGGTTTTAGATTATCATTGTAGGATATGCTTTTATCCTATGATAAATTTATATGTATTGGGGATGATTATTCAAAGACCTACCTATTGCTTCATATTTGGTTTGTTGATCTTGAGATTTGGATCATCATAGTTTTAGTTAAATATTTTCTCATGGGAATCTCAACTTATTTATCCAATAGGTGGAGTTATGACCTCTTATTTAATAATACATTGATCGAGTTCATGTATATTTTATAATAGAAGGTAATAGGATCCATTGGCCCATATGAGACTTAATTATGGGTGATATGTATCATATATAATTACTTATCTCCTTAGATCCTTAGTTTATATGATGTATGATGTGAAAATATTTATATTTTACTTATTAGATCAAGTCCACAATAGTGATGAAGTACCTAATGATACCCTTGAAGTAGTGCATGGGCATGTCCTATATAAGTGTTTGGGTATTCTCTATGTAGTTATATAGGTATTCTATATGAATTATTATGGGCATATTTCTATGTAAGTCTACAGTAATTCTTCCATTTATTTCTATAGGCATCTTTGTGTAAGCATGTAATCATATTCATGTAAGCCTAGAGAACCCTTTAGGTATTCAATATTTATGGTATTGGTTAATGCACCTTTATGAGTGACCTTGATTAAAGTCTATAATATATTTACTATATAGTAGTTTAATTTCTAATTCATGTTATGGTGTGTTAAAGCCAATGTCTATATAGGGTTTTGGTATCACTAAAAATACCCCCTAATAACTATTCCATTGTAATCAATTAATAATATATAATATTTTGGGTGTTTGAACAGGCCACCTCTTATACCACCTACCAATTACCTCTACTAACTCTCTCTCTCTCTCTCTTAATCTATATGATCCTTTATTTTGCTCTTATTTTTTTCTCTACATATGATTGTGGTGAATGTATATTTTGATTTATTTTTAGAAAAGATTGATTAGAATGGTAATTTTAATGTATATTATAGTTGAAGAATTGGATTTCATGTATTTTATAAACATTTCTATGGGTATTATGATATTTAGTTGCATTCCATAACTTCATATATTGGGTATTAAAGGTTATAAGACCTAAAATTTTGTTTAGTTAGACTTGAACTCCAATTCTCGAACAATAATAGGCCATAGTATTTTCCTTCTAATTAATAGCTCTACATATCCAATTGATATGGAAATATCTACACCTTAAATCCTAAATGAAAGGAAGTAGTTTTTATATCCAAAAATAAGAACACCAACATGATTCAAATAATATAAATTAAAGAAAAATATTGAAATCTATCATGTTATCCAACAAGACCCATAATATTAACAAGCAAATGAGAAGAAGCCTAAGTTAATGATCAAAGTCCATAATCACCTAAAGAAATGGGCTATATAAGACATAAGAATGTTTCTTATGCAAAATAATAGGGTATTCTATTGAACCTACGATAATGGATATTAAGAAATTTTACCTTTCAATAAATATAAAAGGATCCACAAATATGCAAGAAAATAAATAAATAAATCATTAGGAAATGAAAGAATCCATAATATCTAACAAGGTCAAAATCACTTCATAGGTAAATATTGTCACAAGTATGACTTCATTGGATTTTATGATGATTATTATAATGTATTATCATAGAAATAAACCTTGGGTTATTGATAGTTTATGATAATTACATAGTACAATTATATCATGCAAACTATATGCTATAGATGGGTTATTTATAACCTATGTCAACTACTATATATTATTTATATTCTATGCTAAGTATAGTTGGGTTATTACATCATTATGTACCTATACTCTAGGTACCATAATATTCCACCCACTTGAGAATATTTTTTCCTTAAAATATGATATGAGACAGAATAGTATAATACTTCTATCATGGTATATAATTGATACTATTCTTGATCTCCCAACCACCCAAGTAAAACCTTAATTGGTGGTGGTCTTCTTTCATACCATGATATTTATGTAATACTATTATATCTATTGGTGCTCCATGCTCTATGTATTTTATTGTGCTACAATGATTTTTATAATAACCATAAATATCACTCATTATCAAAAATATCTTTGAAAGTAAGATGTAAGTTAATCACAATTCTTTTGTTGTTCTATGTATTTTTTTCATGATTGTAACCTTAACCATGTGCTTTTATTCTTATGACTCCTTAATATTTTATTATTTTATTTTAAATGATTTCTCATGTTCTTAGATTATATTAAATTATTTGGTACATTAGCATGTACCACCTTGGGTATAAATTTATATTAAGAGAGTATCTTAGATTAGAGTGTGAGTATTTACTTTACACAATGTAATAAATGCACATGTATTATTAGTGTCCAAAATATTTTGGTAATGTAAATGTGCATAATATTCCATGTGCACATGAATCCATAGAGTAGAAATATGAAGTCTCAAGAAGAGTGAAGGCAAGGAGTACTCCATGCAAAGATTCACATTCCATTGTATATATGTCTATGTGTGTGTGAGAGAGACATAATGTAGAGTGAGAGTGTGTGGAAGTATGATGTATTGGAGATATTTATTATATATGAGAATGATATTTATTTTAGCATTCATTAGTGGTTATTTTATGAGTTATTGTAGAAGTTATTTATGAGTTTTATATGTTTAGAATATTGTCATTATTTTATATTCCTCCTACAATTTTATTTTAGATATTGTATTTATTTTACTTTAAGTTTATATCATTAAAAGCTAATAGTGGTATTAGATCCACAATGGAGATTCATATGAGATAGGAAGATCCACAAGAGATATTGAGAGGAGATAGGGATATTTCATTTGAAGAATTTGAAAGTTGTAATTTGACTTGAATATTTCCATAGAGTTGCAGAAAATTTTATGAAGACTAGGACTCACCATAGATTTTTTTCCACTAGTTTGAAGAACAACTAGTGAAGGTTATTGATTTTAGATTTCTAGAATTTTTGACATATTTGATTGCAGGGATTAGTTTTTGATTTGCAACAAGAGAGTGGAGATTGAATATTGGGGGAACCCAATAAGGAGATCCCCCTGGGTTATGTGTGGCCCATGTCAATCCTTATACAATATAATAATATATCCCCAAATATCAATTCCTAGGTACCCTAACATTGACCAAAACTACACCAATAGAAATCTTCCCATTCAAAATTAAGATAAAAAAATAATAATTTCCATGATTCACTAGGATATTAATATTTAACTTGTTTTAATCACTTTGTAATATTAATATCATTCTATATAGAAAAATTTAGTAACTTTATGAGATTTGAAAGGTTTTGTGAACTAGGGGTTTCTCTTAGTTAAAATTATTCTCACAAAATATCATGAAATATTTATATAAACATTTAATTATACATATTTTCTTCAAAATAAAATAAATGACAACTAATTTGGTAACCTAGATTGAGAAATATGAATATTTTTCTCTTTCTGGTGAATTTGTATGCATCTAGAAAACATCATTGAAATAACGAATTCAAATAACTAAAAATACTTTAATAGTGCTAATAATTTAACATATAACGAACCATTTTTGTAGTAAAAAACAATATATATGATTGTTTAAAAAGTTTCCAAACATGTTGCTCCTACAAAAAAAAATATAACTCTTGGAAAAATATATATTTTCCTTCAAAAATTCAATAAGTCTTCAAATAATATCTAAAACCATTAGTTTGATACCAAAATTTTTAAACTACTTTACTTCTCATAAAAGCATCCACAAATATTCTAGAAAATAAGTAAATCAATCAATGAAAATTTTACACAAGATAAAATATGTAAATAAACTTCAAATAGGACAACAACAATGTTATTCCTTATGGAAGGGACCACTCCACACTATCTTCCAAGGTGAGATACACTCCATGAGTAAAAATGTTACAATTATTAATTGGATTAGATTAAATAATTTACATTTATTAGGCCCATTCTTTATTAGGTCCATTTATTTGATGTTATTTTGTAAAAGTTATAGCCCTATCCTTATCCTAATCATTATTATAATATATTATACTTGAAATAGAACTTGGTTATTTATATCCCATGCTAATTGTATAATACAACTGAGTCATTCAAATAATATATGAACTGTACACTATATATGAATTATTTATGATTCATACCAAATATAAAATACAATATTATATAACTAGAGGGTATATACACTATATTTGGATTATTTATAATTCATACCAACTACAAAATACAATATTATATAACTATGTACCTACCCACTAGTGACCCTACTAGTTTGGAATATGAAATATTCTTAGCTTCTATGCATTCTATTCCTTCTTCATGACTATGGACATGAATTATTAACTTAGGCTTATCTTTATTTTATTATCCTTATTATGATCCTTGTTATACAATATGATAGACATTAATATTTATCCTTGTTATACAATATGATAGAGGTTAATATTTGATGAAAGAGTTATATGCTTTAACTTGTGATAGTGTCATTCTTATGGGATAGCAAAATTGATTTCATATATTTAGAAAGGAAACTATAGAGCTCTACAAATTAACTACATCCCTAACCCTATTGACTGAAAGGGTAATATTAAAGCTTGTTAATTTTGGAAACCTAAAATTCAAATATTTTCTAAATTATAATTTTGGTCTTGTCACCTTTAGTTTCATCCCATGTCTTCATTTATTAGCTGAAAAACATTATGCTCATTTTACCTCATGGTTGTTTGATTGGATCAACATACTAAGCCATTCCCATATAGGATGCATAAGGTGCAAAACCCATATTCATACTTCCTTATTAATGGAAATGATAATGTCAAATCCAATTATGACTTTCCCACTCATGGACCTAGTTAACATGCAAAAATTCCATATATATATCAAAGCCAATTATGACTTTCCCACTCATGGAACTAGTTAACATGCAAAAATTCCATATATATGTGTTTGGGGGAGTGTATCACCAATTATATCCATGAAAATGGCATCCAATAATTCTACAAACTAAAAAAGTGATAGATAGGTATAGAAAAATCCTCATCATTGCATGATAGCTAAAAGCTTATGGTTCAAATTTAATTTGTCCTAACATTGGAAGGATTTACATTTTTAGATATTTTATTACTAATTCGACCAAACATATAAAGGCCATATATTTTGCATAATGATGAATTTTGATCCCTATTTTCATATCACCTGCTATTTTATTATATATGCATTCATGGCATCAATTCAAGAATATGTTACAGTTTAAATTAAACTTTTATACAAAATATATACTTTGGCTTATGTGACTTACTCTAATTAGTAAATTATAGTACTTGGTACATTGATATGATTGACATAATAAAAATCAAGAATTTATAGTTCATATTTTAGGGTGAGGTAGTGGAAGATCTTAATGAAAGAGTTATGGCTATTTAGAACGACATACTTAGACTATTCTTTATATTAGTGCATACAAATATAATTTTTGATATTAGATATGAGCGATCCCATAAAGGTGTGGAATAAATTACAAGATATATTTTGAATGGAAGACATAATTATGTTCATCAAACTGGAAATAAAAAAATTAATCCTTGAGATTTTATAGTTTGATAACGATGGATTGGTAAGTGTAGGTGTAGCTGGGCACTTACCAAGAAGAGATCTAGGTTCAAACCTTGGGGGAAGCCAACCCTTTGTAATGGTAGTAGTCTACTTTGGAGCCTTTGAGTGCGTGCTAGACTGATGACGATGGTACAAACCCTGAGTGACCGGTGGTTCCCATCTCACTCTTGGTCCCCATATTACGTCGGGTCAACAAGAACAAGATGAATAGATTTGTTGCGAGCCTATTTGAACCCCACACTGGCCAATTACTAAAAATAGTGGCTATAACAAACTCTCCTATGTAATAAAAAAACATTGAGTAACATTTATTCTATTTTAAGGATTTAAAAGTAGATATAATGATGCACCTTGCCTGAGCCATAACTTGTGAACCGTACGCCCATTGGCCTTGAAATTTAACAGGTGGTTCTTCATGTATGTTATGCATCAGGCATATATCCAATTGGTATGAATCTCAAAAAAACATGTTTTCGAGACCTAAATCCATCTAGTGTCCCAAAATTAGCTTTTAGAATAGGTTCCCAATTTTTTTGATTTTTTTTGAATGTTAGAAGTTTATTATATTTTGTTATACCTTAAGTTGAGACCTAATATTTTAAATTAAGGTTCTTTATTGTAAGAGGGATGTGTGCACCAAATTTGGGCACAATCCGACTCATTTCTATTTTTAGCAATTTTTAGAAAAAAGACATTTTTAGGGTTTCTTTAGGGTTTCTTTGGTTTTTGGTTGCTATATGATGGATTGTAATATTTTGGAGAAGGGGTGTGAATTTATAAATGAGAATAATATTGATTTATAGGTTTCTTCCATTATATTGCATTTGTGTTATGTGATTGAAGTCCATTTTGTTGGTCTCTTGTAGCTTAGTTTATACCATTTGGTATTAGAACAAGTGTGATATCGCTAGTGAAGGGAAGATGCCACCTAGAAGATATGACCAAATGAATGGGAAGATCGATGATCTAAATGTAAAATAGCATGGTTGACTGGTGTGATTGATCGCATGGGAGAGAGACATACTAGGGCACATGCAGATCAAGGATCTGATGATGAAAATGTACCTGAGGAACATGGATCTGAGGTTCATGCAAAAGAAAAACCAGAGGGCCCAGAGGAAGAAGGGCACAATTTTGAAAATTGATTGATATGAGATCTAGAGGTTCTTAAGGGGAACCAATATGGGATCAATATCAAGGTTCCCAACTATGCTGGTGGGTTGAAACCAGAGGAGTTGATCGATTGGATCAATAGCCTAGAAAAATATTTTGAATGTAGTAACCTTGCTAAAGAGAAGAAGGTTAATATCGCATGCACAAAGTTGAAGGGACATGCATTGATTTGGTGGGATCATTTATAGACTACATGATAGAGGAATGGAAAGGAAAATATCAGGGATTGGACAAAGATGAAGAAGAAGTTACAGGAAAAATTTATACCTGTAGACTACTCCCAAAACCTATTTCATAGATTTTAGAATCTTTGACAAAAGGATCAAAGCATTGAAGAATCTACTTTCTAATTCTACAAGCTATCCATTAAAGTGGAGCATAATGAGACAGAGGACCAAAAGGCTACCATGTATGTAAATAGCCTAAGTTTTCTTGTCCAAGATGAGATGAGCATGGATCACACTCTTACAGTGGAGGATGCATATCAAATGGTCCTTAAGGTAGAGGAGAAATTGAAAAGAGTTAATAGAAGAGGTAAGAAGGGATTCACACCCTCTTCAGGTCTAGGTCTAAGTGGATCTAATTTTATTTAGGGAGAATCCTCAATACCTACTAAATAAGAAGAATATGAGTAGAATCTGAGAGGAAGAGGATACCAACGAGGTAGAGGTTATAGTGGTGGATGAAATGAGAATGACCCTAGAAGGTTGTATACCTATTATGGATTTGGTGAGGAGGGGCACAAAGCATTTTAGTGTCCCCAACGTGATGTCCAAGAAAGGGGTCAAGGAGGACAAGGAAGGGTCAATCTAGTTGAGATGGAAGAATAGGATGAGGATGAAATTGTTACTAACATGGGGGAAGCACTTATGATAAGGAGAATGTTGATTGTTCCTAAGAAAGAGAAGGTGTAGAGCAAAGCAAATGGGTAGACCATATATGGTTATTATTCTATGGTATAAATGAATATATTTTGAACAAGGTGTACATCAGGAGGGAAGGTATGTAACATTGTCATTGATGGTGGTAGCTGTGAGAATATGGTATCAAATGTCATGGTTGATAAAATCAACCTGGAATACAAAAAGAATCCTTATCCATATTGCATATCATGGGTTAAGAAGGGGAATGAGGTAACGGTAGATTAGAGGTGTTTAATTAAAATTTTTAATTGAGAGCACTTACAAGGATAAAGTGTGGTGTGATGTAATCTCGATGGATGCATGCCACATTCTATTGGGAAGACCTTGGTAGTACGATAGGGATACTAACCATAATGGGAGAAATAATACTTACACATTCTAGAAGGATGGTGTAAAGGTAGTTCTTGTACCTCTAAAGGAGGATGGACCGAGTGAGAGCTTGTTGATGATGAAGGAGTTTCTTGCAGAGATCAAGGATGCTAGCTTTTGTTATGCCTTAACAGCTAGAAAACTAGAAACATAGGAAGTGGTTATACCTACAACAACAACTAAATTGCTAAGTGAATATAAATATGTCATACTAGAAGAGTTACCAGATGGGCTACCACCAAAAAGCGATATCCAGCATCACATGGATTTGATTCTAGGATCAGGGCTCCCAAATCAGGCAACTTACCGGTTGAACCCGAGACAAAATGTATATTTGAGTAGGCAAGTGATAGATTTGATAAAGAAGAGATTAGTTAGGGAGAGTATGAGTCCATGTGTGATTATAGCATTACTGTCCCCAAAGAAATATGGTGACTGGTGAATATGTGTGGATAGTAGAGCCATAAACAAGATCACAATAAAGTATTGATATCCTATGCTAAAAGTGGATGACATGATATATGGATTGGTTGGACCTAAATACTTTAGTAAAATTGATCTGCGGAGTGGCTACTACCAGATCAAGAATAGATAAGGGGATTAATGGAAGACAAATTTTAAGACAAAATATGGGTTGTACAAGTGGATAGTGATTCCATTTGGATTGTCTAATGCACCTAGTACATTTATGAGGTTGATGAACAGAGTACTGCAGGAATATAATGGTAAGTTTGTGGTTGTGTATTTTGATGATATTTTGATTTATAGTAAAAGTGAAGAAGAGCATTTGTTACACCTAAAATTAGTGTTAGACGTGCTCAGGAAGGAAAATTTGTATGTCAAATTGAAGAAATGTAGATTTCTTTAGGATAGTTTAGTGTTTTCAGGATTTGTAATCTCAAGAGATGGCATAAGGATGGATGACGAGAAAGTGAAGGTAATTCTAGAATAGCCTATTCCACGAACTACAACATAAGTAAGGAGATTTCATGGCCTAGCTACCTTTTATAGAAATTTCATCAGGAACTTCAGTAGTAGAGCTGCCCCTATAACAGAGTGCACGAAGGGGAAAGATTTTGTATGGACTATGGTAGCAACAAAGAGTTTTGAAATCTTGAAGAAGAAGGTGTTATAAGACCCTATTCTAGTGTTACAAAATTTTAGTAAGGTGTTTGAGGTTGATTGTGATGCCTCATTTGTTGGAATTGGTGGTGTCTTAAGTCAAGAGGGCCGACTTGTAGCATTTTTTAGTGAGAATCTAAATGACGTAAGGAAGAATTATTCTACATATGATGTGGAATTTTATGCAATTGTGTAAGCCTTGCAACATTGAAGGCACTAATTACTCTCAAAGGAGTTTGTGTTGTTTATTTATCATGAAGCATTGGGGTATGTCAACTCTCAAAAAAAGTTAAATATCAGGATGCCAAATGGGTTTCATTTTTGCAACAAAGATACATTTATCCTGAAGCACAAGTCGAGTAAAAAAAAATAAGGTTGTTGATGCATTGAGTAGGAGAGTCTTGTTTTTTACCACTATGGAGAATTAAGTGTTAGGATTTGAAGGGATTAAATATCTGTATGAATATGATACATATTTTTAGAATATTGTGGAACAATGTAAAAGTGTGGTAGAGGGTGAGTCCCGTACTATTTTTAAAGAGTATTTTTTACAAAATGGTTACTTGTTTAAGGGTAATTGATTATGCATTCCAAATGGCTCTATGAGAGAGAACATATTAAGGGAATTACATAGTTGGGGTTTGGCTGGTCATTTTGGAGCAGCCAAAACTACCACTCTTGTAGAGGAGAAGCACTATTGGCCAAAAATGAAGAGAGACATAATCAAGTTTGTCTTTAGATGAAGAGTATGTCAAATGGCTAAGGGCCATACATAAAATACAGGGTTGTATATGCCACCGCCAGTTCCTAAAGGACCACGGATCGATATGAGTATGGATTTCATGTTGGGGTTGCCCAAGACATAGAGGGGTAAGGATTCAATTTTTGTTGTGGTAGATAAATTTTAAAAATGGTTCACTTCATTGCCTGCTAGAAAACTAATGATGCAACTAGGATTATAGTATTATTCTTTGATGAGATTGTGTGATTGCATGGTGTTCCAAATACTATTACTTCTAATCGGGATACTAAGTTCTTGAGTCACTTTTGGAGGATGTTGTAGAAGAAGTTGAACACCAGGTTGCAGTTTAGTAGTACTTACCACCCATAGACCAATGGGAAAATAGAGGTAGTGAACAGAATCTTGGGAAACCTCTTACAATGCATAGTTGGAGAAAAACCAAAATAATGGGATTTAGCCTTGTCACAATCCAAATTTGCATACAACATTTCAATGTGTAGACACCAAAACAGCACCAATCCGATTATGTGACCGCAAACACTGATTGCTTTGACAAACACAGCCCCCAGGGCAGCCCTCAGAGGTCAAACAAGTGGTCTTAACCACTTTCATAGCAATTTTGTGAGGTCAAGAAGCAATTTGGCACACTTAGACACTTTGCCTAGTAATCGTCTCACCCAGGGACGATTGCTAACTTGAAATCGTCTCACCCAGGGATGATTTCTGAAATCGTCTCCAGTAAGGACGATTTCCAAGTTTAACGGGCAAAAAGACAAATGAGGCCAAGTGGTAGCCCATAACAGTTAGTTGATGACTCCTGCCTCGCACGCGTGTGTGAGTGGACAAATAGGCCATTTGAGGACTGTCACAAGGGCGCTTATGAAAGCCCAAGTCAATGGAGGACTCCCTCCCTCATGGGAAGACAAGACCGCCACATGGCGCCTATGACCAACACATGGCATTTGTGCTTCCTCCCAAAAGAGACCCCTTGGGTCTATAAAAGGTGAGACTTTTCTCACCCAAGATATACAGAGTTGAAGGAGTTTTCAAGCAACGAAGTGCTGCCGAGTTGAAGACCCACTTGCATCCCTTTTGGTTCACCTTCCCACATCCACCAATCTCTTTTGCAAGGGAGGTTGTTGGGTGGCTTTTGGAAGCTTGAATCTGACCCAAATCCAACACATGGACACCTGAATCAACCAATTCGCCGACCCCCCAATCCTAAGAGGTTTTGGGCCCATCCCTAGTGGATTGGCACCGGAATCAAGTGCCAACGGTGGGAGGCCCACTTGGGCATCCCCGCACTTTTCTTAAGTTTTATTTCAGAAGCATTCTAGTTTATTTTCTCATGCTGCATATTGTGTTTTCTGTTTGGTGAATTCATAGCTGCAATTTCGTAACCTTTGATCGGATTCTAGTATGTTTTGTGTCGTTTTGTAGTTTCACTAACTTGCAGGAGGCGATATCAAATTCCCGAGGGTAGAGGCCAAATTGGGAGAATCCGACCATCTGGGTCATCCCAAAATGGCCCCAATTACATAACCCCTCTGTCTCGTAGGTGTTTTGGAGACCTCGGGAGTCGACATTGGAGCGTGTCAGTTTGGCTTCCCCAACACAAGAAATCGTCCCACCCAGGGACGATTTACAGTAAATCGTCCTACCCAGGGACGATTTCCAGTTGAAAGTAGATTGGCCGACTGTCTCAGTGGCAATGGCCTGTTGGTAACATTTTCTGTCTTCTGGCAAGTTTTCAGGCTGTTTAGAATCATTTTGTTTACTGTTTTAGATAAATGTTTGCATGCATCTTTTGATGATTTTAGAAGAACGAACACTTTTCACTTGCAGCAGGTGCTACTGACATCTTGGTTGTTTCTTTGTTCGTAGGAGAAGCAAGCGGAGGTGAAGAACTCATCGACATCAGCGGCGGCATCATCTTGGCCCGCCCATTGCAATCGTGGGCACGCGGAAAGAGGAACATTGAGTGATTGTAATCGAATTCTTTTAACGCTCCTAGCCCCCGAAAAGGGAGGAGACGTCATTGTAACAGAGATCAAGGGATATTAATGAAAGGGCTGTGTTTTCTCCATTTGCTTGTGTCTCTTCCAATGCGTTTCTTTTCCATTTCATGCACTTTACGTTTCTAGGACTTAAGCGCATTTGGTTTTGGTTATATTGCAATTAGTGTTTCCTTTGCCCGAATCTCGTGCTTTCATGGCGATCACGGTGGGACCTGTTCCCTATTTTTAAGATCACATAAAACTAATCGGGTTTTTGTGTTTTGTGTTTTACAGGTACATTTTTTTTTGCAGACTGTTAATCGTCTCTGACTGTTACGATTACTTTACTGGAAATCGTCTCACCCTGAGACGATTTTAAAATCGTCTCTGCCAGGGACGATTTCTGTTCTGTAAATCGTCTCACCAGGGGACGATTTTCTGTCTGCAGATTTTCATAGCAGAAATTCAGAGGCAACTGGAGCAGGCAGAGAAGAGGTAGGGATTTTATCATCTCTGTTAAATTTTCTATTTCTATTTTCTCGTTTCTTTGACTGTTTTCATTTTATCCTGCATACTTAGGGAAAATCATTCATGCTTGTTTCATTTTCACTAAATAAAATGAACCTCACACACTCCACGTAACAATTTTAAACCAAGGAGCCGGTCGTAAGACCTCAGCCCTTTATCAAGACCATTGGTGGATTTCATCACCACCTTGGCTTGATTTGCATCCATTTCCCGATTGTCAACTATTGTTAGGTGTAAATCCTTACGAAGATAGACCGAGTGTCACTGGGGTGATTCCCATGCACGCGAGGATAAGTTTTCTATGGTAGGTGCCATTAACAGACAATCCCCTTTCGTACCGCCTACGTACCACGTACCTTCTCGCTCTCACGTACCTATAGTCTCCCTCTCGTAAGGGCGGGTATATAGAGAGGTTGGTATATCGGCCCGGTTGGTATATTGAAGGGGCTACCATTTTGGGAGTTATATGAGCCATCATAATGCATTTAAACGATCTTCAAAACCTACAAAAACAAAACAAAACACCAAAATGCACTAAACCACTTTAGGGCACACCAATAATCCTTAAAAGAGATAATCACGATTTTGTGAATGTGTGTGCTTAATTCCGCTTAGTGTAGACAAAAAAAATCATAAACGAGATAAAAACTTATTTAGATAGCATAGAAGCACCGCAATGGTGTACACCCGCAGTCAAGCCCAATCAAGGGCAGAAGCTCCGAAAGGTACACAAGAAGCAGGCACAAGTCACCTTCGCTTCAGTCCTGAGGATTTGGTCATACCGCCTTATAGGTCTAACCTACAAAAGAATCCAATTCAGAATCCTCGATGGGGTATGCCTATTCAAAGCAGCCCCTTTCGGGAAGATGCCTTACATGTAGACCTTGACATAAATAGAGAATCACCTCTTGAAGTTAGGCATGAGTGGCCACCGCACGATGAAGCGCTAGACAGGCACACCATCCATTTGGAGGGGCAACGTGGATATGGCGTCCCTTCTTTACCTATCATCAGAATAGAGAGACCAAATCCGGAGCGCAGGGCTCCTTACATAGGGCGACCTAACTCCGCCCACCCCCTTCACACCCGTGAAAGGGAGTACGAGGAAAGCCATCGCATTCCTCGAGGGCAACAAACAACGTGGGAACCTTGCATTTCCGCACCAGCAGGATATCATGATCACCCCTTGAGGCCATAACCTCGAGCACATACCGCTTACCTCGACAGAGGGAAGCGACCCATTGAAACCTTAGATCAGCAAACTCGAGGTAAACACATAGGAGAAACATTCGAACCTCCCGAGAAAAATAGGGTAGACCAAATTGACCCAAATTGCCGCCAGATATACCACCCGTCAAGCCCAAACCATGCGGCTTAAACCAAGTTATCATGAAATAGAGTACCGACACCGCTTGGATAGAGAACGCATGCAACGCGAAGCGGATGAGTTACGCTATGAAATACCTGAGAGGGGGCCAACCCCTCGCATCCAAAGAGCTAAACAGTATGAGAGGCGTAATCCGTTGGTGCAGGACAGGTCTCCACGACCTCGTCAAGCTCTACCTCCAAGACCTCATAGATTCGAGAGGGAGGCAACTCCCCGAAACAATGATGGGTACCTTCAAGAAGAGCTTGATCAGTGGTCATAGGTTTCGCCCGGAGACTCCTCAAGAATTTTACGAGGAGTATGAACCAGAAGAGGAATATGTTGAAACTCCCCATCAAGGCAGGAGGGATGCCATTCGGCCACCCCTCCATAGGCCTCCAGTCTATCGTAACTTGCAACAAGAGCGAACAAGAGAGGAAGAAATAAAATCTTCCGATGCATACCAAGCGCTATTGGAGCGTTTGGAGTCTGTGGAGACAAAAGCCGCTGGGCATCAAAAACCCACATTACGTCTACTCCGCAGTAATCCGGTGCATCCCTCAGTGCCTACACCTCTTTACCCCGAACACTTCAAGTTGCCTCAATTGGCAGTTTTTAAAGGTGAAGAGGACGCACAGGAACACGTTACACGATTTCTAAGCCAATGCTTCGGCATCCAAGATAATGACGCATTGTTGCTTAGAACATTCATAACCACATTCGCAGGCCCTGCCTCGGATTGGTTCACACAACCGCCCAAACACAAGGATAAGCAATTTAGATCAATTAGTAGACGCGTTTCTTGAACGCTTTGCCTTCAACACAAGGAAGAAGGCATCACTAAGTGATTTAGCGAGCCTCAAGCAATTTGAAGAGGAAACAATGGCAGAGTACGGGAATCGATGGAGAGCTTTGCTTTCTAGGTTACCCTACCGTCCTCCTATGTCTGATCTCACGCAGATGTTCACAAAAAGTTGCTTAAAATCAATCTCTCGGTCTATTGTTGCTCGCGACAATACGACAACTTAGAAGAAGCTTTGGCGCAAGCCGGAGTCATAGAAGAGATTAAGATAGGCGAAGGCGCAATTGCCAAGCCTAAGAAGAAAGAGTGGAATAAAACCACTAAAACTCGGGACAACGCAACCACAACACGCCGTAGCCAACCAAGTTGCGATAAATGTTCCCGCACCTGTGCAAGAAACGCAGCCTCAAAAGGCTAACTACTAGGCAAGGCCTCCTGCTTATGAAAGAGATAATAGAAGACAGGAGCAGAATTACCCGCGTCGCCCTAGGCAAAATTTCACCCCATATGCGGAGTCTAGGGACTCCTTATTTGACCGCTTGTCAGCGGCAAATTTAGTCACTCTGCCGAAAATCCAAATTATAGACCCTAACATTCCCAAGCCTAGGGGGTACAGAGAGGAATTGTATTGTAGATTCCATAGGCGCAGAGGACATGACTTGAATGGGTGCTGGAAATTCAAAGACCTAGTCCAGGATTTGATCGACAATAGAACATTGGTTGTGGACAACCCCATCGCACCAAACAACCAACAAATGGGGGTATTCAAGGACCCCTTGCCAGCCCACGAGGCACAGACAAAACCACTCTAGATTAACGAGGTGCGACAAGATCTTCCCACACAGGGATTTGTGGGAATGATTAGCATAGTAACAAGGAACAGAAGGTACCCGACAACTGCCCCTGAGGTAGCTACGAGGGAAGTTCCGGCAACATCGCATCCTCAACAACGCCCAACGCAGCTTACCTCCGCCTAGACCCGAGGTCACGATACGAACCAAACTCACGCAGAGTTTGCGGACCACGTCGGCTAGGCTGTCCATCTACGAGCTTATTCAACAATCGCCTCCCCATAGAGAAGCTCTTATGGACATTTTAAAAGCCATTGAATTACAACCCCACGAGGCAAATTCTTTCAACGCCTTCGTGGGACATGTGAAACAATGTACGGAGCCGGTCATCACATTCGGAGAAGATGAGGTCAAAACGATATCAAATGACATGGCAGATCCACCCCCGCACGTTATCGCGCGGGTCAACGGGATTCCGTACAAGAGAGTGCTCGATAGATACCGGCTCGTCCAAAGAACATCATAACCACCGCAGCCTTAAAGCATTTGAAGTCGCCACCTCTCACATCACAACCTCCACGTACACACTGCGAGCTTTTAATGATGCAATATGCTCGACAGTCGACACAGCTGCTTCCGCTACCCGGTAGGACAAAAGTCAATACCTACACCGTGCCATGTGGCCGGAAGGTGAAATGGCTTATAATATACTGCTAGGGCGGCCTTGGATCATGGACATGAAGTGTGTCCCTTCGATCGCCCACCAGTGCTTAAAGTATGCTTATGAAGGGGAAATACATGTAGTCCCAATGGACTTAGAGCCCTTCAAGTATTGCAATGCGGTACAATTCATACCTCAATCGACCCTCCCTTCAACGCATTTGGATTTCCAATTAAATCCATCTAAACAGGGTCCAATACCGCAGGCACCACTGGTGGCCAACAAGACAAAATCCCAACCAGGTGAGACTTCATCACCTGCTCCTTCATCATCAACGCCACCTATCATGGCCCAACATAAGGACAAGGGAAAACAAATCATGGAAGAGGTTAAGCCTCTAGAAGAAAGGTTGCCCACAATCTCAACGATATCAACAGAGGAAACACCCAACACAACAGAAACCAAGACTCCTGAACAACCAAACATGGAATGGACTCAGAAGGACTACCGTTTCCTCCCACCCAATCATCAACAATCACTGTTGAAATGGCCAATACGGGCCTGGGGGAGTACTTAGTGCAAAACATTGTGGCAACCCCCACATTGGAGTCAGTATAGGACATGGGAAGACCTCGCCTTCCCATAGGGACAATTGTTCCTCTAGGCTACCCACCGAACCGCACAAATTTTGTGTATGGGGGCCTTGATCATGGTCTTGAACCATGCCAACAAAAGGAAACAGACGAAGAACCTTTTGTTGAAAACATCAATTATCTCATCAAACCCGAATTTGCCCTAAAATATCTAGGCCAATGCAATTGGCATGGATACGGGCTAGGCAGATATGAGCAAGGGATGCGGATCCTTTGCCAACCAAGATATCGTATGCCATATGACAAGTCAGGGTAGGGTTCAACCATCCCCTGCCATTAGACATCTTGGTTGAAAATATGCAAGGCCTAGAAATAGGCAACAAGGGGGGATTGGCACAAGACCCGTATGCCAATCCAAATACAGAATACACATTGGGAGATTACCTCCCATGGTCAACAAACACCCCTAGAAATAGCAATAATCGCTCTCCTTTGCTAGAGAGAGGTGAAAGTTCGGATAGTAATCCTCAAAGAGAACATCAATGGCTGCCGGACATCTTTCTCGAAGTCGTTCCCCTTAGAGGTTCCAGATGAAACAATACAATACTCAAGAGAATCAGGTCCCTCCACCAAGAGTGGAACAATCGCAATGGGACCAGATTAATTCACTGGAACAAGAAGAGTCCTCAACGTCGCAAGCAACAGATGCTGAAGAGGATGAACAATTTTGGATCTATGAAAGCGATTCATAAGATGAAACTGAAATGGACTATCTCATACATGCACGACGACATCACCGCGCTCTAACTCATGAAGATCTAATGGGACAGATGGGCATACCGCTAGGGCATGAATGGCATGTAGACCTAGCGAGGTGGGACCAAGTGTTGGATCCATGGCTCCAAATTCAAGATGAGCATCGTCCACCTCGAGATCCCATCATGACAGAAGTGCCGAGGGAAGACCCCGCCCTCCTTTTCACAAAATTTGCACCTAGGGAGGATCCATTCGTGCCTGTTCCCCGTAGAGCCAGATCCAGAGTATAGGGAGCATCTAGAAGAAACAAGTTATCACACCCACGGTTCTGGAGACCAAATTCATTCCATCCACATGATCTCCATTGATTTGACCGCACCCATCCGCAATCCGACCGATCCATCATGGTCATTGCATCTAGACATGGATGCCATCGATTGGGATCACGTCAATTCACCATTGTCACCATCAGAGTACTGGCCTTTCGGTGAAATGCTTCATTTTACCCCAAGGACAACTCAGGATATTTTTCAAGCTGAAGAGGGACCCGAGGTTCCAAACGTAGATCTTAACTCAGTCGATGATATCCATTTAATCCCAACTCCACATCGCTTGGAGGATGGATCCCACATGTCAGCCGAGGAGATGACTGACGTAGACATCGACACAGATCCAATGAATCCACGGATTCTCAAGTCGGGGGTAAGCCTTTCCCCCGAAGAGCAAGCCGATTACATTGCCCTTCTTAAAGAAAAGAAGGAGGTTTTTGCATGGTCGTACAAGGATATGCCAGGACTAGACCCGCACCTAGTCATGCACAATTTAACGCTTGATCCGACAATCAAGCCTCGTAAAGCAAAAACTAAGAAAGATGCACCCAACAATGGCCTTGATGGTCAAAGATGAATTGCAAAAGCTGTTGGATGCACAATTTGTCATCTACGTGGATTATCCGCCATGGTTGTCCAACATGGTTCCCGTCAAGAAGCCCGACGGGAGGATTCGCATATGCACCGACTTTCGAGACCTAAACAAAGCGAGTCCTAAGGATGATTTTCCCTTGCCAAGCATCGACGCATTGGTAGACGCTACAAGCAGGTCACGAAATGCTCTCCCTAATGGACGGTTTCTCAGATACAATCAAATTCGTATCAATCCCGAAGACCAACTCAAAACGGCATTCACAACGCCTTGGGGGACATTTTGCTATAAGGTCATGCCTTTTGGCCTTAAAAACGCCGGCGCTACATACCAACGTGCTATGACTTATATCTTCCACGATTACATGCACAAAACTTTGGAAGATTACATGGATGATTTGTTAGCCAAGTCTCTCTTGCGCTCGGATCATCTCGGTGACTTAAGCAAGATTCTCGATCGCCTCATAGAGCATAAGGTCGACTGAATCCCAAGAAGTGCGTGTTCGGCGTCACATCTGGAAAACTCTTGGGTTTTATAGTCTCAAAAAGAGGCATCGAAGTGGACCCAAACAAAGTCAAGGCAATCCTTGAAATGGCTCCCCCAACCACTATCAAGCAGCTCAAAAGTCTGCAAGGAAAGGTCACGTCGATTAAACGCTTCATAGCGCAATTATCTGACAAATGCCGACCAATGAACAAATTATTGCACAAGGGGGTCACATTTCATTGGGATGACGAGTGCCAGTTAGCCTTTGATGAAATCAAACAATACTTGGCTTCGCCGCCATTATTGGCACCACCTAGACCAGGAGTGCCGTTCTACTTATACATCTCAGCTACCGAGGTGGCACTGGGAGCCATGCTAGCCTATAAGAATGAACTTCACAAAGAACAGGCTACTTACTATCTTAGCCGCACCTCGGTCGGGTTACGAACTTAACTATGCATACGTTGAGAAACTCGCTTGGCAGTGGTGTTTGCTACCAAGAGGCTACGCCACTACATGCTCGAGCAACACTACGTATGTTGTGTCTAAGGAGAATCCATTGCGATACATGATGAGTCGTACTTATCATAGTAGTCGCACGACGAAATGGATCATGTTGTTGACGGAATTTGACATTGAGTTTATTGGGCAAAAATCTATAAAAGGACAAGTCATAGCCGATCAACTAGCAGAGGCTCCTCTTGAAGACGATCAGCCTCCGGTCATAGAACTACCCGATGATGGGGTCTTCCATGTCTCGTAATCGCCAGATTCTGATGAGCCTGAGTCTCGAGCCGACATAACCTTATTTTTTGATGGTTCTAAATGCGAGCAAGGGGGTGGCACAGGAATTGTATTCTTCACACCGCAGGGCGCTCCAATGCCCCTCGCCATTTAAATTAAACTTCCAAAGGCACCAACAATAATGCATAATATGAAGCCTTGCTCCTAGGTCTTCAAACAGCAATCGCCATGAACATCAAAAGACTGAACATCTTTGGTGATTCACTGTTAATCATCAATCAAGTCAAAGGGGTATATCAATGCAAATGCCCAGTTCTGAAGGCCTATAAAGCCCTCATGGACAAATTCCTGGCAAAACTTGAGTGGTATGACATCGAGGCACTCCCTCGATCATCAAACCATTTTGCGGATACAATGGCCTCCTTGGGGTCACTAATCCCGCAAGACCTTTCCGGTGATATAACAACCATTCAGGTCAAAACCTTATCGCAACCCACGATGGAGCGCGCAAGCTCAGACTTCACGCCAGGAGTCCACATGATCCAGATCGAACCATCTTCGGATAAGTTCTTTCGAATCCGAGACTGTTTGAAACGGGCCAACTGGGGGTCTTTGTTTTCCCCCACTCCCATTAATAGCAACACAACGCTATTCTTACAAGTTCTATCCCAATCAGCATTTGTTAGGGAAGAACTCCAAAAGGGATTGGTTGTTCAAACTGTCGAGGTATCCGATCAACAGGACTGGTATTTACCCATAAGAGACTACCTCAAGTTAGGTAATCTACCCTTTGGATTGACGCACGCCGCAAAACGAACATTCAAATAGAAAGCGGCAAAATATGTCTTGATAGGAGACATTTTGTATCATCGCAGCTATGACGGAATTCTTCTTCGTTGCTTGGACCAGCAAGAGTCCACTTGGGCAGTCGCCCAAGCGCATGACGGTACATGTGGCGGCCACTTCAGTGGTATGGCCATTGCAAAGCGCATTCTTCGCATGGGCTATTATTGGCCATCTTTAGAGCGAGATTGCTGCGCGTATGTCAAGAGGTGCGTGAAATGTCAACATCATGCCAATTTAATGCACGCACCTTCCCAGTGCCCTACAGCATAGTCCGACCGCTTGGCCATTTTCGTAGTGGGGCCTCGATCTAATCGAAAAGATAACCCTGCATCGTCAGGCCGTCACACGTTTATCATAACGGCCACAGAATATTTTACCAAATGGGTGGAAGCAATTCCGTTAACCTCAACGAAAGGACCCCGTATTGCGGAGTTCATCTTGCATCACATCATATGTCGTTTTGGTATTCCATCCAAAATAATCTCGGATAATGGGCCATCATTCAAGAACAAAGACGTGCGTGCTTTAACCACAAAGTACAAAATTCAGCACAACTTTTCAACACCCTATTATCCGCAAGCAAATGGGCAAGCAGAGGCGTCAAACAAAACGCTAGTCGCCATCCTTAAAAAGACCGTCGCAGATAGTCATAAGGATTGGCACATACAAATCCCACTTGCCCTTTGGGCTTATCGCACTAGCATTCGGACGCCCACCGGGGCAACTCCGTTTTCACTAGTGTATGGCTCAGAGGTCGTAATGCCTCTCGAGTTGGAAATTCCTTCCCTGCGCATATCAATGCAGGAGTTCATCGATGATAACACTGCGCGGCAAGCCCGATTGGACCAACTTACGTTGCTTGACGAACGACGCGTTAATGCTCTCGAGCACTTACGTATCTATCAAGAGCGGCTTAAGAAAGCTTACAACATGAAAGTTCACCTAAGAGACTTTCGGGTTGGTGATTTGGTTCTCAAGGAAAACCAACAAAACTCTAATTTGCCGTCCCATATGAGGGACAAATTCATGGCAAATTGGTTAGGTCCTTATGTCATTGATAGCAAAATAGGACCCTGGACGTACAGCTAGCTTCTCTTGACGGTATCAAGGAAACATAACCCTTGAATATCAGTCATTTGCGACCATTTCATATCTAAGAAAGCCATATCCAAAAAAAAAAAAATGCTCCAAGGATTATCGTAATCTCTTGGTCACCCAAAAAAAGCTCCAAGGATTATCGCAATCTCTTGGTCACCAAAAAAGCTCCAAGGATTATCGCAATCTCTTGGTCACCAAAAAGCTCCAAGGATTATCGCAATCTCTTGGTCACCCAAAAAGCTCCAAGGATTATCGCAATCTCTTGGTCAACCAAAAAGCTCCAAGGATTATCGCAATCTCTTGGTCACCCAAAAAGCTCCAAGGATTATCGCAATCTCTTGGTCACCCAAAAAGCTCCAAGGATTATCGCAATCTCTTGGTCAATCCAAAAAAGCTCCAAGGATTATCGCAATCTCTTGGTCAATCAAAAAAGCTCCAAGGATTATCGCAATCTCTTGGTCAATCCAAAAAGCTCCAAGGATTATCGCAATCTCTTGGTCACCCAAAAAAGCTCCAAGGATTATCGCAATCACTTGGTCACCCCAAAAGCTCCAAGGATTATCGCAATCACTTGGTCAAACCCAAAAAGCTCCAACGATTATCGCAATCGCTTGGTCAAAAATCAAAAAAAAAAAAAAAACAACAAAAATCATCAAAAACAACAAAGATTTGCATCTCAATTCTAGGCATACTCAAATTCATCATAAAATTCATATTCTCGCACCTCATCTTCAACTTCACCAAAAACAATCCATCAAAATTACAAAAATACATAGCTGCATTAAGCATTGCATCCATACATTGCATATTTGTAGTCATACGGGTCAAATACCATAGGTCGCAATAGCTCTGATAGTCCATCTTGTTCCGCATTGTCTCATGTTACAAAAACAACAAAAACACCATGCATAACTTTTACCACACTACAGTCAGTGGTCTAGGAATGTACCAAGAGTTTCAGTGATTCAGTCATCATTTTCCTCTTTAGCCATGTAGCGTATCAAGTCGAACAGATTTTACGAAGGTAGAGTCATACTTGAAATACACCATGTTACGTAACATCCCAACACAAATCAAAACACTAAAAATTCCCAAATTGTGTGAACGAAGACGAAACTCCGCAAAATAATCTAGGTCACCACAAGCGAAACGGTTATCTTGCTCATCCCCCCGTGCGAATGACCCCTAGAATGCCGAGAGTTGGCAAAAGGACAAGCATCCTCCCTACCCAATTCCCTAAGAATACCTAAAGTTCTCAATAGTTGCAAAACAAAAAAGTTGCAAAATGTCAAAACTCCAAATTTGACAAACTACAGTGCACACATCAAAAGGCACAAACAATAGTGATTTTCGTCACTCCATGACCCCAATCCCTTGCTCGAAAGAAAAACAAATCAAAATAAATAGTGATCTCATCACTACAATGAGCAAGTATCCCAATACAATTGAAGAAAAGAAGGGAGTTGACCTTGAATCCCTGGAACTCTCAGAGATTCTATAGGTCATAAGGCAAGCTTTAGTACCAATTTGGTTGATAGCCTATCGGTAATGGTAGTAAACCTCCCGCATGACGATATATCTGTCACATTAACTTGCGTACGTATCAATGTTTGCATGTGGATGAGCTAGCTTATGGCATCCCGGATTACACCGCAGATTAATCTTAGTACATACAACAAAGGAATTCGTGGAGCTAATTAGGTGATCCTCAAGACAGGTTCGGTTGAAAGCCCATCCTGCACTCGGCGGTATCCTAACAAATACCACTAAATGAACTCAATTGCACACACAGGGATGTGAAAAATAACTCGGGTCAAAAACAAGTCCGATTCATACCTTGGTCAAAAAGTCTTGTAAGATAAAGTACAATCATGGATGGTGAGTTAAAACCGATCGAATCTCATAAAACCTTACATTCATTCCAAAACCATCTGCGCTACTTATCATCCTTATGATACCATCATAAAATACAAAAACAGAAAAACCATGTAAATAAAGAGCTTCTTAAACAACCTACAGTGCAATCACCACAAATATCATTCATCCATTTCACTTCGCATATCACATAGACATCTAAAACATTTGCATTCATCATAACATCTCGCATTCATCAAAATGAATAAACATGCATAACAAAAATCACATCATCACATGTACAAAACCATAATAAAATCGATATATATATATATATCATCAAAAAGATGCCCGTAGGCTACAAAACCGGTCCTCGTACCCCGCAATCATATCCAAAAACCCAACCTAAGGCATCGACCACCATGATCACGCAGGATCGGTGCGACGGGAACTACCCCTCGTGGTGTGGGTCCTACGGGACCTGCAGGGCGGATACTACTAGCCCCCACATCATGCCTGCTACCACCCCCTCATCTAACCGCCCGCGACGAGATGATGCTCGATCGCTTAGCCGGACTATCCCTTGTCCGTCGTGAAGATCCACCGACCGAAGGCTCAGGTAGCCGCCCACCAAGGCGGATGACCTCCCTCTCCAAGTCTATCCGGTATAGACACCACTCTGCCTCTCGTCGATGATAAATAGACAATGCATCATCACGCTGCACCAAAACTCTATCCCGCTCTACCAACTGAGCCCGTAGAAGATCCCTCTCCTGCCGCGCATCCCCCAACTTGCATCCCCCAGCTCTCCCGCCTCGCATCCCCCAACTCTAGATCCCGCATCCGTAGTAGCTCTGTCAGTCATGCAATCTCAATGCCTACATCCGACCCCACCTCCTCTGTATCTGCTGGATGCATAGGACTCGCGGGACAGTAGCCTGCTCAGGCTCCCACTACTCCTCCACATCCTGCATGTCCGTCTGCTCCGAAACACCCAAGTCCACATCCTCATCTCCCACATCCACCATGTCCGCATCATCCAACGGACCCCCCCAATCACCCCCTGCTACCTCAGCATCCTCCACTGCCACCTCCGTGCCTCCCAGTGGCCCCTCTCCTCTCCAACGCCGTAGTACCCACCACGAGTCATACTCAGTGGTAGTCCCGATGTCATCCACATCCGGGACCTCAATCACCGCATCCGACTCCTCGCCCAATGGCACGATGACCGGTGGCTCCAGATCCCTCTCATCTCCCCGACGCCGATAGACCACGGGCTCACCAGAAACCCCTGGCGCACCCCAAACTATCGTGTAACCCGACGGTACGGAAAGAACTCATGCTCCGTCCCGTGCTGCCCAGTCAACCACCGCTCCCTGCGTACCCGTCGGAGCCACTCTCCAGCCTCCGACCAGACTGGACAGTCCTCGATAAGGATGCCAAACCACCTCCCCTGGAGTGAGCAGAGAGAAGGCATCAGTATAGTGTTGTACAGCACCGGCCCATCACCGACTCTGCCCTTCTCCGTAGACCGCCGCCACAAAGCTACATAGCCAATCTCCTCGTCATCCATCACCGCCCGAGTCGTCCACGGTAACCCGGTCGGCCTCTCCACCGCTATGTGCCGCCAACCCCAAGGACCGAAGAAGATAACCGCAACTCACCCCCTTCCGCCGCCGACAACGGACGCCGTACTGCCTCCCCGTAGAGCTGTGCCAACAATGTCTTGTCCCCATCCATAAATCAGCGGTGCCTCTATCGGGCACTCTACCAACTGCCATACCAACTCCAGCAGGTTCCACGGGAACCTCCCGCCTGACGAATCAGGTAGAAGCATGTTAGAAATGAGGCCCATCAAGAATGCGTGCCTCACTCCTAACACCCCCCTCTCCTGCCACCAGCTAACAAAAATCCCGCTAGCCTGACAGTCCACCTCGGCTGTCTCCACTGGGTTCGTTACACCCAGCCGCTCCGCATGCCCAAAACATCTCATCAGTATAGTAGTCCGCTGATCACGCGGCGATGTCCTAATGGGCAGTCCATCTATCGAAATCCGAAGCAACCGATAAACGTCCTCCAATGTCACAGTCATCTCCCCTGTCGAAATATGGAAAGTGTTGGTCCGCGGATCCCAAACTTTGATCAGGGCCGTCAGATAGGCCTGATCCGGGACCACAGGCTCCAGTCGAGCCACCTGCTTGAGCCCAAGGGCATCAAGCCACTGCCAGTCAACATCAGTCAGTGCCGACCGTGCCTCAGTGAATGCGGTAGGTACACGGTACCGGCTCCTAACCTGCAAAACAATAACACACAAAAATTCAAAACTAATTTTTCAGATTTAGGGTTCCTAACCTTAACTGATAATTAAAAAAAAAAAAAAAATGCACTTACGGGTTTCGCCTCCGCTCCGCCGCTCGAACCAGTTTGTGCACTCATGATGACAGAGAGAATTCCGGCAGCGCTTCGCTTCGCAGAATTACCTCCTCCTCCCAGAGCTCCCAAATCGCAAGAAAAAAATGACACAAATGAGCCCAAATCCAAGTTTTGGGCCTTAAATAAGCCTACCAACTGGAAATCGTCCTTGGCTGGGACGAGCGCTCTGGTCAGCGCTCGTCCCACCCAGGGACGATTTTTGCAATTGGAAATCGTCCCACCCAGGGACGATTTCCAGCCAGAAAAGTCAAAACATCAAAAAATCAACAAAAATGCACTAAAAACAACAAATAAAGTTGCCTAATAGAATGTCGTTACACTCGCAATCCAAGGCAATCAAAATAGACGTTGGGGTCATATATTGTCGCTATCTCACTCCCCAAGAAGGCTACCATAGCCGGACCGCTCCACGGGAAGAATTATTTTTTTTTTTTCCTTACGGAAGACGGATTTTGACAATTTTATCCCCAAATGATGTCACAAGAAAATAAAAAAAAAAAAATAAACATTGCTAACAAGTGCTCTTGCACTTAAACTCTTGGCATAGAAAATTGATGTCGGGTCACAAATTATCACTATCCTACTCCCTAAGAAGGCTACCATGGGTCCACGGAGACGAATTTTCAACAATTTAATCCCCAAATGGTGTCACAAAAAAAACAACAAAAAATGCAACATAAAAACAAAGCAATAAACATTGCCGGACACAAGTGCTCTTGCACTTAACCTCTTGAAGCAAAGAAAATCGATGTCGAGGTCCAAATTATCGCTCTCCTACTTCCCCAAGAAGGCTACAATAGCCGGACCGCTCCACGGGAAGTTAGATTTTCGATGATTTCACCTCATTACGACATCACCAAAAGGGTTAACACCCACCAAAAATAGGTCCAAATGTTGGAAAAATTGCACACGCTTAACGGTAAACCCTCTAAAGGCACCCTTGCACAAGTCATCTTGGGTCAAGCGACTCGCCGCTTCTCTCACGAAGGTCATTCCCTCATCGATTCGTCGCTTGAGGGGGTAGTCACACTTAGTCACCAACCAACAATCACACACCCAATTAAGGAAAACGACATGCATTCAAAGAATCATTGACAAAGACAATCACGCTCCCGCTTGGGGCAGTAAACAAGCAACAATCAAATCAATCAAACACTTGGCATTTCGTGAATCATGAACACAAGGTTCCCCCCGAGGATAAAAATGCCCTTTGCCTCGTTCATGACTCGATCAATGTCTAAGTTCAAGTCACACCTCACCAAAACAGGTTAATACTTGAAATCAAATTCCTTAGCTCGTCGAAGCAAGGATTCAAGAATGCATGCCCTTTCCATACTTGGGGCATCAAAAGTTGGTTAGGTTACCAAGAAACCCTAATCATTAGTGCTTTGGTTATCTATTTTTGCTCAAGATCGCGTCACCCGCAGCGCTTCCCAAAAAGGGGCATCTCAGAGACACCAAAACAAGCACCAATCCGATTATGTGACCGCAAACACCGATCGCTTTGACAAACACAGCCCCCAGGGCAGCCCTCGGAGGTCAAAAAGTGGTCTTAACCACTTTCATAGCAATTTTGTGAGGTCAAGAAGCAATTTGGCACACTTAGACACTTTGCCTAGTAATCGTCTCACCCAGGGACGATTGCTAACTTGAAATCGTCTCACCCAGGGACGATTTCTGAAATCGTCCCTGGGTGAGACGATTTCCAAGTTTAACGGGCAAAAAGACAAATGAGGCCAAGTGGCAGCCCATAACGCCTAGCTGATGACTCCCGCCTCGCACGCGTGTGTGAGTGGACAAATAGGCCGTTTGAGGACCGTCACAAGGGCACTTATGAAAGCCCAAGTCAACAGAGGACTCCCCTCCCTCATGGGAAGACAAGACTGCCACATGGCGCCTATGACCAACACATGGCATTTGTGCTTCCCTCCCAAAAGAGACCCCATGGGTCTATAAAAGGTGAGACTTTTCTCACCCAAGATAGACAGGTTGAAGGAGTTTTCAAGCAACGAAGTGCCGCCGAGTTGAAGACCCACTTGCATCCCTTTTGGTTCACCTTCCCACATCCACCAATCTCTTTTGCAAGGGAGGTTGTTGGGTGGCTTTTGGAAGCTTGAATCGGACCCAAATCCAACACATGGACACCTGAACCAACCAATTCGCCGACCCCCCCAATCCTAAGAGGTTTTGGGCCCATCCCTAGTGGATTGGCGTCGGAATCAAGTGCCAACGGTGGGAGGCCCACTTGGGCATCCCCGCACTTTTCTTAAGTTTTATTTCAGAAGCATTCTAGTTTATTTTCTCATGCCGCATATTGTGTTTCCTGTTTGGTGAATTCATAGCTGCAATTTCGTAACCTTTGATCGATTCTAGTATGTTTTGTGTCGTTTTGTAGTTTCACTAACTTGCAGGAGGCGATATCAAATTCCCGAGGGTAGAGGCCAAATTGGGAGAATCCGACCATCTGGGTCGTCCCAAAATGGCCCCAATTACATAACCCCCCTGTCTCGCAGGTGTTTTGGAGACCTCGGGAGTCGACATTGGAGCGTGTCGCCTCGGCTTCCCCAACACAGAAGAAATCGTCCCACCCAGGGACGATTTACAGTCATAAATCGTCCTACCCAGGGACGATTTCCAGCTTGAAAGTAGATTGGCCGACCGTCTCAATGGCAATGGCCTCGTTGGTAACATTTTCTCGTCTTCTCGGCAAGTTTTCAGTGCTGTTTAGAATCATTTTGTTTACTGTTTTAGATAAATGTTTGCATGCATCTTTTGATGATTTTAGAAGGACGAACACTTTTCACTTGCAGCAGAGTGCTACTGACATCTTGGTTGTTTCTTTGTTCACAGGAGAAGCAGCGGAGGTGAAGAACTCATCGACATCATAGACATCATCTTGGCCCGCCCATTGCAATCGTGGGCACGCGAAAAGAGGAACATTGAGTGATTGTAATCGAATTCTTTTAACGCTCCTAGCCCCCGAAAAGGGAGGAGACGTCATTGTAACAGAGATCAAGGGATATTAATGAAAGGGCTGTGTTTTCTCCATTTGCTTGTGTCTCTTCCAATGCGTTTCTTTTCCATTTCATGCACTTTACGTTTCTAGGACTTAAGCGCATTTGGTTTTGGTTATATTGCAATTAGTGTTTCCTTTGCCCGGAATCTCGTGCTTTCACAATGAACAGTCGACAGGTAAATCTCCTTTTCAAATTATTTATGGTTAAAATCCTAGAGGTGTATTAGATTTGGTTGAGTTACCAATTGGAGAGCAAGTTAGTGATGATGCAAAAGCATTTGCGGAGCATATCCAAAAAGTGTAAGAGTTAGTGAGGAAAAAATTGTAGAGTAGTAATGCTCACTACAAAGAGTCTGTTGATGCGCACATAAGGGTGAAAATGTTTGAAGAGGGTGATATGGTTATGGTTCATCTTAGGAAGGAAATATTTCCTAAGGGGACGTATAAAAAACTAAAACTTAAGAAAATTGGGCCATGCATGATTTTGAAGAAGATCAATGATAATGCCTATAAAGTGGAGCTACCCTATGAATTTGATATTTCACCTATTTTTAATGTTTTTGATTTATTTCAGCCTGGTACTGCCGAGGATGGTGAATTATAGAAGATAATAAATTGGGCACGATAGATGCCTAAGAAGAAAAAATACAGAGTTGCACAGGTGCTCGATAAGAAGGTGATCACCACCAGACATGGGAGCTATAACAGATACCTGATTTAGTGGGAAGGATTACCATAATCATATAACACTCAGGTTTCATACTCAGAGCGAAATAAAATTGATAACCAGAAGTTACAGGATTTCAATTCAGCTGAACTTGCAAGAGTTGAGTTCTGTTTTACCAGAGGAGAATGATGCACCTTGTCGGAGCCATAACTTGTGAACCATACGCCCGTTGGCCTTGAAATTTAACAAGTGGTTTTACATGTGTGTTTTGCATCGGGTAAATCTCCATTTGGTTTCAATATCCAAAAAACACGTTTTCAAGACCTAAATCCTCCCTCTAGTGTCCCAAAATTAGCTTTTAGAATAGGTTCCTAGGTTTTTTGAGTTTTTTTTTTTTTATGTTAGAAGTTTATTATATTTTTTTATACCTTAATTTGAGACCTAATATTTTAAAGTAAGGTTCATTATTGTAAGAGGGATGTGTACACCAAATTTGGGTGCAATCTGAATCATTTATATTTTTAGCAGTTTTTAGAAAAAAAATGTTTTTAGGGTTTCTTTAGGGCTTCTTTGGTTTTCGGTTGCTATATGATGGATTGTAATATTTTTGATAAGGGATGTGAATTCAGTAATGATAAGAATATCAATTTGCAGTTTTCTTCCATTATATCACATTTGTGTTATGTGATTGGAGTCCATTTTGTTGGTCTCTTGTAACTGAGTTTACACCTTATAACCACTTAAGGAGTTTCAACGAAGATGCATTTTGAAGGTGTTAAATATGTTATTTCCAATACTTCTCCCTTTTATATTATTGGATTGGAGACTCATGTCAATTCAATAACTTTATAGAAACTATAGTATGTAATTCTCAATGCTTTCTTTTTTCTTTTTATTATTTTTAAAATTAGTACGAGTAACTATAAAATAATATTTTAGATATAGGCTCATATTAAGGACTTCAAACTAGTAGACAATAAGGATCAATTTACTAAGGAAAATTTTAATTATTCAAATAAATTCAAATCCATGCAAATATTACAAAAGAAAATAATACTCTATGGGCATAACAAGACTAAATAATATAGAAGAAAATTTCTTAAATTTAAGGGGCAATATTATATATGAAAATAAGTATTCAAATGATTCCTTTTAGTATTAAGGATAACTTTATTAGATAATATTGATAATATGTTATGTAAACTTTATGTAATCCTATGAGCATGTGCAATGTAATTTTTATGTAAGACTATTAGTAATCACTATGTAATGATTTGATGTATTAGTCCTAATGGTATTTTTACAACCACTATAATGCTTAATATTTTAACTCATAATTAAATCCTATAGCTTTATGTTATATTTATCAGGTGATATCATTATTATTATTTTTTTGATATAAATATCCCTCAACTAATTGGTCCATTGCATTGGTACATGATTATCAATAGGAATCCAAATTTTCTATTTTTATTTAATGCTCTTTTGCTTTACTTTTCTAATCCCTTCCTTATGATTTGTAGTAAATTCCATAATTATAATATAATTTTGGAAATTATCATGAAATTTGGCAAGGGTCACAATGGTTTTGATGATTTTAGATGGTCTTGTATTACAATTTAAAATCTTATTTTTCCTCTTAAATGTGGATATTTGATATTAAATTGTTTTCTCACCTTGTGAAGCATGCCTCTTTTATTTTAAGGTATGGTGGGGGAATAGGATATATAAGAGAAATTAAATATCATAGTAGTTGATCCTCACAAGGTGGAGATAAATACATATGGAAGATGGTTCAAGAATTAAGATCACAAGTTAAATAAGAAAGTAAATTATTTCTATCATTTTTTTTAATTAAAATAGATAAAGAGTCATATAAATTTCTATATATAAATATACGAATTGAACATGACTAAGAAAACTAAATTAAGCATAATATTTAGATGATATATGATAAATATGGAAATTCAACACTAGATTCCTCATTCTCATGGTAATCCTACTAGGATATTTTTTATTATTGCTTCTATAAATTACCATATTTAGAGAAAAGTGAAATAAATAAGGATTTTTTTTGGCAATGTATGATTCAAAACAATATATTTTAATAGTGGTCAAAAAGGTGCTTTCAATATTCTTTTAATTTTTTCATACATTGTGATTATGGTGTCATTTTAAAAATAAATAATTAATTAAATTACAATATTAAAATTTTATGTTAATATTATGGGGAAATGTTACACATCCAAATTATGTCTTGAGATCTTGAGGAGAAATTTTGAGTTCAAATGGAACTAAAATCCATGATCTCTTTATAAATTTTATATATACTACATCAATGTTCTATAAAAACTTTAAGATAAAATATTAATTATAAATTAATATAGTGAATGAAATTGGAGGAATGTTACTGTGTTGATTATTGCACAAGGTGAATAGCTTGAATAAAATTATTTTAAAGAATTCATAGATAATAAACTCCATAAAATTATATTGAGCAAAAACATATAAAATTACATGTTATCCAATCATTAAAAATAGTGTTGAAATTTATTGAAAAGTACTCATTGGATTTACTAATCAATAATTTTCAATTCTTTTTAAAGGAATTAATTGGTCTTCTAGTTTAAGTTGTGTCCACTCCCTTCAACTATTGGGGTATTATCTATCCTCCATGGTCCTCTTTATGGTCTAGCCATCTCATGTAGTCTAAGGCACTCCCATGTAGGATGACTAGGGTTCAAAACCAACCCTCACACTTATTTATTAATAACAATGATAATGGAAAATCAAATGATGAATTTATTATTAACATGGACCTAATTGGAATGCAAAAACTATTTTTATTTTTGATAAATAATAAAACCAACCAAACCTAGATATGTGGAATTTAGTAATTCACCAAACTCGCATAGTGGAGGACATGTGGAATACATCATAATGCAAGACAAGTGGAATATTCTAGTTTGTTATTTTTCCAAAGGTTTCAATGATCTATTTTTTCTATATTTTATTGCTAATAGGTCCAAATATTTAAGTCAATAATTTTTGTATATAGAGATATTTTGAATCCCTTTCTTAGATCATATTTTTTTTTTGTATATACATATTGATGATATAAGTTCAAGAATACAATAAAATTTACAAGGGGTTTAAAGTATTTTTTGGGAAAATTTCTTTCTATTATTCACTCAATATGGAGAGTGGAAAGAAATTATGAAAAATAATCTATATATGAAACTATCTAATCTCTACATGCCAAGTCACAACTTTTGCTTTGTTACAATACTTAAAATATTTTAAGGTAAAATTATTTTATGCTTTGAGAATTAAATAAGTGAAATTCATGCACCCATATCATTTTCATAAAGGATTATATTGATCCTAATATTTTTATATTATATCATTTTTTAATATTTTTAATTGATAACTTTAGTTAAAATGCTTGTTAATATGCAACTAATAAATCTAGGGAATGTGTATCCTATATCCTCAATTACTTAAATGAGTGAAATTATTAGTCAACTTAAATGATAATTACTTTGATAAGTGGTAACTTTTGGTACATATTCAAGAAGGAGAATAAAAATATTCTTGATGAAGCAAATTGCATCACTAATTAAAATTTACCTCTATTTTTTGTTTCTATGTTGATTAAGCCACCTATAATTTTCTATAATAAAGATAAGAATAATATCACCAAGTTGAGTACCAAACTCAAGGATATATTTAAGAAATTAAATGCTACATAATTGAGTTGGTTGGAGTTGGACCTATCCTTTTACAAGGTGGTGGAGCTTCATGATATCAAATATTATATTATAATTTTTAAGATATTAGTTGTACTTTTTTTGTTTTAGGATGTAATAGGAATACTGATATATCTTGAGTGAAAATTTTATTCTCTTTTTAATTCTAAATAGATTGATAATTGGCTCATGTATATTTTGTATTTATAGAGGACTTCAAATTCTAGCCAATGATGCTCTCATATCTAATCTTATTTACTTTTATGAGTCTATGTGAAATTTTTATGACTTTTATCAATTATAGATTTGCACAAAGGATTTTAAAAATATGGAGGCTAAGGATAAGCATCTCAAGATCATGTTAGAGTCTCTCGAGAAATCAAAAACATCTTATGGCTACTAAAAAAACCTTGTAAGAATGATAATAGAAAATTGTAGTTAAGTTTCAAAGGGTGGAGGCAAAATTTTAGATGATGATGAAAATATTGAAGGGTCATGCCTATGTCATTGAAAAACAACCCACTAAACCTTCTATTTAGGGGATGAATATGGTATCATAAATATATTCCCTTGTTAGACCATTACTCAAATTATAGGTGATGTTGGATTACGTAATTTCATCTTATTTTCCCAAGGTCACATTGTATAATGTAATAAGGCATATACCTAAGAGACATTATTTTCTAATGTTTAATTAGGATTTATATATTAGACTACATATAAATTAAAACCATGTGCAATTAATATATTCATGCCTACATTATTTTTATGTATTAAATTATGTAAATATAAAGGTATTTATACATGTGTTATAGTAGATTTATTTCAATAGTGTTTGACCTTTATCTTGATTATTGAAAGTTTGGAGTCCTTTTGTAATTACTCTTTTCTTTTACTTTGATCTATACTCATCTAGCTATGATATTTCATAGATTATTTTTTGGTAACTATTTAAATTTAATAATTTTTTTAAAGATACATCATATTTAAAAATATAATTTTTAATGAAAACACCTTAAAAATTGAGTTGTTCTTATAAAATGACTTGTCATCTATTATTTTTTTAATATATTTTAATATATATTAAAATTGATACAAATTTTATATATATTTATCAATAAACCCTAATAAATATTTTCATATTTAATAGTTGAATAAATGATCACCACAAATACACTTATATCATAATCTAAATTTAAACATTAAACACTTCAATAAAAATTTTATTTTAAACATATAAATATAAAATTTTAAAAATAATATATAATATTATGTAAAAGGATAGATATGTTTGTAGTCTCCAAGTACTTGTCAATAGGATTCTCAATTCCATTTCCTAAATGGTTGGGTCTCATTAACTTGATTTTTACCTAATAAACTAGGATTTATAATATTATATAGTTAACTCCTCATGTTGAAATTGAAATGTAATAACAACAAAGAATTTCACCCAATGTGGATAACACCACTAGATTAAAAATTTGTTACGTGTGGTAACCAATTATATGGTATACCACCATTTTTATAACCAACAAAGCATTTTTCTTCTAATGAAAAATAAATAAATTAACAATCACCATTACTTACTATTCCCATTATACTAACTTTCGTTTCATTTGATTTTCTACAACCAATGATCCATTTTAAGAAATTGTAATACTTTTTCTTACAATATTAACTAGATTTTATACTTCAATTTGGAGACCTTTAGTTTAGCTTTCTAAAATTTTGATCCAATTACGAAGGAGCGGCATGGTCAAAATCCAACTGCCATTGCATTTTTTATACACATTTGATGGCAGAGAACTTGCTCATTTTTGTGACAAAGGATGTTCCTCTCAAAGAAGGACAATGGGTTCATTCGAGAGGACCTCCTTCCACCATGTAACTAGGTCCTAGTGTAATTGAAAAATCGTCTTTCCCTTTGAGGAGATTTCATATGGCGTTTTTGAACTATTTGAAGGATGTGAAATTAATCAACATTCCAAAATGCCTCTTTTGGTCAACAAAAATTTTATCGATATTATCCACAAAGGTAAATCAATGTATCCAAAGGATGACAGTCTTCACTTGATCATATACATCTACATCAATCAAAATCCAGACCATAGAATCATTGATGTTGATGATCAATGGTTAATCCCATACCTGAGCCCATCTCGAGTTCACATCTGGCACTACTGGTCATTAATGTTGATACTGGAACCACTAGTAGTGTGGGAAAGATGATATTTGTGGGAGGTTCATCCTCAAATCCTAGCAGGCATTCTTCCTACGTCAAGTCCTCCATGAAAAGAAAAATAGATCTTATGCTAATCAAACACCAAATAAGAACTACAAATAGAAATATGAACAACAAATAAAAGGAGGACACAATAAATACAGAAAAACATATATTTATTTAGAGGAACTTTGCAATCCAATATTACATTCATACAATTCTCTTTTATAATCATAAAATTGGAGGAATATCTAATTTTCCCACTCAAACAATCTTTTGGAATTTTCTAGGGTTTACTAATCTTCTGGAATCTTCCAGGTCATACTAAAAGCCATAAATTCCACAAAAAAGGGGGTTCCATGTGAAAGCACGAGGATACGGAAACAAAAAGGAAAGTGCCAAATATGATGCTTATAAAATCAAACTTAATGCTTAAAGCCTATGTATTGCAAAATGCATAAAAAGAAAGAGCATAGATGAATTGACACAAGATAAAAGCAATATAGAATATGACCCTCTTTATTGATATGCTTTTAAATTCATGTAGAGAGCAAAGTGCCAAAAATGTGCCAAATTGACCTTTGACCTTCCAAACTGCTTTTGGGAGTGGTTAGGACCACTGTTTGACCTCTAGGGGCTGCCCTGGGGGCTGTGTATGTCAATGCGATCAACGCTTGTTGTCACATAATCATATTGGTGCTATTTTGGTGTCTACACCATGAAATTTTTAGAATTTTCCATAATTAAACAAAAAAATCATGCAACACCTATACATTATAACAAACTCCCACTTGATGCAAGATTTTTCTGCAATCTTTTATCCCAATCTCATTGCTGCAAAATTGATGTTTTTGAACTGTGACAACCTTAGTAAGTGCATTTGTTGCATTCTATTGAGTTTTACATTTGATTAGGTTGATCATTCCACACTCCACCATATCACACATAAAATGATATTTCACTGCAATATATTTTATCCTTTCATGGAATGATGAATAATATGCAAGTGCTATTGCACTTTGACTGTCATATTTTATTCTAGCATATTCTTGGTTCAAATGTAAACCTTTGCACAACTTCATAAACTAAAAAACTTTTTTTGCAACATCAGTTGCAGTGATATATTCAGCTCCAACACTTGACAAATCTACAACAATTTATTTTTTACTCCTCCAACTCACTGCACCACCATACAAAGTGAAGATATATCCTCCGATTGACTTACAGTTGTCCAAGTCACCTACCCAATCTGCATCTACATGTCCTTGCAAAAAAAACTCTTCATTCTTCTTGGGTAGATAATACAAAACATGATATTTAGTACCCTATAAATATTTGAAAATTATTTTTATAGCTAGCCAATGCTCCTTTCCACTATTGGACATATATCTACTGACAATACCAAATGCATGAGCAATATCAGGCATGATACATACCATTACATACATCAGTGAGCCCACAAAATTTGCATATGGAATTTTATTTATCATCTCATTTTCTTTAGTTGTAGTTGGACATATTTTTACAAATAATTCAACTCTAGGCCGCAAATAACTTTTGGCAAGTTTAATATATTGCATTCCAAATTCTTTCAAAATATGGTTAATGTGATCCTTTTGAGAAAGCCATAATTTTATACCCTTACGATCTTTGAAAATATCAATACCCAAGCAATGGCATGCCTGATCCAAGTCCTTCATATCAATGTTCTTTGACAATAATTCCTTAGTTTTTGAAATCAATTGCTTAATATTTCCAATTAGGAGGATTTCATCCTCATACAAAATGAAAATTACAAAAAATTTACTTTTTGTTTTGTAATACACACATTGATCTGCAGGGCTACAAAAAAATTCAATCTGCAACACATAACTATCAAAATTTTCGTACCATTCTCTAGTAGACTGCTTCAATCCATAGAAATATTTTTTCAACCTAAAAAAAACACTTGCACCTCCTACTTCAAAACCTTTAGGCTGCTACATGTATATTTCTTCCTTCAAATCTCCATCTAGGAATGCAGTTTTAACATATATTGCTTCAACTTCTAAATCAAAAGTAGTAGCATAAGCAAGAAAAAGTATAATAGAAGATAATTTCACAGTGGAAGCATAAGTTTGATGAAAATCAATACCTGAGATCTGAGAGAATCCTTTTACAACCAATATGTCCTTGTATATTTACACAAACCCATCAGGCCTTAACTTATTTCTGACTTGCAACCTACTATATTTCCCCCAATAGGTTGTTGAACTAAATCCCATGCATGGTTCTTCTTCATTTAATCCATTTCATACTACAAGGTCTTATTTCAATGATATTTTTCTGAACTGTTCATGGCATCTTCAAATGTGAGATGATCATCACAAGCAACTATAAATCCATAAAAAATAATCCTAAATCCTATTGGGAAGATGTTTCTCTCTTATATTTCTTCTAGGCTACTCTACTAATTCTTGGATATCTTCTCTACAAAATGGATAATTAGGTTGTATTATTTTTTTATCCTCTTGATGCACGTCATCACACATATAAGCATGTAAATCTTTACCAGGTCCTTGTAGGTTGGAAACTCTATCTAAAATATCAAAAGATATTATTTCTTGAGGCTGATAGGGTTGAGCATATGCATAACTTGAAGGCTAACCTAACATAGTGCATTCATGCACACTAACCTTCTCTTTCAATTGTTGTTGTGAATCATGTTGTTGAATATCTCCAGTTGTCTTAATTTCTTTAAAAATCACATCTTTGATAAATACACTTCTATGTTCATACAAAATCCATAATTTATATCCTTTTGTTCGAACAACTTCTCCATAGCCAAAAATAATGTATTTCTTATATTTTTCATCTAATATTTTCCTCTTTTTAGCAGGAATGTGCATAAAGGCTTCAAAACCAAAAACCCTTAGGTGAGATATAGATGGTTTTCTCTCACTCCAAGCCTTTTTAGGTGTCTTGTCACTCAAAGGAGTGCATGGTGATATATTAATAAAATATTTGGAAGTTGAAATTGCTTCAACCCAAAAAGCTTTACTAAGCTTTGCATCTGATAACATACTCCTCATATTATCTAATAGTGATCTATTCATTCTCTTAGCTACTCTATTCTATTGAGGAGAATAAGGTGTAGTATTTTGTCTAAAGATACCTTTTTTCCTACAAAACTCTTTAAATTCAGAAGAATAGTATTCTCCTCCATTGTCACTATGCAATATCTTAAGTTTTTTGTTTGTATGCCTTTATACATTAGCAAAAAACCTTTTAAAATGATCAAGTATGTCACTCTTTTTATTCAAAAATATAGTCCATACTTTTTTGTTATGATCATCAATAAAAGTGGCAAAATATAGAGCACCACCAATCGATGGAGTATCCACAGGACCACAAATATCTGTATGAATAAGATCTATAATAGGTTTAGCTCTATGTGGTTGAGGAGATAAGATTACCCTTTTTTTTTTCCCATCACACAAGATTCATAAAAGTTGAGAGTGCTGGAGCTGATATCCTTGAGGCCATACACCATACCTTTGTTGACCAACTGCTTCAAGTTGGTTTCTCCTAGATGACCAAGTTTTTTGTGCAAAAGAAGAAAATCTCCAACATCTCCTTCATCATTTTTCTCAACTGCACAATGGCTTTTCTCACAAGGGCTGACATCCAATTTGAACAAAGTTCCTTTATTTTTTCCTTTTGCAAGAACCATTGCACTTTTTGTGAGCTTGCATCCTTCATTTGAGAAGGTAACAATTACTCATTTTTCAGCCAACTATCCAACTGAGATAATATTTCTTCTCAACTGAGAGATATATCTAACTTTTTGTAAATAATTGACTTTTCCACTTGAATCCCTCACAGGAACTGTACCTTCTCCTTCTACATCACAAAATGCATTATCATCCATATAAAATTTTACACCATTTACCTCTTTATAGTTGAAAAACCACTCATAGTGTGGTGTGATGTGGAAAGAGGCTCCTGAATCTATAATCCAATCTTTAGGATACACTTTAATTGATAGATATGAAGAAGCAAAAAATATAGAGTTTTTATCTATAAATTTCTCAGATGTCTCTTCATCTACTATATTTTTTAGTTTTCTTCTTCAACAAGGGACAATGAAACTTGATATACCCATTTTTGTGATAGAAGTAGCATTCCACATTACTAAAAATTTTCTTTCCTATGTTTCGCAATTTGCCTCTGCCTCTAGACTTGCTTCTCCAATTGGATATGTATTTGTTTCTTTTATTTGAGAATCTACATGCTAAATAGACCTCTGAAGTGGATGCTTCACCATCATATATCCTTCTTGTCTCCTCATTCAACAACTGGCTAACCACTAACTCCATCTACAACTTGTCACAAGTACCACTTATTACAGTAATAAGATTCTTCCATGAGTTTGCCGTGTTGATTAACAGTGCCAAATACTAATCTTCATCACTCCATTTATCACCAATGGAGTTTAGCTACTTCATTAACATATGCAAATCATTCAAGTGGTCTGAGAACTTACCACTCTCCTTCATCTTGAGATTTTCCAGCTTCTTCCGTAACATTAACTTGTTCACTATTGACTTGGAAGCGTAGATGCTCTTCAGCTTTTTCCACATATCATGAGTAGATTGTGCTTCTATCACATTTAAAGTCATAGAGTCTACTAAACTTAGTCTAATAAGGACCATTACTTTTCTATCCAGTTTATTAAACTCCTCTTGCACCATCCCAGTGGGCTTTCCACTAACTGCAACCCACAAGTCCCTTTCCACCACTAAGCCCTCCATTTTGATCTTCCACAATGTGAATTTTAATCCATTGAAATTGTCAATCTCTAGTTTGTTGCTTATTTTTTGCGAATCGTTCTCTACTCCCAATAAAATTTTGAACCAATGCACGAACCTTTAGGAGCACTCCAAAATAAAGACACAACAACCAATATCATAGAGTGGGAGAACACTATTAACTACCAAAGTATATACAACTGCCTCTCTTCCACTATAGTGATCTGATACCATGAAAATAAAAAATAGAGCATATGCTAATAAAGCATCGAATAAAAAATCAAGCAGAAAGATAAACAACAGATAAAAGGAGGACACATAAAATACTAATAAATATATATTTATTTAGAGGAATTCTGCAATCCCATATTACATTCATACAATTCTCTTTTATAATCACAAAATTGAAGGAATCTCTAATTTTTCCACTAAAATAACCTTATAGAATTTTCTAGGGTTTACTAATCTTCTCGAATCTTCCAAGTCATACTAAAAGACATAAATTCCACAAAAAAAAGGTTTCCGTGAACTTTCCAGATGGTTCCATCATTAAACAGAAAAATCATGCAGCACCTGCACATTATAACACTCCAATGAGAAATGTAAGAATGTGATGTCTGCTAACGTCTCCGCAATTGAGCACGCATTCCCTGCTCGCAAGCTGCAGAAGACCCTAGCTGGACTGTCCCCTGGTTTGCTTTTTGTTTAGGCGGTGGGTGACGTAGACGAGATGTCAGATTTGGATGATATCGTTTTGCTGGCTACGTCAATGCTCATGAGGGTTGGCAAGATAATCAACCAGATAAAAGCCCAAAAAACTGGCCAATCCAGGGAGAATGATCCAAAGACAACAATGATGAAGACTACATCCCGGAATAATGTGCTGTGTTTGGATATTTTTGAACTGTCTGCCATCTGAAACTTTATGTTCGTGTGCTTGCCTAGTCTTTTCCTCTTCTTTTTTGTTGATTTTCAGTTCCGTGGTCACCAGATGTGGCCCCTTTTTTAACTGTGTCCCGTTGTGGTCCCTTTAAAAACCTTTTATCAATCGAAAAAAAATATATATACACCAGGCTTTCAAAAGGTCCGATCCGAAGGCAATGCCGCTTAGAGACAAGCATTCGCATCTCCGTGAGGACTAGAACTGGGCTCCCATAAACCCGCTAATGGACTGAGATGAACCTGCTGATCGGTTGAGCGCGGAAATCGTCTTCAATTTGTTGCACATGAATTCAAACATGATGCATGGGTTCACAAGCAAGCTTGGGCATTGAAACAAGGGTGAACAGGCCATTGACACAAGGGTGAAGAGGCCTTAGCCTGGCCTTGCTGTTATTACAGTGCTGCCATGGTTTAGATTTCGTATGCGTGCCAAATACAGCATTGCAGGCGTAATCACCCTTGTACATTTAGTTACAAGTCCCACGGAAAGCCCATCGACTGTTGTTCCTTTCCACCCAACTGTCATTGCCATTCCTTGAACCGACGAGAATATTTTTCCTTGAATATTTATGCTACTGAAAATGCCGGGATGGGGTCTTCCATAACCTGAAGATTTGAATCAGGAAACGTCCTATGATTTTTGAGTGCAAATCCCTCAGTCATGGTGAGCAAATTCTTTTGAGTAGGCCAAGTTACGTCGAAGAGCGGGTTGGCAATGTCTGAGAGAGAAGGAAGTTCATGGTCAGCTAGACACATTTTATATGTAATCGAATTTATATTATGGAGGTACAAAATAGGAAACACTAACAGGTACTGCTTATAGCAATTCTCAGCAAAAATAAAGTCCTACAAACTAGGATTATATCTAATAACATGGAGAATCACACCAACTCCACTGAAATGAAGAACGTGCTTGCCTAATAGTAGCGTTTCTGTAGCCCAGTGCTAGGGCTTAATGGATAAATTGAATATCCTATCTCTTTTTTACCCTCTACCCTCATAGAGTTTTTTAAAATAACAATCAGCCTAAAATATTAATCAGTACTTCAAGGTAGAAATCACAGTTCCAAAAAAAAAGAAATGCTTAAAAATAATTAGTGGCGCCTCTGTAAGGAAGAACCACGTTAGCGTTTGTAAGTGCCCAATATCTGTTACGTTGGCTTACATGACGCTTATATAGGCAGAAACAAATGTCGAGGTGGAGATAAAAGACAAGGGCGGAAGATGGCTAAAGAATCAAGGCGACCTGTTCAACACAGGAGGAAATATTTCTCTCGGTTATTATTGACCTTCCTGCAAATTGACAAGTACAATCTGTCTGAATGGGATTTAAACCCATCTGATATATGGTACCCTTGGAAGTTCCGTCGCTAGGTTCTCTCTTCGCCTGCCAAAGCTACTTGGATTTGTCCGGGACTATAACGTCCATGACCGTTCCTGCTCCGAGTTGCTTTAAAAGAAAAAAAAATTGTTTTGGCACGGCCCTTTGCGATACATTCAGGAGGGAAGGGAGGGCAGTAAGGTGCAGACATTTTGTTTGACACCTTACTTTACGATATGATTGTGAAAAGTCTAAACAAGGAGCCAAATGTGTTTAAACTAACATACAAAACAAAATTAGATGAATGGTATCCTGTCACGTATCTCACAAGGTGAGATTAAACAAAATTATCAAAAACACAAAACATTTGGAACTTGTAGATCTTAAAATCATGCAAATAAATTGGTATCCAACAACATGTAGAGCTTGTCTTACCAAATCAAACAGTACGAGTTGAATTTGGTAAATTTCATAACGAGGATATATATCACAAGGTGAGTTTAAACAAAACTATCGAAAAACAAAATATTCCGAACTTGTAGAAACAATAATAATAATAGTTTGAATTTTAAAAAATTTAATTTTAAAGTTATAGTTTTTTAGATTTTTGCTTGTAATATAATTATTTTCTTTGAAATACATTATAATCAAAGGTAATTATTTTTAGATTTGGCCTCTTTTTGAGAGGTTCAATGTTCAAATCCCACTCATAATGAGGGGACCATGATCCCTCATAAAAACATGTGTAAAGCCATTGAAAAATAAAAGGTAATTATTTTCCCTATATAAAGTATGGTATTTTATTTCATTAGTTTCTAATATTTATTTTAAGTTATTGAGTTTGAATTTTGTTTTTTCTTTTATTTAAATTTGTTATCAACAGATTTTACATTCCAAACATTTGTTTGTTATTTCTGATTTTTTGTGAACATAATAAACCCATACATATATAATCATATAAAAATCAATTTTGCTGGCAATAACATAACCTTTTGAAATATATCATGATCTTATGGACATATATAGTGAAATCAAAATAAGTTTTCATTGATCATTGTGATCATTTTTTATTAGATAATATCTCAATAGAATGGGTTTATGATATCTTCATGCTTGGAATACAATATTCCTAAGGGATCTGGAGAACAAGAATATGTTCAATTTTATTACTATAAAATTTTCTCAATATGTCTATTATCTTATATATGTTGAAGAAATACTTCTTCAAAGATTATTTGGACTAATAAAGGAAATAAAATACTCTATTGATTTTGATCGTCCAACCATTGTTTTTCAAGGAGATAAAACTTTCTTGAATCTTCCAATATTCATAGATCACAATCATGAATCACCTTTTAATTTTTTTATAAATAAATTGGGCTTCTTCCATCATGCCTTATGAATAGTAATTATAGTTGGAACATATACCTCTATAAGTCTAGCTTTGATACTATCTAGTGTCTTCAAAAAAAGGACCAAAACCCAATTATATATTGGTTCCATTCCATTTATTTGCATCTTATATTGTTGTAATGCCTATAAATATCATATGGAAAAAAAAATAACACTTGTACATTCTTTGAAAATTAATTTATTTCTTGTAATAAAATAAACCTAATTCTACACATTTGTTTTTTTGGTAGTATAAATTCTAGGACCACAAAACCTAATGTATTTTCACTTTTAAGATTTATCTTATGTATTTTTAAAAAGTAGATAGATTTAGTTTTAATTTCACATGTGCAAGAACAAAAAACATGTCCTTAATCTCAAAGGCATTAATTTTAGATATGTTTTTTTTATAGAAAATTGTAGTTAGAAGAACAAAAATTCAATTGAATGATTCCCCATTTATAAAATTCAATTGAATAATTCCCCATTTATCCAATACCTCAATGGATTAATTATTTGAGCGAGGAAATGGTCAAGGAATTAGACTTGCAAAATATTATCACCAAACTTCAAATAGAGTCTAACTCATGTCCTAGATACATGTGGGATAGACAAGATTTGAGATATCATGACCAACTTGTTATTCCCAAAACTTCACAAAATAAATATTTATTCTTAAGGAAAATGCATACCTATGCATACCTCAACAATAGTGGGATATTATAGGTTTCTAAGAACTTATAAAATGACCAAACATACTTTCTTTGGGAAGGGAATATAAAACGATATTCAAACATTTGTGGGTGAATGTGACTTGTTCCTGTAGACACCAAAACAGCACCAATCCGATTATGTGACTACAAACACTGATCGCTTTGACAAACACAGCCCCCAGGGCAGCCCTCAGAGGTCAAACCAGTGGTCTTAACCACTTTCATAGCAATTTTGTGAGGTCAAGAAGCAATTTGGCACACTTAGACACTTTGCCTAGTAATCGTCTCACCCAGGGACGATTGCTAACTTGAAATCGTCTCACCCAGGGACGATTTCTGAAATCGTCTCCAGTAAGGACGATTTCCAAGTTTAACGGGCAAAAAGACAAATGAGGCCAAGTGGCAGCCCGTAATGCAGTCAGTTGATGACTCCTGCCTCGCACGCGTGTGTGAGTGGACAAATAGGCCGTTTGAGGACAGTCACAAGGGCACTTATGAAAGCCCAAGTCAATGGAGGACTCCCCTCCCTCATGGGAAGACAAGACCGCCACATGGCGCCTATGACCAACACATGGCATTTGTGCTTCCCTCCCAAAAGAGACCCCTTGGGTCTATAAAAGGTGAGACTTTTCTCACCCAAGATATACAGGTTGAAGGAGTTTTCAAGCAACGAAGTGCCGCCGAGTTGAAGACCCACTTGCATCCCTTTTGGTTCACCTTCCCACATCCACCAATCTCTTTTGCAAGGGAGGTTGTTGGGTGGCTTTTGGAAGCTTGAATCGGACCTAAATCCAACACATGGACACCCGAATCAACCAATTCGCCGACCCCCCCAATCCTAAGAGGTTTTGGGCCCATCCCTAGTGGATTGGCGCTGGAATCAAGTGCCAACGGTGGGAGGCCCACTTGGGCATCCCCGCACTTTTCTTAAGTTTTATTTCAGAAGCATTCTAGTTTATTTTCTCATGCCGCATATTGTGTTTTCTCGTTTGGTGAATTCATAGCTGCAATTTCGTAACCTTTGATCGGATTCTAGTATGTTTTGTGTCGTTTTGTAGTTTCACTAACTTGCAGGAGGCGATATCAAATTCCCGAGGGTAGAGGCCAAATTGGGAGAATCCGACCATCTGGGTCATCCCAAAATGGCCCCAATTACATAACCCCTCCGTCTGTAGGTGTTTTGGAGACCTCGAGAGTCGACATTGGAGCGTGTCAGTTCGGCTTCCCCAACACAGAAGAAATCGTCCCACCCAGGGACGATTTACAGTCAGAAATCGTCCTACCCAGGGACGATTTCCAGTTGAAAGCGTGATTGGCCGACTGTCTCAGTGGCAAGGGCCTCGTTGGTAACATTTTCTGTCTTCTCGGCAAGTTTTCAGTGCCGTTTAGAATCATTTTGTTTACTGTTTTAGATAAATGTTTGCATGCATCTTTTGATGATTTTAGAAGAACGAACACTTTTCACTTGCAGCAGGTGCTACTGACATCTTGGTTGTTTCTTTGTTCGCAGGAGAAGCAATGGAGGTGAAGAACTCATCGACATCAGCGACGACATCATCTTGGCCCGCCCATTGCAATCGTGGGCACGCGAAAAGAGGAACATTGAGTGATTGTAATCGAATTCTTTTAACGCTCCTAGCCCCCGAAAAGGGAGGAGACGTCATTGTAACAGAGATCAAGGGATATTAATGAAAGGGCTGTGTTTTCTCCATTTGCTTGTGTCTCTTCCAATGCGTTTCTTTTCCATTTCATGCACTTTACGTTTCTAGGACTTAAGCGCATTTGGTTTTGGTTATATTGCAATTAGTGTTTCCTTTGCCCGAAATCTCGTGCTTTCAGTGGCGATCACGGTGGGACCTGTTCCCTATTTTTAAGATCACAAAAAACTAATCGGGTTTTTGTGTTTTGTGTTTTACAGGTACATTTTTTTTTTGCAGACTGTTAACCGTCTCTGACTGTTACGATTACTTTACTGGAAATCGTCTCACCCTGAGACGATTTTAAAATCGTCTCTCCCAGGGACGATTTCTGTTCTGTAAATCGTCTCACCAGGGGACGATTTTCTGTCTACAGATTTTCAGAGCAGAAATTCAGAGGCAACTGGAGCAGGCAGAGAAGAGGTAGGGATTTTATCATCTCTGTTAAATTTTCTGTTTCTGTTTTCTGTTTCTTTGACTCGTTTTCATTTTATCCCGCATACTTAGGGAAAATCATTCATGCTTGTTTCATTTTCGCTAAATAAAATGAACCTCACACACTCCACGTAACAATTTTAAACCAAGGAGCTGGTCGTAAGACCCCAGCCCTTTATCAAGACCATTGGTGGATTTCATCACCACCTTGGCTTGATTTGCATCCATTTCCCGATTGTCAACTGTTGTTAGGCGTAAATCCTGACGAATACAGACCGAGTGTCGCCGGGGTGATTCCCATGCGCGCGAGGATAAGTTTTCTATGGTAGGTGCCATTAACAGGACAATCCCCCTTCCGTACCGCCTACGTACCACGTACCTTCTCGCTCTCACGTACCTATAGTCTCCCTCTCGTAAGGGCGGGTATATAGAGAGGTTGGTATATCGGCCCGGTTGGTATATTGAAGGGGCTACCATTTTGGGAGTTATATGAGCCGTCATAATGCATTTAAACGATCTTCAAAACCTACAAAAACAAAACAAAACACCAAAATGCACTAAACCACTTTAGGGCACACCAATAATCCTTAAAAGAGATAATCACGGTTTTGTGAATGTGTGTGCTTAATTCTGCTTAGTGTAGACAAAAAAAATCATAAACGAGATAAAAACTTATTTAGATAGCATAGAAGCACCGCAATGGTGTACACCCGCAGTCAAGCCCAATCAAGGGCATAAGCTCCGAAAGGTACACAAGAAGCAGGCACAAGTCGCCTTCGCTTCAGTCCTGAGGATTTGGTCATACCGCCTTATAGGTCTAACCTACAAAAGAATCCAATTCGGAATCCTCGGTGGGGTATGCCTATTCAAAGCAGCCCCTTTCGGGAAGATGCCTTACATGTAGACCTTGACATAAATAGAGAATCACCTCTTGAAGTTAGGCATGAGTGGCCACCGCACGATGAAGCGCTAGACATGCACACCGTCCATTTGGAGGGGCAACGTGGATATGGCGTCCCTTCTTTACCTATCATCATAACAGAGAGACCAAATCCGGAGCGCAGGGCTCCTTACATAGGGCGACCTAACTCCGCCCACCCCCTTCACACCCGTGAAAGGGAGTACGAGGAAAGCCATCGCATTCCTCGAGGGCAACAAACAACGCGGGAACCTTGCATTTCCGCACCAGAAGGATATCATGATCACCCCTTGAGGCCATAACCTCGAGCACATACCGCTTACCTCGACAGAGGGAAGCGACCCATTGAAACCTTAGATCAGCAAACTCGAGGTAAACACATAGGAGAAACATTCGAACCTCCTGAGAAAAATAGGGTAGACCAAATTGACCCAGCTGTCGCCAGATATACCACCCGTCAAGCCCAAACCATGCGGCTTAAACCAAGTTATCGAGAAATAGAGTACCGACACCGCTTGGATAGAGAACGCATGCAACGCGAAGCGGATGAGTTACGCTATGAAATACCTGAGAGGGGGCCAACCCCTCGCATCCAAAGAGCTGAACAATATGAGAGGCGTAATCCGTTGGTGCAGGACAGGTCTCCACGACCTCGTCAAGCTCTTCCTCCAAGACCTCATAGATTCGAGAGGGAGGCAACTCCCCGAAACAATGATGGGTACCTTCAGCAAGAGCTTGATCAGGGTCATAGGTTTCGCCCAGAGACTCCTCAAGAATTTTACGAGGAGTATGAACCAGAAGAGGAATATGTTGAAACTCCCCATCAAGGCAGGAGGGATGCCATTCGGCCACCCCTCCATAGGCCTCCGCTTTACCGTAACTTGCAACAAGAGCGAACAAGAGAGGAAGAAATAAAATCTTCCGATGCATACCAAGCGCTATTGGAGCGTTTGGAGTCCTGTGGAGACAAAAGCCGCCGGGCATCAAAAACCCACATTACGTCTACTCCGCAGTAATCCGGTGCATCCCTCCGTGCCTACACCTCTTTACCCCGAACACTTCAAGTTGCCTCAATTGGCAGTTTTTAAAGGTGAAGAGGACGCACAGGAACACGTTACACGATTTCTAAGCCAATGCTTCGGCATCCAAGATAATGACGCATTGTTGCTTAGAACATTCATAACCACATTCGCAGGCCCCGCCTCGGATTGGTTCACACAACCGCCCAAACACAACATAAGCAATTTAGATCAATTAGTAGACGCGTTTCTTGAACGCTTTGCCTTCAACACAAGGAAGAAGGCATCACTAAGTGATTTAGCGAGCCTCAAGCAATTTGAAGAGGAAACAATGGCAACATACGGGAATCGATGGAGAGCTTTGCTTTCTAGGTTACCCTACCGTCCTCCTATGTCTGATCTCACGCAGATGTTCGCAAAAAGTTGCTTAAAATCAATCTTCGGTCTATTGTTGCTGCGACAATACGACAACTTAGAAGAAGCTTTGGCGCAAGCCATAGTCATAGAAGAGATTAAGATAGGCGAAGGCGCAATTGCCAAGCCTAAGAAGAAAGAGTGGAATAAAACCACTAAAATTGGGACAACGCAACCACAACACGCCGCAGTCAACCAAGTTGCGATAAATGTTCCCGCGCTTGTGCAAGAAACGCAGCCTCAAAAGGCTAACTACCGTGCAAGTGCCTCCTGCTTATGAAAGAGATAATAGAAGACAGGAGCAGAATTACCCGCGTCGCCCTAGGCAAAATTTCACCCCATATGCGGAGTCTAGGGACTCCTTATTTGACCGCTTGTCAACGGCAAATTTAGTCACTCTATCGGAAATCCAAATTATAGACCCTAACATTCCCAAGCCTAGGGGGTACAGAGAGGAATTGTATTGTAGATTCCATAGGCGCAGAGGACATGACTTGAATGGGTGCTGGAAATTCAAAGACCTAGTCCAGGATTTGATCGACAATAGAACATTGGTTGTGGACAACCCCATCGCACCAAACAACCAACAAATGGGGGTATTCAAGGACCCCTTGCCAGCCCACGAGGCATAGACAAAACCACTCCAAATTAACGAGGTGCGACAAGATCTTCCCACACAGGGATTTGTGGGAATGATTAGCATAGTAACAAGGAACAGAAGGTACCCGATAGCTGCCCCTGAGGTAGCTACGAGGGAAGTTCCGGCAACATCGCATCCTCAACAACGCCCAACGCAGTTACCTCCGCCTAGACCTGAGGTCACGATACGAACCAAACTCACGCAGAGTTTGCGGACCACGTCGGCTAGGCTGTCCATCTACGAGCTTATTCAACAATCAGCTCCCCATAGAGAAGCTCTTATGGACATTTTAAAAGCCATTGAATTACAACCCCACGAGGCAAATTCTTTCAACGCCTTCGTGGGACATGTGAAACAATGTACGGAGCCGGTCATCACATTCAGAGAAGATGAGGTCAAAACGATATCAAATGACATGGCAGATCCACCCCTGCACGTTATCGCACGGGTCAACGGGATTTCGTACAAGAGAGTGCCGATAGATACCGGCTCGTCCAAAGAACATCATAACCACCGCAGCCTTAAAGCATTTGAAGTCGCCAACCTCTCACATCACAGCCTCCACGTACACACCGCGAGCTTTTAATGATGCAATATGCTCGACAATCGAGCACAGCTTGTTCCGCCAATCCAGGTAGGACAAAAGTCAATACCTACACCGTGCCATGTGCTGGAAGGTGAAATGGCTTATAATATACTGCTAGGGCGGCCTTGGATCAGGGACATGAAGTGTGTCCCTTCGATCGCCCACCAATGCTTAAAGTATGCTTATGAAGGGGAAATACATGTAGTCCCAATGGACTTAGAGCCCTTCAAGTATTGCAATGCGGTACAATTCATACCTCAATCGACCCTCCCTTCAACGCATTTGGATTTCCAATTAAATCCATCTAAACAGGGTCCAATACCGCAGGCACCACTGGTGGCCAACAAGACAAAATCCCAGCCAGGTGAGACTTCATCACCTGCTCCTTCATCATCAACGCCACCTATCATGGCCCAACAGAAGGACAAGGGAAAACAAATCATGGAAGAGGTTAAGCCTCTAGAAGAAAGGTTGCCCACAATCTCAACGATATCAACAGAGGAAACACCCAACACAACAGAAACCAAGACTCCTGAACAACCAAACATGGAATGGACTCAGGAAGGACTACCGTTTCCTCCCACCCAATCATCAACAATCACTATTGAAATGGCCAGTACGGGCCTGGGGGAGTACTTAGTGCAAAACATTGTGGCAACCCCCACATTGGAGTCAGTACAAGACATGGGAAGACCTCGCCTTCCCATAGGGACAATTGTTCCTCTAGGCTACCCACCGAACCAGACAAATTTTGTGTATGGGGGCCTTGATCATGGTCTTGAACCATGCCAACAAAAGGAAACAGACGAAGAACCTTTTGTTGAAAACATCAATTATCTATCAAACCCAGAATTTGCCCTAAAATATCTAGGCCAATGCAATTGGCATGGATACGGGCTAGGCAGATATGAGCAAGGGATGCGGATCCTTTGCCAACCAAGATATCAAATGCCATATGACAAGTCAGGGGTAGGGTTCAACCATCCCCTGCCATTAGACATCTTGGTTGAAAATATGCAAGGCCTAGAAATAGGCAACAAGGGGGGATTGGCACAAGACCCGTATGCCAATCCAAATACAGAATACACATTGGGAGATTACCTCCCATGGTCAACAAACACCCCTAGAAACAACAATAATCCCTCTCCTTTGCTAGAGAGAGGTGAAAGTTCGGATAGTAATCCTCAAAGAGAACATCAATGGCTGTCGGACATCTTTCTGAAGTCGTTCCCCTTAGAGGTGCCGGACGAAACAACACAGTCTCAAGAGAATCAGGTCCCTCCACCAAGAGTGGAACAATCGCAATGGGACCAGATTAATTCACTGGAACAAGAAGAGTCCTCAACGTCGCAAGCAACAGATGCTGAAGAGGATGAACAATTTTGGATCTATGAAAGCGATTCAGAAGATGAAACTGAAATGGACTATCTCATACATGCGCGACGACATCACCGCGCTCTAACTCATGAAGATCTAATGGGACAGATGGGCATACTGCTGGGGCATGAATGGCATGTAGACCCAACGAGGTGGGACCAAGTGTTGGATCCATGGCTCCAAATTCAAGATGAGCATCGTCCACCTCGAGATCCCATCATGACAAGCAAGTGCCGAGGGAAGACCCCGCCCTCCTTTTCACAAAATTTGCACCTAGGGAGGATCCATTCGTGCCTGTTCCCGTAGAGCCAGATCCAGAGTATAGGGAGCATCTAGAAGAAACAAGTTATCACACCCGCGGTTCTGGAGACCAAATTCATTCCATCCACATGATCTCCATTGATTTGACCGCACCCATCCGCAATCCGACCGATCCATCACGGTCATTGCATCTAGACATGGATGCCATCGATTGGGATCGCGTCAATTCACCATTGTCACCATCGTAGTACCGGCCTTTCGGTGAAATGCTTCATTTTACCCCAAGGACAACTCAGGATATTTTTCAAGCTGAAGAGGGACCCGAGGTTCCAAACGCAGATCTTAACTCAGCTGATGATATCCATTTAATCCCAACTCCACATCAGTTGGAGGACGGATCCCACATGTCAGTCGAGGAGACGACTGACGTAGACATCGGCACAGATCCAATGAATCCACGGATTCTCAAGCTAGGGGTAAGCCTTTCCCCCGAAGAGCAAGCCGATTACATTGCCCTTCTTAAAGAAAAGAAGGAGGTTTTTGCATGGTCGTACAAGGATATGCCAGGACTAGACCCGCAGCTAGTCATGCACAATTTAACGCTTGATCCGACAATCAAGCCTCGTAAAGCAAAAACTAAGAAAGATGCACCCAACAAGTGGCCTTGATGGTCAAAGATGAATTGCAAAAGTCGTTGGATGCACAATTTGTCATCTGCATGGATTATCCGCCATGGTTGTCCAACATGGTTCCCGTCAAGAAGCCCGACGGGAGGATTCGCATATGCACCGACTTTCGAGACCTAAACAAAGCGAGTCCTAAGGATGATTTTCCCTTGCCAAGCATCGACGCATTGGTAGACGCTACAGCAGGTCACGAAATGCTCTCCCTAATGGACGGTTTCTCAGGATACAATCAAATTCGTATCAATCCTGAAGACCAACTCAAAACGGCATTCACAACGCCTTGGGGGACATTTTGCTATAAGGTCATGCCTTTTGGCCTTAAAAATGCAGGCGCTACATACCAACGTGCTATGACTTATATCTTCCACGATTACATGCACAAAACTTTGGAAGATTACATGGATGATTTGTTAGCCAAGTCTCTCTTGCGCTCGGATCATCTCGGTGACTTAAGCAAGATTCTCGATCGCCTCATAGAGCATAAGGTCGACTGAATCCCAAGAAGTGCGTGTTCGGCGTCACATCTAGAAAACTCTTGGGTTTTATAGTCTCAAAAAGAGGCATCGAAGTGGACCCAAACAAAGTCAAGGCAATCCTTGAAATGGCTCCCCCAACCACTATCAAGCAGCTCATAAGTCTGCAAGGAAAGGTCGCGTCGATTAAACGCTTCATAGCGCAATTATCTGACAAATGCCGACCAATGAACAAATTATTGCACAAGGGGGTCACATTTCATTGGGATGACGAGTGCCGATCAACCTTTGACGAAATCAAACAATACTTGGCTTCGCCGCCGTATTGGCACCACCTAGACCAGGAGTGTCGTTCTACTTATACATCTCAGCCTATCGAGGTGGCACTCGGGAGCCATGCTAGCCCGTAAGAATGAACTTCACAAAGAATAGAGCTACTTACTATCTTAGCCGCACCTCGGTCGGTCTACGTAACTTAACTATGCATACGTTGAGAAACTCGCTTGGCAGTGGTGTTTGCTACCAAGAGGCTACGCCACTACATGCCGAGCAACACTACGTATGTTGTGTCTAAGGAGAATCCATTGCGATACATGATGAGTCGTACTTATCATAGTAGTCGCACGGCGAAATGGATCATGTTGTTGACGGAATTTGACATTGAGTTTATTGGGCAAAAATCTATAAAAGGACAAGTCATAGCCGATCAACTAGCAGAGGCTCCTCTTGAAGACGATCAGCCTCTGGTCATAGAACTACCCGATGATGGGGTCTTCCATGTCTCAGAATCGCCAGATTCTGATGAGCCTGAGTCTCAGGCCGACATAACCTTATTTTTTGATGGTTCTAAATGCAAGCAAGGGGGTGGCGCAGGAATTGTATTCTTCACACCGCAGGGCGCTCCAATGCCCCTGTCATTTAAATTAAACTTCCAGTGCACCAACAACAATGCAGAATATGAAGCCTTGCTCCTAGGTCTTCAGACAACAATCGCCATGAACATCAAAAGATTGAACATCTTTGGCGATTCACTGTTAATCATCAATCAAGTCAAAGGGGTATATCAATGCAAATGCCCAGTCCCGAAGGCCTATAAAGCCCTTGTGGACAAATTCCTGGCAAAACTTGAGTGGTATGACATCGAGGCACTCCCTCGATCATCAAACCATTTTGCGGATACAATGGCCTCCTTGGGGTCACTAATCCCGCAAGACCTTTCCGGTGATATAACAACCATTGAGGTCAAAACCTTATCGCAACCCGCGATGGAGCGCGCAAGCTCATACTTCACGCCAGGAGTCCACATGATCCAGATCGAACCATCTTCGGATAAGTTCTTTCGAATCCGAGACTGTTTGAAATGGGCCAACTGGGGGTCTTTGTTTTCCCCCACTCCCATTAATAGCAACACAACGCTATTCTTACAAGTTCTATCCCAATCAAGCATTTGTTAGGGAAGAACTCCAAAAGGGATTGGCTGTTCAAACTGTCGAGGTATCCGATCAACAGGACTGGTATTTACCCATAAGAGACTACCTCAAGTTAGGTAATCTACCCTTTGGATTGACGCACGCCGCAAAACGAACATTCAAACAGAAAGCGGCAAAATATGTCTTGATAGGAGACATTTTGTATCATCGCAGCTACGATGGAATTCTTCTTCGTTGCTTGGACCAGCAAGAGTCCACTTGGGCAGTCGCCCAAGCGCATGACGGTACATGTGGCGGCCACTTCAGTGGTATGGCCATTGCAAAGCGCATTCTTCGCATGGGCTATTATTGGCCATCTTTAGAGCGAGATTGCTGCGCGTATGTCAAGAGGTGCGTGAAATGTCAACATCATGCCAATTTAATGCACGCACCTTCCCAGGCCCTACAGACAGTCCAGCCGCTTGGCCATTTTCGCAGTGGGGCCTCGATCTAATCGGAAAGATCTCCCCGCATCGTCAAGCCGTCACACGTTTATCATAACGGCCACAGAATATTTTACCAAATGGGTGGAAGCAATTCCGTTAACCTCAACGAAAGGACCCCGTATTGCGGAGTTCATCTTGCATCACATCATATGTCATTTTGGTATTCCATCCAAAATAATCTCGGATAATGGGCCATCATTCAAGAACAAAGACGTGCATGCTTTAACCACAAAGTACAAAATTCAGCACAGCTTTTCAACACCCTATTATCCGCAAGCAAATGGGCAAGCAGAGGCATCAAACAAAATGCTAGTCACCATCCTTAAAAAGACCATCACAGATAGTCATAAGGATTGGCACATACAAATCCCACTTGCCCTTTGGGCTTATCGCACTAGCATTCGGACGCCCACTGGGGCAACTCCGTTTTCACTAGTGTATGGCTCGTGAGGCGTAATGCCTCTCGAGTTGGAAATTCCTTCCCCGCGCATATCAATGCAGGAGTTCATCGATGATAACACCGCGCGGCAAGCCCGATTGGACCAACTTACGTTGCTTGACGAACGACGCGTTAATGCTCTCGAGCACTTACGTATCTATCAAGAGCGGCTTAAGAAAGCTTACAACATGAAAGTTCACCTAAGAGACTTTCGGGTTGGTGATTTGGTTCTGAAGGAAAACCAACAAAACTCTAATTTGCCGTCCCATATGAGGGACAAATTCATGGCAAATTGGTTAGGTCCTTATGTCATTGATAGCAAAATAGGACCCGGGACGTACAAGCTAGCTTCTCTTGACGGTATCAAGGAAACAGAACCCTTGAATATCAGTCATTTGCGACCATTTCATATCTAAGAAAGCCATATCCAAAAAAAAAAAAATGCTCCAAGGATTCCCGTAATCTCTTGGTCACCCAAAAAAGCTCCAAGGATTATCGCAATCTCTTGGTCACCCAAAAAGCTCCAAGGATTATCGCAATCTCTGGTCACCAAAAAGCTCCAAGGATTATCGCAATCTCTTGGTCACCAAAAAAGCTCCAAGGATTATCGCAATCTCTTGGTCAACCAAAAAAGCTCCAAGGATTATCGTAATCTCTTGGTCAACCCAAAAAAGCTCCAAGGATTATCGCAATCTCTTGGTCACCCAAAAAGCTCCAAGGATTATCGCAATCTCTGGTCACCAAAATTAGCTGGAATAGTTTATGTCAATTTTGAATCACCAAAAAGCTCCAAGGATTATCGCAATCTCTTGGTCAACTCCAAAAAGCTCCAAGGATTATCGCAATCTCTTGGTCAATCCAAAAAGCTCCAAGGATTATCGCAATCTCTTGGTCACCCAAAAAAGCTCCAAGGATTATCGCAATCACTTGGTCACCCCAAAAGCTCCAAGGATTATCGCAATCACTTGGTCAAACCCAAAAAGCTCCAACGATTATCGCAATCGCTTGGTCAAAAAAAAAAAAAAAAAAAACAAAACAACAAAAATCATCAAAAACAACAAAGATTTGCATCTCAATTCTAGGCATACTCAAATTCATCATAAAATTCATATTCTCGCACCTCATCTTCAACTTCACCAAAAACAATCCATCAAAATTACAAAAATACATAGCCGCATTAAGCATTGCATCCATACATTGCATATTTGTAGTCATACGGGTCAAATACCATAGGCTGCAATAGCTCTGATAGTCCATCTTGTTCCGCATTGTCTCATGTTACAAAAACAACAAAAACACCATGCATAACTTTTACCACACTACAGTCAGTGGTCTAGGAATGTACCAAGAGTTTCAGTGATTCAATCATCATTTTCCTCTTTAGCCATGTAGCGTATCAAGTCGAACAGATTTTACGAAGGTAGAGTCATACTTGAAATACACCATGTTACGTAACATCCCAACACAAATCAAAACACTAAAAATTCCCAAATTGTGTGAACGAAAGATGAAACCTGCAAAATAATCTAGGTCACCACAAGCGAAACGGTTATCTTGCTCATCCCCCTGTGCGAATGACCCCTAGAATGCTGAGAGTTGGCAAAAGGACAAGCATCCTCCCTACCCAATTCCCTAAGAATCCCTAAAGTTCTCAATAGTTGCAAAACACAAAAAAGTTGCAAAATGTCAAAACTCCAAAATTTGACAAACTACAGTGCACACATCAAAAGGCACAAACAATAGTGATTTTCATCACTCCATGACCCCAATCCCTTGCTCGAAAGAAAAACAAATCAAAATAAATAAGTGATCTCATCACTACAAATGAGCAAGTATCCCAATACAATTGAAGAAAAGAAGGGAGTTGACCTTGAATCCCCGGAACTCTCAAGATTCTATAGGTCATAAGGCAAGTTTTAGTACCAATTTGGTTGATAGCCTATCGGTAATGTAAGTAAACCTCCCGCATGACGATATATCTGTCACATTAACTTGCGTACAGATCAATGTTTGCATGTGGATGAGCTAGCTTATGGCATCCTGGATTACACCGCAGATTAATCTTAGTACATACAACAAAGGAATTCGTGGAGCTAATTAGGTGATCCTCAATACAGGTTCGGTTGAAAGCCCATCTGGCACTGGCGGTATCCTAACAAATACCACTAAATGAACTCAATTGCACACACATGGATGTGAAAAATAACTGGGTCAAAAACAAGTCCGATTCATACCTTGGTCAAAAAGTCTTGTAAGATAAAGTACAATCATGGCTAGTGAGTTAAAACCGTCTGAGTCTCGTAAAACCTTAGCTACATTTCTAAACCAACTGCGCTACTTTTCATCCTTACAATACCATCAAAAAATACAAAAAATAAAAACCACATGTATACATACAAAGTCATGCATCACGACAATCGCCTAAAAACAAAATAACAGAGTTCTAAACAATCCTTGGTGCCATAGCCAAACATCACAAACCCCATTCATCCATTTCATATCTGCATATCACATATAAATCAAAACCATTTGCATTCATCATAGCATATGCATCCATCAAAATAAATCAACATGCATACATCCATATTCATCAACCATCATGCACAAGATCAAAGAAAATCAAAACAACAAAAACAACAAATAAATGCAACACAAAAACAAAAAGCAATAAACATTGCTAGACACAAGTGCTCTTGCACTTAACCTCTTGGCATAGAAAAACTGATGTCGGGGTCTACATTGTCGCTATCCTACTCCCTAAGAAGGCTACCATAGCTGGACCGCTCCACGGGAAGACGGTTTTTGACAATTTCATCCCCAAACGACGTCACAAAAGGGTCAAAGCCCACTCAAAAACAACAAGAAAATCAAAACAACACAAAAAGCAATAAACATTGCTGACACAAGTGCTCTTGCACTTAAACTCTTGGCATGGCAAATCGACATGGTCACAAATTATCACTATCCTACTCCCTAAGAAGGCTACCATAGCCTGACCGCTCCACGGGAGACGGATTTTGAAAATTTAATCCCCAAATGGTGTCACAAAAAAAAAAAAAAAAAAAAATACATAAAAAAAAGAATAAGCATTTCTGACACAAGTGCTCTTGCACTTAAACTCTTGGCATATAAAATCGATGTCGAGGTTCAAATTTTCACTCTCCTACTTCCCCAAGAAGGCTATCATAGCCGGACCGCTCCACGGGAAGATAGGTTTTCGATGATTTCACCCCATTACGGCATCACCAAAAGGGTTAACACCCACCAAAAATAGGTCCAAATGTTGGAAAAATTGCACACGCTTAACGGTAAACCCTCTAAAGGCACCCTTGCACAAGTCATCTTGGGTCAAGCGACTCGCCGCTTCTCTCACGAAGGTCATTCCCTCATCGATTCGTCGCTTGAGGGGGTAGTCACACTTAGTCACCAACCAACAATCACACACCCAATTAAGGAAAACGACATGCATTCAAAGAATCATTGACAAAGACAATCACGCTCCCGCTTGGGGCAGTAAACAAGCAACAATCAAATCAATCAAACACTTGGCATTTCGTGAATCATGAACACAAGGTTCCCCCTGAGGATAAAAACGCCCTTTGCCTCGTTCATGATCGATCAATGTCTAAGTTCAAGTCACACCTCACCAAAATAGGTTAATACTTGAAATCAAATTCCTTAGCTCGTCGAAGCAAGGATTCAAGAATGCATGCCCTTTCCATACTTGGGGCATCAAAAGTTGGTTAGGTTACCAAGAAACCCTAATCATTAGTGCTTTGGTTATCTATTTTTGCTCAAGGATCGCGTCACCCGCAGTGCTTCCCAAAAAGGGGCATCTGTAGACACCAAAACAACACCAATCCGATTATGTGACTGCAAACACTGATCGCTTTGACAAACACAGCCCCCAGTGGCAGCCCTCAGAGGTCAAACCAGTGGTCTTAACCACTTTCATAGCAATTTTGTGAGGTCAAGAAGCAATTTGGCACACTTAGACACTTTGCCTAGTAATCGTCTCACCCAGGGACGATTGCTAACTTGAAATCGTCTCACCCAGGGACGATTTCTGAAATCGTCTCCAGTAAGGACGATTTCCAAGTTTAACGGGCAAAAAGACAAATGAGGCCAAGTGGCAGCCCATAACAGTCAGTTGATGACTCCTGCCTCGCACGCGTGTGTGAGTGGACAAAAAGGCATTTGAGGCCGCCACAAGGGCAGTTATGAAAGCCCAAGTCAATGGAGGACTCCCCTCCCTCATGGGAAGACAAGACTGCCACATGGCGCCTATGACCAACACATGGCATTTGTGCTTCCCTCCCAAAAGAGACCCCTTGGGTCTATAAAAGGTGGGACTTTTCTCACCCAAGATAGACAGGTGGAAGTAGTTTTCAAGCAACGAAGTTCTGCCGAGTTGAAGACCCACTTGCATCCCTTTTGGTTCACCTTCCCACATCCACCAATCTCTTTTGCAAGGGAGGTTGTTGGGTGGCTTTTGGAAGCTTGAATCGGACCTAAATCCAACACATGGACACCCGAATCAACCAATTCGCCGACCCCCCCAATCCTAAGAGGTTTTGGGCCCATCCCTAGTGGATTGGCGCTGGAATCAAGTGCCAACGGTGGGAGGCCCACTTGGGCATCCCCGCACTTTTCTTAAGTTTTATTTCAGAAGCATTCTAGTTTATTTTCTCATGCCGCATATTGTGTTTTCTGTTTGGTGAATTCATAGCTGCAATTTCGTAACCTTTGATCAATTCTAGTATGTTTTGTGTCGTTTTGTAGTTTCACTAACTTGCAGGGAGGCGATATCAAATTCCCGAGGGTAGAGGCCAAATTGGGAGAATCCGACCATCCGGGTCGTCCCAAAATGGCCCCAATTACATAACCCCCTTGTCTCGCAGGTGTTTTGGAGACCTCGGGAGTCGACATTGGAGCGTGTCAGTTCGGCTTCCCCAACATCGAAGAAATCGTCCCACCCAGGGACGATTTACAGTCAAAAATCGTCCTACCCAGGGACGATTTCCAGTTGAAAGCAGATTGGCCGACTGTCTCAGTGGCAATGGCCTGTTGGTAACATTTTCTGTCTTCTGGCAAGTTTTCAGGCTGTTTAGAATCATTTTGTTTATCTGTTTTAGATAAATGTTTGCATGCATCTTTTGATGATTTTAGAAGAACGAACACTTTTCACTTGCAGCAGGTGCTACTGACATCTTGGTTGTTTCTTTGTTCGCAGGAGAAGCAGCGGAGGTGAAGAACTCATCGACATCAGCGGTGACATCATCTTGGCCCGCCCATTGCAATCGTGGGCACGCGGAAAGAGGAACATTGAGTGATTGTAATCGAATTCTTTTAACGCTCCTAGCCCCCGAAAAGGGAGGAGACGTCATTGTAACAGAGATCAAGGGATATTAATGAAAGGGCTGTGTTTTCTCCATTTGCTTGTGTCTCTTCCAATGCGTTTCTTTTCCATTTCATGCACTTTACGTTTCTAGGACTTAAGCGCATTTGGTTTTGGTTATATTGCAATTAGTGTTTCCTTTGCCCGGAATCTCGTGCTTTCGGCTCCAAACAATGAAAGGATAAATTATGTTCTCTTAGAACCATTTAGCCCTTACCAATTTCAAAATAAGTATGGATAGATATTTTCATGGATTTTATCGAGGGTTATCCAAATTGGGAGTGAAATTTGTTATTTAGTGGTAATGGATCATCTACAATGTATGCTCATTTTTATCCCTCTTCCATATCTACACAAATTTAGTAGTGGCCCAAGTATTTTTAGACTCCATATTTTGCCTTCATGGCATACCCACATCTATTATGTTAGACAAAAATGCTAGCTTTACTTGTCATTTTTATAGGAATTAATTTAATTTGTAAGGAACTTAGCTCAAAATTAGTTTTATCTATAATCTGCAAATGGATAGCCAAACACATATTATTACCAAATGCATGGAGACATACTTTTATTGCTTTACTTTAAATATTCTATATAGTGGACAAAGTGGATTCCCTTGATGGAATTATGATGTGATACTTCATATCACATCATGACCAAGGTTACCTCATTTGAAGTAATATATATTCATCATTGATCAACATCCTCCTCTTAAATTCCAAGAATATTTAAGTTTCACATTGTAGATACCACGCTTTTTCAACATACCATAATACTTTGACAATATAAGATGAATATTGAATTGGTCTAAAACCATATGCATCAAAAATTTGATCAACACCATTAAAAGTGTAGATTGGAATTAGTATTTAAAGTTTTACTCTACCTAAAATCCTACAAATAATCATTACTCCAACTCTACAGATACCAAAAACTAGTTTCCAAATACTGTTGACCCTACCAAGTAATATAGTGGATTACTTTAACAACCTACAAATTGGGACTTATAGCTACATCAAATATCCATTCATTATTTTATTTATTCTCTTAAGAATATTATGAATAACAAATTATAGGTTTAGTCCATTTTACTAAATCTATATGAAGAGAGTTCCATCCTAGTCAAGCCTAAATAAATTTTGGATTGAAGATTGTATACCTTTTGAAACCATATAATCATTGAGGGTCATGTTAAATTACATAGATTACAACCTAAATATACCACTTGAGAGTCTCTCCAACAACTATAGTAGTAGTTTCCTCATATCTATCTTTGAGGACAAATAATTTTAAAAGAGAAGGGTATGTTAGGATCCCATCCTAATATTATTATGTAATGACTCCTTTCCAATGTAAAAACTCTATTTTAGTGATATTCTATAATGGTATGTGGCAATTAAGAGTTCTAGACAAGTGGGTGTAATTCATGTAACCATTACAAATAATGTAATAATTTGTTGGGTAGGATATTATAGATTAGGCAATATTTTTTTTGTAATCCAACTCTTGAGTGTTCGGTTAGGATTGCATGAAGTGTATGTTTAAAATACAATGGGATATAAACGAATGTATATTTTTACATATTAAATGAAAGTATAGAATGAGATTTCCCCCTTTAAGAGGTCTATAATTTTGTGTTGTTATTTGTGAGATTCATATATTTTTACATTTACATTTTATATTAGAATATTATGTTCTTTCACAAATTATTTATTTTATTAAAATATTTATGTGAATGTGGTTATTTTAGTTCGAATATTTATAATAATTTATTGCTATTGTGATGTCTAGTTGATCATCAGCTAATCCCAAAATGAGAATCCCAAAATCCCAAAATGAATCCCAAAATGAATCTATGGTAGAAGTTATATGAAATATTAGAGTTACATCAATTTCTATAGGATTTCATCCACTTGGATTATGTAAATATACTCTAGATCTATGAATATGCCTTAATATTCAATGTTATATCATTGGTATAATATCTTAGTGACACTAAAGGTATACTTGTCATGCTTGGATTGAAGCTTGTATTGGAAAAGAGTATCTAAGACTTAGTGCATATGTTGTAGATGTTCCTCCCATGTTTTGTTTAATATAAGGATGTCATCCACATAGAATATTAAAAGTAATATTATAAATGGTCATAGTGAATCATTCATGAAGTATATAGAATTTTATAGAATAATGGTCAAGCTAAAATGTATGTGAACTTTATAAAAAAGCATGTGATCTTTGTTAGAGTATTGGATAATCCAAAACACATAACTAACTAGTCATACAAATTACTTATTTTGAATGCTACGCTCTAGATATCTATGTCATTAAAAATAATATGATAATAATATGGCTTGTTATTTATCTTGGTGAAGTATTGAAACACATAAATCTAGTAAAATACATCATCAATATGTGATATTGAGTGATTATTCTTCATGGTGATTTTAGTTAACACCTTTTAGTCCATAAAAAATCACCATGTATTGTTCTTGCTTAGCACATTCATAATATGACTAATATGTTGCTAAAATTTAATATATTTCCCTCTAATAAATCAATTACTATATATAACATATAAATTCATCATTATATAAGAGTAAATAGTAATATTTGGGACTTTTAGGAGGTGATAATCCAAACACCATGATGATATAATTCTTCATTAATAGTCCACCTAGAACCCTTAGTATCTTGGAAGAAACTATAATACGAACAAAGAAGGAAATATATTTGTTGAGACAAGGTAGAATAGGCTATAACTCATATAAAAATAATGAAATTTTTAGTTCCATGGGTACTAGGATTAACAACTAGTAAAAGAGAATTATATACATGAGAAATTAACTTATGAAATTATTTTATTGATGCCAATTTTACTTCATTCTAAGTCAAGCACTTTGATATTTCATAGGTTATCCATTTATTACACATTTACCATTATTGTATATGGGCTAATTAGATATATTAGTAATTTAAGAGGTAAGGTTTTCATACAAACACATCATAAATTTCCAATGGCACAATATCATAGATGAATTAAACACACATTGACTTATGCAATACTCAATGGTTAGCTAATTTGGACTTATCTATCTTAGCCCCTATGAATCCAAGCTAGAAATTAAAGCAATGTGTGTACCAGTGTTTAGGATTCAAGGTGATTGAGTATATCCTACATGATGATATTTTTTTTATTTGTAGTGCTATTTATGATATAGATGATTTTACCTTTTATATTATATTGGAAGTGAAACATTCATTCACTTTATTTATAATGATTACAGCTAGAGTCATTACTATTCTATTAGCCCCTACCAATTTTGAATGTGAAATTTTTATCCTATTGAGTCCTAGCATTTGGTCATGTAACATATGTCTCCTATTTATCCTTTGATATAGAAATTGAATCATTAGCTAATGGATGAACCACCAATATATTTTGTTGAACTCTACACTCAACCTCAAAATAATGTTAAATATTGTGGTGGTTGCAAAACTTATTTCCAACCTCCTATTTGTTGTTATGCTTTACCACTATAAGACTTTTGGACTTAGGTGGCACTATAGGTCCCCTTACCACTAACTTCATAGGTGGCCATGAAACTAGTTAATTGACTATTAGTACCAATAACATCTTGTATGGAGATTACACATAACCCTTTTATTTTTTGATGGTATGATTTCCATTTATATTTAAATAAAAATGTTTGACCCATAGATTCCATAGGTAGGAACTTCATACTTTTAAAAATAAAATTAAACACTAATGTAGTTTAGAACATTATGATTCTGACCAACATTAATACATAAGTAGAATTAAATTTTATTAAACATAATAATATACTACAAGATAGATTTGTGTTTGTACTATCACAATTGGTCATTCTAGTAACACAAATGATGGAACCGATTATGCACTAGTTAACAAATATTATCCTTGTTGTGATAGCATATCCTAAGACTTTGATCCTATTATTAGTTGTTTCCAATAAATGAATAACTAAAGTTAACATGTTCAAGGTTGTAAAATTAATATTATCAATATTAGAGAATCAATTAGAAGCATAGTAGGCTTTTATCTTCTAAACCCATGTATTTAACACATCAAAATTAGTTAGGTCTAGGAAGACTAGAATAGTAATCATGTTCTACACCTTGAGAAGGGTGTCACTCTAGAATTATGTATGATTGGTAGTGGAGAATGAGACTTCCACATTTATGATAAAACCCTAAATTTATCTAAACAATGCATCCCTCTATTCTTCTAGAATATCTTAGATGATACTATATACATCCTATTTATTGGTATATTCTATTGATCATTTCTCCATGTCTATGATTTATTTATAAAAATAAAGTGTTAATAGGTTTATTATATATGATGCTTGTACCTTTCTTCTTATATCATAAATATATATGAGAAAACATACAACATTGAAGCATACTATTGTTAAAAACCTCATCTACTTTGATACCAATTGTTATGAATCCTCTTTCTTATCCACAAAAACAAATACCAATTTGTATAAAAAATTAAAAATATACTTCTGAATGAATATAATGTCATTCATAGATATTCTAGAAAATAATTAAATTAATTTATAAATAACTCATAAATGATAAAATCTATAAATTGTTCAAATTTATTCGAATTATAAATAACACCCTCCAGGTAGGAAAACACCATAAAATACTCCTTATTATAAGGAATCCACTCCTAACTATATCCCAACTTGATATAAATACACATACAATATTCTTCTCTTCATATACCATATGGGTATTTTTCCCATATTATATAATAAACAACTACCTACCACTACCACTTATGCATATATATGGGATAAATACATTTATTATAGTATTATAATATTAAGTACACACTCAAACTAGTTACTTTGGGGTTCTTGGGACAATCCCTAGAAAGCATTATAGAGTAAATACTAGCCCAAGTACTGCCCTTAGTTAAGTCATCAAGACTTAACCAAATCCTATAAGAATTATTAGCTTAATGTAGGCACTTATAAAGCACCAAAATTTAGATTTAAATAGCTAATACATGGTTGCAATTTCCACAATGGAACATAGCCCTGGATAATTCTTAAAGTGAATAGATAGCTACAAACTAACTAAAACATATATATTAGAACATGACCCTAGAAATTTCTCTCGTACCACTTGTTATGAACCACTTTTTTCATCTAAAATTATTAACAATTTACAGATATATTAACAAGACAGTAATAATGAATAATTCACATAAATTAAAACAATATAAATATGTAGATTACTCTAATGTTTTAAATTTATAATTTAAACCCTTAAGGTAGGGCAACACCATACACTGCTCCTTATTGGAAGGAAGTATTCTTGTCTTCATATCCCATATAAGTATTTTGCCCATATTATATAATACTCAATTTCATACTACTACCACTTATCCATACATGTTGGATAAATATGTCTATGATAATATTATAATATTAAGTATAATATTATAATATTAAGTATAATATTATAATATTAAGTTCCTATCTTGGGTACCTAACAACTTTATACCCTATTTCATATAACCATTACAAAGAAAAAACTATGATATAAAATAAATCAATTTATTATATCAAATATTTGAAACCACTTAATTTTTATTGTGAGGCTTATGATTTTATGCCAAAAAGGACAACTCTAAGAGCTATATTGTGACATCTAAATAATATAATTTAAATTTTTATAGTAGAGTACATGGAGCACTTAAAATCTTCTAACAAAAGAATGAAAATTATTTATATATGATGCAAATATAAATATAATTTAGAATTGAAGACTTATGTAGCTAAAGTCATAATATAATATGCAATTCATGAGGGGTATGGTATAATAAGATAGAGATAACATTATTATAATACACTAAAATAACTAGAAGAAGAAAGTATTAGGACATAGGAAGATCCTATACTTAAAGTGTGAAAAAATAAATGAAATAAAACAAGAAATAAAATAAAATAATTAGTAGCAATAGTAGTAGAAGAAGATACATCCATATTATAAGTTTATGTAATATGCACATTAGTTGCAAGTAATTCAAAACCTAATTATTTTATCTTCGAATATATCAAGTAGTTTTATAAATAATTATGACACCACATTTTATTTTGTTAAAAATTGATGCTATATTATTAAAAGAATAATAAAATTATACTAATAATAAAAAATTGAGTGGTATGAAATTACACCATTAAATGTCCATGTAAAACATCCTATATAGAATTATAAAGGATTTTGAGGATTAAAATCTAAATATTAGATTCAAAAAATGTGAAGTAAAAACCACTAAAGATCATTGATCAATACAAATAACATGAATAGAAGGGAAAATATTTATTTGAGGGATTGTATTGCTCAACTTGTAGGTCAAGTTCAATGATGATGCTATCATATGCACTATTCATCTAAATATTGATGTTTTTTTTGCTTAGAATATCCTCTACCCTAGAATAAATCACTAGATCCCATCCAAAGGAAGAAGGAGGTTAATATCTAAAGATCCATCCTTGAACGTATGGGAAAATGGATATGGATTTGTCATATCCACTAGTTCCATAAGTATTGGGTGTGGGTCTATGAGGAGAGTTAGAACAACCTCTACTTCCATAATATTGGGATATGGGGTTACCAGATGCTTGATATATCTAATTCTAATATTGCTTTCCATATCTTATAGGAGGATGTGTTCTTTGTGAATATGAGGAGAGTGAGTCTTTGGATATCAAGCAAGGGGTATTTTCCCAATGATATAGTACTTTCTAGGTGTTATAGCTTGAGAGCCATCCTATTGGATTGTGATTAGATCCATAATAATACATTAGAGCAGATCATAGCTTTCATATAAGTAAAAAAAAATGTACAAATATTAAAATTATCAAAAATAACATTATTTTGAGGTTTTTAAATGTTAAAAAAAATATTTATTATGGAAATATGTAAAAAAATTTAATTCTTGTAGGTATATTGGTGATACAATTTTTGTTCTTATATAATTGATGCTAATCATTAAGGTGTAAGTGGTGATATTAGATGTCTACTTGTATTATTAACCATTTGTATTCAAAGGTTTCCATCTATGTTTTTTGATACATGGTAGTAACATGTGTAGTTGGCACCACCTTGATTGTTACGATGCCAAAGTATAGCTTAGTAAGAGTCTAGAGAGATGACAAAGGCTTCCATGTTTAAAGTGACAAGGTGTCATCATTTTTGGGACTCTATGAATCCTTTATATTTCTTCGATTAAATTATATCTTAATTAAACATATTAACATATTTGTGCCCACATATTATATAAAAAAAAATCGAAACTAGAAAGTAGTTACAAGTGTATCCATTTATATTTAAGAGTACTAATTAAATTCTCCTTAGGAACACGACAATGACTATTCATTGAAAAAATTCAACCCTTATAATATATTCATTCCTACATAATATTTATTATGCATCCCTTTTAATATTAGAAAATTAATGTAATTTCTATAATGATGCAATATAAATCATTTTTATATCATGTTTACTTTACTACTTTTGTAATATATATTCATTCTCATCAACTCCAAAACATTAACCAGTACTCCTTATACATTTTTAAAAATAAAGTTGGACTTGATCTTCATAAAAAAGATTAAATATAACATCTTGTATCATAAATAAGACCATAAAGTTGAAATGAAAATCAAAATTATTTTAAAAATAGAAGAAACACATCACAAGTTCAATGAAATATGTCAAGCAATAACCTCTTAACCATGTGCTTTTCTTCTTATGACTCCTTAATATTTTATTCTTTTATTTTAAATGATTAAATTATTTGGTACATGCTAATGTACCACCTTGGGTATAAATTTATATTAGGAGAGTATCTTAGATTAGAGTGTGGGTATTTACTTTACACAATGTAATAAATGCACATGTATTATTAGTGTCCAAAATATTTTGATAATGTAAATGTGCATAATATTCCATGTGCACATGAGTCCATAGAGTAGAAAGATGAAGTCTCAAGAAGAGTGAAGGCAAGGAGTACTCCATGCAAAGATTTACATTCCATTGTATATATGTTTGTGTGTGTGTGAGAGACATAATGTAGAGTGAAAGTGTGTGGAAGTATGGTGTATTGGAGATCTTTATTATATATGAGAATGCTATTTATTTTAGCATTCATTAGTGGTTATTTTATGAGTTATTGTAGAAGTTATTTATGAGTTTAATATGTTTAGAATATTGTCATTATTTTATATTCATCCTACAAATTTATTTTAGATATTCTATTTATTTTACTTTAATTTTATATCATTAAAATATAAGAGTGGTATTAGATCCACAATGGAGATTGATATGAGATAGGAAGACCCACAAGAGAGATTGAGAGGAGATAGGGATATTTCATTTGCAGAATTCGAAAGTTGCAATTAGACTTGAATCTTTCCACATAGTTGCAAAAAAACTTATGAAGACTAGGACTCAACATAGATTTTTTTCCACTAGTTTGAAGAACAACTAGTGATGGTTATTGATTTTAGATTTCTAGAATTTTTGACATATTTTATTGCAGGGATTAGTTTTTGAGTTGCAACAAGAGAGTGGAGATTGAATTTTGAGGGAACCCAATAAGGAGATCCCCTTGGGTTATGTGTGGCCCATGTCAATCCTTATACAATATAATAATATATCCCCAAATATCTATACCTAGGTACCCTAACATTCACCAAAACTACACCAATAGAAATATTCCCGTTCAAAATTAAGATAAACAAATAATATTTTCCATGATTCACTAGGATATTAATATTTAACTTGTTTTGATCACTTTGTAAGATTAATATTATTTTATATAGAAAAATTTAGTAAATTTATGAGATTTGAAAGGTTTGGTGAACTAGGGGTTTCTCTTAATTAAAATTATTCTCACAAAATATCATCAAATATTCATGTAAACATTTAATTATACATATTTTATTCAAAATAATGACAACTAATTTGGTAACCTAGATTGAGAAATATGAATATTTTTCCTTTTCTGGTGAATTTGTATGCATCTAGAAAACATCATTGATAGAACAAATTCAAATAACTAAAAATTCTTTAATAGTGCTAATAATTTAACATATAACAAACCATTTTTTTAGTAAAAAACAATATATATGATTGTTTAAAAAATTTCCAAACATGTTGCTCCTAAAAAAAATATATAACTCTTGGAAAAATATATATTTTCCTTCACAAATTCAATAATTCTTAAAAAATATCTAAAACCATTAGTTTGATACCAAAATTTTTAAACTACTTTACTTCTCATAAAAGCGTTCACAAATATTCTAGAAAATAAGTAAATCAATCAATGAACATTTTACACAAGATAAAATATGTAAATAACCTTCAAATAGGACAACAAAAATGTTATTCCTTATGGAAGGGACCACTCCACACTATCTTCCAAGGTGAGATACACTCCATGAGTAAAAATGTTATAATTATTAATTGGATTAGATTAGATAATTTGTATTTATTAGGCCCATTCTTTATTAGGTCCATTTATTTGATATTATTTTATAAAAGTTATAGCCCTATATTTTTCCTAATCATTATTATAATATATTATCCTTGAAATATAACTTGGGTATTTATATCCCATTCTAATTATATAATACAATTGAGTCATTCAAATAATATATGAAATATACACTATATTTGAATTAATTATGATTCATACCAATATAAAATACAATATTATATAACTAGAGGGTATATACACTATATTTGGATTATTTATAATTTATAACAACTATAAAATACAATATTATATAACTAGATACCTACCCAGTAGTGACATTACTAGTTTGGAATGTGAAACATTCTTAGCTACTATGCATTCTATTCCTTATTCATGACTATGGACTTGAATTATTAACTTAAGCTTATCTTTATTTTCTTATCATTATTAGGATTCTTGTTATACAATATGATAGAGGTTAATATTTATCGTTATTATACAATATGATAAAGGTTAATATTTTATAGAAGAATTATATGCTTTAACTTGTGATAGTGTCATTGTTATGGGATAGCAACATTGATTCCATATATTTAGAAAGGAAAATACAAAGCTCTACAAATTAACTACACCCCTAACCCTATTTATTGGAAGGGTAATATTAAAGCTTGTTAATTTTTGAGACCTAAAATTCAAGTATTTTCTAAATTATAATTTTGGTTTTGTCACCTTTAGTTTCATCCCATGTCATCATCTATTAGCTGAAAAAAATTATGCTCAATAAACCTCATGGTTTTTTGATTGGATCAACATACTAAGTCATTCCCGTCTAAGATGCATAAGGTGCAAAACCCATATTCATAGTTCCTTATTAATGGAAATGATAATGTGAAATCCAATTATGACTTTCCCACTCATGGACCTAGTTAACATGCAAAAATTCCATATATGTGTGTTTGGGGGAGTGTATCACCAATTATATCCATGAAAATGGCTTCCAATAATTCTACAAACTAAAAAAGTGATAGGTATAGAAAAATCCTCATCATTGCATGATAGCTAAAATCTTATGATCAAATTTTATTTTTCCTAACATTGGAAGAATTTACATTTTTAAATATTTTATTACTAATACGACCAAATATATAAAGGCCATATATTTTGCATAATGATGAATTTTGACACCTATTTTCATATCACCTGATATTTTATTATATATGCATTCATGGCATCAGTTCAAGAATATGTTATAGTTTAAATTTAAATTTTATATAAAATAGATCCTTTGGCTTATGTGACTTACTATAATTAGTAAATTATAGTACTTGGTCCATTGATATGATCGACATACTAAAAATCAAGAACTTATAGTTCATATTTTAGGGTGAGGTAGTGGAAGATATTAATTAAAGAGTTATGGCTATTTAGAATGACATACTTAGACTATTATTTATATTAGTGCATACAAATATAATTTTTGATATTAGATATGAGTGATCCCATAAAGGTGTGGAATACATTACAAGATATATTTTGAATGGAAGACATAATTATGTTCATCAAATTGGAAATAAAATAATTAATCCTCAAGATTTTATAGTTTGATAACGGTGGATTGGTATGTGCAGGTGTAGCTGGGCACTTACCAAGAAGAGATCTAGGTTAAAACCTTGGGGGAAGACAACCCTTTGCAATGGTAGTAGTCTTCTTTGGATACTTTGAGTGCATGATAGACTGATGACGATGGTACGAACCTTGACTGACAAGTGGTTCCCATCTCACTCCTGGTCCCCATCTTATGTCGAATCAACAAGAACAAGATGAATAGATTTTTTGGGAGTCTGTTTGAACCCTACACTGGCCAATTACTAAAAATAGTGGCTCTAACCAACTCTCCTATGTAATAAAAAAACATTGAGTAACATTTATTCTATTTTAAGGATTTAAAAGTAGATATAATGATGCACCTTGCCAAAGCCATAACTTGTGAACTATATTCCCGTTGGCATTGAAATTTAATAGGTGGTTCTACATGCATTTTTTACATTAGGAAAGTCGCCAATTGGCCTGGATATCCAAAAAAAATGTTTTCGAGACCTAACTCCTCCATCTAGTGTCCCAAAATTAGCTTTGAGAATAGGTTCCCAAGTTTTTTGAGTTTTTTTTAATGTTAGAAGTTTATTATATTTTTTTATACCTTAATTTGAGACCTAATATTTTAAATTTGGTTCATTATTGTAAGAGGGATGTGTGCACCAAATTTGGGCACAATCTGACTCATTTCTATTTCTAGCAGTTTTTAGAAAAAAAACATTTTTAGGGTCTTTTTAGGGTTTTTAGTTTCTATATGATAGATTGTAATATTTTTGAGAAGGGGCGTGAATTTAAGAATGAGAAAGAATATTGATTTATAGGTTTCTTCCATGATATAGCATTTGTGTTATGTGATTGGAGTCCATTTTGTTGGTCTCTTGTAGCTGAGTTTACACCATTTGGTATCAAAGTGGGTGTGATATCGCTAGTGAATGGAAGGTGATGCCTAGAAGATATGCCCATATGAGTGGGTAGATCAAGGATCTGAATGCAAAAATAGCATGGCTGACAGGTGTGATTGATCGCATGGGAGATAGACATCCCAAGACTTGTACAGATCAAGGATTTGATGACAAAAATGTACCTGAGGAACATGGATATGAGGTCCATGCAGAAGTAAAACCAGAGGCTCCAAAGGAAGGACACAATTTTGAAAATTGATTGATACGATCTCTACAGGGTCTTAAGGAGAATCAATATGTGATCAAGATCGAGGTTCCCGACTATAATGGTGGGTCAAAACTAGAGTAGTTGATCAATTGGATCAATAGCCTCGAAAAATATTTTGAATGGAGTAACCTAGCTAAAGAGAAGAAGGTTAAGCTCACATGCAAAAATTTGAAGAGACATGCATTGATTTAGTGGGATCATTTATAGACTACACAATAGAGGAATGTAAAGGAAAATATCAAGGATTGGACAAAGATAAAGAAGAAGTTACAGGAAAAATTTATACCTATAGACTACTCCCAATCCCTATTTCATAGATTTTAGAATCTTCGACAGAAGGATCAGAGCATTGAGGACTATACTAATGAAGTCTACAATCTATCCATTCGAGTGGAGCACAATGAGATGGAGGACAAAAAGGCTTCCAGGTATGTAAATGGCCTAAGTTTTTTTGTCCAAGATGAAATGAGCATGCATCACACTCTTACAATAGAGGATGCATATCAAATGTACCTCAAGGAATAGGAGAAATTAAAAAGATTTAATAGAAGAAGTAATAAGGGATTCACACTCTCTTCAGGTCGAGGTCAAAGTGGATCTAATTTTATTTAGGGAGAATCCTCAATACTTGCTAAAAAAGAAGAAGATAGGTAGAATCTGAGAGGAAGAGGATACCAACGAGGTAGAGGTTACGATGGTGAATGAAATGGGAATGATCCTAGAATGTTGTATACCTATTATAGATATGGGCACAAATCATTTGAGTGTCCCCAATGTGATGTCCAATAAAGGGGTCAAGGAGGACAAGGAAGGGTCAATCGGGTTGAGATGGAAGAACAAGATGAGGATGAAGTTGTTACTAAAAAGGGGGAAGCCCTGGAGAATTCTTAAAGTGAATAGATAGCTACAAACTAACTAAAACATATACATTAGAACATGACCCTAGAAATTTCTCTCGTACCACTTGTTATGAACCACTTTTTTCATCTTCTAAAATTATTAACAATTTACAGATATATTAAGAAGACAATCATAATGAATAATTCACATAAATTAAAATAATATAAATATGTAAATTACTCTAATGTTTTAAATTTATAATTCAAACCCTTAAGGTAGGGCAACACCATACACTGCTCCTTATTGGAAGGAAGTATTCTTGTCTTCATATCCCATATAAGTATTTTGCCCATATTATATAATACTCAATTACATACCACTACCACTTATCCATACATGTGGGATAAATACATCTATGATAATATTATAATATTAAGTATAATATTATAATATTATGTTCCTATCTTGGGTACCTAACAACTTGATACCCTATTTCATATAACCATTACAAAGAAAAAACTATGATATAAAATAAATCAATTTATTATATCAAATATTTGATACCACTTAATTTTTATTGTGAGGCTTATGATGTTATGCCAAAAAGGACAACTCTAAGAGCTATATTGTGACATCTAAATAATATAATTTAAATTTTTATAGTAGAGTACATGGAGCACTTAAAATCTTCTAACAAAAGAATGAAAATTATTTATATATGATGCAAATATAAATATAATTTAGAATTGAAGACTTATGTAGCTAAATTCATAATATAATATGCAATTAATGAAGGGTATGGTATAATAAGATAGAGATAACATTATTATAATACACTAAAATAACTAGAAGAAGAAAGTATTAGGACATAGGAAGATCCTATACCTAAAGTGTGAAAATATAAATGAAATAAAACAAGAAATAAAATAAAATAATTAGTAGCAATAGTAGTAGAAGAAGATAAATCCATATTATAAGTTTATGTAATATGCACATTAGTTGCAAGTAATTCAAAACCTAATTATTTTATCTTTGAATATATCAATTAGTTTTATAAATAATTATGACACCACATTTTATTTTGTTAAAAAATGATGCTATATTATTAAAAGAATAATAAAATTATACTAATAATAAAAAATCAAGTGGTATGAAATTACACCATTAAATGTCCATGTAAAACATCCTATATAGAATTATAAAGGATTTTGAGGATTAAAATCTAAAGATTAGATTCAAAAAAGGTGAAGTAAAAACCACTAAAGATCATTGATCAACAAAAATAACATGAATAGAAGGGAAGATATTTATTTGAGGGATTGTATTGCTCAACTTGTAGGTCAAGTTCAATGATGATGCTATCATATGCACTATTCATCTAAATATTGATGTTTTTTTTGCTTAGAATATCCTCCACCCTAGAAGAAATCACTAGATCCCATCCAAAGGAAGAAGGAGGTTAATATCTAAAGATCCATCCTTGAACGTATGGGAAAATGGATATGGATTTGTCATATCCACTAGTTCCATAAGTATTGGGTGTGGGTCTATGAGGAGAGTTAGAGCAACCTCTACTTCCATAATATTGGGATATGGGGTTACCAAATGCTTGATATATCTAATTCTAATATTGCTTTCCATATCTTATAGGAGGATGTGTTCTTTGTGAATATGAGGAGAGTGAGTGTTTGGATATCAAGCAAGGGGTATTTTCCCAATGATATAGTACTTTATAGGTGTTATAGCTTGAGAGCCATCATATTGGCTTGTGATTAGATCCATAATAATACATTAGAGAAGATCATAGCTTTCATATAAGTAAAAAAAAAAAATGTACAAATATTAAAATTATCAAAAATAGCATTATTTTGAGGTTTTTAAATGTTAAACAAAATATTTATTATGGAAATATGTAAAAAAATTTAAATTCTTGTAGGTATATTGGTGATACAATTTTTGTTCTTATATAATTGATGCTAATCATTAAGGTGTAAGTGGTGATATTAGATGTGTAGTTGTATTATTAGCCATTTGTATTGAAAGGTTTCCATCTATGTTTTTTGATACATGGTAGTAACATGTGTAGTTGGCACCACCTAGATTGTTACCATGCCAAAGTATAGCTTAGTAAGAGTCTAGAGAGATAACAAAGGCTTCCATGTTTAAAGTGACATGGTGTCATCATTTTTGGGACTCTATGAATCCTTTATATTTCTTTTATTAAATTATATCTTAATTAAACATATTAACATGTTTGTGCCCACATATTATATAAAAAAAAATTGAAACTAGAAAGTAGTTACAAGTGTATCCATTCATATTTAAGAGTACTAATTAAATTCTCCTTAGGAACACGACAATGACTATTCATTGAATAAATTCAATCCTTATAATATATTCATTCCTACATAATATTTATTATGCATCCCTTTTAATATTAGAAAATTAATGTAATTTCTATAATGATGCAATATAAATAATTTTTATATCGTGTTTACTTTACTACTTTTGTAATATATATTCATTCTCATCAACTCCAAAACATTAACCAGTACTCCTTATACATTTTTAAAAATAAAGTTGGACTTGATTTTCATAAAAAAGATTAAATATAACATCTTGTATCAGAAATAAGACCATAAAGTTGAAATGAAAATCAAAATTATTTTAAAAATAGAAGAAACACATCACAAGTTCAATGAAATATGTCAAGCAATAACCTCTTAACCATGTGTTTTTCTTCTTATGACTCCTTAATATTTTATTCTTTTATTTTAAATGATTAAATTATTTGGTACATGCTAATGTACCACCTTAGGTATAAATTTATATTAGGAGAGTATCTTAGATTAGAGTGTGGGTATTTACTTTACACAATGTAATAAATACACATGTATTATTAGTGTCCAAAATATTTTGATAATGTAAATGTGCATAATATTCCATGTGCACATTAGTCCATAGAGTAGAAAGATGAAGTCTCAAGAAGAGTGAAGGCAAGGAGTACTCCATGCAAAGATTTACATTCCATTGTATATATGTCTATGTGTGTGTGTGAGAGACATAATGTAGAGTGAGAGTGTGTGGAAGTATGGAGTATTGGAGATCTTTATTATATATGAGAATGCTATTTATTTTAGCATTCATTAGTGGTTATTTTATGAGTTATTGTAGAAGCTATTTATGAGTTTAATATGTTTAGAATATTGTCATTATTTTATATTCATCCTACAAATTTATTTTAGATATTCTATTTATTTTACTTTAATTTTATATCATTAAAATATAAGAGTGGTATTAGATCCACAATGGAGATTGATATGAGATAGGAAGATCCACAAGAGAGATTGAGAGGAGATAGGGATATTTCATTTGCAGAATTTGAAAGTTGCAATTAGACTTGAATCTTTCCACAGAGTTGCAGAAAAACTTATGAAGACTAGGACTCAACATAGATTTTTTTCCACTAATTGAAGAACAACTAGTGAAGATTATTGATTTTAGATTTCTAGAATTTTTGACATATTTTATTGTAGGGATTAGTTTTTGAGTTGCAACAAGAGAGTGGAGATTGAATTTTGAGGGAACCCAATAAGGAGATCCCCTTGGGTTATGTGTGGCCCATGTCAATCCTTATACAATATAATAATATATCCCCAAATATCTATACCTAGGTACCCTAACATTCACCAAAACTACACCAATAGAAATATTCCCATTCAAAATTAAGATAAACAAATAATATTTTCCATGATTCACTAGGATATTAATATTTAACTTGTTTTAATCACTTTGTAAGATTAATATCATTTTATATAGAAAACTTTAGTAAATTTATGAGATTTGAAAGGTTTGGTGAACTAGGGGTTTCTCTTAATTAAAATTATTCTCACAAAATATCATCAAATATTTATGTAAACATTTAATTATACATATTTTATTCAAAATAATGGCAACTAATTTGGTAACCTAGATTGAGAAATATGAATATTTTTCTTTTTCTGGTGAATTTGTATGCATCTAGAAAACATCATTGATAGAACGAATTCAAATAACTAAAAATTCTTTAATAGTGCTAATAATTTAACATATAACAAACCATTTTTGTAGTAAAAAACAATATATATGATTGTTTAAAAAGTTTCCAAACATGTTGCTCCTAAAAAAAAAATATAACTCTTGGAAAAATATATTTTTTCCTTCACAAATTAAATAATTCTTAAAAAATATCTAAAACCATTAGTTTGATACCAAAAATTTTAAACTACTTTACTTCTCATAAAAGTGTCCACAAATATTCTAGAAAATAAGTAAATCAATCAATGAACATTTTACACAAGATAAAATATGTAAATAACCTTCAAATAGGACAACAAAAATATTATTCCTTATGGAAGGGACCTCTCCACACTATCTTCCAAGGTGAGATACACTCCATGAGTAAAAATGTTACAATTATTAATTGGATTAGATTAGATAATTTGCATTTATTAGGCCCATTCTTTATTAGGTCCATTTATTTGATGTTATTTTATAAAATCTATAGCCCTATGTTTTTCCTAATCATTATTATAATATATTATCCTTGAAATATAACTTGGGTATTTATATCCCATGCTAATTATATAATACAATTGAGTCATTCAAATAATATATGAAATATACACTATAATTGAATTAATTATGATTCATACCAATATAAAATACAATATTATATAACTAGAGGGTATATACACTATATTTGGATTATTTATAATTTATAACAACTATAAAATACAATATTATATAACTATATACCTACCCAATAGTGACCCTACTAGTTTGGAATGTGAAACATTCTTAGCGACTATGCATTCTATTCCTTATTCATGACTATGGACTTGAATTATTAACTTAAGCTTATCTTTATTTTCTTATCATTATTAGGATTCTTGTTATACAATATGATAGAGGTTAATATTTATCGTTATTATACAATATGATAAAGGTTAATATTTTATAGAAGAGTTATATGCTTTAACTTGTGATAGTGTCATTCTTATGGGATAGCAACATTGATTCTATATATTTAGAAAGGAAACTACAAAGCTTTGCAAATTAACTACACCCCTAACCCTATTTATTGGAAGGGTAATATTAAAGCTTGTTAATTTTTGAGACCTAAAATTCAAGTATTTTCTAAATTATAATCTTGGTTTTGTCACTTTTAGTTTCATGCCATGTCTTCATCTATTATCTGAAAAAAATTATGCTCATTAAACCTCATGGTTGTTTGATTGGATCAACATACTAAGTCATTCCCGTCTAAGATGCATAAGGTGCAAAACCCATATTCATAGTTCCTTATTAATGGAAATGATAATGTGAAAGCCAATTATGACTTTCCCACTCATGGACCTAGTTAACATGCAAAAATTCCATATATATGTGTTTGGGGGAATGTATCACCAATTATATCCATGAAAATGGCTTCCAATAATTCTACAAACTAAAAAAGTGATAGATAGGTATAGAAAAATCCTCATCATTGCATGATAGCTAAAAGCTTATGATCAAATTTTATTTTTCCTAACATTGGAAGGATTTACATTTTTAAATATTTTATTACTAATACGACCAAATATATAAAGGCCATATATTTTGCATAATGATGAATTTTGACACCTATTTTCATATCACCTGATATTTTATTATATATGCATTCATGGCATCAATTCAAGAATATGTTATAGTTTAAATTTAACTTTTATACAAAATAGATCCTTTGGCTTATGTGAATCACTATAATTAGTAAATTATAGTACTTGGTCCATTGATATGATCGACATACTAAAAATCAAGAACTTACAATTCATATTTTAGGGTGAGGTAGTGGAAGATCTTAATTAAAGAGTTATGGCTATGTAGAACGACATACTTAGACTATTATTTATATTAGTGCATACAAATATAATTTTTTATATTAGAGATGAGTGATCCCATCAAGGTGTGGAATACATTACAAGATATATTTTGAATGGAAGACATAATTATGTTCATCAAATTGGAAATAAAATAATTAATCCTCAAGATTTTATAGTTTGATAACGGTGGATTGGTAAGTGCAGGTGTAGCTGGGCACTTACCAAGAAGAGATCTAGGTTAAAACCTTGGGGGAAGCCAACCCTTAGCAATGGTAGTAGTCTGATTTGGATACTTTACGTGCATGATGATGAACACAAGCTTATACTGAGAGGGGGGGTGAACAGTATAAGATCGCTTTTTACTTTTTTCTTCAAATCAACTTTCAATTCAATATTATGCAGTGTATAGAAAATAGTATTAATAGCAAGTAATCAAAGCAATGCACAAAACACCATCCACAATAGAGACACAACAATTTACGTGGTTCACCCAATGCGGGCTACTCCACGGATAAAATCTCTCACTAAATTTTATCAACTCAAAATCTGGGAATACCTTTCCCGATTACAATGTTTATGGGCACCAACCCAAAGGAGATACCTTCCCCTAGCTCTGCTCTAACTGGTGATCCTCTAGAAGACCTCTGCCTCCGCTGCCCTTAGCAAATGGAACTCTATCCACAGAAGACACCTGTCTTCCCTGCTCTGGCTGGAGACCTCTGTCCTCAACTCTATCACCTCAAAATCTGGTCCTCGAAATTGCACTAAACACAGTCCTTCGGTCTAGCACAAATGTCCTCGATCTCTTTCTCTGATCTGCACCAAACACAGTCCTTCGTTCTGGCACAAATGTCTTTGTCCTCTTTTTTTGGTCTGCACAAAAACACAGTCCTTCGCTCTTTTTGCGCAATCACAACTGCACTTGATCAATCTTCGACCTTTGCACCTCTACGCAATTACAACCGCATAGTCTTCGCGCACTCTGCTCCCTTGCGATCTCTCTCACTTGGAAGATTCGACAGAATGCACTCTGCTCTCGATGATCGAACTTCTTCTCTTCGCACAGTCTACGAACGCCGCTCTTCGAACGCACACTTCGATCGATATTTTTTCTCTCCAAGCAGCCCTGCTTTTATACTAATACTTTCAAGATCAAAACCTTGATCTTAGTCGGCTGCTACCCTTAACTTCGTCGGCTGCAAAACCCTAAACTACGTCGGCTCAAATTCAACTCTGTCGGCTTCAACCGCCTCTGTGGTTCTATAGCTTTTCTCGTGAAACTACAACATGTCGCGATATCGCGACACCTTTGCAACCGTACACTTTCTTTTGGCTTTTGTCGTGATATCGTGACACTTTCTGCTTCTGCTGACGTCATCTTCTCTTCTGTCGTGAAATCGTGACCCTTCTGTCTTCATGGCCTTCTTCTCTGCTTTTGTCATGAAATCATGACACTTTTGCCTCTGCTGACGTCATCTTCAATTCTGTCATGAAATCATGACCCTTCTGTCTTCATGGCCTTCCTCTCTGCTTTTGTCATGAAATCATGACACTTTCGCTGCCTTGAGCTTCTTTCTGCCTTACACCCATGAAACTGGAACATGTCATGAAATCATGACGCTTTTGTCTTCATAGCCTTCCTCTCTGCTTTTGTCATGAAATCATGACACTTCACCTATGGAAGACATGCTTTCAGTTTTTGTCATGAAATCATGACACTTCTGCTATCGTCTGCTATCTTTTCTCCCTGTCATGAAATCATGACACTTTCTGCATCCGTACGCTATCTTTTTTGCCTGTCGTGAAATCGTGATACTTTCAGCATCCGTACGCTTTTTTTTCCTATCATGAAATCATGATGCTTTCAACTTTCGAAAGCTTTCTTTGCAACCTATCATGAAATCATGACGCTTCTCATTTCAGACTCTTCCCTTTGCTGCATGTCATGAAATCATGACAGTTCTCACTTCGAGCTTTTCAGCATGTCACGAAATCATGACAGTCCTCACTTCATCTTTTGTAGCATGTCATGAAATCATGACTGTTCTCACTTTGAACTCTATAGCATGTCACGAAATCATGACACTTTTTGAGATACTTTATCTCTCTTCGAACTTGTCATGAAATCATGACAGTTCACACTGCGGACTCTCCCTTCTGCATCATGTCATGAAATCATGACACTTTTTCGTCCGTACAACCTTCCTTGCATTATGTCATGAAATCGTGACACTTTCCCTTCTTTGCCTTCCTGCACTTTTCGAGTCACAAAAATGCGACATGTCATGAAATCGTGACACTTTCCACCTTGCTTTCTTTCTCTGCCAACATGTCACGAAATCATGACAGTTTTGCCTGCTTCTTCTCTCTCTTCCAACATGTCACGAAATCATGACAGTTTTGCCAACACTTTCTCTCTCCTCTAAAATGTCACGAAATCATGACAGTTTTTCCAGCACTTTCTCTCTCCTCTAACATGTCACGAAATCGCGATAGTTTTTCTAGCCTGCTGCATACTTTTTCTAACTTGTCTTTTTTCTTTGATCTTTTGCAAATGGGCTACTATGATCTTCTTGGAAACCCACTGTCCATGCTCTGAATAATCTGACATTAAATCAAATTCCTTCAAGAGCTTCTTGACATCAATGACAACTTCTACACTTGAGCAAAGGCAATGTACCCAAGGTACCCAAAATTGCCAACAATCTCCCCCTTTGTCATTGATGGCAAACCTTTACTGAAAACACATCTCAAGAGCCAAAACTGAAACCAGCTGTGCTAACAACTGAGAATCTGCCTTTGAAGTTTTGCTCCCCCTGACTTGAAGCTCTTCTCTTCACTTGATGCTCTCCCCCTTACTCATATCTCTCCCCCTTTGTCATCAATGGCAAAGGGTCACCTTTGGGGCTCGGGACTAAGAATGAGCCTCTTAGCTTAGTCCCTCCCCCACCTCCTGATGAGGTGATTAAAATAGGGGTGGGAGTAAAACTCCCATTAGGCACTGATCATCATCATCGTCTACAATTTCCTTGTCGGGCCTTCTTTTGAATTCTTTGTCAATATTCCTGTTCTTGTTCCTGTCACTGTTCTTATCCATGCCTTGATCCTTGGACCTGTTTATACCACTGTTCCTATTCCTGTACCTTGGAAGTTCAGCTCTACACTGTCTAGCTGTGTGGCCTGCATTGTTGCACTTATAACAAGTAACAAAGTTATTTCTTTTAGGCATACCTACTTTTTGAATCCACCAGTTCTGACCAAACCTGTTCCTGTTATTTGCCTTGCAATAAACTGCCTTGTGCCCGAACTGTTGACAAGAGTAGCAATACCCTCGAAAGAAACTAGCACTTCTGAATTTGTCATTTACTTTCTTCACTTGAGCCATGCAATGTACAGCCATGTGACCAAACCTGTGACACGCAAAACATCTATCGTGAAATTTTCTTTTATTCGACCTCTTGGGTCCCGAAAACTTCTTCTTCTCAATCTGAATTTCGTTTTCTATTTCTACGCATCTATCACTCATGGACTCATGATCTGAAGTACTTTCTTCATCAGAACTCTCTTCCTTTTGAAATCTCTTGCTAGATTCCCCAACCTGTTCCTTGTGCGGCTTAACAAAACCGAGACCTATTTTATCTGTTGGTTTTCTTTGACCTTTGATGAGAGACTTAACCCTTTTGGAGCTATCTTGAAACCTGTACAACTTATCCTTGTACTCTTTAGTTTCCACTTCCAAAGAAGCCATTTTCTGTTCCAACTCATTATACTGAAGAATCTTAGACTCTAACTCGTCCTTGAGTTCTTGTGTCTTAGCCATAGAGAAGTCAAGACTTTCTGTAAGATCATCTCTCTCCATACAACATTCATCTAACTTATCCTTGAGTCTGGCATTCTTCTTTCTTTCCTTTTTCAAAGCACTAAGAGCATTAGTAAGTTCACTTTCAAGATCCTTTATTTGTTTGCTTTCTGAATCATCAGAGTCTTTTACAGATTTCTTATCACTAGAGGTGCTACCCTTTTCAAAAACCATACATGCATCTTCCTTATAGTTTTCTGAAGCATCCTCATACATACTAGTAACCAATTCATTATTTGTGCAATCATCCTCAAGGTGACCAAAATTTCCACATCTAAAACATTTCATGATAATGAATCTATGTTTCGGTTCTTCCTCTTTTTTTGATATGAACAACATCTCATTTTCACTATCACTTGAAGAACTTTCACTATCACTACTCGAACACTTACTTGTTTTGTCCAGGTAGAAACTCTTCTTGTGCTTGTGAGAATACCTCTTTCCTTGATTGTTGTGCTCATCTTTGTTCTTTCTGTGATGCTTGTGCTTTTCAGAATCCTTGCTCTTAGAATCCTGTTTCTCTTCATCACTTTCATTCTTGGAAATAGTACAGTCAGTAGCATAATGACCAAACTTTCCACAATTGAAACATCTTATATTTTTCATGCTTTTGTGCTTTCTAGAGAACTTGCCTTTCTTGTTGTAATATGCCTCTTCATCACTAGAAGACTCATCACTCTCTTGAAGCTGTTTACCCTTGGATTTCTTGGTAGCTTTGAAAGCTGCTTCTTTCTTGACGTCAACCTTTACCTGAGTTCTCAACTCAAATGCTGCAAGAATGCTATGAAGCTCATCCTTTTTCAATTTATCCAAATCTTTAGCTTCCTCAATAGCAGAAATATTTTCACTAAATCTATTAGGAAGAGATCTTAAAATCTTATCACAAACATCATTTTCAGCAAGCTCAAGTCCTAAGTCTTTCATGGAGTTAACAACCTCATCCATACGAAGCATGTAGTCACTAATATTTTCATCATCATTCATCTTGAGTTGTTCAAACATACCTTTGAAATGTCTCAACTTGGCCTTTCTGACATTTGCATCACCAGTATGAACCACCTATAATTGTTTCCACATTTCACTAGCTGTCTTGCAGTGAATTACTTTGGTGAGATCTGCTTTCTGTAAACCTTTCAGGATTGCATTCATTGCTTTTGAATTGTTGTGATGTAGGAGCCTATCTTCTTTAGTATATGGACCATTTACAGGAATAGTGTACCCATCTTCAATCACTTCCCAAACCTCATTCCCAAGTGCCATTAGATGAACCTTCATCCTTGCACTCCAAAGACCAAAATCTGATCCATCAAGAATAGGTGCTGCATTGCCACTTGAATAATCCATTGTGTTCTTTGCTAGCTTTTCCTTCAAGTCTATTAAACTTTTCGAAGGCACCCGCTCTGATACCAATTGAAGAACACAAGCTTATACTGAGAGGGGGGGTGAACAGTATAAGACCGCTTTTTACTTTTTTCTTCAAATCAACTTTCAATTCAATATTATGCAGTGTATAGAAAGCAGTATTAATAGCAGTAATCAAAGCAATGCACAAAACACCATCCACAATAGAGACACAACAATTTACGTGGTTCACCCAATGCGGGCTACTCCACGGATAAAATCTCTCACTAAATTTTATCAACTCAAAATCTGGGAATACCTTTCCCGATTACAATGTTTATGGGCACCAACCCAAAGGAGATACCTTCCCCTAGCTCTGCTCTAACTGGTGATCCTCTAGAAGACCTCTACCTTCGCTGCCCTTAGCAAATGGAACTCTATCCACAGAAGACACCTGTCTTCCCTGCTCTAGCTGGAGACCTCTGTCCTCAACTCTATCACCTCAAAAGCTGGTCCTCAAAATTGCACTAAACACAGTCCTTCGGTCTAGCACAAATGTCCTCGATCTCTTTCTCTGATCTGCACCAAACACAGTCCTTCATTCTGGCACAAATGTCTTTGTCCTCTTTTTTTGGTCTACACAAAAACATAGTCCTTCACTCTTTTTGCGCAATCATAGCTGCACTTGATCAATCTTCGACCTTTGCACCTCTGCACAATTACAGCCACATAGTCTTCATGCACTCTGCTCCCTTGCGATCTCTCTCACTTGGAAGATTCGACAGAATGCACTCTTCTCTCGATGATCGAACTTCTTCTCTTCACATAGTCTATGAACGCCGCTCTTCGAACGCACACTTCGATCGATATCTTTTTCTCTCCAAGCAGCCCTACTTTTATACTAATACTTTCAAGATCAAAACCTTGATCTTAGTCGGTTGCTACCCTTAACTTCATCGACAGCAAAACCCTAAACTACATCGGCTCAAATTTAACTCTGTCGGCTTCAACCGCCTCTATGGTTCTATAGCTTTTCTCATGAAACTACAACATGTCATGATATCATGACACCTTTGCAACCGTACACTTTCTTTTGGCTTTTGTCATGATATCATGACACTTTCTGCTTCTGTTGACGTCATCTTCTCTTCTGTCATGAAATCGTGACCCTTCTGTCTTCATGGCCTTCTTCTCTACTTTTGTCATGAAATCATGACACTTTTGCCTCTACTGATGTCATCTTCAATTCTATCATGAAATCATGACCCTTCTGTCTTCATGGCCTTCCTCTCTGCTTTTGTCATGAAATCATGACACTTTCGCTGCCTTGAGCTTCTTTCTGCCTTACACCTGCAAAACTGGAACATGTCATGAAATCATGACGCTTTTGTCTTCATAGCCTTCCTCTCTGCTTTTGTCATGAAATCATGACACTTCACCTATGGAAGACATGCTTTCAGTTTCTGTCATGAAATCATGACACTTCTACTGTCGTCTGCTATCTTTTCTCCCTGTCATGAAATCATGACACTTTCTGCATCCGTACGCTATCTTTTTGTCGCAAAATCATGACGCGTTCAAAATTTGTACGCTATCTTTTCTGCCTATCACAAAATCATGACGCTTTCAGCTTTTGAAAGCTTTCTTTGCAACCTGTCACGAAATCATGACGCTTCTCATTTCAGACTCTTCCCTTTGCTGCATGTCATGAAATCATGATAGTTCTCACTTCGAGCTTTTCAGCATGTCACAAAATCGTGACAGTCCTCACTTCGTCTTTTGCAGCATGTCATGAAATCGTGACTGTTCTCACTTCGAACTCTGTAGCATGTCACAAAATCATGACACTTTTTGAGATACTTTATCTCTCTTCGAACTTGTCATGAAATCATGACAGTTCACACTACGGACTCTCCCTTCTACATCATGTCATGAAATCGTGACACTTTTTCATCCGTACAACCTTCCTTGCATTATGTCATGAAATCGTGACACTTTCCCTTCTTTGCCTTCCTGCACTTTTCGAGTCACGAAAATGCGACATGTCATGAAATCGTGACACTTTCCACCTTGCTTTCTTTCTCTGCCAACATGTCATGAAATCGTAATAGTTTTGCCTGCTTCTTCTCTCTCTTCCAACATGTCACGAAATCATGACAGTTTTGCCAGCACTTTCTCTCTCCTCTAAAATGTCATGAAATCATGACAGTTTTTCTAGCACTTTCTCTCTCCTCTAACATGTCATGAAATCGTGACAGTTTTTCCAGCCTACTGCATACTTTTTCTAACTTGTCTTTTTTCTTTGATCTTTTGCAAATGGGCTACTATGATCTTCTTGGAAACCCATTGTCCATGCTCTGAATAATCTGACATTAAATCAAATTCCTTCAAGAGCTTCTTGACATCAATGACAACTTCTACACTTGAGCAAAGGCAATGTACCCAAGGTACCCAAAATTGCCAACACATGATAGATCGATGACGATGGTACGAACCCCGAGTGACCGGTGGTTCCCATCTCACTCCTGGTCCCCATCTTATGTCGGATCAACAAGAACAAGATGAATAGATTTTTTGGGAGTATTTTTGAACCCTACACTGGCCAATTACTAAAAATAGTGGCTCTAACCAACTCTCCTATGTAATAAAAACACATTGAGTAACATTTATTCTATTTTAAGGATTTAAAAGTAGATATAATGATGCACCTTGCCGACACCATAACTTGTGAACCGTATGCCCGTTGGCATTGAAATTTAATAGGTGGTTCTACATGCATATTTTGCATTAGGCAAGTCTCCAATTGGCCTGAATATCCAAAAAAATATTTTCGAGACCTAACTCCTCCATCTAGTGTCCCAAAATTATCTTTTAGAATAGGTTCCCAAGTTTATTGAGTTTTTTTTAATGTTAGAAGTTTATTATCTTTTGTTATACCTTAATTTGAGACATAATATTTTAAATTTGGTTTGTTATTGTAAGAGGGATGTGTGCACCAAATTTGGGCACAATCTGACTCATTTCTATTTCTAGCAGTTTTTAGAAAAAAGACATTTTTAGGGTCTTTTTAGGGCTTCTTTGGTTTTTAGTTTCTATATGATAGATTGTAATATTTTGGAGAAGGGATGTGAATTTAAGAATGATAATAATATTGATTTATAGGTTTATTCCATGATATAGCATTTGTGTTATGTGATTGGAGTCAATTTTTTTGGTCTCTTGTAGCTGAGTTTACACCATTTGGTATCAAAGTGGGTGTGATATCGCTAGTGAAGGGAAGGTGCTGCCTAGAAGATATGCCCATATGAGTGGGTAGATAAAGGATATGAATGCAAAAATAACATGGCTGACTGGTGTGATTGATCGCATGGGAGAGAGACATCCCAAGACTCATACAGATCAAGGATTTGATGACAAAAATGTACCTGAGGAACATGGATATGAGGTCCATGCAAAAGTAAAACTAGAGGGTCTAGAGGAAGGACACAATTTTGAAAATTGGTTGATATGATCTCTAGAGGGTCTTAAGGAGAATCAATATGTGATCAAGATCGAGGTTCTCGACTATGCTGGTGGGTCGAAACTATAGTAGTTGATCAATTGGATCAATAGCTTAGAAAAATATTTTGAATGGAGTAACCTAGCTAAAGAGAAGAAGGTTAAGCTCACGTGCACAAATTTGAAGATACATGCATTGATTTAGTGGGATCATTTATATAATACATAATAGAGGAATGGAAAGGAAAATATCAACGATTGGACAAAGATAAAGAAGAAGTTACAGGAAAAACTTATACCTATAGACTACTCCCAATCCCTATTTCATAGATTTTAGAATCTTCGATAGAAGGATCAAAGCATTGAGGACTATACTAATTAATTCTACAAGCTATCCATTCGAGTGGAGCACAATGAGATGGAGGACCAAAAGGCTTCCAGGTATGTAAATGGCCTAAGTTTTTTTGTCCAAGATGAGATGAGCATGCATCACACTCTTACAATAGAGGATGCATATCAAATGTCCCTCAATGAATAGGAGAAATTAAAAAGAGTTAATAGAAGAAGTAATAAGGGATTCACACTCTCTTCAGGTCAAGGTCAAAGTGGATCTAATTTTATTTAGGGAGAATCCTCAATACCTGCTAAAAAAGAAGATAGGTAGAATCTGAGAGGAAGAGGATACCAACGAGGTAGAGTTTACGATGGTGGATGAAATTGGAATGATCCTAGAATGTCGTATACCTATTATAGATATGGGCACAAATCATTTGAGTGTCCCCAATGTGATGTCCAAGAAAGGGGTCAAGGAGGACAAGGAAGGGTCAATCGGGTTGAGATGGAAGAAAAAGATGAGGATGAAGTTGTTACTAACAAGGGGGAAGCCCTAGAGAATTCTTAAAGTGAATAGATAGCTACAAACTAACTAAAACATATATATTAGAACATGACCCTAGAAATTTCTCTCGTACCACTTGTTATGAACCACTTTTTTCATCTTCTAAAATTATTAACAATTTAAATATGTAAATTACTCTAATGTTTTAAATTTATAATTTAAACCCTTAAGGTAGGGCAACACCATACACTGCTCCTTATTGGAAGGAAGTATTCTTGTCTTCATATCCCATATAAGTATTTTGCTCATATTATATAATACTCAATTTCATACCACTAACACTTATCCATACATGTGGGATAAATATATCTATGATAATATTATAATATTAAGTATAATATTATAATATTATGTTCCTATCTTGGGTACCTAACAACTTGATACCCTATTTCATATAACCATTACAAAGAAAAAACTATGATATAAAATAAATCAATTTATTATATCAAATATTTGATACCACTTAATTTTTATTGTGAGGCTTATGATATTATGCCAAAAAGGACAACTATAAGAGCTATATTGTGACATCTAAATAATATAATTTAAATTTTTATAGTAGAGTACATGGAGCACTTAAAATCTTCTAACAAAATAATGAAAATTATTTATATATGATGCAAATATAATTATAATTTAGAATTGAAGATTTACGTAGCTAAAGTCATAATATAATATGCAATTCATGAGGGGTATGGTATAATAAGATAGAGATAACATTATTATAATACACTAAAATAACTAGAATAAGAAAGTATTAGGACATAGGAAGATCCTATACCTAAAGTGTGAAAAAATAAATGAAATAAAACAAGAAATAAAATAAAATAATTAGTAGCAATAGTAGTAGAAGAAGATAAATCCATATTATAAGTTTATGTAATATGCACATTAGTTGCAAGTAATTCAAAACCTAATTATTTTATCTTCGAATATATCAAGTAGTTTTATAAATAATTATGACACCACATTTTATTTTGTTAAAAAATGATGTTATATTATTAAAAGAATAATAAAATTATACTAATAATAAAAAATCAAGTGGTATGAAATTACACCATTAAATGTCCATGTAAAACATCCTATATAGAATTATAAAGTATTTTGAGGATTAAAATCTCAATATTAGATTCAAAAAAGGTGAAGTAAAAACCACTAAAGATCATTGATCAACAAAAATAACATGAATAGAAGGGAAGATATTTATTTGAGGGATTGTATTGCTCAACTTGTAGGTCAAGTTCAATGATGATGCTATCATATGCACTATTCATCTAAATATTGATGTTTTTTTTGCTTAGAATATCCTCTACCCTAGAAGAAATCACTAGATCCCATCCAAAGGAAGAAGGAGGTTAATATCTAAAGATCCATCCTTGAACGTATGGGAAAATGGATATGGATTTGTCATATCCACTAGTTCCATAAGTATTGGGTGTGGGTCTATGAGGAGAGTTAGAACAACCTCTACTTCCATAATATTGGGATATGGGGTTACCAGATGCTTGAAATATCTAATTCTAATATTGTTTTCCATATCTTATAGGAGGATGTGTTCTTTGTGAATATGAGGAGAGTGAGTCTTTGGCTATCAAGCAAGGGATATTTTCCCAATGATATAGTACTTTATAGGTGTTATAGCTTGAGAGCCATCCTATTGGCTTGTGATTAGATCCATAATAATACATTAGAGTAGATCATAGCTTTCATATAAGTAAAAAAAATATATGTACCAATATTAAAATTATCAAAAATAGCATTATTTTGAGGTTTTTAAATGTTAAAAAAAATATTTATTATGGAAATATGTAAAAAAATTTAAATTCTTGTAGGTATATTGGTGATACAATTTTTGTTCTTATATAATTGATGCTAATCATTAAGGTGTAAGTGGTGATATTAGATGTGTAGTTGTATTATTAACCATTTGTATTGAAAGGTTTCCATCTATGTTTTTTGATACATGGTAGTAACATGTGTAGTTGGCACCACCTAGATTGTTACCATGCCAAAGTATAGCTTAGTAAGAGTCTAGAGAGATGACAAAGGCTTCCATGTTTAAAGTGACATGGTGTCATCATTTTTGGGACTCTATGAATCCTTTATATTTCTTCGATTAAATTATAACTTAATTAAACATATTAACATATTTGTGCCCACATATTATATCAAAAAAAATTGAAACTAGAAAGTAGTTACAAGTGTATCCATTCATATTTAAGAGTACTAATTAAATTCTCCTTAGGAACACGACAATGACTATTCATTGAATAAATTCAATCCTTATAATATATTCATTCCTACATAATATTTATTATGCACCCCTTTTAATATTAGAAAATTAATGTAATTTCTATAATGATGCAATATAAATCATTTTTATATCGTGTTTACTTTACTACTTTTGTAATATATATTCATTCTCATCAACTCCAAAACATTAACCAATACTCCTTATACATTTTTAAAAATAAAGTTGGACTTGATCTTCATAAAAAAAATTAAATATAACATCTTGTATCATAAATAAGACCATAAAGTTGAAATGAAAATCAAAATTATTTTAAAAATAGAAGAAACACATCACAAGTTCAATGAAATATTTTCTTCTTATGACTCCTTGATATTTTATTCTTTTATTTTAAATGATTAAATTATTTGGTACATGCTAATGTACCACATTGGGTATAAATTTATATTAGGAGAGTATCTTAGATTAGAGTGTGGGTATTTACTTTACACAATGTAATAAATCCACATGTATTATTAGTGTCCAAAATATTTTGATAATGTAAATGTGCATAATATTCCATGTGCACATGTGTCCATAGAGTACAAAGATGAAGTCTCAAGAACAGTGAAGGCAAGGAGTACTCCATGCAAAGATTTACATTCCATTGTATATATGTCTATGTGTGTGTGTGAGAGACATAATGTAGAGTGAGAGTGTGTGGAAGTATGGTGTATTGGAGATCTTTATTATATATGAGAATGCTATTTATTTTAGCATTCATTAGTGGTTATTTTATGAGTTATTTTAGAAGTTATTTATGAGTTTTATATGTTTAGAATATTGTCATTATTTTATATTCATCCTACAAATTTATTTTAGATATTCTATTTATTTTACTTTAATTTTATATCATTAAAAGATAAGAGTGGTATTAGATCCACAATGGAGATTGATATGATATAGGAAGATCCACAAGATAGATTGAGAGGAGATAGGGATATTTCATTTGCAGAATTTGAAAGTTGCAATTAGACTTGAATATTTCCACAGAGTTGCAGAAAAACTTATGAAGACTAGGACTCAACATAGATTTTTTTCCACTAGTTTGAAGAACAACTAGTGAAGGTTATTGATTTTAGATTTCTAGAATTTTTGACATATTTTATTGCAGGGATTATTTTTTGAGTTGCAACAAGATAGTGGAGATTGAATTTTGAGGGAACCCAATAAGGAGATCCCCTTGGGTTATGTGTGGCCCATGTCAATACTTATACAATATAATAATATATCCCCAAATATCTATACCTAGGTACCCTAACATTCACCAAAACTACACCAATATAAATATTCCCATTCAAAATTAAGATAAACAAATAATATTTTCCATGATTCACTAGGATATTAATATTTAACTTGTTTTAATCACTTTGTAAGATTAATATCATTTTATATAGAAAAATTTAGTAAATTTATGAGATTTGAAAGGTTTGGTGAACTAGGGGTTTCTCTTAATTAAAATTATTCTCACAAAATATCATCAAATATTTATGTAAACATTTAATTATCCATATTTTATTCAAAATAATGACAACTAATTTGGTAACCTAGATTGAGAAATATGAATATTTTTCTTTTTCTGGTGAATTTGTATGCATCTAGAAAACATCATTGATAGAACAAATTCAAATAACTAAAAATTCTTTAATAGTGCTAATAATTTAACATATAACAAACCATTTTTGTAGTAAAAAACAATATATATGGTTCTTTAAAAAGTTTCCAAACATGTTGCTCCTAAAAAAAAAATATAACTCTTGGAAAAATATATATTTTCCTTCACAAATTAAATAATTCTTAAAAAATATCTAAAAACATTAGTTTGATACCAAAATTTTTAAACTACTTTATTTCTCATAAAAGCATCCACAAATATTCTAGAAAATAAGTAAATCAATCAATGAACATTTTACACAAGATAAAATATGTAAATAACCTTCAAATAGGACAACAAAAATGTTATTCCTTATGGAAGGGACCACTCCACACTATCTTCCAAGGTGAGATACACTCCATGAGTAAAAATGTTACAATTATTAATTGGATTAGATTAGATAATTTGCATTTATTAGGCCCATTCTTTATTAGGTCCATTTATTTGATGTTATTTTCTAAAAGTTATAGCCCTATGTTTTTCCTAATCATTATTATAATATATTATCCTTGAAATATAACTTGGGTATTTATATCCCATGCTAATTATATAATACAATTGAGTCATTCAAATAATATATGAAATATACACTATATTTGAATTAATTATGATTCATACCAATATAAAATACAATATTATATAACTAGAGGGTATATACACTATATTTGGATTATTTATAATTTATAACAACTATAAAATACAATATTATATAACTATATACCTACCCAGTAGTGACCCTACTAGTTTGGAATGTGAAACATTCTTAGCTACTATGCATTCTATTCCTTATTCATGAGTATGGACTTGAATTATTAACTTAAGCTTATCTTTATTTTCTTATCATTATTAGGATTCTTGTTATACAATATGATAGAGGTTAATATTTATCGTTATTATACAATATGATAAAGGTTAATATTTTATAGAAGAATTATATGCTTTAACTTGTGATAGTGTCATTGTTATGGGATAGCAACATTGATTCCATATATTTAGAAAGGAAACTACAAAGCTCTACAAATTAACTACACCCCTAACCCTATTTATTGGAAGGGTAATATTAAAGCTTGTTAATTTTTTAGACCTAAAATTCAAGTATTTTCTAAATTATAATTTTGGTTTTGTCACTTTTAGTTTCATCCCATGTCTTCATCTATTAGCTGAAAAAAATTATGCTCAATAAACCTCATGGTTGTTTGATTGGATCAACATACTAAGTCATTCCTGTCTAGGATGCATAAGGTGCAAAACCCATATTCATAGTTCCTTATTAATGGAAATGATAATGTGAAAGCCAATTATGACTTTCCCACTCATGGACCTAGTTAACATGCAAAAATTCCATATATGTGTGTTTGGGGGAGTGTATCACCAATTATATCCATGAAAATGGCTTCCAATAATTCTACAAACTAAAAAAGTGATAGATAGGTATAGAAAAATCCTCATCATTGCATGATAGCTAAAAGCTTATGATCAAATTTTATTTTTCCTAACATTGGAAGGATTTACATTTTTAAATATTTTATTACTAATACGACCAAATATATAAAGGCCATATATTTTGCATAATGATGAATTTTGACACCTATTTTCATATCACCTGATATTTTATTATATATGCATTCATGGCATCAATTCAAGAATATGTTATAGTTTAAATTTAATTTTTATACAAAATAGATCCTTTGGCTTATGTGACTTACTATAATTAGTATATTATAGTACTTGGTCCATTGATATGATCAACATACTAAAAATCAAGAACTTATAGTTCATATTTTAGGGTGAGGTAGTGGAAGATCTTAATTAAAGATTTATGGCTATTTAGAACAACATACTTAGACTATTATTTATATTAGTGCATACAAATATAATTTTTGATATTAGAGATGAGCGATCCCATAAAGGTGTGGAATACATTACAAGATATATTTTGAATGGAAGACATAATTATGTTCATCAAATTGGAAATAAAATAATTAATCCTCAAGATTTTATAGTTTTATAATGGTGGATTGGTAAGTGTAGGTGTAGCTGGGCACTTACCAAGAAGAGATCTAGGTTAAAACCTTGGGGGAAGCCAACCCTTTGCAATGGTAGTAGTCTACTTTGGATGCTTTGAGTACATGATAGACTGATGATGATGGTATGAACCTCGAGTGACCGGTGGTTCCCATCTCACTCCTGGTCCCCATCTTATGTCGGATCAAAAATAACAAGATGAATAAATTTGTTGGGAGTCTTTTTGAACCCTACATTGGCCAATTACTAAAAATAGTGGCTCTAACCAACTCTCCTATGTAATAAAAAGACATTGAGTAACATTTATTCTATTTTAATGATTTAAAAGTAGATATAATGATGCACCTTGCCGAAGCCATAACTTGTGAACCATACGCCTGTTGGCATTGAAATTTAATAGGTGCTTCTACATGCATTTTTTGCATTAGGAAAGTCTCCAATTGGCCTGAATCTCAAAAAAAAATGTTTTCGAGACGTAACTCCTCCATCTAGTGTCCCAAAATTAGCTTTTAGAATAGGTTCCCAAGTTTTTTGAGTTTTTTTTAATGTTAGAAGTTTATCTTTTGTTATACCTTAATTTGAGACCTAATATTTTAAATTTGGTTCGTTATTGTAAGAGGGATGTGTGCACCATATTTGGGCACAATCTGAATCATTTCTATTTCTAGCAATTTTTAGAAAAAAAGACATTTTTAGGGTCTTTTTAGGGCTTCTTTGGTTTTTAGTTTCCATATGATAGATTATAATATTTTTGAGAAGAGGCGTGAATTTAAGAATGAGAAGAATATTGATTTATAGTTTTCTTCCATGATATAGCATTTGTGTTATGTGATTGGAGTCCATTTTGTTGGTCTCTTGTAGCTGAGTTTACACCATTTGGTATCAAAGTGGGTGTGATATCGCTAGTGAAGGGAAGGTGTTGCCTAGAAGATATGCCCATATGAGTGGGTAGATCAAGGATATGAATGCAAAAATAACATGGCTGACTGGTGTGATTGATCGCATGGGAGAGAGACATCCCAAGACTCGTACAGATCAAGGATTTGATGACAAAAATGTACTTGAGGAACGTGGATATGCGGTCCATGCAGAAGTAAAACCAGAGGGTCTAAAGGAAGGACACAATTTTGAAAATTGGTTGATACGATATCTAGAGGGTCTTAAGGAGAATCAATATGTGATCAAGATCAAGGTTCCTGACTATGCTGGTGGGTCGAAACTAGAGTAGTTGATCAATTGGATCAATATCCTAGAAAAATATTTTGAATGGAGTAACCTAGCCAAAGAGGAGAAGGTTAAGCTCACATGCACAAATTTGAAGAGACATGCATTGATTTAGTGGGATCATTTATAGACTACACAATAGAGGAATGGAAAGGAAAATATCAAGGATTGGACAAAGATAAAGAAGTTACAGGAAATTTTTATACCTATAGACTACTCCCAATCCCTATTTCATAGATTTTAGAATCTTCGACAGAAGGATCAAAGCATTGATGACTATACTAATGAATTCTACAAGCTATCCATTCGAGTGGAGCACAATGAGATGAAGGACCAAAAGGCTACCAGGTATGTAAATGGCCTATGTTTTTTTGTCCAAGATGAGATGAGCATGCATCACACTCTTACAATAGAGGATGCATATCAAATGTCCCTCAAGGAATAGGAGAAATTAAAAAGATTTAATAGAAGAAGTAATAAGGGATTCACAATCTCTTCAGGTCGAGGTCAAAGTGGATCTAATTTTATTTAGGGAAAATCCTCAATACCTGCTAAAAAATAAGAAGATAGGTAGAATCTGAGAGGAAGAGGATACCAACGAGGTAGAGGTTACGATGGTGGATGAAATGGGAATGATCCTAGAATGTCATATACCTATTATAGATATGGGCACAAATCATTTGAGTGTCCCCAATGTGATGTCCAAGAAAGGTGTCAAGGAGGACAAGGAAGGGTCAATCGGGTTGAGATGGAAGAACAAGATGAGGATGAAGTTGTTACTAACAAGGGGAAAGCACTTATGATAAGGATAATGTTGATTTTTTCTAAGAAAGAGAAGGTGCAGAGCAAAGAAAAGGGGCAGACCATAGATGGTGATGATTCTATGTTGTGAATGAATATCTTTCAAAGAAGGTGTACATTAGGAGGGAAGATATGTAACATTGTCATTGATGTTGGTAGTTGTGATAATATGGTGTCAAATATTATGGTTGATAAAATGAACCTAGAATGCAAAAAGAATCCTTATCCATATCGCATCTCATGGGTTAAGAAGGGGAATGTGGTAACGGTAGATAAAAGGTGTTTAATTAAATTTTCAATTGGGAGCACTTACAAGGATGAAGTGTGGTGTGATGTGATCCCGATGGATGCATGTCACATTCTATTGAGAAGACCTTGGAAGTATGATAGGGATACTAGCCATAATGAGAGAAAGAACACTTACAAATTCTGGAAGGATGGTGTAAAGGTAGTTCTTGTACATTTGAAGGAGGATGGGTCGAGTGAGATCTTGTTGATTATGAAGGAGTTTCTTACAGATATCAAGGATGTTATCTTCTGTTATGCATCAACATCTAGAAAACTAGAAACATAGGAAGTGGTTACACCTACAACAACAACTAAGTTGCTAAGTGAATATAAATATGTCACACCAAAAGAGTTACCAGATGGGCTACCACCAAAGATGGATATCCAAAATCACATGGATTTGATTCCAGAATCAGGGCTTCCAAATAAGGCAACTTACAGATTGAACCCGACATAAAATGTAGATTTGAGTAGGCAAGTGACAGAGTTGATAAATAAGGGATTAGTTAGGGAGAGTATGAGTCCACGTGCAATTCCATCATTATTGACCCCAAATAAATATGGTGACTGGCAAATATGTGTGGATAGTAGAGCCATAAACAAGATCACAATAAAGTATTTATATCCTATGCCGAGAGTGGATGACATGATGGATGGATTGGCTGGAGCTAAATACTTTAGTAAAATTGATCTACGAAGTGGCTACTACCAGATCATGATTAGAGAAGGAGATTAATAGAAGACAACTTTTGAGATAAAATTTGGGTTGTACGAGTGGATAGTGATTCCATTTGGATTGTCTAATGCACCTAGTACATTTATGAGGTTGATGAGTAGAGTACTACAGGAATATAATGGTAAGTTTGTGGTTGTGTATTTTGATGATATTTTGATTTATAGTAAAAGTGAAGAAGAGCATTTTTTACTCCTAAAAATAGTGTTAGACATGCTTAGGAAGGAAAAATTGTATGTCAACTTGAAAAAATGTAGATTTATTCAGGATAGTTTAGTGTTTTTAGGATTTCTAATATCAAGAGATGGCACAAGGATGGATGATGAGAAAGTGAAGGTAATTCTAGAATGGCCTCTTCCATGAACTATAACATAAGTAAGGAGATTTCATGGCCTATATACCTTTTATAGAAAGTTCATTAGGAACTTCAATAGTATAGCTACCCCTATAACTGAGTGCATGAAGAGGAAAGAGATTGTATGGACTATGGTAGCAACAAAGAGTTTTGAACTCTTGAAGAAGAAGGTGTCAGAAGACCTTATTCTAGTGTTACCAGATTTTAGTAAGGTGTTTGAGGTTGATTGTGATGCCTCATTTGTTGGAATTGGTGGTGTCTTAAGTCAAGAGGACTGACTTGTAGCATTTTTTAGTGAGAATCTGAATGACACAAGGAAGAATTATTCTACATATGATGTGGAATTTTATGCAATTGTACACAACCTTACAACATTGGAGGCACTACTTAATCTCAAAGGAGTTTGTGTTGTTTATTTATCATGAAGCATTGAGGTATGTCAACTCTCAAAAAAAGTTAAATAGCAGGCACGCCAAATGGGTTTCATTTTTACAATAGTATACATTTGTCCTGAAGCACAATTCGAGTAAACAAAATAAGGTTGTTGATACATTGAGTAGGAGAGTCTTATTTTTGACCACTATGGAGAATGAAGTGGTAGGATTTGAGGGGATTAAAGATCTATATGAATCTGATATAGATTTTTGGAATATTGTGCAGCAGTGTAAAAGTGTGGTAGAGGGTGAGTCTCATACTATTTTTAAAGAGTATTTTTTACAAAATAGTTACTTTTTAAGGATAATTGATTACATTCCCAATGGCTCTATGAGAGAGAAAATCTTGAGGGAATTACATAGTGGGTATTTCGCTGGTCATTTTGGAGCAGCCAAAACTACCACTCTTGTAGAGGAGAAGCACTATTGGCCAAAAAATAAGAGAGACATAATCATTTTTGTCTCTAGATGCAGAGTATGCCAAATGGATAAGGGTCATACACAAAATATAGGGTTGTATATGCCACTGCCAGTTCCTAAAGGATCATGGACCAATATGAGTATGGATTTCATGTTGGGGTTGCCCAAGACACAGAGGGGTAAGGATTAAATTTTTTTTGTGGTAGACAGATTTTCAAAAATGGTTCACTTCATTTCCTGCTAGAAAAATAATGATGCAACTAGGATTGCAGTCTTATTCTTTGATGAGATTATGTGGTTGCATGGTGTTCAAAAGACTATTACTTCTAATCAGGATCCTAAGTTCTTGAGTCACTTTTGGAGGAAGTTGTGGAAGAATTTGAACACTAGGCTGTAGTTCAGTAGTGCTTACAACCCATAGGATGATGGGAAAATAGAGGTAGTGAAAAGAATCTTGGAAAACCTCTTACGGTGCATAGTTAGAGAAAAAGCAAAACAATGGAATTTAGCCTTGTCACAAGACAAATTTGCATACAATAGTTCAATGAACAGGTAGACAGGTAAATCTCCTTTTCAAATTATTTATGGTCAAAATCCTAGAGGTTTATTAGATTTTGTTGAGTTACCAATTTGAGAGCAAGTTAGTGATGATGTAGAAGCATTTGCTAAGCATATCCAAAAAGTGCAAGAGTTAGTGAGGGAAAAATTGCAGAGTAGTAATGCTCACTACAAAGAGTCTGTTGATGCACACAGAAGGATGAAAGCATTTGAAGAGGGTGATATGGTCATGATTCATCTTAGGAATGAAATATTTAATAAGGGGACATATAACAAACTAAAATTTTAAAAAAATTGGGCCATGCAAGATTTTGAAGAAGATCAATGATAATGCCTATAAAGTGAAGTTGCTTGATGAATTTGATATTTCATCTATTTTTAATGTTTCTAATTTATTTTAGCTTGGTACTAATGAGGATGGTGAATTACAGGAGACAGTAAATTGGGCACGATAGATGCCTAAGAAGAAAAAATATAGAGTTGCACAGGTGCTTGATATGAAGGTGATCACCACCAAACATGGGAGCTACAACAGATACCTGGTTCGATGGGAAGTATTACCACAGTAAAATAAAACTCAGGTTTTAGAGTCAGAGCTAAATAAAATTGATACCCAGAAGCTACAAGATTTCAATTCAACTAAACTTGTAGGAGTTGAGTTATTTTTTACCAAAGGAGAATTATGCACCTTGTTGGAGCCATAACTTGTGAACCATACGCCTGTTGGCCTTGAAATTTAACAAGTGGTTCTACATGCATTTTTGCATCAGACGAATCTCCAATTGCATTGAATCTCCAAAAAACATGTTTTCGAGACCTAAATCCTCCAACTAGTATCCCAAAATTAGATTTTAGAATAGGTTCCCGAGTTTTTTGAGTTTTTTTAATGTTAGAAGTTTATTATCTTTTGTTATACCTTAATTTGAGACCTAATATTTTAAATTAAGGTTTGTTATTGTAAGAAGGATGTGTGCACCAAATTTAAGCACAATTCGACTCATTTCTACTTTTAGCAGTTTTTAGAAAAAAGGTGTTTTTAGGGTTTCTTTAGGGTTTCTTTGGTTTTCGGTTGCTATATGATGGATTGTAATATTTTGGAGAAGGGGTGTGAATTTAGGAATGATAATAATATTGATTTTCAGGTTTCTTCCATTATATCACATTTGTGTTATGTGATTGGAGTCCATTTTGTTGGTCTCTTGTAGCTGAGTTTACACCATATAACCACTTAAGGAGTTTCAATGAAGATGCATTTTGAAGGTGTTAAATATGTTCTTTCCAGTATTTACTTCTCCCTTTTATATTATTGGATTGGAGACTCATGTGGATTCAATAACTTTATAGAAACTATATTATGTAACTCTCAATGCTTTCTTTTTTCACTTTATTATTTTTAAGATTAATACGAGTAACTATCAAATAATATTTTAGATATAGACTCATATTAAGGACTTCAAACTAGTAGATGATAAGGATCAATTCACTAAGGAAAATTTTAATTATTCAAATAAATTCAAATCCATGCAAATATTACAAAAGAAAATAATACTCTATGAGGGCATGCATAACAAGACTAAAGAATATATAAGAAAATTTCTTAAATTTAAGGAGCAATATTGTAGATGAAAATAAGTATTCAAATGATTCCTTTTGGTATTAAGGATAACTTTATTAGATAATATTGATAATATGTTATGTAAACTTTATGTAATCCTATGAGAATGTGCAATGTAATTTTTATGTAATACTATTAGTAATCACTATGTAATGATTTGATGTATTAGTCCTAATGGTATTGGTCCAACCACTATAATGCTTAATATTTTAACTCATAATTAAATCCTATAGCTTTATGTTATATTTATTAGGTGATACCATTATTTTTTTATTTTTTTGATATAAATATCCCTCAACTAATTGGTCCATTGCATTGGTACACGATTATCAATAGGAATCTGACTTTTCTATTTTTATTTAATGCTCTTTTGCTTTAGTTTTCTATTCTCTTCCTTATGATTTGTAGTAAATGCCATAATTCTAATATATTTTTGGAAATTATCCTGAAATTTTGTAAGGGATATAATGGTTTTGATGCTTTTAGATGGTCATGAATTACATTTTAAAATCTTATTTTTCCTCTTAAATGTGGATATTTGATATTAAATTGTTTTCTCACCTTGTGAAGCATGCCTATTTTATTTTAAGGTATGGTGTGGGGAATAGGATATATAAAAGAAATTAAATATCATAGTAGTTGATCCTCACAAGGTGGAGATAAATACATATGGAAGATGGTTCAAGAATTAAGATCACAAGTTAAATAAGAAAGTAAATTATTTCTATCATTTTATTTCATTAAAATAGATAAAGAGTCATATAAATTTATATATATAAATATACGAATTGCACATGACTAAGAAAACTAAATTAAGCATAATATTTAGATGATATATGATAAATATAGAAATTCAACACTAGATTCCTCATTCTCATGGTAATCCCACTAGTATATTTTTTATTATTGCTTCTATAAATTACCATATTTAGATAAAAGTGAAATAAATAAGGATTTTTTTTGGCAATGTATGATTCAAAACAATATATTTTAAGAGTGGTGGAAAAGGTGCTTTCAATATTTTTTAATTTTTTCATACATTGTGATTATGGTGTCATTTGGAAAATAAATAAATAATTAAATTACAATATTAATTTTTTATGTTAATATTATGGGGAAATGTTACACATCCAAATTAGGTCTTGAGATCATGAGGAGAAATTTTGATTTCAAAGGGAACTAAAATCCATGATCTCTTTATAAATTTTATATATACTACGTCAATGTTCTATAAAAACTTTAAGATTAAATATTATTTATAAATTAATATAGTGAATAAAATTTGAGGAATGTTACTATGTTGATTATTGCACAAGGTGAATAGCTTGAATAAAATTATTCTAAAGAAGTCATAGATCATAAAATCAATGATTTAGAACTAATAATAATAATAATAAATAAATAAATATATATATATATATATATATATATATATATATTTAGCAACAACATATAAACTTACATGTTATCCAATCATTAAAAGTAGTGTTGAAATTTATTGAAAAGTACTCATTGGATTGACTAATCAATAATTTTCAATTCTTTTTAAAGGAATTAATTGGTATTTGAGTTTAATTTGTGTCCACTCCCTTCAACTATTGGGGTATAATCTATGCTCCATGGTCCTATTTATGGTCTAACCATCTCATGTAGTCTAAGGCACTCCCATGTAGGATGACTAGGGTTCAAAACCAACCCTCACACTTCTTTATTAATGACAATGATAATGGAAAATAAAATGATGACTTTATTATTAACATGGACCTAATTGAAATGCAAAAACTATTTTTCCTTTGATAAATAATACAACCAACCAAACCTAGATATGTGGCATTTAGTAATTCACTAAACTCACATAGTGGAGGACATGTGGAAAACATACATCATAATGCAAGACAAGTGGAATATTTTAGTTTGTTATCTTTCCAAAGGTTTCAAGAATCTATTTTTTCTATATTTTATTTCTAATGGGTCCAAATATTTAAGTAGATAATTTTTGTATATAGAGCTATTTTGAATCCCTTTCTTAGATCATATGTTCTTTTGTATATACATATTGATGATATAAGTTCAAGAATACAATTGAATGTACAAGGGGTTCAAAGTATTTTTTGGGAAATTTTATTTACATTATTAACTCAATATGCACAATGGAAAGAAATTATGAAAAATAATCTATAGATGAAACTATCTAATCTCTACATACAAAGTCACAACTTTTGCTTAGTTACAATACTTAAAATAATTTAAGGTAAAATTGTTTTATGCTTTGAGAATTAAATAAGTGAAATTCATGTACCCATATCATTTTCATAAAGGATTATACTGATCCTAATATTTCTATACCATATCATTTTTTAAGCTTTTGCATTGAAAACTTTAGTTAAAATGCTTGTTAATATGCAACTAATAAATCTAGGGAATGTGTATCCTATATCCTCAATTACTTAAAGGAGTGAAATTATTAGTCAACTTAAATGATAATTACTTTGAGAAGTGGGAACCTTTGGTACATGAAAGAACTAAGGATACGGAAGCAATGGCATACCGGGTGCAATGCAAACAAAAGCAAATGTAACGCTAGCTCCTACGAATGAAGAAAGGACTAAAGTGCATGAAAAGGGAAAACAAACGAACTGAAATGAGATATAAAGAAAATGTAAAGTGCAGTCCCTTTTATTTATTAATTTTTCTTTGATATCAGGTTACAATATATCTCCTTCCTTTTTAGGGGCTAGGAGCGTTAGATATAGTTTTGTTACACCACGGATGGTACGCTTCCCTTTGGGATCTTCCGCGTGCCCACATTTGAAATGGGCGGGCCAAACATCACCACCGCTTGCGTGAATGCATCTATAGTTCCTTGCTACCCCTACGGTGTTGAGATCCTACATTCATAGAAATAGCAAATGATTAATAGCACCTACGGATGGAGGGAAACATGCAATCCCCAAGGCCTCCGGTTAATGCATGCATGAAATAATTAAAACGGTAATCAAAACATGTCAGAATAAGATGAAATTTGGACAAAAGCATGCAAACACCATCATGAACACACTACAAAAGGAATAGTCAAGAAATCTACTGTAGATTTCTAATCGCTCCGGGGTGGGACGATTAGGACTATCATAAAATGTTAGAAAGAAACCTCCTAAATGTCCCATCCAGAGGCCTCCAAAACACCTAAAAATTTGGGGTTAGGAAAAATAGGGCATTTTGAGATGACCCAGAAGGTCGGATTTTACAGATTCGACCCCGATCGCCTTGTATCCAAAGATGCTCCCTGTATGTTAGTGAAAGCGAAAAACAATGAAAACACAGTAAAAACTCATCAAAATGGCATGAAATTTGAATGGCAGCATATATGAATGACATAAAATAAGATGCAAAATAAATAGTGAAGAAATTTTCTACAAATTTCTAATCACTCCGAGGTGGGGCGATTAGGACTACAGCAGTGTGGGGGGCGCCCGAGGGCAGGACGCCCACCGTTTGGGGCTTGGTTTCGACACCAATCCACTTGGGATGGGTCCAAAACATCCTAGGGGGTTGTTTCGGAAAATTGGGTGGGGTATTGTGGCCAAATTTTTAGGTTTTGGGTCCGGATTGCGCTTCCAATGTTCACCCAATAACCTCCCTTCCAAAAGAGAGATCAAGGATGTAAGAAGCACAAGTGAGGGGTGAGGATGTAATTTGACAACACTCCATTGCTCCAAATTCTCCTGCTCTATTCTACTTTTGGGGTGAGAAGACTCACCATTTTATAGACCTAAAGGTCTAATTTTAATGTGCATGCAAGGGCGCCACTTTGCCATCATGCCTTCCCAAGGGAGAGAAGATTCCTCCATGATTAAGGGCTCCATGATTTCCTCTATGACTGACCCTTTGAGCTCAGAAATTCTCACTCGCACTCCCATGCATTGAATGTGGAGTTGAGTGGTGGATCTGAGCTGCCATTTGTCAAGGTTTGACCTTTTTCCCGTCAAACCTACTATTCACCCCACCCTAGAGCGATTGTTGCTAATCATCCCAGGGTGGGGTGAATAGCATTCTATTCACCCTAGGGTGGAACGAGTAAGGAGTAGGGTGCTTGAAAGGTGCCAAATTGACCTCTGACCTTCCAAAACTACTTTGGGAGTGGTTAGGACCATTGTTTAACCTCTGGGGGCTGCCCTAGGGGCTATGTATGCCAATTCGGTCAGTGCTTGTATCCACATGATCAGATTGGTGCTATTTTGGTGTCTATAGATGCCCCTTTTTGGGATGCACTATGCATGGCGCAGTGTTGAGCAAAAATAGATAACCAAAGCACTTAATGATTAGGTTTTCTTGGTAACCTAACCAAATTTTGATGCCCCAAGTATGGAAAGGGCACGCATTCTTGAATCCTTGCTTTTGATGAGCTAAGGAGCTTAATTCAAGTGTTAACCTTTTTCGGTGAGGTGTTACTTGATCTTGGACATTGTTCGATCACGAATAGGAAAAGGGCGCAACCTTTTGTCTGTGGGAACCTTGAGTTCATGATTCTAGAATGCCAAGTGGTTGATCAGTTTGTGATTATTGCTTGTTTGCTGCCCCAAGCAGGAGCGTGATTGTCTTTGTCAATGATTCTTTGAATGCATGCCATTTCCTTGATTGGGTGTGTATTTGTTGATTGGTGACTAAGTGTGACTACCCCCTCAAGTGACGAATCAATGAGGGAATGACCGAAATGAGAAAAGTGATGAGTCGCTTGACCCAAGATGACTTTTGTAAGGGTGCCTTTAGTTTTTTTCCATTGAATGCTTATGCAATTTCCCAACAATCGACCTATTTTTGGTGGGTTTTAACCCTTTTTGTGACATTGATTGGGGTGGAAATTGTCAAAAATTCATCCTCCTGTGGAGTGGTCCATCTATGGTAGCCTTATTAGGGAGTAGGATATTGATAATTTGTGGCCCCAACATTGGTTTTGTATTCCAAGAATGTCAGGTGCAAAGGCGCCTTTGTTTGGCAATTTTATTGCTATTTTTGGATGGGTTTGGACCCTTTTTGTGATGCCATTTAGGGATGAAATTATCAAAAATCCTTCCTCCCGTGGAGTGTTCCAGCTATGGTAGCCTTATTAGGGAGTAGGATAGTGAGAATTTGTGACCTCAACGTCGGTTTTGGATGCCTTGAAGCGTAGGCGCAAAGGTGCCTTTGTTCGAAATTTTTATTACTATTTTTGGTGCATTTTGGATGCAGTTTTGGTTGTTTTTTTATTTTCTTGCTCTGTAATCGTCCCAAGGTGGGACAAATACCAATTTTGTAATCATCCCAAGGTGGTACGAGCACTAACTAGAGCGCTCATCCCAGGGTGGAACGATTACAGGCCTAAGAGCCTATATAAGGGCCAAAACTAGGTTTTGGGCTCATTTGCAATTATTTTTTCTGGTGATTTGGAGTTGTGAGGAGGAGGAGTTCAAGTCTGTGTAGTAGAGCACTATCGAGATTTCATGGATACCATGAGTGCATGGACCTGATCTTAGAGTGGTGGAGCCGAGGCAAGACCGGTAGGTGCTCCTTCACTTTATTTGTTTTTTTTTTCTTTTTTTTGTTTTTTCGTTTAAACTAAGATCAAAACCCTAGTTTAATTGTTTTGTATTTGTATTTTGTGTGGCGTTGTTTAAACTAAGATCAAAACCCTAGTTTTTAAAAAAATGTTTTTATTTTGTTTTTTTGTATTAAGTTTAAACTACGGTTAAAAACCCTAGGTTTAAAAATTTTTGTTTTTATTTTGTTTTTTTGTTTTTTAGTTTAAACTAGGGTTAAAAACCCTAGGTTAAAAATTTTGTTGTTATTTTGTTTTTTTTTTTGAGTTTAAACTAAGGTTAAAAACCCTAGGTTAAAATTTTTGTTTTTATTTTGTTTTTTTGAGTTTAAACTAAGGTAAAAAACCCTAGGTTAAAATTTTTGTTTTATTTTGTATTGTTTATTGATTTTTTTGAATGTTTGTACTATACATTTTGTTAATGTTGTTGTACAGTTTATTAAATAAAATGGTTGTATAGTTTGTATACATTGTTGTATATTTGTTTTAGTGTTGTACAAATTTTTTTGTTGTCATGTTTTAATGTTTTTGTGTTGTTTTGTTTTGCAGGTGGTGAAGAGTCGGTACCGTTAGCCGATGGTATTTTCTGATGCATGGGATGCATTGACTGTGGCGTATTGGGATTGGCTTGATGACCTTTGGCTCAAGTAGGTGACTCGGTTAGAGCATGTGGTGGGGGATCCGGCATATCTGACTGCCCTGATCAATTTGTGGGATCCCCGCACCAACACCTTTCATCTCCCAACAGGGGAGATGACAGTGACTCTGGAGGATGTTTATCAAATTCTATGGATTTTGATAGATGGGCTGCCCATTTGGATGACTCCTCGGGATTAGCGGATGGTGGTGCTAACACGGTGCTTTGGGCATGTGGCGGAGATGGGGGTGGATGGGGCGGTGGAGAGGGCAGAGGGGGACTTCCTGATTGGTGGGATTCTAGTGCGGTGGTGGTTTGAGAAGGGTGTGTTGGGGGTGAGGCATACATTGCTTATGACCCTCATCTCCAACATGCTGCTTCCCAACTCCTCAGGTGCGAGGTTCCCTTGGAACCTGCTTGAGATAGTGTTCATACTGGTGGAGTGTCCGATGGTAGCACCATTGATTATGAGGTGGGGTCAAATGCTACTGGCATAGTTATATGATGAGTTGTACGAGGTCCGCTTCCATAGGCAGAATGGGATTGGGTGCAACTACATGTTGTAGTGATGGGGATGGCAACACATAGTTGTGGAGCGGCCGCAGGGGTTGCCTTGGACCACTCGAGGAGATGGTGGATAGGGAGATTGGCTATGCTACCCTATGGTGGAGGTCCAAGGAGCAGGGGCAAAGTCGATGGTGGGTAGGTGTCGTGGGGCACTATGCTGATGCCTTCTCACATCTTGCTCCAGGGGAGGTGTTCTGCCAACCATACCAGGACTATCCTGTTTGGTCTGAGGTTGGGGAGTGGCTATGGTGGGAATGTAGGGGGAGGTGGTTGATCGGGTGACACGAGATCGAGCAGGAGTACTTCTTGTACGTCCGGGTGACTCGATAGTTTGGGGTGTGCCAAGGATTTCTTGGTGAGCCCTTGATCTATCAACGTTGGGGTGATGAGAGGACTTTGGCCTGGATGATCATTGAGCCATTAGGTGAGGAGTCGGATGCAGTGATTTATGTCCTCGACATGGACAATGTCAGGGTGACTACAGAGTACGACCAGTGGTGGACGATGCTGTGATGGCGGGGTGAGGGGCCTCTAGGAGGTGCGGATGCGACAACAATAGGTGGTGAGGATGCAGAGGCATCGAGAGAGGGTTGGGGAGCTCCGCTTGATGATGCGGATATGGTGGAGGTTGATGACTTGACTAGGGATGACCTAGGGGTTTCAGAGTAGCCAAATACATAGGACGTCCCAGAGTAGTGGGTGTCGGAGTAGCATGCCATCCTAGAGATGCCCATGCCTCAGGCAGTCCCGAGGGATATGGAGGCTAGGTATCATGCTGAGATAGCATGATTGGAGGAGCTACTACGGAGATGGGATGAGGAGCACAACATCAAGAGGGATCACCTGCGGGATCAGTTGGCGCAGCGGGATGAAGCATTGGCTGCATACCGTCGATGGGATGTGGAGTGGGGTCAGTTTTAGGTGGAGTTGGAGGCTAAGATTATCCACCTTGGTGGACAGTTACCTGAGCTCACTGGAGGTGGATCTTCACGCCGAATGAGAGATAGTGAGACTGAGCAGTCTGCTTCCTCTCATCGCAGGTGGGTGGGTGAGGGTAGCGCTAGTGGGCATGATGCGAGGGCTAGAAGAAGCCACCCTGAGAGGTCCCATAGGACCCACACCACTGGGGGTAGTTCCAGTCGCATCGATCCTGCGTGATCATGGTGGACGACTCCCTAGGCTTGGGGTTTTTGAGTTTTTATTTTTTTGTGAGGTCAGAGGACCGACTTATTGTAGCCTGAGGGCATTTTTGGCTATATATATTATATATATATATATATATATGACTTTCTTTTTTATTATACACTTGTCATGATTTATTGTTTATTTTATGCACATTTATTTATGTTGATGTATGCATAGGTTATTATGAATGCGATGTTTCTAATTATATGATGTATGCATATGGAATGGATGAAATTATTTGTTGGTATGCAGGTGGTGGCACCATGGATTGTACAGGACTTACTGGCTTTTTGTACTATGTGATTGCTTTATGGAATACTTTGCATGTGTGAATTTTGTGTTTTGTATGTTCTGATGTTGATGCAAGTAATGACATACAACATTTGTTTTAGAATGTAGTTAAGGTTTTTTCGAGATTCAGATGTTTTAAATAACTAGCCAAGACTGTACATTTATCTCATAAGACTTTTGAACAAGGTACGAATCAGACTTGAGTTTGACCGAGTTATTTCACATCCCTATGTGTGCGATTGAATTTGTTTATGTGGTAGTTGTTAGGATACCGCCAGTGCCAGATAGGCTGTCAACCAAACCTGTATTGAGGATCACCTAACTAGATCCACTAACTCCTTTGTTGTATTTAGTAAGATTAATCTACGGTGCAATCTAGGATACCATAAGCTAGCTCATCCACATGCAAACATTGATCTGTACATAGTTTTAATGCGACAGATATATCGTCATGCGAGAGGTTTTCCACTAGTGACCAGCAGGCTATCCACCAAACCGGTACTGAGGATCACCTCATGACCTTCCGAATGCTGAGAGTTCCAGGGATTCAAGTTTGACTCCCTTATTTTCTTTATTTTTATTGGGATACTTGCTCGCGTATGTAGTGATAAAAATCACTGTTTATTTTTATTTTGGTTGAGCAAGGGATTTTGAATTTTGAGTGATGGGAATCACTTTTTCTTGTGCTTTTTGATGTATGCACTGTGTGGGTTTTGATGTCAAAATTTGGAGTTTGTACTTTGACTTTTTGCAATTTTTGATGTTTGCAACCCTTTGAGAATTTTGGGATTTTTGATAGTGGTAAAAACCACTGTTTATTTTGGGGGAACTGGGTAGGGAAGATTCTTGTCCTTTTGCCAACTCTCAGCATTCTTGGGGTCATTTGCACAGGGGGATGAGCGAGATAACCTTTTCACCGTATGGTATCCTAGATTGCTTTGTAGGTTTCATCTTTCGTTCACACAACTTGGGAATTTTTATGTGTTTTAACTTGTGTTGGGATGCTACGTAACAAGGTGTGATCCAAGGAAAATTCTACCTTTGTAAAAATCTATCTGACTTTGTATAGATTTTGGCTAGAAATCTAAAGACAACTGAATGACGAAAGCCTAAAATACATTAGAAGACAACTGATTATGATATGGTGAAAAATGTGGATGGCGTTTATTTTTGTTGGACTATTTATGAAGTGGAAAAATGCAGAAAATGATGGAATTTCTGAGTAATTACAGTCTATGGTGCATTTGACCTGTATGACCAACAAATATGCAATGTATGTTTGCGATGTCTAATGCAGTTTTCCTTTTATTTTTTGTGTTTTGATTTTTAATGGTATGCATGGAAGTGAGATGCAATTTTTTTGTTATTTTTGATTATCTTTTGTTTTTTTTATTTTTGAATATTTGTTTTTGACCAAGCGATTGTGGGAACCCTTGGAGCTTTTGGTTTGACCAAAGGGTTTATGGATACCTTTGGGGTGTTTTAGGTTGACCAAGCGATTATGGGAACCCTTGGAGCTTTTTGGGTGGGTGATGGCTCTTTTAAATGTGGAATGGCCTCAAATGACTGATGTTCAAGGGTTCTAGTTCCTTGATTCCTTCAAGAGAGGTGAGCCGGTATGTTCCAGGTCCTATTTTATTGTCGATGACATAAGGACCTAACCAATTTGCCATGAACTTATCCCTTAAATGGGGCGACAAGTTAGAATTTTGTTGGTTCTCTTTTAAGACCAAGTCACCAACCTGAAAGTCCCTCAGGTGAACTTTCATGTTGTATGCTTTCTTAAGTCACTCTTGATAGATACATAAATGCTCGAGGGCATTGATGCATCATTCATCGAGAAACGTAAGCTGGTCTAACCGGGCTTGCCATGCAGTGTCATCATCGATGAACTCTTGCATTGATATGCATAGGGAAGGTATTTCCAACTCGAGAGGCATGACTGCCTCGGAGCCATACACCAGCAAAAATGGAGTTGCCCCAATGGGCGTCCGAATGCTAGTGCAATAAGCCCAAAGATCAAGTGGGATTTGAATGTGCCAATCCTTATGACTATCTATGATCATATTTTTAAGGATGGCAACTAGCATTTTGTTTTACGCCTCTGCTTGCCCATTTGCCTGTAGATAATAGGGTGTTGAAAAACTGTGCTGAATTTTGTACTTTGTTGTCAAAGCATGCACATCTTTGTTCTTAAATGACGTCCCATTATCCGAGATGATCTTGGATGGAATACCAAAATGACATATGATGTTATGTAAAATAAACTCCGCAATGCGGGGCCCAGTCGTAGAGGTAAGCGGAATTGCTTCCACCCACTTGGTGAAGTACTCTGTGGTCGTTATGATAAACGTGTGATGACCTGATGATGTAGGGGAGATATTTTCAATTAGATCTAAGCCCCACTACAAAAATGGCCAAGCTGATTGGATCGGCTACAAGGCCTGAGAAGGTACGTGTGTCAAATTAGCATGGTGTTGACATTTCATGCACTTCCTTACATACACACAACAATCTCACTCTAAATATGGCCAATAATAGCCCATGCGAAGGATGCACTTTGTGATGGCCATACCACTAAAGTGGCCACCACATGTACCATCGTGTGCTTGGGTGATCGCCCAAGCGGACTCCTGCTGGTCCAAGAAACAGAGGAGGATCCCTTCATAGCTTCGATGGTACAAAATTTCTCCTAGCAAGACATGTTTTGCCACTTTTTGTTTGAATGATCTTTTTGCGGTGTGCGTCAATCCAAGTGGGAGGTTACCTAGCTTGAGGTAGTCTTTTATGGGTGTGTACCAATCTTGCTGATCAGAAACCTCAATGGTATGAACGACCAATCCCTCTTGAAGTTCATCCCTAGAAAAATTTGAGTGGGAAAGAACTTGTAAGAATAGAGTTGTGTTGCTATTAAGGGGAATAGGGGAGAACAAGGACCCCTAGTTGGCATGATTCAGGCTATCATGGATTCGAGAGAACTTATCCAAAGATGGTTCTATCTAGATCAGGTGGATTCCTGGCATTATGTTAGAGCGTGCACGCTCCATCATGGATTGTGATAATGTTTTGACTTGAATGGTTGCCATCTCACTAGAAGGGTCTTGCGGGATTAGTGACCCCAAGGAGGCCATAGTGTCCGCAAAATGATTTGATGATCGAGGGAGTGCCTCGATGTCATACCATTCAAGTTTTGCTAGGAATTTATCCACAAGGGCTTTGTAGGCCTGCAGAACTGGGCATTTACATTGGAATACCCCTTTCACTTGGTTGACAATTAACAACGAATCACCAAAGATGTTCAAGTGTTTGATGTTCATGGTGATTGTTGTCTGAAGACCTATGAGCAAGGCTTCATATTTGGCATTGTTATTGGTGCATGAGAAATCAAGTTTAAATGATAGAGGCATTGGAGCCCCTTGCGGTGTGAAGAATATGATTCCCACACCACCCCTTTGCTCACATTTAGAACCATCAAAGAATAATGTTATGTCGGCCTGTGACTCAGGCTCATCAGGATCTGGCGATTCTGAGACATGGAAGACCCCATCATCGGGTAGCTCTATGGTCAGAGGTTGATCGTCTTCGAGAGGAGCCTCTACTAGTTGATCGATGATGACTTGACCTTTGATGGACTTCTATCCAATGAATTCGATGTCAAACTCTATCAACAACATGATCCATTTTGCCATGTGGCTACTATGATAAGTATGACTCATCATGTACCACAATGGATTCTCCTTAGACACAACATACATCGTATTGCTCAACATGTAGTGGCATAGATTTTTGGTGGAAAATACCACTACTAAGCATATATTTCTCAATGTATGCATAGTTAAGTTCATAACTGACCAGGGTGCGGCTAAGATAATAATTAGCCTATTCTTTATGTAGTTCATTTTTTTGGGCTAGCATGGCACCCAGTGCCACCTCAGTAGATGAGATGTATAAATAGAATGACACTCTTGGTCTAGGTGGTGCCAATACTGGTGGTGAAGCCAAGTATTGTTTAATGTCATCGAAGGCTGACTGGCACTCGTCATCCCAGTGAAATGCTACCCCCTTGTGTAATAATTTATTCATGGGTCGACACTTGTTAGATAATTATGCTATGAAGCGCTTGATTGACGTGACCTTTCCCTGCAAGCTTATGAGCTGCTTGATGGTGGTTGGGGGAAGCATTTCAAGGATTTCCTTGACTTTATTTGGATCTACCTCGATGCCTCATTTTGAGACTATGAAACCCAAGAGTTTTCTAGATGTGATGCCAAATACACACTTCTTGGGGTTTAGTCTGACTTTGTGTTCAATGAGGCGATCGAGGATCTTGCTTAGGTCATCGAGATGATCTAGGCACAAAAGAGATTTGGCCAACAAATCATCCATATAGTCTTCCAAATTTTTATGCATGTGATCATGGAATATGTATGTCATAGCACGTTGGTAGGTGGCACCAACGTTTTTAAGGCCAAAGGGCATGACCTTATAACAAAATGTCCCCCAAGGTGTCATGAACACCATTTTGAGTTGATCATCGGGATTGATACGAATCTGGTTGTATCTTGAGAAACCATCCATGAGGGAAAGCATTTTATGGCCTGCTATAGCATCTACCAATGCATCGATGCTAGGCAAGGGGAAATCATCCTTGGGACTCACTTTGTTTAGATCTCAAAAATCGATGCATATGCGAATCCTCCCATTTGGCTTCTTGATGGGTACCATGTTGGACAGCCATGGTGGGTAATCCACACAGATGACAAAATGTGCATCCAAAAGCTTTTTTAATTTGTCTTTTTCCATTAAGGCTACTTTTGGGTGCATCTTACGCAGTTTTTACTTGACTAGCTTGACTGTCAAATCAAGCGTTAGATTATTCATGACTAGCTATGGGTCTAGCCTCGAAATGTCTTTATAGGACCATGCAAAAACCTCCTTATTTTTAAGAATGGTAATGTAATCAGATTGTTTTTTGAGGGACAGACTTACCCCTAGCTTGATGATTCATTGATTCATTGGATCAAAGTCGATGTCTACGTCTATCGTCTCTTCGACTGACATGTGGGACCTATCCTCCAACTAGTGTGGAGTTGGGATCAGGTGGATATCATTTTCTAAATTTAGATCTACTTTTGGAGCATCGGGTTCCTCTTTAGCATGGAAGATATCCTGAGTTGGTCCTGGGATGAAATGAAGCATCTCATCGCAAGGCCAGTACTCTTATGGGGATGGTGGTGAGTTAGCACGATCCCAATATATGGCATATAGGTTTAGATACAATGGTCACGTTGGATCGAATGGATTGTATATGGGGGTAGTTAAGTCAATGGAGATCATGTTGATGAAGTGAATTTGGTCTCCATTACCATGTGGGTGGTGACTCGGACATCCTTGGTGATCTTTGTGCTCTGAATCTGGCTCTATGGGTATTGGCATGAATGGAATAGCCCTATTTATGGATAAAAGGACAGGGTCTACCCTTGGCACTGATGGATCTATAGGGTATCTGAGTAGAGGGTGATCTCTGTATGCCTAAAGTGGTGGATGTAGCACTTGGTCCAACTGTGCCTGGTTCAAATTCCACCTATGCCTTGGCCCCATGTTTAGCTATTCAAACATGTCATCAATGTCCATGGGGTATTGTTACTACTACATATGGTTGAGATATGCCATCTCAATCTCATATTCATAATCACTATCAGATATCCATAGGCCTTCGTTGGCTCCAAAAACTATTTAAAGCATGTGAGGCTCTTTCTGCTCGAGCAAGTTAATTTGGTCCCATCGGGGTTGTTCTGCTCTCTACGAGAGGACTTGATTTTCTTGTGGTGGCAATTGCTTGATTGGAGCATTGAAGGGGAACATTGCCATGAAGTTCTCCTGATAGTCATCTATGGGCGTCACTTGCGAGTGATTGCTATCAGACTCAAAAGGGTCCCAAGGTGCTACCTCATACTATGACTCATCTTCTGAAGATCCTTCTTGGATTTATCTATATCCCTTTTGGAGGCAAGTTCTTGAACTTTACCCTTTCTCGATCAAAGGGGAGGAATTTTTGAGGCCCACAAGGTTGGTTGTTAACAATGGGAGATAATCCCCTAATGTGTGTGTTGTGTTAGGATTGGCATATGGATCTTGTGCCAACCTATCCTTGTTGCCTAGCCCTAGGCCTTGCATGTTATCTACCAAGATGTCAAGGGGTAGAGGGTGGTTGAACCCTAATCCTGATTTGTCGTACGACATCTAATATCTTGGTTGACAAAGAACGCACACCCCTTGTTCATATCTACCTAACCCATATCCATGCCAATTACATTGGCCAAGGTATTTCAAAGTGAATTTTGGGATGGACAGATAGTTGACATTCTCAGCAAAGGGCTCTTCATCCTATTCCTCTTGCAGGTAAGGTTCAATGTCATTGTTGAGGCCCCCATATACAAAATTTGTCTAATTTGGTGGGTAGCCCAAAGGGACAATAGTGTCGATGGGGAGGTGAGGTCTCCCCATGTCCTGCATGGACTCAAGCGTAGGTGTTTCTACAATGTTCCACACTATATACTTCCCTAGGCCCATATTTTCCATATCAACTGTGATCATTGGCGGTTGAGGGGGAGGGAATGGGAGTTCTTCCTGAGTCCACTCCATTTCGGGTGAACTAGGCATCTCGACTTCCATTCGACTAGGCACCTCTTCGGTAGAGATGGTTGAGACTGATGGTAGTGCCTCTTCTATGTGTTTCTTGTGTTTGTCCTTCGGTGTGGCCACCATAGGTGGTGTTGTTGGTGAAGGACCAAATAATGAATATGGACCCGATTGGGGATTTGAGGGACTTAACAATGGGGATGTATGCAAAATCAGACCCTATTTGGATGGATTCAATTGAAAGCCCAAATGTATCGATGGAAGGGTCGATTGTGGCATCAGCTACATCACATTTCAATACTTTAAGGGATGTAATTCTATCGGGACTACATGCAATTGCCCTTCGTATGTGTACTTTAGGCATTGATGGGCTATCGAAGGGATACACTTCATGTCCCTGATCCAATGCTAGCCCAGCAAGATGTTGTAGGCCATATCACCTTCTAGGATGTGGCATAATGTAGGAATGGTCTTTTGTCCCACTTGGATGGGCAGGAAAATATTGTCAAACATCGAGCATATTGCATCATTGAATGCTCGGAGAGTATAGGTGGAGGCCACAATGTGAGATGCTGGCAACATGAGGTGTTTCAATGCCACTATTGTGATTATATTTTTGGACGAGCTAGTGTCCACAAACACCCTCTTAAATGGAATCCCATTGACCCATGCAATGACGTGCAAGGGTGGATCTACCATATCACTAGTAATCGATTTTAGTTCGTCTTCTCTAAAGGTGATGAATAGTTCTATACATCATTTTACATGTCCAAAAACGTTTTTGAAAGAGTTTGCTTCGTTGGTATGTAGCTCAATGACTTTGAGTATCTCCATTAGAGCCTCTCGATGGGGCGATGATTGTTGTATGATATCATAGATGGAAAGCCTAGCCAACATGGTCCTTAAACTTTGGGTAAGTTTAGTCTGAATTGTGGTCACTAGTCTAGGTAGAGGAGGTTGCATAGGGTGTTGTTGAGGATATGACGTTGATGGAACCTCTCTTGTAGCTACAGCAAGGGCAGTTGTGCTTGGATACCTCTTCTTCTATGTCACTATACTTATCATCCCTACATACCCCTGCATGGGGCAATTTTGTGTCACCTCATTGACTTGAAGGGAGGTAAGGAAGCTTTGAAATAAATGTTCTCCACCAATTTCCATAGGCCACCATGGTCTCATCCTCATACTATCTAAGGCTAGCTAGGTCACTTAATGATGCCTTCTTGGTGTTGAAAGCAAAATGTTCAAGGAATGCGTCCACTAGCTGGTCCAGGTTTCAGATGCTATGCTTCGACAACTGGGTAAACCAATTTGAGGTAGGGCCTACGAACATGGTTATAAATTTTCTTAGAAGCAAATCATCATTGTCATGAATGCCAAAGCATTGGCTTATGAATCTTGTCACATGCTCTTGGGCATCCTCATCCCCTCTAAATATTGCCAATTGAGGAATTTTGAAGTGTTCAGGGTATGGGGGTGCCGGTACTAAAGGATGCACCGAGTGACTATAGAGATGGCATAAAGTGGGCTTTTGGGGGCCAAAAGTCTTGGTCTCCATAGACTCTAAGTGCTCCAGTAGTGCTTTGTATGCATCAGAAGATTTGATCTCTTCCTCTTTGGTTTGTTCCCGTTGTGAGTCGTGGGGAACTTAAGGCCTATGGAGGGGCAACCAGGTAGCACCCCCTTGCCTTGGTAGGGCGTTTTAGCCCAGTATTCTTCTTGATATAATTACTCATAGGCTTCTTGAGGAGTTCTTGGGCATGACCTATAAACATGGGTGGGTTCCCACGAAGGGTGCCCATCATTGGCTCTAGGGGTGGTCTCTCGCTTAGGTCTGGGAGGTCTTAGAGGCAACACTTGATAAGGTCATGGTGACCTGTCTCGCAGCAAGGGTTTGTGCCTCTCATACAACTTTGTCCTATGCATGCGAGGGGTTGGGACCCTCTTAGGTACAATGTTCTAGAGCAACTCATATGTTTGACGCTGAATGCACTCTTTTCTAAGGTGATACAGGTGCTCTAACTATTGTTGGTCTTGCTCAAGCTGCGTGTTTTGCACTTGGTGGGTGACATATTTGGAAAATGCCAAGTTGATTTGTTCTACTACCTTGAGTCTAGGAGGCATATATGCCTCCCCTACACATCTATCTTAGTCATGGTGATCTGAGATATCTTTAGGTCACTTCCCTCTATCAAAGTTAGCAAAATTCACCTGAGGCTCTGGCTTTAGTAGATGATCCTGATAAATAGCAGGTGTGGAAGGGCATTGTTCCCGTGTTGTGTATTGCTATTGAGGAATGTAGTGGTTTTCCTCATGATCCATTTCATATATGTGAAAGGGGCGAGCAGAGTTGGCTCGCATTGTCTGAAGACCCTTGCACTCTAGATTTGGCCTATTGTTTCTGATAGTAATAAGGGGTAGAGGAGGGATGATGTAATCATGTGGCCCCTCCTTCTGGACCCTATGTTGTTCTAGCACTTCATCGTGTGATGGACACTCATAACGAGTGTCTTAGGGAGCCCTCTCATTTATGTTGAGTGCCACATGTATGGACTCCTCCTGAAAGGGTCTATGTTGCATGGGCATGCCCCTCGAAGGGGTTCCTGTATAGTCCTATTCCATCATGGTATGATGTGGACTATTTTGTGGGTCAGGCCACCAAGGTGGTATGACCAAATCCTTGGGACTATAGCGGAGGTGACTTATGCCCCCTTGTACACTTTGTACAGCTTTTGCCCATGATTAGGATTTGCAACGGGTGTACACCATGGTGGTGTCCCTATACAAGATATGTAGGTTTTTATCTTCTTTACAATTTTTTATGCTACACTAAAAAAAATGGGACCACATAATAAAAGCAATGATTATATCGTTTATAGATTAAAGGTGTGCCCTAGATCTAGTTTAGTGTGTTTTGATTTTGTGGTGAAAACCTTGTAAAGAAAATTTTGTTGTATATGCAATATGAGGGCTCTTATATCTCCCAAAATGGTTGCCCCTTCAATATACCACTTCCAGGCCATTATACTGAACCTCTCAATATACCCACCCTTATGTGAGGGAAACTATTGGTACGTGAGAGCAGAATAGTACGTGGAACATAGGCGATACGAAAGGGGAATCACCCTACTTTTGACACCTACCATAGAAGACTTATCCTCATGCACTGTGAATCACCCCAGATACACTTGGTTAGCTTTCATCAGGATTTACGTCTAGCAGCAATAGCGATCGGGGTTATGTATGTAAAAATTCAAGCCAAGGTGGTGATGAAATCCACCATTGGTCTTGATCAAGTGTTGGGGTTTTATGACCAACTCCTTGATGTTTATATTATCACATGGTGTGTGTGGTAATTTTTACTTGCACAAATAAAGGAAAAATGCAGTAAAATTTTCCATGCAAGCAAAGAAAATAGAAAAATAACAAAAACAAAGACAGAAAAATACATAGGATGTTCAAAAAACCTACCTCTTCTCTACCCAAACCGGATGCCTCTGATTTTCTACTCAAAAAATGCATAGAGAGCTAATCGTCTCAGGGTGGGATGAATAGAAAATATGTATTCATCATAGGGTGGGATGAATATCTTATTTTTCCCGAGGTGGCATGAATTCTAGTTTGTATTCGTCACCGGGTGGCACGAGCAGTAGTCCAGCGCTTGAAGGATTAACACCTACATATAAAAACACAAAATTTTGATCAAATATTTGATCACAAAATCAGGGGATAGGATCCCACCATGATCACCACTGAAAGCACTAGGATACAGAAGCAATGGCATATCGGGTGCGATGCAAACAAAAGCAAATGTAACGCTAGCTCCTACGAATGAAGAAAGGACTAAAGTGCATGAAAATGGAAAACAAATGAACTGAAATGAGATATAAAGCAAATGTAAAGTGCAACCCTTTTTTTTATTAATTTTTCTTTGATATCATGTTACAATATGTCTCCTTCCTTTTTAGGGTCCAGGAGTGTTAGATATAGTTTTGTTACACCACGGATGGTACACTTTCCTTCGGGATCTTTCGCGTGCCCACATTTGAAATGGGCGGGCCAAACATCACCACCGCTTGCATGAATACATTTGTAGTTCCTTGCTACCTCTTTGGTGTCAAGATCCTACATTCATAGAAATAGCAAATGATTAATAGCACTTGTGGATGGAGGGAAACATGAAATCCCCAAGGCCTCCGGTTAATGCATGCATGAAATAATTAAAATGGTAATTAAAACATGTTAGAATAGGATGAAATTTGGATAGAAGCATTAAAAAACCATCATGAACACACTTCAAAAGGAACAGTCAAGAAATCTACTATATATTTCTAATCGCTCCGGGGTGGGACGATTAGGACTATCATAAAATGTCAGAAAGCAACCTCCTAAATGTCCCATATAGAGGCCTCCAAAACATATGCAAAGTTGGGGTTAGGAAAAATAGGGAATTTTGAGATGACCCAGAAGGGTATATTTTATAGATTTGGCCCCAATATCCCTATATCTAAAGATGCTCCATGTATGTTAGTGAAAGCAAAAAACAATGAAAACATAGTCAAAATTCATTAGAATGGCATGAAATTTGAATGGCAGCATATATGCATGACATAAAATAATATGCAAAATAAATAGTGAAGAAATATGATATAGATTTCTAATCGCTCTTGGGTGGGGCGATTAGGACTGCAGTAGTGCGGGGGGCACCTAGGGGTAGGACACCCACCGTTTGGGGCTTGGTTTCAACACCAATCCACTTGGGATGGGTCCAAAACCTCCTAGGGGGTTGTTTTAGAAAATTGGGTGGGGTATTGTGGCCAAATGTTTAGGTTTTGGGTTCGAATTACGCTTCCAATGTTCACCCAATAACTACCATTCCAAAAGAGAGATCAAGGATGTAAAAAGCACAAGTGAGGTGTGAGGATGTAATTCGGTAGCACTCCATTGCTCCAAATGATCCTGCTCTATTCTAATTTTGGGGTGAGAAGACTCACCATTTTATAAACCTGAAGGTCTGCTTGTAATGTGCATGTAGGGGCACCATTTGGCCATCATGCCTTCCCAAGGGAGAGAATATTCCTCCCTGATTAAGGGCTCCATGACTACATCTATGACTACCTCTTTGAGCTCAAAAATTCTCACTCACACTCCCATGCATTGAAGGTGGAGTTGAGTGGCGGATCTGAGCTACCATTTGTCAAGGTTTGACCTTTTGCCTATCAAACCTGCTATTCGCCCCACCTTGGAGTGATTGTTGCTAATCATCCCAGGGTGGGGCAAATAGCATTTTATTTGTCCTAGGGTGTAACGAGTAAGGATCAGGGTGCTTGAAAGGTTCCAAATTGACCTCTGACCTTCCAAAACTACTTTGGGAGTGGTTAGGACCATTGTTTAACCTTTGGGGGCTACCTTAGGGGCTATGTATGCCAATTCGGTTAGTGCTTGTATCCACATGATCAAATAGGTGTTTTTTTGCTATCTATAGTGCATATTCAAGAAGGATAATAAAAATATTCTTGATGAAGCAAATTGTATCACTAATCAAAATTTACCTCTTGTTTTGGTTTCTAGGTTGATTAAGCCACCTATAATTTTCTATAATAAAGATAAGAATAATATCACCAAGTTCAGTACCAAACTCAAGGATATATTTATGAAATTAAATGCTACATAATTGAGTTGGTTGGATTTGGACCTATCCTTTGACAAGGTGGTGGAGCTTAATGATATCAAATATTATATTATTATTTTTAAGATATTAGTTGTATTTTTTTTTTTTAGGGTGTAATAGGAATAATAATATAGCTTGACTGAAATTTTTATTCTCTTTTTAATTGTAGATAGATTAATAATTGGATCATGTAGATTTTGTATTTATAGAGGACTTCAAATTCTAGCCAATGATTCTCTCATCTCTAATCTTATTTACTTTTATGATTCTATGTGAAATTGTTATGATTTTTATCAATTATAGATTTTCACAAAGGATTTTAAAAATATGGAGGCTAAGGATAAGCATATTAAGATCATGTTAGAGTCTCTAGAGAAATCAAAAACATCTTATGTCTACTAAAATAACCTTGTAAGCATGATAATAGAAAATTGTAGTTAAGTTTGCAAAGTGTGAAGGCAAGATTTTAGATGATGACGAAAATATTGAAGGGTCCTGCCTATTTCATTGAAAACCAACCCACTAAACCTTCTATTTAGGGGATTAAGATGGTATCATAAATATATTCTCTTGTTAGACCATTACTTAAATTATAGGTGATGTTGGAATATGTAATTTCATCTTATTTGCCCAAGGTCACATTGTATAATGTAATAAGGCATATACCTAAGAGACATTATTTTCTAAATGAAGATTTATATATTAGACTACATATACATTAAAACCTTGTGCAATTAATATATTCATGCCTACATTATGTTTATGTATTAAATTATGTAAACATAAAGGTATTTATACATGTGTTATAGTAGATTTATTTCAATAGTGTTTGACCTTTATCTTGATTATTGAATGTTTTGAGTTTAATGATGTACTATAATCCTTGTGTAATTGCTCTTTTATTTTAATTTGCTCTAAATTCCTCTAGGTATGAGATTTCATAGATTATTTTTTGGGTAACTATTTAAATTTAATAATTTTTTTAAATATATATCATATTTAAAAATATGATTTTTAATGAAGACACCTTAAAAATTGAGTTGCTCTTATAAAATGACTTGTCCTCTATTATTATTTTTATATATTTTCATGTATATTAAAATTGATCCAAATTGTTTATATATTTATCAATAAACCCTAATAAATATTTTCATATTTAATAGTTGAATAAATGATCACCAAAAATACTCTTATATCATAATCTAAATTTAAACATTAAACACTTCAATCAAATTTTTATTTTAAACATATATATATATATATATATATATATATATATATATATATATATATAATTTTAAAAATAATATATAATATTATGTAAAAGGATAGATATGTTTGTAGTCTCCAAGTACTTGTCAATAGGATCCTCAATTACATTTCCTAAATGGTTGGGTCTCATTAACTTTATTTTTACCTAATAAACTAGGATTTATAATATTATATAGTTAACTCCTCAAGTTGAAATTGAAATGTAATAACAATAAAGAATTTCACCCAATGTGGATAACACCACTAGATTAAAAAATTATTAAGTGTGGTGACCAATTATATGGTATAACACCTTTTTTATAACCAACAAAGCATTTTTCTTCTATTGAAAAATAAATAAATTAACAATCACCATTACTTACTATTACCATTATACTATTTTTTGTTTCATTTGATTTTCTACAACCAATGATCCATTTTAAGAAATTGTAATACTTTTTCTTACAATATTAACTAATTTTTATACTTAAATTTGGAGAACTTTAGTTTGGATTTCTAAAAGTTTGATCCGATTACGAAGGAGACACATGGTCAAAATACAAAGGCCACTGCATTTTTTATACACATTTGATGGTGAGGAACTTTCTCATTTTTGTGACAAAGGAAGTTCCTCTCCAAGAAGGACAATGGGTTTGTTTGGGAGGACCTCCTTCCACAATAGAAATAGGTCCTAGTGTGATTTAAAAAATATCTTTCCCTTTGAGAAACTTCCATATGGTGTTTCTAAACTATTTGAAGGATGTGAAATTAATCAACATTCCAGAATACCTCTTAAAATTGATAGATTTTTTTATCGATATTGTCCACAAATGGAAATCAATGTATCCAAAGGATGAAGGTATTCACCTGATCATATACATATACATCAATCAAAATCCAGACCATAGAATCATTGTAGTTTATCATCGATGGTTAATCCCATACTTGAGCCTATCTCGAGTTCACCTTTGGCACTTCTGGAAGCTATCCTTGAGGGCCTAGTCATTAATGTTGATGCTGGAACCACTAGTAGGGCAGAAAATATGATATTGGTGGGAGGTTCATCCTCAACTCCTAGAAGACATTCTTCCTATGTCAAGTCCTCCATGAAAAAAAAAATAGAGCATATGCTAATCAAAAAACAAATAAAAACTACAAGTAGAAATATGAACATATAAAATGAAGGACTCAATAAATACATAGAAACATATATTTATTTAGAGGAACTCTGCAATGCAATATTACATACATACAATTCTCTTTTATAATCACAAAATGGGAGGAATCTCTAATTTTCCCACCCAAACAACCTTCTAGAATTTTCTAGGGTTTACTAGTCTTCTGGAATCTTCCAGGTCATACCAAAAAACATAAATTCTCCACAAAAATGGGTTTCCATGAACTTTCTATAAGGTTCCATCATTAAAAAAGAAAATCATGCAACACCTGCACATTATAACAAACTCCCACTTGATGTAGGATTTTTTTGCAATCTTTTATCTCAATCTCATTGTTGCAAAATTGGTGCTTTTGAGCTATGACAACCTTAGTAAGTGCATCTGTTGCATTCTCTTGAGTTTTGCATTTGATTAGGTTGATCATTCCACTCTCCACCATATCACGCACAAAATGATATTTCACTACAATGTGTTTTGTCCTTTCATAGAATGATGAAGAATATGCAAGTGCTATTGCACTTTGGCTGTCACATTTTATTCCAACATATTCTTGGTTCAAATGCAAACCTTTGCACAACCTCATAAACCAAACAACTTCTTTTGCAACATCAGTTGCAGTGATATATTCAGCTTCAACACTTGACAAAGCTACAACAGTTTACTTTTTACTCCTCCAACTCATTGCACCACCATACAAAGTGAAGATATATCCTCTTGTTGACTTACGATTATCCAAGTCACCTACCCAATATGCATCTACATGTCCCTGCAAACAAAACTCTTCATTCTTCTTGGGTTGATAACACAAAACATGATCTTTAGTACCTTGTAAATATCTGAAAATTCTTTTTATAGTAGTCCAATGTTCCTTTCTAGGATTGGACATATATCTACTGACCATACCAACTGCATGAGCAATATCAGGCCTGGTACATACCATTGCATACATTAGTGAGCCCACAACCTCTGCATATGGAATTTTCTTCATCCTCTCCTTTTCTTCAGTTGTAGTTGGACACATTTTTGCAGATAATTTAACTCTAGGTTGCAAAGGAGTTTTGGCAGGTTTACTATCTTGCATTCCAAATTCTTTCAAAATCTGGTTAATGTAATCCTTTTGGAAAAGCCATAATTTTCTACTCTTGTGATCTTTGACAATATCAATGCCCAAGCAATGGCGTGCCTGACCCAAGTCCTTCATATCAAAGTTCTTTGACAATAACTCCTTAGTTTTTGAAATCAATTGCTTATTATTTCCAATCAGGAGGATGTCATCCACATACAAAACCAAAATTACAAAACTTTTACTTTTTGTTTTGTAATACACACATGGATCTGCAGGGTTACAAAAAAATCCAATCTGCAACACATAACTATCAAACTTTTGGTACCATTCTCTAGGAGACTACTTCAATCCGTAGAGAGATTTTTTCAACCTACAAACAACACCTGCACCTCCTACTTCAAAACCTTCAGGCTGCTACATGTATATTTCCTCCTTCAAATATCCATGTAGGAATGCAGTTTTAACATCCATTTGTTCAACTTCTAAATCAAAAGTAGCAGCATATGCAAGAAAAAGTCTAATAGAAGATAACTTCATAGTGGGAGCATAAGTTTGATGAAAATCAATACCTAGGATCTGAGAGAACCCTTTTGCAACCAATATGGCCTTGTATCTTTCCATAGACCCATCAGGCCTTAACTTCTTTCTAAACACCCATTTGCTGCCTACTATATTTCTCCCAGTAGGTTGTTGAACTAAATCCCATGCATGGTTCTTCTTCATTGAATCCATTTCTTCCTGCATGGCCTTCTTCCAATGCTCTTTCTTCAGACTGTTCATGGCATCTTCAAATGTGAGAGGATCATCACTAGCAACTGTAAATCCACAAAAATAATCCTGAAGCCTATTGGGAAGATGTTTCTCTCTTCTAGTTCTTCTAGGCTACTCCACTGATTCTTGGACCTCTTCTCTGCAAGGTGGATAATCAGGTTGCATTATTTGTTGATCCTCTTGATGCACCTCTTCAGGCATATAAGCAGGTAAATCTTCACCAGGTCCTTGTAGGTTGGAAACTCTATCTGAAATATCAAAAGATATTATTTCTTGAGGTTGATAGGGTTGAGCATGTGCTTCATTTGAAGGTTGACCTAACATAGTGCATTCATGCACACTAACCTTCTCTTTCAACTATTGTTGTGATTCATGTTGTTGAATATCTCTAGTTGTCTTAATTTCCTTAAAAATCACATCTCTACTGAAAACACTTCTATGTTCATATGGAATCCATAATTTATATCCTTTTGTTCCAACAACTTCTCCATAACCAACAAGAATGCATTTCTTAGATTTTTCATCCAATTTTTTCCTCTTTTCAATAGGAATGTGCATAAAGGCCTCACAACCAAAAACCCTCAGGTGAGAGATAGATGGTTTTCTCCCACTCCAAGCCTCTTCTGGTGTCTTGTCATTCAAAGTAGTGCATGGTGATAAATTAACCAAATAGCTGGTAGTTGAAATTGCTTCAACCCAAAACCCTTTACTGAGATTTGCATCTGATAACATGCTCCTCATCTTCTCCAATAGTGTTCTATTCATTCTCTCTGCTACTCCATTCTGTTGAGGAGAATAAGGTGTAGTATTTTGTCTAAAGATGCCTTTCTTCCTATAAAACTCTTCAAATTTAGTAGAATAGTATTCTCCTCCATTGTCACTACACAATATCTTAAGTTGCCTGCCTGTCTGCCTTTCTACATTAGCAACAAACCTTTTAAAATGATCAAGTATGTCACTCTTTTTCTTCAAAAATATAGTCCATACTTTTTTGCTATGATCATCAATAAAAGTGGTAAAATATAGAGCACCACCAATAGATGGAGTATCCATAGGACCACAAATATCTGTATGAACAAGATCTAAAATAGATTTAGCTCTATGTGGGTGAGGAGAGAAGCTTACCCTTTTTGTTTGCCCATCACACAGGATTCACAAAAGCTGAGAGTGTTGGAGCTGATATCCTTGAGGCCATACACCATACCTTTGCTGACCAACTGCTTCAAGTTGGTTTCTCCTAGATGACCAAGTCTTCTGTGCCAAAGAAGACAATCTCCAACATCTGCTTCATCATTTTTATCAATTGCATTGCAATGGATTTTCTCACAAGGGCTGACATCCAATTTGAACAAAGTTCCTTTCTTCTTTCCTTTTGCAAGCACTAGTGCACCTCTGGTGAGCTTGCATCCTTCATCTGAGAAGGTAACTATTACTCCTTTTTCAACTAATTGTCCAACTGAGAGAAGATTTCTTCTCAACTGAGGGATATATCTAACTTTTTGCAAATACTTAACTTTTCCACTTGAATCCCTCATAGGAACTGTACCTTCTCCTTCTACATCACAAAATGCATTATCACCCATATAAAATTTTACACCATTTACCTCTTTATAGTTGACAAACCACTCATGGTGTGGTGTCATGTGGAAAGAGGCTCCTGAATCTATAATCCAATCTTCAAGACACACTTCAGTTGATAGATAGGAAGAAGCAAGAAACATGGAGTTTTCATCTACAACTTTCTCAGTTGTCTCTTCTTCTACTACCTTTTCAATTTTCTTCTTCAACAAGGGACAATGAAACTTGATATACCCATTTTTGTGATAGTAGTAGCATTCCACATTGCTAAAATTTTTCTTTCCTATGTTGGATGATCTGCCTCTGCCTCTAGACTTGCTTCTCCCACTGGATTTACCTTTTCCTCTTTCCTTTGAGTATCCACGTGCTAAATAGACCTCTAAAGTGGATGCTTCACTAGTAGATATCCTTCTTGTCTCCTCATTCAATAGTTGGCTAACCATTGACTCCATCTACAACTTGTCAGAAGTAGCACTTATGGCAGTAATAAGATTCTCCCATGAGTCTGGCATGTTGATTAATAGTGCCAAACACTGATCTTCATCACTCCATTTATCACCAATGGAGTTTAGCTACTTCATTAGCATATTAAAATCATTCAAGTGGTCTGAGAACTTACCACTCTCCTTCATCTTGAGATTTTCCAGCTTCTTCCACAACATTAACTTGTTCACTATTGACTTGGAAGCGTAGATGCTCTCCAACTTTTTCCACATATCTTGAGCAGATTGTGCTTCTATCACATTTAAAATCATAGAGTCTGCTAAACTCAGTCTAATAAGGGCCATTGCTTTTCTATCCAGCTTATTAAACTCCTCTTGTGCCATCCTAGTGGGCTTTCCACTGACTGCAACCCACAAGTCCCTTTCCACCAGTAAGTCCTCCATTTTGATCTTCCACAATGTGAAGTTTGATCCATTGAACTTCTCAATCTCTAGTTTGTTGCTCATTTTTTGTGAATCTTTCTCTACTCCCACTCAAATTGTGAACCAATGCACGAACCCTCAGGAGCACTCCAAAATAAAGACACAACAACCAATGTTGTAGAGAGGGAGAGCACGATTCACTACCAAAGCATATACAACTGCCTCTCTTCCACTATAGTGCTCTGATACCATGAAAAGAAAAAATAGAGCATATGCTGAACAAACACAGAATAAAAACTGCAAGTAAAAATATGAACAATAGATGAAAGGAGGACTCAATAAATACAAAGAAACATATATTTATTTAGAGGAACTCTGCAATGCCATATTACATACATACAATTCTCTTTTATAATCACAAAATGGGAGGAATCTCTAATTTTCCCACCCAAACAACCTTCTAGAATTTTCTAGGGTTTACTAGTCTTCTGGAATCTTCCAGGTCATACCAAAAAGCATAAATTCCACAAAAATGAGGTTTTCATGAACTTTCCATAAGGTTCCATCATTAAACAGGAAAATCATGCAACACCTACACATTATAACACTCCAATGAGAAATGTAAGAACGTGATGTCTGATAACATCTCCATAATTGAGCATGCATCCCCTGCTCGCAAGCTGTAGAAGACCCTAGCTGGACCATCCCCTAGTTCACTTTTTTTTTAGGCGGTGGGTGATGTAGACGAGATGTAATATTTGGATGATATCATTTTACTAGCTATGCCAATGCTCATGAGGGCTTGCATGATAATAAACTAGATAAAATCCCAAAAACTAGCCAATCCAGAGAGAATGATCCCAAAGACAACAATGATGAAGACTACATCCCAAAATAATGTGTTGTGTTTGGCTTTTTTTTAAACTTTCTTCTATATGAAACTTTATGTTTGTGTGCTTGCCTAGTCTTTTCCTCTTTTGTTTTGTTGATTTTTAGTTCCATGGTCACCAAATGTGGCCCCTTTTTTAACTATGTTTCGATCTGGTTTTCTTTAAAAATCTTTTATCAATCGAAAAAAATATATATACACTAGGCTTTCAAAAGGTGTGATCCGAAGGCAATTTCACTTAGATACAAGCATTCGCATCTTTGTGAGGACTAGAACTAGGCTCCCATAAACCTGCTAATGGACTAAGATGAACCTATTGATCGATTGAGCATGGAAATCATCTTCAATTTGTCACACATGAATTAAATATGCATGAAACTTTTACGTCAAACATGATGTATAAGTTCACAATCAAGCTTGGGCATTGAAACAAGGATGAACAGGCCATTGAAACAAGGGTCAAGAGGCCTCAGCCTGGCCTTGTTGTTATTATAGTTCAGCCATGGTTTATATTTCGTATGCGTGCTAAATACAACATTACAGACATAATCACCCTTGTACATTTAGTTACAAGTCCCATGGAAAATGGGTATAAATAAGAATTGCTTGGTCATGTAAAAGGGTAACCTACAATCTCTTATTGTTTTTCTAATATTTATGATATATCTCTTCCTAAAACTACATAAGCATTTTTAGGAGGGTTATGCATAGTGACTAATCATGGTTAATTAACGAATATTCCTAAATCTACATAAGCCTTTATGGCAGGTTTACTATATTACATTCCAAATTCTTTTAAAATATGGTTAATGTAATCCTTTTGGGAAAGCCATAATTGGCTACCCTTACAATCTCTGATAATATCAATACCCAGGCAATGGCATTCCTGACCCAAGTCCTTCATATCAAATTTATTTGACAATAACTCATTTTTTGAAATCAATTGCTTATTATTTCCAATTAGGAGGACATTGTCCACATACAAAACAAAAATTACAAAACTTTTACTTTCATTTTTGTAATACATACATGGATCTACAGGATTATGAAAAAATCCAATCTACAACACATAATTGTTAAACTTTTGGTACCATTCTATAGGAGACTGTTTCAATCCATAGAGAGATTTTTTGAACCTACAAACAACACCTGCACCTCCTACTTCAAAATATTTAGGCTATTGCATGTATATTTCCTCTAAATATCCACATAGGAATGCATTTTTAACATCCATTTCTTCAACCTCTAAATCAAAAATAGCAACATATACAAGCAAAAGTCTAATCGAAGATAACTTCACAGTGGGATCATAATTTTTATGAAAATCAATACCTAGGATCTAAGAGAACCCTTTTACAACCAATATGGCCTTGTATCTTTCCACATACCCATCAGGCCTTAAATTCTTTCTGAACACCCACTTGTTGCCTACTATATTTCTCCCAGTAGGTTATTGAACTAAATCCCATGCATGGTTCTTATTCATTGAATCCATTCTTCATGCATGGAAATCTTCCAATCCTATTTTTCTAGACTATTCATGGCATCTTCAAACGTGAGAGGATCATCACCACCGATTGTAAATCCACAAAATTAATCCTAAAGCCTATTGGAAAGATATTTCTCTCTTCTAGTTATTCTAGGCCACTCCATTGATTCTTGGACCTCTTATCTACAAGGTGGATAATGAGGCCGCATAATTTGTTGATCCTCTTGATGCACCTCTCTAGGAATATAAGTAGGTAAATCTTCACCAGGTCCTTGTAGGTTGGAAACTCTATCTAAAATATCAAAAGATATTATTTCTTGAGGCTGATAGGGCTGAGCATGTGTATAACTTGAAGTCTGACCTAACATAGTGTATTCATGCACACCAACCATCTCTTTCAACTATTGTTGTAATTCATGTTGTTGAATATATCTATTTGCCTTAATTTCCTTGAAAATCACATCTCTACTAAATAGACTTCTATGTTCATCCAAAATCTATAATTTATATCCTTTTGTTCCAAAAAATTCTCCATAACCAACAAGAATGTATTTCTTAGATTTTTCATCCAATTTTTTCCTCTTTTTAGTAGGAATGTGCATAAAGGCTTCACAACCAAAAACCCTTAGGTGAGAGATAGATGGTTTTCTCCCACTCCAAGCCTCTTCAAGTGTCTTGTCACTCAAAGTAGTGCATGGTGATAAATTAACCAAATAGTTGGTAGTTAAAATTACTTTAGTTCAAAATCCTTTATTGAGATTTGCATATGATAACTTTCTCCTCATCTTCTTCAATAGTGTTGTATTCATTTTCTTTGCTACTCCATTCTGTTGAGGAGAATAAGGTGGAGTCTTTTGTCTAAAGATGCATTTTTTCCTACAAAACTCTTCAAATTTAGTAGAACATTATTCTCCTCCATTGTCACTATGCAATATCTTATGTTTTTTGTTTGTCTACCTTTCTGCATTAGTAAAAAACTTTTAAAATGATCAAGTATGCCACTATTTTTCTTCAAAAATATAGTCCATACTTTTTTTCTATGATCATCAATAAAAGTAGCAAACTATATAACACCACCAATTGATGGAGTATTCATAGGACCACAAATATTCGTATGAAAAATATCCAAAATAAATTTATCTCTATGTGGGTGAGGAAAGAAGCTTACCCTTTTTTGTTTTCCCATCACACAAGATTCAAAAAAGCTAAGAGTTTTGGAGCTGATATCCTTGAGGCCATACACCACACCTTTGTTAACCAACTACTTCAATATGGTTTCTCCCAGATGACCAAGTCATCTATGCCAAAGAAGACAATCTCCAACATCTGCTTCATCATTTTTCTCAGTTGTATTACAATGACTTTTATCATAAGGTTTGACATCCAATTTGAACAAAGTTCATTTCTTATTTCCTTTTGCAAGCACTATTGCACCTCAGGTGAGCTTGCATCCTTCATCTGATAAGGTAACAATTTTTCCTTTTTCATCCAATTGTCCAACTGAGAGAAGATTTATTCTCAACTAAGGGACATATTTAAATTTTTGTAAATACTTAACTTTTTCACATGAATCCCTCATAGGAGTTGTACCTTCTCCTTCTACATCAAAAAATGCATTATCACCCATATAAAATTTTACATAATTTACCTCTTTATAGTTGAAAAACCACTCATGGTGTGGTGTCATGTGGAAAGAGGCTCATGAATATATAATATAGTCTTTAGGACACACTTCAGCTGACATATAGGATGAAGCGAGAAATATGGAGTTTTTATCTACAACTTTATTAGTTGTCTCTTCTTCTACTACCTTTTTCAGTTTTCTTCTTCAACAAGGGAAAATGAAACTTGATATCCCCATTTTTGTGATAGTAGTAGCATTCCACATTGCTAAAAATTTTTTTTCTATGTTGGCCGATCTACCTCTGCCTCTAGACTTGCTTCTTCCACTGGATCTACCTTTTCCTCTTTTCTTTGAGAATCCATGCGCTAAATAGATCTCTGAAGTGGATGCTTCACTAGTGGATTTCCTTCTTGTCTCCTCATTCAACAACTTGTTAAACACTGACTTCATATGAAACTTGTCATAAGAAGCACTTATGGCAGTAATAATATTCTCCCATGAGTTTGGTATGTTGATTAATAGTGCTAGACACTGATCTTCATCACTCCATTTAGCACCAATGGAGTTTAGCTGCTTTAGTAACATATTAAAATTATTCAAGTGGTGTGAGAACTTACCACTCTCCTTTATTCTGAGATTTACCAGCTTCTTTCGCAACATTAACTTGTTCACTATTGACTTAGAAGTATAGATGCTCTTCAATTTTTTCCACATATCATGAGCAGACTGTTCTTTTGTCATATTTAAAATCACAAAGTATGGTAAACTTAGTCTAATAAGGGTCATTGCTTTTCTATCCATCTTATTAAACTCCTCTTGTGCCATCCCAATGGGATTTCCACTAACTGGAATTCACAAGTCCCTTTCCACTAGTAAGTCCTCCATTTTGATCTTCCACAATGTGAAGTTCGATCCATTGAACTTCTCAATCTCTAGTTTACTACTCATTTTCTATGAATTCTTCTCTAGTCCCACTAAAATTGTGAACCAATGCACGAACCCTCAAGAGCACTCCAAAATAAAGATACAATAACCAATTTTACAGATAGGGAGAGCACAAAATACTACCAAAGCATATACAACTACGTCTCTTCCACTATAGTGCTCTAATACCATGAAAATAAAAAATAGAGCATATGCTACTTAAAAATCAAATAAAAACTGCAAGAAGAAAGTTGAAAAAAAGATAAAAGAAGGATACAATAGATACAGAGAAAATAGAGGAACTCTGCAATCCCATATTACATTCATACAATTCTCTTTTATAATCACAAAATGGGAGGAATCTCTAATTTTCCCACTCAAACAACCTTGTGGAAATTTCTAGGGTTTACTAATCTTCTGGAATCTTCTAAGTCATACAAAAATGTATAAATTCCACCAAAAAGGGGTTTCCGTGAACTTTTGAGAAGGTTCCATCATTAAAAAAGAAAATCATGCAGCACCTGCACATTATAACACTGCAATAAGAAATGTAAGAACGTGTTGTCTACTAAGGTCTCCGCAATTGAGTACGCATCCCCTGCTCGTAAGCTGCAGAAGACCCTAGCTAGGCCGTTCCCTGCTTCACTTTCCATTTAGACGGTGGGTGACATAGACAAGATGTCAGATTCAGATGATATCCTTTCACTGGCTACGTCAATGCTCATGAGGGATGGCAAGATTATCAACGAAATAAAAGCCGAGAAAGCTGGCCAATACAGGAAGACTGATCCCAAAGACAACAATGATGAAGACTATATCCCGGAATAATGTGATGTGTTTGGCTCTTTGGACTGTCTGTCGTCTGAAACTTTCTGTTCCTGTGCTTGCCTACGGGTCTTTTCTTCTTCTGTTCCGTGATCACCAGATGTGGCCCCTTTTTTTTCTGTGTCCCGTTTTGGGTCCCTGATCCCTTCAAAAACCCGTTATCAATAAAAAAAAATATATACACTGGGCTTTCAAAAGGTTCGATCCGAAGGCAATGCCGCTTAGAGACAAGCATTCGCACCTCCAACAGGACTAGAACTGGGCTCCCATAAACCCGCTACGGGACTGAGATGAACCTGCTGATTGGTTGAGCGTGGAAATCGTCTTCAATTTGTTGCACATGAATTCAATACGCATGAATTTTTCGCGTCAAACATGATGCATGGGTTCACAAGCAAGCTTGGGCATTGAAACACGCGTGAACAGGCCATTGAAACAAGGGTGAAGAGGCCTTAGCCTGGCCTTGCTGTTATTACAGTGCTGCCATGGTTTAGATTTCGTATGCGTGCCAAATACAGCATTGCAGGCGTAATCACCCTTGTACATTTAGTTACAAGTCCCACGGAAAGCCCATCGACTGTTGTTCCTTTCCACCCAACTGTCATTGCCATTCCTTGAACCGATGGTTGCACGACAACATTTTTCGTTGAATATTTATGCTACTGAAAATGCCGGGATGCTGTCTTCCATAACCTGCGGATTTGGATCAGGAAACGTCCTATGATTTGTGAGTGCAAATCCCTCAGTCATGGTGAGCAAATTCTTTTGACTAGGCCAAGTTACGTCGAAGAGCGGGTTGGCAATGTCTGAGAGAGAACGAAGTTCATGGTCAGCTAGACTCATTTTATATGTAATCGAATTTATGTTATGGAGGTACAAAATAGAAAACACTAACAGGTACTGCTTATAGCAATTCTCAGAAAAAATAAAGTCCTACAAACTAGGATTATATCTAATAACATGGAGAATCACACCAACTCCACTGAAAGGAAGAACGTGCTTGCCTAATAGTAGCGTTTCTGCAGCCCAGTGCTAGGGCTTAATGGATAAATTGAATATCCTATCTCTTTTTTACCCTCTACCCTCGTAGCGTTTTTTAAAATGACAATCAGCCTAAAAAAATAATCAGTACTTCAAGGTAGAAATCACAGTTCCAAAAAAAATAAAATGCTTAAAAATAATTAGTGGCGCCTCTATAAGGAAGAACCACGTTAGCATTTGTAAGTGCCCAATATATGTTACGTTGGCCTACATGACGCTTATATAGGCAGAAACAAATGTCGAGGTGGAGATAAAAGACAAGGGTGGAAGACGGCTAAAGAATCAAGGCGACCTGTTCAACACAGGAGGAAATATTTCTCTCCGTTACTATTGAACTTCCTGCAAATTGACAAGTACAATCTGTCTGAATGGGATTTAAACCCATCTGATTTATGGTACCCTTGGAAGTTCCGTCGCTAGGTTCTCTTTTCGCCTGCCAAAGCTACTTGGATATGTCCGGGACTATAACGTCCATGACCGTTCCTGCTCCGAATTGCTTTAAAAGGAAAAAAAATTGCTTTGGCACGGCCATTTGTGCGATACATTCAAGAGGGAAGGGAGGGCAGGAAGGTGCAGACATTTTGTTTGACAGCTTACTTTACGATATGATTGTGAAAAGTCTAAACAAGGAGCCAAATGTGTTTAAACTAACATACAAAACAAAATTAGATCAATGGTATCATGTCACGTATTTCACAAGGTGAGATTAAACAAAATTATCAAAAACACAAAACATTTGGAACCTGCAGATCTTAAAATCATGCAAATAAATTGGCATCCAACAACATGTAGAGCTTGTCTTACCAGTACGAGTTGAATTTGGTAAATTTCATAAGGAGGATATATATCACAAGGTGAGTTTAAACAAAACTAACGAAAAACAAAATATTCCGAACTTGTAGAAACAATAATAATAATATTTTGAATATTAAAAAATTCAATTTTAAAGTTATATTTTTTTTAGATTTTTGCTTGTAATATAATTATTTTCTTTGAAATACATTGGTAATTATTTTAAGTTGCAAGCTTACTATAGTGGTCAGAGATTTGGCCTCTTTTTGAGAGGTTCAAGGTTCAAATCCCACTCATAATGTGGGGACCATGATCCCTTATAAAAACATGTGTAAAGCCATTGAAAAATAAAAGGTAATTATTTTCCCTATATAAAGTAGGGTATTTCATTTCATTAGTTTCTAATATTTATTTTAAGTTATTGAGTTTGGATTTTGTTTTTTCTTTTATTTAAATTTGTTATCAACATATTTTACATTCAAAATATTTGTTTGTTATTTCTGATTTTTTGTGAACATAATAAACCCATACATATATGATCATGTAAAAATCAATTTTGCTCGCAATAACATAACCTTTTGAAATATATCATGATCTTATAGACATATATAGTGAAATTAAAATAAGGTTTCGTTGATCATTGTGATCATTTTTTAGTAGATCATATCTCAATAGAATGGGTTTATGATATTTTCATGCTTGTAATACAATATTCCTAAGGAATATGGAGGACAAGAATATGTTCAATTTTATTACTATAAAGTTTTCTCAATATGTCTATTATCTTATATATGTTGAAATGTTGAAGAAATACTTCTTCAAAGATTATTTGGACTAATAAAGGAAATAAAATACTCTATTGATTTTGATCATCTTTGAGTGCAACCATTGTTTTTGAAGGAGATAAAACTTTCTTGAATATTCTAATATTCATAGATCACAATTTTGAATCACCTTTTAATTTTGTTATAAATAAATTGGTCTTCTTCCATCATGCCTTATGAATAGTAATTATAGTTGGAACATATACCTAAGTCTAGCTTTGATACTATCTAGTTTATTCAAAAAAAGGACCAAAACCCAGTTTTATATTGGTTCCATTCCATTTATTTGCATCTTATATTGTTATAATGCCTATAAATCTCCTATGGAAAAAATTATAACACTTGTACATTCTTTGAAAATTAATTTATTTCTTGTAATAAAATAAACTTAATTTTACATTTTTTTTTTTGGTAATCTAAATTCTAGGACCACAAAACCTAATGTATTTTCACTTTTAAGATTTATATTATATATATTTTTAAAAATTAGATAGATTTAGTTTTAATTTTACATGTGCAAAAACAAAAAACATGTCCTTAATCTCGAAGGCATTAATTTTAGATATGTTTTTTTATTGAAAATTGTAGTTAGAAGAACAAAAATTCAATTGAATGATTCTCCATGTATAAAATTCAATTGAATGATTCCCCATTTATCCAAATACCTCAATGGATTAATTCTCAGAGAGAGGAAATGGTCAAAGAATTAGACTTGCAAAATATTATCACCAAACTTCAAATAGAGTCTAACTCATGTCCTAGATACATGTGGGATGGACAAGATTTCAGATATCATGAGCAATTTGTTATTCCCAAAACTTCACAAAAGCAATATTTCTTCTTAAGGAAAATGCATGCCTCAACAATAGTGGGATATTATAGATTTCTAAGAAATTATGAAAGGACCAAGCATACTTTCTTTTGCAAGGGAATATAAAATGATATTCAAAAATTTGTGAGTGAATGTGACTTGTTCCAAATAATGAAAGGACAAAGTATGTTCTCTTAGAACCCTTTAGCCCTTACCAATTTCAAAATAAGTATGGATAGATATTTCCATGGATTTTATTGAGGGTTATCCAAATTGGGAGGGAAATTTGTTATTTAGTGGTAATGGATCATCTACAATGTATGCTTATTTTTTCTCCCTCTCCCATCTCTACATAAACTTAATAGTAGCCCAAGTATTTTTAGACTCCATATTTTTCCTTCATGGCATACCCACATCTATTATGTTAGACAAAAATACTACTTTTACTAGTCATTTTTATAGGAATTAATTTAATTTGTAAGGAACTTAGTTCAAAATTAGTTTTATCTATAATATGCAAATGGATGGCCAAACACATATTGTTAACAAATGCATGGGACATACTTTTATTGCTTTACTTTAAATATTCTATATAGTGGACAAAGTGGATTATCTTGGTGGAATGATGATGTAATACTTCATATCACATCATGACCAAGGTTACATCCTTTCAAGTAATATATATTCATCGTTGATCAACATCCTCCTCTTACATTCCAAGAATATTTAAGTTTCACATTGTAGATACCACTATTTTTCAACATACCATAATACTTTGACAATATAAGATGAATATTGAATTGGTCTAAAACCATAAGCATCAAAAATTTGATCAACACCATTCAAAGTGTAGATTGGAAGTAGCATTTAAAGTTTTCATCTAACTAAAATCCAACAAATAATCATCACTCCAACTCTACAGATACCAAAAACTAGTTTCTAAATATTGTGGACCCTACCAAGTAATATAGTGGATTACTTTAACAACCTATAAATTAGGACTTATAGCTACATCAAATATCCATTCATTTTCATTTCTTCTCTCTTAAGAATATTATGAATAATAAATTATAGGTTTAGTCCACTTTACTAGAGCTATATGAAGAGAGTTCCATCCTAGTCAAGCCTAAATAAATTTTGGATTGAAGATTGTATACCCCTTTGAAACCATGTCATCATTGAGGGTCATGTTCAATGACATATTACAACCTAAATATACCACTTGAGAGTCTCTCCAACAACTATAGTAGTACTTTCCTCATCTCTAGCTTTGAGGATAAATAATTTTAAAAGAGAAGGGTATGTTAGGATCCCATCCTAATATTATTATGCAATGACCCCTTTCCAATGTAAAAACTCTATTTTAGTGATATTCTATAATGGTATGTGGTAATTAAGAGTGCTAGACAAGTGGGGGTAATTCATTTAACCATTACAAATAATGTAATAATTTGTTTGGTAGGATATTATAGATTAGATGATATTTTTTTTGTTAGCCAACTCTTGAGTGTTCGGTTAGGATTGCATGAAGTGTATGTTTAAAATACAATGGGATATAAACAAATGTATATTTTTACATATTAAATGAATGTATAGAATGAGATTTCCCCCTTGAAGAGGTCTATAATTTTGTGTTGTTATTTGTGAGATTCATATATTTTTACATTTACATTTTATATTAGAATGTTATGTTCTTTCAAAAATTAGTTCTTTTATTGCAATATTTATGCGAATGTGGTTATTTGAATTGGAATATTTCTAATAATTTGTTACTATTGTGATGTCTAGTTGATCATCAGCTAATGGATATATTGTAACACATGTGAGAATCCCAAAATGAATCTGTGGTAGAAGTTATAAGAACTATTAGAGTTACATCAATTTCTATAGGATTTCATCCTCTTGGATTATGTAAATATACTCTAGATCTATGAATATGCCCTAATATTCAATTTTATATCCTTGGTATAATATCTTTGTGACACTAAATGTATACTTGTCATGCTTGGATTGAAGCTTGTGTTGGAAAAGAGTATCTAAGACTTAGTGCATATGTTGTAGATGTTCCTCCCATGTTTTATTGAAGATAAGGATGTTATCCACATAGAATATTAAAATTAATCTTATAAATGGTCATAGTGCATCATTCATGAAGTATATAGAATTTTCTAGAATAATGGTCAAGCTAAAATGTATGTGAACTTTATAAAAATGCATGTGATCTTTGTTAGAGTATTGGATAATCCAAAAAACATAACTAACTACTCATACAAATTACTTATTTTGAATGCTACATTATAGATATCTATGGCATTAAAAAAAATATGATAATAATATGGCTTGTTATTTATCTTGGTGAAGTATTTAAACACATAAATCTAGTCAAATACATCAGCAATATGTGATATTGAGTGATTAATTTTCATGGTGATTTTAGTTAACACCTTTTAGTCCATAAATAATCACCATGTATTGTTCTTGCTTAGAACATTCATAATAGGACTAATATATTGCTAAAATTTAATATATTTCCCTCTAATCAATCAATTACTATATCTAACATATAAATTCATCATTATATAAGAGTAAATAGTAATATTTGGGACTTTTAGGAGGTTATAATCCAAACACCAAGATGATCTAATTCTTCACTAATAGTCCACCTAGAATCCTTAGGATCTTGGAAGAAACTATAATACAAACAAATAAGGAAATATATTTGTTGAGACAAGGGAGAATAGGCTATAACTCATATAAAAAATAATGAAATTTTTGGTTCCATGGGTATTAAGATTAACAAAAAGTAAAATATAATTAAATACATGAGAAATTAACTTCTGACATTATTTTATTGATACCAATTTTACTTCATTCTAAGTCAAGCACTTTGATATTTCATAGGCTATCCCTTTATTACACATTGACCATTATTGTATATGGGCTAATTAGATATATTAGTAATTTAAGAGGTAAGATTTTCATACAAACCCATCATAAATTTCCAATGCCATGATATAATAGATGAATTAAACACACATTGAATTATACCATACTCAAAGGTTAGCTAATTTGGACTTATCTATATTAGCCCCTATGAATCCAAGCTAGAAATTAAAGCAATGTGTGTACTAGTGTTTAGGATTCAAGGTGATTGAGTATATCCTACATGATGATATTATTTTTATTTCTAGTACTATTTATGATATAGATGATTTTACCTTTTATATTATATTGGAAGTGAAACATTCATTCACTTTCTTTATAATGATTACAGCTAGAGTCATTACTATTCTATTAGGCCCTACCAATTTTGAATGTGAAATTTTTATCCTATTGGGTCCTAGAATTTGGTCATGTAACATATGTCTCCTCTTTACCCTTTGATATAGAAATTGAATCATTAGCTTATGGATGAACCACCAATATATTTTGTTGAAATCTACACTCAACCTCAAAATAATGTTAAATATTATGGTGGTTGCACTATAAGACTTTTGGACTTAGGTGGCACTATAGGTCCCCTTACCACTAGCATCATAGGTGGCCATGAAACTAGTTAATTGACTATTAGTACCAACAACATCTTGTATGGAGATTACACATAACCCTTTTATTTTTTTATGGTATGATTTCCTTTTATATTTAAAGAAAAAATGTTTGATCCATGGATTCCATAGGTAGGAACTTCATAATTTTAAAAAATAAAACTAAATTCCACTAACATAATTTAGAACATTATGATTCTCACCAACATTAATACATAAGTAGCATAGAATTTCATTAAACATACTAATATACTACAAGATAGATTGGTGTTTGTACTATCACAATTGGCCATTCTAGTAACACAAATGATAGAACTGATTATGCACTAGTTAACAAATATTATCCATGTTGTGATGGCATATCCTAAGACTTTGATCCTATTATTAGTGGTTTCCAATAAATGAATAACTAAAGTTGACATATTCAAGGTTGTAAAAGTAATCGTGTCAATATTAGAGAATCAATTAGAAGCATAGTAGGCTTTTATATTCTAAAACCATGTATTTAACACATCAAAATTAGTTAGGTCTAGGAAGACTATAATAGTAATCATGTTCTACACCTTGAGAAGGGTGTCACTTTAGAATGATGGATTATTGGTAGTGGAGAATGAGACTTCCATATTTATGATAAAACCCTAAATTTATCTAAACGGTGAATCCCTCTATTCTTCTAGAATATCTCAGATGATATTATATACATCCTATTTATTGGTATATTCTATTGATCATTTCTCCATGTCTATGATTTATTTATAAAATAAAGTGTTATAGGTTTATCATACATGATGCTTGAGAAAACATACAACATTGAAGCATACTACTGTTAAAAACCTCATCTACTTTGATACCAATTATTATGAATCCTCTTTATTATCCACAAAAACAAATACCAATTTGTACAAAAAATTAAAACTATAATTCTCAATGAATATAATGTCATTCATAGATATTATAGAAAATAATTAAATTAATTTATGAATAACTCATAAATGATAAAATCTATAAATTGTTAAAATTTATTCAAATTATAAATAACACCCTTAAGGTAGGAAAACACCATAAAATACTCCTTATTAGAAGGAATCCACTCCTAATTATATCCCAACTTGAGATAAATACACATACAATATTCTTCTTTTCATATACCATATTGGTATTTTTCCCATATTATATAATAAACAACTACCTACCACTACCACTTATGCATATATGTGGGATAAATGTATTTATTATAGTATTATAATATTAAGTACACACTCAAACTAGTTACTTTGGGGTTCTTGGGACAATCCTCAAAAAGCATTATAGAGTAAATACTAGCTCAAGTACTGCCCGTAGTTAAGTCATCAAGACGTAACCAAATCCTATAAGAATTATTAGCTTAATGTAGGCAATTATAAAGAACCAAAATTTAGATTTAAATAGCTAATACATGGTTGAAATTTCCACAATGGAACATAGCCTTGGAGAATTCTTAAAGTGAATAGATAGGTACAAACTAACTAAAACATCTATATCAAAACATGACCCTAGAAATTTCTCTCGTACCACTTGTTATGAACAAATTTTTTCATCTCTTAAAATTATTAACAATTTATAGATATATTAACAAGACATTCATAATGAATAATTCACATAAATTAAAACAATATAAATATGTAAATTACTCTAATGTTTTAAATTTATAATTTAAGCCCCTAAGATAGGGCAACATGATGGTAGGGGTGCAGCTGCATAGTGATATGCCTCTGATAGATGAAGTGATACGGCAAGGTCTAGAATGATCCCTGCAATAATGAGCACAAAAACGGTCAAGGATGGTTTTTGTCACGATTTCATGACCTGTTGCGCCGTCGCAACCTTTGCTAGAAAGCTGTCGCGATTTCGAAACATGTTGTGTTGTCGCGGTCTTTAGAGAGAAGTTGTAGCGATTTCACTATTTACTGAGTTGTTGCGGCCTTTGATGAGAAAGTGTAGCGATTTCGTGACCTGTTGCGCCATCGTAGCCTTTTGTGGGAAGGTGTCGTGATTTCACGACATGTTGCTCCGTCGCGGCATTTCCCGGATAGCTGTCATGATTTCACTACCTATTTCGTTGTTGCAGCCTTTGGAGGAAAACTATCATGATTTCATGACCTGTTGCGTCGTCACGGCCTTTGGTGGGAAGGTGTCACAATTTCGTGACCTGTTTCGCTGCTGCAGCCGTTGGATGGAAGCCATCGCGATTTCGCGATGCTTTTGGAAAAAGTGTGTTAAGGGGAAAAATCGTCGCGATATCGTGACATTTTTGGTGAAAAGTAGCCCAAGGGAAAATTCGTCGCGATTTCGCGACACTTCTGCCGAATGGGCTCCCGGGGGAGAAATCGTCATGATTTCGTGACATTTTTGTAGCAATGGCACTAAGAGGAAAAGTAATCGTGATATCGCGACACTTTTGAAGATCGAGCATCAAGGTGAAAATTTGTCGCAATTTCACGACATTTTTGAGGAAAGGATGCTAAGGGGAAAACTCATCGCGATTTCGCGATAGTTTTGGAGAACAAGCTTCATGAGGGAAAATCGTCGCGATATCATGACTCGTTTGAGGAAAGGGCGCCAAGGGGAGAACACGTCACGATTTCGTGACACTTTTGCTGAAGGGCCGCCCAAGGGAAATCTCGTCGAGAAATCGTGACACTTTCGGTCAACTAGAGCCATGAGGAAAAGACGTCGTGATATCATGACACTTTTGCAGTGTTGGCGTCAAGGGGTGAACTCGTCGCGATTTCGTGACACTTCTGGAGATCAGGCACCTTCTGGCTTTCTCGTTGCGATTTCATGACGCTTTTGGCATCTGGGTGCTTTGGTGTTGTGCCATCACGATTTTGTGACACTTTTTGTGTTTTGCGGCCTCAGCGTTGTTCTGCCATGATTTCATGACATGTCACGATTTCGTGACATGTCATGATTTCACGACTTGTCGCCGTGGTGCGGCTATGGTTAGGTTTGGTGTCGCGATTTCGTGACATGTCACATTTTCGTGACTTGTCACATTTTCACGCCCTGTTGTCTTCTGGCTTCTTTGCTTTCGGTTGGGATGTTTTTTCTCCCACTTGTAACTGTTTTTTGTTTTAATACAAGTTTTTTCAAATTTTTCAAAAAAAAAAAAAGATAGGGCAACATGAGAGGTATGGTATAATAACATAGAGATAACATTATTATAATACACTAAAATAACTAGAAGAAGAAAATATTAGGACATAGGAAGATCCTATATCTAAAGTGTGAAAAAACAAATGAAATAAAATAAAATAATTAGTAGCAATAGTAGTAGAAGAAGATAAATCCATATTATAAGTTTATGTAATATGCACATTAGTTGCAAGTAATTCAAAACTTAATTATTTATCTTCCAATAGATCAAGTAGTTTTATAAATAACTATGACACCACATTTTATTTTGTTAAAAATTGATGCTATATTATTAAAAGAATAATAAAATTATACTAATAATAAAAAAATCAAGTGGTATGAAATAACACCATTAAATGTCCATGTAAAACATCCTATATAGAATTATAAAGGATTTTGAGGATTAAAATCTAAAGCTAAGATTCAAAAAAAGGTGAAGTAAAAACCACTAAAGATCATTGATCAACACAAATAACATGAATAGAAGGGAAGATATTTATTTGAGGGATTGTATTGCTCAACTTGTAGGTCAAGTTCAATGATGATGCTATCATATGCACTATTCATCTAAATATTGATGTTTTTTTTGCTTAAAATATCCTCTACCCTAGAAGAAATCACTAGATCCCATCCAAAGGAATAAGGAGGTTAATATCTAAAGATCCATCCTTGAATGTATGCAAAAATGGATATGAATTTGTCGTATCCACTAGTTCCATAAGTATTGGATGTGGGTCTATGAGGAGAGTTAGACCAACCTCTACTTCCATAATATTGGGATCTGGGGTTACCAGATGCTTGATATATCTAATTCTAATATTGCTTTCCACATCTTATTGGAGGATGTGTTCTTTGTGAATATGAGGAGAGTGAATCTTTGGCTATCGAGCAAGGGGTATTTTCCCAATGATATAGTAGTTTATAGGTGTTATATCTCGAGAGCCATCCTATTGGCTTGTGATTAGATCTATAATAATACATTAGAGCATATCATAGCTTTCATATAAGTAAAAAAAAAAATTGTACACATATTCAAATTATCAAAAATAGCATTATGTTGAGGTTTTCAAATGTTAAACAAAATATTTATTATGGAAATATGTCAAATTTTTTAAATTCTTGTTGTAGACACCAAAACAGCACCAATCCGATTATGTGACTGCAAACACTGATCGCTTTGACAAACACAGCCCCCAGGGCAGCCCTCAGAGGTTAAACAGTGGTCTTAACCACTTTCATAGCAATTTTGTGAGGTCAAGGAGCAATTTGGCACACTTGGACACTTTGCCCAGTATTCGTCTCACCCAAGGACGAATTCAAAATAGAATCCGTCCCACCCCAGAACGAATTCTGAATCCGTCCCTGGGTGGGACGAATTCCAAGCTTAACGGGCAAAAAGGCAAATGGTGCCAAGTGGCAGCCCAGACCAGTCAGTTAAGGGCTCCTACCTTGCACGCATGTGTAAGTGGACAGAGGGGCCATTAGAGGACTGTTACAAGAAGCATTTATCAAAGTTCAAGTCAATGGAGGACTCCCCTCCCTCATGGGAAGACAAGAGCGCCACATGGCGCCTATGGCCAACACTTGGCTTTTGTGCTTCCCTCCCAAAAGAGACCCCTTGGGTCTATAAAAGGTGGGACTTTTCTCACCCAAAACATACAGGTGGAAGGAGTGTTCAAGCAACGAAGTGCTGCCGAATCAAAGACTCACTTGCATCCCCCTTTGTTCACCTTCCTACATCCATCAATCTCTTTTGCAAGGGAGGTTGTTGGGTGGCCTTTGGAAGCTCGAACCTTACTCAAATCCGACGCATGGACATCTGAACCTACCAATTCGTTGACCCCCCAATCCTAAAAGGTTTTGGGCCCATCCTTGGTGGATTGGCTCCAAAATCGAGGGCCAACGGTGGGAGGCCCACTTGGGCACCCCCGCACCTCCCAAGTCCTAATTTTAGTTTTTGAGCACTTTAGATTATTTTTTAGATTGCATTCTGTGTTACTAGGTCTGATTAGTCCATAATTGCAATTTTGTAGCTTTTGGTCAGATTTTAGGGTGTTTTGTATTGCTTTGTCGTTTCGCTAACTTGCAGGTGTCAAGGTCAAATTCCCGAGGGTGGAGGCCAAATTGGGAAAATCCGACCATCTGGGTCATCCCAAAATGGCCCCAATTACCTAACCCCCTCTTTTCGGGAGTTTTGCAGGTCTCGGGATCCGACATTGGAGCAACGACGGGTCGGTTTCTCCTACTCGGAAGAATTCGTCCCACCCGAGGGACGAATTACAGTCGAATTCGTCCTGCCCAGGGATGAATTCCAGTTTAAGGTGGATTGGCCAGCTGCCTCAGTGGCAGTGGCCTTCTGGTAACTTTTCTTACCTTCTGTCGAGTTTTGAAGCAATTTGGATTCACTGTTTTCACTGTTTCAGGCAAATATTCGTATGCATATTTTGTTAGTTTTAGAGAGAGAATGCTTTTCATTTGCAGCAGGTGCTACTAACGTCTTGATCATTTCTTTGTTCGTAGGAGAAGTAGCAGAGGCGAAGAACCCATCAACATCAGCGGCGGCATCATCTTGGCCCGCCCATTGCAATCGTGGGCACGCGAAAGGAGGAACCATTCAACGATTGTAATCAAACCCTATTTGCGCTCCTAGCCCCTGAAAAGGGAGGAGGCATTATTGTAACAGAGATCGAAAGAAATTAATGAAAGGGCTATTTTTCTTTATCTGATTGCGTCTCTTCCAATATGTCTCTTTTTCGTTTCATGTAATTTATATTTCTAGGACTTAGGCGTGCTTAACTTTGAATGCAATTGCACTTGGTGTTTCCTTTGACCGGAATCTCGTGCTTTCAGTGGCGATCACGGTGGGACTCTGTTCCCTGGTTTTTGAAATCACAGAAACTGATCAAATTTTTGTGTTTGTGCTTGATAGGTACATCTTTTTTTGTTGCAGACTGCTATTCGTCTCTGACAGGGACGAATCCTTTTCTGCAATTCGTCTGACCCTGAGACGAATTCAAATTCGTCTCTGGGTGGGACGAATTTTGTTCTGCAATTCGTCTCCCAGAGGGACGAATTCCTGTCTGTGGATTTTCAGAGCAGAAATTCAGAGACAACAGGAGCAGGCAGAGAAGAGGTAGGGATTTTCATGATCTCTGTTATATTTTTTTGTTTCTGTTTCTGTTTCGTTAATTGTTTTCATTTAATCTTGCATTGCATTAGGAAAAGTCATGTATGCTAGTTTCATTTTGTTGGATAAAACGAATCCCACACACATCACGAAACAACTTTAAACCAAGGAGCTGGTCGTAAGACCCAGCCCTTGATCAAGACCATTGGTGGATTTAATCACCGCCTTGGCTTGATTTGCATCCATTTCCCGATTGTCAACTGTTGTTAGGCGTAAATCCTGACGAAGACAGACCGAGCGTAGCTGGGGTGATTCCCATGCACGCGAGGATAAGTTTTCTATGGTAGGTGCCATTAACAGGACAATCCCCCTTCCGTACCGCCTATGTACCATGTACCTTCTGCTCTCACGTACCTATAGTCTCCCTCTCGTAAGGGCGGGTATATAGAGAGGTTGGTATATCGGCCTGGTTGGTATATTGAAGGGGCGACCTTTTTGGAGTTATAAGAGCCTACATGATGCATTTAAACGTTCTACAAAATCTACAAAAACAAAACAAAACATCAAAATGCACTAAACCAGTCTAGGGCACACCAAGAATCCTTAAAAGAGATAATCACGGTCTTGTGAATGTGTGTGTTTAATTCTGCTTAGTGTAGACAAAAAAAAAAAAAATCATAAAAACGAGATAAAAACTTATTTAGATAGCATAGAAGCACCGCAATGGTGTACACCCGTAGTCAAGCCCAATCAAGGGCAGAAGCTCGGAGAGGTACACAAAAAGCGAGCGCAAGTTGCCTTCACTTCGGTCCCGAGGATTTGGTCATACCGCCTTATAGGTCAAACCTACAAAAGAATCCAATCCAGAATCCTCGGTGGGGTATGCCTATTCAAAGCAGCCCCTTTCGGGAAGATGCCTTACATGTAGACCTTGACATAAATAGAGAATCACCTCTTGAAGGTAGGCATGAGTGGCCACCGCGCAATGAAGCGCTAAACAGGCACACTGTCCATTTAGAGGGGCAACGTGGATATGGCGTCCCTTCTTTACCTATCATCAGAACAAAGAGACCAAATCCGGAGCGCAGGGCTCCTTACATAGGGCGACCTAACTCCGCCCATCCCATTTACACCCATGAAAGGGAGTATGAGGAAAACCATCACATTCCTCGAGAGCAACAAACAATGCGGGAACCTTGCATTTCCGCACCGACGAGGATATCATGATCACCCCTTGAGGCCAGAACCTCGAGCACATACCGCTTACCTCGACAGAGGGAAGCGACCCATTGAAACCTTAGAGCATCAAAATCGAGGTAGACCCATAGGAGGAACATTTGAACCTTCTGAACAAAATAGGGTAGAACAAATTGATCCGGCTGTCGCCAGATATACCACCCGTCAAGCCCAAATCATGCGGCTTAAACAAAGTCAACAAGAGATAGAGTATCAATACCGCTTGGATAAAGAATGCATGCAATGCGAAGCGGATGAGTTACGCTATGAAATACCTGAGAGGGGGCCAACCCCTCGCATCCAAAGAGCTGAACAGTATGAGAGGCGTAATCCGTTGGCGCAAGACAGGTCTCCACGACCTCGTCAAGCTCGCCTCCAAGACCCCATAGATTCGAGAGGGAGGCAACTCCCCGAAACAATGATGGGTACCTTCAGCAAGAACTTGATCAGGGTCATAGGTTTCGCCCTGAGACTCCTCAAGAATTTTACGAGGAGTATGAACCAGAAGAGGAGTATATCAAAACTCCCCATCAAGGCGGGGAAGGATGCCATTCGGCCACCCCTCCATAGGCCTCCAGTTTACCGTAACTTGCAACAAGAGCGAACAAGAGAGGAAGAAATAAAATCTTCCGATGCATACCAAGCGCTATTGGAGCGTTTAGAGTCGGTGGAGACAAAAGCTGCTGGGCATCAAAAACCCACATTACGTCTACTCCGCAATAATCCGGTGCATCCCTCAGTGCCTACACCTCTTTACCCCGAACACTTTAAGTTGCCTCAATTGGCAGTTTTTAAAGGTGAAGAGGACGTACAGGAACATGTTACACGGTTTCTAAGCCAATGCTTCGGCATTCAAGATAATGACGCATTATTGCTTAGAACATTCATAACCACATTCGTAGGCCCCGCCTCGGATTGGTTCACACAGCTGCCCAAACACAGCATAAGCAGCTTAGATCAGCTAGTAGATGCGTTTCTTGAACGTTTCGCCTTCAACACAAGGAAGAAGGCATCACTTAGTGATCTTGCTAGCCTTAAAAAATTTGAGGAGGAAACAATGGCAGCGTACGGGAACCGATGGAGAGCTTTGCTTTCTAAGTTACCCTACCGTCCTCCCATGTCGGACCTCACGCAAATGTTCGCGAAAAGTTGTTTAAAATCAATCTCTGGTCTATTGTTGCTATGACAATATGACAGCTTAGAAGAAGCTTTGGCGCAAGCCAGAGTCATAGAAGAGATTAAGATAGGCGAAGGCGCAATTGCCAAGCCTAAGAAGAAAGAGTGGAATAAAACCACTAAAACTGGGACAACGCAACCACAACACGCTGCAATCAACCAAGTTGCGATAAATGTCCCAGCGCCTATGCAAGAAACGTAGCCTCAAAAGGCTAACTACCAGGCAGTGCCTCCTGCTTACGAAAGAGATAACAGGAGACAAGAACAGTATCAGCAGCGTCGCCCTAGGCGACAATTCACCCCGTATGCGGAGTCTAGGGACTCCTTATTTGACCGCTTGTCAGCGGCGAATCTAGTTACTCTACCAGAAATCCAAATTTTTGACCCTAACGTTCCCAAGCCTAGGGGGTATAGGGAGGAATTGTATTGCAGATTTCATAGACGCAGAGGACATGACCTAAATGGGTGCAGGAAATTCAAAGAACTAGTCCAGGATTTGATCGACAATCGAACATTGGTCGTGGACAACCCCATCGCACCTAACAACCAACAAATGGGGGTATTCAAGGACCCCTTGCCTGCCCACGAGGCGTAGACAAAAACCGCTCCAAATAAATGAGGTGCGACAAGATCTTCCCGCACAAGGATTTGTGGGAATGATTAGCATTGTAACAAGGAACAGAAAATACCCAGCAGTTGCCCCCGAGGTAACTGCGAGGGAAGTTCCGTCGACATCGCAGCCTCAACAACGCCCAACGCAGTTACCTCCGCCTAGACCTGAGGTCACGATACGAACCAAACTCACGCAGAGTTTGCGGACCACGTCAGCTAGGCTGTCCATCTACGAGCTTATTCAACAATCAGCTCCACATAGAGAAGCTCTTATGGACATCTTAAAAGCCATTGAAGTACAACCCCACGAAGCTAATTCTTTCAACGCCTTCGTGGGACATGTGAAACAATGTACGGAGCCTGTCATCACATTCAAAGAAAACGAGGTCAAAACAATATCGAATGACATGCCGGATCCACCCCTGCACGTTATCGCGTGGGTCAACGGGATCCCGTACAAGAGAGTGCTGATAGATACTGGCTCGTCCAGTAACATTATAACCACTGCTGCGTTAAAGCATTTAAAACTGCCAGCCTCTCACATCACAGCTTCCACGTACACACTGCGAGCTTTTAACGATGCAATTTGCTCGACAGTCGGCACGGTTGTTCTGCCTATACAGGTAGGACAAAAGTCAATACCCACACTGTGCCATGTGTTGGAAGGTGAAATGGCTTATAACATACTGCTAGGGCGGCCTTGGATCAGGGACATGAAGTGTGTCCCCTCGATCGCACACCAGTGCTTGAAGTATGCCTATGAAGGGCAAATACATGTAGTCCCAATGGACTTAGAGCCCTTCAAGTATTGCAATGTGGTACAATTCATACCTCAATCGACCCTACCATCAACGCATTTGGATTTTCAATTAAATCCATCTAAACAAGGTCCGATACCGCAGGCACCACTGGTGGCCAATAAGGCAAAATCCCGACCTGGTGAGACGTCATCATTGGCTCCTTCATCATCAACGCCACCTATCGTGGCCCAACAGAAGGACAAGGGAAAGAAAATCATGGAGGAGGTTAAGCCTCTAGAAGAGGGGTTGCCCACGATCTCAAGCAATATCAACGAGAGGAAGCGCCCAACGCAACGGAAACCAAGATTCTTGAACAACCAAACATGGAATGGACTCGGGAAGGACTACCGTTTCCTCCTACCCAATCATCAACAATCATCGTTGAGATGGCCGGTACGGGCCTGGGAGAGTACATAGTGCAAAATGTTGTGGCAACCCCCACACTGGAGTCAGTACAAGACATGGGAAGACCTCGCCTTCCCATTGGAACAATCGTCCCTCTAGGCTACCCACCGAACCAAACGAATTTTGTGTATGGGGGCCTTGATCATGGTTCCGAACCATGCGAACAAAAGGAAACAGATGAAGAACCTTTTGTCGAAAACATCAATTATCTGTCGAACCCAGAATTTGCCCTAAAATATCTCGAACAATGCAATTGGCATGGGTATGGGCTAGGCAGATACGAGCAAGGGATGCGGATCCTTTGCCAACCAAGATATCAGATGCCATACGACAAGTCGGGGGTAGGGTTCAACCATCCCCTGCCATTAGACATCTTGGTTGAAAACATGCAAGGCCTAGAAATAGGCAACAGGGGGATTGGCACAAGACCCGTACGCCAATCCAAACACAGAATACACATTGGGGGATTATCTCCCATGGTCTACAAACACCCCTGGAAACAGCAATAATCCCTCTCCTTTGCTAGAGAGAGGTGAAAGTTCAGAGAGCAGTCCTCGAAAAGAACAACAACGGCTTCCAGATATTTTTTTGAAACTGTTCCCCTTAGAGGTTCCAGAAGAAATAACACAGTCTCAAAAGAATCAGGTCCCTCCACTAAGAGTGGAACAACCGCAATGGGATCAGATTAATTCACTGGAACAGGAAGAGTCCTCAATGTCGGAAGCAACAGATGCTGAAGAGGATGAGCAATTTTGGATCTATGAAAGCGATTCAGAAGACGAGACTGAGATGGACTATCTCAGACATGCGCGACGACATCACCGCGCTCTAACCCATGAAGATCTAATGGGACAAATGGGTATACGGTTGGGACATGAATGGCACTTAGACCCAACGAGGTGGGACCAAGTGCTAGGCCTATGGCTCCAAATTCAAGATGAGCATCGTCCACCTCAAGATCCCATCAGGACAACAGTACCAAGGGAAGACCCCGCCTTCCTTTTCGCACATAGAGACAAATTTGCACCTAGAGAGGATCCATTCGTGCCTGTTCCCGTAGAGCCAGATCCAGAGTATAGGGAACATCTGAAAGAATCAAGTCATCACACCCGTGGTTCTGGAGACCAAATTCATTCCATCCACATGATCTCCATTGATTTGACCACACCCATCCGCAATCCGACCGATCCATCACGGTCATTACATCTAAACACGGATGCCATTGACTGGGATCGCGTCAACTCACCATTGTCACCATCAGAGTACTGGCCTTTCGGTGAAATGCTTCATTTTACCCCAAGGACAACTCAAGATATTTTTCAAGCTGAAGAGGGACCCGAGGTCCCCAACGCAGATCTTAACTCAGTCGATGATATCCATTTAATCCCAACTCCACATCAGTTGGAGGACGGATCTCACATGTCAGTCGAAGAGACGACTGACGTAGACATCGGCACGGATCCAATGAATCCAAGGATTCTCAAGCTGGGGATAAGCCTTTTCCCCGAAGAGCAAGCCGATTACATTGCCCTTCTTAAAGAAAAGAAGGAGGTTTTTGCATGGTCATACAAAGATATGCCGGGACTAGACCCGCAACTAGTCATGCACAATTTAACGCTTGATCCAAAATCAAGCCGTAAAGAAAACTAAGAAAGATGCACCCAACGGTGGCCTTGATGGTCAAATACGAATTACAAAGGTTGGATGCACAATTTGTCATCTCGTGGATTATCCGCCATGGTTGTCCAACATGGTTCCCGTCAAGAAGCCCGACGGGAGGATTGCATATGCACCGATTTTCGAGACCTAAACAAAGCGAGTCCTAAGGATGATTTCCCCTTGCCAAGCATCGACGCATTGGTAGACGCTACACGGTCACGAAATGCTCTCCCTAATGGACGGTTTCTCGGGATACAATCAAATTCGTATCAATCCTGAAGACCAACTCAAAACGGCATTCACAACGCCTTGGGGGACATTTTGTTATAAGGTCATGCCTTTTGGCCTTAAAAATGCTGGCGCTACATACCAACGTGCTATGACTTATATCTTCCACGATTACATGCACAAAACTTTGGAAGATTACATGGATGATTTGTTAGCCAAGTCTATCTTGCGCTCAGATCATCTCGGTGACTTAAGCAAGATTCTCGATCGCCTCATAGAGCATAAGGTCGATCGAATCCCAAGAAGTGCGTGTTCGGCGTCACATCCGGAAAACTCTTGGGTTTTATAGTCTCCAAAAGAGGCATCGAAGTGGACCCAAACAAAGTCAAGGCAATCCTTGAAATGGCTCCCCCAACCACTATCAAGCGGCTCGAAGTCCGCAAGGAAAGGTCACGTCGATTAAATGCTTCATAGCGCAATTATCTGACAAATGCCGACCAATGAACAAACTATTGCACAAAGGGGTCACATTTCATTGGGATGACGAGTGCCAGTCAACCTTTGACGAAATCAAACAATACTTGGCTTCGCCGCCGGTATTGGCACCGCCTAGACCAGGTGTGCCATTCTACTTATACATCTCGGCACTGCGAGGTGGCACTGGCGCAATGCTAGCCCGAAAGAATGAACTTCACAAAGAACGAGGCTACTTACTATCTTAGCCGCACCCTGGTCAGTTACGAACTTAACTATGCATACGTTGAGAAACTCGCTGGCAGTGGTGTTTGCCACCAAAAGGCTACGCCACTACATGCTGAGAAACACGACGTATGTTGTGTCTAAGGAGAATCCATTGCGATACATGATGAGTCGTACTTATCATAGTAGCCGCACGACGAAATGGATCATGTTGTTGACGGAATTTGACATTGAGTTTATTGGGCAAAAATCTATAAAAGGACAAGTCATAGCCGATCAACTAGCAGAGGCTCCTCTTGAAGACGATCAGCCTCTGGTCATAGAACTACCCGATGATGAGGTCTTCCATGTCTCAGAATCGCCGGATTCCGAAGAGCTCGAGTCTCGAGCCGACATAACCTTATTTTTTGATGGTTCTAAATGCGAGCAAGGTGGTGGCGCAGGAATTGTATTCTTCACACCGCAGGGCGCTCCAATGCCCCTGTCATTTAAATTAAACTTCCGGTGCACCAACAACAATGCAAAATATGAAGCCTTGCTCCTAGGTCTTCAGACAACAATCGCCATGAACATCAAAAGATTGAACATCTTTGGCGATTCGTTGTTAATCGTCAATCAAGTCAAAGGGGTATATCAATGCAAATGCCCAGTTCTGAAGGCCTATAAAGCCCTCGTGGATAAATTCCTGGAAAAACTTGAGTGGTATGACATCGAGGCACTCCCTCGATCATCGAATCATTTTGCGGACACAATGGCCTCCTTAGGGTCACTAATCCCGCAAGACCTTTTCGGTGATATAACAACCATTCAGGTCAAAACCTTATCGCAACCCGCGATGGAGCGCGCAAGCTCAGACTTGACGCCAAGAATCCACATGATCCAGATCGAACCATCTTCGGATAAGTTCTTTCGAATCCGAGACTATTTGAAACATGCCAAGCTGGGGTCTTTGTTCTCCCCCACTCCCATTAATAGCAACACAACGCTATTTTTACAAGTTCTATCCCAATCAGCATTTGTTAGGGAAGAACTCCAAAAGGGATTGGCTGTTCAAACTGTCGAGGTATCCGATCAACAGGACTGGTATTTACCCATAAGAGACTACCTCAAGTTAGGTAATCTACCCTTTGGATTGACGCAAGCCGCAAAACGAACATTCAAATAGAAAGCGGAAAAATATGTCTTGATAGGAGACATTTTGTATCGTCGTAGCTACGACGGAATTCTTCTTCGTTGCTTGGACCAGCAAGAGTCCACTTGGGCAGTCACCCAAGCGCATGACGGTACATGTGGCATTAAAATGAGAGTATTAGGAATGATTAAGGCTTGGCCCTTTGGGGTTTTTATTGCTCCTCATGGTTGGGCCTTTATCCCTCTTCGTCGGACCACGACACACTTTCTCCCCTGCCCCCCCCGGGGGGGAGAGGCGTCAAACAAAACGCTAGTCGCCATCCTTAAAAAGACCGTCGCAGACAGTCATAAGGATTGGCACATACAAATCCCACTTGCCCTTTGGGCCTATCGCACTAGCATTCGGACGCCCACTAGGGCAACTCCATTTTCACTAGTGTATGGCTCAGAGGCAATAATGCCTCTCGAGTTGGAAATTCCTTCCCTCCGCATATCAATGCAAGAATTCATCGATGATGACACTGCACGGCAGGCCCGGTTAGACCAGCTTACGTTGCTTGATGAAAGACGCGTTAATGCTCTCGAGCACTTACGTATCTATCAAGAGCGGCTTAAGAGAGCTTACAACATGAAAGTTCACCTAAGAGACTTTCGGGTTGGTGATCTGGTTCTAAAGGAAAACCAACAAAACTCTAATTTTCCGTCCCATATGAGGGACAAATTCACGGCAAATTGGCTAGGTCCTTATGTCATTGATAGCAAAATAGGACCAGGAACGTACAGGCTAGCTTCTCTTGACGGTATCAAGGAAACAGAACCCTTGAATATCAGTCATTTACGACCATTTCATATCTAAGAAAGCCATGTACCAAAAAAAAAAAAAAAAAATTCAACAAAAACAAACAAACAAAAAGCTCCAAGGATTATCGCAATCTCTTGGTCCCCAAGGTTTCGCTCTCTTGGTCAACCCAAAAAGCTCCAAGGATTATCGCAATCTCTTGGTCAACCCAAAAAGCTCCAAGGATTATCGCAATCTCTTGGTCAACCCAAAAAGCTCCAAGGATTATCGCAATCTCTTGGTCAACCCAAAAAGCTCCAAGGATTATCGCAATCTCTTGGTCACCCAAAAAGCTCCAAGGATTATCGCAATCTCTTGGTCACCCAAAAAGCTCCAAGGATTATCGCAATCTCTTGGTCAACCCAAAAAGCTCCAAGGATTATCACAATCTCTTGGTCAACCCAAAAAGCTCCAAGGATTATCGCAATCTCTTGGTCAAACAAATCAAGAAATTCAACAAAAACAAAACAACAAAAATCAACAAAATCAACAAAGATTTGCATCTCAATTCTAGGCATACTCGAATTCATCAAAATCAATAAAAACACCATGCATAAATTTTACCACACTACAGTCAGTGGTCTGGGAATGTACTAAGAGTTTCGATAATTCAGTCATCATTTTCCTCTTTAGCCATGTAGTGTACCAAGTCGAACGGATTTTACAAAGGTAGAGTCATACTTGAAATACACCTTGTTACGTAACATCCCAACACAAATCAAAACACTAAAATTCCCAAAATTGTGTGAACGAAAGACGAAACCTGCAAAATAATCTAGGTCACCACAAGCGAAACGGTTATCTTGCTCATCCCCCTGTGCGAATGACCCCTAGAATGCTGAGAGTTGGCAAAAGGACAAGCTTCCTCCCTACCCAATTCCCTAAGAATCCCTAAAGTTCTCAATAGTTGCAAAACACAAAAATTTGCAAAATGTCAAAACTCAAAAATTTGACAAACTACAGTGCAAACATCAAAAGGCACAAACAACTGTGATTTTCATCACTCCATATCCCAAATCCCTTGCTCAAAAGAAAAATCAATCAAAATAAACAGTGATCTTATCACTACAAAAGAGCAAGTATCCCAATACAATTGAAAAAAAGAAGGGAGTTGACCTTGAATCCCTGGAACTCTCAGGATTCTGTAGGTCATAAGGCAAGCTTCAATACCAACTCGGTAATGAAGTAAACCTCCCGCATGACGATATATCTGTCACATTAACTTGCGTACGGATCAATGTTTGCATGTGGATGAGCTAGCTTATGACATCCTGGATTACACCGCGGATTAATCTTAGTACATATAACAAAGGAATTCGTGGAGCTAATTAGGTGATCCTCAGTACAGGTTCGGTTGAAAGCCCATCTGGCATTGGCGGTATCCTAACAAATACCACTAAATGAACTCAATTGCACACACAAGGATGTTAAATAACTCGGTCAAAAACAGGTCCGATTCATACCTTGTTCAAAAGTCTTGTAAGATAAAGTACAGTCATGGATAGTGAGTTAAAACTGTCTGAATCTCAAAAAATCTTACATTCATCCCAAAACCATCTGCGCTACTTATCATCCTTATGATACCATCAGAAAATACAAAAATAGCAAAGAAAAACCAGATAAATAAAAATAGCATTCATCCATTTTGCATATCACATAGGCATCTAAAACAATTCAATTCATCTGCATTCATCAAAATAAATAAACATGCATAACAAAAATCAATCACATCATCACATGTACAAATCCAAAAATAAAACCGGTATATATATATATATATATATATCAAAAAATATGCCCGCAGGCTACAAAACAGGTCCTCAGACCCCGCAATCATATCCAAAACCCAACCTAAGGCGTCGGCCACCATGATCACGCAGGATCGGTGCGACGAGAACTACCCCCCGTGGTGTGGGTCCTACGGGACCCTGCAAGGGCGGCTACTGCTAGCCCCCGCATCATGCCTACTACCACCCCCCTCATCTAACCGCCTGCGGCGAGATGATGCTGACTGCTCAGTCAGACTATCCCTCGTCCGTCGAGAAGATCTGCTGATCGAAGGCTCAGGGAGCCGCCCGCCAAGGCGGATGACCTCCCTCTCCAAGTCTATCCGGTATAGACACCACTCTGCCTCCCGCCGATGATAGATAGACAATGCATCATCGCGCTGCGCCAAAACTCTATCCCGCTCTGCCAACTGAGCCCGCAGAAGATCCCTCTCCAGATCCCGCATCCGTAGCAGCTCTGTAAGCCGCACAACCTCATCGCCTACATCCGACCCCACCCCCTCCGTATCTGTCGGATGCATAGGACTCGCGGGGACAGTAGCCTGCTCAGGCTCCAACTGCTCCTCCACATCCTGCATGTCCGGCTGCTCCGGAACACCCAAGTCCACATCCTCATCTCCCGCATCCACCATGTCTGCATCATCCAACGACCCTCCCCAATCACCCCCTGTCGCCTCAGCATCCTCCACTACCGCCTCCGCGCCTCCCAGTGGACCCTCACCTCTCCAGCGCCGCAAAACCCACCACGAGTCATACTCAGTGGTAGTACCTACGTCATCCACATCCAACACCTCAATAACCGCATCCGACTCCTCGCCCAATGGCACGAGGACAGGTGGCTCCAAATCCCTCTCATCTCCCCGACGGCGATAGCCAACGGGCTCACCAGGCAACCCCTGGCGCACCCCAAACTATCGTGTAACCCGACGGTACGGAAAGAACTCATGCTCCGTCCCGTGCCGCCCAGTCAACCATCGCTCCCTCCGTACCCGTCGGAGCCACTCTCCAGCCTCAGGCCAGGCTGGACAGTCCCGATAGGGACGCCAAAACACCTCCCCTGGAGTGAGCCGCGAAAAGGCATCAATGTAGTGATCAACTGCACCTGCCCATCGCCGACTCTGCCCCTGCTCCGCAGACCGTCGCCACAAAGCTGCATAACCAATCTCATCATCCTCCATCGCCACCCGAGTCATCCACGGTAACCCGGTAGGCCTCTCAACAGCTATGTGCTGCCAACCCCAGCACTGCAACAAAAAGCTGCAACTGACACCCTTCCGCTGTCGACAGCGGACCCCGTACAACTCCCCGTAAAGCTGCGCCAACAAAGTCTGTCCCCATCTCAGGATCAACGGTGCCTCTATCGGGCACTCTGCCAACTGCCACACCAAATCCAGCAGGTTCCACGGGAACCTCGCACCTGACGAATCAGGGAGAAGAATGTTAGAAATGAGGCCCATCAGGAATGCGTGCCTCACTCCTAACACCCCCCTCTCCTTCCACCAGCCAACCAAAATCCCGCCAGCCTGGCAATCCGCCTCGGCTGTCTCCACTGGGTCTGCTACACCCAGCTCCCCCCCATGCCCAAAACATCTCGTGAGTATAGCAGTCCGCTGATCAAACGGAGATGTCCTAATAGGCAGACCATCTATCGGAATCCGAAGCAACCGATAGACGTCCTCAAGAGTCACGGTCATCTCCCCTGTCGGGAGATGGAAAGTATTGGTCCGCGGATCCCAAAGCTTGATCAGGGCCATCAGATAGGCCTGATCCGAAACCACAGGCTCCAGTCGAGCCACCTGCTTGAGCCCAAGGGCATCAAGCCATTCCCAGTCGTCATCAGTCAAGGCCAACCGCGCCTCAGTAAAGGCAGCGGGTACACGGTAGCGGCTCCTAACAACCTGCAAGCAAACAAAAAAATAATAATAATAATAAATAAATAAATGAAAAAGATAAAATTTTCAATTCTAGGGTTTCTAACCTTAGTTGTTAAACAAAAAACATAACAAAAAAATCTTAAAGTTTTGAAAAGCGCAACACAAAAACAATGCATTAAGTTAAAGCAAAATAAACCCTAGGGTCACTTACAAGTCTCGCCTCGGCTCCGCCGCTCGAACCAGTTTGTGCACTCATGATGGCAGAGAGAATTCCAGCGGCGCTTCGCTTCGCAGAATTACCTCCTCCTCCCAGAGCTCCAAAATCGCAAGAAAAAAATGACACAAATGAGCCCAAAATCAAGTTTTGGCCCTTAAATAGGCCTTTTGCATTGGAATTCATCCTTGACTGGGACGAGCGCTCTGATCAGCGCTCGTCCCACCCAGGGACGAATTCTCCAGCTGGAATTCGTCCCACCCAGGGACGAATTCAGGCCAGCACAAAAAAAATCAAGAAAAATGACTAAAAATGCACTAAAAACAGAGACAATAAAACTGCTCGACAGGATTGCAAATGCAACTGACAACATGGGCATACAAATTCGACATCGGGGTCACAAATTATCAATATCCTACTCCCTAAGAAGGCTACCATAGCCGGACCGCTCCAGGGGAAGACAGATTTTGAAAATTTAATCCCAAAATGGTGTCACAAAAAAACAACAAAACAACAAAAAATGCAACACAAAACAAGCAATAAACATTGCCAGACACAAGTGCTCTTGCACTTAACCTCTTGGCATAGCAAAATTGATGTCGGGGTTTGCATTGTCACTATCCTACTCCCGAAGAAGGCTACCATAGCCGGACCGCTCCACGGGAGGACGGATTGCCGACAATCCAATCACCAAATGGTGTCACAAAAAACAACAAAACAACAAAAAAATGCAACACAAAACAAGCAATAAACATTGCCAGACACAAGTGCTCTTGCACTTAACCTCTTGGCATAGCAAAATTGATGTCGGGGTTTGCATTGTCACTATCCTACTCCCGAAGAAGGCTACCATAGCCGGACCGCTCCACGGGAGGACGGATTGCCGACAATTCAATCACCAAATGGTGTCACAAAAACAACAAAAACAGTACAAAATTCAACAAAAACACAACAAAAACATTGTCGGACATAAGTGCTCATGCACTTAACCTCTAGGCAAAGAAAATCGATGTCGAGGTCCAAATTATCGCTCTCCTAGTTCCCCAAGAAGGCTATCATAGCCGGACCGCTCCACGGGAAATAGGTTTTCGACGATTTCACCTCATTATGACATCACCAAAAGGGTTAACACCCACCAAAAATAGGTCCATATGTTGGAAAAATTGCACACGCTTAACGGTAAACCCTTTAAGGCACACCTTGCACAAGTCATCTTGGGTCAAGCGACTCGTCGCTTCTCTCACGAAGGTCATTCCCTCATCGATTCGTCGCTTGAGGGGGTAGTCACACTTAGTCACCAACCAACAATCACACACCCAATTAAGGAAAATGACATGCATTCAAAGAATCATTGACAAAGACAATCACGCTCCTGCTTGGGGCAGTAAACAAGCAACAATCAAATCAATCAAACACTTGGCATTTCGTGAATCATGAACACAAGGTTCCCCCTGAGGATAAAAATGCCCTTCACTTGTTCATGACTGATCAATGTCTAAGTTCAAGTCACACCTCACCAAAACAGGTTAATACTTGAAATCAAATTCCTTAGCTCGTCAGAAGCAAGGATTCAAGAATGCATGCCCTTTCCATACTTGGGGCATCAAAAGTTGGTTAGGTTACCAAGAAACCCTAATCATTAGTGCTTTGGTTATCTATTTTTGCTCAGCACTGCGTCACCCATAGCGCTTCCCAAAAAGGGGCATCTGTAGACACCAAAACAGCACCAATCCGATTATGTGACTGCAAACACTGATCGCTTTGACAAACACAGCCCCCAGGGCAGCCCTCAGAGGTTAAACAGTGGTCTTAACCACTTTCATAGCAATTTTGTGAGGTCAAGAAGCAATTTGGCACACTTGGACACTTTGCCCAGTATTCGTCTCACCCAGGGACGAATTCAAAATAGAATCCGTCCCACCCCAGGACGAATTCTGAATCCGTCCCTGGGTGGGACGAATTCTAAGCTTAACGGGCAAAAAGGCAAATGGTGCCAAGTGGCAGCCCAGAACAGTCAGTTAAGGGCTCCTACCTTGCACGCATGTGTAAGTGGAGAGAGGGGCCGTTAGAGGACTGTTACAAGAAGCATTTATCAAAGTTCAAGTCAATGGAGGACTCCCCTCCCTCATGGGAAGACAAGACTGCCACATGGCGCCTATGGCCAACACTTGGCTTTTGTGCTTCCCTCCCAAAAGAGACCCCTTGGGTCTATAAAAGGTGGGACTTTTCTCACCCAAAACAGAGGTTGAAGGAGTGTTCAAGCAACGAAGTGCTTGCCGAATCGAAGACTCACTTGCATCCCCCTTTGTTCACCTTCCTACATCCATCAATCTCTTTTGCAAGGGAGGTTGTTGGGTGGCCTTTGGAAGCTCGAACCTTACTCAAATCCGACGCATGGACATCTGAACCTACCAATTCGCCGACCCCCCAATCCTAAAAGGTTTTGGGCCCATCCTTGGTGGATTGGCTCCAAAATCGAGGGCCAACGGTGGGAGGCCCACTTGGGCACCCCCGCACCTCCCAAGTCCTAATTTTAGTTTTTGAGCACTTTAGATTATTTTTTAGATTGCATTCTATGTTACTAGGTCTGATTAGTCCATAATTGCAATTTTGTAGCTTTTGGTCAGATTTTAGGGTGTTTTGTATTGCTTTGTCGTTTCGCTAACTTGCAGGTGTCAAGGTCAAATTCCCGAGGGTGGAGGCCAAATTGGGAAAATCCGACCATCTGGGTCGTCCCAAAATGGCCCCAATTACCTAACCCCCCTGTTTGCAGGAGTTTTGCAGGTCCCGGGATCCGACATTGGAGCAACGACGGAGGTCGGTTTCTCCTACTCGGAAGAATTCGTCCCACCCGGGGACGAATTACGATCGAGATTCGTCCTGCCCAGGGACGAATTCCAGTTTAAGGTGGATTGGCCAGTTGCCTCAGTGGCAGTGGCCTTATGGTAACTTTTCTTACCTTTTGTCGAGTTTTGAAGCAATTTGGATTCACTGTTTTCACTGTTTCAGGCAAATATTCGTATGCATATTTTGTTAGTTTTAGAGAGAGAATGCTTTTCATTTGCAGCAGGTGCTACTAACGTCTTGATCATTTCTTTGTTCGCAGGAGAAGCAGCAGAGGCGAAGAACTCATCGACATCAGCGACGGCATCATCTTGGCCCGCCCATTGCAATCGTGGGCACGCGGAAGGAGGAATCATTCAGCGATTGTAATCAAACCCTATTTGCGCTCCTAGCCCCTGAAAAGGGAGGAGGCATTATTGTAACAGAGATCGAAAGAAATTAATGAAAGGGCTATTTTTCTTTATCTGATTGCGTCTCTTCCAATATGTCTCTTTTTCGTTTCATGCAATTTACATCTCTAGGACTTAGGCGTGCTTAACTTTGAATGCAATTGCACTTGGTGTTTCCTTTGACCGGAATCTCGTGCTTTCACTTGTAGGTATATTGGTGATACAATTTTTGTTCTTATATAATTGATGCTAATAATTAAGGTGTAAGTGGTGATATTATATGTGTAGTTGTATTATTAACCATTTGTATTGAAAGGTTTCCATCTATGTATTTTGATACATGGTAGTAACATGTGTAGTTGGCACCACCTAGATTGTTACCATGCTAAAGTATAGCTTAGTAAGAGTCTAGAGAGATGACAAAGGCTTCCATGTTTAAAGTGATATGGTGTCATCATTTTTAGGACTCTAGGAATCCTTTATATTTTTTAGATTAAATTATATCTTAATTAAATATATTAACATATTTGTGCCCATATATTATATCAAAAAACATTGAAACTATAAATTAGTTACAAGTGTATCCATTCATATTTAAGAGTACTAATTAAATTATCCTTAGGAACACGACAATGACTATTCATTGAATAAATTCAATCCTTATAATAAATTCATTCCTACATAATATTTATTATGCATCCCTTTTAATATTAGAAAATTAGTCTAATTTCTATAATGATGCAATATAAATCCTTTTTATATCATGTTTACTTTACTACTTTTGTAATATATATTCATTCTCGTCAACTCCAAAACATTAACCAGTACTCCTTATACATTTTTTAAAATAAACTTGGACTTGATCTTCATCACAAAGATTAAATATAACATCTTGTATCAGAAATGATACCATAAAGTTGAAATGAAAATCAAAAGTATTTTAAAAATAGAAGAAACATATCACAAGTTCAATGAAATATGTCAAGCAATAACCTCCCAACATCTATTTTATTACTATATTATTATCTAGTAATAACCAAGTTAATGTGATTATAAGAATACTATATTTCATAAGTGAATTTGTAAGAGAAAAAATAGAAAGTATAAAGCATGAAAAAATAAGATATTATTTTTAATAAAAGGGGTTATATTGCTAAAAAAATCACTTAAAAATTAATGGATTTGAGGTAAGTTAATAAGCCTATATGTTAGAAAAAGGAACTTAAGCTACACATTGATAATAATTATTATTGTAAGACTAACTTTGTATTGGTTCATCTCTCTAATTAATAATTCTACAAGCCTATCATCCTCATAAAGAACAAGATCTTTTCAAAAGACTTGTTTTTTCTAAATAGACCATAAAACCTACTATGGATGTTATAAGACACATAAATGAAAAAAAACCTTTAAGTCTATCTATTATTAAAATGTGTGCTAATATCATGGAAGATAGTTATTTTTATCTATAAAATATTTATAATTTCATGCCTTCAATTATTTTAAATATAATTTTAAACCAAAATAAAGATTAATATACTTAAAACAAGTGAATCATTTAATTATATATAAAACTAATATTATTAAAAATAGAAAATATGTAAGATGTGTTTAAATAAAATTTATAATGTTAATATTTTAATTAAGATCCCTTTTGAATAAGTAATTATGAACTATAAATTATAATGAGATATAGATAAATTATTTAGGGGTTATACATCCATGACTAAAATGCACACATTAGACCTTTATGGCCATAAAGACTTGAAATTGACCATTTTTAATGTAAGGTGATCTATCATGAAAAAAAAATATCAATTTAACATAAATGTTAATATTTTCCTATGCCATTAAAACTATCATTTGAAATGTTAAATTAATTTACCCCACTGCTTGTCCCAAATTTATTAAATTCAAACATTGAATTACAATATAAAAATCCTCACTCTCAAAGGCATTTCCTAAATCTACATAAAAACATTACTTAAGATTAATACTAAAGAAAATATTATGGAGAATATATAGATGGGTCTAGATTCATAATATGGTAATATTTGATACTAGGTATATTACTGCTTCACCCTAGGTCCATGCATTATTGTAAATTCAATCTATAAATATTCTTATATATTTACACGGTCCTTTTTCATGATATTAGAACCTTGGCTTATGTTAGGCATAGTTATTTCTCATTTTTCCAAAGGATTTGAAACAACCAATGGAGATCAAGGAGTTTTACACTATAAAATAAGGATCCAATCCTATAAATAGTCCAATGAATTTGGGAAAAGTAGTGGATACTAAGGATTTTCATACTATAACTGAAGCTTCTAATCCCATGCAAGAAACACGTTTCACATCATAAACCAATATTATACTCTTATAAGTAAATATTCATAAATTTTCTAATCATTTGGGTCACCCTTAATACTTATACCATTGAGAAAAAAGTTTCACATCATAAACCTAGATTCCAATCTCATAGCTATATCTAAATAAAATTTTCAATCACATGGATGACCTAAAATAATTATTATATTGATTATAAGATAAGCAATGGAAATCAAGAGTTCCAAATGTAGTATAAGATAACTTTGACACTATCCATATTATAGTAAGAAATATTTGGGAGAAGTGGTGTAAAATAAAGAAGCTTAATATTTTGAATAAAACGTTACAACAAACTATAGATACTAAGGAATTTAACACTATAAGCTTATGTTCCATTATGTTGATGAACCTTAAATAATGTAAGGTGTGTGACATGTGATAAAGAACTAAATATTTCATAAAGTAAACCAAAACTTAGATCACACATGTTAACCTTAAACATCCAATTTCTAATTCATAATAAATTAAAAAAAAATTACATCATAATTAAAAAAAAACTCTTTATGACTATTAATTTAAAAAAATAGCCAAAGTTTAAAAACAATTTAATAATTAAAATGATTTTATGTATAATATATTCTAGATTAAATGTGTATAACACATGCATCTTTTTTAGGGTAATCCAATAACACAATACTCATTTGATTCATTTTTCACTTATTCATTTTATTTCATCTGAAGATATTTAAGCTTTTTTAAATTAAAAATATAAATAATCTAGCAAGAACCATTTCATAACTAATCATTAAATGCATCCACATACATTTTAATTACGGAAAGACTGAGCTGCCATGCTCGTATTGATTTTTTAATACATGGCTTATCTTGGTTATTTCCCACATGTTGCAAATCAATTAAAATTCTCATGAAACCAATTTTCACTTAGAAATGCATCCAACTTCCATGGATAGTAAATTGTAACTTCGTAGTTTAAAGGAATGGCAAAGAATTCATATGCTATTAAAATAAAATTTACACACTTTCTGTGTCAGTCACCCTGCAATGTCCTCCTGGTACAGCACTGAAATATATATCTGCAATATATATCTCAGGCACTTACAGACATTTAATTATGGCAAAAGATTACATTTTCTTACAAGTCCACAAGGAAATGGAATGTAATGGGGTTCCCTTCCACCCAACAGTAATTGCCAATCCATTTCGCCCCAGAGTAAAGCATTCCCCATGAGGAAACTCGTTCAATATCAATCTCGCCTGATACCACGCCTGATAACTAAAACCCATCTCCTTAAATCCCGCCTGCCTGAAGAAACACCTCCATATGTCCGTCCTCACATGCCTCACCTTTCTTTCCTTCCCCTCGCAAGCTATCATATTCCTTATCTGTTCTCCACATAACATTTCTTCAAACTTCACCCTCCTGTGATCACTTCTCTCCAACACAGCATCCAACAAATGAAAGTACGAGCCATAATACAAAAGACCTTCATGGAATCTGTTCATGAAAGAAGGAGAGTTGTGCTGCGCTTCTATTTCTGAATTCACTATGATTGAAGGCTTCAGTTTCTTGATCACGGTCACTAGATTATATAAACGAACGGGATCGTACAACAGACTTCGCAAGACAATTGGGGCGTATACGGCGACGGCTTCGCCGGATTTTACGTTAAGCAGACAATCGGTCATCTCCTCCATATTCGAGATCTCTATAATTTTGTAGATAAATGGCATCCCAAGCAATTTGGCGAAGTCGGAAAGTCTCTTTCCGCTGGCTTTGAGCTCCTCGTCGTTTACCCCCACTGCCGTAATCTTCAGCAATTCCAAGGAATTAGACCCCCTTAGAGACTCAATTAGGACAGGCCACTGGGACCCAATCCGAATCCCGAGATCGATCACATGAATCTTGTTTGATTTTCCGACCGCGTCTATGATCGCTTGGATCGGCGTCAGTTGCAGCACTTTGTTGATCGGAACAAGTTTGACGTAGGAAGCCACCAGCATATGGAATTCCCTCTTTTGGAATGCGTTTCTTACATTGTAAGCGAAATTGCGGTCTGTTTCCTGGGGCTTCTTCATCTTGCCGGTCTCGCGTTCGATTCTCTCCTCCAGGGCTTCTGACAAGTAGAAAGACAGCCTCTCTACGGGACTTCCGACCTGTGAGGACAAGTGCTTGCACTGAAGGAGCAGACGTGTTGCTTGATCGTACTGTCTGTTGTTGACCATCTCTGCGCAGGATAAGAGCAGATGAGCGAGATCTAAACTCTTCTGTTCTTCCCTCGGCAGCGCCGGTATGGCGAAGTATTCGGTCTCATATCCGGCTTGCATGTACTGAACTCTGGCCAATTTCATGATTTCTTCCCAGGAAATCGAGGTATTGTTCACGGGCGTTCCGTAACCGTTTTGAGCCTGCGGCTGCCCGCAAAATTTCTCCACATTAGAAATATGAGGGATGAAGTTTTGTGGTGCTGAGTGTTCCAACAACTCCTCGAACATGATTTCCTTCATGACCTGAGGGTCTTGAAACCCTTCGGAACCTTCGTGATATGTTTTTGTATAAGATAAGGTCTGACCGTCTCGAAATTCAAAGCTTCTGTCCATGCTCATGAATCGTTCGAGATCAGTCCCAACTGGGTCGTAGAGCTCGCTCCCATTGTCTGATGGAGGAGGAAATCCATAGTCAGGTACCCCAATTTTATATGCAATTGATTTTGAATAGGAAGTGGGTGCTCCTTCAGCTTGACCGAAGGAGAAGTCTCTATCAGAGTGTCCGAATCCTGCAATTGAGGATGATACCTACACACACAATAATCCGGGTATGGATAATCGCCAATAATAAATAAATAACAACAACGACAATAATAATAACAGTAATCTCACCTCTGTTACAGGTAACCGTGCGCCAGCCATCCGTTATGTACAAGCTCCAGTCACAGAAATCCAGTAATGTTGATTATGTTGTGCCTAACAAATTATCAAAATCACTCCACCACAGCCACAACTGAATAAAAGTACATTAATCGTACTTCTATGTACTCGGCATGAAGGCAAGGTCGATTTGTATTGCAAACATTGCTCCAATGTATATGACAAATGTCCAAATTCGGCTAAAGGAATAAGTGAAAGAAAAGCAAGGCGGCTTTGTATTGCAAACATCGCCCCAATGTCTATGACAAATGTCCAAATTCAGCTAAAGGAATAAATGAAAGAAAAGCAAGGATAGACGTTACCTCCCTAAAACCAAAATAAAATAAAAATATTCATAGTTTGCAAAGATCAGATGGTCACATCCCGCCAACCGAGCCAAACACAAACATCGTAGAAATCGAGGATTAATTGCAATGGGAAAAGCTCGGGGTAGGCCAGCTTTTCTATTCCCCTCTATATCATGGAGCTTAGTGGCGTAGATGATGCTTGGATTCAACGTTACTAGTGATATTACCCTGCGAAATATACGTCCATATGGTTTCTCCACAAGGTAAATGACAGTTCACTTCACCTCCTATAGTAAAATTACATAAATTTATTCATCCTAGCAGTAACTATTTTCTATATAAAAAAGAAATGTGATTATTTTTTAAGAAATTCGCTGATCATTGATACACGTTTTTAATTATTATTTTTTATATATAAATCTAAGAAATGTTTTTGTTTTCCTTTTTTACTCGTGTTTACGTCTCTCCTACGACTTTTATTATTAATAAAAATGTACGACGACCAAAAGTTATATTAGATGTTGTAATTCCTGTATTTCAAACTTGTTTTCAAATGCTAATGATAGATTATTAGGGCATTCAAAAGCGTAAATAACCAGAAGTTACATTATTATTAAGAACGTAACTTAATTGTTTTTTATTTTAACAGAAGAAAAACAATATTCTTTATTATTTAATATAGGATAGTACAAATTTAGAGTAATCATAATGTTTTATGATATAAAAAATATATTTAAATTCAAATTGAACATTTATGGTTGGAATTATGCTCAAACATATTTTGATTAAGGCTTAGGCCTTGTGCATATGCAATCAAAGGATTTTTTTGATCTGCCAATTAACTTTGAATTATATTCAACTCATTATTCATATTCAATTATTCAATATTTTTAGATTCAATTAGATTGATTAACTATACGTAACAATAATAACTAAATTTGTTTTAATGCAACCAACTTAATTGGAGAAGTAGGTATATCATTAATAATACCATTATATAAATATTATATTAAAATATTTTATATGTAAAACTGATATTATATTGTAGAAATTATAGTATGTGCAAGGTCTAAAGGCTTATAAGACTTGTACACTAAAATTACATCATAACTAGATCCATGTAGCAAAAACATAGTTACGATTATACATATATTATAGAAATTATGATAGATTGAAAGAACGAGATTTCGGAAGTTGAAAAGAAACACTAAAGCTATGCAATGCAAAACGAAATGTAACGCTTTAATCCTAGAAATTTGAAATGAATGAAATAGGGGAAAGAGACGAATTGAGACGAAATGAAAGAAGTATAGAAAGCACAACCCTTTTTATTTATACTCTCTCAATATCGGTTACAAAGACGTCTCCCGCCTTTTCAAGGGCTAGGAGTGTTAACATGTTTTGGTTACAATAGTGACTAGTGATCCTCCTTCCGCGTGCCCACATGTAAAATGGGCGGGCCAAAGTGTTGCCGCCGCTGGTGTGAATGAATCTTTGATCCTTGTTGCTCCTCCTGCATTCAAAGAAACAACAAAATCGTTAGTAGCACCTGTTGCAAAGATGAAACGTTTATTCTCTAAAAAAATAATGAAGAATGCATGCATGAAACTGAATAAAAGGATAAATGAACTGAATCAAAATAGTCTACAAATTTCATAGAAACAAGGGAACATCACCAAAAGGTCACTGCAAATGAAACAGTCGGGAAATTCTTCACCAATTTGAATTCGCTCCTGGGCGGGACGAATTCGACTGTAATTCGTTCCTGGGTAGGACAAATTTACCTGTGACAAAGCGTCGAAGTGATATTGCCCCAAATTTCACATCTAGGGAGCTCCAAAAGACCTTCAAAGTTGAGGTTAGCTAATTGGAGGCATTTTGGGGAAGACCCAGATGGTCGGATTTCCCCAATTTGGCCTCCATCAACGGGAATTTGATGTTGCTACCTACAAGTTAGTGAGGACAACAAAAGCGATAAAACATGATAATATTTGATCAAAGCATTAAGAAATCGGAATTACAAGCTATTTAAGTAGCATAAGATGGAATGCAAAATAAACAAATGACAAAAGGAACAATATGCCACGAATTCCCAATTGTTCTTAAAAAAGAAGATTAGGCTCGCAGTAGTGCGGGGTGCTCGGGCAGGGCCGCCCACCGTTGGAACCTGATTTCGGCACCAATCCACTTGGGATGGGCCCAAAATCTCTTGTAATGTGTTGTCGACGAATTGGTAGATCAGTGTGGTCAAGTGTCAGGTTTTGGATCCGTATTCACACTTCCAATAACCACCCGATGACCTCCCTTGTGAAATAGATCAAGGATGTGGAAGAGGTGAATCAAAGGTAAAGCGTGGTATCAATTTGGTAGCACTTCGTTGCTTAAAAATGCTTCCAATATGTCCTCTTTTGGGTGAGAAATCTCACCATTTTATAGACCCAGGGGGTCTCTTTGGATGGGTATGCATGGGCACCATGTGGCAGTCATGCCTTCCCATGAGGGAGGAAAGTCCTCCCTGATTTGGGCTTCCATGACTGCCCTTGCAATAGTACTTGACGCTCACCTTGCTCACCTACACACACATGCAAGGCAGGAGGCATTAATGGACTGTCCTTAGCTGCCACTTGTCAAGATTTCTCTTTTTGCCCGTTGAACCTAGAATTCGTCCTACCCCAGAGCGAATTAAGAATTCGTCCCTGGGTGGGGCGAATCCCATTTTGAATTTGTCCCAGGGTGGGACGGATATTGAGCAAAGTGCCTGAATGTGCCAAATTGATTTTTAACCTTCCAAAATTGCTGCAAAAGTGGTTAATACCACTGTTTAACCTCTGAGGGCTGCCCTAGGGGCTGTGTGTGTCAAAGTGATCAGTGTTTGCAGTCACATAATCAGATTGGTGCTATTTTGGTGTCTATAGATGCCCCTTTTTGGAAAGTGTTGCGGGTGACGCAGTGCTGAGCAAAAATAGATAACCAAAGCACTAATGATTAGGATTTCTTGGTAACCTAACCAAATTTTGATGCCCCAAGCATGGAAATGGCATGCATTCTTGAATCCTTGCTTTTGACGAGCGAAGGCACTCAATTCAAGTGTTAACCTTTTTCGGTGAGGTGTTACTTGACTTTGGACATTGATCAGTCATGAATAGGCAAAGGGCGCAACCTTTTATCTGTGATAACCTTGAGTTCATGATTCACAAAATACCAAGTGATTTGATCATATTGTAATTATTGCTTGTTTACTGCCCCAAGCAAGAGCGTAATTTTTTTTGTCAATGATTTTTTGAATGCATGTCATTTTCCTTAATTGGGTGTGTGTTTTCTGATTGGTGATTAAGTGTGACTACCCCCTCAAGCGACGAATCGATGAGGGAATGACCTTTGTGAGAAAAGTGATGAGTCGCTTGACCCAAGATGACTTGTGCAAGGGTGCCCTTATATGGTTTAGCGTTAATTGTGTGCAGTTTTCTGACATTTAGACCTATTTTTGGTGGGTGGTAAGCCTTTTTGCGATGCTTTTTGGAGCTGAAATTGGCAAAAATCCATCCTCCCATGGAGTGGTCTGGCTATGGTAGTCTTTTTAGGGAGTAATATAGTGACAATTTGTGACCCCAACATCTATTTTGCATGCCCGGGATTTCAAGTGCAATAGCACTCTCATCGAGCAAGTTTATTAGCTTATTTAGTGCATATTTGTTCAATTTTTATTGTTTTTTGAAAATTTTGCCCTAAATTCATCCCAGGGTGGGACGAATACAAGCTTAGAATTCATCCCAGGGTGGGACGAGCACTAACCATAGTGCTTGTCCCAAGGAGGATTAATATAAGCTCAAAAGGCCTATTTAAAGGCCAAAACTAGGGTTTGGGCTCATTTGCATCTAAATTTTCTTGCGATTTGGAGCTCTGGGGAGGAGGAGGTTAATTCTGCGAAGCGAAGCACTGCCAAATTTCTCCTGACATCATGAGTGCACAGACTGAATCGAGCAACGGAGCTGACGCGAGACCAGTAAGTGCTCCCTAGTGTTATTACTTTTGTTTAAAATTGTAAGTGTTTTGTTTAATTTTTTTTTGTGATGATGTTTTTTTTTAATTTAAAATTGAAACCCTAAAACTGAGCTGAACACCACCAAGACTTAGTGTACAACTTAAATGACAAACGTAGTGAAAACCTAGGTAAAGAATTGTTATTTTGCTTATAACTAAAACCCTAGGATAAACGGAACATAAAAACCTAGTTCTTAGGTTGAGCTGGTTAGTTTTTAAACGTAGGTTAAAACACTAGGTTTAAAACTATTCTTTTAATTTTATGTTGTTCGTGCAGATGTTTTAAACTTAAAATATGAAGCTCTTAATACTGACAAATAGGACTGACAATTTATTATGCTTTTGTTAATTAATCAGTTTAGAGTTTAAAAACCCTAGGGCTGACAAATTAATTTTTGTTTGAGTTTTTGAATTTATTAGTTAGGATTAGAAACCCTAGGACTGACAAATTAATTTTTGTTTTTGAATTTTTGTTTTGTTTTGAAATTTATCAGTTAGGATTAGAAACCCTAGGACTGAAAAATTAATTTTGTTTGAATTTTTATGTTTGTTTTTGGCTGTACATTGGTAGGCAATTTTGTATATTCATGTTATTGCTGTACAGTTTTTTTTTCGTGATTTTAATGTTTTTGAATTGTTTTCTTTTGCAGGTTGTTAAGAGTCGGTACCATGTACCTACTGATTTTACTAAAGCATGGGGAACGCTAACTGTGGCTGACTGGGAGTGGCTTGATGCCCTTGGGCTCAAGTAGGTGGCTCGACTGGAGCCTATGGTCGCTGATCAGGCTTATTTGACGACCCTGATCAATCTGTGGGATCCCCAAACCAACACCTTCCATCTCCCAACAGGGGAGATGACCGTGACCTTAGAGGATATCTATCGACTTCTATGAATTATGATAGATGGACTACCGATCAGGACGTCACCACGTGATCAGCATACAACTGTACTGATGCGATGCTTCGGGCATGGGGAGGAGATGGGTGTGGAGGATCCAGTGGAGAGGGCAGAGGGCACTGCTAGATTGGTAGGATTTTGGTCCGATGGTGGCTGGAGAGGGGGGTGTTGGGAGTGAGGCACGCATTCCTTATGGGCCTCATTTCCAACATGCTACTACCTGACTCGTCAGGTGAGAGGTTCCCGTGGAACCTACTAGATTTGGTCTGGCGGTTGGTAGAGTGCCCGACGGAGGCACTGCTAATCATGATATGGGGATAGATGCTATTGGCATAGCTCTATGGGGAGCTGTACGAGGTCCACTATCAGCTGTAGAAGGGGATTAGCTATAGCTATCTATTGTAGAGTTGGGCTTGGTAGAACATAGTAGTGGAGAGGCCAGCCGGGTTATCATGGACGACTCAGGCAGAGATGAAGGATAGGGAGATAGGCTATGCAGCTCTATGGTGGTGGTCTGGGGAGTAGGGATAGAGTCAACAGTGGGCAGGTTTTGTAGGGCACTATGCTGATGCCCTCACTCAGCTTACTCTAGAGGAGGTGCTCTAGTGCCCTTATCGGGACTGTCCAGCCTGGTCAGAGGCTAGAGAGTGGCTCCGACAGGTATGCAGAGAGCGATGGCTAATTGGGCGACACAAGACTGAGCATGAGTTCTTCTCCTATAGCTGAGTGACACGACAGTTTGGGGTGCACCAAGGATTTCCTGGGGAGCCCATGGTCTATCGATGTTGTGGGACGAGAGAACTCTGGACCAATCGATCATCGTGCCATTGGGCAAGGATTCAGATGCGGTGATCGATGTCTTGGATGTGGATGACATCGGGACTACCATAGAGTACGACCAGTTGTGGGTACTATGGCGATGGCAGGGAGAGGGGCCACTAAGAGGTGTGGAGGCAATAGTAGCAAGCGAGGAGGGTGTCGAGGCACCAGGGGATGATTGGGGAGCTCCTCAAGAGGATGCAAAAATGGTGGAGTTGGAGGATGAAGATGCGGATTTGGGGGTTTCAGATCATCTAAATATGTAGGACATCACAGAGCAGTGGGAGCCAGAGTAGGCTGCTGTCCTGGATTCACCTATGCCTCAGGCAGGTTCGAAGGAGGTGGAAGCGAGGCTCAATGCTGAGATAGTGCGATTGGAGGACTTGCTACAGGTGTGAGATGGGGAGCTGGGAGAGGCTTTGAAGGAGAGAGATCTCTTGTGGACTCAGTTGGTAGAGCGGGAGAGTGCATGGGTGGCATCTCATCGAAAGGAGGGGGATACTAATACTGCATGGGAGAGGGATCTCCTTCAGATGTAGCTGGTGGAGAGGGATAGGGTTTTCGTGCAGCGCGATGATGCAGTATCTTACTACCATCGACGGGAGGTAGAGTGGGATCGACGGGAATCATATTGGTGGTGACATCAGCTGGATATGGAGGGAGAGATTATTCGCCTTGGTGGGTGGCTACGTAAGCCGTCGGGAGGTGGATCATCACGTCGGACGAGGGGCAGTGATACTAAGCAGTCAGCATCATCTCGTCGTAGGTGACTGGATGAGGGAAGGGGTAGCAGGTGTGATGCGAGGGCTAGCAATAGCTGCCCTGAGGAGTCCCATAGGACCCACACCATAGGGGGTAGTTCTCGTCGCACCAATCCTATGTGATCATGGTGGCCGACGCCCTAGGCTTGGGGGTTTTTTGAGCTTTTGGATTGTGCGGGGTCAGATGACCAGTTATTGTTGTCTACGAGCATTTTTGTTATGATATATATATAGATGACTCTTTTTTGTTTATGCGAGTGATGATTTGATTTTAGCATGATGAGTGATGAGTATGGATGTATGCATGTTAATTTATTTCGATGGATGCATATGTTATGATGAATGCAAATGTTTTTGATGTATATGTGATATGCAAAATATAATGGATGAAATGAATTTGTGTTTTTTGGTTAGGGCACCATAGACTATTTAGGACTTTGTGATTTTGTTTTTATGCGATTGCTGTGGTAAATGACTTTGCATGTATACATGTGGTTTTTTCTATTTTTTGATGGTAATGTGAGGATGAACAGTAGCGCAGTTGGTTTAGAAATGTAGCTAAGGTTTTCTGAGACTCAAACGGTTTTAACTCACTAGCCACGACTATACTTTATCTTACAAGACTTTTGGACAAGGTATGAATCGGACTTGTCTTTGACCAAGCTATTTCACATCCCTGTGTGTGCAATTGAGTTCATTTATGTGGTATTTTTCAGGATACCGCCAGTGCCAGATAGGCTGTCAACCAAACCTGTACTGAGGATCACCTAATTAGCTCCACTAACTCCTTTGTTGTATTTAGTCAAATTAATCTGCGATGCTATCTAGGATACCATAAGCTAGCTCATCCACATGCAAACATTGATTTGTACACGAGTTAATGTGATAGATATATCATCATGCGAGAGGTTTACCTCCAGTGATCGATAGGCTATCCACCCAACCGGTACTGAGGTTTGCCTCATGACTTGTCAGAATGCTGAGAGTTCCAAGGATTCAAGTTCAACTCCCTTCTTTTCTTCAATTGTATTGGGATACTTGCTTGTTGGTAGTGATAAAAATCACCATTTATTTATATATATATATTTTTCTTTTGAGCAAGGGATTTGGATTTCGAGTGATAAGAATTACTATTGTATGTGATTTTTGATGTATACACTCTAGTCGTGATGTCAATTTTTTTTTTTTTGGAGTTTTGACGTTTTGCAAAATTTTGATGTTTGCAACTTTTTGAGAACTTCGGATTCTTGGGGAATTGGGTAGGGAAGATGCTTGTCCTTTTGCCAACTCTCAGCATTCTTGGGGTCATTTGCACAAGGGGATGAGCAAGATAACTATTTTGCTTATGGTGACCTGGATTACTGTGTAGGTTTCATATTTCGTTCACACAACTTGGGAATTTTTATGTGTTTTAATTTGTGTTGGGATGCTACATAACAAGGTGTGATCCAAGTAGAACTCTACCTTCATAAAATCTGTCTGACTTGGTACAATACGTGGCTAGAAAGCAAAATGACGACTGAAAGACGAAAACTCTTGATATATTAGAAGACCACTTACTCTAGTGTGGTAAAAAGCAGTGAATGGCGCTTGTTTGTTGTTTTATAAAATGGAAAATTGTGGAACAAGATGGACTAGTAGAGTAATTACAGTCTATGGTGCCTTTAACCTGTACGACCACAAATATGCAATGTATGGGTGTGATGCTTAATGTAGCTACATATTTTTGTATTTTTGATGGATTTATTTTGGTGAATATGAATATGAGATGCGAGAAGAGCTTTTTATTGATGAATTTGAGAATGCCTGGAAATGAGATGCAAATTTTTGTTGTTTTTGATGATTTTTTATTTTTCTTATTTTTGACCAAGCGATTGTGGGAATCCTTGGAGCATTTTGGGATTGACCAAATGATTATAGGAATCCTTGGAGCATTTTGGGATTGACAAAATGATTATAGGAATCCTTGGAGCATTTTAGGATTGACCAAGCGATTATAAGAATCCTTGGAGCATTTTGGGATTGACCAAACGATTATAGGAATCCTTGGAGCATTTTGGGATTGACCAAGAGATTATAGGAATCCTTGGAGCATTTTGGGATTGACCAAGCGATTGTGGGAATCCTTGGAGCATTTTGGGATTGACCAAATGATTGTAGGAATCTTTGGAGCATTTTGGGATTGACCAAGCGATTATAGGAATCCTTGGATCATTTTGGGATTGTGACGGGGACCGGAAGATCAACACATTATCAAATTCTGATTTCTCATTAAAATCTGTAGAAAAATATTTACATGCATCTAAATGGAACAGCCCGTAGGCTTTACAATGGCCGAGCTCGGCTTCGGTCTCCCTACTGTGCTTCTTCTCCCCCTTTCTCCGGTCCACCACCCGACTAAAACAAAAATCCGAGTTTTTATCGAGGCCTCGATCCTCTAGGCAATTAATGCCCCCACCTAACAAAATTCAATTCAAATTTTCCCCCTCTCCGAGTTTTTCAAAATTCTCGTCATAAATGGCCATCTACTCGATCTGCCATGGGGCTCGTATTAATGGCCTCTCTCTGACCAGCAATGGCCACTTTGTTCTGACCGTCATCTGCACTATTGTCCCCTCCATAAAGCCCTCACCTGTAACGGCTATGTTGCCAGAAGTATTAAAATAATGCGTGGCCGACACCTCCCTTATCAACCTCCGTGACCTTCATCTTTGATTTCTTACACGTAGCCGACCGCGTGTAAATTTTGCCATGCCTTCTCCTTGTCGCAATATAGTTGTTACATGTGCCCTTCACAACTTCCATGATACACGTGGATACCCACGTGTCAAATTTGGCCTTGCCTGGCCATCCACTCGTTTACTTTTTGCTGTGCTTTTACCCGACCGCGATATCGCGACCAACAATGCCTCTACTATGTCGAAGTTCCTTGGGGTCACGATTTTGTGACCCCCCCACCTCTGTCTTCACCTTGCCGAAGTCTTTTGCTATGATCTTTGCTTTGCTTTAGCCTTTGGTGCTGCCTTCGAAATATGCCACATGGCAGCTTCTAACTGGTCGTGATATCACGATAGGTCACGATATCGCGACATGACTCTCCCCTTCCGCCTTGCTCTACAAACTGTCATGATATCACGACGTCGCGATATCATGACAGGGCTCTCCCCTTCCGCCTTGCTCTATAAACTGTCACAATATCGCGATGTCGCAATATCGCGACGACCACGTCCCCTTGCCTCAGCTTTTATAATACTATCATGATATCGCGACGTCATGATATCACGATGTCGCGATATCGCGACGAACTTGCCCAAGTTAAATTGTAGCCCACGAAGGTCGTGAAATCACGACATGTTGTGATTTCATGAACCCACCCCCTTTCCTTTACAAAACCTTCTCCAAACCGAAAATTGCTTAACAAAGCCTTCCCCAAGCTGGAAATCAGTAAAATAAAATGCAAAGTACTTAGAAAATCTAAAAAGATTTTGGAAGATGCATGATTGCTCGACTATAGCCGAATGCTCCTGCATCAGACACCCATGGTAACAAGAGAAGTGACCTTCACTTCTTTGTTGTTCGGTCCGCGTCCTTTGTAATATCTCCGAACACTCATCAACCTTTACAACCTGCTCAAATCCCGTTTCTTGGAAAAAAATTTTGCCTTCTACCAGACAAATTTTGGCATTGCTGCACACCTTCTCATCCACTGTCTGTAATGGCTTCAACTTGTGCTGCACTCCATTTTTCATCAAGGAGTACGTATTTGCACGACCATCGTGCACTACACTCCAATCAAACTGCCATGGCCTTCCCAACAGCAAATGGCAAGCATCCATGGGGAATACATCACACAAGACCTCATCCTGGTATCTCCCAATATTGAAAGTGACTAAACACTGTTCATGAACCCAGGCTCTATGGTCCTTCCGCAACCACACAATCCGGTATGGATGTGGGTGCCTCCTTCTCTCCAGTTACAACTTAGTAACCATCTCCTCAGAAACTAAGTTATATGTACTCCCATTGTCTATAATAACATTACAAACTTTGCCTGCACTTTTGCACCGTATGCGGAACAGGCTTCTCCTCTACTCTGACTTGTCTTCCTCAATCAACATGGTCCTCCTCATAATCATTGCTTCTCCTTTTTCAGCTTCTTTAGAATGTTCTGAGTCAGCATCTTCAACTGCCACAACAGCTCTGGCAGGACCCACTTGCTTCTTGTTTACTCTCTCGGGGTGCTGGGGGCACTCATATGCCCTATGTCCCTCTTCTCCATAGTGGAAACATGTTCCTCGGAACACTCCTCTTCCATACCCGCGTCCAGATCTACCTCTTCCCCTTGGGTAGCCATTATTCTAAACTTGTGGTTTGGGTTCTTCATCTCCTTCTTTCTGACCTCGACTGCTGCTAGTCTCTTCTTTCTTCTCTTCCTTTCCTTCCTCTTTCTTTCCACCGGTCTTTCCTCCAGGCCCTCTTCCTTTTTGCCTATTCTCAAACCTTTTGTTTAGTTTTTCTTCAACCTTCAGAGCAAACTGGTAAGCATCTTCAATGGTGCTCACCCGCACTAGGCTTAGCTCTTCTTGGACACTGGGCCTCAACCCATTAATATAACGAGCCACCTTTTCCTTGCTTGCTTCTAAATGACCGGTTCTGATGGAGATTTTGTAAAATTCCTCTGTATATTCTTGGACAGTTTTGTTCATCTGCCTCAAAATCTGCATTTTTCTTAGCAGATCCAGTTCATAATCCATGGGAATAAACTGTCTCTTCAATTTCTCCACCATTCTATCCCATCTTGTTATCCGTTCTTTTCCTCTTCTGTTTCGCTCTAGCTGTACCCCTTTCCACCATATACTGGCATGACCCTTTAATTTAGTTTTGGCAAATCTGACCCGCTCGGGATCTTCAACCTCTTCGTATTCAAAATATTCCTCTAAGTCATTTATCCAATCTATTAATTCCTCCGAATTCAAGTTCCCGAAATATGTAGAAACTTCTAACTTCGGCCTCTTCCCGATCTGAGATATGACCTTGTATATTCTGGCTTGTGTCGGATCCACAGGTTCTTCTTCTTCTTCTTCAAATTGATTTTCTTCTTCATCCGCTTCATCCTCACTGTCTGCATCTCTTCTCGGTTCATGTCCTCTACGCAGTTCTTCTTGCAGGGCCTGAACTTGCCGCTGCAAAGCCCAAAAATCTTCTGCTGCCATGCCTCTGCCACCCACAGGGTTTCTTCTCGGAGGCATCTTCACCTGATCTCAAGCCCTCCCACAAGTCCTGGTACAACTGCCTCTCCTTCGACGGTCTGCTATATGCTCAGGAACCACTGGCTCTGATACCACTGACGGGGACCGGAAGATCAACACATTTTCAAATTCTGATTTCTCATTAAAATATGTAGAAAAATATTTACACGCATCTAAATGGAATAGCCCGTAGGCTTTACAATGGCCGAGCTCGGCTTCGGTCTCCCTACTGTGCTTCTTCTCCCCCTTTCTCCGGTCCACCACCCGACTAAAACAAAAATCCGAGTTTTTATTGAGGCCTCGATCCTCTAGGCAATTAATGCCCCCACCTAACAAAATTCAATTCAAATTTTCCCCCTCTCTGGGTTTTTCAAAATTCCCATCATAAATGGCCATCTGCCCGATCTGCCATGGGGCTCGTATTAATGGCCTCTCTCTGACCTGCAATGGCCGCTTTGTTCTGACCGTCCTCTGCACTATTGTCCCCTCCATAAAGCCCTCACCAATAATGACTGTGTTGCAAAAAGTATTAAAAGAATGGATGGCCGACAACTCCCTTATCAACCTCCATGACCTTCATCTTTGATTTCTTACACGTAGCTGACCGCATGTAAATTTTGTCATGCCTTCTCCTTGTCGCAATATAGCTGTTACACGTGCCCTTCACAACTTCCATGATACACGTGGCTACCCACGTGTCAAATTTGGCCTTGCCTGGCCATCCGCTCGTTTACTTTTTGTTGTGCTTTTACCCGGTCGTGATATCGTGACCTGTCGCGATATCGCGACCAACAGCGCCTCTACTATGTCGAAGTTCCTTGGGGTCGTGATTTCATGACCCCCCAACCTCTGTCTTCACCTTGTCGAAGTCTTTTGCTATGATCTTTGCATTGCTTTAGCCTTTGGTGCTGCCTTTGAAATATGCCACGTGGCAGCTTCTGACTGGTCGTGATATCGTGACAGGACTCTCCTCTTCCGCCTTGCTCTACAAACTATAGCGATATCACGACAGGACTCTCCCCTTCCACATTGCTCTACAAACTATCGCGATATCATGACGTCGCGATATCGCGATGACCACGTCCCCTTGCCTCAGCTTTTACAATACTGTCGTGATATCGCGACGTCGCGATATCACAACGAACTTGCCCAAGTTAAATTATAGCCCACGGAGGTCGCAATGATATTCTCACAATGACACTGAGAGGGGGGGTGAATCAGTGTAACTACTTAAAAACTTAAATCTGCAACTTTTAAAACTAATGATGCAAGCTTGAAACTAGATAATGCAAGTATCACACAAGAGCATCACACAACACATAATTTTACGAGGTTCACCGATGTGGCTACTCCTCAAAGAATGATTGTTTGGACTTCAATCCAAATCTAGTCTTTGCAAGGATTCAATATTTACAATTTTTTACCAGCACCCACTGGAAGGAGCACCAACCCCTGATTTATCTGTTGCAACAGATAGGAGCACCAAACCCTTTATCCAAGCACCAACTTGGATTTCTATTTTGCAAGATAAATGGACATAAAAATGCCTTCTCTTTTGCAAGACCCTTACTGGTCTAGAGCACATACAAAAATCTCACAGAAGCATAGAGAGAATTGTTAGAGACTCAAAATTTTCTGATCTAATCTAAAACCTTTCTCTTGAATATTCAATGGAATTGCAGGTTTTTATTCAAGGCTATTTTCTTACAGCACCCTTACTTACCGAGACCTTTTAAATGCACAATAAAAACACAGTCGCAGTAACCTTGTCACTATGCCAACTCGATCCTTTTATTCTTGATTTCTTCGAACGGCTCGATTTCAAATGGTTCAACTTTCCCTCCAACTTTTCATGCATTCTCGGTTGTAATTGACGTGTCAAATATTTCTCTGACCTGATCCGCATTTTAGCCGCTTTCTTTTTGACATTCTGACGTTCTGACAGCCTTTTTCTCTGCACAGTCTGCATATTCTAACAGTCCTTCTCTGCATATACTGACAACCCTTCTGCGCGTTTCGATGCTCTGTTATCTCTTGAAATTGTTCTTTAAAATTCTTTGTTACTGCTCTTTACGCCAGCTTGCAGCATCACGGCCCTGCAATAGCCGTTCTACAATTAATGTTGAGTTCCGTGGCTACTCTTTGTAACTGCCACCTTTGCCAACCATGCTGCAACATGGCCCTGCAACAGTCGTTCGCGTCTTGAATGCACTATATCGTAACTTACTTTTTAACTTCAGTTAACTGCAACCTGAATTTCTCCTCTGCAATCTCACCATCTGTCACTTGGAACTACAGATCTGACTCTGGTTAAATTTTTGTAACTGGCGCCTTTTGACACCTATCACAATGCATGTATCTTTGACTTTTTCTTGCCAAAACATTACCTGTCACGATATCGCGACGTTTTCCACTTTGCTGACGTCATCCTCAACTTTGTCGTGATATCGCGACACTTTCGGCTTCCTGAGGCTTCTCTGGCAACTTGTCGCGATATCGCGACATTTTTGGTATTGCTGACGTCATCCTCTAAGATGTCGTGAAATCGTGACATTTCTGGCTTCATGAGGCTTCTCTGGAAACATGTCGCAAAATCATGACATTTTTTGTCTTGCTGACGTCATCCGCTAAGGTTTCACGAAATCGCGACGCTTCCAGCTTGCAACGGCTTTTCTAGCAACTTGTCACGATATCACAACATTTTTAGACTTGCTGATGTCATCTTCAAAGATGTCACGAAATCGTGATGTTTTTGGCTTGCAATGGCTCTTCGTTCACCTTGTCGTGAAATCGCGACATATTTTGGTTTTGCTGATGTCATATTCATAGATGTCGTGAAATCGTGACGTTTCTGGCTTGCAACAGCTTTTCATTCACCCTGTCGCGAAATCGTGACGCTTCTGGCATCCGTACAATTTTTACTCCATGCAGCCGTGAAAAACCTTACATGTAGCGAAATCGCTACATCATTGTTGCCTTAGCATTTTTCTTTTCTGCTTGCTATTGAAACTCCAACGTGTAGCGATATCGCTACACCTTTCCAACATGTGTTTCTAACCTGTAGCAAAATCGCTACACCTTTGCATTATGCACTTTCAGCCTGTAGCGAAATCGCTACACCTTTGCACTATGCACTTTCAGCCTGTAGCAAAATTGCTACACCTCTGCACTATGCACTTTCAGCCTGTAGCGAAATCGCTACACCTTTTTACCTTGCACTTTCAACTTGTAGCGAAATCGCTACATCTTTCTGCCTTGCACTTTGACCATGTAGCGAAATCGCTACATCTTTCTGCCTTGCACTTTGACCATGTAGCAAAATCGCTACATCTTTCTGCCTTGCACTTTGACCATGTAGCGAAATCGCTACATCTTTCTGCCTTGCACTTTGACCATGTAGCGAAATCGCTACTACTTTTCACCTTGCAACTCGAAGCTGTATCTAAGTCGCTGCACTTTTGTCCTTAGTGTCTCAAGCTTGTAGCGAAATCGCTACGCTTTTCTTACTTGGTGCTTTTTCTTTGCTTATGCTGGCGAAACTCAGACATGTAACAAAATCGCTACAACTTCTTCATCAACTTTCTCTCTCCTCCGATGTGTCGCGAAATCGTGACATTTTTCATCCTTGGTGCCTTTGCTTCAAACTTGTCGTGAAATCGCGGAAGTTTCTCGATTTGGTTTCTTTCCTTCCAGCATGTCGCGAAATCGTGACATTTTTCCTTGCACATTCTCTCTCCTCCGATATGTCGTGAAATCATGACATTTTTCAATGCACTTTCTCTCTCCTCAGCCATGTCGCGAAATCGCGACAATCTTACTTGCATCTTCTCTCTCCTCAGACATGTCATGAAATCGTGACAATCTTACTTGCATCTTCTCTCTCCTCAGACATGTCGTGAAATCGCGACAATATTACTTGCATCTTCTCTCTCCTCAGACATGTCACGAAATCGCGACAATCTTACTTGCATCTTCTCTCTCCTCAGACATGTCGTGAAATCGTGACATTTTGGCGTGCTTTTTCTCTCTCCTCGGATATGTCGCGAAATCGTGACATTTTCTTATGGACTTTCTCTCTCCTTCGGTATGTCACGAAATCGCGACAGGAACCATGTCGCGATATCGCGACAGAAAACATGTCGCGATATCGCGACAGTTTTCTTCCTTGTATTTTTTTGCAAATTTCTGGATCTGGATCCCCTTTGTTTTTCTTGAGATTTTCTGCACTTGATCTAACTAACCTCTGAACTGCTTCAACTGCATCACTCTGTTTGTGTTGACAACAATTACCATCCTTTTGCACTGCTTTTGCTGCACCTTGCTTAACAATCTCCCCCTTAGGAATTGTTGGCAACACTTTGTAGCCTTGCTCAAATTCTTCTCCCCCTTTGCCAATAATGCCAAAGGGCTGCTGCAGACTCCCCCTGAGTCTATGCACAACATTCTCAGGCATAAATAACTTGAATGCTCGCCCTAAGAATGTATTTCCCATAGCTAGTCAGTGCTTGGGAAGTGTGACTACTCCCAACTTTTTTCGAAGGTATTCAAATACTTCCTTTGGTAAAGGTTTGGTGAATATGTCTGCTACTTGCTCTATAGTGGGAACAAACTCCAATCTAACCTCTCCTTCTACAACCTTATCCTTCAAGAAGTGATACCGGATTGCAATATGCTTGGTGCGGGAATGCATGACCGGATTCTTTGAAATGTTGATTGCACTAGTGTTGTCACATTTGACTAAAATGGGCTCATTGAAGTGAATACCTAGATCTTTCAATGTTTGTCTCATCCATAGTATTTGTGTACAGCATGTAGTAGCTGCAATGTATTCATCCTCGGCTGTGGATAAAGAGACTGATTCTTGCTTCTTACTGTGCCATGCAACCAATTTGTTTCCAAGAAAGAATGCTCCTCCACTTGTACTTTTTCTATCATCAATGCATCCTTTCTTGAATCCTTGCTTAGTGAGATAGTTGTCCAACCTTGCATACCAAGCTCTAGGTGCTTGTTTCAAGCCATACAAAGCTTTCTTCAGCTTGCAAACAAAGTCGGGATTATCACAAAGTTGAAAACCATCGAGGCTGTTCAATATATACTTCTTCTTCAAGATTTCCATTCAGAAATGCTGATTTTACATCCATCTGATAAACCTTGAAGTTCTTATGAATAGCTAAAGCCAAAAATAGTCTTATTGCTTCAAGTCTGGCCACGGGTGCAAAAGTTTCTTCAAAATCAATCCCCTCAACTTGGGCATATCCCTTACAGACTAATCTTGCTTTATTCCTTACCACCTGTCCATATTCATTCAGTTTGTTTCTAAATATCCATTTAGTACCAATTATGTTTTTATTTTCAAGCCTTGGTACTAATTCCCGGGTTTTGTTTTTCTCAATTTGATCTAGTTCTTCATTTATCGCTTCCATCCCAGCTTTCATCCATGCTTGCTTCAATAATATTCTTGGGCTCAATACTGGATAACATAGAATAGTTATTTACTACTCTTCTTCTTGTCTGAATGCCAACTATAGGGTCCCCAATAATCTGCTCTTTGGGATGATTTTTCTCGCTAACCGCTCGTTCGTATTTTCTATTTTCATCTCTTTCTAAGTCCTCTCGAATCTGATTTCTATCTCTCTTCTTTTTCTTGATCTTCATCTTCTTCAATAAATTCTTCATAGGTTGGGTAGTTTTCATTATTTCTGATTTCTTGTTTCCTGCCTTCATCAACCTTCACATCCGCACTCTCCACTATTTTCTTAAGTCTTTTGTTGTAGCATGTATAGGCTAACAGATAATAGTTATTTACTACTCTTCTTCTTGTATGAATGCCAACTATAGGGTCCCCAATAATCTGCTCTTTGGGATGATTTTTCTGCCAACTGCCTGTTCTGTATTTTCTATTTTCATCTCTTTCTAAGTCCTCTGAATCTGATTTCTGTCTCTCTTCTTTTTCTTGATCTTCATCTTCTTCAATAAATTCTTCATAGGTTGGGTAGTTTTCATTATTTCTGATTTCTTGTTTCCTACCTTCATCAACCTTCACATCCGCACTCTCCACTATTTTCTTAAGTCTTTTGTTGTAGCATGTATAGGCTTTGCTTTTAGTTGAGTACCCAAGGAATATTCCTTCATCAGCTCTGTCTTCAAACTTGCCAAGATTGCTTTCAGTTCTTTTAATGTAACACTTGCTACCGAACACTTTGAAGTACTTTGCTGTAGCCTTTTTGCCAAACCACAGTTCATATGGTGTTTTGTTTTCATGCGGCCTCAACATACATCTATTCTGAATGTAGACTGTAGTATGAACTGCCTCTTTCTAGAATCTGTCAGCAATTTTGCTCTCTGTTAACATGGTTCTTGCCATTTCCTGCATAGTTTTGTTCTTTCTTTCAACTACTCCATTCTGTTGAGGTGTTCTTGCTGCTGAGAACTGTCTTCTTATTCCATGTTTTTCATAGAATTCAGCAAACTCATTTGAAATAAACTCTCCTCCTCTATCAGATCTCAAACATTTAATTCTTTTTCTAGATTGATTTTCAACAAGATTTTTGAAGGTTTTAAACATCTCAAAGGCTTCTGACTTCTGTTTCAGAAAGAGTACCCATGTCATTCTGGAAAAATCATCAATACACAGCATAAAATATTTGTATCCATTTATGCTTTATGTCCTCATGGGACCACACAAATCAGTGTGAATCAGTTCTAGTGGCTTGCTTGTGAAGTACTCTTTTGCTTTGAAGGTAGATCTGGTTTGCTTCCCCTTTTGGCATGACTCACAAATGTTGTTTGATGGTTTGCCAATAGTGGGTATGTCTCTTACTGCTCTTTTCGAGCTGATTTTTACCAGATTATCAAAGCTTATGTGACCGAGTCTTTTATGCCACAGCCAGTTTTCTTCTTCCTGTCCAACCAAGCAAGCTCCCTCTGAAGTCTCCGAGAGAGTATACAAATTTCCAAAAGTTCTCAGTCCAGTGGCTATTAACTTTCCATTTGTTGTCTTTTTTACTTCACAGCCCTCCTTCTTGAAAATTACTTCATGACCTCTGTCACAAATCTGACTTACACTCAGTAGGTTATGTTTCAGTCCTACCACAAAAAGAACTTCCTTAGAGTTGATTTTACCGTCACTTAACTTAACTGATCCTTTACCCACTATCTTTGCTCCATCATTGTTTTCGAATTTCACAGAACCACCTTCGTATGTCTGCAGCTTATCAAACTTATGTTTGTCTCCTGTCATGTGACTGGAGCATCCACTGTCTAGAATCCAGGGAGCAGATTTATTTTGTGCTTTGAGAGCTGTTTGAATGATCAGGGATTCTTTGTCTTTCTTCGGTTGTCCCTTTTCTTTCCACTGAGTTTTGATAGCAGATCTGGTTACTTTCTTCACCTTCTCCCTTTCATTGTGCTGTGACAGTTTTTCGAGAAATTTTATGTTCTGTGTTGATCCAGTTGATCAGAAATTTCTTCCCTGGTATTTATTTACTGCAAAAGAGCTACGACAATTCCTTGCAATATGGCCGAAGTTATGGTAGTTATAACATTCTACAGCATAATCTATCAGAGGTGAAAAATTATTTCTACTAGTGAAATTTCTTTGTTCTATATTATATCTACAACTAGAAATTTTATGACCATATGCATTGCACTTAAAACAATAACCAGAAAAGGAACGAGTGTACCTGGGAAATGAATTTTGCCATGTGGAGGTAGGAGCCATGGGTCTTCTTCTTCTTTGATGAGAGACTTTTGTGAATCCATCATTTGCAGCACTCCTTTCGAGCTTGGATTTGTTATTTTCTTTTGCATGATACGGTTTATCTTGATCAAATCTAATCTTGTCTTTATTATTTACTAGATCTACTGTTACAACCTTTGAGTCCTTTGAGGTTTATCCTTCATCAAAGCCCAAGCCAAACTTGATACTAGTGGGCCTTTGATTATTCAACATTTTTTTCAGTTTCTCATAACTGTCTTCAAATTTTTGATGACAGCTCAGTTTTTGATTCATTTCTTCTAGCTATGACCTTAATCCAACTATTTCCTCTTCCAGTTTATTGCTCTCATTTATTTTCACGGTCAGCTAAGCTTCAACATCTTCAGACCTTTTCTTGTATTCTTCAGTTTGTACTTTCAAACTTATTATTACATTGCTAGCCTCCTCAAATTTTCTTGTAATCTTTTTATTTCTTTTTCTTTCTGCACTTAACTCTTCAAGAGCAGCAATTAACTCACCTTCCAGATCTATCTCAGCATCATCTTCTAATTTTTCTTCACACTCCTGTGTTTTCTCAGTTGTTTTTTCTTCAAAAGCCATGAATAGGGCTTCACCAGTTTCTTCTTCTGATTCCTCACTAGAACTGTCTTCAGAAGAATCGATATTCTGGGAAATGAAACTCTTCTTCTTGAAGCTTATTTTTCTAAACTGCGATTTCTTTTTCCAGACATTTCTTTCTAGATATGTTCATCATTTTTATTTTTCTCCTTCATTGGGCATTTTGTTGCAAAGTGCCCGATGCCTCCACAGTTAAAACATTTGAATGGCAACTTACCTCTGTACTTTCCTTTTCCCTTTACTAATTTCCTAACAAAGTTTGCTTCATTTTCATCTGTATATTCTTCTTCCTCTGACTCTTGTTTAGATTTTACATTTTTTTGTGCTTGGAAGGCTGCTTCTCTGTTAGAGGGCTTAGTTTGTCCAATCCTCATTTCATAAGTTGTTAGAGAACCATGCATTTCATCCATACTAAAAAAATTTAAATCTTTTGCTTCTTCTATGGCAGAAACCTTTGCATCAAACCTTTTGTTGAGAGTTCTCAGTACCTTCTTCACAACAACAACATCTTCCATTTCTTCCCCCAGTCCTCTTATTGCATTGATGATTCCGTTTACTCTCAGCATGTAAGCTTCTATGTTCTCATCATCGGTCATCTTTAATGCTTTGAACTGGGCACGATGTGTTTGTAGCTTAGCTTCCTTGATTTTGCTGTCTCCTTCATGAATGCTTTGCAGTTTGTCCCATATGTCTTTAGCAGATTTGCAATTCATGATGCGTATCAACTCACTGTCGACCAATCCACACATAATAGCATTCTTGTCTTTCGAGTTGTTTTCAAACTTTTTCTTTTCAACCGCATCTGTTGGAGGAACAGTGGGAGTGGTGTATCCATTTTCAACAGATTCCCAAATGTCATAACCTAATGCACAGAGATAGGTCTGCATTCTGAGCCTCCAGAAAGAATAGTTTGTTCCATCGAACAGAGGAGCTTTGTTAGAATAAAAACCTTCTCCACCGGCCATTGTATATCTCTCAACAACACCTTAGCTGATTAAGCTTGTGCAAGTGCCTGGCTCTGATACCAATTGATATTCTCACAATGACACTGAGAGGGGGGGGTGAATCAGTGTAACTACTTAAAAACTTAAATCTACAACTTTTAAAACTAATGATGCAAGCTTGAAACTAGATAATGCAAATATCACACAAGAGCATCACACAACACAGAATTTTACGAGGTTCACCGATGTGGCTACTCCTCAAATAATGACTGTTTGGACTTCAATCCAAATTCAGTCTTTGCAAGGATTCAATATTTACAATTTTTTACCAACACCCACTGGAAGGATCACCAACCCCTGATTTATCTGTTGCAATAGATAGGAGCACCAACCCCTTTATCCAAGCACCAACTTGGATTTCTATTTTGCAAGATAAATAGACATAAAAATGCCTTCTCTTTTGCAAGACCCTTACTGGTCTAGAGCACATACAAAAATCTCACATAAGCATAGAGAGAATTGTTAGAGACTCAAAATCTTTTGATCTAATCTAAAACCTTTCTCTTGAATATTCAATGGAATTGCAGGTTTTTATTCAAGGTTGTTTTCTTACAGCACCCTTACTTACCGAGACCTTTTAAATGCATAATAAAAACACAGTCGCAGTAACCTTGTCACTATGCCAACTCGATCCTTTTATTCTTTATTTCTTCGAATGGCTCAATTTCAAACGGTTCAACTTTCCCTCCAACTTTTCATGCATTCTCGGCTGTAATTGACGTGTCAAATCTTTCTCTGACCTGATCCACCTTTTAGCCGCTTTCTTTCTGACATTCTGACGTTCTGACAACCTTTTTCTCTGCACAGTCTACATATTCTGACAGTCCTTCTCTGCATATACTGACAACCCTTCTACGCGTTTCGATGCTCTGTTATCTCTCGAAACTGTTCTTTAAAATTCTTTGTTACTGCTCTTTACTCCAGCTTGCAGCATCACGGCCCTGCAACAGTCATTCTACAATTAATGCTGAGTTTCGTGGCTACTCTTTGTAACTGCCACCTTTGCCAACCATGCTGCAACACGGCCCTATAACAGCCGTTCGCGTCTTGAATGCACTGTCTTGTAACTTACTTTTTAACTTCAGTTAACTGTAGCATGAATTTCTCCTCTGCAATCTCACCATCTGTCACTTGGAACTACAGATCTGACTCTGGTTAACTTTTCGTAACTGGCACCTTTTGACACCTGTCACAATGCATGTATCTTTGACTTTTTCCCGCCAAAACATTACCTGTCGTGATATCACGACGTTTTCTGCTTTGTTGACGTCATCCTCATCTTTATCGCGATATCGCGACACTGTCAGCTTCTTGAGGCTTCTCTGGCAACTTGTCGCGATATCATGACATTTTTGGTATTGCTAACGTCATCCTCTAAGATGTCACGAAATCATGACATTTCTGGCTTCATGAGGCTTCTCTAGAAACATGTCGCGAAATCGTGACATTTTCTGTCTTACTGACGTCATCCGCTAAGGTGTCACGAAATCGTGATGCTTCCGGCTTGCAACGGCTTTTCCAGCAACTTGTCGCGATATCGCAACATTTTTAGACTTGCTGACATCATCTTCAAAGATGTCACGAAATTGCGATGTTTTCGGCTTGCAATGGCTCTTCGTTCACCCTGTCGCGAAATCATGACACATTTTGGTTTTGTTGACGTCATCTTCATAGATGTCGTGAAATCACGACGTTTCCGGCTTGCAACGGCTTTTCGTTCACCCTGTCGCGAAATCGCGATGCTTCTGGAATCCATACAATTTTTACTCCATGCAGACGTGAAAAACCTTACATGTAGCGAAATCGCTACATCATTGTTGCCTTAGCATTTTTTTTTTCTGCTTGCTATTGAAACTCCAACGTGTAGCGATATCGCTACACCTTTCCAACATGTGTTTCTAACCTGTAGCAAAATCGCTACACCTTCGCATTATGCACTTTCAGCCTGTAGCAAAATCGCTACACCTCTGCACTATGCACTTTCAGCCTGTAGCGAAATCGCTACACCTCTGCACTATGCACTTTCAGCCTGTAGCGAAATCGCTACACCTTTTTACCTTGCACTTTCAACTTGTAGCGAAATCGCTACATCTTTCTGCCTTGCACTTTGACCATGTAGCGAAATCGCTACATCTTTCTGCCTTGCACTTTGACCATGTAGCGAAATCGCTACATCTTTCTGCCTTGCACTTTGACCATGTAGCGAAATCGCTACTACTTTTCACCTTGCAACTCGAAGCTGTATCTAATTCGCTGCACTTTTGTCCTTAGTGTCTCAAGCTTGTAGCGAAATCGCTACGCTTTTCTTACTTGGTGCTTTTTCTTTGCTTATGCTGGCGAAACTCAGACATGTAACGAAATCGCTACAACTTCTTCATCAACTTTCTCTCTCCTCCGATGTGTCGCGAAATCGCGACATTTTTCATCCTTGGTGCCTTTGCTTCAAACTTGTCGCGAAATCGTGACAGTTTCTCGATTTGGTTTCTTTCCTTCCAGCATGTCGTGAAATCACGACATTTTTCCTTGCACATTCTCTCTCCTCCGATATGTCGTGAAATCGTGACATTTTTCAATGCACTTTCTCTCTCCTCAGCCATGTCACGAAATCGCGACAATCTTACTTGCATCTTCTCTCTCCTCAGACATGTCGTGAAATCGTGACAATCTTACTTGCATCTTCTCTCTCCTCAGACATGTCGCGAAATCATGACAATCTTACTTGCATCTTCTCTCTCCTCAGACATGTCACGAAATCACGACAATCTTACTTGCATCTTCTCTCTCCTCAGACATGTCGCGAAATCACGACATTTTGGCGTGCTTTTTCTCTCTCCTCGGATATGTCACGAAATCGTGACATTTTCTTATGGACTTTCTCTCTCCTCCGGTATGTCGCGAAATCACGACAGGAACCATGTCGCGATATCACGACAGAAAACATGTCGCGATATCGCGACAGTTTTCTTCCTTGTCTTTTTCTGCAAATTTTTGGATCTGGGTCCCCTCTGTTTTTCTTGAGATTTTCTGCACTTTATCTGACTGACCTCTGAACTGCTTCAACTGCATCACTATGTCTGTGTTGACAAAAATTACAATCCTTTTGCACTACTTTTGCTGCACCTTGCTCAACACGCAATTTCGTGACATGTCATGATTTCGCGACCCCACCCCCTTTGCTTTACAAAACCTTCTCCAAACCAAAAATTGCTTAACAAAGCCTTCCCCAAGCTGGAAATCAGTAAAATAAAATGCAAAGTACTTAGAAAATCTAAAAATATTTTGGAAGATGCACGATTGCTCGACTGCAGCCGGATGCTCCTGCATCAGATTGACCATGCGATTATAGGAATCCTTGGAGCATTTTGGGATTGACCAAGTGATTGTGGGAATCCTTGGAGCATTTTGGGATATGGATCTCTTAGATATGGAATGGTCACAAATGACTGATGTTCAAGGGTTCTGTTTCCTTGATTCCGTCAAGAGAGGCTAGCCGGTATGTCCCGGGTCCTATTTTGCTATCAATTACATATGGACCTAACCAATTTGCCGTGAAATTTTCCCTTAGGTGGGACAGGAAACTAGAGTTCTGTTGGTTTTCCTTCAAGACCAAATCACCAACACGAAAGTCCCTCAAGTGGACTTTCATGTTGTAATATTTCTTAAGTCGCTCTTGATAGATACATAAATGCTCGAGAGCATTAACGCGTCATTCATCAAGCAACGTAAGCTGGTCTAATCGGGCCTGCCACACAGCGTCATCATCGATGAACTCTTGCATTGATATGCGTAGGGAAGGAATTTCCAACTTGAGAGGCATGACTACCTCGGAGCCATACACGAGCAAAAACAGAGTGGCCCTAGTGGGCGTCCGAATGCTAGTGTGATAAGCCCACAGGGCAAGTGGGATTTGGATGTGCCAATCCTTATGACTATCTATGACCATATTTTTAAGGATGGCAACTAGCATTTTGTTTGACACCTCTGCTTGCCCATTTGCCTGCGGATAATAGGGTGTCAAAAAACTATGCTGAATTTTGTACTTTGTGGTCAAAGCATGCACGTCTTTGTTCTTGAATGGCGTCCCATTATTCGAGACTATTTTGGATGGAATACCAAAATGACATATGATGTTATGCAAAATGAACTCCACTATGCGATGTCCTATTGTAGAGGTAAGCGAAATTGCTTCCACCCACTTGGTGAAATACTCTATTGCAGTTATGATAAACGTGTGATGGTCTAACAACGTAGGGGAGATCATTCCAATTAAATCAAAGCCCCACTACAAAAATGGCCAAGCAGACTGGACTTTCTACAAGGCCTGGGAAGGTACGTGTGTCAAATTGGCATGATGTTGACACTTCATGCACTTCCTGACATATGCACAACAATCTCGCTCTAAAGATGGCCAATAATAGCCCATGCGAAGAATGCACTTTGTGATGGCCATACCACTGAAGTGGCCACCACATGTACCATCATGCGCTTGGGCGATCGCTCAAGTGGACTCTTGCTGGTCCAAGCAATAAAGGAGGATTCGTTCATAGCTACGATGGTACAAAATGTCTCCTATCAAGACATACTTAGCTGCTTTCTGCTTGAATGCTCATTTTACGACATGCATCAATCCAAGCGGGAGATTACCTAACTTGAGGTAGTCTCTAATGGGTAAATACCAGTCCTGCTAATCGGAAGCCTTGATGGTATGAACAGCCAATCCCTCTTGAAGTTCATCCCTAGAAAATGTTGAGCGGGAGAGAAATTGTAAGAATAGCGTTGTGTTGCTATTAATGGGAGTAGGGGAGAACAAGGACCCCCAGTTGGCATGTTTCAGATGATCGTGGATTCGAAAGAACTTATCTGAGGATGGTTCAATCTGGATCATGTGGATTCCTGGCATCAAGTCAAAGCTTGCACGCTCCATCATGGATTGCGATAGTGTTTTGACTTGAATTGTTGTCATATCACCAGAAAGGTCTTACGGGATTAGTGACCCCAATGAGGCCATTGTGTCTGCAAAATAATTTGAAGATCGAGGGAGTGCCTTGATGTCGTACCACTCAAGTTTTGCCAAGAATTTGTCCACAAGGGCTTTATAAGCCTACAAAACTGGGCATTTCCATTGAAATACCCCTTTGACTTGATTGACAATTAACATCGAATCACCGAAGATGTTCAATCGTTTGATGTTCATGGCAATTGCTGTCTGAAGATCTATGAGCAAGGCTTCATACTCTGCATTATTGTTGGTGCATGGGAAATTTAATTTAAATGATAAGGGCATTGGAGTGCCCTACGGTGTGAAGAATACTATTCCCATGCCACCACCTTGCTCACATTTAGAACCATCAAAAAATAGGGTTATGTTAGCTTGTGACTCAGGCTCATCAAAATCTGGTGATTCTGAGACATGGAAGACCCAATCATCGGGTAGTTCTATGACTAAAGGTTCATCGTCTTTGAGAGGAGCCTCTGCTAGTTGATCGGCTATGACCTGTCCTTTGATGGATTTATGTCCAATAAACTCTATGTCAAATTTTGTCAACAACATGATCCATTTCGTCGTGCGACTACTATGATAAGTACGACTCATCATGTATCACAATGGATTCTCCTTAGACACAATATATGTAGTGTTGCTCAGCATGTAGTGGCGTAGCTTTTTGGTAGCAAACACCACTTCCAAGCAGAGTTTCTTGACGTATGCATAGTTAAGTTCATAACTGACCAGGGTGCGACTAATATAGTAAGTAGCTTGTTCTTTGTGAAGTTCATTCTTCTGGGCTAGCATGGCGCCTAGTGCCACCTCAGTAGCTGAGATGTATAAGTAGAATGGCACTCCTGGTCTAGGTGGTCCCAATACTGGCGACGAAGCCAAGTATCGTTTGATGTCATCAAATGTTGACTGGCACTTGTCATCCCAGTGAAATGCTACCCCCTTGTGCAATAATTTGTTCATGGGTCGGAACATGTTAGATAGCTACGCTATGAAGTGCTTAATTGACACAACCTTTCCCTACAGACTTTTGAGCTGCTTAGTGGTAGTTGGGGGAACCATTTCAAGGATTGCCTTGACTTTTTTTGGGTCCACCTTGATGCCTCACTTTGATACTATGAAACCAAAGAGTTTTCCAAATGTGACGCCAAATATGCACTTCTTGGGATTCAGTCTGACTTTATGCTCCATGAGGCAATCGAGGATCTTGCTTAAGTCATCGAGATGATCTAGGCACAAAAGAGACTTGGCCAACAAATCATCCATGTAATCTTCCAAATTTTTATGCATGTAATCATGGAAGATGTACGTCATGGCACGTTGGTAGGTTGCACCAGCATTTTTAAGGCCAAAAGGCATGACCTTATAACAAAATGTCCCCCAAGGCCTTGTGAACATCATTTTTAGTTGGTCCTTAGGATTGATACGAATCTGATTGTATCTCGAGAAACCATCCATGAGGGATAGCATTTCTTGACCTACTGTAGCGTCTACCAACGTGTCGATGCTTGGCAAGGGGAAATCATCCTTAGGACTCGCTTTGTTTAGATCTCAAAAATCAGTGCATATGTGAATCCTCCCATCAAGATTTTTGACGGGCACCATGTTGGACAGCCATGGTGGATAATCCATGCAAATGACAAACTATGCATCCAACATCTTTTGCAATTCGTCTTTGACCATCAAGGCCACTGTTGGGTGCATCTTACGTAGTTTTTGCTTAACTGGCTTGATTTTCGGATCAAGCGTTAGATTATGCGTGACTAGCTACGGATCTAGCCCCGACATGTCTTTGTATGACCATGCAAAAACCTCCTTCTTCTCTTTGAGAAGGGCAATGTAGTCGGCTTGCTCTTCAAGGGATAAGCTTACCCCCAGCTTGATAATCTATGGATTCATTGGATCTAAGTCGATGTCTACGTCAGTTGTCTCCTTGATCGACATGTGGGATCCGTCATCCAACTGATGTGGAGTTGGGATCAAATGGATATCATTAGTTGAGTTTAAATCTGCGTTGGGAACCTCGGGTTCCTCTTCGGCATGAAAGATATCCTGAGTTTTCCCTGGGGTAAAATGAGGCATTTTATCGAAAGGTTAGTACTCTGATGGGGACGGAGGTGAATTGACGCAATCCCAATCAATGGCATCTATGTCTAGATGCAAATACCATGTTGGATCGGCAAGATTGCAGATGGGTGCGATTAAGTCAATGGAGATCATGTGGATGAAATGGTCCCAGTCTCCATTACTGCGGGTGTGATGACTCAAACATTCTGGATGTTCTCTATGTTCTGGATCTGGTTCTATAGGTACTGGCACAAATGGATCGGCCCTATGTGCTAATATGAGGACAGGGTCTACCCTCGACACTGATATCACCCTAGGGTCTCGGAGTGGAAGGTGCTCTTTGTGTACCTGAAGCAGCGGATCCAATACTTGATCCCACCCTGCTAGGTATACGTACCACTCGTGACCTGGCACTATGCCCATCTGTACAAATATGTCATTAATCTCCAATGGGTATCGTTGTTGCATTTATCGCATGTGGTTGAGATAGGCCATCTCAGTTTCATCTTCTGAATCGCTATTAGAGATCCAAAAACCTTCATTGGCTCCGATAATTGCTTGCGACATATGAGGCTCATCTTGTTCAAGCAAATTAATCTAGTCCCATTAGAGCCTCTAGAGGGAACAGAGTCAAAAATATCTCTTGCTAGTTATTCATGGGGATCACTTGTGAGTGATCATTATCAGATTCAAAGGGATCATATGATGCTGGTTCATATTCTGATTCATCCTTCGAAGATCCTTCTTGACACTGTTTATACTTTTCTTGAAAGTGAGTTCCTGAACTTTTGCCTCTCTCTAGCAAAGGAGGAGGGTTATTGATGTTAACAAGGGTGGTTGTTGACCATGGGAGGTAATCTCCCAATGTATATGTTGTGTTTGGGTTGGCATAAGGATCTGATGCCAATCCACCCTTGTTGCCTATTCCTAGGCCTTGCATGTTTTCCACCAAGATGTCTAAGGGCAGGGGGTGGTTGAACCCTACTCCTGACTTGTCATAAGGCATTTGGTATCTTGGCTGGCAAAGGACATGCACTTCTTTCTCATACCTACCTAGCCCGTATCCATGCCAATTGCATTGGCCAAGATATCTTAGAGCAAATTCTGGGTTAGAAATATAGTTGCCATCTTCTGCAAAAGGCTCTTCATCCTCGTCCTTTTGTATGCATGGCTCAGCACCATGGTCAAGGCCCCCATACACAAAATTGGTTTGTTTCGATGGGTAGCCTAAAGGAACAATTGTCCTGATGGGGATGCAAGGTCTCCCCATGTATTGCACTGACTCTAGCATAGTTGTTTCTATGACATTCCACACTAGATACTCCCCCAGGCCCATACTGGCCATTTCAATAGTAATTGTTGGTGATTGAGATGGAGGGAACAAAAGCTCTTCCTGAGTCCATTCTATGTTGGGTGGACTAGGAGCCTCAACTTCCATTGTGCTAGGCATCTCTTCGGTTGAGATGGTTGATATTGTTGGTAGCTCCTCTTCCAAGGGTTGAGCCTCTTCCAAGATTTGCTTTCCTTTGTCCTTTTGTTTAGCCATGATAGGTGGCATTGGTAGTGAAGGAGTGGATAATGAAGATGCACATGGCTAGGGTTTTGATGGATTTATCACCAGTGGTGCTTGCGGCATCGGACCCTGTCTAGATGGATTTAACTAAAAATCCAAGTGCATCAAAGGGAGGGTCGATTGCGGCATCAACTACACCGCATTATAATATTTGAAGAGTTCTAAGTCCGTCAGGACTACATGTACTTCCCCTTCAAATGCATACTTCAAACACTAGTGAGCTATCGAAGGGACACACTTCATGTCCTTGATCCATGGCCGCCCTAGCAATATGTTGTATGCCATCTCGCCTTCCAAAATATGGCACAATGTAGGTATCGTCTTTTGTCCTACCTGAATGGGTAGAACAATTGTGCCAACTGTCGAGCATATCGCATCATTGAATGCTCACAGTGTGTAAGTGGAAGCCATGATGTGAGAGGCTAGAAACTTTAGATGTTTCAATGCTGTTGTAGTAATGATGTTACTAGATGAGCCAGTGTCTATCAACACCCTTTTATATGGTATCACGTTGACCTGCGTGATAACATGTAGGGGTGGATTTGCCATGTCATCAGACACTGATTTAACTTCATCTTCTTGAAATGTAATGACTGGATTGTGCATCGCTTTACATGTCCCATGAATTTATTGAAGGAATTCGCTTCGTGGGGCTGCAACTCGATGGCTTTCAAAATCTCCATGAGAGCCTCTCGATGGGGCATTGATTGTTGTATAATCTCATATATGGAGAGCCTAGCCAACGTGGTCTACAAAATCTGTGTGAGTTTGGTCTGTATCGTGGCCACGGGTGTAGGCGGAGGTATCTGTATAGGGTGTTGTTGAGGTTGTGACGTCGATGGAACCTCTCTTGTGGCTACCTCGGGGGCAAATCCTGGGTATTTCTTGTTCCTAGTCACTATGCTTATCATTCCCACATACCCTTGCATGGGAAAATTCTGTTGCACCTCATTGAATTGAAGGGATTTTGCCTGTGCCTCATGGGCAGGCAAGGGGTCCTTGAAAACCCCCATCTGCTGGTTGTTTGGCGCTATGGGGTTGTCTACTGCCAATGTCTTATTGTCAATCAGGTCTTGTATCAATCCTTTGAACTTCCAACATGCGTTCAGGTCATGTCCCATTCGCCTGTGGAACCTACAATACAAGTCCTCTTTATATTCCTTAGGCTTGGGAGCGTTAGGATCTATGGTTTGAATCTCTAGAAGGGTGATCAAGTTTGCCACTAACAAGCGGTCAAATAAGAATCCCTAGACTCCGTATAAGGGGTGTACTATCGCTTAGGGTGACGCTACTGATTTTGCTCTTATTTTTTATTTTCTCTTTCATAATTGTTAGGAGGCACTGCCTGATAGTGAGCCTTTTGAGGCTATATTTCTTGTGTAGGACTAGGGACATTTATGGCAACTTGATTAACCATAGCGTGTTTTTGTTGTGAAGTACCTGTCTTTATGTTCTTGTTCCACTCTTTCTTATTAGGTTTGGCAATTTTGCCATCCTGTATTTTGATCTCTGTGATAATTTTGGCTTGTGCCAGAGCTTCTTCTAAGGTTGCATATTGCTACAGCTACAATAGCACAGAGATCGATCTCAAACAACTTTGTGAGAACATTTGTGTAAGGTTGGACATAGGGGGAAGGTAGGGTAGCTTGGAAAGTAGAGTCCTCCATCGATTCCCGTAGGCCACCATGGTCTCCTCCTCATATTTCCTGAGGCTGGCCAGGTCACTCAGTGACGGCTTCTTCTTGGTTTTGAAGGCAAAGTGTTCAAGGAATGCATCCACTAACTGATCCAAGTTACCGAGGCAGGGACCACGAATGTGGTTATAAATGTCCTTAGCAACAAGGCATCATTATCTTGAATGCCAAAGCATTGGCTCAAGAATATTGTAACATGCTCTTGGGTATCCTCTTCACCCTTAAAGACTGCCAACTGAGGTAGCTTGAAGTGTTCGAGGTAAGGATGTGCAGGAACTGACTGATGCATAGGGTGACTGCGAAGTTGGCGTAACATGGGCTTTTGGGGCCCAGAAGCTTTGGTTTCCATAGACTCCAAATGCTCTAACAATGCTTTGTATGCATCGAAAGATTTAATCTCTTCCTATTTAGTTTGCTCCCGTTGTGGGTTGTGGGAGACTGGAGGCCTATGGGGGGGTGGCCGGATAGCAACCCCTCTACCTTGGTAGGGCATTTTTTCCTGCTCTACTTCTTGTTCATACTCCTCGTAAACTTCCTGAGGAGTCTCTGGGCGAGACCTATGACCCTGAGTGGGTCCCCGCGGAGGATACCCATCATTGTTTCGGGGAGTGGCCTCCCTCTTAGGTCTATGGGGTCTCGGAGGAAAAACTTGATGAGGTCGCAGAGACCTATCCCGCACTAAGGGATTATGCCTCTCATATGGTTTTGCTCTTTGGGTGTGAGGGGTTGGAACCCTCTCAGGCAGGTTATAAAGCAGTTCGTTTGTTTGGCGCTAAATGTGTTCCTTTCTAAGGTGGTATAAATGCTCTAGCTGCTACTGATATTGCTCAATTCATGTGATCTAGGCTTGGCGAGCGGCATGTCTGGTGACTGCCAGGTCAATTTGGTCCACCATCTTGGGCCTAGGAGGCCTGAATGCCTCTCCTAAGAATTTGCATCGATTGTGATGATTCGAGATCTCAATGGGTTGCTTCCCTCTATCGAGGTTGGCAGCATTTATCCGAGGCTCTGGCCTTAGTGGGTAACCATGGTATCTAGCAGTTATGGAAGCACAAGGCTCCCACGCTATATATTTCTCTCGAGGAATGTGATGGTCTTCCTCGTACTCCCTTTTGTAGGTGTGAAAGGGGCGGGTAGAGTTAGCTTGTCGTGTTTGGAGATCCCTGCACTCTGGGGTTTGTCTATTGGTTCTAACAGTGATGGGAGGCAAAGGAGGGATGCCATAGTCATGTGGCCTCTCCTCATGGACACTATGCCTCTCTAGCACTTCATCGCGTGGTGGCCGCTCATATCTAGCTTTTAAGAGAGCTTTTCTGTCTACGTTGAGTGCCACGTGTAAATATTCTTCCTGAAATGGGCTGTGATGAACGGGCGTGTCCCCTAGAGGGGTGTCCCTATAATTCCACCTTGACATGGAATGATGTGGACTCTCTTGTGGGTCAGACCTCCAAGGCGGTATGACCAAATCCTTAGGTCTAAAGCAGAGGCGACTTGTGCCCGCTCCTTGTACACTTTTCGTAGCTTCTGCCCTTGATTTGGCTTGACTACGGGTGTACACCATAGTCGTGCTCTTCTACAAGCTAAGAAAATTTTTATCTCTTTTATGATTTTTTATGCTACACTTAAACATAAAAGAACACACACATACACAAACGGTGATTATCTCGTTTAAAGGTTGAAAGTGTGTCCTAAAACTGGTTTAGTGTGTTTTGTTGTTGTTTTTGAGGTTTTTGTAAAGAACGTTTAAATGCAAAATGAAGGCTCTTATGGCTCCCAAAATTGGTCGCCCCTTCGATATACCATTTCCAGACCGATATACCAACCTCTCTATATACCCGCCCTTATGTGAGGGAAACTATAGGTACATGAGAGCAGATGGTACGTGGAACATAGGCGGTATGAAAGGGGGATTGCCCTGTTTATGACACCTACCATAGAAGACTTATCCTCGTGTGCTGGGAATCACCCCATCGACACTCGGTCAGCTTTTGTCAATATTTACGTCTAACAACAGTGACAATCGGGGTAAATGAATGCAAAATTCAAGCCAAGGTGGTGATGAACCCACTGTTGGTCTTGATCAAGGGATGGGGTCTTACGACCAGCTCCTTGGTTTAAAAATTCCACGTGAAGTGTGTGTGGTTCTTTTTATTAAAAAATGAAACAGGCAGCAACCACTTTCCCTAAGAAGGCAAACTTGACAGAAAACAAAAACATAACAGCAAAAAATGACAGGGACAGTTAGAAACCATTACCTCTTTTCCGCCCAAATCGGCTGTTTCTGACTCTCAACCCTAAAACTGCATAGACAGAAATTCGTCTCTGGGTGAGACGAATACTAGAATAAAATTTTTCCCAGTCTGATACGAATTTGAATTCGTCCTAGGGTCAGATGAATTCTAGTACTATATTTGCCACAGGCTAGAACGAACAACAGTCAGAGTTCAAAAAATGGCACCTGTAAGCAAGAAAACACAAATTTTAATCAGTTTCTTGATCTCAAAAATCAGGGGATAGAGTCCCACCATGATCGCCACTGAAAGCATGAGATTCCGGAAGTTGAAAAGAAACACTAAAGCTATGCAATGCAAAATGAAATGTAACGCTTTAATCCTAGAAATTTGAAATGCATGAAATAGGGAAAAGAGATGAATTGAGATGAAATGAAAGAAGTATAGAAAGCACAACCCTTTTTATTTATACTCTCTCAATATTGGTTACAAAGACGTCTCCCACATTTTTAGGGGCTAGGAGTGTTAACATGTTTTGGTTACAATAGTGACTAGTGATCCTCCTTCTGCATGCCCACATGCAAAATGGGTGGGCCAAAGTGTTGCCGCCACTAGTGTGAATGAATCTTTGATCCTTGCTGCTCCTCCTGCATTCAAAGAAACAAAAAAATTGTTAGTAGCACCTATTGCAAAGATGAAATGTTTGTTCTCTAAAAAACAATGAAGGATGCATGCATGAAACTGAATAAAAGGATAAATGAACTGAATCAAAATAGTCTGCAAATTTCACAGAAACAAGGGAACATCACCAGAAGGTCACTGCAAATGAAAAAACCAGGAAATTCTTCACCGATTTGAATTCACTCATGGGTGGGATGAATTCGACTGTAATTCGTTCTTGGGTAGGATGAATTTACCTGCGACAAAGTGTTGAAGTGATATTGCCCCAAATGTCGCATCTAGGGAGCTCCAAAAGACCTGCAAACTTGTGTTAGCTAATTGGATGCATTTTGGGGAAGACCCAGATGGTCAAATTTCCCCAATTTGGCCTCCATCAATGGGAATTTGACGCTGCTACCTACAAGTTAGTGAGGACAACAAAAGCGATAAAACATGATAAGATTTGATCAAAGAATTAAAAATTACAAGCTATTTAAGTAGCATAATATGGAATGAAAAATAAACAAATGACAAAAGGAACAATCTGCCATGAATTCCCAATCGTTATTAAAAAATAAGATTAGGCTCGTAGTAGTGCGGGGCACCCGGGCGGGCCGCCCACCGTTGGAACTTGATTTCGGCACCAATCCACTTGGGATGGGCCAAAAATCTCTTGTAATGTGTTGTCGATGAATTGGTAGATCAATGTGGTCAAGTGTCGGGTTTTGGATCTAGATTCACACTTCCAATAACCACCCAATGACCTCCCTTGTGAAAGAGATCAAGGATGTGGAAGAGGTGAATCAAAGGTAAAGCGTGGTATCAATTTGGCAGCACTTCGTTGCTTAAAAATGCTTCCAATATATCCTCTTTTGGGTGAGAAATATCACCATTTTATAGACCCAAGGGGTCTCTTTGGATGGGTATGAATGGGTTCCTTGTGGCAGTCATGCCTTCCCATGAGGGAGGAAAGTCCTCCCTGATTTGGGCTTCCATGACTGCCTTTGCAACAGTACTTGATGCTCACCTTGCTCACCTACACGTGCATGCAAGGCAGGAGGCATTAATGGACTATCCTTAGCTGCCACTTGTCAAGATTTTTCTTTTTGCCTGTTGAACCTGGAATTCGTCCTACCCCAAAGCGAATTAAGAATTTGTCCCTGGGTGGGGCGAATCCCATTTTGAATTCGTCCTAGGGTGGGACGGATACTGAGCAAAGTGCCTGAATGTGCCAAATTGATTTTTGACCTTCCAAAATTGTTGCAATAGTGGTTAGGACCACTGTTTAACCTCTGAGGTCTGCCCTGGGGGCTGTGTGTGTCAAAGCGATCAGTGTTTGCAGTCACATAATCAGATTGGTGTTGTTTTGGTGTCTACATAGATATAGATACATATTTAGTTGTAGATACTTTAGAGAAGAGTAAAAAATGGAACTTGCACATATACAATATATAGAGACCCATTTCATAAAGTTTAATAACTTGATAAAATATTATCTATAAACTTTATAAAATAATGACTAATTCTCTCATGCCTAATGCTTTGATCGTTACAAAAGTAGATTGATTTTATTCTAGGGACTCAACAAGTATATTATACATTAGATAATAATTTAAATATCTCTTCTAATTCTTAGAGCTCAACTATGAATTAACATGAACTAAAAATTCCTTACCAAAGACAATATTTTATGTGAATGTACAATCACAAATATGTATTGGAATAGAAATATTAGTATAATTGAGTGATTCCTATAGAATTCACTTTACAATGAAATGTATTGAATTTAGAATATGATTGTCTAAAATTAGATAATCCTATGAAGAGACTATACTCATGAGTATGAAAATTTAGAAAAATCCCAAATTAGGTAAATCCATCTAGTAAGGATAAAAATATGGAACGTTAGGCTAGAATGCATGACAATCATAATTTATGATCTAGCAATGGTAGATGAGTAGAATAGGATGATGGTTTAGAGGTGGTGTCAAACACACAAAAGTTCTAAAACTAGAAAATTCTAAATCAATATCAAGATATACCAAATAATTATATTGCAATATAAACTAGATAGAATATAACTAAATAAAGCACGGTGTAAGTAAAGATATGGAAAAAAAATAAATGGGCTAAACTTCTTAATTATAGCTAAATTGGTTCTTAAAATTTACTCCTGATACTAGGATTAAATCCCTTTTATTCTTGAAAGTACACCTTGAGAAGGATTAGCAAAGCCATATTTATGCTATTTTAGCCCTACCTTGAACTTGAGATAAGATATCTTAAAGGAGAAGAATAATATCTAGGAAGAACGAAGATTTTTCATTGAACGGACAAGTAATAGTGCAACTTAGACTATTGCACTCATAGTACTCTTCGTGTCAATAGTAGGAAGGAAAGATAACTATGGTTAGACTATAACAAGTAAGAAGAGGTGTTTTTGTATTAATATGAGTTATCCATGTATATGTCATATTTATTAGTGGATAAAAGATGAATGAAATGGTAATATTAGCATTTTACTTATACTTTTATTGTTTGATTTTATCTCATCTCAAGCATTGGTTGATGTGGGATGCTCTAGAATCCCTCTATGAAATAGTAGTGATGATGTTAGAATAACTTAATTAGGACCAAACACTCATTAATATGAGATTTCTCCATGTTTCACCCTTATCTAGATGAGAGTTGATATGTAGGGTACACTAGTATGCAATTAGGTGCAACAAAGTTAATTTATAGAAAAAATGAAGATGCCATAGCCAAAGGTACAATTATTCTAATTAAAAATGATATTATGTTTAATTTTTCGTATGTGCCATAGTAAAATTGTATTAGTATAATAGTCAGAATGATATGATGTGCTTAAAATTGGGGATCTAAGTAGTTTTATAGGGCTTCAAATGGATCCTCAAAGTCTCTAATAATGGTATAAGGGAGTCTAAGTATAATTTAAGGTTGGGATAAGGATAGGGGTGGACCTTCAACTATTTTATGGTTTTTCACCTCAAGATTGAACTAAGCTTATATGAAGTTCCTTTTACTAATAAATTAAATTATTGAAAAAAATATATTTTTATGTAAGCGTTAAAATTAAAATAAAATGATCTAAGTAAATATTATATTTATCTAGTATTATACACCTTCTAATAGATATTAAAGGTATTTGATTAATGTCTAGGGAAATGTGTTTGGTATCTAATATAATAATAGGAAAGGATCTTTAGACATTATATGTATCATTAGCTCATGGTTTTAACATCATCATCATATAGATTTTTTACCAAGAAAAAAGGATAAGTGAAAGAAATTGGATTACTTATATTGTATTTTTATCTAGAATACAAAATATGATCAAAACACAACATATTAAATCCAAATCAAGAATTCAACCAGAGTGATAAAACCACACCACAAGTGACCAACTAAGAAAAATAATAATTTTATTTAAAAGGAACAACAATCACAATATATATAAAGGTAATAAATTTGTTATATCTAGAATATGGAATTGTGAAATCAAGTCAATTGCCTTGATGTATATCAAATATGTATAACTTAGCTTTTGAAATACCCACTTTTTATGCGTGAATTATAATATTGGGTTGAGTTATTGAAATGTTTGATATCCTATGGAGAGACATTTACAAAATACTCTAATCTTAAATTATTGTAGGATTCTTCTTTGGAATCAAATATGGATGAATTATTTTTTCTAATTTTAATATTCTATACTCATTTAGTTCATTTTAAAAAGTATTTATAATTAAAATTTAATATATATACTTATATTTTCATAGCATAAATATTCTTGTTATAATATTTAAATTGATGACAAGATGACTTCTTGTTGTTGTCATAGAAAATAAAAATATGTGCAACCTTGGTTTAAATAATATAATAAATATTATTTCATCTATTTTTAGAGTTATGATTAATTCATTTTAATGGAGTTTTTAAATGACCAAAGGAGGACTCAACCCTTTATTTATGTTGGTAGAGGAAATATCTAGGTGAATATGAATGTTTTTTATACCATAAAATCTATAATCAAAATGGTAGTATGGAGGTTATACACAAGCACTTATAAATGAAAAAATGAACCTATATTATATATCCCTTAAGCGCTCATCCAATAGGACAATAATTTTATTATGAAGAATAATGTGTTGAACCTTGTTACTATTTATTACCACCATACTAATTTAAATGAATAATTAATGCTAGTCATTACAACTTTATTATATAAATTAAAATATTTTATTGATGACATATTTGAAATATTCTTATACATATTGCACTTTTCATTACTATTTAGATAGTATAAAGATATTTATTTTAATCATATTTTTTAGTTTGAGAAATATTTCCTATTGCCAATTTATTTAATGGTATTTAAATATTTTATAAACTATATTATAAATGACAATAAATAACAATGGTGTTAGAAAATATCTTTATGTTTTTAGTATAGACATTGGTAGGGTGTCCCAAGCATGATATAGAATCTATCTATTATAGAGATAAATTTGAATATTTTTGTCACTTAGACTATCATTAGATGATTAAGTAAACCCAATGAAGATATATGTTTAATGGATGGATTTGGCAAAAAAGGAAATGAAGATAAATTAATATTCTTTATTGTAGTGTCATTGAGATCTCATGTGAATATCCAGTATTTATATATATCTTAATATAAATTTGAATCACACAGGTGTTGCAGATGAGTTGGAGAGGAGAGGGCAATCCTCCAAAGGAGGTCCGAGGTCCCAGGTTCGAATCTCCACCCTACCAAAAATCTGAATTGGGTACCCAAAATCCAATTGATAATGTTCGTGTGGGCAGGGTCGGGTGCAACCCCGGGTGACTTTGACGGTGTAAAACCCCTGTTCATGATCTCTTAGACCAAGGCGGCCCCGCAAGGGGTTTTTTGCTTTAAAAAAAATATATAAATTTGAATCATTAGAAAATAGTTGTAAAATATATTCATATATATTCTTGTTTATATTTCATTTTTCTATTTTTGATGGATTCAAAAACAAATAAAACACTATAAAAAAATTGATATATTTTTTAGATACATTATTACTATACACTAAAAATATAGAGAATATATTATATGTTTGTCACTTTAATTTTATAAATATTCATATATATATATATATATATGAATTACTTTCATATGATTATGTCCATCCAAAAATAAAATTTTACAATTGAATTGATAAAGACTATGAGTAGTATTCACATTTTAATTTTTATTGTGCTAGTATTTGAGTGTGAAGTGCTCAACCAATATTTGGGATCAAACCTTAATGAGCATAAGAACATGAGTGTTAACCTTTCAGATATTTTTCTATATGCAATTTATTTAAATTTTTTAATAACACTTCTATACATTTGAATGTGTCTGAATATGTTTAAGAATATGCATGTTCCTGGTTATGTGCTTATACCCAAGACAATAGACATCAAGTAACCATGTTGTAATAATACCTCATAGATATAGATTTAATGGGCTTAATATAATATACTATGAGTGTAATTTCACAATATCAGAATGAATGACATCAAAAAAATTTATGCAAACATTTCATCGAAATGTCTAGTTATATTTTTTTTAGTAAAATTATAATATGTTGTGAACATTCCATCAAGATAGTATTTGAGATTCACACTATAAATATGCATGTGTAGGGTCTTGACTAAGCTACTTAGCTCCTAAAATTTTAGTTGGAAAATAAATTAAGTGAAATTTCTGTATGCCAGTCATGTTAACTAGTAAAATATAAGAAAGGGACTTGAACTTAACAAGAAATTGAAATGTAATTTTACATTATTATCTTGGTTTTGAAATGTTTAATTGTTTTAGATCACTATATTGACTTTTTTATAATAAGAATTTAAATGTAAGCATTAGTGCATGTGGTATCATCCATGGGTAGATTGTCGTTTTAAGAGTTTATGATTTTAAAATATTATCTTAGCATATCATGTAATATATTTGTTGCCATATAAGATGTGTGTTTATATTATGCTATGGATATATTATCATCCAATAATTCTATTAAAGGTACCATATAGAATTTATATGATATGGTTACAGTCTTAGTTATAAACTGTAGGGTACAATATTATAAAAAATAAATATTTTCTATATGAAATCTAGGCTTAAACATTTATTACTATAGTTACAATGTATAAATATTGATTTTGTAGATTAATTTAAATTGCAAATAGGATGGAAACCTCTATAGGTGGATATTGATTTTAAGAATTTTTTTAATTTAAAATATTATGTCATTATACCATATAAATATGTTTTTTCATATAAAATATATGTTTGTATTATGCAATATATATTGTCATTTCATTATTCCAATACACGTCCTATATAGGATTTATATAATATGTTTGTAGTTCTAACTATATACCCCAAAGGCCAATATTGTAAGAATATATAATGGAGGGTACTGTTTCTATATACAAGATAAGCTTAAACCTTCATTATCATAGTTTATTTTTTGTAATTTTAATGTCAAAGTGATTTATCAAATAAAAATTAATGTGAAGCCTCCAAAATTCATGCTAACCTTGTGTAAGAGTTAGAATTAAACTTAAAATAATTTCAAATGGCACATATGTTAGTTAATTAGAAAATATAGCATCTTGTATAAATGTGTTTTGATATTGGTGTAGAGAAAAGGCATACACTTCAATTTTAAAAATTGCATCAATGTCACATATACCTTAAATATTTATAAAAGGAAGAAGATGATTTCATGTGACATGATTTAGGGTTTATACATGTCTTAGTTTAATATTATTTTATGTTGCTCTATGGATAATAAATACTAGTGTCTTAGTCCTTTAGTTCTACAATTGCATAGGTTTGAGTTGTATACAATAATTTTTATACATCCATGTTAGACAACTATCATTAAGCTTATAGGATAGTATCATTTTCCTAGAAATGTAGTTTTTAGTAAGAGAATCCATGCTATGAACTAGTCTTGTTAGAATAAAGTTTAAAAAATCAAGTACAATAAAGCTATCCAGAATCTATGCCTTCTTATGGTAATGTACATATCCAAAAGGTTTCTTAAGAGATAAATTTTATTATTACTATCATGTTAAGTCATTATTATTTTTGGTATCATGTATGTTAGATATATAGAGTTGATGAAAATAATGTTATCATACCATTTATAATGAGAGAGATGAAGTTAAGTTATTATAATAGACATTGGTGTCATCTAGTTATGTTATCCTAGAAATAAAATCACAAATTGTATATAATAATTTATATATTCTCAAGAATAAATATGAAATAAATATTAGAATCGAGAGTCCATTTCCTAATATTATCTATTATATGTTAATATAATTACATGAAATATTAAATGGTATTTTTCTCATACTTAAAACTCATGCATCACTTAGGTACAACATAATAAAAATAGTTTAATATTTTTAGAAGCAAAAAGACTTTATGATGATGAATGGAGTTATGATGTTTTATGTTTGATTTTTAGCATATGAATTTGGGTTGAGATTTTAAGAAACTCTTGGTGAAAAAGTGAAATAATATAATATGTTATTACCCCTTAGATGAATATAGAGATAATATGCTATTGACCATGATACTTATAATGCTTTGATGTTTTGCTTTATCAACATGAAAGTATTTAAATGCAAAGCCTTTGTATAATATGACACAACAACCTCCAAATTAAGATAATAAATACACTTAACTAATACAAATACATAGACCATGTGATGGGTTGTTGTAACCACTATTATCATCATGTCAAATTAATTATGATAATAATATTCCTCTCCTTATTACATCAGCGTTTCTTGGAGATAAAATCTTAAAATATTGTAAACTTAATTCATCCAAGTGGCTTGTTAAATATGTTTGCAAGTTATTCCTAAGTAGAACAAAACTTGATTTGAATATTATGTTATTAAAAATATTTGTGTATGAAGTGGCACTAATTTTCAATGTGCTTCATCTATTCATGGAATACTAGATCTCAAAGTAGTTTCAACACACATTTATTTTTGTAGCACATGGTTGTTGTTTTGTGATACACTCACCAAGTGGCCCATGAGTACACGAAAGCTCAAATAATTGCATTCATATAGATGTATTATGAATGTGTGGTTGCATTATATTTCTGTGTGAACCTTGAATTTTTATTAAGAGATTTATCTTTGTCTTTAATTGATTAAATGCTTATCTTTTGATGCAGGGAGCATCCGGAGGTGGAAAAGCAATCTTGCATCACCCAAAAATATTTTTTTCTTTAAGTGCCAAAGCTGTCGCGAAATCGTGACACTTTTTTGAGAAAGGGCGCCAAAGGGTCAAACTGTCGCGATATCGCGACGCTTTTTGAGAAAAGGGGCCAAGGCACAAAATGGTCGCGAAATCGTGACATTTTCTAAGCAAAGCAGTCTGGGCACAAAATGGTCGCGAAATCGTGACATTTTCTAAGCAAAGCAGTCTGGACGCAAAATGGTCGTGAAATCGCGACATTTTCGAAGTAAAGCAGCCTGGATGCAAAATGGTCGCGAAATCGTGACATTTTCTAAGCAAAACAGTCTGGACGCAAAATGGTCGCGAAATCGTGACATTTTCTAAGCAAAGCAGTCTGGACGCCAAATGGTCGCGAAATCATGACATTTTCAAAGCAATGGAGCCAAGGCGCAAAATGGTCACGAAATCGTGACACTTTCGGAAGCTGGGCTCGAAGGCGCAAAGTGGTCATGAAATCGTGACACTTTCGAAGGCAAGACTCGAAGGCGCAAAGTGGTCACGAAATCGTGACACTTTCGGAAGCTGGGCTCGTAGGCGCAAAGTGGTCGCGAAATCGTGACACTTTCGGAGGCAAGACTCGAAGGCGCAAAGTGGTCATGAAATCGTGACACTTTCGAAAGCTGGGCTCGTAGGTGTCGCAGACGAAATCGTGACACTTTCGGAGGCAAGACTCGAAGGCGCAAAGTGGTCATGAAATCGTGACACTTTCGAAAGCTAGGCTCGAAGGCGCAAAGTGGTCACGAAATCGTGACACTTTCGGAGGCAAGACTCGAAGGCGCAAAGTGGTCACGAAATCGTGACACTTTCGGAATCTGGGCTCGAAAGCGCAAAGTGGTCACGAAATCGTGACACTTTCGGAAGCTGGACTCGAAGGTGCAAAGTGGTCACGAAATCGTGACACTTTCGAAAGCAAGGTGTCAGGGTGCAAAGTGGTCACGAAATCGTGACACTTTTGGGGCAAAGGCACCAAGGGGTAAAATGGTCACGAAATCGTGACATGTCACGGTTTCGCGGCCCGAAGGAGAAAATAGAGGCCGAACGCCAAAACGTCGTGATATCATGACCGAAGAGGAGAGAGGGCGTAAGGAAGCAAACACGTCGCGATATCACGACAAAATGCTCACGACTTCAGACCAGTCGGCAGTTGCAGAGACCATTGCGGAAGGGCACGTGGCATCAAATCACAGGCGGCCATAGAGCACTAGGCGATTACAGAGGCCATGGCAGGAGGGCACGTGGTAGCAGATTACAGATGGCTAGAGCATTCCTTTGAATGATGACTCAACAGGTGGATGCATAGGCGGTCGTAGGGCACTCTGCCACCCCATGCCATGATGAAAGAAGATACCTGGCCACAACATGCATGCGGCGATAGAACACTCGTGCGGGCGGTTACAAGGAATCCCGCATTCTGTGTAATGATGTCCGAAGGGGGTCGGGTCTGTTATAAGAGAAATGCATACATTGTAAAACGGACTTTTGGCCATTTTGAATAGAACCGCTGTATTTTCGAGTTTGAGACCTCTGTTAATGAAATTCGCATGAATTTCTCTGTGTTTATCTTAGTTCTGCTTCAAGTGGTATCAGAGCCAGAAGGTTCTGAGTGCGCAAACCGATCATCGACAGTGAGGCAGTTTGCACCAGGATTGTGGTTGTGGGTGTGAGGAAGCGAACAGGATGCCCCCGCGTAGGAACCATGGTGGTGTGAGGAACAGGCAAGCAGAGGTCGATCTTAGAGCCTTGTAGAGGCAAGTTGAAGCCCTGCAGGAGGAAATCAAAAGAGGAGTTGAGCCAAGAAGGGAGGAACCTAGTGAAGATGAAGTTTGGGAAGAAGAGGGTCCATCCGATGAGGAAGAAGCATTGGATCCAGAGAGAGGCTAGGCTGTATAGGGCCATATCCCGGATCGGGAAGAAGCCGAAGTTCGATGTCTCTACTTATTCTAGGAATCTTAATCCCGAGGAGTTGATAGATTGGATCAACGACATGGAGGAGTATTTCGAGTATGAAGAGATCTCAGATCCAAATCGGATCAGGTTCACAAAAACAAAGTTGAAGGGGCATGCTAGCATCTGGTGGAAAGGAGTGCAGCTAGAAAGGAACAGGAGGGGAAAGGAAAAGATCACCAGGTGGGATAGGATGGTAGAGAAGTTGAAAAGGCAATTCATCCCTGCAGATTATGAGTTGGATTTGTTGAGGAAGATGCAGTCTTAGATAGGCAAGTAAATCTGTCAAGGAGTATACGGAGGAGTTCTACCAGATTTCGATTAGAACCGACCATTCTGAGGCGAATAAGGAGAAAGTCGCATGATACATCAATGGATTGAGAACCAGCATTCAAGAAGAACTGGGTCTGGTTAGGATGAGCACGGTTGAAGATGCATACCAGTTTGCATTAAAAGTGGAGGAGAAGCTGAATAGGAGGTTTGATGGTAAACAATGAGGAAAGGATCGAGGAGGAAGAGTTGGTGGAAGAACCAATGGAGGAAGATACAAGAGATGTGGGGAAGACTAGTGAAGCAAGCGAGAGCCAGAAATAGAAAGAGGAGAAAGAGGAGAATACCCAACGCCCACGCAATCGAACAACAACTACCCAAGGGGAAGAGGTAGGCTCGGGCGAGGGTTTGGAAGAGGTGTCTTTCGAGGAACCTGCTTCAACTATGGAGAAGAAGGACATCGGGCATACAACCGCCCGCAACATCAAGAAAGGCCTAATCGAAGACCTGAGGGTCAGGCCCGAGCTGCCGTAGTGAGACGAAGGTGTAGAATCTGAGCACTCTAAGGAGGCAGAAAGAGGAGAAGCGATGATCATCAGAAGAGTCTTGTTGAATGAAGAAAAGAAGGCAGACCAGAGGAACAACCTGTTTCAAACAAGATGCAAGTGCGCAGGCAAGGTCTGTAATATCATCATCGATAATGGAAGCACTGACAACTTGGTTTTTGAGGAGATGGTTGCCAAACTGTAGCTGGAGAGGAGAAAACACCCGCACCCTTATCGGATTGCATGGTTGCAAAAGGACCATCGGGTGCTGGTCAGTGAGCAATGCCTGGTGAAGTTCAACATTGGAACTTACCGAGATGAGGTCTTATGTGACATCTTGCCTATGGATGCATGTCACTTGCTACTGGGGAGACCATGGTAGTTTGATCGAAGTGTTGTACATGATGGTCGAGCTAATACATATTCCTTGTCAAAAAATGGAGTTCGACATAAGTTGAAACCCCTGAAGGAGATGGATGAGAAGGTATGCAGCAGTGCACGAGTCTGTCTAGTTGATGGAAGAAAATTTCTAGATGGCCTGAAGCAAGATCGTATGTGCTATGCAATAATCCCTAGGGTCAGGGAAGAAGAATGTAAGGAAACTCCAGTGGAAGTCATGGGACTGTTGGAGGAGTTTCCAGATATCATTTCTGATAATGTTCTTGAAGGTTTACCACCTGTTAGGAAGATCAGTCACCACATAGATTTGGTGCCTGGATCGAGCTTGTCGAATAAGGCTGCACACAGGATGACACCTATAGAAACTGAGGAGTTAAACCGGCAGGTTCAAGATCTGCTCAAGAAGGGATTGATTAGGGAGAGTCTAAGTCCATGTGCAGTACCTGCAGTGCTAGCACCCAAGAAGGATGGGGAATGGAGAATGTGCATAGACTCTCGGGCAATTAACAAGATCACTATTAAATACAGGTTCCCATTGCCCAGGATGGATGATATCATGGACTGTTTGGGTGGAGCTGAGTACTTCACGAAGATTGACCTAAAAAGTGGTTATCATCAGATCCACATTAGAGAAGGGGATGAGTGGAAGACAACCTTTAAAACCAGAGAGGGGCTGTATGAGTGGTTGGTTATGCCATTTGGGCTAACCAATGCACCGAGTACCTTCATGCGGTTAATGAATGAAGTCCTGAAGGAATTTCTAGGCAAATTTGTTATTGTCTACTTGGATGATATCTTGATTTTTAGCAAAACCCTGGAGGAACACCTGATGCACATCAGGAGGGTTTTTGAGAAATTGTGGGAGGAGCAGCTGCTGATAAATCTAAAGAAGTGTAACTTCGTGAAGAGGGAGCTAGTATACCTGGGATTTGTTATCTCAGCAGATGGTCTCAAAATGGACCCCGAGAAGGTGAGGGCTATCATAGAATGGCCTGCTCCAAGAAGCGTGATCGAGGTGAGATCGTTTCACGGTCTGGCCAGTTTCTACAGAAAGTTCATTAGGAACTTCAGCAGTATTTGCGCATCCCTTACTGAGACAATGAAGGGGAACAAGAAGGAATTCAAGTGGACAGCTGGAGCAGACAAAAGCTTTGCTATGCTGAAGAAGAAGGTCACAGAACAACCTGTCTTAGCACTTCCAGATTTCAATAAGGTGTTTCAGGTAGACTGTGATGCGAGTGGCAGTGCCATAGGAGCCGTATTGAGCCAAGAGGGTAAGCCTGTTGCTTATTTTAGCGAGAAGCTCAATGATGCCAGAAGGAAGTATTCGGTATATGATCAGGAGTTCTATGCCATAGTTCAGGCTCTGAAGAAATGGAGGCATTATTTGTTGCCAAAGGAGTTTGTCCTTTATACTGATCATCAGGCACTGCAGTATATTAACAGTCAAGGGAAATTAAATCAGAGGCACCTAAAATGGGTGGAGTTCCTGCAGAGCTACACCTTTGTGCTGAAGCACCGGAGCGGGAGATCCAACAGAGTTGCGGATGCCTTGAGTAGGAGGCAATGTTTATTGATGGAGATGAAGGTGGAGGTTGTAGGGTTTGTTGAGCTCAAGGGTTTATACCCTGTAGACCCCGACTTCGCAGAAGCTTGGAAAGCCTGCACTGCACCTGTTACATTGGACAGGACTAAGTGGTTGAATTTTCTGACTCAAGATGGAATGTTGTTCAGAGGGAACCAATTATGCATTTCGAGGAGCTCAATGCGGGAGAATCTCATCAAGGAAAAGCACAGTGGAGGTTTAGTTGGACACTTTGGTCGAGACAAGACCATCTCACTTGTTAGTGAAAATTACTACGGCCGCAATTGCAACAAGATGTGGCAAAATTTGTGCAAAGTTGTAGGATATGCCAGATGGAAAAAGGTGTGAGGCAGCCTACTGTTTTATATCAACCACTACCTATACCTGAAAGGCCATGGGAGGATATTAGCATGGATTTTATTCTTGGTTTACCCAGGACGCAGAGGGGACACGACTCCATATTTGTGGTAGTGGACAGGTTTTCAAAAATGGCTCATTTCATTCCCTGCCAGAAGACTAGCGATGCGGTCCATGTGGCTGGTTTATTCTTCAAGGAAGTGGTACGCCTTCATGGGCTGCCAAGGAGCATTGTTTCGGACAGAGATACCAAATTTGTAGGGTATTTCTGGAGAACCCTGTGGAAGAAACTGAAGACGGATTTAAAATTTAGTTCTGCATACCACCCCCAAACAGATGGTCAAACAGAGGTGGTGAATAGGAGTTTAGGCAATCTACTGAGATGCTTGGTCGGAGACAAGCCCAAGGGATGGGATCTAGTTTTGCCACAGGCATAATTCACTTATAACAGCTCAGTCAACAGGAGTACCAATAAGTCGCCATTCCAGATAATCTATGGGAGCAGCCCAAGAAACGCTTCAGAATTGAGAAGGATGGATATAAGAGAAAAATGCAGTGTTGAAGCTGAAGACTTTGTTGAACACCTGAAGGGAGTGCATGAGGAGGTGACAAGGCACATTGCCAAGATGAATGCTCAGTATAAGGCCAGGGCAGACCAGAAATGCCGGGTTAAGGAGTTTGAAGTAGGAGATTCTGTCATGGTCCATCTAAGGAAAGAGAGGTTTCCTGCCAAGACCTATAACAAGCTAAAAATGAAGAAGTTTGGGCCATGCAGGATCATTGGAAAATGGGATTCGGGTAATGCATATGAGGTGGAGTTGCCGAGTGAACTTAACATCTCATCGGTTTTTAACATTTCGGATTTGGTCGAGTTTCATGAAGGAGATAGCAGTGCAACACCAAGCCCGGATTTGTGGAGCATTCCCATGGTTACTCCAGTCACAGACGAGATAGAAGAAGTCCTTGATACGCGTGAGGGCCGAAGTACTCGGAACAGGAGTTATTCTGAGTATTTGATCAAATGGAAGGGCAGGCCCATCGAAGATGCGACTTGGTTGTCGAAGGCAGAGGTTGACCGCCTGGGTCTACCTCAGACAGATCAGAAGTGAAGGTCACTTCTCAATTCACCTCGGGTGTCTGATGCAGGAGCATCCAGAGGTGGAAAAGCAATCTTGCATCACCCAAAAATATTTTTTTCTTTAAGTGCCAAAGCTGTCGCGAAATCGTGACACTTTTTTGAGAAAGGGCGCCAAAGGGTCAAACTGTCGCGATATCGCGACGCTTTTTGAGAAAAGGGGCCAAGGCGCAAAATGGTCGCGAAATCGTGACATTTTCTAAGCAAAGCAGTCTGGACGCAAAATGGTCACGAAATCGTGACATTTTCGAAGCAAAGCGGTCTGGACGCAAAATGGTCGCGAAATCACGACATTTTCTAAGCAAAGCAGCCTGGACGCAAAATGGTCATGAAATCGTGACATTTTCTAAGCAAAACAGTCTGGACGCAAAATGGTCACGAAATCATGACATTTTCTAAGCAAAGCAGTCTGGATGCCAAATGGTCACGAAATCGTGACATTTTCAAAGCAATGGAGCCAAGGCGCAAAATGGTCGCGAAATCGTGACACTTTCGGAAGCTGGGCTCGAAGGCGCAAAGTGGTCACGAAATCGTGACACTTTCGGAGGCAAGACTCGAAGGCGCAAAGTGGTCGCGAAATCGTGACACTTTCGAAAGCTGGGCTCATAGGCGCAAAGTGGTCGCGAAATCGTGACACTTTCGGAGGCAAGACTCGAAGGCGCAAAGTGGTCACGAAATCGTGACACTTTCGGAAGCTGGGCTCGTAGGCGCAAAGTGGTCACGAAATCGTGACACTTCCGGAGGCAAGACTCGAAGGCGCAAAGTGGTCACGAAATCGTGACACTTTCGGAAGCTGGGCTCGAAGGCGCAAAGTGGTCGCGAAATCGTGACACTTTCGGAGGCAAGACTCGAAGGCGCAAAGTGGTCGTGAAATCATGACACTTTCGAAAGCTGGGCTCGAAAGCGCAAAGTGGTCACGAAATCGTGACACTTTCGAAAGCTGGACTCGAAGGTGCAAAGTGGTCACGAAATCGTGACACTTTCGGAAGCAAGGTGTCAGGGTGCAAAGTGGTCGCGAAATCGTGACACTTTTGGGGCAAAGGCACCAAGGGGCAAAATGGTCACGAAATCGTGACATGTCACGGTTTCACGGCCCGAAGGAGAAAATAGAGGCCGAACGCCAAAACGTCGCGATATCACGACCGAAGAGGAGAGAGGGCGTAAGGAAGCAAACACGTCGCGATATCATGACAAAACGCTCACGACTTCAGACCAGCCGGCAGTTGCAGAGACCATTGCAGAAGGGCACGTGGCATCAAATCACAGGCGGCCATAGAGCACTAGGCGGTTACAGAGGCCATGGCAGGAGGGCACGTGGTAGCAGATTACAGATGGCTGGAGCATTCCTTTGAATGATGACTCGGTAGGTGGATGCACAGGCGGCTGCAGGGCACTCCGCCACCCCATGCCATGATGAAAGAAGATACCTGGCCACAACATGCATGCGGTGACAGAACACTCATGCGGGCGGTTACAGGGAATCCCGCATTCTGTGTAATGATGTCCGAAGGGGGTCGGGTCTGTTATAAGAGAAATGCATACATTGTAAAAGGGACTTTTGGCCATTTTGAATAGAACCACTGTATTTCTGAGTTCGAGACCTCTGTTAATGAAATTCGCATGAATTTCTCTGTGTTTATCTCAGTTCTGCTTCATCTTTGAAACCTCCAGTGGCAAAAAAAAGTACCATAAGCATGGGAGATATTCCTACCAATTAGATTATAACCTTTATTATCATCATATTGCCTAAAGAAATCAGATTGGAGGTATCGATACAAGTGAAATTTACTTGTATGTATGTTTGTCTTCTTTCACTTGTATTAGAAAGCTAATTATAAAATAAAATTATTTTTGAATCTATGTTATAGCTTAGAATATTATTAATTTATCAATATTCATTTATTAATAAATAAGTAAAAATAATAATAAATTAAATAGGAAACTATCCTTACGAGTGCATATATATAAATGAAGGTAGGCTTACTTTTCTTATGGTAAAGTTCTTCTCTATCACCAATTAAAATATTTTACTAAATTTTTTTGTTTATGAATAAGTTAGACAATAAGGGATTCATAATATAATTTTACTATTAAGTGGATGATTGGAAATTCTAATAATTACTACCAATAAATCATAAAATTTTATAGCCAAGTTTAACTATATGTGCGACCATTAGCGGTTTTTGAGTTAACACAAAATTATTGTTTAAGTTATTTTCATGGTTATATTTGGGTTGCATAAAATAGTTGTTTAATCCATATCACTACCCAATTTCATGGTGTTATCCACCATGGTGAGGGGTTCCACTTTACATATTAGTCATCACTTCATAGAAACATGGGTAGAGTGATTAGAATCTAATATACCCAACTTAATAAGAGGTATTCATTGTCATTGTGGATAATTTGGATTTTGCATAAAATCTAGTGAATGAGTTAATGCTAACCTTACCACCTCTTTATGGTTAAAAAAAATTCATGTAAGACATATGCAATCAATATTAGCCTATTCATGCACACTAGTTTCCACCATTCGGTGTGCGCATCCTTTTGTATATGCCTTAGAAGAAACTTAGCGTGGGTTTTATTTTTATTTTTAATTTAGCGTATGACACCTTATTTATAAAAGGATTATTTTATATTATAATAGATAAAGAATTATTATTCTACCTATTAAGTGTTTTTGTATGAGAAAACCAATAAATATTTTCACCTATATGTTTGGCTTAGGAATGTTATTTGCATGGCTGAAATATGTTATGCATAGAAGTATGCTATTAGTATATTTGCATGACTTAAATAGGTTATGTATTGAAGTAATTCACATATTTACATGGTTAATACAGGTTATGTATTGAAGTATGTTATTCACATATCTATGTGGCTGAAATATGTTATGAATAGAAGTATGTTATTCACATATTTGCATGGCTAAAATAGGTTATGTATTGATGTTATCCATATATCTACATGGCTAAAATATGTTATGTTTAGAAGTATGATATTCACATATCTATATGGTTGAAATATGTTATGTATTGAAGTAAGTTAATCACACATTTGCATGGCTAAGATATGTTTTGAATCATTTGATTTTACTTATAGGTGTTTTCCAGTATTGTGTGTAAAACAATTAAACTTGTGAAATCATATGAGTTGTTGTGCATACTACTTCAACATATGAAAATTTAATCATTGCATTCATGTGCATAGAGCCACTCTGATCCTATCTTAAATGAGTCTGAGACTTGAGGCATAGGGATAGAATATTATAAGTACCATGACATTGGTAGATAGGTGGTTCACACCATCTATCATAGTAGCATTAAAGTTTTTGCATAGTTCCTTAACCTTGAATTTGTGGTCATGGAATATAAGCAATATTACCTTTGTATTAACCTATTCAATTTAGCAGTAGGAATAAAATATGAGTCAATTATGTTCATTAATGTTGACCTCATTATATTTAGACTATATCTTATATTTAGAACAAACATTTGATAAATTATGCCTCTTTCGAATGAGAAACTATAATCATAATTGTTGAGATCAGTAAGCATTCAAAGCTTCAATTAAAATCTATGGAATAAGTCATATTAAAGCTATTATAATATATTAGGTGATATTCATGTTGCACATTAAATATATTAACCTAATTATGTAGAATAGTGGCTTGTTATTAAGTAGTACAAGCTATTTATGTGCTAATAAGGGTTGATGTATATCTTGTAAATATATATAAGTGTTTTTATTATTATAGGTGTGTAGGTAAATGAAGATACCTTTCTCATGAAAGAAATTAGTATTTTTATCTTTAAATATTTTTAGATAGTTTCTAGTTATTAAATAGATAATCATTTACTTTTGAATAAATTAAATAAAAACCTTGAAATAATACGAAAGGTAGATTTACTTTTTCAATAAAGATTTTTGATAATGTGAAATTATATGGTTAATAAATTGATATGCATTTACTCTTGATTGTATTAAGTAATAATTTGAAATATTATGAAAGAGAGTTTTTACTTTAGTTGGGTAGATTTCAATTAATAGTGAATATTATCAATATAATAATTGAGTAATTAAGAATTCTTTGCTTAATACTTTCAAAAGATTATTAATTTTTTGGTATGTTAACAAAATTGTATTTATAAGGGCATTTGAAAGGTGTCCTAATGCCATAGTACATAAACATAATTAAAGGATGCAACATCGACAAACATCTAATTACATCCAAAAATCAAAATATTATTTATTATTTAAGAATCCTTTGTTCAATATTTCATGTGTAGTATTTCATGACAAAGTATTATATTTCAATATACTATGTTAGGTTCACAAATAGCATTTATTTTTAAAATATAATATAAAGGAAAGGTGTTATCCTTAGGAAAAATTGAGGAAAACAGAAAAAATATTAAAATTAAGGCTATCTCCAATAATAATAATTAGTGAGGATGATAATAAAGCCTTGAACCTAAACCTACTTTTAACCCAAAATCATTGATGAAGATGATAAGAAAGCCAAGACATCCAATTCCATTGGTTATGGGTATGTAACCAATGATGATTCATGAATGGATGCTAAGGATGGGTGGAATGGGATGTCCATCTAGGTCATTGTATGAGTAGTACAATGGTGGGCCTTATGTAGGATTTTTAAATAAGGGGTATTGAAGGGAGGACTATATCTTTAAATAAGATTACCTAATGAGGAGGAATATTGGTGGGTGACATGGCACTCTAGGATAAGACTCCACATTTATATGGAATGTAATGTATCATTGTTTTTATAATATCATCAAGGAATTCATGATCAGAGCCAAGTGAATGGCATAACCTTAATTTCCCATGGTGTTAGTTAACTATCTAGATGGATGATCTCCAATTCAGCACCACAATATTTATGCTATAATCCTTACATGTTTGGTAACATATGAGTTAAACTATACTCTAGGTTCCATTAAACATGTTAATAAAGGGAGTTATGCATATTCTATCTAGGTGTTATGGTCCCTAGGGGATAACCCACGTCGCAATTCTTGATTTATTGAAAAAAATGAATGAGACCTAGGATCAGTAAAAGACACCTTTTTATGTGATCCGACAAGTATCATATACTTGGGAAACTAACTACAATAGTCAAATTCTCAAAATTTGTACCTGTTTTGTGTACTAAAGGGTATAAAAACAAAATTGAAAATAAAAATAAATTTTAGTTTTTTTTATCCTTGTAAACTAGCATCTTTTTTTCATCCAACTGCTTAGTGAGTTTATTTTTTACAACTAGTATGTGTTTTATTGGGTTGTTATAGTTGGTATCAGAGCCTAGTTTTTAATATTCCTAGGTCATATGACCCATAGGATTTTATAGATGAACTCTAGTCTTTAAAAATGATATAGCTCTTTTGTACCCAGGGGAAAGATGAAGGACTTTACTTCAAAAATTGAATTGTTCCAACATTAAATGGATCAAATAATATCCTTAATGAAATTATTATTGGATAGAATGGGGATACAAAAAAAAATAATAGAATTTCTATGGAGAAAAATGATAAAAGAAATAATCAAATTGACAGAAAGAACGAGCATTAGCTAAGATTAAGATCTACAAGGAAAGAGATCAAAACAACAATAGTCCTAAACTCCTTCCTCAAAAATGAATGATATTGATCATAAAGCAATTACCAATAAGGAATAGGAAGGAAAAATTAAAGCACATAAATCGAGTTGCTTCACCCATGGTAGACCACGTTATGCTAAAAGGTGCCCTTATAGGATACACTACAAGAAGGTTCCAAAAAATCAACCTTATATGATTATAGAAATAGGACATGAAGGTCTAGTTATTTTTAAAGATGAACTAGATATTCTTATACTCTAAAATGTAAATTATTCAATAAAAATTTAAATATTTTGATTGATAGTGGTGCTACAAATAGTTTTATTTCCATGAATTTAGCTAGTGATATACCAATAAGACTAGGATTTTTAGAAAATGAGTGGAAGGTTGAGTATGATTCTGGATAGACCTTTGTCTTTTTTATTCTTTCATATCCCTACCTAATGGGTAGATAGATTGGCATTTGTATGTAGCCCACTTACATTATTTTTACATTATTATTGTGATGGATTTATTAAAAGACCATAAGGTTCTTATTGACTTCCAAGAAATGTTGGTAGAATTTATGGAGGAGTCTAATCAATGGACAAGAATCCATTGTGATCAAGGTACTTTTTGACCATATCTACTATCTGCATTACAACTCAAGAAAATAATTAGAAGACATGGTGAAATTTATGCTGTCAAAATAAACAAGCATGATGAGAGAGAATCCAATAGAGAACTTTACAAAAAATTCTCTATATTAGAAGATTTTAAGAATATTTTTTTGGAAGACCTACCTAAAATACCTTCTCAATAGGAATTTGATTTCATTATTGAACTCTTACCAGAAGTTGAACCTATTTATAGACGCCTTATCAAATAAATCTGATTGAATTAAAAGAATTAAAAGTTCAACTTCAATATTTTCTAGAAAAGGGTTTGATTAAACCAAGTGTGTCACCTTAGGGAGCTCCGATGTTATTTGTAAAAATGAAAGAAGAATAACTGTGACTATGCATTGACTATAGAATTCTAAATAAGGTAACCATTAAAAATACATAATTCTTGCCAAAATTGATGATTTGTTTGATCATCTAAAAGGTGCTTGAGTCTTTTCAAAAATTAATCTAAGATCTAGTTACCATCAGTTAAGAATCAGGGTGGAAGACACTCACAAGATAGATTTTAGAACAAGATATGGGTATTACGAATTCATAGTGTTACCTTTTGGGTTAACTAATATCCCAAAAAAATTTATGAACCTCGTGAACAATATCTTTCATGAACAACTTGATCATTTTGTACTCATATTTCTAGATGGAATCCTAGTCTACTCATGAAATGAAGAGGAGCATGATCAATATATGAGGATTGTACTAGAAATATTGAGGAAGAATCAACTATATGAGAAGCTTTATAAATATGAACTCTACACTCCACAAGTCTAGTACCTAGGGCATATCATATATGCATATGGGATTGTTTTCAATCCTAACAAAATTGAAGCAATAATCAATTGGTTTGCACCCATTAATGTGACTAAAGTACTCATTTTTATGGAAATGGTAGGGTATTATAGATATTTATTAAGGAATTTATCAAATATTGCTTGCCTAATTACTAAATTTTAGAGGAAAGGAAAGACATTTAAATGGATAAAGCAATGTGAATAAGATTTTAAAATTCTTAAATAAAGGTTGAAAATTGTCCCAATTTTGAAAATTCTAGATCCATCTAAAAATTTTATAGTATGTACTAATACCTCTACTAAAGGTTTTTATGGGATTTTAACTCAAAATGAAGTAATTATAGCTTACGAGTCTTGAAAGCTTAAAATACATGAGATCAAGTATGCTACTCATGATTTGGATTTAGCAGCTGTAGTACATGTACTTAATATCTAGAGGCATTATTTATTGGGAAAACTAGTTTACCTAAAGATAAATCATCAAATTTTTAGGTACATCTTCACTCAACCTCTTCTGAAGATACGCCTTACTTCCACACTACCTCTTTGCCCTATGTTCATGTACAATAGACATAAATACTCTCTCTATATGCATTGGTAATTGATGCTCTTAAATTGGAGGAGAATATTGGTATGAGTACCAAGTCACATGACCTTTTATTCATGAGAACTTGAGGAGTTGAAGAGGTTTGAGAAAACTTAGTAACGTATGGATATTACGTTCTTTTAATGAACCACTCAGCTTTCCTTTAGACAAGTGTTATTCATATGATAATTACACCAAGTTGTAGCTTGTAACTCCTTTATTTTTTTATGATGAGTGCTCGAGTGAGAAGTGTTATGGTATTATTTGAAGTGACAAATATCACTTTCTCATTGCGCATGGGCATCTTCTATAATGTTCCTTTAGCATATCTTTCTTGGAGGTTCTTTAAAACCTGTAATATCTGCAACTCCTTTTTCGATCAATTCTACTTGATTTTATGTTGATTTAGGATGAGTTGAGGATCATCGATGTGAAGTCTTGAGCACAAAATTTCTACTTTGAATATGTGGATATTTTAAAGCTCCAATAGTGATTCTATATTCCTCTCAATTCACTTGTTATATGTCCTCCTTGTAAACATTATTTCTCTTGATTATAACATCATTTTATCCCTTTGCTTTTTTGTCTTGTATCTTGTAGGTCTAGTCATCCAATATGAGGGAGTAAGAGTCCTTAAAGTGGCTAATTTTATGTGCTTTGAGGAATGTTAGTGAATTATCACCTTAGGACAATTTTTCTAGAAAATTTTGACCCCTTGAGACAACTTCAAATATGCCTCCTTTTATATGCTTGGACGAATGCTCCTGAACGACCGCCTTCAACTGGTTTTTCTAGTGAATGTTGAGCCCTTGAGACACCTTCAAATATGCTTAATTTTTATATATAGACCATATTATGATAGTGCAATGCAATGTAACATATTTTTGTACAAAATAAGTCTTATTGCACCTTCTTTTGCACCTCTTTTTGAGGTATTATTTTCTGGTTTTGTGGTAGAATTTTGAATGCATTATGAGGGATCTCGAGGTTTTATATTTAATTAGACACCTCCCTCTTTTTTCTTTAATATTTTATAAATGGATTCAAGATTGTAACAAATTTATAGAAGCTCTCTTTTTATGTATTTTTCAGAACTATTCATTTTGTAAAAAACTTAATGTGCTTGAAATTGAGACTCACTAGGTCTTGTTCGAGGCTTTCTTTATTGATATTTTGGTGGTTAATTTAATATCCAATTATTGGAGAATTTATATTATTTTTTTAATTTCTCGGGCCACTTAAATTTTTAGATATTTTTGCACTAATAATATCTTTATATACTTTGAAAATTTCTATTTCTATGCCTTTATCAAGAACACAAATAACAATCTTTGGAGAGCAATAGGATAGTGCTAACAAATCTAATAAAATTTCATTTTAAATGCAATAAAAATTTCATATTATCATTCAAAATAACCCTCAAAATTAGTGCACTTAATTAATTTATTGCAACTAATCAAGAATAATCTGGAATGAGTCTTCAAGAATTATTCTACAATTTCATTATCAATAAAGGTAGTATGAGCTAGTATTATTTTTATTTACAAAGTAGATGATAGGTATTTGATAGATAGTTGAAATTATGAAATCTAATCAACTCATAAAGTGCAAAGGAACCTTTCTCTTTTTGCACTTTTGAATACTATAATTCAACTATCCTTTTTGCAACATTAATCCAAATTAAGATACTTAAACAAATCTAATATTTAATCCAATTAATGAATCTACTTGCACAAATAGTTGCATACATTTTTTTGAAAGATATTTTTCCACTTCTGTAGAGGATGTAGATCTTGGTATCTAGGATCACCAAGTTGTTGCCTTGTGTAAGATGTTGCAGCTCTTTGTAGGCTACCTTGAATAGCTTTATCTTCACCAAAATATGGTCTTGAACTTTCTTTCAGGAGCTTAAGATTCTAGTGGCTCATTCTCCTCTTGTAGTCTCCTCCTTTTGTTGTATATTTGAAGAGATATCCATTTTTGAAGTAGTGCCTTCTTGTTATAAGAGGTAATATCCAAATCTCCTATATTTGGTAGGTTTTTCTATCTAAATTTTCCTTCAAGCTTCGTATTGAATTCTAACTTCAAATATGATCTTCTTCTCAAGATTATAAGTGTCTTGAGGTCTTCACTAGATTCTTATTTTGGGATTTGTAACTTCTTGCCAAATTCTTCTCCTCTTGGGCTTGTTTTTGGATGGTGATAATTATTCCAAGTCCTTCACTATCAAGGGCTTCTCCTTGGTAGTGGATTTCTTCAATGAGTTCTTCTTTTATGATTTCATCAGTAAATCTCTCCAAGCCTTTTTATTGGATGCTCTTTGAGACCTCCCTAAGATCTTTGATCTTGTAGCTTATTTTGGTCTTCCTTAAGACCTTTTCTTTAACCTTCTACTCTTGTAAGTGTTGGTGGTGAGATATTCCTCTAGATATTTACTTGTTCTACTTTTAGATTCAAGTATGACTCTTATAGTCCTTATTATTCCAAGAATAGAAGTTATTCAATGATATATTCTCCTAATATGTTTACTTGTATGTGCTGGATTTATTCTAAAAAAGATACATTTCCTAGATTTCTTGTAGGAAGCTTTGACGACTCACTAAATATGATTTTCCTACAATAAAGTATTAGTACTAAATATTAATCTTCTTCTAAATCATATACTCACTTTAGGAGTCTTCCTCAGGATCAATGATACTATGGCCTTTTTTAGGATCAAGGATTCTATGGCCTTTTTTGGGATCAAGGCTTCTATGGCATTTTTCTTCTAGATTTAGTCTTCTATAGCATTTTCTTTTCGATCAAGTCTTCTATGGCTTTTTCTTTTGGATCAAGGCTTCTATGGTCTTTTATTCTTGATCAATTCTACTATGGAATTTTCTTCTTGTGTGAAGTTGTCAATTTAGTAATGGACATATCCTATCTCCTAACTTCACCATAAATCTTCTCCAAAAGTCTTCTTCTATAGTATTATTTTCTTGGACAATAAACTACCCTATGCACTATGAATATACACCAAACTTTAGGAAATAAAGTCGAATTCTCCTAGATTTATGTTGTAGGAGGAATACCAATATTCTAAGTATTATATTTCTACAACAAAAAGAGACTTTAGGTAATAGTTAAGAAATTACATATATCCTGAATTATCTTCACTAGTTGATTTGTCAATCTAGTGGATTGAATACTGAGTCTTAGTATTCATGAGTTTTTCCTAAAAATATGTGGAAAGACTCTAGCCAAATGTAATCTCAGTATTTCTAAAAATGATATTTCTTTCAATCCTCACTTATAGATCTCCCTGATTCTACCACCTAGACTCTTCTGAGAGTTTTTAATAGTTACTGGTCCAAATATGCTTCTGGTTGAAAAATAAACTTAAGATTATTTACAATGGTGGCTTTCTTATGGCTAAATTTTTCATAGCTCTGATACCACTGGTAGATTTTGATGTTGTATGTAATGGGAAATAACAATCACAAGATGTAGAAATAATATGAAATAAAGTAAATCTACAAGATGACTAAAATATGTTTAAAATAGAAATTATGGAAATTAATACAATGTAGTTATGGAGGAAATGAACACTCCATGAATAATGCTACCAAACTACATTATACCCACCTTAGTATAGTTGAATTTCTCTAAAATATCCTCTACGATGTTGAAAGTGATGCTCCATGTGATGCATTGTGATGTTGTATATGATGTTGTGACAATAAGACCATTATATAGGAAGATAGGTTCCTTGGCCAACACTCTATCTAGTTGTGCAAGGGACAACTTGCACATGTACATCTTGCACATTGACACTTGCACATGTACATATTGCACATGTACATCTTGCACGTTATTTTGGTCTAACATAGTTCCCAATGTAAAGTTAGTAGCTGATATATAAAGTAAGAATGGTACATCTGGTCTTGGTGGAGCCAGTATTGGTGACATTGCCAAATATTGCTTTATTTTAGCAAAGGTCACTTGATAGTCCTCATACCAATTTAATGGTAATTCCTTGTGTAGCAGTCAATTCATGGGTTAGCATTTGTTCGATAATTATGTGATCAATTGCTTTATGGATGCTACTTTGCCTTGTAGTATTTTTAGCTCTTTAATATTGGTGGGAGGATGTATTTCTAGTATGGCCTTAATCTTTGCTGGATCAACTTCAATCCCTCGTTTAGACATGATGAATCCCAAGAGTTTTCTTGAATTTATACCAAATATGCACTTCGTGGGATTCAACCTAACATTATGCTCAATAAAGTTATCGAAGACCTTTAGAAGAACCTTTGTATGCTTTGAATGCATCACTAACTTTTCCAATAAGTCATCAATGTAATCCTCTAATATATTGTGCATGTAGTTGTGAAAAATGTATGGCATGGCTTGCTGATAGGTGGCACACGAATATTTGAGGTTGAAGGACATAACTAAAAAAATAAATAGTTCCCATGGCATTGTAAATGTGATTTGTCCTAGTCTTTGGTTTTAATCTGAATTTTATTGTAACCAAAACAACTATCCATAAGATAAAGCATCTCATGACTTGTAGTTACATCTACATGAGCATCTTTGTTGGGCAACATGAATGAATCCTTTGGTGTTGCATTTTTGAAATCTCTAAAATTCGTACAGATACAAATCCTTCAATCATGTTTTCCTATAGGTGCCATGTTTGATACCCATTATGGATAGTTAATGGAGATAATGAACTCTACATCCAACAAATTTTGCAACTCATTTTAACCATTAAAGCGATGATTGGATGTATTTTTTTGAGCTTCTACTTGATAGGATTTTTAGAAGGGTCTAGCAAAATATTATGGGTAACCATTTTCGGATCTAGTTCTGGTATATCCTTGTATATCCAAGAAAAGAGATCAGGCCTCTCTTTTAGTAGAAGGATGAGGTTGGCACACTCATAAGGATATAGAATTTTTACAAATTTAACCTTCTTAGGATTAGTGGGATCATTACTGATATCCACATAAAAGGTTTTCTCTACTAATATATGTGATCCCTCCTCGAGTTGGTGAGGCATAGGGATCATGTGGATGTCATCAATCGAGTTTAAAATTTCCACATCAGAATTACCCTCAATGTGATAAACATCATATGTATAGCCTGGTGCAAAGTGAAATAATTGTAACATTTCTTTGTTGGGGAAGAAATATTTAGGATCTAGTGGTGAAATAGCGTGATCCCAATCAATAGCATCTACATTAAGACACAATGATTTTATAGAATCAACTGGATTGTGAAGTGGAGTGGTAAAATCGATGGAGATCATGTTGATAGAATGGGTTAGATCTCCAGGACCACGTATGTGCAATCCTACTTTATTATTACTATTCGCATACCCAAGATGTGGCTTTGGGGTATGGGGATGTTTGGATCTGGTATATGAATATATTGGAAAATGGGTTCATTTGGCTTTAAGAGCTGAATATTAGTCAGAAATATCCTATAGTAAATTGCATTTATATTAGTCGGTCTGATCAGGATATGAGTACAAGGAAATATTGTTCGATATAATTCTTCCATGTCAACTAGCTCCTCAAGATGATGTAAGTGGCATAGCCTAAGATAAGCCATATCAGTCTCATATTCATAATCACTATCATCTATAAAGAATCCCTAGTTCATACCTACTAGAATTGGGTGTTGAGAAGTATGTCTAGGCCCAAGGTAGGCCATTTCTATTTCATCCTCATATTCTTCATTGTTTAAGGACCGAACTCTTTCAATTCAATGTGCATGGTTGGTATTTCTAACTCTAAGGGTATAATGGCCTTAGCACCATATACTAGTGAAAATAAGGTTTCCCTAATGGGTGTTTGTATACTAGTCTTGTAAGCTGATAATTCAAGGGGTAGTTGGATGTACCAATCTTTGTGGTTTTCTTGAACAATATTTTTAAATATGGCTACCATTGTCTTGTTTGAATCTTTAGCTTGCCTGTTTTCCTATAGATAGTATGGATTCATAAAAATATGTTGTCTATTGTACTTGGATATCAAAGCCCTCATAGTTTTATTCTTGAACAACATTCCATTATCCAAAATTATTTTTTATGGTATCCCAAAACAACCGATGATATTTTGAAGTATGAACTTCGTACTATGTCCTCCAATTTTTGTTGTTAAAGGGATTGCTTCCACCCATTTTGTAAAATAATTACTAGCCATTATAATAAATATATGATGGCCCAATGATGGGGGGTATATCTTACTGATTAGATATAAACCCCACTGAGTAAATGACCAAGCTGCTTGAATGGGTTGTAAGGCCTGTGATGGCAAGTGCATAAGATTAGCATGATGCTGACATTTAACGCATTTCTTGACATATGTGGTGAAATCCTTCTTCATTATGGGATAATAATAACACATTCAAAAGATAAAATTGACAATGGCTATGCTGCTGAAATGGCCATTGGATGTACCATCATGAGCTTGTGAAATTAGCCAAGCTAATTCTTGGGGATCAAGACAATTAAGGAGATCTCCGTCGTAGTTTTTGTGGTACAAAATGTCTCCTAAAAAGACATAATTTGTTACTTTTTGTTTGAATGTGCACTTCACAACATGCAAAAATCCGTATAGGATTAAACCAAGCTTAAGGAAGTCATGTAATTGTGACATCCAATCTTGATAAGCTTATACCTCGATAGAAAATATGAATTGTTTCACTTGTGGTTCACTATGTGCAAATGCATACTAGGATATAAAATTGTGGTGAATGATGGTGCTATTCCTTGTAGGACCCAATGAGATTAAAGATCACCAAGGTGCCTTCTTGAGAAATCCTTTAGCTTTATAGAACTACTCATGGTTTGGTTATATATGAATCATGTTGATTGGTTATTTGTCATCGAAAGCCTCACGCTGCATCGTGGCTTGCGAGAGCATCTTTACAAGAATGGTAGTAAATTCAGTAGACATATTATAAGGGATAAAGAACCCCAAATATTCCATAGTGTTTGCAAATATTTTTTACATACAAGGGATTGCCTCGATGTCATACCATGCTAGCTAGATTAGATAAGTGTCAGTAAGATCCTTATAAGCTTTCAAGATAGGAAACCTACATTGAAATAGGTCCTTCACTTGGTTGAAAATGAGAAAAAAGTCACCAAAGGTTTAATATTTAAATATTCATGGTGATTATTGTTTGGAGGCCCAAGATGAGGGTCTCATATTCAAAATTGTTAATAGCACAAGGAAAGTCTAGCTTAAATGACAAGGGCATTGGAGCATATTATGGCATGAAGAGAATAATTCATGCACCACCCCCTTGCCCACACTTCAAACCGTTGAAGAACAACATCATATCAGCTTTGTTATATGGTTCTTTGGGTTCAAGAGATTTTGATAATGCAAATACTGCATCATCAAAAATGTTTACGACAAGAGGCTTACTATCTTCAAGAGGCACCTCTATTAGTTGATCATATATAACCTTTCTCTTGATGGAATTTTGGTTGATGAATTCTAAATCAAATTATGTTAATAACATGAGCCACTTTGCAGTACATGTATTGTGATAAGTCTTGCTCATAATACACTACAGAGGATTTTGTTTGGATATTACATATGTCGTATGAATTAGCATGTAGTGACACAACTTATTGGTCACAAATACCACTACTAAGCACAACTTCTCTACGTATGCATACCCTAGCTTATAAATCACCAAGGTGCGACTGATATAATATATCATTTTCTCTTTCTCTTGCAAGTTCTTTTGGGATAACATAGTTCCCAGTGTAAAGTTAGTAGCTAATATATAAAGTAAGAATGGCACATCTGGTCTTGGTGGATCCAGTACTGGTGACGTTGTCAGATATTTCTAAATTTTAGTAAAGGTCACTTGATATTCCTCATACTAATTGAATGGCACTCCATTTTATAGCAGTCAATTCATGGGTTAGTACTTATTCGATAATCGTGTGATGAATCACTTTATGGATGCTACTTTTCCTTGCAATATTTTTAGCTCTTTAATATTGGTGGGAGGATGTATTTCTAGTATGACCTTGATCTTTGTTGGATCAACTTTTATCCCTTGTTTAGAAATTATGAATCCCAAGAGTTTTCCTGAATTTATTCCAAATACACACTTCTTGGGATTCAACCTAAAATTATGCTCAATAAAGGGATCGAAGACCTTTCTAAGAATATCTACATGCTTTGAATGCAAAAATGACTTTTCCAATAAGTCATCAATGTAATCCTCTAATATCTTGTGCATGTAGTCATGAAAAATGTATATCATGGCTCGTTGATAGCTGGCACATGAATTTTTGAGGTTGAAGGGAATAACTTTATAACAAAATGTTTCCCATGGCATTGTGAATGTGTTTTTTTTCTAGTCTTTGGTTTTAATCCGAATTTTATTATAACCAAAACAACTACCCATAAGGGAAAGCCTCTCATCACCTATAGTTGCGTCTACGCAAGCATATTTTTTGGGCAACAAGAATGAATCCTTTGGTGTTGCATTGTTTAGGTCTCTAAAATTATTATAGATATGGATCATTCAATCATGTTTTCATATAGGTACCATGTTTGATACCCATTATGGATAGTCAATGGAGATAATGAACTCTACATCCAATAAATTTTTCAAATCGTTTTAACCATTAAAGCGACGGATGTATTTTTCTGAGCTTATGCTTGATAGGATTTTTAGAGGGGTCTAACAAAATATTATGGGTAACCATTTTTGGATCTAGTCCTGGTATATCCTTTTATATCTAAGAAAACATATTAGGTCTCTCTTTCAGTAGAGGGATGAGGCTGGCACACTCATAAGGATATAGACTTTCTCCAAATTTAACCTTCTTAGGATTAGTGGGATCATCACTAATATCCACATCAAAGGTTTTCTCTACTGGCATATGTGATCCCTCCTCAATTTGGTGAGGCATAGGGATCAGGTGGATGTCATCAGCTAGGTTTAAAAGTTCTACATCAAAATTACACTCAACGTGATAAACATCATATGCACATCTTGGTGCAAAGTAAAATGGTTGTAACATTTATTTTTTTGGGAAGAAATATTTAGGATCTAGTGGTGAATTAGCATGATCCCAATCAATAGCATCTATATTAAGACACAATGGTTTGGTAGAATTTGCTGGTTTGTGGAGTGGAGTGGTCAAATTGATGGAGATCATGTTGATATAATGGGTTAGATCTCTAGGACCACGTATGTGCAATCCTACTTTATTAGTGCTATTCGCGTACCAGATATGTGGCTCTAGGGGTATGGGGATATTTGGAACTGGTCTATGAATAGATTAAGAAATGGGATTATTTATCTCTAAGAGCTAGATATATGTAGGTAGATTAGGGGAGACCCTATGATAAATCACATTTAGATTAGCTGATCTGATCGGGATATGAGGATCAAAAATAATATTTGATATAATTCTTCCATGTCAACTAGATCCTCAAGATGATGTAAGTGGCATAGCCTAAGATAAGCCATCTCGGTCTCATATTCATAATCGCTATCATCTATAAATAATCCCTCATTCATACCTACTAGAATTGGGTGTTGAGAAGTATGTCTAGGCCCAAGGTAGAAAATTTTTGTTGCATCCTCATATTATTCATTGTTTAAGGATTTCTCATCATCATCACTCCCAGAATCACATTTTAGTCCATCACTTTTGAAAAATGAATTCTTCTTTAACTTTATTAGAAGCAAATCCTTGTTAATGTCTATTGTTAGGCCCAAATTTTGGATTTACATGCTAGTGTTGTTGGTACTTTCATGATTTTTAATCTCCAAGTTAGCTCTTAGAATTTATTCTGTATAGGCATCCACTGAGATGTCACCATGATAAATAATAGGTGGTTCAATAGCAACCATAATCAGTAGTCGGTTACCCCTTTGCATGTATGAAGAGTTAAGGTTATAAGAATTCCAATCCACATTATCCCCTAAGCTAAGGTTCAAATGATCAATATATGTTGCTAAAAGCTCATCCTATCCTCTAATGTGGTAGCCCAACCTGAATCTATCAGTAAAAAACTGATATTGTGGTTCATAGGAAGTTCGGTGCCCTTTCTCAAATAAGCCTAGACCATAACCATACAAATGGTAATGTTCAAAATAATGTAAGGTAAACTTTGGGTTGGAAAAATAATAAAAATTTGCTGAGAATGGTTCATCATCATATTCATATATGGGTGTGCAATTAGCAAGTTGTTCAAGGTCTCCATATATGAAATTTGTTTGGTTGGGTGGCACCCCTAGTGGTAACACCATCTCTATGGGAAAGCGATGGGTTTGAGATCTAGCCATGTCCTATGTAGTCTTGCTAAAAGGTGTGAATGTCACATTATAAACTATATGCTCCATAAGCCTGAGATTAACCAAATGGATGGTCACCTACGGTGCAGATGACCCAGCTGAAGAAAAAACCAAAGCAGGATGAGGTGCCTCCTCAATTTCATTTTGCACGTCTCCTTTGTCCATAGGACTAGAGACCTTAGCATTGGCTACTTTGAGTGTTTCCTTTGTCTCTTTCTTGCCCAGTACTACCTTAAACTTCTAGTCATTTCTAAGCATCATCAATGCTTTAAGATTTTTCGAATCTTCTATTGTATGTGTAGACTATCGTGGTACTGATTTCAAAGGTCTAGCATACAATTCCTTTAATTTATCTTCTAGATGTATGATGGGCAACGTTGGTTATATATCTAGGTGCATTGAAGGTAGAATAAAATCTCCAAGAAAATATACTTGGTTGACATATTTATATGGCTCCTCATAAAAAGTAACCATGTGTACTTGTCCCTCATATATATACTTGGTACATTGATGTAATATTGATGGAACTCAACATATGTATCTAATCCAAGGCCTCCCCAAGAGGATGTTATATTGCATTGCACCTTTGAGTACATGACACATCACAGGGATGGTCTTCAGTGCAACCTAAATAGGCAAGACTATAGTACCAACCGTTGAGCATAGTGCATCGTTAAATTCTCTCAAATTGAATGTTGAAGGTACATGTGCGATTTTGGCAACTTCATGTATGCCAATGCCTTGGTACTAATAATATTGATTGACAACTCTATTTCAATCAATACCCATTTAAATGGTGTGTGGTTAACACACATAATTATATACAGTGGTGGGTTTGTTTTAGTAGTAGAGACTTTTATAATATCATGATCATGAAATTGAATCACCAGCTCTTGACACTATTGCACATGTCCCATGAAATTTTTAAATACTTTGAGGTCCTAGGACTAAACTTCAATAGACCTCAAGATGTCCATGAGTGTCTCCCTATGCTTAGGAGACTATTGTATCAATTCATAAACTGACAACTTTGCTAAAGCTATCTGTAGGCTTTGCACAAGCCTATTTTTGATGGTCACCACCAGTCTAGTTGGTGGTCCTCGTATATTATTTTACATTGGTATTTTTGGAGGTGTATATTAAACCCTAATTGAAGCCAGAGGTAGATATGGTTGCTCGTACCTCCCTTTTCTTATAAAAATATTTAACATACCAATGAAATATTGCATAGACAGCTCAATCCACACTTGGTTCACTTGGTTGGAAATATTCCTCAGAGGCTCATGGCATGAAAGAGGATTTTTGAAAATCCCCATGTTTTGGTTATTCAGAACCTGAGGGTTGTTGACTATTGGCTTACCTTTGTCGATCATGTTTTATACCATGTGTTTAAAACTATAACATCCTTCAATATCATGTCCTTTCATCATATGGTATGCAAAATACTAATCATCCCTATACCCTTTCAATTTGGGTTGGTTAGGGTCTTGCAACTTGATCTCAGGTAAGTTGATAGTCTTAGACTCACACAATTTATGGAAGATCAATTTCATCATCTCTGAAAATGGTGTGAACTAGCAAGGAGGGCATTGCTCTTTATTGTTGCACTGGTTGTATTATGCAGGAGGAGGTTGGGCCTGATAATTCTATTTTTTTGGTCCTTGTACCCATTCTGGAGGTTCAAAACTACTTGATTCACATGGGAAAACTTGGCCTGGTGATTTTTATTTTGATTTTTCTTCTTATTCCAATCCTTTTTGTTCTGGAGCTTCAAGCTACCCTCCTGTAACTTGATGTCCTCAATTACCTTAGCTTGTGCAAATGCCTCCTTAAATTTTTGGTATTATTGCAACTACAACAATAGTAAGATGTGCTTCGCATAACTATTTGTAAATATTTGAGTCAGTTTCATCATTGGAATGGAAAATGGTAACTTTTCCATTAACTTTATCCATATCTTCCCATAGTCCATGATTGACTCATCATCGTATTGCATTAGAGCAGCCAGATCGGATAGGTTTATCTTCTTATTTGTTTCGAAGGATAAGCATTCAAGAAAAGCATTAGCTATCTACTTGAAATTGGTTATGATGTACCTCTTTAATTGGTTGAATCATTCTAGGGCAGGGCCTGAAAGGGTCATGATTAAGGTCCTTAGTAACAAAGCATCATCACTTTGTATCTGAAAACACATGCTCATGAAACACGTGACATGCTCTTGGGAATCTTCATCTCCTAGAAATTTATGCAGCTTTGGCATCTCAAAGTGATTGAGATACGCTAGAGTAGGCATGAAAGGGCATAAAGGCGCATTGTGGATCCTTTTCAAAGTTGGATTTTGGTAAGTCATCCCTTATTTCTCAATTGCTCTTACATTTTTTTCCAAGGCCTTGTAGGTATTCAAAGATAGAATTTTCTCTTCCTTGAAAGGTTCTTGAGGAGCCTTTGGAGGTATATTCTTCTTTGGTCAAGGTGTAGGGCTAGGATCATCCTCCACATCCACTAAGGAGATCTTAGGATATTTCTATTCTTGATTATATCTTGCTCCTTCTTTGTACTGAGTATGCCCATGATGTTCAAGCACTTGGCACTGCAATGTGTTTTGGATCATATAATGAGTATGATTTCCAATGTGATTAGAGTGCAATTGAAGCTATGAAGTAGCTCATCTATAATGGTGATCCCTGTATTCACTCTAAGGAGGTAAATTGGTGTGAGCTAATATATCCTCTCTCTCTACATGCTCCTTTTTCTCAATGATGTGTTGCTCATGCATACACTTCTCATATATATTTTTCCTTAACAACCTATAAATTTGAGTATCCTTATTTATGAGGCACTCATACTCCACGTGCACATCTTCCAATTGATCTTGGAAGATCCGCTGACTTTTCTTTGAAATTAGTTTTTGCGATCGATCTATAATATTTGTAGTATGTGGTCTCTAGTGGTTTTGCTCTATTCAAACAACTTTATTGGTGTGAACCCCAATAGACTTGTCTACCACACTCTTGCCTTTTCTTGTATAGATATAATTCACATTCTATTGTTGTCTGTTATCTATGCCTACATAGTTTGATGGGGCACGTATGCTTCGAGAATGCTTAGATCATTCTCCTAATTACCTGATAGTCCTACATGTGCTCTCATTGTGTGAAATCATAGAATGAGAATGTGCCCTACATCCTAATTACCCTAGGACTCTATCAAGACCACCAAGATATCTTTTTTCTAGGGTTGATCTGGTGGTGTACCATTTACTCCAACTTTAGATATGTCAATCGTGAACTTTCCAATTTTATTGTTGTTTAGGGTTTATAAATGCCTATGCTCTAAAACAACCCCCTTCCTACCCCTAATTGGGTAGATTTTATTATTTTCTATATTAGGATGCTGGGGGCCTTGAACCACCCTTAGATATATCCCTCGAGAAGTGTGCATCACCTCCTCTAACTAGGGTGTTCTGAATAGAATCCTCACGCATTGAGTTGTCCCCTCTAATGCTCGTTGAATGTCATTCAAGAGGATTTTATAGTTTAGAGTTCAACGTATTCTTTTGTGTATTTGGTGGAGCTTCAACTTTGACTTTAGTTATGTGCTGATTTTTACCTCTCTGTGTATTAACCATGATATGAATTATCTCATGTGTAGATTTTAGAGAAAACAAAGCAAACAAGGATGATTATCTCTTTTAAAATTTCTTTGTGATCCCTAAACTGGTTTTAGTGTGTTTCAGATGTGTTGTATCATAAACTAACTCTCATCGTGTTTTCAGATATGTTGATGATATACTTGTTTAGTTTAATGGATTTCACCTATATGCTCGTAGCTCGATAACCGGTAATGAAATTCATGGTCATGTAAACCCCCCTAAAGTGTGGAGATGAAATGCATACTCGAGCATGGAGTACAGGTCCTACAGATCCTCACTCAACACATTGTTCATAGTGATACACCCCTTCAAAGAGTAATGTGTGATATTTTGCATGGATAGGATGAATATTGGAGTCAATATTGGCCAATAGAACAAGGTTCGTGGGATTTGAGTTAATGGATGGAAATGACTACCAACATCATTAAACTCTAATAGTTGTTGAGTGTGAATTCCAACTCACTAGCATTTAAATGTTGCATGGTGTGAGATTGTTCATTTTAAACTTGCATGTAAAGGAAAATGCAACACCAAGCAATCATGATCCTTCTTATATGTCTAAAATGAGGACGTTTTAAATTTAGAAAGATGCATGTATTTAGCTATATGAAATTTAGAGAATGCATTTTAAATGATAAATTGGCCTCTGATTGGGCCCCCACAACATGCAAACTCTACAAACAATCTAACTATTGGTTGTTGTTTTGTGCAATAGGAAACAATACTAACCGTGGGATAGAGTTGCATCCCAAAATTTTAGCCATTTTTTATAGCAACAGCTAATAGTTCTAGCTGCTATTATCATATGTGGCTGACAAAGAACATGAAATTATGCATTAAATTCATTCCCTGATAGTTTTTCTATGTGATCTAATTAGCTACTGATAGGCAAAAATAACAAAATAAGAAGATAAGATAAAAGGATTATCTATAAATACTCATTCGATGGAGAGATAGGTTGCTTACTATCTATATTTCTACTCTGCTGCTAGTCACGGCTATTAATCATGACTAATACTGTGGGTTGTAGGTTTTAAACATGGCTAAGGATATAACACAAAAACATAAAAAAATAGTAATCTACAATGTAATTTGTAGGGTTTCCATCGTGATTGCCATCTGTACCACTCTAACAGCATGCACCTAGACAATTGAATCAAATATACCAAGCATGAAAATATGAATAACAATCAATTGAACAAGAAAGAACAACTTATTTATATTATCATTGTAAATATCCTTTACTAATATGTCCCTCTTAGGGATACAAAATTCTTTGATACAATTGATATAGTATTTTTAACCCCTCAAAGGGGATGGTGCAATACATAGGCTCTTAATGTAGACATGAATTGCTTAAAGCTCAAGTAAGCCTTCTTCTCACTTGATCAGAGGAATATGCTACAAATAATTCTTTGAATATGGCCAGATCCTATAAATCTAAATTTAAGAAACAACATAACATAGTTATAAGTAAAGGAGGCCTCTCATGATGATGCTCTTGATAGGAATTTGCATGAATTAGGAAAAATATAGCAATAAAGCATGAAAACTTGTAAATATGTGCACAAAATATCTAAATTATTGTAAAGAATGCTAAGAGAATAATGAATCTAGCTATTCTAATGCATAATTTGTGATTAAAACTTGAAATGGATCAAATATAATGGAACTAGTGCAAATTGATAAAATAGAAGAAAATAGAGCAAAGCTACCTCTAAATGAAAATCATATGGCTAAAATGAAGGGAAACAAGATTCAAACCCTAGCCATAGGTTTTAAGTGTAGTTGCCTCTATTAGCCATGGTTGATAGTCATGGTTGACGTGAAAGTGTTCTTTCTCTTGTAACCAGGGCTTGAATTGATGATCAAGAGTCACCTCTATGTTCTAGAATAATTTTTTGGTGTGGATTCTCTGAATTGTAGTGGAAGTGGTTCAATTGGGGATGAATGATCCTTCAAGCTCTTAAAACCTCCATAGTTTCATATACAATCATGATTTCTAAATTGGTAGCATGTAGACACTCCTCAAGGATTGTAAGTGGCTCTCCAATATGGGAGGGCTTCAGCATGTTCAAACTCAATATCAATTTAGACTTTTATCTAATCTTTAGGGGGTATTATAGAACTCTCAATTCCTAATCATAGATTCCTTAGGAATCCAATATCAAGAACCAAGATGTTGGAGCATTTGGGAGGAAGAATCTCGAAGCTTCGTCATTTGAAACTATTCAAAATCCATTACCATGGCTATTGTAACTGAATTTACCCTATCTCGGGAGTCCATGACAATTGCAGAGTTAGTCACAGCTCTTAAACATAGCTAGATATGTTAGCCATGGGTTTCAACCATGGTTGAGATCTTAGCTATAGATGCCATTTGTGGCTAAGTTTGAGTAGGTCAAGCTGCCTAAATTGAGTGGTTAAAACCACTATTTTATCTTGGAATAGTCTAAGATCATTCATATGGTCTATTAGGATGCCCATATGAGTAGTCCCCTACACATGACACATTTTAGGTGTCTATAGATGCTCCTTTTGGGATGTGCTATGCGAAAGCACAACACTAAGAAAAAATAGATTGCCTAAAGCCATGTTGTAGGTTGAATGATGATCATTGATCTAATCAACATTAGATGCCCAGTATTGTAAAATGATGTGCATATTAAAATTATAATATGATGCATTTTAAGTGTCTACACATTGCATAGAAATCATAAATATTGTACATTTAGTCTCAAAATCTAGAGAATTACCCAACTATAAATGCATCCATCAATCAAAACTTACTTTAAAAAATAGTAGTCTACTAAAACACCATATTTCAACATAACTTTAATTTAAATACAACTCAATATAATTATATTATCCATTGGTATACCCAGGTGTTGTAGGTGAGTTGGAGAGGAGAGGGCAATCCTCCAAGGGAGGTCCCAAATTTGAATATCCACCCTACCAAAAATTTGAATTGCATACCCAAAATCCAATTGATAATTTTGGTGCAGGCAGGACCGAGCACGACTCTTGGGTGACTTTGATTGTGTAGAAACCCCTGGTTTTTTTCTTTCAGACTAAGGCAGCCCATCAAGGAGTTTTTTTCTTAAAACATTATCCGTTGGAATTTTCTATTACTTAGAATATCCCATGAAGATGAAATGATGATACAACATCATCGTTTGCTCAAAAATCCAAGATACACTTCTAGATATGATTGAGATATATCTCAAAGTTTCCACCACAAGTTAACTTCAGATAAGTACACTAAAACCTTTATCCATATCCTTCGGAATAGATCCATATCCTTTGGAATTGTTTTGATCGATCACTCCTTTGAGCCCTTCCTTTTAACCATCGATATGGGATTGGCCTATGCAAGGGATCAAATAAAACCTCCCAAAAATCATAACATTAAAGTTATTCATGCAGTGCACTCACTTCTATTGGTGCAAATCCAATTTTGGCAATCTCATTCATTACAAACTATAGCACATATGTCTTGTTTTCTTTAATACAAATAACACCAAGTAAATAAAAAGAATACAAATTCTAGTCAAGATTCATTCAATTGAATTTCCTTTCTACAAGCATAGCAAATAACCATTTCTCTAAAATAAAACTTGCACTAACAAATTATTTTATCATAGTCTATCGATAACATGCATCACAAGCAATTACTCACAGATAAGCATACAAATCCACAAAATGAATACTCCTATCTATATGATGCAAACAACTAGCCTTAGCATATATTGAAGGTAACACCATTTCTTTAAGCAAGCGTATCAAAATATTTCACAAATCCAACAGAATTCCATACATTTCAATTTCTCAAACAAACCTAATTCTTCAAAGTGAAATAGTTTCAAAAATTCACATGGGAATGTCCTACAAAAGACCCATTCTTCATCCATCCATAACAGTTCACTAAAACAAGATACACTACTAGAGAAATTCCTTCACTCTTCTAATATTTCAATCTTTAAAACCAATGACTATAAAAAAACATTCAATAAAGTCTTGGTGTTGGCTAAAATAAAAATAGCACTATACTTGGCTGATGACTATAGATGACTGCACATTCATGTGGCACCAAAAATCTATCTGCAGAGAAGTTTTCTCTTTGTTCTATTCATATATTCTATCATAAGCTTTAATCTTCCACAGAGAAAGGATAGAACCAAAATGTTTCACTAATCACAAAGGAAAATTGTAGGAGACCAAGACACGATTTAATATCAAAAGCATATGTCTAGACCAGCTCCAAGCTTTCTCATATTAGCTCAATGAAATTTAAGACCAACATCTACAACACTTCCAATACTTTACTATGAAATATAAAATGTAAGTGATCGATATAACTGATGTACTGGAAATCACAAAGCATCAATACTCAAGATAACATACCCATTACTTAACTATTACACACACAACCAAAATATTCATTAAAGGTCTACCCGATGCTTTTAAAAATCCATTTCCAAGATTCTCCGACACTCCTCCCATCCATTCCATAATTCCTCACTCTTTTCTCTATCTTTTTCTCTGATCCACTAATGCCTTCCCAAATAGGATCCTCAATTTTTGGGCCTTACTCTCAATTGGAAGTCTATTTCTAACTAATATGGCATATTTTCAGCACACATGGAACTCTTAAAATTAGTGGGTTTCCTTTGTTGAGTGAATCGTATCGACTCACTATGAGTATCATAATTTCATATCTCAAAAAATTCCCCCCACTCTCATAGATATCAAAGACAACAAGCAACACATAACGATTCCAAACATCACATGGTTTAAAATCAATATTATTTCTTCTTTTCATTAATTGGGTCTTTTTCCTATAAGCTCTATGTTTATTTTTTGAAAGAACAACAAATTAAACAAATATTACTTTGGCAATCATTATAATCTTGAAATAAATGAAATTCAACCCAAAGCAAATATCAACAAGCATCAACAATATTCAACTAAAACTTGATGTTTCTTTTCTTATGCAAATCATGTTATGCATCTTCATGGAGGAGCATTTTTCCATGTTTCTCCCTCCCTTTTATTCTGACAATTTACCCATCACATCATTTCCCTTAGGCAATCCCATACTCGGTGGTTAGTTATTTTTTCCACCATAAAGAGACTTGTTCCTTAAAAAGTTTTTATTCATTAGCAACATCATATTCTCTCACAAAATGCATGTTTCACCAAACTAAGCATGGAATTAACCAACATCAATCAATAACATCCACATATTACAATTTCCATAATACATAAGTTTTTTTGCATAACAAGTCTAAAATAGCCATTCATTTCAACAACAATGCAACATAACAAACATAAACCAATCAAAATGAAAAGTCTATTAGGGAAGTGTCATGACAAGCTTATAGAAATATTTATCCAATATCAAGTATATATAAAATAAATTCCACTAAAAAAAGTAACAATGAATCACACATCTATAATAACAACAATATCTCGTAAATATAACTCAAACGTATTCAATATCAAAATATTACAAAAAAAAGTCACAAGTGCCACTACTATATAGCCTTATTTTATAAAGTTATAAGAAAATAGGATTTTATGAGTAAAGCTGCTATACTAGGGTTTGGGTCTACTGCCATTCGTAAATTTGGTTGCTTTGGTTTTTGGATACTAATATTTCCACCAATTTGGTAGTCACTCTCCATTTTTATGGCTTCACCATCCATAGATGTAATGATTGTTATAAATAGTGGAACTCATGGCACCGAAGTGAGATTCAAAGTTTGTTATGAAAGTGTTGGATGAGGTAATGATTCTTCTTGATATATTGTGCTCTCTCTTGATGTTGATTCTCTAGTTGTAAAATGTTATGAGAATAATTATCTTATAGATTATTTTATTGGTCGAATAATATCACAAGAATATTCTCAAAATTAGCTAAAAATTCATTGGGAATCTTATGGCATTGCAGTTCTGGGTATTCGTAATATTACTAAGGGTTATTACTAAGTGGAAACTATGGTTTCTAACTCCATTTGTTGGTTTCTTCATAATACTTTGATAGTCATATCTCCTTGGAGTCATTTCTAAGTTTCAAATTAAGTTTACTTAAAAATATCGGTTTGAATTGAACTCCCTGGTATTCCATTGCCCTTATAGGAGTTTATTGATGATATTGTTAAACCTATTAATTTAGTGGTCTATCAGGAACAAGATTAGTTCTCCTCAACGTGACCTAATAAGAGAGTCCATGTTGAGTTTGACCTCACATAGAATATCAAAGAATTTGTGGACATTCAGGTTGGTACAGAGAATTTTATACAAAAATTTATTTATTATAATTTACCTAATACTTGTTTTCAGTGCCAATCCACCATGCATCATATCAAGGATTATTCATTGGTTGATCAAAAACCTTTGGTATTTTCTCCTACTCCTCATACTATGCCTACACCTCCCAAACCCTCTATTGAGGGTGATTCAATGATAATTTCTAATAAGAAGGGGGTGACCAACCCTAAGTTGATGCTTTCTCGTGGAGATAAATTTGTGAAGCCATAATATTAGCCTCCTACTATTCTTATTCATCCTATTTTAGCTCCTTAGGATCCACTTGCTGAGAAATCACTCAATCATAAATCAACCTTAGAATAAGGGAATTAAGAAGCAAAAATGTGTCCTTGAAGGTAAGCCAAAATTGTTGGATCTAAGGAATTCTGGCTTCGTGAGCAGTTTTACACAACATCCTTTTGGTTGGTTGGACCATGCATTTTATACTGTGACTCTGCTCTTTGGGTTTGAAGTGGTGGTTCTTATGGGTTTTCAGCTCCTTTCATGGCTTTTAGCGGGGCCTCTATTCTTCTTGTTGTTGAATCCTTTCAGGACTTCCTCTTCTGTGTCCTTGAAGCTATTTTCTAGCGGTTATGAGGAATTTTGGCTTCTTGAGTAGTTTTGCACAGCATCCTTTCATTTTTGGAGGAGACTGTGTACTTTCTAATGTGACTCTGCTATTTGGGTTCATGGTGTTGGTTGTTGCTGACTTTTAGTTCCTTTTGTGGCTTTGGGGTTGGCCTCTACTTTTCTTGTTGTTGAATGCTTGTAGGTTTTCCTTTTATGTGTCCTTGAAGCTGTGGTGCTAAAGGTTGTCTAGGATGCCTGGTTACTTATTTTCATTTTGGGCTCTATTTTTTGTAGTTGTGCTTCCTCGTGACTCCTTATTTTTGGATTCTTGTGGCACTTTCCCACCTTTTCCTTCAGATAGGTTGTTCCATTGTTGATGTTTCCTGTGCTGGGATTTTATTTATTGAAGACTTCCTTTTTCTACTTGAGGACTTTGTATCCTGGGAAGCTCCTCTTCTTCCTTATCCACTGATATACCACTCTTCAAGATTTTTTTCCATTGCATGAGGATTTCATAGCCTGTAAAATTCCTCTTTATGCTGCTTCATTTTTCAGGCTTTCAAGGAGTGGTTTTTCCAATTTTCATAATCTTTCACCATCCCTGTGTGATTCTCATCCCTGTTTTGGTGGGATTCACAATTTTTCTGTTCCACTACTCCACCCATTTTTTTAGGGTGGTTTTTCAAATCCATTATGGTTTTCCCCTACGTGGGAAGTAGTTTTTTCTTAGGTCCTATTTTCCCAAGGGTGGTTTCTATTTTCCCGCCCTTGGGAGGATTCAAATTTTAAATTTTTGGCTCTTGTCCTTTCCCACATTTGGGATTTTTTAAATGGTCTATTGGTAGTTTGGACGGTTCACTTTTGATTCAAATTTGGTTTTTTGGCAGGCTTTCCCTTCTTGCCCATTTTTCCTTTGGTGCAAAGGAAGACGTCTTCCTCTAGTGCAAAGGAAAGCGTGTTCCTTAATTTATTCCTTTGGGCTATTCTTGACTATCCTTTTTTCCATCCTTGGACGAATTCCTTTTGTTTTAATATGATGTAATATATTGTATTATGATCCTTTGTAATCAAGTTTTGGGATCCTTGACAAAAACCAGATTTTAATATAACCCACTAAAAAAAAAGAATAGATAGTTAACTTAGGTTTGCATACTTGTTTAATTTAAAAAAAAAATTATTGTAACATTAATAAATAATGTTGTATTTAAATAAATTTCTATATACGAAAATAGTCAACCATGGAATCAACCACTTTTGTAAAATACAAAGAATTAAAAGTGCATATATTTGTAATCTAAAAAACTATTAAAAAATCCTTCTACCAAGATATTTGACTTGAAATATGTGTAATATGATCTTGTTTAGGCCAAGGTCAAATGTGTGATGTAATAATTATGAGTGTCATTTATGCAACCTATGGGAATGTGCTTATGCAATTCTATGGTAATGTTCATGTAAGACTATAGGTCCCTTTGATATTTCACTCTAATTGGTATTGGTTAATCCATGTAAATATTAATTTATTATTAATCTATTGTAATGTTAACATCAAGGTTAAGTTAATGTCAACTTGACGTTAACCTCTTATTGAGGATTTGGTATCACTATAAATAACCATTAATGGGGATCCATTGGTATCATAAGTGTAAATAAAAAGTGATATATTGGCATTCCCATGAGCAACCACCTTACACATATTATTGTCTTGATTTATTTAAATAATTTGCTATTGCTATCATATAGTTATATTATTCCTATTTTTAGCATACTAATGTGATGAATGGATGTTTTGGGATGATTTCTAAAATTATTACAAATTCAAATATGGTATTAAAGTAACCTATGAACTAGTTTTATTTATCAACAAAAGAAAAAAAGAATTCTAGTTGATCCTCATGTTAAAATAATATTTCTTTCCTTTACTTTGAAACTACGTGGATAGCATAACGGTTTTTTCTCTTACTTGAAAAAGGGATATCATGGGTTCAAGCCCCATTGACTCTTTATCCTCATTAATATTTTCATATATAAATTAAGGGTGAATAACCAATCAAATAAAAATAAGTGTCAACCACCAATATGTAGATATAGTAACCAATCTATTGATGACCAGTTACAGTAGTTGATTTGTTAGTATTTTTTTTAGATTTGGAATTTTATTATTATTTTTATTTGAGTAATAGTCTAATAAAATATTTATAGGCAATAAATTCTACATACAAAATTATTTTGACCCTATTTTTAATTACACTATTTTTGGAGCTCTACATAATGGTGATATTAATCTATAGACTTGTTATGTATTTATTTAGAGGTTTTGTACAAAATGGATTTATTAGTTTTGTTACCTGCATCAATGGAAAAATATATAGTATATTGTTAGTTCAAATGGTAGGATTACTCAAAAAAAATAATATCTACTTCATCTTCAATAATGAGTCAAAGAAAGTCTTAGCAATCATGATCTTAGTAAGAGAAAGGTGGAAGCACTTTGAATATTATTCATGTTAGTGGAATCAAACATATTTTTCACATTAAATAGAATATTAATATCATTGATGTTTTCAACTACCTTGAAATATCTCCATGCAAAATTAAATGCTAGCGAACATAAAAGAATAGAAAATAAGCTTTTCAATTTCAAAATTTTATATTTTAGTAATGTCAAGTACTATATATCTCATCTAAATGCTTTAAAAGCTAATATTGTTGTAGTAAGAGGTAAGATAAACAATTATGAACATTATATCAAATCTATTAATCCCAACCTTTCTTCTCATTTTTATATAATTAGATTGGTTAATTATGTAAATGGTTTGACTAATATAACCTTAAGCCATCACTCTTGAAGGACGTTTGAAGATTCTATTATGAATTAACAACAAAGAATTATAGATCTCTTTATCAAAAAAAAGCTCATACTAAATATTTATAGTGAATAGAATCTAGGGATTAGGTGCCTAAGGGTAAGTCTAACATTTGAAAGAATTCAAATGCTTGTGAGTATTGTAAAAAGTAAGGACATTATATCAATAATTACATTACAAGGCTAAAAATCATTGAGATAAAATTATTAAGAGCTAGAAATAAGGATTTTAATGATGAATAAGAGGGTGAAGAAGGCAAAACAAAGGTATACTAGAGGAAATATTATGGGTGAAGAGGTGTTACCTCTAATTTCTTACCTTGGCTCTATCAGCTCAAATTAGTGGGGTGTTGACATATGTATAATATAATCTTATTTAGGACAAGGCTAAATGTTTGATGAGGTGCTTATAACCACCATTTATGTAGCATATAGGCATGGTATTATGTAATACTATGGACATTCATTATTTCAGTAATTCTATAGGAAATTTCATGTAAGCCAATGGGCCCCTTTCATATTTCATCCTTAGTGATATTAATTAATCCACTTAAAGGGTAATTTATTATTATTTTATAGTAAATTTGACCTGGAGGTGAATTTAATGTCATCTTGAGGTTAATCTCTAATTGGATATTCGGTGATACTATAAATACTCATTTTTAAGGATCCATTTGTATCATAAGTTTGAATAAAATATTATATATTATGGTGCCCACAAGTGGCTACCTTTTACTTCTTATTATCTCCCTTTTTTTCATTACATCATTTATTATTACTAGTGTCATATTGCATTATTATTATTATTATTAGTGTATGAATATAGTCAATGGATGTTTTAGAATGATTCTAGAAAGTATTCCAAATTCATATATTGTATCAAAGCAAGCTCCAAAGAAGCTTCACATAACAAAAGAAAAATATGATTTATTTAAAATTGATATCATCATTAAGCTATAATTTTAACTTCTCAAATATAAAATATTATATTAAAAAAATATTTTATTGCAAGTTTTTGGTGCCATTCAATATATATATGTACCCTTTCCATAAAATAAATTATCACATGTCCATAATTGAATGCATATCCATAACTGAATGCATCATTGACACATCAACATGGAGAACATGGTGCTTAGACTACACGTCTTGGAGATAGAGAATTTAATACTTGATGTTTCACCCTTGATCATATTTGATACATTTAGATCCTTGGTCATTGTCTTGCTAGTTGGAAACAACAAGATATATTCATATTTTTTGCTTTTTGGTTGTTGAATTTGAACTAAAAATAAATTAGAACATTAGGTCATATGTAGCATAGTGGTTAGATACTCTATTTGCAAGCATGGTGTCACTAGGTTCAATTACCATCGAGATACTATTTTTAAAGAACATTTTGCAATTGAAGAACTAGATATGACTTAAAGTTGATAGAGGTTTTACCCACTCCAACCAACTACATGGCTCAATACTTGGGTAGATTGTTTGTGGAAAAGAGGTGCCAAGTTTTAATGTCGATGGTGGTATCCTTTTGTTTTGTAATATTGTTTTGTAAACCCTTATGTTAAAAGCATCATTTTTCTTAGTTCACAACTATATGGATGCTATAATTGTCTTCTCCCTTGCTTGAAAATATGAAATTATGGGTTTTAACCATATTAACTCTTGAACCACCTTAATATGATATATATATATATATATATATATATATATATATATATATATATATATATATATATATGTATGTATGTATGTATGTATATATGTATGTATATATATATTAAGGGCGACTATATGAATAAATTAAAATAATTGTTATGCATTTGCTCATAGACACAATAAATAATCCAATAGTGACACATCATAGTAGCTAATTCAATAATGTTTTTCTATGGTTTGGTATTTGACTAATTTTTTTTTGGGTGCTAATCTAACCAAATGATGCCAAGGTTGTAATTTTTGCATATGGATGCATTTGGAGCCCATTGATTTTTAGATTGTATGGTTTTTCTACTCTATGTGTCAGTGACATTATTCTATATATTATTTATAGACCTGCTTAGGTTTTTTTTTGCAAGATTGAAAACTTAAGGTATGTTACCTATGTCAATGGGAAAATTTATATAACTTTGACATTATAATTATTTAGTAGGTCTCAATGATGATGAAATCAATAAGAGAATACAGGAAGATCTTAAATTCTTGGTCATGTTAGTGGAATTGGATAAAAAATCATATTATAAGGAAGACTAATCCTATCAATGTGTGGACTACCTTGAATGCTCTCTATTTAAAAATAAGTGATAATGAATTTAATAGAATATAAATTAAGGTTTCCAATATCAAAACTTTAGATTTTAGTCATGTCAAAGACTATATATATATATATATATATATATATATATATATATATATATATATATATATATATATATATATATACACTATAAAGCTCTAATTTTTTATCTAGCTACAATAGTACCTAAGGTAAAGAGTGATGTAGAGTATGTCAAACCTATTACTTTCAATATATTTCCTCTTTTTCATATAGTTTAATTGGTTTAACTACTAAGGAACCACAAACCATTTCTCTTGAAGGAGTTTTCAAGCTTCTAATTCTTTATAAAAAGGCAATGGAGAATTATGGATCCTTTTTTCATACACAAATTCATCCTAAGTACTTCAAGTCAATGAAATTTAAGGCTTAGGTACTTAAGGGAAAGTCTAAAGTTTCAAATAAGTTAGATACATGTGATTGTTATAAAATGGAAGGATACACCATCAATAATTTCATTACAAGGCTGAATAAGATTGAGAAATAATTCATGAGAATTATAAATAATATTTTTGATGATGAAGATGAGGATAAAGGTGGAATAGTAGAGTACTATTAGAGGATAAATTATGGATGGAAATATTTTACCTCTTATAACATATTTTCTTAGTTGTCTCAACTTATATTTGGGGTTATTGAAACATATGTAATCTAGAATCCCTTAAGCAATCCTTGTTTATGTATTTCCTTAAAATAGGTTTATGTGTCATAATAATCTATGTCAATTTATTTTGCATACCACTTTAACATAAGATTTTATTTATACCTTTTAATTGATCCATAATTATTATATTTGTTCCTAAACATCCAATTCATTCCAATAATATCCTAAGTGATATTATTTTTAGTTGCATTGATTTTATCTTTCATGAATTTAGTTTATATCTTGATTTATGTCACTTTTACAAAATTGAGATCTCCATTTCATACTTGGACAATAGCGCATAGTTCACCATATAATATTCTTCTTCCTTTTATATTTGTTATTGGGATTGTGATTGCATTCTTGTAAACCTTCTATAAAAATTATGATCTAATATCTACCAATGTGGAACTTATTTATTGTTATCATCTCTTTTATAATTGTATTTGAATAAATGCTTATGACTACACTTAATTTTTATCACTTCAAAAATAATAATTATGATTGTCTTATTATTCTAGTTTGTATTTTAGCCAGTAATCCTTATTCATCAAAAATCACATCTATAGACACAAAGCATTGTTTAGATATGGGTTCATAACATATATATGCCTTGATTTATTCAACATAACCAATAACTATGTATGTTTGACTCTTTTTATCTAACTTATTCCTTTTCTTATATTTAACATGAACATAATTCAAACAACCAAACACTCTCAAGTGACATACCAAGGGCTTATTTTCATACCATATATCAAACATAGTCATATCTATTACTAAAATTATGGGATTTCTATTGTGGATATACATTGATGTTACGATAAATTTAGCAAAAAAATTCTTCTCCAAATATTTTGGTAGTACCATGTTGATTGGCATATCCATGATTTTCCTATTCTTCCTTTATACCATTTTATTTTTCTAATTTTTATTTATTTTTGGTATTTTCTTCTTATCACATATTTCTCAAATTGATTAAATATATTAGAATAATACTCACCACTATGACCAGTCCATAATATTTTATTTTATGTCTACTTTCATTATCAAAAATAGATTATAAGCTCTTGAATACTTCAAAATTGTAACTCTTTTATTGAGAAAATATACCAACATTTTTCTAGTATGATCATCAACAAAGTGCTAAAATGGAAGTATATAACAATATTTGCTATGTAAAATGGACCATAAATATGTATATGAATTATCTACAATGGATATGTTTCTCTCCATAATATTTCTTTTATAAATAAGTTTTTGATATCTTTCCCATTATGTACCCATCACAAAATTTTCTTGCTTCTACAAAAGATGGTCCATATACCATTCCCTTAATATGCAATAAATAGAAGCATTAATATTGTAGGTGATCATATCTATGTTGTATTGTTGTCCTCAATGGATGTATGCCAAAAATTGCTCTCTTCTTTTCTGAGCTTCACAAAAAAATAATAATGATTTTTTATAGAGACAACAACTAGTACTTTGTTCCCATTTTCTATGTCATAGATGATGCATTACCTTATTTTGAAACATCACATGTAGTGTTTCTCTATATGATATTCCTAACCTCAACAAGTTGTTATCTAATCCTAGTATGAAGTGATTATTTTATATATTTTATTTCCATACCTTATGTCAATTTGTAAGGTTTAGTTTCCTTCAATATCTATTGTTTTGTTATGTTTAAAATTTACCTTACTCTTGTTTGAGTCATTCAACTCCACAAAAAATATCCTTATCATAGTCATATCACTGATAACTTAAAACTAAGCACCAAGACTCTTTAGTTCAAAATTTTACCACATTAAATTATAAGAACATATTCTATGAGATTTCATCTTATTCATGTGAAAAGCTTTATTTTTTAAACCTCAATGTTCTCCTTTTTCTACATTATATTTCATGGTGAACATATATTTTGCAACAATGAGGTTGAGAATTCCTCTTATCCAAAACATTTCCTCTACATCTTATACTACAGCCTCATTTTATACCATGGCCTCTTCCTCTTGTAGAATATTTATTTTTATATCATGCAATTGAAGCTTGAGCTAGCCCCATTATTGTTTGACACTCTTTCTTAGGAATAAAAACCTTAACCCAAGTATTTTTCTTCACTATTATTAATTATTTTTTCCTTTTACATAAGTGATCCCAAAAATTCATAAAACTATTAGGATCTTGTTGCATTAATTGGTGGTAGATAATTATTACATTTGATATTATATAATTACATGGTTGGAAATTATTACACACCTCATGGGAAGTTTAGAGAAGGTAAACAAATTATAAAGAAGGTGAAGCATAAAGATTCTTACCATTCTAGGAGATTTCATTGTGTGTACAAATATATGTATATATTTAAGAATGTATAATAATGAAAAATATTCTTTATTTTATTTTCTTTATCTTACTTTCACTTAATTCTATCATTTGGTATCAGAGAATGATATATTATCCCTATGTTGACTATATTGTAGGCCATATTGATCATATATGGTACTAAGGTGCATTACCTTTTTATTTGAGCTCACTTTGGTTTAGTCTCATCTTTCCTTATCAAATTCTATAATAGACACCCAGTAATATTTTCTCTTTGTAGTTTCATAAGCTCTTTGTTCTATCATTTTTAAATATATAGATGAGTTTATTTCTCCACCACCTATGTTGTATATAATAACTCCTCTTATTCATCATACTTTCCATCCATACATTTCCTTTTGATGCCTCATTTTTTGATCGCATGTCCCTAATCAATCTCAGTTTCTTTTCTCATTCTATAGCTTATACTTTTCTTGCTTCATTTTCCATAGCTTATTATTGCATTCAATCAAATATTTATAAAATATATTAAATAATCACCATATAAATCCATGGAGATACATATTATATATCTACAAACTATTCTTTCCATTATATATTGAGATTGTTGTCATGATGGTCCATAAAAACCATATTTATAAATTAATTTATCCATTTTTGGTATGGTCTAGATACTTGAAATTCCACTAAAGACCTACAATTTTGACTAGTTTGGATGAGTTATGTATATTCTCAAGGATCTACATTGATATGGACATGCAAAGACATTGAAGCCCTAAAAATAAAAATATTTCCATATGGAAAGATAAAAGAAGTGCAATAATACTTTGGATGTGATACATCTAGTTGACTACAGGATGTAAGAGAATATTTTGAGAACAATGTAAAGGTATTACTTTGAAATATCATTTCAAGTTATAAATTGCATAAAGTAAGAGTTTGAATTGGAAAGATGAATAAGTTTATCTCTTTGTACAATGGTTATTGCTTAAAAAAGAAATGGTGATAATGGTTTGGAAAGAATATCTATATAAAATAAATTCTAAATTATATTTTCTATTTAAATATTTATCATGAATAATGCTAATTATGTTTATTTGGTTCTTTAAAAAAGAATATATAGTTAACTTTGGTTTGCATACTTTTTTAGTTTTTAAAATAGAGTATTGCAACATTAATACATAATGTTGTATATATGTCAATTTCCATATACAAAAATTGTCATCCATGGAATAAACTAAATTTGTGAAATTCATAGAACTAAAAGTGCATATTTTTGTAATATGAGAAACTATAAAAAAACCTTTTACCAATATATTTGAGTTGAAATATGTGTAACTCATCTTTTTTAGACAAGGCCAAATGTGTGATGTAATAATTATAAGTGTCATTTATGAATCCCATGGGCATGTGATTATGTAATCCTATGGGGATGTTCATGTAATCCTATACGGCCCCTTTTATATTTCACTCTAATTTGTATTGGTTAATCTAGATAAAGGTTAATTTATTATTAATTTATTATAATATTCACATGAAGGTTAATTTAATGTCAACTTGAGGTTAACCTCTTTATTGGGGATTTGGTATCACTATAAATACCCATTAATGGGAATCCATTGGTATCATAAGTGTAAAAAAAAGTGATATATTGGTATTTCCATGAGCACCCACCTTACACTTCTTCTTGTCTTCATTTAATTTTATAATTTGTTATTACTATTATCTAATTAAATTAATCTTATTTTTGGCATACAAATGTGATGATTGGATGTTTTGGGATGATTTTTGAAATCATTAAAAATTCAAACATGGTATTAAAGTAGACAATGAAGTAGTTTTATTTATTAGTCAAATAAAAATGTATTTGCCAACATTTACTATAGGCATTCAAGTCTATTTTTAGATCCTTGCATTTAAAAATTCAAACTTTAAAAAGGTTTTTTAGTCATGTTTTAACACCATTTTGACACATATTTGTGCATGCTTTCTATGCAACCAACCATTTCACATATGTAATTTGGCATATCTATGTGGACATCATGTTGGTTATACCACATATCTAAAAGGTAGAATATTTGGAGCTCGACTCTTGGCCCTTGGTCAAATTTCATCTCTTTAGCCACATGCTCATGATCTTCTTAATTGGTAAAAGCAAGATCCATTGGTGTTCTTTTTACTTTTGGATCTTGGATTTAAAGTAAAATTCAACAAGCGCATCAAAATATTATTTTCACATGGGCATGTGTAGTGCAATGGTCAGGTTCTCTACTTGAAAGTGTAATATTACCAAGTTAAATTACCATGGATATTTTTCAAACAATATTTATGACATTTAGTATTAGCTATGGATAAAATTTGGTAAAGATCTTTTCTAATGCAATCAACTACATGGCGTAGTGTTTGGGTGGCTTGTTTGTGGTAAACATATATTATATTTGAAACTTAATAGTGGTATCCTGTATATTGTAAGCATTTCTAGCTAAACCTCATGTTAAAATCATATTTCTTTTCTTTACTTTGCAACTACGTGGATAGCATAATGGTTTGCTACCTTACTTGAAAGTTGGATATCATGGATTCAAACCCCATTGACTCTTGATCCTCATTAAAATTTCTATATATATATTAAGGGTGAATAACCAATCAAATAAAAGTAGGTTTCAAAAACTAATATGTAGATATAGTAACCAATCTAGTGATGAATGTTATAGTAGTTGATTTGGCAATAATTTTCTAATATTTAGCATTTGGTTATTATTTCCATTTGAATATTAGTCTAATAAAATATTTATAGGCTATAAATTTTACAAAAAAAAGTATTTTAACATTTTCTTTTAAATTAGACTATTTTTGGAGCTCTACATAATGGTGACATTAGTCTATATATTTGTTATAAATTTATTTAGATTTTTGTACAAAATGGTTTTCTTAGATTTATTACCTACATCAACGAAAAAAATTATAGTAGTTGGTTATTTCAAATGGTAGTATTACTCAAAAAAGAATCTCTATTTAATCGTCAATAATGATTTAAATAAGGTCTTAGCAATTATGATCTTAGTAAGAGAAAGGGGGAAGCATTTGGACAGTTCTTCATTTTAGTGGAATCAGAAAAAAAAAAAATACATTAAAGAGAAGATTGATCTCATTGATGTTTCAACTACTTTGAAATATCTCCATGAAAAATTAAATACTAACAAACTTAAAAGAATAGAAATCAAGCTTTCCAATCTCAAAATTTTATATTTTAGTAATGCTAGGTACTATATATCTCATCTAAATGCTTTAAAAACTAATCTTGTTGTAGTAAGAGATAAGGTAAAAGTGATGAAGAGTATATCCAATATGTTAATCCAAATCTCTCTCCTTCTTTTTATATAATTGGATTGATTCATTATGTAAATTTTCTGACTAATAGAACCTTAAGCCATCACTATTGAAGGACTTTTCAAGATTTTATTATGAAGTGGCAACAAATTATTATAGATCTCTTTACAAAATAAAAGCTCATCCCAAAGAATTATAGTCAATGGAATCTAAGGATCAAGTTCCTAAGTGTAAGTCTAACATTTCAAATAAGTAAAATGCTTGTCAGAATTATAAAACAAAAGGAAATTGTGTCAATAATAACATTACAAGGCTATAAATGATTGAGACAAAATTCTTAAGAGCTAGAAATATGAATTTTAATCATGAATAATAGGATGAATGAGGAAAAATGAACGTATAATAGAGGAAATATTATGGGAAAAGAGGTGTTACCTCTAATTCCTTACCTCGTTGGCCCTATCAGCTCAAATTAGTGGGGTTTTGATATATGTGTAATATAATATTATTTAGCCCAAGACGAAATGTGTGATGAGGTGCTTATAACCACCATTTATGTAGCATGTAGGCATATTTTTATGTAATATTATGTACATTCCTTATATATGTAATCGTATAGGAATGTTAATGTAAGCCAATGGGCCCCTTTCATATTTAATCCTTAGTGGTATTAATTAATCCACTTAAATGGTAATTTATTATTATTTTATAGTAAATTTAACCTCAAGGTTAAGTTAATGTTAGCTTGAGGTTAACCTCTAATTGTATATTTGGTGATACTATGAATACCCTTTATTAAGGATCCATTTGTATCACAAGTTTAAATAAAATATTATATATTAGAGTACCCACAAGTCCCTACCTTATACTTCTTCTTATTGTCTCCATTATTTTAATTACATCATTGATAATTACTATTGTCATATTGCATTATTCTTACTTTTATTGTGTGAATATAGTCAATGTATGCTTTGGAATGATTCTGGAAAGTATTCCAAATTCCAAGCTCAAAAGTAGGTTCACCTAGAAAAAGAAAAATATATTTTATTTACAATTAATATCACCATTGATCTATATTTTTAGCTCCTTGAAAATAAAAATATCACATTAAAAATATATATATTTTCATTTAATATAGACATATGCATACTTTCTATAAAATAAACTATCACATATCCATGATTGAATGCATCATTGACACATAAGCATGGAGGACATTGTGGTTAGATTGCACATATTGGAGATATGGAATTTTGACCTTGATGTTTCATCCTTGATCATATTTGGTACATTTAGCCCCTTTTTAATTGTCTTGATATTTTGCAACGATGAGATCTATTCAACTATCCAACTAAATTAAAATATGTTCCATACACTGGCTCATAGACACAATAACCAATCCAATAGTGACACATCATAGTAGCTAATTCAACAATGTTTTTCTGTGGTTTGGTATTTGATTATTTTTTTATTTGAGTGCTAATCTAAGCAAATATTACCAAGGCCATATGTTTTGCATAAGGATGCATTTGGAGCCCATTGTTTTCTAGATTGTATGGTTTTTTGTGTTCTATATGTCAGTGGCATTATTATGTAGATTGGTTATAGACACACTTAGGAATTTTATGCAAGATGGAAAATATAAGGTATGTTACCTACCTCAATGGGAAATTTTGTAGAACTTTGTCATTATAATGGTTTAGTAGATATCAACAATTCTTAACTCAATAAGAGAAAGTAAGAACCTTTTAGATTATTATTCATGTTAGTGGAACTGGATAAAAAAATCATATTAAAAGGAAGACTAATCCTATAAATGTGTGCACTAATTTGAACGATATCTATGGAAAAATAAGTCATATTGAAGTTAATAGAATATTAATTAAGCTTTTCAATATCAAAATTTTATATTTTAGTCATGTCAAATACTATATATATCACTATAAATCTCTAAATTTTTATCTAGCTACAATAGGATATAAGTTAAAAAGTGATGTAGAGTACGTCAAATCTATTACTTTCAATATTTTTATCTTTTTTGTATAGTTGGATCCATTCTTTATGTAATTTATTTTACTAATATGGAACCACAAGCCATCTCTCTTGAAGGATTTTTCAAGCTTCTAATTCTTTATAAAGAGGGAATGAAGATTTATGGATCCCTTTTTCATACACAAGTTCATACTAAAGACTTCAAGTTAGTGAAATTTAAGGCTTAGGTACCTAAGATAAAGTCTAAAGGTTCAACGAAGTTAGATACATGTGAATATTATAAAATTTAAGTATACTCCATCAATAATTTCATTATAAGGCTAAATAATATTGAGATAGAATTCATGAGAGCTATAAATAAGCTTTGTGATGATGAATATGAGGATAAAGGTGGAATACTGGAGGACTATTAGAGGATCCATTATGGATGGAAATATTTTACCACTTATAACTTCTTTCCTTGGTTGTCTCAACTTATATTTGGGGTTGTTGAAACATATGTAATCTAAAAGCCCTTAAGTAATCCTAGTTTATGTGTTACCTTGTAATAGGTGTATATGTGTCATAATAATCTATATCAATTTTTTGTGCATACCACTTTAATATAATCATTTATTTATACATTTTAATTGATACATCTTTATTATACTTGTTCCTAAGCATCCACTTCACTCCAATCACATCCTTAGTATTATTATTTTTAGTTGCATTGATTTTATCTTTCATTAAATTAGTCCATATATTCATTTAGGCCACTTTTACAAAAATTGAGGGCTCTACTTCATTCTTCAATAATAGTGTATAGTTCACCATATAATATTCTTGTTCCTTGTGTCTTTGTTCTTGGGATTGTGATTGGATTCTTGTAATCCTTATATCAAAATTATTATCTAATATATACTAATATGGATGTGATTTTATTGTTGTCATCCCTTTTATATTTGTATTTGAATAAATTCATATGCCTACACTTAATTTTTGTGACTTAAATACCATTAATTATGATTGTGTTGTTAGTCTAGTTTGTGTTTTAGCCATTAAACCCTACTCATAAAAAATCATATCTATAGATACAAAGTATTGTTTAGATATGGGGTCATAACATATATATGCCTTGATTTGTTCAACATAACCAATAAAAATGCATGCTTGAATCTTTTTATCTAACCTATTTCTTTTCTTATCTTTAGCATGAATATAATTCAAACAACCAAAAACTGTCAAAGGACATACCAAAGGCTTATTTTAATACCATATCTCATGCACAGTCATATCTATTACTGCAATTATGGGATTTCTATTGTAGATATGCATTGATGTTGCAATAAATTTAGCACAAAAATTATTATCCAAACCTTTTGGTAGTACCATGCTTATTGGCATATCCATGATTTTCCTATTCTTCCTTTATGCCACTTTATTTTTCTAATGTGTAATTATTTTTGGTATTATATTCTTATCACATGTTGATCACATTGACAAAATATATTAGAATAATACTCACCACTATGACCAGTCCATAATATTTTATTTTATTTCTAGTTTCATTATCAAAAATAGATTATAAGCTATTGAATGCTTCAAAATTGTAACTCTTATATACCAATGTTTTTCTAGTATGATCATCAACAAAGTGATAAAATGTAATTATATAATAATAGTTGGTGTGTAAATTGGACCATAAACATCTATATGAAATAGCTACAATAGATATGATGCTTTCCATGATTTTTATTTTATAAATATATTTTTGTTATATTTCTCATTGTGTACCCTTCACACACTTTACTTATTGCTTCTACACAAGATAATGCATGGACCATTCCTTTAATATTCAATAAGTAGAAGCTTTAATATTTTAGGTGATCAAATCTATGTTTTTATAACCTATTATTTTGCTCAATGGATTTGTGACACAAATTGCTCTCTTCTTCTCCAAGTTTCATATAAAATATATATATTTTTTTTTTGGGACAACAACTATTACTTTATTCCCATTTTCTATATCACAGATAATGCACTCCCTTGCTTTGAAACATCACATGTAGTGTTTCTCTATATGATATCTCTAACCTCAACAAGTTGTTCTTTAATCCTAGTATGAAGTGATTATTTTATATATTTTATTTCCATATCTTATGTCAATTTGTAAGGTTTGCTTTCTTTCAATATCTATTATTTTATTATATTCAAATTTTACCTTGCTCTTGTTTGATTCATTTAGCTCCAAAAAATCTTCTTATCATAGTCATACCAATATATAACTTAAAACTAAGTACCAAGATTCTTTAGTTAAATAATTTACCACATTAAATTACAAGAACATATTTTATGAGATTTCACCTTCTTCATATGAAAAGTTTTATTTTTTTCACCCTCAATGTTTTCCTTTTTCTACATTCTCTTTCATGGTGAACATATATTTTGCAAAAATTAAATTAAACATTCCTCTTATCCAAAAATAATCCTCTACATCTTCTACCATAGCCTCCTTTTCTACCATGGCCTCTTCCTCTTGTAGAATATTTATTTTTCTACTCCCCTAATAAACCTTTGTAATTGAAGCTTGAGCTATCTCCATTATTATCGAATAAAAAATATGACCCAAGTATTTTTCTTCTATTTTATTGATTATTTTTCCGATCCCAACAATTCATAAAACTATTAGGAACTTATTCCATTAATTGGTGGTAGATAATTATTACATTTGATATTAGATAATTAAATGATTAGAAATTATTACACAACTCATGTGAGTTTTAAAGAAGATAAAAAAATTGTAAATAAGGTGAAGCACAAAGAGTTGATATTCTAGGAGACTTAATTGTGTGTACAAATACATGTATATATATTTAATAATGTATAGTAATGAAAAAAAATCTATGTTTTAATTTCTTTCTCTTGCTTTCACTTAATTCTATCATTTGGTATGAGAGAATGATATATTATCTCTGTGTTGACTATATTGTAGGTCACATTGAGCATATATAGTATTAAGGTGCATTACCTTTTTATTTGAGCTCACTTTGGTTCAATCTCATCATTTCTTATCAAATTCTATAACAGACACCCAATAATTGTTTCTCCTTGTAGTTTCATAAGATCTTTGTTATATCATTTTTAAATCAATAGATAATTTTATTTCTCCACCACCTATGTTGTATACAAAAAATCCTCTTATTCACCATACATTCCATCCATACATTTATTTTTAATACCCCATTTTTTGTTGCATGTCCCTCTTGTCCAATTCCATCATTTAAGCAATGTTTGTTTATTTTTTCGTTCTATAGCCTATCTTTTAATTGCTTCATTTTCCATAGTTTACTATTTGTTTCAATAAAATATTTCTAAAATATATTAAATAGTCACCAAATAAACCCATGGAGATACATATTCTATATCTACAAACTAATATCTCCATTATAGATTGATATTGTTGTCATGATGGTCCCTAAAAACCATCTTTAAAAATTAATTTTTCTATTCTGGGCATGGCTTGGGTACTTGAAATTCCACTAAAGACCTAAAATTTTGACTTGTTTTGACAAGTTATTTATATGTTCAAGGAGATAAATTGAAGTGAACATGCAAAGACATTGAAGCCCTAAAAATAAAAATATTTCCATATGGAAAGATAAAAGAAGTGCAAAAATACTTTGGATGTGATACATCTAGTTGATTGCAACGTGTAAGAGAATATTTTGAGCATAAGGTCAAGGTATTACTTTGCAATATAATTTCAAGTTATAAATTGCATAAAGTGAGCGTTGGAATTTAAAAGTACATTGTTTATTGCTTAAACAAGCAATGTTGGTGATCATTTAGAAAGAATATCTATATGAGATTGTACACATATATGTCTATATAAAATCAATTATTTTTTAATTATACTAGAGGAATAGGTAACTAGTTACAATTTTCTATGCCTCTTACGTAGCCACTTGTCACCTTGTCACCACTATAACCTCCAGTTGCATCAGGTAAACCTTTTACATAGTCGGCTATGCTAACACGATACACCCATCGATACTACGGGTCTTGAGGGATTGGAATCCTGGTATTAGTGCTCCTAAAAAAGCATTTTGATCATTGAACCAAGCCCTCAAACCCCTATATAAAATAAATTCTAAATTACCTTTTCTATTTAAATATTTATCATGCATAATGTTAATTATTATTTTTGATCTTGAAGAAAGAATAGACAGTTAACTTTACTTTGAATATTTGTTTAGTTTTTAAACTAAATTATTGCAACAATAATACATAATGTTGTATTTAAGTCAATTTCTACATATGAAAATTTTCAACCATGGAATCAACTATATTTTTAAAATACATAGAACTAAAAGTGTATATTTTCATAATTTGAGAAACTGTAAAAAATTTCTTTTACCAATGAATTGAAATATGTGTAATCTAATTTTTTTTTAGCCAAGGCCAAATGTGTGATGTAATAATTATGAGTGTCATTTATGTAGCCTATGGGCATGTGATATGTAATTCTATCCGTAAGTTCATGTAATCCTATAGGCCCCTTTCATTTTTCACTATAACCGATATTGGTTAATCCACTTAAAGGTTAATTTATAATTAATTTACTGTAATTTTAACATAAAGGTTAAGTTAATATCACCTTGAGGTTAACCTCTTATTAGGGATTTGGTTTCACTACATATACCCATTAATGTGGATCCAATGGTATCATAAGTGTAAATAAAAATTGATATATTGGTATTCCCACGAGCACCCACCTTACATTTCTTCTTATCTTCATTTATTTATATAATTTATTATTACTATCATCTAATTATGTTATTCTTATTTTTGACATATGAATGTGATGAATGTATGTTTTGGGATGATTTCGGACATCATTACAAATTCAATCATTTTATTAAAGTAATCTATAAAGTATTTTTTATTTACTAGCAAAATAAAAAATGATTTACCTACATTTACTATCATCATTCTATTCTATTTTTAGCTCCTAACCTTTAAAAATTCAAAATTTAAAAAGTTTTTTTTATCATGTTTTAAAATCATTTTGACATATATGTGAATGCTTTCTATGCAACCAACCATTTCACATATAAATTTTGGCATATTTATGTCGACATCATGTTGGTCAAACTACATATTTTAAAGCTTGATATGGAATAACAATCACAAGCATGAGGAGAATATGACAAACCCAAAAACTTAGTTGTATTACATTGATAACATACACCTATAAATAGATGTTACAAGATATGAAATAGATAAGGTTCCATTTAATGATTACGGTGCCCTTAATCCTTACATTTATGAAATTACACACCTAATTGCCTATCATTCCTCCCCACTGAAGAAGCATTGATCCCCAATGCATACAAATATGGAAGAGAAATAAGGTAAAACAACCAAGAGGTATCAGGTACAATCGAAAATATAATCCTCTTATAAAGTAAAATGACAAATTTTTATATGGCTGTATGAAACCAAAATATGGCACTATATCTAATTCAGGCTTAGAAAATGCTCTCCAATGACTCTAAACACTGCTATGTTTGTGGAAAGATGAAATTGGGTTCTTCGAAATGGCAAAAGATAGTAGCAACTAGTACAGGCCTCGAACTACATGTCAAAATATGCCAGTTAAAAATTGTGGATGCATTAAATTTTTGGTTTTGAATGTTGGGCCACGTGCATTAATAAAATCCATTGAATGAAAAAGACCATAAAAATACATTTAATGAAAGGCAACGACATGGAAATGCATTTAATGAAAGTGATATTGAAATGCATTTAATGAAAGTTTTGCGGAAATGCATTTAATAAAAGATGTGTGGTTTAATAATGAATGTGGTCTAATGAATGCATTAAATGGATTAAATTGTAGTGGAATAAATTAAATTAAATTAAAACTAATTTAATTTATTTAATGGTTGTTTTGATGGTTGGGTTGCATTAATGAAAGGTGGATGCGGGAAAAATTAAAAATGGGTAATGAATGCATTAATGAAAATGGGCATGCATTAATAATGTGTTTTAATGATGGAAAATAAATTAAATTAAATTAAAATTTTAATTTAATTTATTTGATGGAAATGTGGTGGTAATGATCTTTGTAACTACCAATGGTTGGAAACAAGCTAAAAATGGCCGAGAAAGATAGTAAATGTACATAAAGCAACAAAAAATATAGATCTAGTGTGGTAGAGGCCATGGAGGAGGTAGCAACCAATGAAAATGGTGGTAGCTAAAATCACACAAATCAGGAACATCATGAAATAAAAGACCACAACGGTGGAACAATAATGGGGCATCATACGATGGGCGGAGGTCATGGAAGAAATTGTGATGGAAACGACCAAAATGAGGAGTGACATTGGAAGACATAAAATCAGGATGAAGATTGTCTGAAAATACCCTAAACATCATATTTGGTGAAATGCTCCCTAAAATTGCAATTTGGTCAAAAAATGGCCAAAATATTGCAGTGGACCACCAAAAATATGAAGTAACAAAATGATGTCAACTAATAGAAAATAAAGGCCATTGTAAATGAGTTGTGAAGCCACCAAGGATGAAAATGAGAAATTCATAGGCAACTAATAAACATCTAATAATAGGAGATCAAAACTCCTCAACTACAGAGACATTCGATCAAGGTGTGAAAAGCACGAAAGTGTTGGAAATTGCATGAATGGTGGTCAAAAATTGGATACTAGTATCCAATAGAGGAACCATTGATCTAGAAATGGACAACGAAGATCCTGAGGACATATTGATAGACCACATATTGCAACAAGGGCAATGAAAGCAGTAGAGATGGCAACTTCTTCTTCAATTGCAGTGGCTTTGAGTGATCCAAGATCTGCTATGGTTGGGAAGCTCTATTCTACATTAGGAGCTTCAAAGCTTGAATCGGATTCAAGAGAAACATAAGCCACATGGTCTAATGGAAAGATAGTGGAAATATTACCTAGAGATTTTGGTTTTAATCCAGGTGTGGCTACAAATGCTTCAATTTTAGAATCAAGAGTGAAATCCTAATTTACTTCAATAAGATATTTGGCAGTAATGAGATCTTTAGTAGCAGCGGTAGCAAACATTTCTATCTGAATTGCTTTGAGTTTAGCAACAATCTCATGAGGTGTAGCAATAATATCTTCAATGAGATATTTGGTAGGTAGTTGATTCATGACTGCAATAACATCTTATAGTTTTGTGGTAAGAATGGCAAGTTGGGCAGAGACCTCATCACATGAGAGAGTTGTGCTCGACATCATTCTATCAAAGATGGAAATATATGATGTAATTTGAATGAGCACAAAATGAATGAAATATAGATGAGTATCCAGAAAATACAGATCAATACTATGAATGAATCGCTCTAAATAACAAACTAAAGTGAAAATAAAAATGGATACGATCAAATATTTTGGTTTTACCAAATGCACGACTGAAGCAGGATGAAACCATATATATATTTGAGATAATTTGTAGAGCCAACAAAAGGGGTGCCTAAAACAGAGAAATGTATTCCAAAGATTCGACTACGAAGCCATTCTTATTCCCTATCTGAACCAATATCAGCCTAGGGTAAGAGCATACTTGCCTTGATTTCGCAATTGACTCTGATACCAAATTATATGTATTAGAAATCACAAGCACGAGGAGAATATTACAAACCCAAAAACTTAGTTTTATTACATTGATAACATACACCTGTAAATAGATGTTACAAGATATGAAATGGATAAGGGTCCATTTAATGATTATGGTGCCCTTAATCCTTACATTTATGAAATTACACACCTAATTCCCTATCAAAGCTAGATTATTTAGAGCTTGATTCTTGGTCCTTTCTCAACTTTGATGTCTTTAGCCCCCTTATCATTATATTTTAATTGGAAAAAGTAATATCCATGATGTTTTTTCCTTTTGTATCTTGGATTTGAAGTAAAAGTCAACAAGTGCATCAAACCCTTCTTGTCACATGGGTATATGTAGTGCAATGGTTAGGTTCTCTGCTTGCAAGTGTAATATTACCAAGTCAAATTATGATACATATTTTTTCAAAGAACATTTTACATGTATAGTATTATCTATGAATAAAATTTGGCAAATATCCTCCCCAATGCAATAAACTACATGGCATAGTGTTTGGGTGGCTTTTTTGTGGTAAAGAGGTATTAGGTTCAAATATTTATAGTGGTATCGTGTATGTTGTAATTATTTCTAGTTTACCCTCATGTTAAAATCATATTTCTTTCCTTTAATTTACAATTATGTGGATAGCATAATGGTTTATCCCGTTACTTAACAGTGGGATATCATGGGTTTAAGCCCCACTGACTGTTGATCCTCATTAAAATTTCTATATTTAAAAGTACGGTGAATAAACAATCAAATAAAAATAAGTGTCAAACACCAATATGTAGATATATTGATGACTCGTTATAGTAGTTGATTTGGAAATAATTTTCTAAGATTTGGTATTTTATTATTATTATTATTTGAGTAATAGTCTAATGAAAACTTTATAGGACATAACTTCTACATATAAATATTTTGACCATTTTTTTTTAAATTACACTATTTTTGGAGCTCTACATAATGGTGATATTACTGTATAGACTTGTTATAGATTTATTTAGATTTTTTGTACAAAATAGATTTTTTAGTTTTGTTACTTGCATCAATGGAAAAAACTATAGTTGGTTAGTTCAAATGGTCAGAATACTCACAAGAAATAATATCTAGTTCATCTTAAATAATGAGTCAAATAAGGTCTTAGTGATCATGATCTTAGTAAGAGAAAGGAGGAAGAACTTGGAATATTCTTCATGTTAGTGGATTAGGATAATTTTTTTCATATTAAAGAGAAGATTGATCTCATTTATGTTTCAACAGCTTTGAAATATATCCATAAAAAAATAAATACTAGAGAACTTAAAAGAGTAGAAATTAAGCTTTCTAATATCAAAATTTTATATTTTAGTAATGTCATGTACTATATATCTCATATAAAGGCTTTAAAAAATAATATTGTTTTAGTAAGAGGTAATGTAAACAATTATGAAGAGTATATCAAATATATTAATGCCAATATTTCTCCTCCTTTTTATATATTTGGTTTGGTTCATTATGTAAATGATTTGACTAATATAACATTAAGCCATCACTCTTGAAGGAATTTTTAATATTCTATTATGAAGTGGCAACAAATTATTATTGATATTTTTATCAAACAAAATCTCATCCTAATACCTTAAGGTCAATGAAATCTAGTTATTAGGTGCCTAAGGGTAATTCTAACAGTTTAAAGAAGTAAAATTCTTGTGAGTATAATAAAAAGGAATGATATTATGTCAAGAGTTATATTACAAGGCTAAAAAATATTGACATAAAGTTCTTGAGAGCTAGAAATAAGTATTTTGATGATGAAGAAGTGGATTAAGGAGGAACAATGAAGGTATACTAGAGTAAATATGAGGAAATATCATGGGGAAAGAAGTGTTACCCAAGTTTATGCATAAGGGGCTGGAATCGAAATATACTTGTAAAAAAATGGTGAATCCTAATCGAAATCAAGGTGAATCATGGATAATACTAAGAAAATCAAATCAATCATATTCACACCAAAATTTGGGGCATTTGAAGCCCTAAAAAGTAAGGCCATATTTGGGATAAATTTTAACCAATTCAATTATCTTATAATTTCATAAAAACACCACCATTAGTTTAAGCTCAAAAAAATATTTCCAACAAGTACAAATATACCTATGTTTGGATATATATTGTGGCAAATTGACCCTTTGAAACAATTGATCTTGAAAATTTTAGGAAAATAGGTCAATGTTGAAGGTCCTCATATTCACCAATTTCTAATTTTAAAAATTCTAATATTCGTTGTCATGACCCTACCTAGCGGACTATTTTCCACGAAGAAACAATGTATTAACCTATGTTGTGGTAATACCTAGTTTGAAAAACTGAACCAACTATATGATGTTTAGTTGATTTATAAGGGTATGTTATTGGTAACTTATTGCCAAGTGTGCAAGATCATGTACACTCATAGGTGGAGAAGGTAGAAGCATCCACCAAAAATGAGGGTACTTAAGATAAGGAGAAATTATGATTAAGGTACTTGAAGGTAACATGGATAAATACCTTCATATAGGCATGCATTGTCATATGGGATAATGATGCAGGAGCATCCGGTGATGGAAAAGCAATCTTGCATCTTCCAAATATTTTTAGTTTCCTTTCTAAGATCTTTGCACTTAGATCTATTATTTTCAAGTACTGTGAAAGGTTTGTGAAGCAAGTTTTGGTTTGGAAGGTTCTGAGAGGCAAGGAAGGGAGGGGTCACGAAATCGCGACATGTCACGATTTCATGACATGTCACGAAATCATGACCCCAACGCAGCGTTGCAACTTTGGTGAAGTTTTGTCGCGATATCGCGATGTCGTGATATCGCGACAGTAATGAAAGGAGGAGGCGAGAAGTCTTCAAACGTCGCGATATCGCGATGGTTTTGAAAAGAAAGAGCGAGGGTCTTCAAACGTCGCGATATCGCGACGGTAATACAAAGAAGGGGAGGAGGAGCTCTAGACGTCGCGATATCATGACGTCACGATATCGTGACGGTCTTTGAAGGCAAAGCGAAGGAAGGAGTCCTATCGTGATATCATGATAGGTCGCGATATCGTGACCTATCGCGATATCGCGGCCAGTGTGAGGCCAACACGTGGCCGGTATTCCGATAGTGGTGAAAGTCAAAGAGATTTAGAGAACAATACCAAGGGTAAATGACGAACGACCGGGCAAAGCCAAGCTGGACACATGGCGGTCGTGAAGGGCACGTGGATCAAATTTGTGGCAACAGGGGGAGAAGCTTGGAAAGATGAACACGCAGCCGACCACGTGTGTTCAAGCTAATTTATGGGTCACTTTAACTATTAAGGGAGGAGTCGACCGTGCTTTTCTTCTCGACATTTCTAGCTTTGTAACATTTTACAGTTGGTAGTTTAATGGAGGAGCCGACAGTGCAAGGACGGTCAGAACGACGCGGCCAGTGCAGGAAGACCATTAATGTCGGTACCTTGGTAGATCGGGCAGATGGCCGTTTAAGACTGATATTTCAAAAATCCCGGAGGAGGGAAATTTGAATTTGAAATTATATTTGGTGGAGGCATTGATTGCCTGGAGGGAGGAGGCCTCGTTAAAAACTGGGAAATTTCTTGTAAAAAAAAAAAAAGGAGGGAAAAAAAAAATAAGAAAAGGGGAGCCGGGATTGGAGGACGGGGGACGGAAGAACAGAGGAGAGAGAGAGTGAAAATACCAGAGCAGGAGGACCTGAGCTTGGTTCGGGTAAGCACCATCGAAGATGCTTACCAATTTGCTTTGAAAGTGGAAGAAAAGCTGAACCGAAAGTTTGACAGCAAGAAAAAAGTAAAAGGACCAGGAGGAAAGAACGGTGGAAAGGAAGAGAAGAAGGAAGAAGAGAGCAACATCCGGGATCAGAGAGAAGAGGAAGACCCAAAACCGCAAGTTCAGAATGATAACTACCCGAGAGGAAGGGGTAGATCTGGACGCGAGAATGAAAGGGGAGTATTCCGTGGAACATGTTTCCACTGTGGTGAAGAAGGGCATCGTGCATTCGAGTGTCCACAACACCGGGAAAAGACGAACAAGAAACTGGTGGATCCCACCAGAGGAGTTGTGGTAGTTGAAGATGCTGATTCAGAACATTCTGAAGAAGCTAAAAAGGGGGAAGCCATGATTGTGAGAAGGACCATGCTGATGGATGAAGACAAATCTGAGCAGAGAAGAAGCCTGTTCTGCACCCGATGCAAGAGTGCAGGAAAATTTTGTAATGTCATTATTGACAATGGAAGTACAGACAACTTAGTTTCTGAGGAGATGGTTACTAAGTTGCAGCTGGAGAGAAGGAGACACCCGCACCCGTACCGGATCGCGTGGTTGTGGAAGGACCACAAAGTTTGGGTTCGGGAACAGTGTTTAGTCACGTTCCAGATTGGGAGATACCAGGATGAAGTCCTGTGTGATGTATTCCCTATGGATGCATGCCATTTGCTATTGGGCAGGTCATGGCAGTTTGATCGGAGTGCAGTGCATGATGCCTGTGCAAATACTTATTCCTTGGTGAAAGATGGAATGCAGCACAAGTTGAAGCCATTGCAGACCGAAGATGAGAAGGTGTGCAGTAATGCTGTAATTTGCCCGGTGGAGGGCAAAAAATTTGCCAAGAAGCAGGATTTGAGCCGGATATAAAGGTTGATGAATGTTCGGAGATATTGCAAGGGACGCAGCCCGAACAACGTAGAAGTGAAGGTCACTTCTCCTTCTTACTCGGGGTGTCTGATGCAGGAGCATCCGGTGATGGAAAAGCAATCTTGCATCTTCCAAATATTTTTAGTTTCCTTTCTAAGATCTTTGCACTTAGATCTATTATTTTCAAGTACTGTGAAAGGTTTGTGAAGCAAGTTTTGGTTTGGAAGGTACTGAGAGGCAAGGAAGGGATGTGTCGCGAAATCGTGACCCCAACGCAGCGTTGCAACTTTGGTGAAGTTTTGTCGTGATATCGCGACATCGCGATATCGCGACGTCGTGATATCGCGGCAGTAATGAAAGGAGGAGGTGAGAAGTCTTCAAACGTCGTGATATCGCGACGTCGTGATATCACGACGTCATGATATCACGACGGTTTTGAAAAGAAAGAGCGAGGGTCTTCAAACGTCGCGATATCGCGATGTCGTGATATCACGACGGTAATACAAAGAAGGGGAGGAGGAGCTCTAGACGTCACGATATCACGACGTCGCGATATCGCGACGTCATGATATCACGACGGTCTTCGAAGGCAAAGCGAAGGAAGGAGTCCTGTCGTGATATCGCGACAGTCGCGATATCACGACCGTCATGATATCGCAACCAGTGTGAGGCCGACACGTGGCCGGTATTCCGATAGTGGTGAAATTCAAAGAGAGTTAGAGAACAAGACCAAGGGTAAATGACGAACGATCGGGAAAAGCCAAGCTGGACACGTGGCGGTCGTGAAGGGCACGTGGATCAAATTTGTGGCAACAGGGGGAGAAGCTTGGAAAGATGAACACGCAGTCGGCCACGTGTGTTCAAGCTAATTTATGGGTCACTTTAACTGTTAAGGGAGGAGTCGACCGTGCTTTTCTTCTCGACATTTTTGGCTTTGTAACATTTTACAGTTGGTAGTTTAATGGAGGAGCCGACAGTGCAAGGATGGTCAAAATGACGCGGCCAGTGCAGGAAGACCATTAATGCCGGTACCTTGGTAGATCGGGCAGATGGCCATTTAAGACTGATATTTCGAAAATCCCGGAGGAGGGAAATTTGAATTTGAAATTATATTTGGTGGAGGCATTGATTGCCTGGAGGGAGGAGGCCTCGTTAAAAACTCAAAAATTTCTTGTAAAAAAAAAAGAGGGAAAAAAAAAAGAAGAAAAGGGGATTCCGGAATTGGAGGACGAGGGACGGAAGAACAGAGGAGAGAGAGAGTGAAAATACCAGAGCATCTCTGGTCTTGTAAGCCTGTGGGCATTTTGCTTTTGGAAATGTACTTTTTTTTTCCCGAAGTTTTTTTTTTTTTAATGAAAATTTGGAATTTTTAAGTGGTTGGTTCTTCCGGTCTCCATCAAATAATCATCAAAGATTGATCGCCTTAAGACTTAGTTGATAGTTTGGTAGCTATCATAAAACATTTGGCTATAATAGGTGATTGGGTTGATGGAAATATTCCCTCTTTTTTGTTTTGTAAATTTGATTTCTCTCTACTGCATCATGTCTTGGGTGGCATAACGTTTGAATTTCAATAGGAGAACAACTACAAAATGTATGTGGGTGCATAAAGCAAACTATTATTTTGAAGTGATAATAGAGCATAATTTTTATGAAGAGAAGTGAATTAAATTTAAATAATAAATGAAGATTCATTTAAATTAATTAATGAAGTTATTTATTAAATTATGATATGAATTCATTTAAACCTATTAATAAACTTTATTTTAATTGATAAATGAAAGTTCATTTGAAATAATTAAAGAATTTTATTTTAATGATAATTTAAATTCATTAATAGACCTTCATTAAATGAAATGAATGAAAAAACCATTTATTAATAAATATAAATATTTTATTTTTAAAAACAATTTGGAATTTGTATTAAATAAAAGAAATATACTTTTAAATGGTAATAAAATATCATGTAAGAGATATTTTATTAGAGGGTACCATTTTTCATTTAAATAATGTAAATATCTCTTTTCCCCTATAAAGTGCAACCTACGTAAATAACCTAGGGTGCTAGTAATTTCCAAATATGGAAATAAGGGATTAAAAAAATGCTTGTCGCTAAGGAAAGAAAAGATGAGGGATTGTGACATTGAAGGGAAAGATGCTCAAGGTTGGCTCAGGATTCAAGAAAGGAGGATGAAATATGGACCACCTAGAACAAGGAGCATATAAGGTGAAGGATAAAAGAAGGAGAAAAATAGAGATGCAAAGCAGGCGATCTGGGAGATAAGGAAGTATGCAATAAGCAAAGAAGGAGAAGTGACAAAGATTCCATTGGATTCTACCTTGCAACCAAGAGCATTAAGGTTGGAGGTTTTATGATTTATCCGTATATACATGCTTGGTATGACAAATGAATGAGCTTGAAACGTGGTTAAAATCCCCCTGTAATGTGATAATCTATTTTGAAGGATTTAGAAACCTTCTTGTTTTTAATTGAAACTAAAGTGTGAATATGGCTTAGGCTTGGGCATTCTATAATAGTCATTTGTGATTTTAAAAGCATGGAAGTTTTGCCTTACCATTTTCAAGCTTTTGGAAGGTCTCATATATCTTCTTTATGTTTTAAAAAATGTAAGCAATGCATCTCCATTGCGTTCTCTCATTCTATGAGATGTTGCATTGTGTTAATGGAAGCACTGTGTTAATGGAGACACTATGTCTAAGTGAGTGTTGTGTCTAAGTGAGCACTATGTCTAAGTGAGTGTTGTGTTAATGGAAGCACTATGTTAATGAAGGTGATGTGTTTAAGTGATAATTGTGTCTAATTGAGCACTGTGTTAATGGAGGCACTATGTCTAAGTGAGTGTTGTGTCTAAGTGATCATCGTGTCTAAGTGAGCGATGTGTCTAAGTGAGCATTGTGTCTAAGTGAGCACTATGTTAATGGAAGTGATGTGTTAATGGAGGCACTGTGTCTAAGTGAGCATAGTGTTAGAGTAATCATTGTGTTTAAATAAAGTGTTTATCGTATGGGAAACCACTTGTGTTTCTAGTGAAGCATTGCTCGTATGGGAAACCACTTGTGTGTCCAGTGAAGTGTTGCTCATATGGGAAACCACTTGTGTGTCCAGTGAAGCATTGCTTGCATGAGAAATAATTTGTATGTCTAGGGAAGTTTTGCGTAAATGGGAAACCACTCATGTTTAAGTGGAAGTACTATATGAATAGGAAACAACATACGTTTTAGATGGGAAACAATCAATGTACGATACTATGTGGGAGTTCTATTCCTATACAAGCTCAATATCCTTGGTATTGGTAGTTTAGGCAGAGGAGTAAACTTAGTACCTGATTTTACCTTCCTGTGAGCTCAAAATTTTGGCAGTCGTTGACCTCCCTGTCGAAGCTATTTTGGCATCCTCCATGACATCATAATAATCTAATTTCTTGGAACTATAGCAAGGTGTATCTTATGATATTTTAATTAAAGTAGACCTTTGATTAATATTATTATCTTATGAGATTTTAATTAAAGCAAACCTTTGATTAATATGACTATCTTATGAGATTTTAATTAAAGCAAAACATTGATTAATATGACTATGTTATGATATATTAATTAAAGCAGACCTTTGATTAATATGATTATCTTATGAGATTTTAATTAAAGTATGACCTTTAGTTAATAAGATTTATTCTATGTGATTTTAATTAAAGAGAGACTTTGTTTAGTAATATCATGAAGTGGTTAATTTTAACTAAAGTAGTGAATCTTTAGATAAGGTTATGAATCTTTAATTAAGGTTATGAATCTATCATTAAGGTTATAAATATTTGATCAATAGGTCTATAATGTAGAATTTATTTAAAGTGCTTCAAAAAAAACATAATTATGTTATACAGTTGATAATAAAGATTATGTGAATAAAGGATTATTTTAGAGGTTAAAGGTATGGGACTTTAATGCTTTAAAACATGATTAGATTTTATTGGGATTGTGAAATTTAAGGGATGTTAGATTTATTATTTGAATTGGAGTTATGGGGATTTTATTTAGTGAATGAATGAAGGATTTTTTTAGAGGTTAAAGGTATGGGACTTTAATGCTTTAAAACATGATTATATTTTATTGGGATTGCAAAATTTAAGGGATGTTAGATTTATTGTTTGAATTGAATTTATGGGGCTTTAATTTAGTGAATGCATGAACAATTATTTTAGAGGTTAAGGGTATGGGACTTTAATGCTTTAAAACATGAATGAATTTGATTATAGTTAGATCTTGATCTAAGTAGTACATGTTGTATGAATCTCTAAGAGAACTTGAGAGGTGAAAATAAAATTAAAGGATATTTTATAATGTCCATTATGCATTAGATGGTTAGAAACTTAATTGAATTTGGTATAGTTGCAATTTGGTAATGTAAATGAATAGATGAATTTAGAGATATGATTATCCTAAACCATGAGTACCCTGATCCCCTACTACCGTCAAAGAACCAATTGGAAGCAAGGAGAAGCAAGGAGTTCATTGGAAGCAAATAATACGTAATTGTATTTTATGTTGATTTACTTATGCTCAAATAGATTAGAATTATGTGGAGATATACCTGATGCAGGTGATATAATAATCTTTAAAGTAAGAAGTATTTACCATGCAATAACTAGTTATTTTTTTAGAGAAGGTACTTTGACTTTAATATCATTATTGGTTTTAATATGTAGATGATTTTATTTTCGTTGATGATATTCTCTTTTTGTATTATTCCTTATTTTATTTTTTGGATGCTTAGTGATTATATGTCATTTGTTTTAGTATCTAGATGTATTCTTGTTTGGTTGTTTAATGGTAAAATCAAGAGTAGAGTTCTAGGTTGAACTCAGAGGTGACCTAAGGGAATTGAGAACCCCTTAGGGTGAACATAGGTCACCTAAGGGAATTGATAACCCCATAGGGTGAAAATAAGAGACCTAAGGTAATTGTGACCCCCTTAGGGAGATAAAGAACTAAGTTATGGAGAGACTACATCTGAGTTAAGATATATCATCATGTAGATGATATGGATAGCTTAACTCACAATACTCGTAGTATACTTACACATAATAGCTTGTGTATAGTATGGTGATGCGTGTATACCTTCTATTGACTATGGGTGATAAGTCTAGCTCATCAAGAGTGATGGGATATATGTGGTTATTTGCAGTAACACATGATATGTCTACAAAAAAAGGATTTATGTTAGGGTACCTCATGAGATGTATAATTAAAGAAAACCTAAGGGATTTAAACTTCAAGTAAATACTAGGTTGGGTTAGGGGTTCATGAAGGGTTCATGAATATCTCTCCTTAGTAAAAAAAAAAAACTTTTTCTATTTTGTATGTTTTTGTTTGTGTTTTTTTGGGCCATTACATTTGGTATGAAAACTCTAGGTACAAGGGTATAGAGCTTATATGTGTGATAAATGGAATTAGATGTCTCCAATTAAGGATTTCTCAAGGTAAATGCTAAACCTGGGATGACCTAGAATACTCTATTTTATAGAATCTTATGAGAATTGACCCCAAGGGAGAGTGGATGTTAGGATGTCTTAGTATGGGCTTCAGTATCTATGACATATCCTAGCATGGGACATTAATCTAGTTATATTTTTAATACATCTAGCAAGAGAACATTGCATTATAGCTTGAATTAGAGATATTGCTTGAGATGAAACTATAATCTAATCTTCTTTCTTGTATGGAACTAGGTTAATATGTCACCTAATACCATAAAATGGAGGTCTATGCCTAAACAAACTTGAAAAAGTAATATTGAAGAAGAAAACTAGGATGGGGGACCAATAATATCCAAATGGGGAGGTAGAAGACATCACCGTTATGATCATTGCTATGTAGTATTAGATAAGATAATTGCTAGAAATAGCTACAAAACCAAATTACAAGGTTAGAGGCTTGGAGATTGGTCCAGATAGTGGGAAAACTATGAAACAAGTGTAAGCCTGAGCCTTGGTAGAAAAAAAAATTGCTAGGGACATGAAAAACATTAGTATCTACAAGTTTTATGGCGAGGGTGAAGGGGATGTAGTGGAAGCATGGATGAGAGAAGCAAAGGTTAACTTTATGGTGAAGGGCTACTCATTAAAGAACCTGAACACTTTGGGCTACGATCAACCTAGAATGGGCTGCTCTAAAATGGTGATAAACCCACTATGAGGAAACTAATATTAAACCTATTGACACCCCATGGGAAGAATTTATAAATATATATAATAAAATAATCCTAATAGAGAATTTATATGCCTTAAAAATTGAGGAATTTTCTAGTCTGAAAAAAGGAATCAACATAATGGAGGTGTACTAAAAGAAGCTGGTAAATATTGTTTTTACGTACCTATTTATAATGATAAAATGTGGGTTCACAAGTTCACTCATGGATTGGAATCTAGGATAAAGCATTATGTAGACATGTAGGAGTCTAAATCATTGCAAAATGTGCATGACCTAGAAAAGAAAGCAGAGTCACACTTGTGTTATAAATATGACACCTTATCCAAGCAAGCTCAAGAGGAGCTAAATAAGAGGAACAGTAATGGGTTTATGAAATGGGAGGCTGATCAAGATCGAAAGTCTAAGAACCCCCAAAATATTAAGAATAAACCTAATGGAAATCAGAAGAAGTTCAAGAAGAACTTTCATAGGAAGGATAACAAACCCAACAATACGAAATCTCAACCACAGAAGTTGCAAGATCTAGCTCCAGTAGCTAAAATAGAGGATCAAAAACCTAAAAAATAGTAAGGACCCAAGGAATGGTGCTACAATTATCGAGTACCTCATTAATATAATCAGTGTCCACATTGAACAGGGACTAGCACAACTAATGTAAAAGGAAAGTAATCGAAACATCGGATCTATGCCGCAACTAGGAAGCAAAAGCTAGAGCAAAAATCCACCCCATTACTTGTGAAAGGTAAGGTTTTTAATAAGAAATTAAACATTTTTATAGATAGTGGGGACATTGACATTTTTATTTTGTCTAGTCTATCAAGTACTGTGTCAGAAAGTCCAGGATATTTGGCTCAAGGGTGGAGGTTGAGTATGGTTTCAGGCAGACCTACTCGTTGAACCAATTTTATCCCATACAAGAAATCACTCTATCTAATGGGACTACGAAATTTTATTTATATGTAGCTCTCTTACATGCCTTTGATGTGATCCTAGGGATGGATTGACTACAGGCTCATAAATCCTTAGTCAATTTTCAAGACCGATGGATTAAGTATTTATATGAATGTGGCAGGAGACTTAAGAATTCATAGCAAACAAGGGGTGTTTGAACCTCATATGTTGTCTGCTATGCAATTGAAAAAGACCCTAAAGAGAGGAGGAATGGTGTATGTAGTAAAACTTAATTAAGTGAAATATTATGAGAAAGGATAAATACTAAGATAACATCCAGTTTTAGAGGATTTTAAGGATGTATTTCTAGAGGACTTACCTGGACTACATATTATACAGGAATTTGACTTCACAATTGAACTTGTGGTAGGAGTCAAACCCATTCATAGATCCCCGTATAGGATGAATCCTATTGAAATGCAAGAACTAAAGGTTCAATTGCAAGGATTATTAGAGAAGGGTTTGATAAAACCAAGTGTATCACCATGGGGTGTGCTGATTTTGTTCATGAAAAATAAGTATGGTTCGTTAATATTGTGTATTGATTACAAGATTCTAAATAAGGCTATAATAAAAAATTGATATCCTCTACCCAGGATTGAATATTTATTTGATCAGCTAAAATATGCCAAGGTTTTTACTAAGATCGATATAATATAAGGGTATCACCAGTTAATAATCCATGAGGAAGACACTCACAAGATGGCATTTAAGACTAGATATGGGTATTATGAGTTTACAGTTGTACCCTTTGTACTGACTAATGCCCCAACTGCTTTTATGAACTTAATGAACAATGTGTTCAGAAGGTACTTGGACTAGTTTGTTTTGGTATTCCTAGATGATATTCTTATATACTCTTGAGATAGAGAAGAGCACAATAAATATCTTAGGATCGTGTTGGAATTGCTAAGGAAGAATCAACTTTATGGAAATATGGCTAAGAGTGAATTCTATGTTTTGAAGGTATGATATCTTGGATATGTCATATCATCAAAGGGAATTGCTATGGATCCAGAGAAAATAGAGGCTATCTTGAATTGGCCACCCCCTACTAATGTGATTAAAGTTTGAAGCTTCATGCGGTTAACGGGATACTATAGACATTATATAAAGGATTACTCCAAGATTGTTGGACCCATAACTAACCTTCAAAATAAGGGAAATGAATTTAAGTGGTTAGAAAAGTGTGACGCTGCCTTTGCACTACTAAAGCATAAGCTTACTATTGTACCAATAATAAAGGTTCCCAACCCACAAGGAGACTTTTCAATATGCACAGATGCATCAATATAAAGGTTAGGAGGGGTACTCTCATAAGAGGAGTCGGTGGTGGCTTATACTTCAAGGAAGATCAAAAATCATGAAGTTAATTATGCTACACATGATTTAAAGCTAGCTACAGTGGTGCATGCTTTGAATATTTGGTGCCACTACTTAGTGGGAAGACCCTTTGAATTAAATAATAACCATCAAAGTATACTGTACATATTAACCCAACCAATACTCAATGTGAGACAGAGATGATGGGCGGAATTTCTCGTTGAGTATGATTTCAAGATTGAGTACATAAAAGGAAAGGAGAATAAAGTAGTTGTTGCTTTGAGTAGAAGAAAATATATAGCAGTCATAACTAAAATTCACATGGACCTTATGGATCGAGTGATACAATAGCAATCTCTGGATGAGTATTTCTAGGAAATTCGAGTTAAGATGAACATATATCATGAAAAAAGTAAGGAATTTAGTGTGAAAAGTGACTTTCTATGTTACAAGGGAAGGGTCATCATACCAAAAATGGGCGATTTGAGGAACTTGATAATGCAAGAATCCCATAGATCTCCTTATTTTGTTCATATGGGAGGAGAAAAAATGCAATAAAACATGAAAATAACCTTCTTTTGGATAGGAATGAAGAAGGAAACCATATATTTTGTTGCTCTATGCCTCGAATGTTAGAAATTTAAGGTAGGATGCCAACATCCTACAGGGAAACTATATCTGAATGATATACCTATGCAAAAAATGATAGGTAATATCCATGGATTATATAGTGGGTTTACCCAAAACTCGGTACCAACATGATGCCATCTATGTAGTGGTCAAAAAATTGAATAAGGTTACCCATTTCATATCGAGGAATACCAAGGATGATGCTCAAGTGGTGGCTAGTAGATTTGTCAAAGAGATATTTTGATTGCATGGATTTCTTGAGGTAATGATCTCAGATAAAGACTCCAAATTCACTTATGAATTTTAGAAATCCATTCATAGTTTAGTTGGTACAAAACTGAATATGAGTTCAACATACCACCTTGAAATGAATGGCTAAACAAAGCGGGTAAACCAAGTTCTAGAATACATGCTTCACATGTACTACATGGATCACAAGTCTCATTGGGAATATTATCTACCTTTGGTAGATTTTGCCTACAATAATGGATATCACTCCTCGCTAGGGATGGCACTTTTCGATGCCTTGTATGGGTGAAAGTGTAGAACACCATTGTCTTGGTACAACCTAGATCACCGAGTAGTGATTGGGCCAAAAATGGTCAAGTTGATGGAATATCAGCTAAAGGAAATTTGGCAAAGGCTTAAAGAAGTTGTAGATAGGCAGAAGAGTTATGCACATCTAAAAACGACTCCAAGAGAGTATTATGTTGGAGATAAGGTGTTCTTAAGGGTTAAGCTAAAGAAGAGTGCTATCAAATCCATGAAGTTGGATTCATGTTTTGTGGGGCCTTTTGAAATCATAGAAAATATCATTCTGATTACATATTGACTAGCATTACCACCTAATATGTCCAAAATCCATGACACCTTCCACATATCATTGCTTAGGAAATATGTTGTCGACCCTGAACATGTGTGGGATGTTTCTAATTTGCATATGGCAAATCCAGAGGCCATTGAAGTAATACCAGTGAAGATTCTTGAGTTTAGTTCTAATTCTATGCAAAATCCAACTCTTGAACAATGTAAGGTCTAGTGGGACCAATTATCTGAGAGAAATGCCACTTGGAAGAAAGTGGAGGTTATGCAAAAATATTTTCTTTTTTTGTTGAAGTTATATGATGTAATAATTTTTACTTTAAGGTAAGAAACAAAAAAAATTGGAAACACCAAGGACAATGTTTAATTCTAGTAGGGGAGGATGTCATGACCCTCCCTAGCAGGCTATTTCACATGAAGAAACAATGTATTAACCTATTTTGTGGTAATACCTAGTTTGAACAACTGAACCAACTATATGATGTTTAGTTGATTTAGAAGGGCATGTTATCGTTAACATATTTCCAAGTGTGAAGGATCAAGTACACTCGTATGTGGAGAAGGTATAAGCATCCACCAAAAATGAGGAAATTAAATATCGGGGGAAATGATGATTAAGGTACTCATAAGTAACATGGATAGATACCTTCATATAGGTATGCATCATAGGAAGGGATAATCATCAATGACTAATCACCTTGAGCCTTATTTGATAGCCTCGTAGCTATCATAAAACCTTTGGCTAAGATAGGTGATTGGGTTGATGGAAATATTCCCTCTTTGTTGTTTTGTAAATTTGATTGCTCTCTACTGCATCATGGATTGGATAGCATAATGTTTGAATTTCAATAGGATAACAACTAAAAAATGTATGTGGGTGCATAAAGCAAACTATTATTTTGAAGTGATAATAGAGCATCATTTTTATGAAGAGAAGTGAATTAATTTAAATGATAAATGATTTTTCATTTAAATTAATTAATGAGGTTATGGATTAAATTATGATATGAATTCATTTAAACTCATTAATAAAATTCATTTTAATTTATAAATGAAAGTTCATTTGAAATAATTAAATAATTTTATTTTAATGATAATGTAAATTCATTAATAGACCTTAATTAAATGAAATGAATGAAAAATCAATTTATTAATAAATAGAAATCTTTTATTTTAAAAAAAAAATTGGAATTTGTTTTAAATAAAAGAAATATATTTTCAAATTGTAATAAAATATCATGTAAGATATATTTTATTAGAGGTTACCATTTTTCATTTAAATAATGCAAATTACCCTTTTCCCCTATATAGTGCAACCTACATAAAAACCTAGGGTGCTAGTATTTTCAAAATATGGAAATAAGGGATTAAAAGAATGCTTGATGCCAGGGAAAGGAAATATAAGGGGAAACATCATTGAAGGGAAGGAGACTCAAGGTTTGCTCGGGATTCGAGTAAGTAGGACAGCGAACGGGCCACCTAGAACGAGGAGTATGTAAGGTGAAGGAGAAAAGAAGAGGAAAAATAGAGAGACACGGATCAGGTGATCCAGAAGAGAAGGAAGTGCATAGAAAGAAAATAAGGATAAGTGACTAAAATGCCACTGGATTCTACCTTACAAGATCATTAAGGTTGGAGGTTTTATGCTTTATCTGTATATACATGCTTGGTATGATGAATGAATGAGCTTGAAACATGGTTAAAACCCCCTTGTAACGTGATAGTATCTTTCGAAGGATTTAGAAACCTTCTTGTTTTCAATTAAAACTGAATTGGGAATCTATCTTGGACTTGGACGTCCTATAATAGTCATTTGTGATTTTAAAATCATGCAATTTTGGCCTTACCATTGTTAAGATTTTGTAATGTGTCATATATCTTCTTTATGTTTAAAAAAAATGTAATCAATGTCTCTCTGATGTGTTATCTCATTCTATGAGATGTTGCATTGTGTTAATGGAAGCACTATGTTAATGGAGGTGTATCTAAGTGAGCATTGCTTCTAAGTGAGCAATGTGTCTAAGTGAGCGCTATGTTAATGGAAAAATTGTGTTAATGGAGGCACTGTGTCTAAATGAGTGTTGTGTCTGAGTGAGCACTGTGTTAATGGAGACATTGTGTCTAAGTGAGCATTGTGTCTAAGTGAGCATCATGTCTACGTGAGCAATGTGTCTAATCGAGCATTGTGTCTAAGTGAACATTGTGTTAATGGAAGTGTTGTGTTAATGAAGGCAATGTGTCTAAGTGAGTGTTGTGTTAGAGTAAGCACCATATTTAAATGAAGCGTTACTCGTATGGGAAACCACTTGTCTGTCTAGTGAAGCGTTGCACATATGGGAAACCACTTGTGTGTCTAGTGAAGTGTTGCTCGTATGGGAAACCACTTGTGTGTCTAGTGAAGTGTTGCTCGTATGGGAAACCACTTGTGTGTCCAGGGAAGCACTGTGTAAATGTAAAACCACCCATGTTTAAGTGGAAGCACTATGTGAATAGGAAACCGCCTACATTTTTTATGGGAAACAACCAATGTACGATACTGTGTGGGATTTCGATTGCTATACAATATCAATTCCCTTGGGATAGGTAGTGGAGGCAGAGGAGTAAACTTAGTACCCAATTTTACCTTCCTATGGGCTCGAAAGTTTGGCATTCATTGACCTCTATATCGAAGTTGTTTTCGTAGCCTCCATGATGTCATAATAATTTAAGTTCTTAGGAACTATATCAAGGTGTATCTTATGATATTTTAATTAAAGCAGACCTTTGATTAATATTTTTTGTTATTGATAACGTGTTTTTTAAAGGGACCCAAAACCTTATAAATAGGTTGTAGAGAGGATCATGTGAAGGTTCAACTCTCTGCAGGACAAGCCAAAAGTGGACCATACATAGAGTCCATAAACTAGAAACAAGCAAAAAACCTTATTACAATAACATCCCACAGGTACAAAATGGAAACTAGGAAATGCAAAGAAGGTTCAAGGACCATCTAGTACAATAAAATTGGATAATAACTACAGAGTACCATCCCCATCATTCAGGTATGTAGTCCTCATCTTCCTTGGGGTTATCCTCCATGGAATGGTGTTATTCTACTTATTGATTTGGGTGATAATATTATTGGATTTGATGAGCATTGAGGTAGAAAGGTTGACTATATCTTCCATATCAGTAATCTCATCCACATATCTCATCTACTACACAAAATGGAATCCACTTGTAGATGGTCCTAACACGGTCCTTTAGCTCTTGCGAGTAGGGGATGGCTTGATTTTTCATTAACATTCTTGAACTGGATAGAGTGCCACATTGGGATTTCATAAGACCCTATGTGGGGTAGTTACCTAGGACAACTATATCTATTTGGAGTGGTGTTTTCTGTTTCCACCACCATAGCATCCTGAGCACCATCCAAAATTGCCAGTGGAACAGGTTTAGGGTCTCGACCAGATCTCTCTTACTCCACTACGTGTTGATCAGGATTTTGACTAAAAAAATTGTAAATGATATAATGTACACCTTTTCATTGGGATGGGTGGATTTTACCCACCTAAAACTAGATATATCTTTTGACTGATACAGGTATTTTGGGATATTAATTTGCTTGACGTCCTTGAGGTAGTTAAGGAATGCCATATGGAAACTGCACAAGGGTGATGTTGGCTCATCAACAGTCATGTACTAAATTATAGGTACCATAACCCTATTCCAAGGATGGGGAATCCCTTCCCTAAAATATCCATTGTCTTTCTTAGTTAACGACTTCCCTTGTCGTGAAGTAGCACCAATTCACCAGCCATGGAATGCTTGTCCCTACGGATAATCTCATCTTCTTTTGAAAGACCAGTTATCTCCACTAGCATGTCAATGGTAATAGCAAATGTTAATCCTTTTAAGGATATGGTGTCATTATCCCAGGTCTGAACAAATTCTGGGGATGACCTTTCATTAATATGATTATCTTATGATATTTTAATTAAAGCAGACCTTTGATTAATATGACTATCTTATGATATTTTAATTAAAGAAGACCTTTGATTAATATGACTATCTTATGAGATTTTAATTAAATCAAACCTTTCATTATTATGATTATCTTCTGAGATTTTAGTTAAAGTATGACCTTTAGTTAATAAGATTTATTCTATGTAATTTTAATTAAAGAAAGGCATTTTTTTAGTAAGATCGTGAAGTGGCTAATTTTAACTAAAGCAGTGAATATTTAGATAAAGTTATGAATATTTAATTGAGGTTTTGAATCTATCATTAAGGTTGTAAATCTTTGATCAGTAGGTCTATGATGTAGAATTTACTTAAAGTGCTTCAAAATAAAACATAATTATGTTATATAGTTGATGACAAATATTATATGAATGAAGGATTATTTTAGAGGTTAAAGGTATGTGACTTTAATACTTTAAAACATGATTAGATTTGATTGGGATTGTGAAATTTAAGGGATGTTAGATTTATTCTTTGAATTGATGTTATGGGGATTTGCAGGGTTATGCATAGTGGTTATTTTCCCAAAATTGGCTAAAATTAGGATTTTTAACATTTGTAATTGGCTAATATTTGGGACCCTTGACTAGGGTCCATTAGCCAAAAATTTCTAGGTGCAAACTTTTTTGGGTCAATTCGCCCCAATTTTATAATAATTTGACCATTTTAAGTTTAAAATTTCAACATTGCCCCTAATAATAGTGAACCTTCTACATGTTTTTTGAAAATATTCACCTGGATTTTGAAACTGATTAGCCAAATTTTTATAAATATATTTTTGATCCGATCCCTTACGCATAACCCTGGGGCTTTGATTTAGTGAATGAATGAAGGATTGTTTTAGAGGTTAAAGGTATGGTACTTTGATGCTTTAAAACATGATTATATTTTATTGGGATTGTGAAATTTAAGGGATGTTAGATTTATTATTTAAATTGATGTATCGGGCTTTGATTTAGTGAATTAATGAAGGATTTTTTTAGAGGTTAAAGGTATAGGACTTTAATGCTTTAAAACATGAATGGATTTTATTAAAGTTAGACCTTGATCTAAGTTTTATATATTGTATTAATCTCTTAGAGAACTTGAGAGGTGAAAATAAAAGTAAAGGATCTTTTATAATATCCATTATGCATTATATGGTTGGAAACTTAATTGAATTTAGTATAGTTGCAATTTAGCAAAGTAAATGAGTAGATGCATTTAGAGGTATGCCTATCATTAACCATGAGTACCTTGATCTCCTACTACCCTAAAAGAACCAATGGGAATCAAGGAGAAGTAAGGAGTTCAATGGAATCAAAGAATAGGTAATTGTATTTTATGTTGATTTACTTATGCTCAAATAGACTAGAATTATGGGAAGATATCCCTGATGCATTTAAGGTAATAATATTTAAAGTAATAAGGATTTACCATTAAATATTTAATGCAATAATTGGTTATTGGTTTAGAGAAGGTACTTTTACTTTAAAATCGTGCTTGGTTTTGATATGTAGATGATTTTCTTTCTGGTGATGATATTCTCTTTTAGTAGTATTCCTTATTTTATTTTATGGATGCTTAGTGATTATAATTTGTTTATTTTAGTATCTACATGTATTCTTTTTTGGTTTTTTAATGGTAAAATCAACAGTAGAGTTCTAGGGTGAACTCATATGTGACCTAAGGGAATTGATAACCCCTTAGAGTGAACATAGGTGACCTAAGGGAATTGAGAACCCCATAGGGTGAACATAGGAGACCTAAGGAAATTGAGACCCCATTAGGCAGATAAAGGACTAAGTTGTGGGGAGACTATATCTGAGTTAAGATATATCATTGTGTAGATGATATGAATAGCTTAACTTGCAATACTCATAGTATACCTGCACATAATGGATTTTGTATGGTATGTGATGTGTGTATACCTTCAATTTAATAAGGGTGATAAGTCTAGCTCATAAAGAGTGATGGTATAGATGGGCTTATTTGCAGTAACACATGATACACCTACACAAAAGGGATTTGTGTTAGGGTACCTTGTGAGATGTAGCTTTCAGGAAAACTTAGGGGATTTAAACTTTAGGTAAATACTAGGTTGGGTTAGGGGTTCATGAAGGGTTCATGAATCTCTATCCTTAGTAAAAAAAAATATATATATTTTGTATTTTTTCGTTTGCATGAATTTTAGGCCATTACATTCGTCCAATTTCCAAATATTCACCACTATCCATAACCCTAGTTTTACCTCTAATTTCTTACCTCATTGGCCCTATCAAATCAAATTAGAGGGATTTTGATATATGTGTAATATAATTTTATTTAGGCCAAGGCTAAATGTGTGATGAGGTGCTTATAACCACCATTTATTTAGCATATAAGCATGTTATTATTTAGTCCTATAGGAATGTTCATGTAATAAAATGGGCCCCTTTCACATTGCATCCTTAATGGTATTAATTAATGCAATTAAATGGTAATTTATTATTATTTTATAGTAAAGTTAACCTCAAGGCTAAGTTAATGTCAACTTGAGGTTAACCTCTAATTGGAGATTTGGTGACACTATAAATATCCTTTATTAAGGATCCATTAGTATCATAATTTTGAATAAAATATTATATACTATGATGCCCACAAATTCCTACCTTATAATTTTTCTTATTGTCTCCTTTTTTATTCATTACAACATTGATAATTACTACTATCATATTGCATTATTCTTATTTGTATTGTATGAATATAGTCAATGGATGTTTTGGAAATATTCTTGAAAGCATTCAAAATTCAAAAATTTGATCAAAGAAAGCTCCAAATCAACTTCACCTATCAAAATAAAAATAAGTTTTATTTACAATTAGTATCATCATTAAGCTATATTTCTATCTCCTTGAATATAAAGATATCAAATTAAAAAACATTTTTTTTGTAATTTTTTGGTGCAATTCAACATAGATATATGCACCCTTTCTATAAAATAAGCTATCACATGTCCAATATTGAATGCATCATTGCCACATCAACATGGTGAACATGGTGGTTAGACTACACATCTTGGAGATACATATTGGACCTGTTGATCAAAATGACAACACCCAAGGAAATAAAGGTGCTCTTCTCTAATTTTGAGTAATATAATGGAGAAATTCATGATTACACGACATTTTGGAGAGCCATAAACCAGTCCAAGAGAAAAGTCGTGATAGCACAAAATTTTGGAGAGCCAACAACCAATCGATAAGAAAATTCATGATAGCACGATATTTTGATGAGCCAGGACCAAGCAAAGAAGAAGAGTCATGATAGCATGACATTTTGATGAGCTAGGACCAAGCAAGGAAAAATATTTATGATAGCATGACATTTTTGTGAGCCAAATACCAAGCAAGGAAAAAGAGTCATGATAGCGCATCACTTTGGTGAGCCAAGATCGAGCAAGGAAGAAGATTCATGATAGCGTGACATTTTGACAAGATAGGACCAAGAAAGGAATAAAAATCATGATAGCATGATATTTTAATGATCCAGGACTGATCAAGGAAGAAAAGTCATGATAGCACGACATTTTGATGAGCCAACATATCTAAAAGGAAGTGGAGAATATATTTTTCACAAGAGTATCTTAACATTTTTGGTTAGAGTCTCCATGAGTTGAAGAATATCTATGTAATAAGAAATATCTCAATATCTAACCACTCTATTGCTAGAATAGGCCTTCGGGAATTCTGTTGTAACAAATTGCATTATTCTATTATGTAAAACTCTATATAAATTATGAGCAACCTAAATAAAACGTTGGCTCTTAGGTTTTTACAAGGCTATGTATTCAGACTACTAAAAGATTAATAGAAATCAATCATTCTGGTTCTGAGCTCAATTGGTGTGCAAGTATGTATGTGTTTGTTTATCTCTAAGTTTAATCTATGTTGAATGTGTCATACATTAAATTTTCAACCTGAAATTATGTATTAAACATTATATAAGATCTACAATTCACTTCATAGATAAACTACTGTAAAGATATATATACACTGAACGATATTAGTTTTTGTGCTTTGGTTCTCGTTATGTTTTTTTGCAAAAGGTTGAAGTAGTTCTATGTTGTTGCTTAATTTGTACCTTATCATCTCCTAGAATTGGCTATATTTCCCTCTCTGTAAGCATTCCTTTCTCCCTTCCATTTTTCCATAAAAGCAAGGAACCAACCTTCTTTGGAGACTGAACTAGACGTACTCTGTTTGAGCCTGGTCTTTCAATGTTAGCAAAGTCCTTGGCGCAAATCATAACCTAAGGTAGATTTCATTCCAATAGTTTTTGGAATACACAATGGGACACAAATCCCACATATTATATACAATCAAAGCCTTGGTGAAGCCTTTGCCCTGTTAACCTTTATTATCACCTGGCGACTCCGCATAGGAAAGAAGCCTTGAAAAAAAAATCCTTACCCAGTATCTGGTTATGAACCATATTTATTATAACCAGATCTAAAGAAAAAAATTTAGAAGAGCCCATAGAGTTTTTTGAATTACACCTTGGTAGCCTTCGAGCTAACCCGTTTTTGGTTGCTAGAATAGTTCCTACTCACAATAACAATCCAAGGTAAGAAAATATTTACCATATAGTCTTCCCTAGCACTACTGCTATTGGAACCCTAGCTCCAGTTACCAACACAACTACAATGGTTGGAAACCTGCTAGTTCTGCCTTACCCTTTGTGGAATCATACAGGCCCTTTAAATCTTGGGATCCAACACCCAATACCAGCAGTGGCTCTGAAAGTGCTACCCTAGTATGATGGTACTAGAAATATAATGTATGAACACTGCTTGGATGTGGTTGCATTGGCTCCAATATATGACATCGTAGAGGAAGACGTGATGATCAGGGTATTGATTATTTCCTTAAAAATAAAAATGCTCTACTAGTACAGAGCCCTTGAAAACCAATCTATATCTACCTGGGATCAGCTCACTGGTAAATTAGTGGAAAAAATTGATGAGCATACTGATCCCTTTTCCTTGCTAAATCAGTTTAATGCCATTCAAAAAAATCCTCAAGAAGAGATTGTGTATTTTAATATAAGTTTTAGTTGAACATGGAAGAGAGTCACTGATGGTTTGAGACCAGTGTAAGAAGGAGATATATACTACTATTTGAGAGCTTTCAATTTAGAGATAAGTATGGCTATCAGACTGTCCTGAGTAACAACTTTTCCTAAAATCTATCTAGAAGAACAAAAAGCAAAAAATGACTTGATCGCAATAGGGAGATTTCCTTCCAAAATAATTCCACCCATTTTTCCAAATTTCCCTCAAATTTCAAGTGTTGCTTCTCCATTTCCCCTTGAAAATCCTAATTTTAGTCTTCCCAAATGTAATGGACAGCCTAACATCCTTCTTCTTCTAGCATCCCATACCCTTCTGATGCTACCTCATATCCTTGAATCCTCCCCAATAGAAAACACGTCTACTCAAGATGCTCAATTGGCGATCTTGCAAGATTTACAAGCCTCTTATAATACTCTATCAAATAAATTCATATCTATGGAGTTAAGATAAATGAAAATAAACTCTCAATCGAGGTGTTATCCATAAGTGACCAAATATCAAGCCTCCACCAATAGATAAAATTATGAAAAAACAAAGAATGTCTATGCTAATGAAGAAGATGGACCGAACAATGCTTTACCAAAATCATCATTCTGGTGTTCCACATGCAATGATCCCCACAGTGAAATTGCTTGCATGATTCATCAACATCAGGTCCATAAAGTGGCTATAGAAAAGGTAAAAAGATCCCTCAAAGGTCAAGTAAACATGATCAGAGAAGATCAGAATTTTATGATGCCCTCTCTAGAAAAAATCTTAGTTCTGACTATATTAGTAAAGAAACCTTTTCAGGTTGATCATAAGGACCTTAATCCTTTAAAAGTAAATATACCTGCAAAGAGTCCTATTGAAAAAATACTTCCATAAAATCCAGATCTAAAAGGAGCAAAAATCTGGAAATAAACACCTTTGTCTACAAAGATAGAAACTCAAGAGTAAGCCAGGGAAAAATTTGAGGTATCCCTCACTAAATAAATGTCAAATAGTTGATGCTACTCAGGGATATAGGAACATGTTTGACATGATAGTATAAACAAGTGTCAATTCTCTCCCATTCAATATTGTTGAAGAAATGAAGACTCCTTCCAAAGCCACTATGTATGAAACCCTATGGATCCCAGGACATATAGACCTACTGCAGGAATTGTTGAAATCTATGAAAAAAATATATATATATCCGGTTAAATTGAGATATGCCCAAGAAATTCTTACTTCCACCTCAGGAAAGAACATGCCTCTGCCATTTTATTTATCCCTCCAGATGGAAGGATGGGTAGTCCATTATTGTATGATTGACTCTAGAGCCGTAACTACTATTATGCCTAAAGCAGTGTGTGATATTATGGGGATGGAATATACGAGGAGTAATCCAAGAGTCTTGTAACTTGATGGAACTCCTATTAAAATAGTAGGTGTGATCAAATATATTCCTATTGTTCTTCATAGAATCCCTTAGCTTATAGTTACACAAGAAGTGGTAGTAGAACAATCAGGTACAATCAGGTATGGGTTAAATTTGAAGACCAATTCAAAACAAAATTCACGACCAAATGAGGAACATTTGCTTACTAAAGGATGCCTTTTGGGTTATCAAATGCTGGAGCAACCTTCCAAAGAGCCATGGACATAGATTTTGGATAACTTGTGAATAAAATTATAGTGATATACATGGATGACATGACTGTGTTCTCTCACAATGGTATATCTCCAAAGTATTTTTCTAAGAGAAGGATTAATAATATTTTTAAGTCAAATTTAAATATTATGAATAAGGAAAAAATTTTAATTTGCAAAGGACAAAGGTTTAAGAATTAATATTATAATATCTAAAATATTATAATATAAATTTTGAAAAAGGAGGAAGCACCAAAATGTTTATGGAGGTAATAAAAATTAAATACTTCAAATATGCGCTAACATTCCAAGGTCAAAACAAGATACTTATATAAATGGGAGTAATATTTTATTTTTGCAAAGGAGTGCAAGAAGCAAAATCAAAATCCTTTGTGAGAAAGGCATAGAGACCAGAAGGGGAAGCGCACACATCCTCTGAGGTAGAATTAAATTTAAAAACAAGGAGGAGGTAGTGCATTAGAGATCCCATCTGGGTGGCTAGCCTAGATTGTAGCCTAGCCTATGATAGAGCATTGTGGAATAGGTCTTGGGGTCGATTCACAACATCAGTTTTGTTGAGCTTTGATCATAAAGGAATCCAAAAAAAAGTTTTAAAATATAAATCATGCACTTTGTTTTTATTATGGATGGAAGCCTAGATTACACTAGGGCGTAGGTGAACATGAGTTCTAGGGGTCGATTAAAAAAGGTCCCATTTTTTCTAAGTTCATTTTGGACAGGGGAAAAATTAAAAAACACTTTAAAATAAAGATTGTGCACTGTTTCGTGTGGGCAGCTAGGGTGTAGGCAACCAAGAGGTTACAAGGTCGACTCATGGTGGCTGTTTTGGTAAGGACAAAAGAATTTTTGATTAATTTAGGGAGGCATAAGGTTTTGAATTATTTTTACTATACAAATTTATTTTTAAGAGAGATATAAGGTTTGCACGATGTGTTATTGAGTTAGGGAGTTATAAGGTGTATTTTTAATTGTATTCTTGCATGATAGAAGAAGAGAAATTTAAGGATTTATTTATTATGAAAATATTTATTTTGTGAGACCAAACAGGAGTTATAAAACATTATTTTCAATCCTCCTTGTGCACATCTTTTGAGAAGAGTTTTTATTGTATGAAAAGGACATTTGCTAACTTGTTTTTGAGGTGGCAAAGAAAAGGAAAATTATTTTTGAGATAGTTTTTCAAGGAACGACATCATCAAGGTACTTTTGAGGTATGGTGATCTAATTATTTCATAATGTGGTTTTTGATTGAAGAAAATATATTAAGTTGTGATATGTTTGGAGGCATAAGGATTGATTGTTTGAGCATTTCTTGGATTGAAATTGGAAAATATTATACATCGAATTGATGAGAAAAGCTATGCATTATTTTGAATGATATTGAGAATAAAAGTGTGAAATTTATAGATCAGTTTTGTGTGCAAATTTAAGCATTGAGTGTGATTTTGGAAGAAAATTTGAAAGGGTTTTATGCTAGTTTTGTAAAGAAAACTTATGCATCATTGTTGAATTAAATTGGAATATATGTGCAAGGGTTTGAGAACAAAGTTTTGCATCATTATTGAATGAAATTGGGAATATATGTGCAAGGATTTATGAAGCAAAAGTGTGTATTGGTTTACACTGATTTCGACAACACATAAGAGGGTCAATCATCAAATGCTGGAGTATAGCTATATTATAAATGTAATAAATGTGAGACATGTGAAAGCGATACACTTAACAAATGTGAAAGAACATATTGAGTATTTATAATGCATATCATTCTCTATATGTTCATGAAGAAAAATATTTTTTGGTAGAATATGTCTAAATTACTTTAGTCAAAGAAAGCACTTTTGGTAAATATATATACAATTGTTTCTATGCAAGAATTAGGAATATTCGATCAGTTTCTAAGATCAAAATTGAGGTATATTTGAGCAGGTTATTGAGGCATAATTGAGTAGGTTTTTGAGCTGAGTTCTGAGAAGGTTTAGGGCTGATTTGAGTAGGATCTATGAGAAAGTTTGAGCAGTGATTTTAGTAGGATTGTATAGAAGATTTGAGAAAAAAAGTAAGGTAGATTTGAATAGGTTTTGATGAACAAATTTGAGCAAAACTTGTGTGTAGGTTTGGAGCATATTTGAGCGGGTTTTGGTGAGCAGATTTTAGCAAGCCTTATGTGTAGACTTAGAGCAGATATGAGTGTATTTTGGTGAGAATATTTGAGCAAGCCTTGTGTGTAGGATTGGAGTAGATTTGAACAGATTTTGGTGAGTATATTTGAGCAAGCCTTGCATGTAGGCTCAAATTACATTTGGATAGGTTTTAGTGAGAATATTTGAGCAAGCCTTGTGTGTAGGCTTGGAGCATATTTGAGTAGATTTTTGTGAGCAGATTTGAGCAAGCCTTGTGTGTAGGCTTGGAGCAGATTTGAGAAGATTTTTATGAGAATATTTGAGCAAGCCTTGTGTGTAGGATTTGAAAATATTTGAGCAGATTTGAGAGTGGGTCTTGGAGCAGACCATAGAAAAGGGGGTTGGTGTCTCCTGTGGATAGAGGTCCACAAACCATATCAAAAGGGATTGGTATATCTTGTGTATAAAGATCCACAAACCAGAGCAAAGGGGATTGGTGTCTCCTATGGATAGATATCCATAATCTAAAGCAAAGGGTATTGGTCTATCCTGTGGATAGAGATCCACGAACCACAGTAAAGTGGATTGGTGTCTCCTATAGATAGAGGTCAATGAACCAAAGGAAAGGGGATTGGTGTCTCCTATGGATAGAGGTCCATGAACCAGAGCAAAGGGGATTTGTATCTCCTATGGATAGATGTCCACAAACAAGAGAAAATGGGAATGGTATATAATATGGATAGAGGTGCATGAACCAGAGCAAAGGGGATTGGTGTCTCCTATTGATAGAGGTCCACAAACTTGAGCATAGGGGATTGGTGTTTCCTTTCGGTTGGTGCCCATAAACATTGTAATAGGTAATTGATACCCAACATATTTGTTGAGAAAATTTATAAGAAATATTTTCTCTATGGATGTATCCCACATTGGGTGAACCACGTTAAATCTGTCTCTTATGTGTGTGATGATATGTGCATTGTTTCATTATTGCAATTGATAATATTGGATAATATTGCTTTAGAAATAAAATTAAAAAGTCTTATATTATATTGTTCACCCCCCTCTCAATATAATTTTGTTTTCTTAATTTTCTATTAGATAAGGTTCCTTTGGAAAAGCCCAACAACTTGAAGTAAGATCTTACAAAAACACAAATGGCGAAGAAAGAAAGAATATTTTTTCATGGAAAGAAAAATATGCACAATTAAGACCAATAATAAGAGAATGAAGATGCTCCTATTGTCAAAGACCAAGAAGAAGAGAAAGAAGATGATCATATACTCAAATACCAAGAAAAAGAGAAATATTTATAAAAGTAAGATGAAGCCACAATTGATATGGAAAAGGAATTTATTGTTGATGTTTAAGAGTTGAAAAAAGAAAACTTAAGGTTGAAGTCTCAAGTACAAGGGGATGAGAAAACAAAAGCAAAGCTTCTACAATATCTCACTAACTTAAAAGTTAAATTTGAAAAGGTAAGGAAAGTTGAAGAAGGTATGGCTAATCAGTTGAAGCCAAAAGAGCTAGAATGTGAAATATTAGAACATGAAGTGGTTTCTATAATGATGGAAATAAAATATTCTAATGATAAACTACATAGTTTTGGAAAAAGCACAAAAATATTGGATGATATTATCAAAGAACAAAGATCTCCATTTATGAATATTGGACTTGGTTTTGAGAAAGATCAAGAGAAAAAAATGGAGAGTCAATCTCAAATGGAAAAGATGCATCAAATAAAATGATTGAAGAGGAACCTAAGACCTATGTTGATGTGTGTAGAAGTGGAAGCATCAAGGAGGATGAAAATAATGCACCATCAAGGAAAAAGGACCATCACAAAAAAAATCAATGAGAGAACCATGTGGTAATATACTCCAAGGAAATCAAACATGTTTCACTATTCCTTCCATGGTTATTGTTTCTCATGTAACCATTTTGGTCATAAAGCTATACATTGCATGGTTCATGATAAAAATGATTATGGATTCAACAAGATAAATTTCAAGTCACTTGCACTTTCTAAGGAATACAACATCATGTATTTCAATTGGAATAATTTTGGTCATAAAGCTATACATTACAGGGTCTATGGTAAGAATAATTATAGCTTCACCAAGAATTCATTTGCACCTTTCAAGGACTACAACATCATATGTTACAATTACAATAATTTTTGGCATAGAGAAAAGTGGTGTAGAATAGAATTCACGAAACTTCCAAAGGAAAGCAAGAAAAATGATGCTCAAAATGATCAAATAAGTATGACATCAAAAGTTTGAAAAAAATATTGAAAAAGAAGAACAACATTGTAAGTTGGGAGTAGCTTTACTCCCATCCCAAAATTAATCACCTCAAGAAAAGGAGGTGGTTAGGGGGCTATGTTGAGTGTTTTATGTTTAGCCACAAGGATACCTTTGCCATTGATGTCAAAGGGGGAGAGAATTCACTGAGGGAGAGCAACTTCTTAGAGGGATCAAATTGAAAATCTAGTAGCAATAAAATAATTTTTTTTGTAAGGTTACCATAAATGACAAAGGGAGATATTGTTGGAAATATTGAGTATATTGAGTTATCATTTATGTCAAAGGGTACATGAGACAAATATTTTTATGTCAAAGGTGCATGGTGTTCAAGGAAAAAATATTCCCCATGGGTTTTATAATAGAAAGCAATGGACAAAATTCAAGGTAAGGTATATCTCCAAAGTATTTTTCTAAGAGAAGGATTAATAATATTTAAATGTCAAATTTAAATATTATGAAGAAGGAAAAAGGTTTAATTTGCAAAGGACAAAGGTTTAAGAATTAATATTATAATATTTGAAATATTATAATATAAAGGTTTGAAAAAGGAGGAAGTGCCAAAAATTTTATGGAGGCAATAAAAATTAAATATTTCAAATATGTGTCGATGTTCCAAGGTCAAAACAAGATACTTATATAAATGGGAGTAATATTTCATTTGTGCAATGGTGTGCAAGGAGCAAAAATCAAAATCCTTCATGTGAGATGCGTGGAGAGCATAAGGGGAAGCACACATGTCCTTGGAGGTAGAATCAAAAGCAAAAACAAGGATGAGATAGTGTGTTAGAGATCCCATCTGGGTGGCTAGCCCAGATGGTAGTCTAGCCTATGCTAGAGCATTGTGAAACATGAGGTCTTGGTATCTATTAATGGTAGCATCATTTTGGTGAGTTTTTATTAGAAATGAATCTGAAAAAGGGTTTAATTACAAATCATGCACTTTATTTTTCATGCAAACGGCTAGCTCGGACGGTAGCCTAGATTGCACTAGGTCGTAGGCGAATAGGTCTCAGGGTTGATTCATGGTGATACCATTTTTGCTTTCTTTTTAAACAAAGAAAAATAAAAAACACTTTAAAATAAATATTGTGCGCTTTGTTTCTTGTGTGGACGGCTGGCTCGAACGGTAACCTCGCTTGTGCTAGGGCATAGGCAAGCAGGAGGTCACAAGGTCGATTTGTGGTGGCTGTGTTTGGTAAGGACAAAAGAATTTTTTATTAATTTAAGGGAGGCATAAGGTTTTGAATTGTTTTTACTATACAAATTTATTTTTAAAGAAAGATATAAGGTTTGCACGATGTGTTATTGAGTTAGGGAGTTATAAGGTGTATTTTGGTTTATATTTAATTGTATTCTTGCATGATAGAAGAAGGGAAATTTGAGGGTTTTTTTATTATGAAAAGCTTTATTTTGTGAGACCAAAAAGAGTTATAAAGTATTATTTTCAAGCCTTTTGTGCACATATTTTGAGAAGGATTTTTAATGTATGAAAAGGATATTTGCTAACTTGTTTTTGAAGTGGCAAAAGAAAGGAAAATTATTTTTGAGACAGGTTTTCAAGGCACAACATCATCAAAGAAATTTTAAGGTATGGTGATCTAATTCTTTCCTAAGGTGGTTTTTGGTTGAAAAAAATATATTAAGTTGTCATAAGTTTGAAGGTATAAGGATTGATTGGTTGAGCATTGCTTGGATTGAAATGGGAAAAGATTATAGATCAGATTTATGAGCAAACCTATGCATTGTTTTGAATGATATTGGGAATGAAAGTGTAAAATTTATAGATCAGTGTTGTGTGTAAATTTAAGCATTGAGTGTGATTGATTTAGAAGAAATTTTGCAAGGGTTATAGGCCAATATTGTGAAGCAAACTTATGCATCATTGTTGGATGAAATTGAAATATATGTGCAAGGGTTTGAAAATATACTAGCAAGGGTTTGAGAGCAAATTGGTGCATTAACTTTGAGTCATATTGGGAATGAACTTGCAAGGGCTATAGACTAGTTTTGTGAAGCAAGTATGTGCATTGGTTTTGATTAATTTTGAAAGTACATAAGAAGGTCAACTATCAAGTGCTAGACTAGAGTATCCTTTTAAATGCAATGAATGAGGGACATGTGAAAGTGACAAACTTAATGAATGTGTGAAGAACATATCAAGTATTTGTAATACATATCATTCTCTATATGTTCATGAAGAAAAATAATTCTAGGTAGAATATATCTGAATTAATTTAGTCAAAGAAATCACTTTTGGGAAATATATATGCAATTGTTTCTATGCAAGAATTAGGAATGGTGAGTATAGTTTACGAGTATGTTGAGCAGAGTTTGTGAGTAGGAGAGCATATTTTGTGAGCAATATTTGAGAGCAAATTTGAGCAGGTTATTGAGATATATTTGATCAAGATTGAGGTAGATTTGAGCATAATATGTGAGCAGGTTTGAGTAGTAATTTGAGTAGGATTGTAGAGAAAATTTGAGCAAGTTTTTTTGAGGTAGATTTGAGTAGGATTTGTGAGCAGGTTTGAGCAGTTATTTGAGTAGGATTGTAGAGTAGATTTGAGCAAGTTTGTTTGAGGTATATTTGAGCAGGATTTGTGAGTATATATGAGTAGGCTTGGAGCATATTTGATCAAGCCTTGTGAGTAGGCTTGGAGAATATTTGAGCAAACCTTGTGAGAGTCTTGGATTATATTTGAGCAAGCCTTGTGAGTAGGCTTGGATTATATTTGAGCAAGCCTTGTGAGTAGGCATGGAGTAGATTTGAGAAAGCCTTGTAACTAGGCTTGGAGTAGATGTAATCAAGCCTTGTGAATAGGCTTAGAGTAGATTTGAGAAGGCTTTTGAGCAGACCAGAGCAAATGGGATTGTTGTCTCCTATGGGTAGAGGTCCAAAAACTAGAGTAAATGGGATTGGTGTCTCCAGTATATAGATATCCACGAACAAGAGCAAAGGGGATTGGTGTCTCCTATGGATAGAGGTCCAAAAACTAGAGCAAATGGGATTGGTGTATCCTATAGATAGAGGTCCATGAACTAGAGAAATGGATTGGTGAATCCTATTGATAGAGTTCCATGAACCAAAGCAAATGGGATTGGTGTCTCATGTGGATAGAGGTCCATGAACCAGAGTAAAAGGGATTGGAATCTCCTGTGGATAGAGGTCTATGAACATGAGCATAGGGGATTGGTGTCTCCTTTGTGTTGGTGCCCATAAACATTGTAATAGGAAATTGTTTCCCAAGAGATTTGTTGAGAAAATTCATAAGAAATATTTTCTCCGTGGATGTAGCCCACATTGGGTGAACCATGTTAAATCTGTGTCTCTTATGTGTGTGATGATTTATGTATTGTTTCATTATTGCAATTGATAATATTGGATAATACTACTTTGGAAAGAAAAGTAAAAAGTTGTATCTTATATTTTCACCCCACCCTCTTAGTATAATATTGTGTTCTTCAATTGGTATTAGAGTGGGTTCCTTCGTGAAAGCCTAAAAACTTGAATATATTATGAGAACACAAATGAAGAAAGAAAGAAGATTTTATCATGGAAATAAAATCTGGTATAGTTATGACCAATAAGAATATAATGAAGATTCTCTTGTGATTAAAGACCTAGAAAAAGAGAAAGATTCAAAAAATGAAGAAGAGACAATGGTTAACATAGAGGAGGAACTTATTGCTACTCTTGGATAATTGAAAAGGGTTAGAAAAAAGAATTCAAAATTGAAGGCTCAATTTCAAGGGGATGAGGAAAAAAATATAAAGCTCCTACAATATCTCATAGACTTAAAAGTGAATATTGAAGAGGCAAAGAAATTTGAAGAAGGTATGGTTGAACAGTTAAGGGAAAAAGAGCTAGAATGTGAAATATTATAACATGAAGTGGTTTTTCTAAGGATGGAAGTAAAATATTTTGATGATAAGCTACATAGGTTTAGGAAAAAACACAAAAATATTGGATGATATTATCAAAGCACATAGATCTCCATTTATGAATACTAGACTTGGTTTTGAAGAAGGTCAAGAGAAACAAAAGGGAGAGTCAAGCTCAAAAGGAAAAGAGGCATCAAATAAAATGATTGAAGAGGAACCTAAGACCTATGTTGATGTGTGTAGAAGTGGAAGCATCAAGGAGGATGAAAATAATGCACCATCAAGGAATAAGGACCATCACAAAAAAAGCAATGAGAGAACCATGCGGTAATATCCTCCAAGGCAATCAAATAGGTTTCACTATTCCTTCCATGGTTATTGTTTCTCATGTAATCATTTTGGTCATAAAGCTATACATTGCAGGGTTCATGGTAAGAATGATTATGGCTTCACCAAGAATAACTTTAAGTCATTTGCACCTTTCAAGGACTACAACATCATGTGTTTCAATTACAATAATTTTGGTCATAAAGCTATACATTGCAGGTTTTATGGTAAGAATAATTATAGCTTCACCAAGAATTCATTTTCACCTTTCAAGGACTACAACATCAGGTGTTACAAATACAATAATTTTAGGCATAGAGTAAAGTGGTGTAGAACAAAATTCCTAGAACTTCCAAAGACAAGCAAGAAAAATGATGCTCAAAATTTTCAAAGAGGTATGACTTCAAAAGTTTGGAAAAATATTGAAAAAGAAGAAGAGCATTGTAAGTTGGGAGTAGCTTTACTCCAATACCAAATTAATCACCTCAAGAAAAGGATGTGGTGATGGGGCTATGCCAAGTGTCTTATTTTTAGCCCCAAAGAACCCTTTTCCATTGATGTCAAAGGGGGAGAGGATTCAGTGAGGGGGAGCAGCTTCTCAGGGGAAGCAGATTGAGAATCCAATGATAATAAAAGAAAGTTTTTTTTATAAGGTTACCATCAATGACAAAGGGGGATATTGTTGGAAATATTGAGTATATTGAGTTGTCATTGATGTCAAAGGGTACATGAGGCAGAAATATTTTTATGTCAAAGGTGCATGGTAGTCAAGGCAAAAATATTCCCCATGGGTTTGATGAATAGCAAGCAATGGATAAAATTCAAGGTAAGGTACTATGGAAAAAATTCAAGGTAAGGTATATCTCCAAAGTATTTTTCTAAGAGAAGGATTAATAATATTTAAATGTCAAATTTAAATATTATGAAGAAGGAAAAAGGTTTAATTTGCAAAGGACAAAGGTTTAAGAATATTTTATTAAATATTATAATATAAAGGTTTGAAAAAGGAGGAAGCGCCAAAAAATTTATGGAGGCAATAAAAATTAAATATTTCAAATATGCATCGATGGTCCAAGGTCAAAACAAGATACCTATATAAATGGCATTGATATTTCATTTGTGCAAGGGTGTGCAAGGAACGAAAATCGAAATCCTTCATGTAAGATGCATGGAGAGTAGAGGGGGAAGTGTGCAATTCTTGGAGGTAGAATCGAAAGCTTAAAAAAGGAGGTAATGCATTAGAGATCACATATTGATGGCTAGCATAGACGGTAGCCTAGCCTACAATAGAGCATTGTGGAACATGAGTTCTTGGGGTTGATTCATGGTGGAATCATTTTGTTGAGTTTTGATTAGAAAGGAATCTGAAAAAGTTTTTAAAATACAAATCATGCACTTTGTTTTTCATGCAGACGGCTAGAATGGATGGTAGCCTAGCTTGTTCTAAGGATTAGACGAATAGAAGGTCTCAGGGTTTATTCACGATGGCACCATTTTTTCTGAGTTCTTTTTGGTCAAATAAAAATACAAAAAACACTTTAAAATAAATATTGTGTGCTTTGTTTCTTGTGTGGGTGGCTAGCTCGAACGGCATCCTAGCTTACGCTAGGGCATAGGAAAGCAAGAGGTCACAAGGTTGATTCATGATGACTGTGTTTGGTAAGGATAAAATAATTTTTGATTAATTTAAGGGAGGCATAAGGTTTTGAATTATTTTTACCATACAAATTTATTTTTAAATAAATATATAAGGTTTGCACGATGTGTTATTGAGTTAGGGAGTTATAAGGTATATTTTGGTTTTTATTTAATTGTATTCTTACATGATAGAAGGAAAATTGAGGTTTTGTTTATTATGAAAAGTTTTATTTTGTGAGACAAAAAAGAGTTATAAAGTATTATTTTCAAGCCTTATTATGCACATATTTTGAGAAGGGTTTTTAATGTGGATGATTTGAAAGAGAAATTTACTAATCAGTTTTTGAAGTGGCACAAGAAAGGGAAATTATTTTTGAGACAGGTTTTGAAGGTACATCATCATCAAGGCATTTTTTAGAGGTATGGTGATTTAAATCCTTCTCAAGGTGGTTTTGTTTGAGGAAAATATATTAAGTTGTCATATGTTTGGAGTCATAATGATTGATTGGTTGAGCATTAGTGTTGAATGAAATTGAAAATATACTAGCAAGGGTTTGAGAGTAAATTAGTGCATTAACTTTGATTCATATTGGGAATGAACTTGCAAGGGCTATAGATCAGTTTTGTGAAGCAATTATGTGCATTGGTTTTGATTAATTTTGGAAGTACATAAGAAGGTCAACTATCAAGTGCTAGACTAGAGTATCCTTTTGAATGCAATGAATGTGATACATGTGAAAGCAACAGACTTAATAAATGTGAGAAGAACATATTGAGTATTTGTAATGCATATAATTCTCTATATGTTCATGAAGAAAAATAATTTTGGGTAGAATATATCTGAATTACTTTAGTCAAAGAAAGAAATTTTGAAGAATATATATGCACTTGTTTCTATGCAAGAATTAGGAATATTTGAGTAGCATCTGTGAGCAACATTGAGGTGGATTTGAGCAGGTTTGAGTAGTGATAGTGAGTAAAATTGAGCAAGTTTGGTGAGCTGATTTGAGAAGGTTTGGTGAGCAGAATTGAGTAAATTTAGTGAGTTGATTTGAGCAAGTTTGGTGAGCAGAATTGAGCAGGTTTGGTAAGCATAATTGAGTAGGTTTTGTGAGCTGAATTGAGTAGGTTTGGTGAGCTTATTTGAGCAAGTTTGATGAGCTAGATTTGGAGTAGATTTGAGCAAGCCTTGTGAGTAGGCTTGGAGCAGATTTGAGCAAGCCTTGTGAGTAGGCTTGGAGTAGATTTGAGCAAGATTTGTAAGTATGGTTGAAGTGCATTTGAGCAAGCCTTGTGAGTAGGCTTGGAGCATATTTGAGCAGGCTTTGTGAGAAAACTAGAGCAAAAGGGATTGGTGTCTCCTATGTATAGAGGTGGCATGCCTTGGAGTAGATCGAAGAAAAGGATATTGGTGTCTCCTATGGATAGAGGTCCATGAACCAGAGCAAATGAGATTGGTGTCCCCTATGGATAGAGGTCCAGGAAATAGATCAAAGAGGATTGGTGTCTCCTATGGATAGAGATCCATGAACCAGATAAAAGAGGATTGGTGTCTCCTATGGATAGAGGTCCATGAACCAGAGCAAAGGGGATTAGTGTCTCCTATGGATAGAGGTCCATGAACCAAAGCAAAGGATATTGATGTCTCCTGTGGATAGAGGTCCACGAACCAGATCAAAGGGTATTGGTGTCTCTTGTGGATAGAGGTCCACAAACCAGATCAAATGGGATTGGTGTCTCTTGTGGATAGAGGTCCACAAACTAGAGCAAAGGGTATTGATGTCTCCTGTGGATAGAGGTCCACAAAATTTGAGCAAAGGGGATTGGTGTGTCCTATGGAGAGGGGTCCACAAAACCTGAAGCATAGGGGATTGGTGTCTCCTATGGGTTGGTTCCCATAAACATTGTAATAGGGAATTGGTTTCCAAAATATTTGTTGAGATTATTTATAAGAAATATTTTCTCTGTGGATGTAGCCCACATTGGGTGAACTACATTAAATCTGTGTATTTTATGTGTGTGATGATATACACATTGTTTCATTATTGCAATTGATAATATTGGATAAACTACTTTGGAAAGAAATGTAAAAAAATTATCATATACTTTTCACCCCCCTCTCAGTATAAGCTTGTGTTCTTCACTATGTTGTAGATAATAAATCCTCTTATTCACCATACTTTCCATCCATACATTTCATTTTGATACCTCATATTTTTATTGCATGTCCCTCTTGTTCAATTCCATCATTTAAACAATGTCTGTTTTATTTCTCATTATATAGCCTATTCTTTATTGCTTCAATTTCCATAGCTTATTATTCCTTTCAATGAAAGCTTTCAAAATATATTAAATAAACACCATATAAATCCATGGAGACTCATATTCTATATCTATAAACTAATATCTCCACTATAGATTAATATTGTTGTCAAGATGATCCCTAAAAGGCATCTTTATAAATTAATTTTTATTCTTGGCATGGTTTGGGTACTTGAAATTCCACTAAAGACCTACAATTTTTACTAGTTTGGATGAGTTATGTATATGCTCAAGGAGATACATTGAAGTGGACATGCAAAGATACTTAAGCCCTAAAAATGAAAATATTTCCATATGGAAAGACAAAATAAGTGCAAGAATACTTTGGAAGTGATACATCTAGTTGACTACAAGGTGCAAGAGTATTTTAGGCAAAATGGAAAGGTATTACTTTTCAATCTCATTTCAAGTTTTAAATTGCATTAAGTGAGAGTTAGAACTTAAAATATGAATAATTTCATCTCCTTGTACATTGATTATTTCTTAAACAAGCAATGTTCATGATGGTTTTGAAATACATTCTATATGATATTGTAAACATATATGTCTATTTAAAATAAATTCTAAGTTAACTTTTATATTTAAATATATATCGTGCATAATGTTAATTATGTTTTATTGGGTCTTGAAGAAAGAATATATAGTTAACTTTGGTTTACATACTTGTTTTGTTTTTAAAGTAAAGTATTGAATATTAATACATAATGTTGTATTTAAGTCATTTTCTATATACAAAAAGAGTCAACCATGGAATAAACCACATTTGTAAAATTAGTAGAACTAAAAGTGCATATTTTTTAATCTGTGAAACTATAAAAAAAATCCTTTGACGAAGACATATAAGTTGAAATATGTGTAATCTGGTTTTGTGTAGGCCAAGGCCAAATGAGTGATGTAATAGTTATGAGTGTCATTTATGTAGCCTATGGGCATGTGATTATGTAATCCTATGGGCATGTGATTATGTAATCCTATGGGCGTGTTCATGTAAGCCTTTACGCCCCTTTCATATTTCACTATAACTAGTATTGGTTAGTCCACTTAAAGATTAATTTTTTTTAATTTATTGTAATGTTAACATCAAGGTTAAGTTAATGTCAACTTGAAATTGACCTCTTATTGGGGATTTGGTATCACTATAAATACCCACGAATGGGGATCCATGGGTATAATAAGTGTAAATAAAAGTGATATATTGTCATTTCCATGAGCAACCACCTTACACTTCCTCTTGTATTCATTTTTATATAATCTATTATTGCTATCATCTAATTATATTATTCTTATTTTTGGCATACCAATGTGATGAATGGATATTTTGGAATGATTTTCAAAATCATTACAAATTAAAACATGGTATTAAAGTAAGATATGAAGTATTTTTATTTATCAGTAAAGTAAAAGAAAAAATGATTTCTAGCTAATCATCATGTTAAAATAATATTTTTTTAGCATAATGGTATGTTCGTGTTAGAATATTATGTTAATGTGCACTATGCCTTCCTACTTTAGTTCTACCACTTGTCTTAGTTTTGATTGAGTTGGGTTATATGTCATGACACTTGAAGTGTAGATTATAACACTTGTCAAATCTCACTCATAGGCTTCATGCCTATATGTTGTACCATATTTAATCTTACTCATAGGCTTCATGCCTATATATTGTAACATATTTTTTCAATACAATAAGTACCTTATTATTCAGTCCCAACATTTGGCATCAGAACGGTGAGATCTGCCTGTGGGATTGGTCTATGGAGTCAGGGAGTATGCTCTCCACTCATTGAGTGGATCAAAAACCAGAAACACCATAACTTAATAGATAAGACGACAATCCTCGCCATCCGAGAACATGTTTTTTTTATGAGAGCCTAAGTTAAAGGGGGAAAGAGTTTCTTTTTATGAGCTTTAGAATCTGTGAATCTGTTGCCCTGGATATAGCACTAGTAGTGCCTGAAGATCGATTGATATGGTATCTTCTCTAATGCAATGCAGAAGAGAATCCTGGTGAAAATCCTAGATCTGAAGATGTGGAGGCCGATTATATTTTTTTAGATCTATAATCCCTAGCAAATGGCCTGAATTTCAACAGGTTTCAATATTGATCTGCACAGGTGTTTGGGCATGGTTGGTTGCTGCATTTGATGAATCACGACAAGGGTTTGAACAATTATAGTTGTGCAGTGTTGAGAGATTGATCAAGAAGGAGATGGTCACGAAGAGACCAAACTAATGATCTAATGACGAATGTGTTCATGATGAAATGATTTTAAAAATTTAATGTGAGACGAAGAAAGTGAATTTGCTAGTAGCTCTCTAGAAAAGGAAAAATCAAACTGCTACAGACCAACACAAGATTGGCTGTATATCTTTTTAGAACTCTTAAAATCTACCACAGTGCGATTCTGGCCAAATTTTTAAAACACTTCAGACTTAGATCGTTCTCCACGCGGCTATCAGAGTATTTTTTTTCAAGACGGCTTGGGATAAGGCAGAGATCGTTCGTAACATTTTCTCTCTTTCACGGTGAAAATAGAACATAAATGATTTAATATACCTTTTTTGAGTACAATGCCTATAACTAGAAATTTCCAAGGTGGTGTTTGTACTGAATACAAAAATTGAAACTGGCATTTTTTTTACTCTGTAATCGCTGATGTTTGAAGTTTTCTACAGATGATATTAGTTTTGACCTATAATTGATTATTGGAAATGACATTCTTTCACTCATTGGCAGACAAATTACTCATATACGAATGATTTGCAATCCGAAAATATATTTGCATTCCTTGTCTGGCATATTTTTTTTTAGGAATGCGGCTGTACAAGAGCTACCGAAAGGAAGGACACCACGTCCAAGATCTAAGGAGTTGTAGAGATGGTTATATAAAGCCCCAAAATATAGTCGAAGCAGTCAAAACCGATGCATGTGAAATCAAGTACCAGTTTGTTTTTCCTAGAAATCATCATTCACCGTCGTAAAAGAATACTGTTGTGTAGGGCTAATTTCTGGCTTCACATTGGTTTTAAGCACCGTCGTGAACCACTAGAAAATCATACTTGTTTTAGTGTAATCCCATTGATGCTAGGTTTTCTTGGCTTAAAGCACGTGTTTCCTACCTATTTGAGAGGGTCCCCAATTGAGGCCACGTGTGCTTCACAATTTTTTTTAGGAGTTTTCTATTGTGAGAGTTTTAAAGAAGTTTGAAAAGTTTGTTAGTCTGGAATTTTTTTTCTACTGTGTGAGCAGTAAAAATAGATCTGTAGATCTGTGATGTTGCGACGATGGGGGAGATTTTTTTACGTCCATTTAGGATAGTTTGGCTATTTTTTCCTCGGATAGTTTGGCTATTTTTCCTCCATGGCTGTGTTATTTTTTTTGGAATTCAAAACCACATTGACCTTTGCAGTTTTTGAAATAAAAAATAGAGCATATGCTAAATAAACACAAAATAAAAACTGCAAGAAGAAATATGAACAACAGATAAAAGGAGGACTCAATAAATACAGAGAAACATATATTTATTCAGAGGAACTCTGCAATGTCATGTTACATACATACAATTCTCTTTTATAATCACAAAATGGGAGGAATCTCTAATTTTCCCACCCAAACAACCTTCTAGAATTTTCTAGGGTTTACTAGTCTTCTGGAATCTTCCAGGTCATACTAAAAAACATAAATTCCACAAAAAAAGGGTTTCCATGAACTTTCCAGAAGATTCTCCAAAAAAGGGGTTTCCATGAACTTTCCAGAAGGTTCCATCATTAAACAGGAAAATCATGCAGCACCTGCACATTATAACAAACTCCCACTTGATGCAGGATTTTTCTAGAATCTTTTATCCCAATCTCATTGCTGTAAAATTGGTGCTTTTGAACTGTGACAACCTTAGTAAGTGCATCTGTTGCATTCTCTTGAGTTTTGCATTTGATCAGGTTGATCATTCCACACTCCACCATATCACGCACAAAATGATATTTCACTACAATGTGTTTTGTCCTTTCATGGAATGATGAAGAATATGCAAGTGCTATTGCACTTTGGCTGTCACATTTTATTCCAACATATTCTTGGTTCAAATGCAAACCTTTGCACAACCTCATCAACCAAACAACTTCTTTTGCAGCATCAGTTGCAGTAATATATTCAACTTCAACACTTGACAAAGCTACAACAATTTACTTTTTACTCCTCCAACTCACTGCACCACCATACAAAGTGAAGACATATCCTCCTGTTGACTTACGGTTGTCCAAGTCACCTACCCAATCTGCATCTACATGTCCCTGCAAACAAAACTCTTCATTCTTCTTGGGAAGATAACACAAAACATGATCTTTAGTACCCTGTAAATATCTGAAAATTCTTTTTACAATAGTCCAATGTTCCTTTCCAGGATTGGACATATATCTGCTGACCATACCAACTGCATGAGCAATATCAGACCTGGTACATACCATTGCATACATCAGTGAGCCCACAACCTCTGCATATGGAATTTTCTTCATCCTCTCCTTTTCTTCAGTTGTAGTTGGACATATTTTTGTAGATAATTTAACTCCAGGCTGCAAAGGAGTTTTGGTAGGTTTACTATCTTGCATTCCAAATTCTTTCAAAATCTGGTTAATGTAATCCTTTTGGGAAAGCCATAATTGTTTGCTCTTGCGATCTCTGACAATATCAATGCCCAAGCAATGGCGTGCTTGACCCAAGTCCTTCATATCAAAGTTCTTTGACAATAACTCCTTAGTTTTTGAAATCAATTGCTTATTATTTCCAATCAGGAGGATGTCATCCACATACAAAACCAAAATTACAAAAATTTTACTTTTGTTTTGTAATACACACATGGATCTATAGGGTTACGAAAAAATCCAATCTGCAACACATAATTGTCAAAATTTTGGTACCATTCTCTAGGAGACTGCTTCAATCCATAGAGAGATTTTTTCAACCTACAAACAACACCTGCACCTCCTACTTCAAAACCTTTAGGCTGCTACATGTATATTTCCTCCTTCAAATCTCCATGTAGGAATGCAGTTTTAACATCCATTTGTTCAACTTCTAAATCAAAAGCAGCAACATATGCAAGCAAAAGTCTAATAGAAGATAACTTCACAGTGGGAGCATAAGTTTGATGAAAATCAATACCTAGGATCTGAGAGAACCCTTTTGCAACCAATCTGGCCTTGTATCTTTCCATAGACCCATCAGGCCTTAACTTCTTTCTGAACACCCATTTGCTGCCTACTATCTTTCTCCCAACAGGTTGTTGAACTAAATCCCATGCATGGTTCTTCTTCATTGAATCCATTTCTTCCTGCATGGCCTTCTTCCAATGCTCTTTCTCTGGACTGTTCATGGCATCTTCAAATGTGAGAGGATCATCACCAGCAATTGTAAATCCACAAAAATAATCTTGAAGCCTGTTGGGAAGATGTTTCTCTCTTCTAGTTCTTCTAGGCTGCTCCACTGATTCTTGGACCTCTTCTCTACAAGGTGGATAATCAGGCTGCATTATTTTTTGATCCTCTTGATGCACCTCTTCAGGCATATAAGCAGGCAAATCTTCACCAGGTCTTTGTAGGCTGGAAACTCTATCTAAAATATCAAAAGATATTGTTTCTTGAGGCTGATAGGGCTGAGCATGTGCTTCATTTGAAGGTTGACCTGACATAGTGCATTCATGCACACTAACCTTCTCTTTCAACTATTGTTGTGATTCATGTTGTTGAATATCTCCAGCTGTCTTAATTTCCTTAAAAATCACATCTCTGCTGAAAACACTTCTATGTTCATCCGGAATCCATAATTTATATCCTTTTGTTCCAACAACTTCTCCATAACCAACAAGAATGCATTTCTTAGATTTTTCATCCAATTTTTTCCTCTTTTCAGTAGGAATGTGCATAAAGGCCTCACAACCAAAAACCCTCAGGTGAGAGATAGATGGTTTTCTCCCACTCCAAGCCTCTTCTGGTGTCTTGTCACTCAAAGCAGTGCATGGTGACAAATTAACCAAATAGTTGGTAGTTGAAATTGCTTCAGCCCAAAACCCTTTATTGAGCTTTGCATCTGATAACATGCTCCTCATCTTCTCCAACAATGTTCTATTCATTCTCTCTGCTACTCCATTATGTTGAGGAGAATAAGGTGTAGTATTTTGTCTAAAGATGCCTTTCTGCCTGCAAAACTCTTCAAATTCAGTAGAACAATATTCTCCTCCATTGTCACTATGCAATATCTTAAGTTGCCTGCCTATCTGCCTTTCTACATTAGCAACAAACCTTTTAAAATGATCAAGTATGTCACTCTTTTTCTTCAAAAATATAGTCCATACTTTTTTGCTATGATCATCAATAAAAGTGGTAAAATATAGAGCACCACCAATAGATGGAGTATCCATAGGACCACAAATATCTGTATGAACAAGATCCAAAATAGATTTAGCTCTATGTGGGTGAGGAGAGAAGCTTACCCTTTTTTGTTTGCCCATCACATAGGATTCACAAAAGCTGAGAGTGTTGGAGCTGATATCCTTGAGGCCATACACCATACCTTTGTTGACCAACTACTTCAAGCTGGTTTCTCCCAGATGACCAAGTCTTCTGTGCCAAAGAAGACAATCTCCAACATCTGCTTCATCATTTTTCTCAGTTGCATTGCAATGGCTTTTCTCACAAGGGCTGACATCCAATTTGAACAAAGTTCCTTTCTTCTTTCCTTTTGCAAGCACCAGTGCACCTCTGGTGAGCTTGCATCCTTCATCTGAGAAGGTAACTGTTACTCCTTTTTCAGCCAACTGTCCAACTGAGAGAATATTTCTTCTCAACTAAGGGACATATCTAACTTTTTGTAAATACTTGACTTTTCCACTTGAATCCCTCATAGGAACTGTACCTTCTCCTTCTACATCACAAAATGCATTATCACCCATATAAAATTTTACACCATTTACCTCTTTATAGTTGACAAACCACTCACGGTGTGGTGTCATGTGGAAAGAGGCTCCTGAATCTATAATCCAGTCTTTAGGACACACTTCAGTTGATAGACAAGAAGAAGCAAGAAACATGGAGTTTTCATCTGCAACTTTCTCAACTGTCTCTTCTTCTGCTACCTTTTCAGTTTTCTTCTTCAACAAGGGACAATGAAACTTGATATGCCCCTTTTTGTGATAGTAGTAGCATTCCACATTGCTAAAATTTTTCTTTCCTATGCTGGATGATCTGCCTCTGCCTCTAGACTTGCTTCTCCCACTGGATCTACCTTTTCCTCTTTCCTTTGAGCGTCCACGTGCTAAATAGGCCTCTGAAGTGGATGCTTCACTAGCAGATATCCTTCTTGTCTCCTCATTCAACAACTAGCTAACCACTGACTCCATCTGCAACTTGTCAGAAGCAACACTTATGGTAGTAATAAGATTCTCCCATGAGTCTGGCATGTTGATTAACAATGCCAGAAACTGATCTTCATCACTCCATTTATCACCAATGGAGTTTAGCTGCTTCATTAGCATATTAAAATCATTCAAGTGGTCTGAGAACTTACCACTCTCCTTCATCTTGAGATTTGCTAGCTTCTTCCACAACATTAACTTGTTCACTATTGACTTGGAAGCGTAGATGCTCTCCAACTTTTTCCACATATCTTGAGCAGACTATGCTTCTGTCACATTTAAAATCATAGAGTCTACTAAACTTAGTCTAATAAGGGCCATTGCTTTTCTATCCATCTTATTAAACTCCTCTTGTGCCATCCTAGTGGGCTTTCCACTAACTACAACCCACAAGTCCCTTTCCACCAGTAAGTCCTCCATTTTGATCTTCCACAATGTGAAGTTCGATCCATTGAACTTCTCAATCTCCAGTTTGTTGCTCATTTTTTGTGAATCGTTCTCTACTCCCACTCAAATTGTGAACCAATGCACAAACCCTCAGGAGCACTCCAAAATAAAGACACAACAACCAATGTTGCAGAGAGGGAGAGCACAATTCACTACCAAAGCATATACAACTGCCTCTCTTCCACTATAGTGCTCTGATACCATGAAAAGAAAAACAGAGCATATGCTAAACAAACACAAAATAAAAACTGCAAGCAAAAATATGAACAACAGATGAAAGGAGGACTCAATAAATACAGAGAAACATATATTTATTCAGAGGAACTCTGCAATGCCATATTACATACATACAATTCTCTTTTATAATCACAAAATAAGAGGAACCCACAACCTTATATAATTTTCTAGGAGGGCGATGTGCCCCTTCAGAGGATATCAAAAGGGCGTACAAAAATTTGCCATGGCGCTTTCACCCAGACACTATGACTTCTCATGCCAAAGAATAAAGTACAAAGCTATTTTCGCAAATACACGATGCTTATGTGATTCTTTCGGATCCCGCGGCCCGCGCCCAGTATGACCGTCAGCTGTGCAACCGGATTTCGTTTCCTATTGGTGCTCGCGGTCGCAATCGGGCACCTACTTACAGAAATGTTTATAATAGAAAAAAGGTAAGAAGTTGGGAAACGGACCAATGCTAGTAATTAGAAGAGCCGAGGAGAAGACTTGATTGTTATCTGGTGTTCGAAGATGCAGCTACGAATGAAGGTCAGTCGGGAAAGATAAAGAGTGGGGCATCGCTCGTATGTTCACCATGCAGCAAGATCCAAAAGAAAGGAAAGAGGAAAACGTTTGTTTGAAAAATTTATATCATTGTTCAAACCTTTATAGAAACAATTTCGAATAAATTTCTCCCTCTTTGTAATTTACATAAGTAGTTCAAAATAAGCAGTTCAAAATCAATTGTGTTGTGCATTGTTTTTGGTATATTGCAATGGATGTTCATTTATTTATACAATAATTTTATTAAACAATTTCAATGGTTGATTAGTCCCTTGTTTTAGTTTAAATATTTTAAATGTTTGCAATGGTTGTCTAGTAGGCTTTTTTAGTTTAATTATTTTTTGTTAATGTCAACTTTTTTAATAAAAAAATTGTTTACGGCATGACATGTATGACCTCTTTGCCTCCCACCCCTTGTCTGCCATTGTAGGAACGCCTCTCGGCATAATAATAATGGATTTCATTGTAGAAGGGCCACTTTAACCATGCAAGATGAGAGAAGATTGGGTGGAGGAGATATTATTTTTTTCAAAAAGGTGCTACTGGTGGATAATTTAATAGACACAATGGACCCATCGAGCACATCAAGAAGTGGGGAAACTAGTGTTACAAAGGTAAGAACAACAATCCTAGCTCTTTATTTATTAATAGGATGAATAAAATTAAAAATTAAAGGAAATGAATAGGTGGGATGGGTGAAATGGGATAGTATTAGGAAAACAAAAATGTGGGTGGGATGATGGATAAATGGTATTTTATGCTTTTCTTTCTCTTGCGTTATTATTTTTTTTATTGTTTTATTTTTTTTAATTTATATGAAATGGAGGTCGTATCAGGTCAATATGACTTCTTTTTGTGACTGTCTCAACTCGAGACAATTTTTTTTGGTGACTATCTCAACTTGAGATGATTTCATTTTGGGATTGTCTTATCTCGAGACGGTTTGCTTTTGTTATCGACTTAATGTGAGATATTTTTGGTTTTTCCTTTTTTTTTAATTGTGTTTTTATTTGTTATGATAGCTTGTTAGAGCTCGACACCAATTTATGAATACATTAAAGAATTCTTGTGACACATTATTTGGTGATGATTGGGTATGGTTGAAGGACATCAAACTTTAGCATACAACTCAGCTTGAGTTAGTTCATGTGGACCAAGCCTATCTAACAGCCTTGATAGATCAATGGGATAGTCAAACTGATACCTTCAATATACCCATGAGAGAGATAATTATTACACTAAATAACATCTATCAAATTCTTTAGGTCCCTATATAGGGAGAGTAGATTGTTACTACCATGATAGGTGAGAGGGATGTCATTCTATAGAGAGTATACCAAGAACCCTAGCAATATGTGGACTATAATGTTGACAGTGATGGGATGAGAGTAGGTACCAAAATTTTGACCAAACTATTGATAGCTATATAGGTAGTGCTTATGTCATTAATATCTAACTTTATTTTGCTAAAATCTTTAGGTATGAGGCTCCCCTAGAACTTGTTGGGCCTTATGATGGACTTAGTTTATGAGCCTAGGATCATGGTGTGGGTCCCCACTCTTCTTGCATAGCTATACAGGTAGTTGTATGAGATTTGCTAGTGAGGGCAACTAGAGTTAGGGTGTAGCTTACTCCTATGGATATGGCGATGGAAGCACTTTCAGGTGGATAGGCTCATTGGGTTACCTTGGAAGGCACATCGAGATATGAGGTACATGGAGATCCCATATATGATGAGGAACAGCCATGGCCAAGAGTGGTGGAGAACAGATCTAGAATTCAAGACAGGAAACAAAATAACAAGAGCCAAATTTCTTCTCCAATAGCTTAGGAAGAATTTTACAAAGAATATACAGCAATCTGTCGTTTGCCAACCCCCTCTCATTACAATCCATGGGTTTTTATCGAGGTCTCGATCCTCTGTGTTTTCAAACTTCCCACGATCTGCAATTGCCACCTGGAATAATATTGGAAAGTTGCATTGATGAGACTCTGGTGAGGTGCACGACTGGCTGCCATACCCAACAAAATCTTCTTCTCGATCTGCTGCTTGCTATTAGTTGCTATAAACGCGTCTCTAGATATCCTGCGCGAGTGGCCAACATGCCTGTTGGAATATTCCTCTAAAATTACTGCTTCACTGCCGCTAACTTGCCACGCATGAAGGGATGCCTTTATGAAAGCTTGGAGTGCATGTTTTTTTGTTTGGTCATGATATCGCGACATGTCACGATATCGTGACATTCCTTCCTTCTTTTCTTCTCGCTTCCACTTCGGTTGCGATATCGCGACATGTCATGATATCACGATGTTTTTCTATTTCATTGTCGTTCTTCAGTTTCGATCATGAAATCACGACATGTCACGATTTCATGACCTTTCATTCTCCGTGCCTTTGCTCCCTGCGTTGGTCACAAAATCATGACATGTCACGATTTTGCGACCTTTGGTCTTTCGCGCCTTTGCCTGTCACGATTTCGCGACCTTGTGTATTCTGGCATTTGCTTCCCTGCCTTGGGTCGTGATTTCGCGACCTTGTGTCTTTCGACCTTTGCTTCCCTGCCTTGGGTCACAATTTCGTGACCTTGTGTCTTCCGGCCTTTGCTTCCCTACCTTGGGTCACGATTTCGCGACCTTGTGTCTTCCGGCTTTTGTTTCCCTGCCTTGGGTCACAATTTTGCAACATTCTGTCCATTGCTTCCCTATCTCCTATTTTGGTCGCGATATCGTGACACTTTTTGTGTTGCGATATCACGACACATATTTTTCTTTGCAACACTTAGAAAAAAAATAACAACAAAAAGTTTGGTTGATGCTCGATTGCTTTGCTGCCCTCGGATGCTCCTGCATCAGACACCCGGGGTGGATTGAGAAGTGATCCTCACTTTTGATCTTTGAGAGGGAGACCCAGGCGCTCAACCTCTATTTTCGACAACCAAGTTGCATCTTCTATAGGTCTGCCCTTCCACTTGATAAAATATTCAAAATATTGTTTGTTCCTTGTGCTTCTGCCTTCACGAGTATCTAATATTTCCTCGATCTCGTCTGTGGTTGGGTTAGACGCTAGAATGCTCCACAATTCTGTATTTGGTGCCTCTGTACTATCTCCTTCATGGTATTCCACTAAATCTGATATGTTAAAAACAGGTGAAATGTCAAGCCCACTTGGCAATTCCACTTCATATGCATTGCCTGAATCCCGTTTTCCTAGTATTCTGCATGGCCCAAACTTCTTCATCTTCAACTTGTTATAACTACCACTAGCATCACAGTCTACCTGAAATACTTTGTTAAAGTCTGTAAGTGCCAAAATAGGCTATTCTGTGACCTTTTTATTTAATGCATCAAAGCTCCTTTCTGCCCCTAAGGTCCACTTAAATTATTTTTTATCCCCTCTCATTGTTTCTGTGAGGGGTGCACAAATGCTGCTGAAATTTCTAATGAATTTTCTATAAAAGCTGGCTAGACCATGAAATGATCTTACCTCTGTTGTGCTTCTCGAGGTAGGCTATTCGATGATAGCTCTCACCTTTTCTGGGTCCATTTTTAGACCTTCTTCTGAGATGATAAATCCTAGGTACACTAACTCCTTTACAAAATTACACTTTTTTAGATTTATTAATAACTGCTCCTCCCGTAGCTTCTCAAAAACCCTTCTGATGTGCATCAGGTGCTCCTCCAAGGTTTTGCTAAATATTAATATGTCATTCATCAGCCACATGAAGGTACTTGGTGCATTGGATAGCCCAAATGGCATGACCAGCCATTCATACAAACCCTCTCTGGTCTTGAAGGTTGTCTTCCACTCATCCCCTTCTCTGACACGGATCTGATGGTAACCACTCTTGAGATCAATCTTGGTGAAGTACTTGGCTCCACTCAAACAAGTCCATTATGTCATCCATTCTTGGCAATGGAAATCTATATTTTATTGTGATCTTGTTGATGGCTCGAGAGTCTGTACACATTCTCCACTCTCCATATTTCTTTGGCGCTAGCACTGCAGGTACTACGCATGGACTTAAGCTTTCTCGAATCAGTCCCTTCTCCAGCAACTCCTGGACCTGCCTGTTTAGCTCTCCAGTTTCTACAGGCGTCATTCTATGTGTAGCTTTATTGGGCAAGCTTGATCCTGGCACCAAATCGATATGGTGACTGATCTTCCTTACTGGGGGTAAACCCTCAGGCACATTATCAGATATAATATCTAGAAATTCCTCCAATAGATCTAGGACCTCTGTTGGGGTATTTTTGCATTCTGTATCCCTGACTCTAGGAATCAATGCATAACACATATGTTCATGTTTTAAATCATCTAAAAATTTTCTCCCGTCAACCAAGCAAATTCTGGCACTGCCACATACCTTTTCTTCCACCTCCTTCAGGGGTTTTAGCTTATGACGCGTTCCATTCTTTGTTACATAATAGGTGTTGGCACGGCCATAATGAATCACACACCTGTCAAACTGCCATGGCCTTCCCAACAGCAAATGGCACGCATCCATGGGTAGAATGTCGCACAGGACCTCATCACGGTAATTCCCAATACTAAATTTTACCAAGCACTATTCATTGACCAAAACCTTATGGTCTTTCTGCAACCACGCGATCCGATATGGATGCGGGTGTCTCTTCCTCTCCAGTTGTAGATTTGTAACCATTCCCTCTGAAACCAGGTTATCCGTGCTATCATTGTCAATAATAATATTTCAAATCTTACCCGTGCATTTACACCTTGTGCGAAATAAGCTTTTCCTTTGATTTGTGGCCCCCTCTTCATTTAGAAGGACTCTTCTCGCAATCATTACTTCTCCTCTCTCAACTTCTTCAGAATGCTCAGATCCAGCATCTTCATCAGCGACTGTGACTTTGGCATTTCCTTTCGACCTCCTATTATTCCTTTCTCGTTGTTGTGGACACTCGTATTGGTCATGTACCTCTTCTCCACATTGGAAACAAGTTCCATGGAATATTCCTCTTCCCTGGCCACGTCCAGCTCTGCCCCTTCCCCCTCGATAATAATTATTCTGATTATGGGGACGGTAGGTATTTTCTCTCCTTTGTTCCTGATTGCTGCTTCCTTCTCCATTCTTCTGAGAATCTTCATTCCTTCTTCCACTGGTCCTTCTGCCGGTTCTTCCACCACGACCTCTTCCTCTTTTCTTGTTCTCAAACCTCCTATTGAGCTTTTCTTCAACCTTTAGGGCAAATTTGTAAGCGTCCTCTATTGTGGTCATCCAGACCAGACTTAATTCTTCTTGAATACTTGCTCATAACCCATTAATGTAATGAGCTACCTTCTCCTTGTTGGCCTCTGAGTGGCCTGTTCTAATCATAATCTTATGAAACTCTTTTGTGTATTCTTTTACAGACTTACTTGATTGCCTCAACCCTTGCATTTTCTTTAGCAGGTCTAGCTCATAATCACCAGAGATGAACTGCCTCTTTAGATTTTTTGCCATTCGTTCCCATTTTATTATTCTCTCTTTTCCTCTTTTATTTCGCTCCAGCTGCACTCCCTTCCACCAAATGCTGGCATAACATTTCAGTTTGGTCTTTGCGAATCTGACCCTATCAGGATCCTCAACCTCCTCATACTCAAAGTACTCTTCCAGATCGTTGATCCAGTCGATCAATTCCTCTGGATCAAGGTTCCCGAAATACGTGGAAACCTCCATCTTTGGCCTCTTCCCAATCTGGGATATGGCTTTGTACAGTCTAGCTTGAGCAGGATCTACTACTTCTTCTTCTTCTTCTTCACGATGGCCTTCTTCTTTGTCATCTTCCTCTTAACTACATTCATCTCTTCTTGGTTCCAATCTTCTATGCATTTCTTCTTGCTAGGCTTGCATTTGCCGCTGCAAAGCTCGGACATCTTCCACTGCTGCCATGCCTCTCCCACCAACAAGGTTTCTTATTGGAGGCATTATGTTCACCCAATCACAAGCCCTTCCATAGATCCTAGTGTAACTGCCTCACGTCCGGCGATCTGTTACACACTCAGGAACTTCCGGCTTTGATACCACTTGGTGGAGAATAGATCTAGAATTCAAGACAGAAAACAAAATAACAAGAGCCAAATTTCTTCTCCAATAGCTTAGGAAGAATTTTACAAAGAATATATAGCAATCTGCCATTTTCCAACCCCCTCTCATTACAATCCATGGGTTTTTATCGAGGTCACGATCCTCTGTGTTTTCAAACTTCCCATGATCTGCAATTGCCACCTGGAACAATATTGGAAAGTTGCATTTATGAGACTCTAGGTGAGGTGCGTGACTGGCTGCCATACCCAACGAAATATTCTTCTCGATTTGCTGCTTGTTTTTAGTTGCTATAAATGCATCTCTAGATATCCTACGCGAGTGGCCAACATGCCTGTTGGAATCTTCCTCTGAAACTGCTGCTTCACTGCCGCTAACTTGTCGCGCACAAAGGGACGCCTTTATGAAAGCTTGGAGTGCATGTTTTTCTGTTTGGTCGCGATATCGTGACATGTCACGATATTGCAACATTCCTTCCTTCTTGTCTTCTCACTTCCACTTCGGTCACAATATCGCAACATGTCACGATATCGCGACGTTTTTCTATTTCGTCACCGTTCTTCAGTTTCGGTCGTGAAATAGCGACATGTCACGATTTCATGACCTTCCGTTCTCCATGCCTTTGCTCCCTGCATTGGTCACGAAATCGTGACATGTCATGATTTTGTGACCTTCGGTCTTCCGCGCCTTTGCCTTCCCTACTTCGATCGCGATTTCGTGACCTTGTGTCTTTCGGCGTTTGCTTCCCTGCCTTAGGTCACGATTTCGCAACCTTGTGTCTTTCGACCTTTGCTTCCCTGCCTTGGGTCACGATTTCATGACCTTGTGTCTTCCGACCTTTGCTTCCCTACCTTGGGTCACGATTTTGCGACATGTCATGAAATCACGACATGTCACGATTTTGCGACCTTGTGTCTTCCGACCTTTGTTTCCCTGCCTTGGGTTGCAATTTCGCGACATTCTATCTACTGCTTCCCTATCTCCTATTTTGGTCGCGATATCGCAACACTTTTTGTGTCGCGATATCGCGACACATATTTTTCTTTGCAACACTTAGAAAAAAAATAACAACAAAAAGTTTGGTTGATGCTCGATTGCTTTGCTGCCCTCGAATGCTCCTGCATCAAAGAGCATGATAAGAGACATCTATTTTAAGGTATCTTGTAGCACTACATAGATGCATGGATAGGATTACATCCATTACAGGTTATATGGAGACCATGGTAGGGAGGGCCAACCTAGACTAACGATGTTGAGAACCTAAGATGAGTGCATTGGTTGGTTAGTCGGCTATTTTAGTTTAAATATTTTAAATTTTTGCAATGGTTGGTTAGTCGGTTGTTTTAGTTTAAATATTTTTGTTAATGTATGTTTTCTTAATAAAAAAAATTGTTTATGACATGACATGTATGACCTCTTTGCCTCCCACCCCCATTTTCTGCCATTGTAGGAACCATGTATGACCTCTTTGCCTCCCACCCCCTTGTCTGCCATTGTAGGAATGCCTCTCGATGTAATAATAATGGATTTCATTATAAAAGGGCCACTTTAACCATGCGAGATGAGAGAAGAGTGATATTGGGAGGAGGAGATATTATTTTTTGCAAAAAGGTGCTACTGGTGGATAATTTAATAGACACAATGGACCCTTCGATCACATCAAGAAGTGGGCCAACTAGTGTTACAAAGGTAAGAACAACAATCCTAGATCTTTATGTATTAATGGGATGAATAAAATTAAAAATTAAAGGAAATGAGTAGGTGGGATGGGTGAAATGGGGTAGTATTAGGAAAATTAAAATGTGGGTGGGGTGATGGGTAAATGGTATTTTATGCTTTTCTTTCTCTCCTCTTGCCTTATTATTATTTTTGTTATTGTTTTATTTTTTCTTAATTTATATGAAATGGAGGTCATATCAAGTCAATATGACTTCTTTTTGTGACTATCTCGACTCGATACAATCTTCTTTGGTGACTCTCAAATTGAGATGATTTCATTTTAGGATTGTCTCATCTCGAGATGGTTTTCTTTTGTTATCACCTCAATGTGAGACAATTTTGGTTTTTCCTTTTTTTTTTTAATTGTGTTTTTATTTGTTGTAATAGCTTGTTAGAGCTCGACACCAATTTATTAATATATTAAAGAATTCTTATGACACATTATTTGGTGATGATTGGGTATGGTTGAAGGACATAAAACATTAGCATACAACTCAGCTTGAGTCAGTTCATGTATACCAAGCCTATCTAACAGTCTTGATAGATCAATGGGATAGTCAAACTGATACCTTCGATATACCCATGAAAGAGATAATTATTACACTAAAGAACATTTGTAAAATTCTATAGGTCCCTATATAGGGAGAGTATATTGTTACTACCATGATAGGTGAGAGGGAGGTCATTCTATAGAGAGTATACCAAGAACACTAGCAAGATGTGGACTATAATGTTGACAGTGATGGGATGAGAGTAGGTACCAGAATTTTGACAAAACTATTGATAGCTAGATATGTAGTGCTTATGTCATTAATATCTAAATTTATTTTGATAAAATATTTAGGCATGAATCTCCCCTAGAACTTGTTGGGCCATGTGATGGACTTGGTTTATGAGCCTATGATCATGGTGTGGGGCCCCACTCTTCTTGCATATCTATACAGGTAGTTGTATGATATTTGCTAGTGAGGGCAACTAGAGTTAGGTTGTAGCTTCCTCCTATGGATATGGTGATGGAAGAAATTTCAGGTGGATAGGCTCATTGGGTTACCCTGGAAGGCGCATCGAGATATGAGGTACATGGAGATCCCATATATGATGAGGAAGAGCCATGGCCAAGAGCAGGGTAAGATACATCTATTTTAAGGTATCTTGTAGCACTACATAGATGCATGGATAGGATTACATCCAGTACATGTTATATGGAGACCATGGTAGGGAGGGTTGACCTAGACTAAGGAGGTTGAGAACCTAAGATGACTGTAATGAGGTAGGTGGATGACTCTTCACCATGGGATAGTGAATAAGTAGTTTTAGTACTCATGAGTGACCCAAAAATTTAGTGTTATCTAGGGTGTTCCTGAGGCTACAATGGTGTACTAATGGAAGGGTAGCAAAACCTAGCTAGAATGGCCATGAGATAAACCTATAAGAGATGAGGTGAGTGAGGACCTAATAGATGCAAACATAAAGGATCCTAGAACTACATCTAATTATTAAACCTAGTGGATAGCCCAATAGTTTTAGGGTGGAGTAATAGTTAGAGTAGAGGAGGTGACTAGCACAATGGAGGATCTATCACAATGATGAGTATGTCACCAAGTGGAGAGAAATGTGGGGGGGTCATAGATATCTATAGATGGTACAAAGACACCTATGAGGAGAAATGGGGGTGATGAGGTAGATGAGGATGACCCATATTTATAGATCTGAAAGCACGACGAACAGTCACCAAGAGGGAATTGCAAGTGGAACAGTCGGGAAATTCCTCACAGATTTGTATTCGCTCTGGGGTGGGACGAATAAACCTGCAATAAATTGTTAGAAAGCACCCTCTTCAATGTCCTATCCAAGAATCTCCAAATGATCTACAAAGTTGGGGTTAGCTAAAAGGGGGTATTTTGGGAAGACCCAGAAGGTCAGATTTCTCCAATTTGGCCTCTATCACCCATATTTTGATGGTGCCATCTACAGGTTAGTAAAGGCGGGAAATGATAAAAACATGGTCAAAAATGCTCAGAATGAAGTGAAATTTAAACTACAGCCTATTTAAATAACCTAGAATAAGATGCAAAAATAAAATAAAGGAAATATGCCATAGATTTCTAATCACTCTGGGGTGGGGTGTTTAGAACTACGACAACTTGGGGGCGCCCGGGGCAGGACGCCCACCGTTTGGGACTTTGTTTCGGCACCAATCCACTTGGGATGGGTCCAAAACCTCTTATGGGGTGTTTTCAGAAATTTTGTGGGATATTGTGGCCAAATTTTTGGGTTTGGGCTCCATATTTGTGCTTCCAATAATCACCCAATAACCTCCCTCCAAAAGAGAGATCAAGGATGTGAAAGGCACAAATCAAAAAGGTGTGTGTATGGATGTAAAATGGCAGCACTTCATTGCTCAAAATGCTCCCTCTCTTCTCTTTTTTTTTGGGTGAGAAGTCTCACCAATTTATAGACCTAGGGTCTCTTTGTTTAAATGTGCATGCGAGGGCACCACTTGAGTTGCATGTCCTATTTTGAGAGAATAGATTATTCCCTGATTTAGAGTCTCCTTGCATGAGGCCTCCAAAATCAAAGACATGCATGAATGAAGTCTCTCTCCTTGATTTGAAGTTATTCCTCTCAATTGCATGTCTTGAAGTTGCAGTTAACTAGCGGACTTGTCGAGGTTTGACTTTTTGCCAGTCAAACCTTCTATTCGCCTCACCCTAGGGTGAATGCTACTAATCATCCCTGGGTGGGATGAATACCAGTTTGTAATCATCCCAGGGTGGGACGAGTAGGGAGCAAAGTGCCAAAAATGTGCCAAATTGACCTCTGACCTTCCAAACTACTTTTGGGAGTGGTTAGGACCACTTTTTAACCTCTGGGGGCTACCCTGGGGGCTGTGTGTGTCAATGTGATCGGTGCTTGTTGTCACATAATCGGATTGGTGTTGTTTTGGTGTCTACAGATGCCCCTTTTTGGGAAGCATTGTGCAAGGTGCAACGTTGAGCAAAAATAGATAACCAAAGCATTAATGATTAGGGTTTCTCAGTAACCTAACCAACTCTTGATGCCCCAAGTATGGAAAGGGCATGCATTCTTGAATCCTTGCTTCTGACGAGCTAAGGAGCTTAATTCAAGTGTTAACATTTTTCGGTGAGGTGTTACTTGATCTTGGACATTGTTCAGTCATGAATAGGAAAAGGGCGCAACCTTTTGTCTATGGGAACCTTGAGTTCATGATTCATGAATGCCAAGTGTTTGATCATCTTGTGATTATTGCTTGTTTTCTACCCCAAGCAGGAGCGTGATTGTCTTTGTCAATGATCCTTTGAATGCATGTCATTTCCTTGATTGGGTGTGTTTTTGTTGATTGGTGACTAAGTGTGACTACCCCCTCAAGCGACGAATCGATGAGGGAATGACCGACATGAGAAAAGTGACGAGTCGCTTGACCCAATATGACTTAGGTAAGGGTGCCTTCAGTTGTTTTCCGTTGAATGCTTAAGCAGTTTTCGAACATTATGACCTATTTTTGGTGGGTTTTAACCCTTTTGGTGACGCTTTTTGGAGTTGAAATTGTCCAAAATTCCCGATGCAGTCCGGGATGGATGGGGACCGGCCAGCCTATGGTAGCCTTCTTAGGGGATAGGATGAGTGAGATTTGTAACCCACATCTATTTTGGATGCCAAGAAGCCCCTTTGTTTTTGTTTTTTTGGTTGGGTTTTGACCCTTTTTGTGACGTCATTTGGGGATGAAATTCTCGAAAATCCATCCTCCCGTGGAGCGGTCCGGATATGGTAGCCTTCTTAGGGAGTAGTATAGTGAGGATTTGTGACCCCGATGTCTATTTTGTATGCCTGGAATGTCAAGTGCAAAAGCACTCTCATTGGACAGTTTTATTGCTTGTTTTTGGTGCATTTTGTGCAGTTTTTGTTGTTTTTGAAATTTTTGCTCTGTAATCATCCCTGGGTGGGATGAATACCTATTTAGTAATCTTCCCATGGTGGGACGAGTGCTAACCAGAGCACTCATCCTAGGGAGGAATGATTACAGGCTCAAAAAGCCTATTTAAGGGCCAAAACTGGGTTTTGGGCTCATTTGCATTTGTTTTTCCTGGCGATTTGGAGCTCTAGGAGGAGGAGGTCAATCCTGCGAAGTGAAACACTGCCAAATTATTCTGCCACCATGAGTTCACGGACCGGATCATCAAGCGATGGAGCCGAAGCGAGACCAGTGAGTGTTCTTCCTCTTTATTGTTTGTTTGTTACAGTTTATGAAAACGCAAGTTAGTTGTTTTTGTCTTTGTGTTTTGTTTTTAATTTAAAACATGTGGATTGGACTTTTGTGATAAACTAAATGAAACCCTAGTCTAAAAATCAAAACTTAACTTAAAACTTAGGTTAACCCTAGTTAAACAAAGATCAAAAGTTAGTTTAAAACTTAGCTAAAAACTTAGTTTAAAACGTAACTTAAAAACTTAGCTTAACCCTAGTTTAACAAAAATTAAAACTTAGGTTAGAAACGTAGGGTAAAACTGAGCGTAAAACGTAGCTTTAACCCTAGTTATTTGTTGTGGTTTGTGTTTTTGTGTTTGTAATTGATCAGTTGACTTAGAGTTAAAAACCCTAGGATTGACAAATGATTTTTTTGATTTTTTGTTTGTTTTGAATTTATCAGTTGAGAGTTAAAAACCCTAGGATTGACAAATTATTTTTTGATTTTTTGTTTGTTTTAATTTATCAGGTTGAGAGTTAAAAACCCTAGAGAAAATTATTTTTTAGAAAACCTTGAAAAGTTTTATTTTGTTTTAATTTATCAGTTAGAGTTAAAACCCTAGGACTGACAAATTATTTTTTGATTTTTTTGTTTTTTTTAATTTATCAGTTAGAGTTAAAAACCCTAGAACTGAAAAATTATTTTTTGAATTTTTTTGTTTGTTTGTAATTTATCAGTTAGAGTTAAAAACCCTAGAATAGAAAATTGTTTTTGAATTTTTTTATTTGTTTGTAATTTATTAGTTTTAGAGTTAAAAACCCTAGGAATAGAGAAAATGATTTTTTGATTTTTTTGTTTGTTTTTAATTTATCAGTTAAAACCTAGAGAAAAATTTTTTTGAATTTTGTTAGTTGTACATTGTAGCATTGTATATTCATGTTTTGTGTACAGTTTTTCATGGTTTTAATGTTTTTGTGTTTTTTCTTTTGCAGGTTGTGAAGAGCCGGTACCGTGTGCCCACGGTTTTTATGAAAGCGCGGGAGGCGCTGACTTTGGTCGACTGGGAGTGGCTTGATGCCCTTGGGCTCAAGCAGGTGACTCGACTGGAGCCGTGGTCGGGGATCGGGCCTATCCGATGGCCCCGATCAACTTGTGGGATCCCCGGACCAATACCTTCCATCTCCCAATAGGGAGATGACAGTTACTTTGGAGGATGTCTATCAGATTCTGTGGATTTTGATAGATGGATTGCCGATCAGATGATGCCATGGGATCAGCGGACAACAGTGTTGACATGCTGCTTTGGGCATGGGGAGGAGATGGGTGTGGACAGCCCAATGGAGAGGGTAGAGGGTGACTGCCAGATTGGTGGCATATTGGTTTGATGGTGGCTAGAGAGGGGTGTGTTGGGAGTGAGGCACGCAGTACTGATGGGCCTCATTTCCAACATGTTGCTACCCGACTCTTCGGGCATGAGGTTCCCGTGGAACCTACTAGAGGTGGTGTTTCGGTTGGTGGAGTGTCCGACGGAGGCACCTATGATCATGAGATGGGGACAGACTCTGCTGGCATAGCTCTATGATGAGTTGTACGAGGTCCGCTACCGGAGGCAGAAGGGTATTGGATGTAGCTACTTGTTGCAGTGTTGGGCTTGGCAGCACATAGCGGTGGAGAGGCCGATGGGGTTGCCATGGATGACTCAGGAAGAGATGGTAGACCGAGAGATCGGATACGGGGCATTGTGGTAGAGATCTAAGGAGCAGGGTCAGAGTCGATGGTGGGCAGGTGTCGTAGGGCACTATGTCGATGCCTTCGCTCGGCTTACTCTAGGGAGGTGTTCGGTGCCCCTATCGGGACTGTCCAGCCTAGCCTGAGGCTGGAGAGTGGCTCCGATGGGTACGTAGGGGGTGGTGGCTGATTGGGCGTCATGGGATCGAGCAGGAGTTCTTCCCATATGGCCGGGTGACACGATAGTTTGGGGTGCGCCAGGGGTTTCCTGGTGAGCCCGTGGTCTATCGACATCGGGGGACGAGAGGACTCTAGCTTGGCCAGTCATTGCGTCGCTGGGTGAGGATTCAGATATAGTCATTGACATCCCGGATGTGGATGACATCGGGGTTACCACTGAGTATGACCAGTGGTGGACTTTGTGATGATGGCGAGGTGAGGGGCCTCTAGGGGGTGCAGAGGCGGTAGCAACAGGGGGTGATGCAGAGGCATTAGGGAGGGTGGGGGTTCCTTGAGGATGCGAACATGGTAGAGGTGGATGATTTTGGGGTTTTGGATCAACCGAAGATGTAGGACGTCCCGAAGCAGTGGGAGCCAGAGTAGGCTATTGTCTCAGATTTTCCTATGCCTCAGGCAGTTTTGGAGGACATGGAGGCAGGGTTGTGCATTGAGAATGCATGATTGGTGGGGCTGCTTCGAAGGTGGGATGAGGAGCTAGGGAGGCTCTATAGGAGAGGGATCTCTTGTAGACTTAGCTAGCAGAGCAGGAGAATGCATGGGCTGTACCATCGATAGGAGGGGGATACCGATGCTGCACGGGAGAGGGATCTTCTAGGAGAATGTGGCGATGTACATCGATGGGAGGTGGAGTGGTGTCGGCATCGGATGGATCTGGAGGGAGAGATCATCCACCTCGGGTGGGTACCTGAGCCCTCTAGAGGTGGGTCTTCACATCGAACGAGGGGCAGCGATACTGAGCAGTCAGCATCGTCTCATCGTAGGCGATTGGATGAGGGGGGCTAGTGGGCATGATGCGGGGGCGAGCAGCAGTCACCCTGAGAGGTCCCATAGGACCCACACCATGGGGGGTAGTTCCCGTCGCACCGATCCTGCGTGATCATGGTGGCCGACGCCCTAGGCTTGGGGGTTTTTGAGCTTTTGGTTTTGTTGCGAGGTCAGAGGACCGGTTCATTGTAGCCTATGGGCATTTTTGATGATATATATACAGATGACGTTCTTTGTGTTTATACACTTGTCATGGTTTGTTTTTCTGTTTATGCACAGTTATTTATGATGATGTATGCATGTGGTATTATGAATGCGATGTTTCTAATTATATGATGTATGCATATGGAATGAATGAAATGAGTTGTTGATAACTTGTCGATGGCACCATAGACTGTACAAGATTTACTAGCTTTCTGTACGTATGGGATGGCTTTGTGGAATGACTTTGCATGTGAGAACTTTGTTTTTGTATTTTTTGTATTTTCTGATGGGGATGGATGTAATGAAATGTACCAGTTGTTTTAAAATGTAGTTAAGCTTTTCTGAGATTCAGATATTTTAACTAACTAGCCAAGACTATACATTTATCTCGCAAGACTTTTGAACAAGGTATAAATTAGACTTGAGTTTGACCAAGTTATTTCACATCCCTGTGTGTGCAATTGAGTTCGTTTATGTGGTATTTGTCAGGATACCGCCAGTGCCAGATAGGCTATCAACCAAACCTATACTGAGGATCACCTAATTAGCTCCACTAACTCCATTGTTGTATTTAGTAAGATTAATCCACGGGACAATCTAAGGTACCATAAGCTAGCTCATCCACATGCAAACATTGGTCTGCTCACATGCAAAGCTAATGTGATAGACATATCGTCATGCGTTTAGGATATCGCCATTGCCAGGTAGGTTGTCCACCAAACCCGTAATGAGGATCACCTAGATGGTTGTTTGAATGCTGAGAATTCCAGGGATTCAAGTTCAGGATTTTTATTTGCTCAATGTGTTAGGATACTTGCTCGTATACATAGTGATGAAAATCACTGTTTATTTTTCTTTTTTTTTTTCTTTTTGAGCAAGGATTTTGAATAGTGGTGATAACCACTGTTATGTGATTTTGCATTTTGAGCTTCGTAAGGTTGAGCTTGTAGGTTTTTGGCTTGTGAATGGCATTGATCCTTTTGGCCTTGGGGATGACTACCCATCTTGTTTAGGGACGTGTAGTATGAATCCTTATGACTTTGGGAACCAAAGGGGATTATGGAGATTATGAAGTACGGGCATTGATCTTTTAGGCCTTGGGGATGACTACCCATCCTTGTCAGGGGCGTGTAGTACGAATCCTTATGACTTTGGAGACCAAAGGTGATTGGAGATGGTCATGATGATGGCTTGTGGGGATTTTGTTTTTGAATGGTCATTGATCCTTTTAGGCCTTGGGGATGACTACCCATCCTTGGTAGGGACGTGTAGTACGAATCCTTACAACCTTGGGGACCAATGGTGATTGGGATTTTTGCTAGTGGTGAAAACCACTGTTGATTAGGGGAATTGATGGGGAAGAGCTTGTCCTTTTGTCAATTCTCAGCACTCTTGAACCATTCGCACAGGGGGATGAATAGGCTAATCTTTCACCTATGGTACCCTAGACTACTTTGTAGTTTTCTCTTCCATTCACACAACTTGGGAATTATTTTATGTGTTTTAACTTGTGTAGGGATGTTACATAACGAGGCGTGATCCAAGTAAAACTTTCCCTTGTAAAATCTATTTAACTTTGTACAGTTTTTGGCTAGAAATTTAAAGACAACTGAATGATGAAAACCCTACATACATTAGGAGACAACTGACTATGCTAAAAATGGGGATGGTGTTATTCTGGATGTATGTGTTTATAAAATGGATTGATGTGGAAAATGAAGGAATTGCCGAGCAATTACAGTCTATGGTGCTTGTGACTTGTATGACCTAGCAAATATGCAATGTATGGATGCGATGCCTAATGCAACTTATATTTTTGTATTTTGATTTTTATGAGTATGCATGGAATTGAGATGCAATTTTTTTGTTATTTTTGATGATTTTATTGTTTTTGTTTGTTTTTGAATATTTATTTTGACCAAGCGGTTATGGGTACCCTTGGAGCTTTTGGTTTGACCAAAGGGTTTATGGATACCTTTGGGGCATTTTGGGTTGACCAAGCGATTGTGGGAATCCTTGGAGCTTTTGGACAAATGAGCTTTTGGTTTGACCAAAGGGTTTATGGATACCTTTGGGGCATTTTGGGTTGACCAAGCGATTGTGGGAATCCTTGGAGCTTTTGGTTGACCAAAGGGTTTATGGATACCTTTGGGCATTTTGGGTTGACCAAGTGATTGTGGAATCCTTGGAGCTTTTGGTTTGACCAAAGGGTTTATGGATACCTTTGGGGCATTTTGGGTTGACCAAGCGATTGTGGGAATCCTTGGAGCTTTTGGGTGGACTATGGCTCTCTAAATGTGGAATGGCCTCAAATGACTGATGTTCAAGGGTTCTAGCTCCTTGATTCCTTCAAGAGAGGTGAGCCGGTATGTTCCAGGTCCTATTTTACTATCAATCACATAAGGACCTAACCAGTTTGCCATGAACTTGTCCCTTAGATGGGATGACAAATTAGAATTTTGTTGGTTCTCTTTTAAGACCAAGTCACCAACCTGAAAGTCCCTTAGGTGAACCTTCATGTTGTATGCTTTCTTAAGTCGCTCTTGATAGATACGCAAATGCTCGAGAGCATTGACGCGTCGTTCATCGAGCAACGTAAGTTGGTCTAACCGGGCCTGCCATGCAGTGTCATCATCGATGAACTCTTGCATTGAAATGCATAGGGAAGGGATTTCCAACTCGAGAGGCATGACTGCCTCGAAGCCATACACCAGCGAAAATGGAGTTGCCCCAGTGGGCGTCCGAATGCTAGTGCGATAAGCCCATAGGGCAAGCGGGATTTGAATGTGCCAATCCTTATGACTATCTACGATGGTATTTTTGAGGATGGCGACTAGCATTTTGTTTGACGCCTCTGCTTGCCCATTTGCCTGCGGATAATAGGGTGTTGAAAAACTATGCTGAATTTTGTACTTTGTTGTCAAAGCACGCACATATTTATTCTTGAATGACGTCCCATTATCCGAGATGATCTTGGATGGAATACCAAAATGACATATGATGTTATGCAAAATAAACTCCGCAATGCGGGGTCCAATCGTAGAGGTTAGCGAAATTGCTTCCACCCACTTGGTGAAGTACTCTATGGCCATTATGATGAACGTGTGATGACCCAACGATGCAGGGGAGATCTTTTCGATTAGATCAAAGCCCCACTACGAAAAAGGCCAAGCCGATTGGATCGGTTGCAAGGCCTGAGAAGGTACATGTGTCAAATTGGCATGGTGTTGACACTTCACGCACTTCTTTACATATGCGCAACAATCTCGCTCTAAATATGGCCAATAATAGCCCATGCGGAGAATGCGCTTTGCGATGGCCATACCGCTGAAGTGGCCACCGCATGTACCATCGTGGGCTTGGGTGATCGCCCAAGTGGACTCCTGCTGGTCCAAGCAATGGAGGAGGATTCCTTCATAGCTCCGATGATACAAAATGTCTCCTAACAAGACATGTTTTGCCGCTTTCTGTTTAAATGATCTTTTTGTGGCTTGTGTCAATCCAAGTGGGAGGTTACCTAGCTTGAGGTAATCCCTAATGGGTGTGTACCAATCCTGCTGATCAGAAACCTCGATGGTATGAATGGCCAATCCCTCTTGAAGTTCATCCCTAGAAAAAGCTGAACGGGAAAGAACTTGTAAAAATAGCGTTGTGTTGCTATTAAGAGGGGTCGGGGAGAACAAGGACCCCCAGTTGGCTTGAGTCAGACAATCATGGATTCGAGAGAACCTATCTTGAGATGGTTCAATCTGGATCAGGTGGATTCCTGGCGTTAGGTCAGAGCTTGCACGCTCCATCACGGATTGCGATAATGTTTTGACCTGAATGGTTGTCATTTCACCAGAAGGGTCTTGCGGGATTAGTGACCCCAAGGAGGCCATAGTATCCGCAAAATGATTCGATGATCGAGGGAGTGCCTCGATGTCATACCATTCAAGTTGTGCCAGGAATTTGTCCACAAGGGCTTTGTAGGCCTATAGAACTGGGCATTTACATTGGAATACCCCTTTGACTTGATTGACAATTAACAATGAATCACCAAAGATGTTTAAACGTTTAATGTTCATGGTGACTGTTGTTTGAAGACCTATGAGCAAGGCTTCGTATTCTGCATTGTTGTTGGTGCACGGGAAGTCTAATTTAAATGATAGAGGCATTGGAGCCCCTTGCGGTGTGAAGAATACAATTCCCGTGCCACCTCCTTGCTCACATTTAGAACCATCGAAGAATAGGGTCATGTCGGCCTGTGACTCAGGCTCATTAGAATCTGGCGATTCTAAAACATGGAAGACCCCATCATCCGGTAGTTCTATGGTCAGAGGCTGATCATCTTCAAGAGGAGCCTCTGCTAGTTGATCGGCGATGACTTGACCTTTTATGGATTTCTGTCCAATGAATTCTATGTCAAACTCCGTCAACAACATGATCCATTTTATCGTGCGGCTACTATGATAAGTACGACTCATCATGTATCGCAATGGATTCTCCTTAGACACAACATACATCTTATTGCTGAGCATGTAGTGGCATAGCTTTTTGGTAGCAAACACCACTGCCAAGTAGAGCTTCTCAACGTATGCATAGTTAAGTTCATAACTGACCAGGGTGCGGCTAAGATAGTAAGTAGCCTATTCTTTGTGTAGTTCATTTTTTGGGCTAGCATGGCACCCAGTGCCACCTCGATAGCTGAGATGTATAAGTAGAACGACACTCCTGGTCTAGGTGGTGCCAATACTGGCGATGAAGCCAAGTATTGTTTAATGTCATCAAAGGCTGACTGGCACTCGTCATCCCAGTGAAATGCTACCCCCTTGTGCAATAATTTATTCATGGGTCGGCACTTGTCAGATAGCTGCGCTATGAAGCGCTTGATCGACGCGACCTTTCCCTGCAGACTTCTGAGCTGCTTGATGGTAGTTGGGGGAAGCATTTCAAGGATTGCCTTGACTTTGTGTGGGTCTACCTCGATTCCTCGTTTGGAGACTATGAAACCCAAGAGCTTTCCAGATGTGATGCCAAATACGCACTTCTTGGGGTTTAGTCTGACTTTATGTTCAATGAGGCGATCGAGGATCTTGCTCAAGTCATCGAGATGATCTGGGCGCAAAAGAGATTTGGCCAACAAATCATCCATGTAATCTTCCAAAGTTTTGTGCATGTGATCATGGAAGATGTATGTCATGGCACGTTGGTAGGTGGCGCCAACATTTTTAAGGCCAAAGGGCATGACCTTATAACAAAATGTCCCCCAAGGCATTGTGAACGCCATTTTTAGTTGGTCCTCGGGATTGATACGAATTTGATTGTATCCCAAGAAACCATCCATGAGGGAAAGCATTTCATGGCCCATTGTAGCATCTACCAATGCGTCAATGCTAGGCAAGGGGAAATCATCCTTAGGACTCACTTTGTTTAGATCTCAAAAATCGATGCATATGCGAATCCTCCCATCGAGATTTTTGATGGGCACCATGTTAGACAACCATGGTGGGTAATCCACGCAGATGACAAACTGTGCATCCAACAACTTTTGTAGCTCATATTTGACCATTAAGGCTACTGTTGGATGCATCTTACGTAGTTTTTGCTTTACTGGCTTGACTGTCGGATCAAGCGTTAGATTATGCGTGACTAGCTACGGGTCTAGTCCCGACATGTCTTTGTAGGACCATGCAAAAACCTCCTTCTTCTCTTTGAGAAGGGCAATGTAGTCGGCTTGCTCTTCGAGGGATAGACTTACCCCAGCTTGATGATTTGCAAATTCATTGGATCTGAGCCGATGTCTACGTCAGTCGTCTCCTCGACCGACATGTGGGACCCATCCTCCAACTGGTGTGGAGTTGGGATCAAGTGGATATCATTTGCTGAATTTAGATCATCGTTCGGAACGTCGGGTTCCTCTTCAACATGGAAGACATCCTGAGTCTATCCTAGGGTGAAATGGAACATCCCACCGCAAGGCCAGTACTCTGATGGGGATGGCGGTGTGTCAGCGCGATCCCAGTCTATAGCATCTAGGTCTAGATGCAATGACCATGTTGGGTCGGTTGGATTATGGATGGGGGTGGTTAAATCAATGGAGATCATGTTGATGAAATGATTTTGGTCTCCATTACCATGGGTGTGGTTGCTCGGACATCCTAGATGATCTTTGTGCTCCGGATCAGATCTGGAGGTATTGGCACAAATGGATCGGCCCTATGTGCGGATAAGAGGACAGGATCTGCCCTAGGCACTGATGGCTCTATAGGGTCTCCAGGTGGAAGATGTTCTCTGTATACCTAGAGTGGCGGGTGCAGTAATTGCTATAACTATGCCTGGTTTAGGTGCCACCTATGCCTTGGCCCTATGTGTAGTTGTTCAAACATGTCATCTATGTCCAAGGGATATTGTTGTTGTCGCATATGATTGAGATAGGCCATCTCAGTTTCATCTTCATAATCACTGTCGTAAGATCCAAAGGCCTTCGTTGGCTCCAATAGCTGTTTGCGACATATGAGGCTCATCTTGCTCGAGCAAATTAATGTGGTCCCATCGAGGTTGTTCCGCTCTCTACGGGGGACCTGATTCTCTTGAGGTGGCATATGCTCAATTGGAGCATCCAAAGGGAACATTGTCAGGAAGCTCTCCTGATAATCATCCATGGGAGTCACTTGTGAATGATTGCTATCAGACTCAAAAGGATCCCAAGGTGCTACCTCATACTCCGACTCATCTTCCGAAGACCCTTCTTGGTCTTGTCTATATCCCTCTTGTAGGTGAGTCCTCGAACTTTCTCCCTTTTCGACCGAAGGGAAAGGGTTGTTAAGGTCAACAAGGTTGGTTGTTAGCAATGGGAGATAATCCCCCAATGTATATGTTGTGTTAGGATTGGCATATGGATCTAATGCCAACCCATCCTTGTTGCCTATCCCTAGGCCTTGCATGTTCTCTACCAAGATGTCCAGGGGCAGGGGGTGGTTGAACCCTACTCCTGACTTGTCATACGGCATTTGATATCTTGGTTGGCAAAGAACACGCACTCCTTGCTCATACCTGCCCAACCCATATCCATGCCAATTGCATTGGCCAAGATATCTCAATGCGAAGTCTGGGTTGGACAAATAGTTGACGTCCTCAGCAAAGGGCTCTTCATCTTCGTCTTCTTGCATGTAAGGTTCAATGCCATTATCCAGGCCCCCATAAACAAAGTTTGTCTGATTGGGTGGGTAGCCTAGAGGAACCACAGAGCCGATGGGGAGTCGAGGTCTCCCCATGTCCTGCATGGACTCAAGTGTGGGTGTTGCTACAATGTTCCACACTAGATACTCCCCCAGGCCCGTGTTGGCCATCTCAACGGTGATCGTTGGTGGTTGAGGGGGAGCGAATGGGAGTTCTTCCAGAGTCCACTCCATGTAGGGTGAACTAGGCATCTCGACTTCCATTCGGCTAGGCATCTCTTCGGTAGAGATGGTTGAGACTAGGGGTGGTTCCTCTTCTAGGGGTTTCTTTCCCTTGTCCTTTGGTGTGGCCACCGTAGGTGGCATCGTTGGTGAAGGACCGGATGAGGAAGATGGACCCGGCTGGGGATTTGATGGACTTGTCAATGGGGATGCCTACGGAATCGGACCCTGTTTAGATGGATTCAACTAAAAATCCAAATGCGTTGATGGAAGGGTCGATTGCGGCATGAATTGCACCGTATTGCAGTACTTGAAGGGCTCTAAGTCTATCGGGACTACATGCACCTATCCTTCAAATGTGTACTTTAGGCACTGATGAGCTATCGAAGGGACACACTTCATGTCCCTGATCCAAGGCCAGCCCAACAAGATATTATAGGCCATCTCACCTTCCAAGATGTGGCACAATGTATGAATAGTCTTTTGTCCCACTTGGATGGGTAGGACAATTGTGCCAACCATCGAGCATATCGCATCATTGAATGCTCGAAGAGTATAGGTGGAGGCCACGATGTGAGATGCCGACAACTTCAGATGTTTCAATGTTGCTGTTGTAATTATATTATTGGATGAGCCAGTGTCCACCAACACCCTCTTATACGGAATCTCGTTGACCCACGCAATGACGTGTAGGGGTGGATCCGCCACATCACCAGTCACTGATTTCAATTCATCTTCTCTAAAGGTGATGACTGGTTCTGTACATTGTTTTACATGTCCCACGAAGTTGTTGAAAGAATTTGCTTCATGGGGCTGTAGCTCGATGGCTTTTAATATCTCCATTAGAGCCTCCCGATGGGGCGCTGATTGTTGAATGAGCTCGTATATGGAGAGCCTAGCCGACGTGGTCCTTAGACTTTGGGTAAGTCTAGTCCGAATCGTGGCCACTGGTCTAGGTGGGGGAGGTTGCGTAGGGTGTTGTTGAGGTTGTGACGTCGATGGAACCTCTCTTGTGGCCACCGTGGGGGCAGCTCCTGGGTACCTCTTGTTCCTAGTCACTATGCTTATCATCCCTACATACCCCTGCATGGGGCAATTCTATGTCACCTCATTGACTTGAAGGGGTTTTTCCTACGCATCATGGGCAGGCAGGGGGTCTCTAAAGACTCCCATCTGTTGGTTGTTTGGTGCTACGGGGTTGTCCACTGCCAACGTCTTGTTGTCGATTAGGTCTTGCACCAAGCCTTTAAACTTCCAACATGCATTAAGGTCATGTCCCTTCCGTCTGTGGAACCTACAGTACAAGTCCTCCCTGTACCCCTTAGGCTTTGGTGCATTGGGGTCTATGGTTTGAATCTCGGGCAGGTTGATCAAGTTTGTCGTTGACAAGCGGTCAAACAGGGAGTCTCTGGACTCTGTGTAAGGTGTGAATTATCGCCTAGGGTGACGCTGCTGATTTTGTTCTTGCCTCTGATTTTCTCTATCATAATTGTTAGGAGGCACCACCTGATAGTTAGCCTTTTGGGGATGTGTTGCTTGTGCAGGCTTAGGGACGTTTATAGCAACCTGATTGACCACAATGGGTTTCTGTTGCGTGGTCCCTATTTTGGTGTTCTTAGACCATTCTTTCTTCTTTGGCTTGGCAATCTCACCATCTTGTATCTTGATCTCCTCAATGATTATGGCTTGTGCCAGAGCTTCCTCTAAAGTGGCATATTGCTACAGCTGCAATAGCACGGAGATCGATCTCAAACAACTCTTTGAGAACATTTGGGTCAGGTCGGACATGGGAGGGAGGTAGGGCAGCTTTGAAAGCAACGTCCTCCACCGGTTCCCATATGCCACCATGGTTTCTTCCTCATACTACCTGAGGCTAGCTAGGTCACTTAGTGATGCCTTTTTCTTGGTGTTGAAGGTGAAGCATTCGAGGAACGCATCCACTAGCTGATCCAAGTTATTGATGCTATGTTTTGGCAACTGAGTGAACCAATCCGAGGTAGGGCCTACGAATGTGGTTAGAAATGTTCTTAGTAACAAAGCATCATTGTCCTGAATGCCAAAGCATTGGCTCAGGAATCTAGTCACGTGCTCTTGGGCATCCTCATCCCCTCTAAAGAGTGCCAACTGGGGCAGTTTAAAGTGTTCAGGGTATGGAGGTGCCGGCACTGATGGATGCACAGGGTGACTATGGAGTTGGCATAAAGTGGGCTTTTGGGGCCCAGAAGTCTTGGTCTCCATAGACTCTAAGCGCTCTAGCAGCACTTTATATGCATCGAAGGATTTGATCTCTTCCTCCCTAGTTTGCTCCCATTGTGGGTTGTGGGGAACTTGAGGCCTATAGAGGGGTGGCCGAATATCTCCCCTTCTGCCTTGGTAGGGCATTTTTGCCCACTCTTCTTCTTGCTCATACTCCTCATAAGCTTCTTGAGGAGTTCTCGGGCGAGACCTATGACCATGGGTGGGTGCCCGTGGAGGGTGCCCATCATTGTTTCTGGGAGTGGCCTCTTGCTCAGGTCTAGGAGGTCATGGAGGTAGCACTTGGTAAGGTCTTGGAGACCTATCTTGCACTAGGGGGCTACACCTCTCATACACTTCTATTTTATGCATGCAAGGGGTTGGGACCTTCTCAGGCACAGTGCCCTAAAGCAATTCGGTTGTTTGACATTGAATGCACTCTTTGTTAAGGAAATACATATGCTCTAACTGTTGTTGATCTTGCCTGAGCTACATGATTTGTGCTTGGTGGGTGGCTGGTGGAGAACAGATCTTGCATAATACAGAAAAACCGAGAGAAACAAGAGCCCAAGATTTGTATTCGATACTTTGGAAGAATTTACAAGAATATACAGCCAAACTGCCATTTGCCAACCCCCTCTCATTACAATCCATGGGTTTTTATTGAGGTCCCGATCCTCTGTGCTTTTACACTTCCCACGATCTACAATTGCCACTTGGAACAATTCTGGAAAGTTGCATTGATGAGACTCTAGGTGAGGTGCGTGACTGGCTGCCATATCCAACGGAATCTTCTTCTCGATCTGCTGCTTGCTGTTAGTTGCTTTAAACGCGTCTTCCAGATACCCTGCGCGAGTGGCCAACATGCCCGTTGGAATCCTTCTTTGGAACAGTTGCTTCACTGCCTCTTACTTGCCGCGCACGAAGGGATGTCTTTATGAAAGCTGGAGTGCGTGTTTTTCTGTTTGGTCGCGATATCGCGACATGTCGCGATATCGCGACCATTTCCCTCCTATGCTTTCTCTCTCCAGCTTCCGTCGCGATATCGCGACATGTCGCGATATCGCGACATTTCCTCCGTCAAGCCCTTTCCCTCCGTTTTGGCCGCGATATCGCGACCTGTCGCGATATCACGCCGTTTTCGTCTGTCGGCCTCCGTTCTCCTGCTCTGGTCGCGAAATCGTGACATGTCACGATTTCGTGACCTTTTTGTCTCCGCGCCTTGCTTTCTCTGCCTTGGGTCACGATTTCGTGACCCTTTGTCCTTCGGCCTTGCTTTCACTGCCTTGGGTCGCGATTTCGTGACCCTTTGTCTTTCGGCCTTGCTTTCTCTGCCTTGGGTCGCGATTTTGTGACCCTTTGTCCTTCGGCCTTGCTTTCACTGCCTTGGGTCACGATTTCGTGACCCTTTGTCTTTCGGCCTTGCTTTCTCTGCCTTGGGTCGTGCCCTGTGTAACACTTAGAAAAAAAAAAATAAAAAACTTTGCCACTTAGAAAGAAATAACAACAAAAGTTTGGTTGATGCTCGATTGCTTTGCTGCCCTCGGATGCTCCTGCATCAGACACCCGGGGTGGATTGAGAAGTGATCCTCACTTCTGATCTTTGGGAGGAAGACCCAGGCGGTCAACCTCTATTTTTGATAGCCAAGTTGCATCTTCTATAGGTCTGCCCTTCCACTTGATTAAATACTCAGAATATTGTTTGTTCCTTGTGCTTCTGCCTTCACGAGTATCTAATATTTCCTCGATCTCGTCTTTGGTTGGTTTAGACGTTGGAATGCTCCATAATTCTGTGCTTGGTGCCTCTGTACTATCTCCTTCATGGTATTCCACTAAATCAGATATGTTAAAAATAGGTGAAATGTCAAGCCCACTTGGCAATTCCACTTCATATGCATTGCCTGAATCCCGTTTTTCCAGTATTTTGCATGGCCCAAACTTCTTCATCTTCAACTTGTTGTAAGTTTTGGCTGGAAATCTTTCTTTTCTGAGATGGACCATGACTTCATCTCCCACTTCGAATTCTTTGAACCGCCGCTTTTGGTCTGCTCTTGCTTTATACTGAGTATTCATCTTTGCAATTTGTTTCTTTACTTCTTCATGCAGGCTTCTCATCTGTTTCGTGAATTCCTCAGCCTCTGCACTGCATTTTTCTCCTTTATCTAATTTTCTCAGCTCAGAAACGTTTCTTGGACTGTTTCCATATATGATTTGGAATGGAGATTTGTTTGTACTCTTATTGATAGAATTGTTGTATGCAAATTCCGCCTGCGGCAAAACTAAATCCCATCCCTTGGGTTTATCTGCTATCAAGCATCTTAACAAATTACCCAGACTTCTATTTACCACCTCTGTCTATCCATCAGTTTGTGGGTGGTATGCAGAACTGAACTTCAGATCTGTCTTTAGTTTCTTCCACAATGTTCTCCAGAAATACCCAACAAACTTTGTATCTCTGTCAGAAACTATGCTTCTTGGTAGACCGTGAAGTCGTACCACTTCCTTGAAAAATAACCCTGCAATGTGAACTGCATCACTTGTCTTTTGGCAGGGAATAAAATGTGCCATTTTGGAGAATCGGTCAACCACCACAAATACAAAGTCATTTCCCCTCTGTGTTCTCGGCAATCCAAGAATAAAATCCATGCTTATGTCCTCCCATGGCCTCTCAAGTACAGGTAATGGCTGGTATAATCCTGTGTTTTGCCTTACGCCTTTTGCCATCTGGCATATTCTGCAACTTTGCACAAACTTTCTCACATCTTGCTGAAGTTGCGGCCAGTAGTAGTTTTCATCCACCAGGGCAATGGTCTTATCCCGACCAAAATTCCCATCCAGTCCTCCGTTGTGCTTTTCCTTGATTAAGTTCTCCCGCATGGAGCTCCTTGGAATGCATAATTTACTTCCCTTGAACAGCATTCCATCTTGGATTAGGAAATCTAACCATTTTGTCCTGTCCACAGTAACAGGTGCCAAGCAAGCCGTCCAGGCTGCTGCAAAATCAGGATCTTCAGGATAAAGACCCTTCAGTTCTTCGAATCCTACTACTTCCACTGTCATTTCAATCAGCAGATTCTGCCTTCTACTTAAAGCATCTGCAACTCTATTTGATTTCCCGCTCCTGTGCTTTAACACAAAGGTATAGCTTTGGAGAAACTCAACCCACTTCATGTGCCGCTGATTCAGTTTTGTCTGGCTGTTGATGTATTGCAATGCCTGATGATCAGTAAATAGAACAAACTCTTTTGGCAACAAATAATGCCTCCACTTCTTCAGAGCTTGAACTATAGCATAAAATTCTTGGTCATAAATTGAATACTTTTTCCGAGCATCATTGAGCTTTTCACTAAAATAAGCAACAGGTCTGCCTTCTTGGCTCAGTACAGCCCCTATTGCACTGCCACTGGCATCACAGTCGACCTGAAATACTTTGTTGAAGTCTGGAAGTGCCAAAATAGGCTATTCTGTGACCTTTTTCTTTAATGCATCAAAGCTCCTCTCAGCCCCTAAGGTCCACTTGAACTCTTTTTTATCCCCTCTCATTGTTTCTGTGAGGGGTGCACAAATGCTGCTGAAGTTTCTTATGAACTTTCTGTAAAAGCTGGCTAGACCATGAAATGATCTTACCTCTGTTGTGCTTCTTGGGGTAGGCCATTCTATGATAGCCCTTACCTTCTCTGGGTCCATTTTTAGACCTTCTGCTGAGATTACAAATCCCAGGTATACTAATTCTTTCTTGACAAAATTACACTTTTTTAGATTTATTAATAACTGCTCCTCCCGCAGCTTTTCAAAAACCCTCCTGATGTGCATCAGGTGTTCCTCCAGGGTTCTGCTGAATATTAATATATCATCTAAATAAACAATGACAAATTTTCCTAAAAACTCTTTCAGTACCTCATTCATCAACCTCATGAAGGTACTTGGTGCATTGGACAGCCCAAATGGCATGACCAACCACTCATACAAGCCTTCTCTTGTCTTGAAGGCTGTCTTCCACTCATCTCCTTCCCTGACACGGATCTGGTGGTAACCACTCTTGAGGTCAATTTTGGTGAAGTACTTGGCTCCACTCAAACAGTCCATTATGTCATCCATCCTTGGCAGTGGAAACCTGTACTTTATTGTGATCTTGTTGATGGCTCGAGAGTCTGTGCACATTCTCCACTCTCCATCCTTCTTGGGTGCTAGTACTGCAGGTACTGCACATGGGCTAAGACTCTCCCTAATCAATCCCTTCTCCAGCAACTCCTGGACCTGCCTGTTTAGTTCTTCAGTTTCTACAGGTGTCATTCTATGTGCAGCCTTATTGGGCAAGCTTGACCCTGGCACCAAATCAATATGGTGACTGATTTTTCTTACTGGGGGTAAACCCTCAGGCACATTATCAGATATGATATCTGGAAATTCCTTCAATAGCTCTTGGACTTCTGTTGGTGCATCTTTGCATTCTGTATCCCTGACTCTAGGAATTAATGCATAACACATATGTTCATGCTTTAAATCATCTAAAAATTTTCTTCCGTCAACCAAGCAAATTCTTGCACTGCCACATACCTTTTCTTCCACCTCCTTCAGGGGTTTCAACTTATGGCGCATTCCATTCTTGGTCACGGAATAGGTGTTGGCTCGGCCATCATGAACCGCACACCTGTCAAACTGCCATGGCCTTCCCAGCAGCAAATGGCATGCATCCATGGGCAGAATGTCGCACAGAACCTCATCACGGTAATTTCCAATGCTGAATTTTACCAGGCATTGTTCATTGACCAAAACCTTATGGTCTTTCTGCAACCATGCGATCCGATATGGATGCGGGTGTTTCTTTCTCTCTAGTTGTAGCTTTGTAACCATTCCCTCTGAAACTAGGTTATCTGTGCTACCGTTGTCAATGATGATGTTGCAAATCTTACCCGCGCATTTACACCTTGTGCGGAATAAGCTTTTCCTCTGATCTGTAGCTCCCTCTTCATTCAGCAGGACTCTCCTTGCAATCATTACTTCTCCTCTCTCAGCTTCTTCAGAATGCTCAGACCCAACATCTTCATCAACGACTGCTACTCTGGCATTTCCTTTCGGCCTCCGATTATTTCTTTCTCGTTGTTGTGGGCATTCATATTGGTGATGTCCCTCTTCACCACACTGGAAGCAAGTCCCTCGGAATCTTCCTCTTCCTTGTCCACGTCCAGCTCGGCCTCTTCCCCCTCGGTAACCATTATTCTGATCACGGGGGCGGTCTGTATTTTCTCTCCTTTGTTCTTGCCTGCTGCTACCTTCTCCATTTTTTTGAGAATCTTCATTTCTTCTTCCACTGTTCCTTCCGTCGGTTCTTCCTCCATGACCTCTTCCTCTTTGCTTGTTTTCAAACCTCCTATTGAGCTTCTCTTCAACCTTTAAAGCAAATTGGTAAGCGTCCTCTATGGTGGTCATCCGGACTAGACTTAGTTCTTCCTGAATGCTTGCTCGTAACCCATTAATGTAACGGGCTACCTTCTCCTTGTTGGCCTCTGAGTGGCCTGTTCTAATCATTATTTTATGAAATTCTTCCGTGTATTCTTTCACGAGACTTGCTTGATTGCCTCAATCCTTGCATTTTCTTTAGCAGGTCTAACTCATAATCACCAGGGATGAACTGCCTCTTTAGCTTTTCTGCCATCCGCTCCCACTTAGTTATTCTCTCTTTCCCTCTTTTATTTTGCTCCAGCTGCACTCCCTTCCACCAAATGCTAGCATGACCTTTCAGCTTGGTCTTTGCGAATCTGACCCTATCAGGATCCTCAACCTCTTCGTACTCAAAGTACTCTTCCAGGTCGTTGATCCAGTCGATCAATTCCTCTGGATCAAGGTTCCCAGAATATGTGGAAACCTCCATCTTCGGCCTCTTCCCAATCTGGGATATGGCTTTGTATAGTCTGGCCTGAGCCGGATCTACTGCTTCTTCTTCTTCCTTAGGTTGGTCTTCTTCCTCATCATCTTCCTCTTCACTACCTTCGTCTCTTCTTGGCTCCAATCTTCTGCGCATTTCTTCTTGCAGGGCTTGCATTTGCCGCTGCAAAGCTCGAACATCTTCTGCTGCTGCCATGCCTCTCCCACCAACAGGATTTCTCCTTGGAGGCATTCTGCTCACCCAATTCCAAGCCCTTCCACAGATCCTGGTGTAACTTCCTCTCCTCCGGCGATCTGCTACACGCTCAGGAACTACTGGCTCTGATACCACTTGGTGGAGAACAGATCTTGCATAATACAGAAAAACCAGAGAAACAAGAGCCCAAGATTTGTATTCGGTACTTTGGAAGAATTTACAAGAATATACAGCCAAACTACCATTTTCCAACCCCCTCTCATTACAATCCATGGGTTTTTATTGAGGTCCCGATCCTCTGTGCTTTTACACTTCCCACGATCTACAATTGCCACTTGGAACAATTCTGGAAAGTTGCATTGATGAGACTCTAGGTGAGGTGCGCGACTGGCTGCCATATCCAACGAAATCTTCTTCTCGATCTGCTACTTGCTGTTAGTTGCTTTAAACGCGTCTTCCAGATACCCTACGCGAGTGGCCAACATGCCCGTTGGAATCCTTCTTTGGAACAGCTGCTTCACTGCCTCTTACTTGCCGCGCACGAAGGGATGTCTTTATGAAAGTTGGAGTGCGTGTTTTTCTATTTGGTCACGATATCGCGACATGTCGCGATATCGTGACCATTTCCCTCCTGTGCTTTCTCTCTCCAGCTTTCGTCGCGATATCGCGACATGTCGCGATATCGCGACATTTCCTCCGTCAAGCCCTTTCCCTCCGTTTTGGCCGCGATATCGCGACCTGTCGCGATATCGCGCCGTTTTCGTCTGTCGGCCTCCGTTCTCCTGCTCTGGTCACGAAATCGTGACATGTCATGATTTCGTGACCTTTTTGTCTCCGCGCCTTGCTTTCTCTGCCTTGGGTCACGATTTCGCGACCCTTTGTCCTTCGGCCTTGCTTTCTCTGCCTTGGGTCGCGATTTCGCGACATGTCACGAAATCGCGACATGTCACGATTTCGTGACCCTTTGTCCTTCGGCCTTGCTTTCTCTGCCTTGGGTCACGATTTCATGACATGTCACGAAATCGTGACATGTCACGATTTCGTGACCCTTTGTCTTTCGGCCTTGCTTTCTCTGCCTTGGGTCACGATTTCGCGACCCTGTGTAACACTTAGAAAAAAAAAAAAAAAACTTTGCCACTTAGAAAGAAATAACAACAAAAGTTTGGTTGATGCTCGATTGCTTTGCTGCCCTCGAATGCTCCTGCATCAACGGCATATTTGGCAAATTCCAAGTCAATTTGTTCTATCATATTGTGTTTAGCAAGCCTATATGCCTCTCCTACATGTCTATCTCGATCGTGGTGATCTGATATCCCTATGGGTTGCTATCCTCTATTAAGGTTAGCGGTATTCACCTAGGGCTCTAGCCTCATTGGGTGATCCTGATTCATAGCAGGTGTGGAGGCACATTTACCCTACATTGTGTGTTTCTCTTGAGGAATGTAGTGGTCTTCTTCATACTCCCTTTCATATGTGTGAAAGGGGCAGGTAGAATTGGCTTGCCCTATCTGGAGAGCCTTGTGCTCTAGGTTTTGTCTAGTGTTTCTAACAGTAATAAGGGGTAAAGGAGGGATGACAAAATCATGTGGTCCCTCCTTATGGACCCTATGTTTCTCTAGTGCTTCATCACTAGGCCACTCATAACGAGTGTCTAAGGGAGCCCTCCTATCTATGTTGAGTGCCATGTGTAGGTCCTCTTCATGAAAATATCTATGCTAAGTGGGGGTGCCCCTCAAAGAGGTGCCTCTATAGTCCTATTCTATAATAGCATGATGTGGACTATCTTGCGTATCAGGCCACCCAGGCAAGATGACCAAGTCCTCAGGACTATATCGGAGGTGACTTATCCCCCTTTGTGCACTCTCTACAGCTCTTGCCCATGATTGGGCTTGACTACGGGTGTACACCATGGTGATGTTTTCCTACAAGATGCATAGATTTTTATCTCTTTTTATGATTTTTATGCTACACTAAACAAAAAGTATCACACACAAAGCAATGATTATCTCGTTTAAAGATTAAAAGTGTGCCCTAAATCTGGTTTAGTGTGTTTTGATTTTTGTTTTGAAAGCTTTTGTAAAGAACATTTAAATGCAATATGATGGCTCTTATGACTCCCAAAAATGGTCACCCCTTCGATATACCATTGCCAGGCTGATATACCAACCTCTCTATATACCCGCCCTTACGTGAGGGAAACTATTGGTACATGAGAGTAGATGGTACATGGAACATAGGCAGTATAGAAGGGGAATCACTCTATTTATGACACCTACCATAGAAGACTTATCCTCATGCACTGGGAATCACCCTAGCTACACTTGGTCAGCTTTCGTCAAGATTTACGTCTAGCAACAGTCGCGATCGGGGTTATGTATGCAGTATCTCAAGCCAAGGTGGTGATGAAATCCATCGTTGGTATTACTCAAGGGTTGGGGTTTTACGACCAACTCCTTGTTGTTTTAAAGTACCACGTGGTGTGTGGGGTTCTTTTTAAGTTGCATAAATTAAGGAAACAAGCATTCAAACTCTCCTATGCAAGAAAATAACCAGAAAACATAAAACAAAAAGCAAAAATTGATAGAAGGTGTTTAGGACCCCTACCTCTTTTCTTCCCAAATCGGATGCCTCTAAATTTCTACCCTGAATCTACACAGAGAGGTATTCATCCTGTGGTGAGACAAATAACATATTTGTATTCATTCTAGGGTGAGATGAATTCTTATTTGTTTCAGGGTGGCACGAATTCTAGCTCTGTATTCGTTACAGGATGGAATGAGCAATAGTCCAGTGCTTGAAAACTTGGTACCTGTAAGCAAAAACAAGCAACTTTGATCAAAAAATTAATATTAAAATAAAGGGACAAGTGTCCCACCATGATTGCCACTGAAATCATGAGGATACGAAAACAAAAATGAAAATGCCAAGTACGATGCGTGTAAAACCAAACTTAACGCTAAAAGCCTATATATTGAAAAATGCATGAAAGGAAAGAACATAAACAAATCGACACAGGATAAAAGCAATATGGAATACGAATCTCTTTATTAATATGCTTTTAAATTCATGTTACAATACGTCTTCTTCCCTTTTAGGGTATAGGAGAGTTAAATATGTTTCTTGTCACATCCATGGATAGCAATCCTTCTTTCGCGTGCCCACATGTAAGGTGGGTGGATCAAAATGTTGCTACCACTTGTGTATATGAGTGTTTACTCCTTACTACTTCTCTGATGTTGAATACCTATTCTTAAGGAAACATAAAATATCAGTAGCACCTGTAGATAGAATAGAACATGTGTTTCCCAAGGCCTACTGTTAGTGTATGCATGAAAATATTAAAACGATAACCAAATAACATCAAAACGACCTAAAAATTTAACATAAGCATGAATATGTTACCAGGAGGACATTACAAGTGGAATAGTCAGGAAATTCCTCATAGATTTGTATTCGCTCTGGGGTGGGACGAATAAACTTGTAATAAATTGTTAGAAAGCACCCTCTTCAATGTCCTATCTAGGAAGCTCCAAATGACCTGTAAAGTTCGGATTAGGTAAAATGGGGTATTTTGGGAAGACCCAGAAGGTCAAATTTCTCCAATTTGACCTCTATCACCTAGATTTTGATGGTGCCATCTGTAGGTTAGTAAAGGCGAGAAATGATAAAAACATGGTCAAAAATGCTCAGAATGAAGTGAAATTTAAACTACAACCTATTTACATAACCTAGAATAAGATGCAAAAATAAAATAAAGGAAATATACCATATATTTCTAATCTCTCTGGGGTGGGGCGTTTAGAATTGCAACAGCTTGGGGGGCGCCCGGGGCAGGAAGCCCATCGTTTGGGTCTTTTTTCCGGCACCAATCCACTTGGGATGGATCCAAAACCTCTTATGGGGTTTTGTAAGCAAATTTTTTGGGATATTGTGGAAAAATGTTCAGGTTTGGGCTCCATATTTGTGCTTCCAATAATCACCCAATAAACTCCCTCCAAAAGGGAGATCAAGGATGTGAAAGGCACAAATGAAAAAGGTGTGTGTATGAATGTAAAATGGCAGCACTTCGTTGCTCAAAATGCTCCCTCTCTTATTTTTTTTTTGGGTGACAAGTATCACAAATTTATAGACCTAGGGTCTCTCTGTTTAAATGTACATGTGAGAGTGCCACTTGAGTTGCATGTCCTATTTTGAGAGAATAGATTATTCCCTAATTTATAGCCTCCTTGTATGAGGCCTCCAAAATCAAAGACATGCATGACCGAAGTCTCTCTCCTTGATTTGAAGTCGTTCCTTGCAATTGCATGTCCTGGAGTTGCAGTTAACTGGCGGACTTGTCGAGGTTTGACTTTTTTCCAGTCAAACCTTCTATTCACCCCACCCTAGGGAGAATGCTGCTAATCGTCCTTGGGTGAGACGAATACTAGTTTGTAATCGTCCTAGGGTGGGACGAGTAGGCAGCAAAGTGCAAAAAAAATTTCCAAATTGACCTTTGACCTTCCAAACTATTGTGGGAGTGGTTAGGACTACTGTTTAACCTTCGAGAGCTGCCCTAGGGGTTGTGTGTGTCAATGCGATCAACGTTTGTTGTCACATAATCGGATTGGTTATGTTTTTGTGTCTACAAGATCACCATTGTAAGTGGCATGACCATCCCTTGGCATATTTTTTCAATGATTAGATGCATACTTAACTATATCTATTTTTGTGATGAAATGATTGATTATTTTTGGAATAGTTTATGTAAGAATATTTTGAGGAATGTGATAATATATTCTTATGAGGAATGACTAATGATTTTATGATTTTTTCTACAAGAACATATTAAAAAAAATAGTTTCCACTAATAGATTTTCTTGAGAGATAGGAATAAGTTTTCTCTTGGAGAGGAAAGAAAAACTTGTTCACTAAGAGCAAGATACTTCAAAGGTGAGAAGTAATGTGATGCTTAGCCTTTGATAAATGGAGGCAATATAAAGGAATGAAGATCATATATACAAATATCCATTATGATCTCCAGGATGGGTGATGTAATAAACTAAATGCAAATAGTTTACTAGTTTGTAAATCTCTTTTTGGAATAAAGGTTTACACTATATATAGTAAGGAAAATGAATAATTGGTTTATTGTTTCTTTTCTTAAAATAGAAGATATTTTGTTGACAATCATGATGATTGAATTTTGTATGAGGCTAATTGTGCTTAAATGTTTAAAATATTCGGTGTGAATTAGGTAAGCCACACCATCCTCTTGTATCCAAGAACCTTGATGGCATCGACCATAAAGAAGAAGATTTCCTATGTGCTTAGGAATCCAACGTGTGGGGACTTAGCAACCCTACGATTTAATTTTGAAGAGGGATAAAATAGTTTTCCTTATGAGAGTTCCTAACCAACTCTTCAAGGTGGTATTATTTTATTATTGTTGGATCCTATCATAAATGATACTTAGTGGCACTACACTTAGGGTAGTGAGCCCATAATAATACTTTAGATAGGTGTATGGTGGATGCTGACAAATGGAATGCAGGGATTAATGATTAATGGGTATACCAAGAAAATCAAGAGAGCAATGGTAAGGAGGGATGTTGGAGGATTAGGAACTCAGATGATTATAGGGACACATGATTGTAGAGGGAGTATTGCAAAGTCTAGGAGTAGTATGGACTAAATGGACTGTGATAAAGTCAATCAAAAATATTATCATAATTTTTTTTTTTTATAAAGCTCGTGCCTTTATTTGATAATTGATCTTTATACACATTATTGTTGTAGATCTATATTATTTAGAGTTTGAAAACTAGTGTTGTCTAAGTTTTTGAATCAATCAAATCTAGGTAACACTGAGAATATTCCTATGATTGTGTATTAGTATGATATGTTTTAGATACGATCTAGTCAGGATGGGTAATAGGTATATATTAATATTGATAAGTGGTCCTTACTATAGATGACTTGAACTTAATTTTTATCCTATGTTCAATCAACAAATAAATTGTATCTTCAGGTAAAGGTTGAGTTCCAACCTACATTTAATTGTAGTTGGGTGTATATGAGGGACTTACTATGCACCCCCAAGAATGGATTAGTGATAGTGATGGAGTGTGGAGAATCTCAACTTGGGATCTCCATAGAAGTCAATAGTAGGTTAGGAAATGATGATGTATATGTTAAGGACTACTAGGAAACATCATAAGCCAATAAGACCTAGGTGCATATTATTAATTCCTTGACTATCAAACCCTTTGAGATCTTTGAGTCATAGCAAATTTGGAAAACATAGGAGTGAGTTACATTTTTATATATTAAGCTTTAGATGAATGAGGTTGATCTGGATTTGTACTTTTGAGTAAGGAGAATGGTTTTAGTATAAAATTAGAATCCTATGTATGCAAATGGATTTACAATGACCTTTGAGTTTGAGTGTAGTCGAATGTAAGTCTTATTGCTATGTGTTTTGGTTTACATCTAGTTCTTAATTGGATATTACATCTTGTACAAGGGGACAACTTGCACATTACAACTTGCACATTTCCAATTGTGCATTTATTACATTGGTTGAAGTAACTATATAACTTCCCCCTAATGTAATCTCCTATCCTAACTATGTACCTAAGGTGGTACATTTACATGACCTAAATAATGTAATATACTTTAACTCTAACACCTCCCTATATTACATTATTTGGGTATTGAATATTTCAATCTTCAATATGGATCTTCTTCTTGAGAATGCTCTTTGATTTGATTAATTGATTTTTTTTTGCTTTGGATTCCTTCTTCACCAGGTTCATCTTCTTTAGCTTTGCCTTTGTATTTGGTCCTTGTATTCGTATAGGTGGTAGTACTACTGCTTGATTCCTGCAAAGATGTTTTTCCTTCTTTGTCCTTACTCTATCCAAAAGTTTCTGAACAATCTCTCAAGACATTAAGACAAGATCTTAAATTAGTAGTTCTTGAAGTATCAATACTGCATGAGGATTGAATTATATTTTCTAAGTATGTTTCACTTCTATTTTTTTTTTATATGATTCTATAAATCCTTTTAGTTCAACATTTTCATTTTTGCAATATTTATATGTAAGTAATGCAAAATACAATATGCTTACAAAATCTAAGGGAAGTGGAATGTTATCCTTTTCTTTTTCAATTGCTTCTTTGAGTTGAACATGTAGATAATGTTCCATAGTGTCAAACTCATCATCTAAGGCTTCACTGTGAATCAATTTAGAAGCAAGATCTAAGTATGCTTTACCCTTTATAAGTAGATTCATGATTCCAATTTTTATGGCACTTGCTTTTTCCTTTGAGAGAGTATTCATGCATTTGTTTGTTGTATTATTTGAAGTAGACATAGCTCTCTAGATTAGAGTATAGAGTGCTTTGATAGAGCTTGTATCTTATGTGATAGAATCTTCTTATGTAATCTACCTTATGACTCCCTAGAAGTATGATCTTAGATTTTATTTGATAAAACCTTTATAGTGCATAGGTTTTGTAGGCTTCCTTATATCTCCCTAGTTAGATTTAATTCTTGAAGAATTAAAATGTAGATGTCCTTATGAATCCTAGATATATTAAGTACTTGATAATACTTGATGAATGCTATTATTATCAAGTTTTGTATAATATCTTATGTCTCTCTAGTTATTTTTGGAAATGCTATATGATAGATAAATTGCTTTCGAGAATAATAGTTCAATTTTGAGTTCATTTTGTAATGCCTTATTACTCCTATTGAACTTAAGCACTTTCTAATTTGACGAGGTTTTAATGGTTGGATTTCATTTACCCCTTTTATGTGTTTTGAGACAAGTATACCAATTAATTTCCAAATCTTGATTTGCCTTAATAAACCTCTTTTTATAGCCTTTACTAATTTAATGTTTAATGTTCCTAACTTCCACTTACCTACTTTGATGTAGTATTCCGTATGACTCCCTAATATGGAATATTAGAAAACAATAATATTTGCAATTCTAACTTTTCAAGTAGACACACTTATTTCTCCTATGTTTTAATATTGCATATATTAGGCAATATATATATATCCCCTTTAGATATTGCTTTTAAATGTGGTTGACCTTATGTTATACCTTATGACTCCCTATTAATGAATGTAAATTTGATAAAGTAAAAGAACCTCATATTTTAATGTTGTACTCCCTATGTATTTAGACCATATTTTGAATGTATATGATAATACTCTTTAATACCTTTTCCTTGGGTGTTATATCTTATGGTGTATGTTTATTCTCCCTTGGCTTGGATGTTTGGATGGTGGAGATTCAACCCTTGATTTTTTACCTCCATTGACAAGAGCTTTTAATGCTCTTAGCTTCTCTTTCACATTGCATCTCAGATGACTATGAATGTGCTCTGTATTTATTTTATCTCCTTGTTCTTTGATGCTTTTAATAGAATGAGAATCTTGATAGGTGTGACAAGTGTCACGATGGTTGTATTTGAGCGCTTGAGAGATGAGAAAACACTTAATTCCACTTGTAATTGTTTACTGAATGGACATTACAATATTGTATGAGCTCTCATACCTTCTTGATGATACCAAAATTCTTTCATATAATTCTTTCTTGGTCAAACTTGCAACAAATGCGCATTTTTTTACAACACATTTATGTTTCCTTTTGGGTGACAAGTGTCACCTTCCTTTGTGCATGATATTTCTGAGTAACACATTTTTTCCAACGTATATTTACAAATCCCTTATTATCAATGCAATACTGCCAACTCTTTCTTTGTTTGGCGATGCTTGAAATGAGATGGTTCTAGTTGGAGTAGAGTGTAGTTCCTTTGGATTCTTGGAGCTTGGATTCTAAAACAATATTGAAGTCTTTGAGAAATGCTATGAGGGATTTTGAAGTACTCCAATGATGCTCCTTGGACATATATCCAATGTAATATTTTATGCCTTATTTTTCAACCTGTTATGAAATATTTTTTTAGATAATGTTGCCCTTGATTATAATGCTCATCCTTTCTTTTATTGTGCTTTGTTTACTTGCAGGTTCAAATGTCCAAATCATAGAATATATGAGCCTTTTGAGAGGCTCTATTCTCTTGCAATGAGTGTTCTATTATGTAGCTACCTTGGGCTATTTTTCCTTGAGAAGATTGTGCCTTTGAGGCACTTAAAACCTTATCCTTTTTCCTACATATGGTAGATTAGAAATGTAAAAAAAATTATATATAAAATACCTTTTTTGCACCTCCTTTTTGCAATACGATTTTTTCTAGTTTTTTGATAGCTTCCTTGTAGGTAATGGTGGATTTTGAGGTTGTCTCCTAGATTAGACACCTCTCTAATTTTTCTTGGATATTTTTCTAATGAACCCAATATTGTAACCACATATATAGAAGCTTATTTTTGTAGAATTAAATTCTGCATATTTTTTGTAAATATCCTTTAGTGAACTTTGAATCTTGAGACTCACCAAGTCTCAAGTTGAAGCTTCTATTGCTGATTTTAATGGTGGATTTATTCTCTCGTTGAGCAAGGTGCAGCAGGAGTATTGTCATTGTTGTCAACACAGTCAGTTAGATCTAATGATGCAATGGAAAGGTAGTTCAAAAGCCATTCAGATGTAGAGGACAGGAGTTCTAAGGTTATTCAGAGTATGGACAGTGAGTTTCCAAGAAGACCATAGTGGCCCATTTGCAAAAGATCAAAGAAAAAGACAAGTAAGAAAAGTGTCACGATATCGCGACATATACAACAGGAAAGAAAAAATGTCACGATTTCATGACATGTTGGAAGAGAGAGAAGAAGTGGAAAAACTGTCACGATTTCGTGACATGTTGGAAGAGAGAGAAGAAGTGGAAAAACTGTCGCGATTTCGCGACATGTTGGAAGAGAAAAGGAAGTGGAAAACTTCTTATTTTTTTTTGGAGGAAGGGAAAATTGTCACGATTTCGTGACATGTTGGAAGAAAAGAAAGCAAGTGGAAAAACTGTCACGATTTCGCGACATGTTCGAAGTAGAGGCGCAAGCAGGGAAAACTATCATGATTTCGTGACATGTTGCAAGAGAAAAATGCAAGTTGAAAAACTATCACGATTTCACGACATGTTGAAAGAAAAAGTGCAAGGAAGGAAAACTGTCATGATTTTGCGACATGTTCGAAGAGAAAGCTCAAGCAAGAGAAACTGTCACGATTTCGTGACATGTTCGAAGAGAAAGCACAAGTAGGAATAACTATCATGATTTCGTGACATGTTAGAAGAGGAAGAGAAAGCAGGTTAAAGTGTCACAATTTCATGACAAGTCAGAAGAGAAAGTGAAAGCAAGATAAAGTGTCACGATTTCACGACGTGCTGCAGAAGAGAGAGTCCAAAGTGAGAACTATCACGATTTTGTGACAAGTTCAAGGAGAGAGAAAGTAAAATGAAAAGTGTCACGATTTTGCGACATGCTATAGAGGAAAGAGTTCGAAGTGAGAACTATCACGATTTCATGACATGCTACAGAGGAAAGAGTTCGAAGTGAGAACTGTCACGATTTCGTGACATGCTGTAGATGGAAGAGTTCGAAGTGAGAACTGTCACGATTTCGCGACATGTAGAAGAAAGAGTTCGAAGTGAGAACTGTCACGATTTTGTGACGAGTTCGAGGAGAAAGAAAGTAAAGAGAAAAGTGTCACGATTTCGTGACAAGTTCTAAAGAAAATGAACGGATACAGAAAGTGTCACGATTTTGTGATAGGTTGTAGAGAAAGCGTACGGATGCAGAAAGTGTCATGATTTCATGATAGGTTGAAGAGAAAGCGTACGGATGCAGAAAGTGTCACGATTTCATGACAGGTTGAAAAGAAAGTATACGGATGCAAAAAGTGTCACGATTTCGTGACATAATGTAGGAGAGAGAGTCCGAAAGAAAAAGTGTCACGATTTCGTGACATGTTGTAGGAGAGAGAGTCCAAAAGAAAAAGTGTCATGATTTCGTGACATAATGCAGGAGAGAGAGTTTGATAGAAAAAGTGTCACGATATCGCAACATGTCGGGTTTTCATGACCCGAAGGCAAAGAGAAAACGCAAGGAGAAAAAGTGTCGCGATATTGCGACAAAGGAGTTAAGAGGTAGAAGTGTCGCGATATTTCATGACTAAAGGAGGAGAGAGAAAGTAAGAAGGCAAAAGTGTCACGATATCATGACATGTTGTGTTTTCATGGCAACAACAACAGAAGAGTTACAGAGGCAGTTGAAGCCAACGAAGACCGATGTTAGCCGACGAAGATTAGGGTTTGCAACCAACAAAGATTAGGGTTTGCAGCCGACCAAGATTAGGGTTTGCAATCGACTAAGATTAGGGTTACAACCGACTAAGATTAGGTTTTTGATCTTGAAAATGTGGTTATAAAAGGAAGGCTATTTTGAAGAGTTTGTGATGTTGAGAAGTGCGACGTTCGGAGAGAGTGCACAGAGTGCGAAGTTTGATCGTAGTGTGCAGAGTGCAATTCGTCGAATCATTCTAAGTGCGAAGATCATAAAGGAAGCAGAGTGTGCACAAAGGGGAGAAGATGAACGTTCGATAGTTAAGCAGTATATTATGCGAAGTGATAGCGCAGAGAGAGCAGAGTGCGCACAGGACAAAAAAGTGAAGCAGACCAGTCAGGGTCTTGTTAAAGGCAAAGGTATCTTACTATCATTCTTCTAAGTTTTAGATTTGAAGTCCAAGTTGGTGCTTGGCATAAGGGGTTGGTGCTCCTTCCAGTTGGTGCTGGCAAATCAGGGGTTGGTGCTCCTTTCTGTTGGTTCGGATAAATCAGGGGTTGGTGCTCCTTCCAGTGGGTGTTTGGTAAACTATTTGTAAAAGTTGTTGCTTTGCAAAGGCTGGATTTGGATGGTAGTCCAAGCAGTCATTTTTGAGGAGTAGCCACATTGGTGAACCTCGTTAAAATCTTGTGTTGTGTGATGTTCTCTTGTTGTTCTTGCTATATCTATTTATAAGTTTTAACTGCTGCTATTTTTAGAGCTATTAATTCATGATTAAAGAGCTACACTGATTCACCCCCCCTCTCAGTGCCATTGTAAGTATAACAATTGGTATCAGAGCTAAGTCCCTATACAAGCTTAACCAGCTAGGGTGATCTTGGAAATAACACAATGGCAGGTGGTGAAGGTTTCTCATCAAACAAAGCACCATTGTTTGATGGATCTAATTATGCATTCTGGAGAGTCAGGATGCAGACATATCTCTGTGCTTTGGGATATGACATCTGGGATTCAGTAGTGAGTGGATACACAATTCCCATCATTCCTCCAAAAGAAGCGGAGGAAAAGAAACTATTTGAAAATAATTCGAAAGCAAAGAATGCCATCTTGTGTGGATTAGCAGACAGTGAACTAGTAAAGGTCATGAACTATAAATCGGCAAAAGAAATATGGGACAAATTGAAGAGTGTTCATGAAGGAGATGATAAGATCAAAGAAGCCAAGTTACAGACACATCGAGCTCAGTTCGAAGCATTGAAGATGAATGACGATGAAAACATTGAGGCATTCATGTTGAGAGTTAATGGAATCATCAATGCAATCAGAGGACTCGACGAGAATATCGATGACTCTGCTATCATGAAAAAGGTATTAAGATCTCTTCCTCAAAGGTTTGATTCCAAAGTCTCAGCAATAGAAGAAGCTAAAGATCTAAATTATTTTAGTATAGATGAAATGTATGGTTCTTTAACCGCATATGAGATGAGGATAGGAAGATCTAAACCCACTGACAGAGAAGCAGCTTTCAAAGCCCTTAAAAATAAAAACACAAAACAAGAGTCCGAGGAAGAAGAGACATCGAGATGAAATGGAAGCAAACTTTGTTAGAAAATTGAAAAAGGGGAAAGGAAAATACAGAGGGAAGCTTCCATTCAAATGTTTCAACTGTGGAGGCATTGGGCATTTTGCAACTAAATGTCCACTGAAAGAGAAGAACAAAAATGATGAAGGATCCCACCAAGAAAGAAGTGACTGGAAGATGAAAGCAAATTTTAGAAAAGGCAACTTCAAAAAGAAAAGTTTCATCTCCAAGAATGTTAGTTCATCAGAAAACAGCTCCGGTGAAGAGTCTGAAGAAGAAAGAGATGAAGCTCTTTTTATGGCATTTGAAGAAGTTAAATCAGAAAAAGAAGAAGGAGTGACCTCTGAAGTTTGTGGTGAAAATCTCGAGGCTGAAGTAGACTTAGAAGGTGAGTTGATATCTGCACTTGAAGAGTGGGAGATAGAAAAGAAAAAGAATAAGAAACTATCAAGAAAGCTTGAGGATGCAAATGGAATCATAACCAGCTTAAAAGTTTAGATAGAAGAATCTAAGAAAATCTTCGAAGATCTCGAAGTTCAAATAACCATGAGAATAGACTATTGCAGCAAGCTAGAGGAAGAGACTATTGGTCTAAGAATGCAGCTAGAAGAGATGAACAAGAAAATCAGTTGTTATCACAAACGTGAAGAAAGTTCTATGAAGCTGGATAAGATCATAAATGACCAAAGACCTGCAGGCATCAGGTTTGGTCTAGGTTTTATCGAAGGAGAATCATCAAGTGGATCAAAGGCCAGAAATGTAGAATCCACAAAGAATGAAGATAAGAAACAGGTTGATCAAGGGAAATTGCCTCATGCAAAAGAAAGCAATAATGCCAGGCATGAAAGGAGAACTGACAATAATGGATTCACCAATGTCACACATCAAAGAAGAAGAAGACCTATGGCTCCTACGACAACATGGCAAAGACCATCTCCCAGGTTCAATTATCCCTTCTCTGGTTTCTATTTTAAATGCAATGGCTATGGACATAAAATCTCAGACTGCAAGTACAATGTTAGACCAAGGAATTTCACCAGTAGAAATGCTTTTTCTCCTTTGATGAATTACACAGTAGAATGTTATAACTATCACAATTTTGGGCACATTGCAAGAAACTGTAGAAGCACATTTTCATCAAATCAGTTTCAGGGAAGAAAAGTTCAACCAAACAAGATGAGACAAAATAGGAAACTTCCTGTAAAACATGCACAAGCTATTGATAAGGGAAAAACAAAACAAGAGCCCAAAACTACTATCAAAACAATGTGGAAAGGGAAAGAACGACTGAAGGAAGAAAAGGAATCCTTAATCGTTCAAACTGCTTTCAAAGCACAGAATAAATATGTACCATGGATACTAGATAGTGGATGCTCCAGTCATATGACAGGTGACAAACAAAAATTTGATAAGTTACAGAAATATGAAGGAGGATCAATAAAATTTGGAAATAATGATGGAGCCAAGATAGTCGGCAAAGGCTCAGTCAAAATTAGTGATGGAAGGATTAAATCAGAAGAAGTCTTATTTGTGGATGGATTGAAACATAATTTATTGAGTGTAAGTCAGATTTGTGATAAAGGTCATGAAGTAGTCTTTATGAAGCGGGGTTGTGAAGTCAAAAAAACCAACAGTGGAAAATTGATAGCAACAGGGTCAAGAACATCTTGGTAACTCTGTATACGCTCTCGAGAGACTTCAAAAGGAGCTTGCTTTATTGGACAGGAAGAAGAAAATTGGCTGTGGCACAAGAGACTTGGTCATATCAGTTTTGATAATCTAGTGAAAATCACCTCAAAAGGGGTTGTAAGAGATATTCCCACCATCAACAAACCTGCAAACAACATTTGTGCTTCATGCCAAAAGGGGAAGCAAACTAGAGTCACATTCAAAACTAAAGAATACTACACAAGCAAACCGCTGGAACTAATACACACTGACTTATGTGGACCCATGAGAACACAAAGCATAAATGGTGACAAGTATTTTATGTTGTGCATTGATGACTATTCCAGAATGACATGGATATTCTTCTTGAAGCATAAATCAGAAGCTTTTGATATGTTCAAGATCTTCAAAAACCAGGTTGAGAATGAAATAGGAAAGAGGATCAAATGCTTAAGATCAGACAGAGGTGGAGAATTCATTTCAGAGGAGTTTGTAGAATACTGTGAAAAATACGGTATTAGGAGACAGTTCTCAGCAGCAAGGACACCTCAGCAAAATGGGGTGGTAGAAAGAAAGAACAGAACTGTGCAGGAAATGGCACGAACTATGTTGGCTGAAAGCAGAGTAGCAGATAGATTTTGGAAAGAAGCAGTCCATACTGCGGTGTATATCCAAAATAGGTACATGCTGAGAACACATGAAAGCAAAACTCCTTATGAATTGTGGTTCGGTAAAAGGGCAACAACAAAATACCTCAGAGTGTTTGGCAGCAAGTGCTATATCAAAAGAACTAAAGACAATCTTGGCAAGTTTGAAGATAGAGCAGATGAAGGTATTTTTGTTGGTTACTCACCAAGAAGCAAAGCTTACAAATGCTACAACAAGAGGCTAAAGAAAATTGTGGACAGTGTTGATGTTAAGTTTGATGAAGGTAAAGAATGAGTAATTAGCCATGAAATGAACTACCCAATTTATGAAGAGGTTATTGAAGGAGATGAGGAAAACAAAATTGAAAAGATACAAAAAATTGACTCAGATGATGTAAGTTGTGATTCAGAAGCAGAAGAGAATAATAAATTCAAAACAGGCAGCTGGCAAAAAAATCATCCTAGAGATCAAATAATTGGAGACCCCAAAGTTGGTGTTCAAACAAGAAGAAGAGTAGCAAGTAACTACTCTTTATTATCCAGCATTGAGCCCAAGAATGTTGCTGAAGCAAGCAAAGATGAAGGTTGGATGAAGGCTATAAATGAAGAATTAGACCAGATTGAGAAAAACAAAACCTGGGAGTTAGTACCTAGACCTGCGAACAAAAACATAATCGGGACTAAATGGATCTTTCGTAACAAATTGAATGAAGACGGACATGTAGTCAGAAATAAAGCAAGATTGGTATGCAAGGGGTATGCACAAGTTGAAGGCATTGACTTTGAGGAAACGTTTGCACCAGTAGCTAGACTAGAGGCAATCAGAATGTTTCTGGCTTTAGTAGTCTACAAGAATTTCAAAGTTTATCAAATGGATGTGAAATCAACATTTTTGAATGGGAAACTTGAAGAAGAGGTTTATATTGAGCAACCAGATGGGTTCCAACTTGGTGATAATCCAAAATTTGTCTGCAAGTTGAAGAAAGCTTTATATGGCTTAAAACAGGCACCTCGAGCATGGTATGCAAGACTAGACAACTATCTCACTCAACAAAGGTTTAAGAAAGGTATGGTGGATAGTAACTTGTATGTCAAAACAAAAAATGGGCATCTTATTGTTCTTGTTGTATATGTAGATGATATCATATTTGGCAGCGACAAAGATGAGTCATGTCAAGATTTAGCAAATAAGATGCAAAAAGAATTTGAAATGTCAATGATTGGTGAACTGTCATATTTCCTTGGTTTGCAAGTTAATCAAAGTGAGAAGGGCATATTTATTTCTCAAGTTAAATATGTAAAAGAGATGTTAAAGAAATTCACAATGGAGGATTGTAAGCCAGTTAGCACTCCCATGACGACAGGCTACAAGTTGAGCAAAGATGACAAATCTCCACCTGTTGATCAAACCATGTACAGATCTATGATTGGAAGCCTACTATACCTGATAGCTACCAGACCAGATATTTTGTAGGTAGTATGCATGGTAGCACGCTTTCAGGCCAATCCCAAAGAGACTCATGTGACAACAGTAAAGAGGATTCTTCGGTATCTCAAGGGTACTATGGAGTATGGGTTGTGGTATCCAAAAGGTAAAGACTTCACCCTTATATCATATTCAGATGCAGATTGGGCTGGATGTGTAGATGACAGAAAGAGTACCAGTGGAGGTGCATTCTATCTTGGAGACAGATTGGTTGCATGGCACAGTAAGAAGCAAGAGTCAGTTTCTTTATCAACAACAGAGGCAGAATATATTGCAGCGACAACATGTTGTACGCAGGTTTTGTGGATGAAACAAACCCTGAAAGATCTTGGTATCTACTTCAGTGAACCAATATTAGTTAAGTGTGATAACACCAGTGCCATTAACATCTCCAAGAATCCAGTTATGCATTCACGCACAAAGCACATTGCCATTAGGTATCACTTTTTGAAGGAGAAAGTTGCAGAAGGTGAGGTTAAATTGGATTTTGTTCCAACCACAGAACAAGTAGCAGATATCTTCACAAAACCATTGCCCAAGGAAGTGTTTGAGTACCTTCGAAACAAATTGGGAGTGGTCACACTTCCCAAGAATTGACTAGCTACAGGGATCACATTCTCAGGGGGAGCATTTGAGTATTTGATTATTTTTTTGCTCATGATCATAATTTGTGCTAAGTGTAACAAATTGTGCCTGAGAATGTTGTGCATGGACTCAGGGGGAGTCTGTAGTAGCCCTTTGGTATTATTGACAAAGGGGGAGAAGAGTTACAGGAAATTACACATGTGTTGCCAACAATTCCAAAGGGGGAGATTGTTGAGCAAGGTGCAGCAGGAGTATTGTCATTGTTGTCAACACAGTCAGTTAGATCTAATGATGCAGTGGAAAGGTAGTTCAAAAGCCATTCAGATGCAGAGGACAGGAGTTCTAAGGTTATTCAGAGTATGGACAGTGAGTTTCCAAGAAGACCATAGTGGCCCATTTGCAAAAGATCAAAGAAAAAGACAAGTAAGAAAAGTGTCGCGATATCGCGACATATACAACAGGCAAGAAAAACTGTCATGATTTCGCGACATGTTGGAGGAGAGAGAAAAGTGGAAAAACTATCCGATTTCGTGACATGTTGGAGAGAGAAAGGAGAAAAGGGAAAAACTGTCACGATTTCGTGACATGTTGGAAGAAAAGAAAGCAAGTGGAAAAACAGATTTGAGGGGCACGATTTCATGGAAGAAAAGAAAGCAAGTGGAAAAATTAGGATTTCGTGACATGTTCGAAGAAGGGAAAAGTCACGATTTCACGACATGTTGCAAGAGAAAAATGCAAGTTGAAAAACTATCACGATTTCATGACATGTTGAAAGAAAAAGTGCAAGGAAGGAAAACTATCACGATTTCATGACATGTTCGAAGAGAAAGCTCAAGCAAGAGAAATGTCATGATTTTGTGACATGTTCGAGAGAAAGCACAAGCAGGAATTACACGATTTCGTGACATGTTAGAAGAGGAAGAGAAAGTAGGTTAAAGTGTCACGATTTCGTGACAAGTCAGAAGAGAAAGTGAAAGCAAGATAAAGTGTCACGATTTCACGACGTGCTGCAGAAGAGAGAGTCCGAAGTGAGAACTATTGCGATTTCGTGAAAGTTCGAGGAGAGAGAAAGTAAAATGAAAAGTGTCACGATTTCGTGACATGCTGCAGGAGAAGTTCGAAGTGAGAACTGTCACGATTTTGTGACATGGGGCGGAAAGAGTTCGAAGTGAGAACTATCATGATTTTGTGACATAGAGTTGAAGTGAGAACTATCACGATTTCATGACATGCTATAGAAGAAAGAGTTTGAAGTGAGAACTATCATGATTTTGTGACGAGTTCGAGGAGAAAGAAAGTAAAGAGAAAAGTGTCACGATTTTGCGACAAGTTCTAAAGAAAACGAATGGATACAAAAAGTGTCACGATTTCATGACAGGTTGTAGAGAAAGCGTACGGATGCAGAAAGTGTCACGATTTCATGACAAGTTGAAGAGAAAGCGTACGGATGTAGAAAGTGTCACGATTTCATGACAGGTTGAAAAGAAAGCATACGGATGCAAAAAGTGTCACGATTTCGTGACAGATTGAAAGAGAGAGAGTTCGAAAGAAAAAGTGTCACAATTTTGCGACAAAATGTAGGAGAGAGAGTTCGAAAGAAAAAGTGTCACGATTTCATGACATAATGCGAGAGATAGTGAGTAGAAAAAGTGTCACGATATCGCGACATGTTTTTCATGACCCGAAGGGAAAGAGAAAGTGCAAGGAGAAAAAGTGTCGTGATATCACGACATGTCGCATTTTTGTGACTAAAGGAGGAGAGAGAAAGTAAGAAGGCAAAAGTGTCATGATATCATGACATGTGTTTCACGGCAACAACTATATAAGAGTTACAGAGGCAGTTGAAGCCGACGAAGACCGATGTTAGCCGACGAAGATTAGGGTTTGCAGTCGACAAAGATTAGGGTTTGCAGCCGACCAAGATTAGGGTTTGCAACCGACTAAGATTAGGGTTACAACCGACTAAGATCAGGTTTTTGATCTTGAAAATATTGTTATAAAAGGAAGGCTATTTTGAAGAGTTCTGGATGTTGAGAAGTGCGACGTTCGAAGACAGTGCGTAGAGTGCGAAGTTCGATCGTAGGGTGCAGAGTGCAATTCGTCGAATCATTCTAAGTGCGAAGATCACAAAGGAAGAAGAGTGCACAAAGGGGAGAAGATGAACGTTCGATAGTTAAGCAGTAGATTGTGCGAAGTGATAGCGCAGAGAGAGCAGAGTGCACACAGGATGAAAAAGTGAAGCAGACCAGTCAGGGTCTTGTTAAAGGCAAAGGTATCTTACTATCATTCTTCTAAGTTTTAGATTTGAAGTCCAAGTTGGTGCTTGGCATAAGGGGTTGGTGCTCCTTCCAGTTGGTGCTGGAAAATCAGGGGTTGGTGCTCCTTTCTGTTGGATCAGATAAATTAGGGGTTGGTGCTCCTTCCAGTGGGTGTTGGTAAACTATTTGTAAAAGTTGTTGCTTTGCAAAGGCTGGATTTGGATGGTAGTCCAAGCAGTCATTTTTGAGGAGTAGCCACATTGGTGAACCTCGTTAAAATCTTGTGTTGTGTGATGTTCTCTTGTTGTTCTTGCTATATCTATTTATAAGTTTTAACTGCTACTATTTTTAGAGTTGTTAATTCATGATTAAAGAGCTACACTGATTCACCCCCCCTCTCAGTGCCATTGTAAGTATAACATTCTCCACTCCTTGGAGGAATCTAATATAATTTTGGTGGCTTCTTTGGGCCACAAAATATTGCAATTTTTGTGCACCAAATAGTGTCTCTAGACAATTTTATTAATCTACTAGTTTTTTGTGCTCTTGATCCTTAACAATCAATAAAAATAAACTAACCTTTTTGAGAGTAACTAGTTAGAGATCAACTAGTATAATGTCAATAAAATTTTAATGGTAACAACAATATCACCTTATTGCACCAATAAATGAACTCTCAAAATAATTTCAGATGTAGTTAATAATTTCTACAACTTTTAAGAGTAATCTGTAATTTATCCTTAATGGAATTTTTTAGCACAATCAATATTGTAGGATATAGTCTTCTTGGTTTCTATATATAAAATAGGTAGATGATAATTTTATTTATTTTAAAAATATCTAACTCCTATTTAATGTGAAAATAATCCTTGAAATGAATTTTCCCTTTTTGCACTTGAATACTGTAAAGCAATCTATCTTTCTGCAAATTTTAAATCAAATATGGTGCTTAATAGAATTTGATATTGAGACCTAATTTGAATTTCAACATTGCACCCTATTTGCTTATCTTTATGATGGATTCTGAATTATATGTAGATCTTGGAATTTTTTTTCACCAAGTTGCTACCTTGCAATGGCTAAATTTGCATCTTCTAGTTGGTTATCCAGAACAACTTCTTGCTTCACCAAACTGTAGCTTCAAAATTTCTATCTTGAGCCTTGTATTTGATGGCTTGATACTTCTAGTGATATTTTACTTTCTAATATATATTTAGATAAATCCTTTATCTAAACCATGCCTTCTTATTGTGAGAGGTAATATCCATATCTCCTAGATTTTATAGGCTTCTTATGTCTGAACCTTCCTTCAATATTTTTTTTTAATTCTAACTTTAAATAGGATCTTCTTCTTCTCAAGATTATGAATGTCTTGATGTCTTCACTAGATTATTATTTTTATATTTGGAACTCTTTGCCAAATTATTCTTCTCTTGTGCTTATTATCGGATGGTGACAATTATCCCAAGTTATTCACTATCAGGAGCTTTATCCTTGCTAGTGGATTTCTCCATTGAGTTCTCCTAGGAACTCTTTTGATGATGCTTTTGTGAAATCTATAAAAAGGATCTCCAAGAATTATTATTTTCCTTCTTGAGACCTCCCTTAGGTATTTTATATTACAGCCTCTCTGGTCTTTGGACTAATACCTTTTCATCAACCTTCTACTTCTAGAAGTATTTGCAATGAGATCTTCTTCTAGGTTTTCTGATTTTGCTACATCTAGATTTGTATAGGACTCTCACTATCTTTCTCTTTCTTCCAAGAATGGAAGTTCTTCAATGAGATATTTTCTTGATCTCTTCATATCTTTATTTAAGGAAATATTTAATCAATAAAGGAGGAGATCACCAATATCTTATTTCTTGGACTATTCTTTGGAGTCTTATTTAGGAACTCATTTCTAGATTTTTATTTTGAATCAAGAACTTTTTTTTAATCAAGAAATTTCTTCTAAAATTTTATTCAAAGACATCTTCTTTGGAGTCTTCTTCTAAATCAAGAATTTATCTTCTAAGTCAAAAATATTTTTAAGATATTTTTTCAAGAACTCTTATTTGGATTATTCTTCTGAATCAAGAATTCTTCTTCTAAATCAGGAATTCTTCTCTAAATTTTTCTTCATGAAATATTATTTGGAGTATTATTCTTAATCAGGAATTCTTCTCTAAAGTTTTCTTTAGTATTAATGTTTTTATGGGCTTCTTCTTGATCAAGAATTCTCTGACCTTTTATGCTTCTACAATTTGTAGGTATTAATCTTGAATGAATATCACCAATATTATATCTCCTCGTTCACTCAACTTTTGGAGTCTCTTCTTCCTTGAGTCTACTATAAGACTATTATAACCTTTTATTTACTTTTGCACTATGAAGGATTGCATATATTGTAATGGGACCTTATTTGAGGTCTTTGAAATCTTCAACCTTCTTCCTTGTTTCTACAAGAAATAGAATTATTATAAGAAGATATTCCTCCTAAATATCTTGTAGGAAGATTCCCAAATTTTGCTTGAATCTCATTTTCCTAAAATAAGTTGTTAGAAACTGGAATTGAAGAATTTGTAATTCTAGATATAATAATCTTCACTAGTTGATTTGTCAATCTAGTGGCTTGAATGCTGAGTCCTAGTCTTCACGAGATTTTTTTGTAACTCTATGGAAAGACTCTATCCAAATATAATATTAGGATTTCTACAACTGATATATATTTAAGTAATAACTTTTCTAATCCTATTGACTATGGTGACTATGATTCCCAAAGGCAACTTTTCCATGCAGCAGTGCACAATGGCAGATCATATTTGTGAATATGCAAGCCAATAGTAGTAAGGGTAACTCTCCCTATTCCTCTTGACCTACTAGACTTCTCTTATTATGGATGTAGGTCCTCCTATCTTGATTCACTATGGATTTGATACCACTATTAGCTTTTGAGAATATATGTAATGGAGAGATATAACATAGGTTGTAATACAATGGAAAAAATATGAAAAAAAGTTAGACTGCAATGTGACTAAAATATACTATAAATATAAATGATGAACATACAATGCAATATGGAGGAAATGCTCACTCTATTAATATGAGATAAAGAGCTACATTGTACTCCATTCAAGAGTACTACAACTAAGATCTTGACATGAACTTACAATGATCTTGATATGGCTTGATATCTAATCTACCACTATGAGGCCCTTTATATACGAAGATAGATTTTGTTTCCAACACTCCACATAGTTGTACACGGGAAACCTTACATATTACAACTTGTGCATTTATTACATTGCTTGAAGTAACTAGATAACTTTCCCCTAAAGTAATATCCTATCCTAACTATGTACCTAAGGTGGTACATTTACATGACCTAAATGATGTAATATACTCTAACTCTAACATAGTGAGACCACCTATTTTATGATTTTTATCATCAAGGACATCACATATTTGGGTTAGTAGGTCGATAAATATTTTAGAGATGAGCCTAAGGGTAGTGGGGATAGTGGTATTATAGGACCAAACTGAAGAGGAAAACTACTTGTCAGTCTATTTTTGGATGTGAGGTTTGAGGACCCATTACATTGTGGCCAGTGGGTATTTTGTACCATGGATCTACTTTTCCTTATATATATGAGATAATCCTTTATTTCATGTATTGTATTGTTTATTTATGCTTATGTGTATGCATGAAATGGATGAGTTAATGTAAGGATAGATAAGTTATATGTATGCCTAGATTTATATATATGATGATGCATGTATGTATGTTAGATGAATAATATGATAGAGCTATTATGTATGCATAAAACTAGGTATTTATGTGATGGAATAAATATATATGACAAATTGAATGATGTAAATTATAAATGTATGTTTAAGTAATGACATATAATGAATGAATTTGAGATACAATAACAAACTAAGTGTAGGTACTATAGAATGTATAAGATTCATAAATCAAGTTGTAAATAATTTTATCAATATCATACACTTGAATGGAATCCAAGAGAGAAAAGATACATAATGCATAAATATTATGATAATAGTTTATGAACAGTGAGAGGTCACAAGGGAACAACAAGGCTATTAGGAGACTCAACCACCATATTTGACCAATAAAAAGTTGTATACTTACAATGCAAGCATTTGAAAGATAAAAATATGCTAGAAATTCCAAGATATTCAATATTCCTATGTGAGCGTAGTGAAGTTTATTACCCTAAATTTGTACTCGGTTGGACTTAACTACTTTGAATGTAAGCTATAAAAATCCAGCTCAATCACAAGCTGACATTGGTATGTACAAAATAAGCTTGCTAATGTGACAGATATTTCACCACGTGTAAGGCTATTCTACTATTAGTCAGGTGTCTATATCTCTAATGGATATTACCCCATGGTTATCAAAAACTAATAATTCTAGGGATTCAAGATATTTTTCTTCTTTTTCTTTGGGTTTTTGAGGAATTTGATTTTTTGGGAATTTTGCTTGTTTTGTAGAGGAGCAAAGGGATTATTTTTTTTTTTAATTTATGCTCACTTTGTGGAAGAGCAAAGGAATTAGTTTTCTTTTTTAAAATTGATCATTTCATAAATGATCAAGGGGATGTTTTCACGGGGAGGGGGATGAGCTTGTCCTTTTGTCAATTCTTAGCATTTTCAACCATGTGCATGATAGGAAGAGAAAGGGAAATTGTTCATTTTTGAGGTAAGACTTAATTTGTAGTGTCATATTTTCTTGTTTAAAATCATAATTAAGATTATGAAAATGTGTAGGTATTTTAAGATAAACAAATTACAAACAAAGAAAGATTCTATCTCCAGACATCAAGATGGTTTACAATAAAATTTGAAAGAAAAAATAAGAATGGTTGAATGACCTAAAGATCCCATTATATACCTTACAACAACAACTTGGGAGAAAGTAGGTGGTGGGTAGACAACATGGAATTGTGACTGTGTATGAATAATGAAATGGGGTTTATGTCCAAGATAAAATATATTACATCAAGACAAGTGACCCTCATACAAGCATGATGCATAATGAAAGATGAGATGAATGCACTATGGCAAAAAAAATGCCTAATGCAATGCAACAAATTGTGCAACTAGTTAGTTTTATGAATAAGATATGATGATCAACTAAAAAATGTAATAGATGATCATATGCAATGCATTAATGATGTGAAATGAAAGTTTGGTGGATAACAGTATGCAATTTTGTTTTATATTTTTGTTGTTTTATTTTTTTTTTATGAATAAAATACCTGCATGTGGAGAATATTAAGGTGTTTAGGCTCCTTGACACCCTCAAGTGTAGCTAACCGATAAGTTCTCGGTCCTATCTTGTGTGTGATGATGAATGGACTTAACTAGTTTACAATTAATTTGTCATGCAAATGACTAGATATGCTACAATTTTTCTAGTTCTCATTTAACACTAAATTATCAATATAAAATTTCCTAACATGTACCTTTGTATCATAGGCTCACTTAATAAAATATTGATAAATGTAAATATGTTCAAGAACATTAATGCATCATTCATAAAGAAGAGTGATTTGATCAAGATGAGACTATTGCATGTGATATAATCATCGATGAATTCTTGTAATGAGATGTGCAATGAGGGAATTTGAAGCTCCAAGGGCATGATGGCCTTAGCACCATATACTAAAAATATGGAGTTGCCTTGTATATGTTCGAATGCTCATATTATAAGCCCAAAGTTCTAGAGGTAGTTGAATATACCAATCCTTGTGATGATTATTAACCATTTTCTTAAGGATGGTGATAATCATTTTGTTTGATGTCTTAGCCTACCCATTACTCTATAGATAGTAATGATTTGAAAAGCTATGCTAGATATGATACTTTTTGCATAAAGTTTAAACATCCTTATTTTTAAATTATGGCCCATTATCTAAGATGATCTTGAATGGAATGCTAAAATGATATATGATGTTATGCAATATGAACTCCGTAATGCATGATCTTATCATAGTGGTAAGAGGAATAGATTCCACACACTATTGAAGTATTCTATAGCTTTTAGAATGAATGTGTATCAGCTCGATGATGGGGGTGATATTTTTCCAATTAGATCAAATTCCCATTGTGAGAAAGGACACAATGCATATATTGGTTGTAAATCCTACAAAGGTACATGTGATAGATTATCATGATGCTGACACTTAATGCACATTTTGAAATAAGCGCAACAATATTGATCCATTATGGACCAGTAATAGTCCATTCACAGGATGTGCTTTGCGATAGCCATACCACTAAAGAGGCCACAACAAGTACCATCATGAGCTTAATAAATGACCCAAGAATATTCTTGGGGTTCTAAGCAATGAATAAGGAGACCATAATAGCTTCAACGGTACAGTATGTCTCCTAGAAAGACATATCTTGTCACATGTATGTTTTGTGGCATGTGATAATCTAGAAGGGAGATTACAAAGTTTTAAAAAATATTGTATTTGAGATAAAAATATTTAAATGGTTTTGCTTGTACCAAGTGGATGCTTAGCTCTTCTATAGAAGCATCTCATAAAAATGCAGATTACTTAAGCATTTTAGCATATATGATTGTGATATTATTGAAAGATTTATACGGAATTAGATATCCTAAGGAAGCCACTATATCTAGAAAATAATTTTTGAAATGAGGGATAACCTTAATGTTATACCATTCTAGTTTTGCAATCAATTTTTCCACAACAATTTTATATTTCTTTAATATTAAGTCTTTAAATTGGTTACTCCCTTTAAATTTGTTGATAACTACCTATGAATCGCCAAAGATGCTAAGTCACTTAAACTTCATGGCTAGAGCTATTTGGAGCCCCAACAAGAGAGCTTCATACTTAACATTATTTTTGGTGTATGAGAAATTGATTTTAAATGAAAGGGGAATAGGAGTCCCTTGTAGTGTAAATAACATTATTTTGGCATCCCCCTTGCTCACACATAGATCCATCGAAGAACATTAGATCTATTTTGTATTCCGGTCCTTTCAACTCTTCCAAGGTAGATAATGCAAAGGCTACATCATTAGGTAGCTCAATCGTAAGAGTCTTATCATAAGGAAAATATGTTTATGCTAGTTGGTCGGTGATGACTTGACCCTTGATAGATTTTTTTCCAATGAATTGAAGGTCAAACTCCATCAAAAGCATGATCCACTTTGTGGTACGACTATTATGATATGTATGATTCATCATAAATCACAAATATTTTTTATTAGAGATAACATACATTTTTTGATTGATCATGTAATGATAAAATTTCTTAATGGTAAAGACTACCACTAAGTAGAGGTTCTTGACATTAGCATATTTTATTTTGTAAGATACCAAGGTATGACTGATGTAGTAGATGGTTTGATCCTTATCTACCTCATTATTTTGGGCCAACATGGTCCCTGATGAAAAGTCATTTGTAGAGATATATAGTAGAAAAGGTACACTAGGTCGTGGAGGATATAATACTAGCATCAAAAATAAGTATTTATTTATATCCTCGAATTGCTTTTGACAACCTTGATCCCAATGGAAATTCATACCCTTTTGTAGAAGATGATTAAATGAATGATATTTACCTAATAGTTACATGATGAAACTTAAAATGACTTGTATCTTCCCTTGTAAGCTAGGAATTTTCTTAATATTGGTAGGGGTAGGCATATTTAAGATTTATTTGACATTGTTCAGGTCTAGTTTGATTCCTAACTTAGACACACATTTTAGGATCCAGTTACATGTTATGCTCAGTAGGCGATCAAAGACCTTTCATAGAACATCGATATGATCACCATGCAATAAATACTTGGACAAAAAATAATAAATATAATATTTGATAATATTATACATATATTCATGAAAAATGTATGTTATTTCTCATTGATAGGTAGCACCAAAATGTTTTAGACCAAAAGGCATGACTTTCTAGCATAAAGTCCCCCATGGTGTGGTAAAAGTTATTTTTTGTTGATCATCAGGATTGATGTGAATTAGATTTTAGCCCAATAAACTATCCATGATATAAAATATTCATGACATGCAACTATGTAAATGAGTGTATAAATTCTAGGGAGTGAAAAAACATATTTAGGGCTCACATTTTTAAGATCTAAAAAATTTATGCATATGCGAACCCCTCCATTTGGTTTCCTAATAGGTACCATGTTGGAAACCCATTCAGGATAGTAAATAGGTTGGATGAAGCCTATGTATAACAATTTTTGTAATTCATATTTTATCATTAGAGCTATTATTGGATGAGTTTTGCAAAGTTTTTTATTGATAGGCTTGATCACTAGATTGAGCATCAAAATGTGGACCACTAGCTTAAGGTATAGACCAGACATGTCTTTGTATGAGCAAGTAAAAAATTATATTTTATCTATTACAAAAGTGGTGAATGCAACACATTCTATCTTTGAGATACCTTTCTCCAATTTTAAAATTTAAGGATATTTAGGATTGATGTTGATATCAATATCAATCATATTTTCTATTAACATGTGATATCCCTCTTCCAATTGATGAGGAGTGGGGATAAAATAAATATCAACAACTAGATTAAAAGAGTTTTATGTGTCATTTGACTCTATATAATATTGGAGAACTACTAAGTTTGGTTTTTATAAAAGATGATATGATTGTAGCATGTTCTTAGAGTTGGTGGGTGATGGCAGAATAACAACCTGATCAAAATCGATAGTCTAAGGATCAAGGGGTAAATATTGCGATAGGTTTCCTAGATATATAAGTGGCATGGCAAGATCAATGGATATCATGTTGATGGATGGTAGATGATATTCATTCTTGGGTGGAAAGCAATGGTTAATGCTATGGTGGTTAAAATGAGTAGGAGGTGGTTGAGCTAGAATTGGTATGATAGGATGTGCTCCAGGTGGAATGGTGATAAAGAACTTTCAAATATTGAAAGATATTTTTCAAGACCCCTTTTAGGCACATATCTTGAGGTCCCCTTTGTGATTCCTAAATGGACCCTTTTTGAGCATGTGAGTGAGTACTTGTGGAAGTTTTGGGTTATTTTTGACCTCGTGTTGGTTGCTTTGGCTTATTTTCTATCAACATAATTATGCTTGATGCTCGTTGTTGCTTTATATGATGGAGTTGTGGTGGTATCTTTGGTGTTATTGTACGTTGTATCTCTCTCTTATTTTATAAACCTCTTTGGATGATTTGTGGGAACTTGTATAAAGCATTGGATTCCAATGCTTTATTTGTTGGGATGAATGATATGGGTGATTTATTTTTCATCAACCTTAGGTTGATTATTATTAGGACTTAGTATTAGTTGTGAGTTGATTGATTTTTTCACTCACGTTGGTTTGTTTTAAGTCTAGGTGTTTTATTTTGCATAGAATAAGGGCTTATTGATTAAGCCATTTTACGTAATCCTCGGATCTATTATTTTTTTCTAGGATTATCGTTTATAAATTGTGCTTATTTAAAGCACCTAATTTGTAATATTAAGCATGAAGGAATTAATTATTATATTTATTTTTAGTTCCTTATAAAATGGTGTCCACAAGATCTTCTAGTGGAAGAAGGTATGGATAAATAGGGAACCACCTAGGGAATATAAAAAGATAAAACTCATCTACATCCATGAGAGAAATAATGGGGGATAAATCCTCCTATCAGCTATTAGATGTGATGGATAGCATCTCAAAATCATATTCATACTCCTTATATGATGAATCATAATGATACATTGATATAATAGCAATTTAAGGATTATCACTCAACAAATGAGTATGGCCAGGATTAGCATACTCATTGTCATTTATCTCCTCCTCAATGCCTAGGTTAAGGCACTAAAGAGAATATGCTAGAAGTTCATAAAATATGCGTATGGAGTATCCTAATATTGACTTATCTATTGGAAATTGATAATGTAGTTTTAGTAGGGTTTGAGGATCCTATTTTTAGAGACCTAATTTGTTCTCATGCCAATGGTAGCAATAAAAATATTTCAAAGCAAAGGATGTGTTCGATAGATAATTAATGTTCACAAAAAATGGCTCTTCCTCTTCTCGTATAAGAGGTGCATCCGTAGAGGCATAAATACCTCCATAGATAAATTCATTTGATTCAAAAATTACCCAAGGGGAAATATGATACCTACAAGTAGTTGTACATTACAAGGTCTACCAAAGTATTTGATTGAATCAATTAGAGGGGTAAATGTAACATCTTGCACTAAATATTCCCCTGGGCTAGGATTAGTCATATTTATTGTGACATGTAGAGGAGGGGTAGATGAATATGTATTTATGAATTATTATTGGATATATGTACTGGAGGGGGGTTCCTTATGAATGGGATTAGTGTGGGTGGATTTTTTCGACATGGTCGAGATTGAAGGTGTAGGAGGTGGATTGGATGATTTAGATGTGGATGTGGTAGGTGGTGAGGGTTCATGTGATGAGGGTTCATGTGATGAGGATTTTATTGGTGCCTTTTTTGGGTTTCTCATGGGAATATCCGATGAATTAGAATGGATTCCCATGGAATCTGATGATTGTGGCTATGATGTTGGTTGTGATGATGAAGGAATGGAAGATATAGATGGATGATTTGAGTGTTCGATGGGATGATTAGGTTGAACATCTAAATGAGTTGATCATAAGATGGAATCATAAGGATGTGAAACCATATGGAAAAATTTAAATGGTTATAGATCTACTGGAACACAATGAACTTGACCTTCATGCATATATTTGATGCTTAAGTGAAGCTACACACTTCACATCTCTGATCCAAGATTGACCAAGCAATAAGTTGTACTACGTGGCACCTTGTAATACATGACAGAGTGTGTGAATGATTTTTAGTCCAACCTGAATAGGAGGGACCACTATCCAAATAACAGAACACAATGCACCATTGAAGGTAGGCAAGGTAAAGGTGGATGATACAATGTGTGATGATGGAATATTGATATTTTTTAGGGTGGAGGTGGTGATGATGTTGATGTATGAGATTGTATCAATAAATATATGTTTATAGGTAATCACATCCACACTATCCATGATGTGTAGTGGTGGATCAAATATTTTGATAGGTATTGTCTTGATTTCATGATTGCAAAAGGTTATCGTAGGTTCTTTACAACTTTGAACTTATCCCACAAATTTGGTGAAAATATTGGGATCTTGTTGTTTTAATTCAATTGATTTTAAAATTTCCATTAGAGATTCATGATGTGGAGTCAATTGTTGTATGAGCTCATTAATAGAGAGTTTTTTTGAGGCCATTTTGATACTTTGAGTAAGTCTATTTCTCAATCTAAGCACCGGGTAAGGTAGAGGAGGAATTATATTTTCTCACAAAGGTTCTTGTGATATTGAAGGAATGTTGAAAGGATCCATATTTTATGTGGGTTAAGTTGGTTATCTTATATTTCTTGTCACAATATTTATCATTCCCAAAAAATCTTGGTTAGGTCAGTTGGAATGCACATAATTGACCTGCTTAAGTTATTTTGTTGTAATGGTAGGCCCTATGTTTTTTCATGTTGAGGCAAAGGATATTTGTAGACACCCATTTTTTTATTTTTAGTGCCAAGACAATTGTTAATTTGTATTTCTCACCATTAGATCATGTTCCGCACTAAGTTCTTGAATGAGTAGCATGATTTAATATCATGAATCTTTTGTTTGTGATAAATGTAGTAATGATCCTCCCTATAATTTTTAGGTTTGGGTTGATTTGGGTCCTATGGATGAATCTCAGGGAGAGAAATTGCTTCTACCTCACACAATTGATGAAATATATTTGCAAAGGGTTCTAGTAGTGGTGTGTATTAGTGATGTGGACAACGTGGTTGAGTTGGTATTTGATTTTGTGGTTTTTGAGGGTGGTATTGAGCAGGTGGAGGTTGAGCCTGATAATTAGGCTATTGATATGGGGTTCAATTTAATGGACTAGTGGAAATCAAAACAACTTGGTTCATAGGAGCTAACTTTTGTTGGGTTTGGCTCCCCTTAGCATTTTTGTTAGGACATTCTTTGTTATGGAGCTTAATATATTCTTATTGGATGTTGATTTCTTCAATGACCTTTGCTTTGGATAGGGCTTCCTTGAATGTTTGATATTGTTGAAGTTGTAGTAAGAGTGAGATCTATTTTGAGAAAATTCTAGTGAACATGCAAGTAAGCCTCATAATGGGTAAGGTGAGGGGAAATTTGATAATGACTGCTCTTCATATATTACCATAATAAATGATTGGATCATCTTCAAATTGGTGAAGGTTGTATAAGTTAGTTAGGGTAGCCTTATTAATGCTAAATATGAAGCATTACAATAATGCATTGTCTAATTGTTCAAAGGTGTAAATGTTATTGTGTGGTAAATGATTGTACCACTCCAAAGCAATCCCAACAAGTGTTCTGAGAAATATTTTGAGCATTAGTGAATCATTGTCTTGAAGATAAAAGCAAACATGTATAAAGCTACTCATGTGCTCTTGTGCATATTCATCACCTTAGAACTTGTCTAGTTTAGGAATCTCGAAGTGAGGAGGATACGGAGGTGATGCAACTGATGGATGAAGAGATTGATTGTTGAGCTTCCTTCATGTTGATTTTTGGTAACCCAATACCAAGGTTTATTTTTTCAATGAATTGATTTTATTAGTCAACAATTTATAGGATTTTTAAGAGATTATGTGGTTAACCCACCTTTATCCCTGATGAGGTGGAAGTGGTGGGTTTTGGTGTTGATGTACTGGTGTATAAGTGTTATCAATAGGTATTTCACCATATGTTAACTTAGGGTATGTATCTATTGGTTCCTAATAATCTAGTCATGGTTCTTCATAGGTTTCATATTCTTGTTGATAAGGGTATAGTTGGTTTTGTTCTAAAAAATAAAGTTCTTTGTGATGAATTGGTGGTGGTGTATGATATTGGATGCAAATAATATTTGGGTATGTGTGGGGTGGAAGGTTTTTATTTGAGCAATTTGGAATATTATGGTGTTGTGTTGGACATTCTGGGTGATGTTGGATTAGTTTCCTTTGATGCACTAGTGTTGGTAACCTTTGATACATTATTTGCTATAACTATTGTTGGTGACCGGGGTTTAGTTTGGATTCCAAGTGAGAGTGATTCACCTAGTTAACTATATAAGTGTAGTTCACATGTGTGTTGGTTAAGAATATGGGTGTGGATTGCACTTTAGCCCTAGAAATATTGACAACCTATTTTCATAGATCATGAGAGGCTACATCAACTTGATTTTGATGGTGCATGATGGGTTCCACAAAGGTAGGTGATGTCGAAATGCAATGTAATTGAGAAGGCTATTTATCATAATATATAGGGGGGTTATTAGGATCACAATCGCTCAGTATATGAGCCAATAGAGCAAGCTTATTATAACCTCAAATAATGTACATGTCCATATTATCATACTCATGGTTCATCCATGGGTGCTCAACTATGGTTACTTGAGCATCGCTATCTTGGTGTAGAGTGTATACATGATATTGATATAATGGAGTTGTAGTATGAGCCAAGATGCAAATGCACAATAATAAATTCCTAGGTGTTTTAGTGTGAAAGTAATTGTCCTTATAAAAAGTACACAAGGTGGCATAGTCCATATAATAAATATCATGATCATCATCAGGACCTATGGATGGATTCTTTATAGTGATGCCTAACATATCAAGGTCAGTGGGATGATATATGATGTTCAATTCATGGGATTCATGTTGCCACTTAGGTGTGGCAAGGTATTTTAGATCAATTTGAAAATGGTCCATAACTCTCATTGTGTTGGCTCAACAATGTTTACTCGTGATTGAGCTTAACTACATGTTACAAACATAATATATGAATATAGAGTGCACATTCTCAACTACACAAAAAATGCAAAAAAAAGAACCAAGAAATGTGTTCTCTTTAGATTTAGTTTATATTTTTGTTTTATTTTTTTTATTTTTTTTGGTGTTTTTTTCAAAATCCTATTCCTAAGATGTCTAGGGTGGATGAAATGAACATTATTGAAAAGTAATTTATGCACAACCTCTATCAAGGAATGCAAAACAAATAGTCTATATGACTTCCTATGATGCTATATGGGTAATGGATATCCTTATGGAACTAATATACCCCCTCAAAGAAGAGGTTGTATTGTATAAATATTATTACTTTCCCAATTGGGCTTTTGCGTCATCCTCGGGTGGGCTTGGATACAAACAACAACTAGATTCCACTTATTATTAATACCTATGGTTAAAGGACATATAAACCTAATGTACTATATGATGCACCTAAATTTTGGGGATTTTCAATGATGAAATCTAAAAAACCTCTCACAGGGGCTACTATGGTGTAGGGGGACAATTCGTAGTGGGATATTAAAGACCACTTGCGTGATTTCTATCAGTAGTTGGTGATGAAATCTAATTGGCCAATGTTTAAGTGCCTCATCAGTGTGCAAGTTATTTTTATTACTACAAAAAAGTAAAAGCAAAGAGCATGTAATAACTTTCATTAATGAAAAATATAATTTTAAAATGCAGTATTCCCTAAATGATGATCTACCTTTCAATAGGCAACAATGTATGAAAACCAACAGAAAATACAGAGACCATATCTTGCTAATATGATCACATATAGGTGACCATATCAAGCTAATACGATCATAGATAGGAGACCATATTGACCTCATATGGTCATAGTTTGACATAATTAAAATTGAAATGCATGTAGCTATGCTATGGATATATAATTTTTATTTATTTTTCAAACATAGGAAAAAACATAGAAATGTAGATACTAACCATGAAGGCCTATGTTTGATGTAGAGATGTAGATCTATAGCCATTATATCTCAATCCAAGGACCATCTTAGGTTGAGATGATTTCTAGATAGGGACTATATTAGATAGGGATAGTTAAGACTAATAACCTACAATCATAAAATCTAATCAATAACTAGTCCAATTAATCAAATATGCATTAGAAAAACAAGAACTAGGTCCCCTCATGATCACAATTTGAAAGATAAATTTGTACCATAAAAGTAAATACAAATGCTTACAAAAATAAAAAATGAAATTTGTATTAATTTGTATTTTCAGTATTACAAAGAGAGTCCTCTTGAGAGGATCTTTATGGATGATACATAGATTACAAATTAGGGGTATGATTCTCCTCTTCAAAAAATGATGTCTCAAGGTGCAACATAAATATTTCCATGCTAGCACATTGTTTGGGGAGTAGATTTTCTACAATCATCGTGAAAGAGTTAGATCTTGAACCTCCTACTATGCTTGAGTCATGTTATCTGCATGCTAAGAAAATAAAATTCGATCAGTAGCATCTGAAGGGACCACCAAGGTTGGACCTATATTTAATCTAAAAATGTAAAAATAAATGGAAAACAGATGCATGCATGTGGTACTTGAGATATAAACTAATGAAGGAAAGATAAATGCACAAATCTAAGCTAATATGCATAGAAAACAAGAAAAATAATCACTTTATTGAGACCGTATTGGGTCGATATTGTTTCTATCTATGGATCATATCAAGGAAATATAGTCATTATCATGGGTCTACTCCTAAGTATAACCAGATTTGAATAGCATTTTGGGTGATACAAGATGTTATTTTTGATACATTTTTATGAGCATGAAAGCAAAGGGGTGGGTGTGGGTGATCAACAGAGCAATGTGATAAATCATGTGATGGAGGAGAGTGTGGATTAAAATCCTAGATGGTGATATTTCAGCATCAATTTTACAATAGAATAACTTGGCATAGTTTTGGTAGCACTTCATGGATTCAAAATTCAAAAATTAGGGAGCTAAACAATGGACGGAGGACACCATTTTATATGCTTTCAGGCAATCAATAAAATATGGTAAATTTCAATCAAGGGTAGTTTGATTTACTACCACCATATTACTGTAGGTGGTAGGTGAAATTACCACTTGCAGGGCATCTAGCACTAGCGTGAAACTAGACACAGTGCTAATAGGTAGTTTTACTAGCTTTTTTTTGTGGTTTTACATGACCACATTTGGTCTAGACAGTCACAATCCTGAGATCATCTCGAATTGAGATAATTAATCTTCCTATGGGTAATATTGGCTGCTTCTATAGAAAATAATTGAATTAACCCTAAGGCTACCTAGGATGGATTGTGTGGGTTAGAAAGGAGGATTTTTGGGAGTCACCTTGAGATGACACATTTTAGGTGTCTACAAAACCATGAAAAAATATGACATTCAATACCTTATATATGACTATAGATTACTTATTTTATAAATTATATGTATCACTTCATTATTATCTTTAGTTATATAATGCGCATTATTTTATTATTTTGCAATTGTAGGTTACTAAAGTAGGAGCACCATAGGATAGATATGACACAATATACATGACAACATTGTTAACACCATAGATAAAATTTCACTTTTTCCTCGTTATTCATATAAAGAATCTACCTAGTTTCCCATTCTAATAACGATTTGTAAATTTCCTAGTATTCATCCAACCATAGTAGAAAATTTCACATCCAAACCCATGTACAAGACTCTTATGGATTTGGCCAACCCCAACACAACCAAATACATCTATCCCTTCCATAAACCTCCTATGGAGCATATCATTTTCACCAAGCTTCTCTAATGTTTTATACAACACTAAAGGAGGAAATCCATATGACAAAGTGTGAAATTACATAGAAGCCTGTTGGTTAACAAGTGTAGAATTTAGAAGTAAGACACTCTAACACCTTGCTAAAGTGGCATGTAATAAAAAAACTAGGAAGATTATTTCTATTTATGATCAATTGAGGAATACCAAGAAAGAGGGATAATTTCATCTTTTGGGTGCAAAGGTCTACATAATGGCCCCGACTTTTTTTTTATTTGGTAGATGAAGGGGTTTTGAGGTCCCCAAACCTATTACAATAGGTTGATATAGGGCATGAGAATGCACTAAAATACAACACTAAATAAAAACCAGCCAAGGGGTAGGAATAATAGGCCACACTCAACAAGGCAAAATAGAGAGTACCCCATAAAAACAACATACCATAAAATTCAAGTAATAACATCTAAAGGAATCGGGCCTCTCTAAGTAAATCAAAACAGAGAGGGCCCCATACAACAAACATAAAATATAACCTGATATCAATTGCTAAAAGAACATCATAGCAGAGCTAGTTTGGGGTTGCCATATCCATATTATTGTTAACCACATCCCGAATCTTGTTGACAAAGGAGACCACAACCTACAATGTACCCAAAAGAGCAGAGTGTTTTCTCTCCAGAATATATAAACACATCACCACATCACCACAAGAGAAAAAAACATCACCATATCACTAGAAGAGCATACAATGAGGACACCATTGGGACCAAGGCAAAGGAAATTTTGACCAACATCTAGACAAAGATGCCCAACTAATGATAGTCAACTAAAAATGGTTAGGAGACTTGTGAAGATCACCAATTAAGATGGCCCACCCAATAAAGTATAAAAAAAATATCTAGCAAATATTCCATAGAGTGAAATCCCATTCCAAGCCTCATGTACAACCAACAACTAATTGTGATCATTGAAAACAAAAGATTCAAGATCTTAGGGGAAATTATCCAACCAGATGCTCAGACCTTGTTGAGAAAGACCCAAGTTGGCCATATAATCTACCACTTTATTGCCTTCATGATAAATATGCTAAACTTTGAAATCTTCTCTTGATTTCAAAATTCTAAACACCTCAGCTAGAATATTTGAAATGCTCTAGTGAGGCTTGCTAATAGAATTGGAAATATTTACTAGATTTAAAGATTCCCCTTCTATAATTAATTTCTAATATTTGAACGTTTCTACCAATAGTAGCTCTTGAAGGATACACCTAGATTCAACAAAATGAGAGATATGGATAGAAATATTATGTGTATGCACCAATGAGATCACGCTTAGAATTTCTAATTATCCCACTAGTAGCTGTAGGGCCCGAATTTCCTCTTGAGGCACCATAAAATTTTAATTTGACCCATTCCTCAAGAGTAGGGCACCATGAGGTGGTTGAGCATGTTGAGGTAGCAGGTGGTTTATATGACTTGTAAGAAGCTAGAAAGTCAATTTTAGCCTCCACAAGGCTTTCATCCAAAGAACCCGCTTTGATATCTGAGAAACAATGAGACACATTCTCCACAACATCTCCAAGAGCTCTAGAAGAAACCTGATCCGGATCATGCCTTGAATTATTGAAAGCTCTTTGATTGCATTCCCACTAGATGCTCCAAAATAAATGTGGGAGCAAGAAATACCAAAGTTTTTCCAATCGAGGGGACTTGAAAGGATAAGTTCATTGTAGGCACATATCAGAGATAGTGTTTGACAAAACCAAACTGACATCCAAAGTGGACAACACCTGAGAAACTACTAAAACTAAGAAGGGGCATTGGAAAAAATATGCTGACAAGTTTCCTCTGAAGCTTCACATAGGTAGCATCTATTAATCAGAGCCATCCCCAAAAGGTGATGTAGGAAATTTTAGGAGTTTAAGAAAGACATTAACCAAATAAGCATAGAAATAGTTGTGAGTTTAAAATTTAAATTAACATTTATTTCCCATATTTTTTGGCTTATCAGGCCTTTTACTTTTTATACTAGTGCCTGGTATTTTTCTAGGGCCTTCTTTGCATATTCCTAGGGCTTCCCAGGAAATGTTCTTTCAACTTTCTTCATGGGTGTGGTAGATTGGTTGGATGGACATGGTGTTTCTCTCTTTGGAATGGGTGCGTGTTGGAGGGATTTCAAGTTTTTTAATTTATGATTTGGTTCTACAAAGCTCTTACTTATAGGATGCCTTTGGAGAGGGGACCTTAGGCTTCATTGTTGTCTACAATAGTGACTTTCTCTTTTCTTCTCTTGATATTAGCTTTCAATTGTGGGTTTGGCTTCTTGTTTTCCTGATGTGTTAAGTGGCTCATGGCTTCTTTTCTTTATTTATATTATGGCCTTTGTATGGCGGACCACACTTTTATTGTCTATAGAAGAGAGAATTTTGAGGTTACTTCTAGGTTGCGCTTTTAGTGGTAGGTTTTAGGTCTTTTGCTTTGGATTATAGAAGGTCTTGTGCTTGTCTATTTTAGGGGTTTTTCGATGGAACCTTTCTTTGTGTTTTTTGGTATTTGGGATGGGTATCCTTGTTGTAATCACAATGACACTGAGAAGGGGGGTGAATCAGTGTGTTCTTTAAAATTTCTAAAACATATGGTTTTAAATCCAATAGCAGTTTAAAGCAGATAAAAGAGATACTAAATGCATCAAGAAAGCATCACACATAACACAACAATTTAACGAGGTTCACCAATGTGGCTACTCCTCAAAAATGACCGCTTGGACTACCATCCAAATCCAGTCAATGCAAAGCTACAACTTTACATAATCCTTTACCAGACCAACTGGAAGGAGCACCAACCCCTTAACTTTATCTCGCTTCAACATAATGGAGCACCAACTCCTATTTTACCAGCACCTACTGGAAAGAGGCACCAACCCCTTATACCAAGCTGCAACTTGGAGGACAATAAAGATAATAAAAATGATAGAATAAAACTTTATTCCTTACAGTCTACTATTTTTTTGCATTTTGCTTCTACGCAAAACTCTTCGCACTGTCTGATCGCTTTTGTGTACTTCTTCACAATCTCTACTGCAACCGGATGATCGACACTTTTGTTTTTTGCATGCTAACATTTTGAACTTAGAACTCCATCTCTACACATTGCACTTATGATCTATAGATTCAAACTATGAATTTGCACTCTACTTGACCGAACTTCACTTGCGCAATCACTCTTCTTGCATTCGCACATTATCTCATCGCAACGCACTTTTCAGACTCGAAGTAGTCCTATTTTATAAAAGAAATTTCAAGACAGATCTTAAATCATAGTCGGCTATAACCCTAAGGACGTCGGCTATAAACCCTAATGATGTCAACTTCAAACCCTAGAATTTTTTGGCTGCTTAAACCTGGTGATTGTCGACTGCAAACCCTAAAAATGTTCGCTGTAAAACCCTAGCAAATTTCAGCTTCAAAACCCTAATAACGTCCACTGTAAAACCCTAGAAGATGTCAGCCGTAAACCCTAGAAGATGTCAGCTGCAAACCCTAAAATTTTTTGGCCCCAATTCAACTTTTTTGGCCTCAAACGCTGTTGCCACTTCTGTCACCTTTCTGTAACTATTGCCACGAAATACTAACATGTCGTGATATCGCGACACTTTTTGTAGTCGTATGCCTTCATGCCCTTGCTGTCGTGAAATCATGACCATTTTGGCCTTTGATATCTTTGCCATCATTCTTGTCACGAAATCGTGACACTTCAAAATTTTGCTTACGTCATCCTCATTCTTGTCGCGAAATCGTGACGCTTCCGGCTTCCAGCAGCTTTTCTTTCACCCTATTGCGAAATCGTGACACTTTCAGTTTTGATGATGTCATCCTTAGCTTTGTCATGAAATCACGATGCTTCCAACTTCTAGCGGCTTTTCTTTCACCCTGTCGTGAAATCGTGACACTTTCAATTTTGCTGACATCATCCTCAGCTTTGTCGTGAAATTGCGACGCTTTCGGCTTCTAGCAGCTTTTCTTTCACCCTGTCTCAAAATCATGACACTTTCATCTTTTGCTAATGTCATCCTTAGTTTTGTCACAAAATCATGATGTTTTCGGCTTTCGTACATTCCTTGCTTCATGTAGTAGCGAAATCGCTACACCTTTGTGCCTTGTGCTTTCGACTTGCTTCAACTTTGAGTTCTGATCTTTTGACTGGTAGCGAAATCGCTACACCTTCATGTTGTGCATTTTTGGACTTGTAGCGAAATCGCTACACCTTCTTGTTTGTGCTTTTTCAACTTGTAGCGAAATCGCTACACCTATGTTTTGAGCACTTTTGACTCGTAGTGAAATCGCTACATCTTTTTCTCTTAACACTTTCTCCCAGCTTCGGCCAGCAAAAATTCAACATGTAGTGAAATCGCTACAGTTACTCGACTTAGCTTCTTGGCCTCCGACATGTTACGAAATCATGACATTTTCGATTGCACCTTCTCTCTCCTCTGACTTGTCATGAAATCGTGACATTTTCAACTGTGCCTTCTCTCTCCTTCGACTTGTGAAATCATGACATTTTTGAATGTGCCTTCTCTCTCCTCCGACTTGTTGCGAAATCGTGACATTTTCAACTGCGCCTTCTCTCTCCTCCGACTTGTGAAATCATGACATTTTTGAATGTGCCTTCTCTCTCCTCCAACTTGTCATGAAATCGTGACATTTTCGAATGCGCCTTCTCTCTCCTCCGACTTGTCGCAAAATCGCAACAGAAAACATGTCGCGATATCGTGATAGTTTTCTCACTTGACTTTTTCTTTGAATTTTTTCTATCTTCTGCATCTGAATGACTCCTACACTATCTGTCCACTGCATCATTGGATCTAACTGCCTGTGTTGACAACAATGACAAACTTCTTGCAACACCTTGCTCAACAATCTCCCCCTTTGGAATTGTTGGCAACACCTGTGTACATTCCCGTACCTCTTCTCCCCCTTTGTCAATAATACCAAAGGGCTACTGCAAAATCCCCCTGAGTCCATCCTCACACTTCTCAGGCACAATTTGTTGCATTTGGCACAAATTATGATCATGAGCAAAAGAATAGTCAAATACTCAAATGCTCCCCCTGAGAAAGTGATCATTATAGCTAGTCACTTCGTAGGAAGTGTGACTACTCCTAATTTGCTTCGAAGGTACTCAAATACTTCCTTGGGCAAAGGTTTTGTAAAAATATCTGCTACTTGTTCTGTAGTTGGGACATAGTCCAATTTACCTTCTCCTTGTGCAACTTTCTCCTTCAAGAAATGATACCTTATAGCAATGTGCTTTGTCCATGAGTGCATTCATCGGATTCTTAGAGATGTTAATTGCACCTGGTGTTATCACACTTTACCGATATTGGTTCACTGAAATTAATACCTAGATCTTTCAAAGTTTGTTTCATCCACAAGACTTGTGTGCAACATGTTGTTGCTATAATATATTCTACCTCAGCTGTAGATAAAGAAACCGACTCTTGCTTCTTACTGTGCCATGCAACCAATCTGTCCCCCAAATAGAATGCATCCCCACTGGTACTCTTTCTGTCATCAACACATCCAACCCAATATGCATCTGAATATGATATAAGAGTGAAGTCTTTGCCTTTTGGATACCACAACCCATACTCAATGGTGCCCTTGAGATACCGAAAAATCCTTTTAATTGTTGTCACATGAGTCTCTTTAGGACTGGCCTGAAATCTAGCTACCATGCAAACTGCCTATAGAATATTAGGTCTGGTTGCTGTTAAATATAGTAAGCTTCCTATCATTGATCTATACATGGTTTGATCTACAGGTGGAGATTTGTCTTCTTTACTCAACTTGCAACCTGTTGTCATGGGAGTGCTTACTGGCTTACAGTCCTCCATAGTGAACCTCTTTAACATTTCTTTTACATACTTAATTTGGGAAATGAATATGCCTTTCTCATTTTGATTAACTTGTAGCCCAAGAAAGTAAGACAGTTCACCAATCATAGACATTTCAAATTCATTCTATATTTTATTTTCTAAGTCTTTACAAGATTCATTTTTGTTGCTGCCAAATATGATATCATCTACGTAGACAACTAGAACAATGAGATGCCCACCTTCTGTTTTTACATACATATTACTATCCACTAATCCTTTTTTGAATCCCTGTTGAGAAAGATAATTATCTAGCCTTTCATACCATGCCCGTGGTGCTTTTTTTAATCCATATAGTGCTTTTTTTAATTTGCATACAAGGTTAGGATCTTCACTAATTTGAAAGCCATCTGGTTGTTCAATATAGACCTCTTCTTCAAGTTTTCCATTTAAAAAAGTAGATTTTACATCCATCTGATAAACTCTAAAGTTCTTGTGGACTGCTAAGGCCAGAAACATTCTAATTGCTTCTAATCTGGCCACTGGTGCAAAAGTCTCTTCAAAATCAATGCCTTCGACCTGTGCATACCCTTTACAAACCAGTCTTGCTTTGTTCCTAATGACCTGTCCGTCTTCATTTAATTTGTTTCGAAATATCCATTTGGTGCCGATTATATTCTTATTTGTAGGTCTAGGTACTAATTCCCAAGTTTTTTTCTTTTCAATATGATCCAACTCTTCATTTATTGCCTTCATCCAGCTATCATCTTTGCTTGCTTCATCTATGTTTTTGGGCTCAATGCTGGATAAAAGAGAGTAATTACTTATTACTTTCTTTCTTATCTGAATTTCAGTTGTGGGATCTCCAATTATTTGGTCTCTAGGATGATTTTTCTGCCAGCTGCCTGTTTTGAATTTTCTGTTTTCTTGCACCTCTGAGTCATCGGATAAATTATCTGCATCAATCGTAGACATATTTTCTATTCCATGCACCTCATCTCCTTCAATGACTTCTTCATAGATTGGGTAGTTTTCTTGAAAGTTAACTATTTGTTTCCTCCCTTCATTGAATTTAACATTTGCACTGTCCACAATTTTCTTGAGTCTCTTGTTGTAGCATTTGTAAGCTTTGCTATTTGGAGAATAACCAACAAAAACACCTTCATCTGCTCTATCTTCAAACTTCCCAAGGTTGTCATCAGTTTTTCTGATGTAGCACTTACAGACAAATACTTTGAGATGTTTTTTTGTTGCTTTTCTACCAAACCACAACTCATAAGGTGTTTTGCATTCATGAGTTCTTAACATGTATCTGTTTTGAATGTATCTCGCTTGTGTGAACTGCTTCTTTCCGTAATCTATCTGCTATTTTGTTTTCTACCAGCATGGTGCGTGCCATTTCCTGTATAGTTTTGTTATTTCTCTCTACTACACCATTCTACTGAGGAGTTCTAGCTACTGAATATTGTCTCCTGATACCATATTTTTCATAGTATTCTGTAAATTCATTCGAAATGAATTCTCCTCCTCTGTCTGATCGCAAGCATTTAATCCTTTTTCTTGTTTCATTCTCAACTAGCTGTTTGAAGGTTCTGAACATTTCAAAAGCTTTTGGTTTATCTTTTAGGAAGAATATCCATGTCATTTTGGAATAATCATCGATACACAACATAAAGTATTTGTCGCCATTTATGCTTTGAGTTCTCATGGGTCCACACAGGTCAGTATGAATAAGTTCTAAAGGCCTCGCTAGTGTGGTACTCTTTTGTTTTGAATGACACTCCGGTTTGCTTTCCCTTCGACATGAAGCACAAACACCTGTTTGAAGGTTTCTTAATGGTTGGAATATCTCTCACTTGCTTGTTTAGAGCTGATTTTCACCAAATTATCAAAACTTATGTGTCCAAGCCTCTTATGCCACAACCAGTTCTCTTCTTCTTGTACAATAAAATACGTACCTTCTGAAGTTTCTGAGAGTGTGTACAGATTACCAGATGTCCTTGAACTAGTTGCTATCAATTTCCCACTATTTATTTTTCTAACTTCACAACCCTGCTTCTTGAAGACTACTTCATGACCTTTATCACAGATTTGACTAACGCTTAATAGGTTATGTTTCAAACCATCCACAAATAAAACTTCTTCTGACTTGATTTTCCCTTCACTAATTTTGACAGACCCTTTTCCTATAATTTTGGCTCCATAATTATTTTCAAACTTCACAGAGCCACCCTCATATTTCTGTAGATTTTCAAAAAAAAAATTATCACCTGTCATATGACTTGAGCACCCACTATCAAGGATCCACGATACACATTTATTCTGAGCTCTAAAAGCTGTTTGCACTATTAAAGATTCTTGTTCTTTCCTGAGTTGTTCTTTTTGCTTCCATTCTATTTTAACTATGGTGTTGGGTTCTAGCTTGGATTTCCCCTTTTCAGAATCTTGCACATATCCTTCAGAAGAAATTCTATTTTTTTTTGCCCTATATGGTTGAATTCTTCTTTTCTGAGATTGATTTGAAACAGAAATACTGTGACATTTTCTAGCAATAAGCCCAAAGTTGTGACAATTAAAGAATTCTGCTGCATAACTCATTAGAGGAGCAAAATAATTTCTACTAGTGAAACTTCTAGGACCTATATTGTACTTGCAGTCCACAATTTTATGCCCATAACCATTACATTTAAAACAGAAACTATAGAAATAATGATTGAACCTGAAAGATGATTTTTTACAAGTTGTTGCAGGAGCCTTGGATCTTCTTTTCTTTTGATGTGTGACCTTGATAAAACCGTCATTGTCAGTTCCTATTTCAGGACTGGCATTACTACTTTCTTTTGCCTAATTTGTTTTTCTTTCAACAGTCTGTTTCTTGTCTTTACTCTTTTCACATTCAACATTGCTTGCCTTTGGTCCATTTGATGATTCTCCTTTAGTAAAGCCCAGATCAAATTTGATACCTGTGGGTCTTTGATCACTTAGGATTTTGTCCAGCTTCATCGAACTTTCATCACATTTTAAATGACAGTTAATTTTTTGATCCAGCTCTTGTATCTATATTCGAAGACTAACATTTTCTTCTTCCAATTTGCAACAGTAATCTATCTTCATGGTTACCTGTACTTCAATATCTATAATGTCATTTGCATACTCAAGCTTCCTTAACAATTTTTTATTCTTTCTTTTCTCAGATTTCCATTCCATAAGAGCAGAAACCAGCTCACCTTCTAAATCAACTTCAGCCTCACCTATTTCAATAGATACTTCAGAGTTCATTCCTTCTCTCTTTTGTGTGTTTTCTGCATCTTCTGATTCTTCTACTTCAAACGCCATAAAGAGAGCCTCACCTGTTCCTTCTTCATAGTCTTCGCTAGAACTGTCCTCTCGAAGATTCTCGCATTTCGGGAGATAAAGCTTTTCTTTTTGAAATTGCCTTTTCCGTAGTTTGTTTTCTTCCTCCATTCACTTCTTTCTTGATGCTTGAGTTTCTTCACCTTTGTTCTTGTCATTGAGAGGACATTTGATAGCAAAGTGTCCAATGCCTCCACAATTGAAACATTTAAAAGGTAGCTTTCCTTTGTATTTTCCTTTTCCTTTTCTCAGCTTTCTCGACAAAATTTGCTTCCATTTCATCTGAAGCATCCTCTTCTTCAGACTCTTGTTTTGTGCTTTTGCCTTTTAGGGCTTTGAAATCTGCTTCTCTATCTGTGGGATTAGACCTTCCTATTCTCATTTCAAAATCAGTCAAATAACCATGCATCTCATCCATACTAAAACTATTTAGATCTTTGGCTTCTTCTATGGCAGAGACTTTAGAATCAAATCTAGGAGGGAGCGATCTTAATACCTTTTTCACAATAGCAGCATCGGTTAATTCTTTGTCGAGACCTCTGATTGAATTGGTGATCCCATTGACTCTTTGCATGAATGTCTCTATGTTCTCATCATTGTCCATCTTTAAAGATTCGTATTGAGCTCGATGTGCTTGAAGCTTGGACTCCTTGATCCTATCATCTCCTTCATGGATGTTCTCTAGTTTATCCCATATATATTTTGTTGATTCACAATTTATGACCTTGACTAGCTCATTGTCCACTAGTCCACACATGATGGCATTTTTTTCTTTTGAATCATATTCAAATGCCTTTTTACAAGCAGTTTCTATTGGAGCAGTTGCAGGAGCTTTGTAACCATTAACTACTGCACCCCAGATGTCAAAACCCAAAGCACTAAGATATGTATGCATTCTAATTTTCTAGAATGCATAGTTAGTCCCATCAAACAATGGTGCTTTGTTCGAGGAGAAACCTTCACCACTTGCCATTGCATAACTTCCAAGATCACCTTAGCTGTTTAAGCCTATTCAGGTACTTGGCTCTGATACCAATTGTTGTAATCACAATGACACTGAGAGGGGGGGTGAATCAGTGTGTTCTTTAAAATTTCTAAAACATATGGTTTTAAATCTAGCAACAGTTTAAAGCAGATAAAAGAGATACTAAATGCATCAAGAAAGCATCACACATAACATAGCAATTTAACGAGGTTCACCAATGTGGCTACTCCTCAAAAACGACTGCTTGGACTACCATCCAAATCCAGTCAATGCAAAGCTACAACTTTACATAATCCTTTACCAGCACCAACTGGAAGGAGCACCAACCCCTTAACTTTATCTGCTTCAACGGAATGAAGCACCAACTCCTATTTTACCAGCACCTACTGGAAAGAGGCACCAACCCCTTATACCAAGCTGCAACTTGGAGGACAATAAAGATAATAAAAATGATAAAATAAAACTTTATTCCTTATAGTCTGCTATTTTTCTACATTCTTCTTCTACGCAAAACTCTTTGCACTATCCGATCGCTTTTGTGTACTTCGCAATCTCTGCTGCAACCGGATGATCGACACTTCTACTATTTGCACGCTAACATTTTGAACTTAGAACTCCATCTCTACACATTACGCTTACAATCTGTAGATTCAAACTACGACTTTGCACTCTACTTGACCAAACTTCACTTGCGCAATCACTCTTCTCGCATTCGCACATTATCTCATCGCAACGCACTTTTCAGACTCGAAGTAGTCCTCTTTTATAGAAGAAATTTCAAGACAGATCTTAAATCATAGTCGGCTGTAACCCTAAGGACGTCGACTGCAAACCCTAATGATGTCAACTTCAAACCCTAGAATTTTTTAACTGTTTAAACCTGGTGATTGTCGGCTGCAAACCCCAAAAATGTCTGCTGTAAAACCATAGCAAATGTCGGCTTCAAAACCCTAATAACGTCCGCTATAAAACCCTAGAAGATGTCGGTCGTAAACCCTAGAAGATGTTGACTGCAAACCCTAAAATTTGTCGGCCCCGATTCAACTTTTTTGGCCTCAAACACTGCTGCCACTTCTATCACCTTTCTATAACTGTTGCCACGAAATACTAACATGTCACAATATCACGACACTTTTTGTAGTCGTACGCCTTCATGCCCTTGCTGTCACCAAATCATGACCATTTTGGCCTTTGATAGCTTTGCCATCGTTCTTGTCACAAAATCATGACACTTCAAACTATTGCTTACGTCATCCTCATTCTTATCACAAAATCATGATGCTTCCGACTTCCAGTGGCTTTTCTTTCACCCTATCGTGAAATCGTGACACTTTCAGTTTTGCTGACGTCATCCTCAGCTTTGTTGCAAAATCGCGATGCTTCCGGCTTCTAGCGGCTTTTCTTTCACCCTGTTGTGAAATCATGACACTTTTAGTTTTGCTGACGTCATCCTCAGCTTTGTCGCAAAATCATGATGCTTCCGACTTCCAGCGGATTTTCTTTCACCTTGTCGTGAAATCATGACACTTTCATCTTTTGCTAATGTCATCCTTAGTTTTGTCACGAAATCGTGATGTTTTCAGCTTCCATACATTCCTTGCTTCATGCAGTAGCGAAATCACTACACCTTTGTGCCTTGTGCTTTCGACTTGCTTCAACTTTGAGTTCTGATCTTTTGATTGGTAGCAAAATTGCTACACCTTCACGTTGTGCATTTTTGGACTTGTAGCGAAATCGCTACACCTTATTGTTTGTGCTTTTTCAACTTGTAGCGAAATTGCTACACCTATGTTTTGAGCACTTTTGACTTGTAGCGAAATCGCTACATCTTTTTCTCTTAACACTTTCTCCCAGCTTTAGCCAACGAAAATTCAACATGTAGTGAAATCGCTACAGTTACTCGACTTAGCTTCTTGGCCTCCGACATGTCATGAAATCGTGACATTTTTGATTGCACCTTCTCTCTCCTTCGACTTGTCGTGAAATCGTGACATTTTCAACTGTGCCTTCTCTCTCCTTCGACTTGTTGTGAAATCGTGACATTTTCGAATGTGCCTTCTCTCTCCTCTGACTTGTTGCGAAATCGTGACATTTTCAACTACGCCTTCTCTCTCCTCCGACTTGTCGCAAAATCGTGACATTTTCGAATGCGCCTTCTCTCTCCTCCGAATTGTCACGAAAATGCGACGTTTTCGAATGTGCCTTCTCTCTCCTCCGACTTGTCACGAAATCACGACAGAAAACATGTCGCGATATCGCGACAGTTTTCTCACTTGACTTTTTCTTCAAATTTTTTCTATCTTCTGCATCTGAATGACTCCTACACTGTCTATCCACTGCATCATTGGATCTAACTACCTGTGTTGACAACAATGACAAACTTCTTGCAACACCTTGCTCAAAAATCCTATGCTTTATCACTCAACCACAATAGAAGTTTTTTGGTGATTATATCCTAGTCATACTATTGGTGGGGTTGGGATTTCCTGTTGATCTACTATAGATGATTGTTTGAGGGGATCTATTTGTAGTTTTTTAATATTTGATGGGATACCATGTGTGTGCTCATGAGATACATAGAATGGATTCATGAGGACTATATTTGGGTCAGATATGCTTGGTGTTTAGGGGGTGCCATGGTATTTGTTGGATTTATTTATTTCTAGGTTTTGTATTCCTTTTATTTTGTATGGATATCGCATGGCTTGTGGAGACCTCATCATGTTGCTATTTCAATTTCTATGCCTTAAAAAGGCTCTCTTATGTAGGTTTTCCTTGCTTATGTAGTTTATCCTAAGTGGGAAACTCTATTAATTTAAATTGTATGTTTTCTATGTAAGTGAGAAACTCTTTCAGGTGTATTCTCTTAAAGTTTTGTGGTAATTAGTTTTAGGTGTTACAAGTAGCTACAATATTAGTTGTAACTATGGACCTCTTTTTTTTTGTTTTCCCTTTGATATATATATCACATCAATGTAAAGTTTATCATAGCCAATTTGCATTTATAATAAACATATTGTATAAATATGTCAAATGAACATGTGCTCATCGTAAATGGTGTGATATTTACTATTCTTAGATGATTAGTGTAGTATGATCTCTAAAAATACTATATGATGTTAAAATAAGTATTTCTTCATTATTTTACAAAGAATCAAAGTTATGTTCAAGATTTCATGCACAAGTTTCATGTTAATGCATGAATGAAAGTAATATTTATGTATGAGGTCTAAAAAGGATGTTACAATATATAGTGATCTTAATTTCAACATGATTAGAACGTATATGTAATATGGATGTGTATAGTATTAAAGTAAAATATTAAAGATGTATATTAAATTCCCTTATGAAAATATGAATTACATGTTAGATAATGAGTGGATGAGGAGTAATATGTATTTCATGTAAAAAAATATGTAAAACTTGGTTTATAAGATTATGTTGTTAAGGGAGAGATATCAATGATTCATACTATAAAATAAAGTGTGAGTATGCCATGTTTCATAAATTAATTTATATATTAAATTCAAGAGAAAGTATCATTTGTGGTCTTGTAATTAGTTCAAAGAATGGTTGGTTTAATTAAATTATGTTATAATTATTTCAATAGTGATAAAATAATCTTAGAATAACACTTATAGAGCACATGATTTTGAAGAACACAAGCTTATACTGAGAGGGAGGGTGAATAGTATAGCACCCACTTTTTACTTTCTTTCCAAACCAATATCAATTAATATCCTTAATTGCAATAACCAAATATAGTAGTGTGCATTAATAACTCAGATAGCAATAGTAAGCAAGAGCACAAGTCACCACACACAATTTGAGACACAAGATTTAACATGGTTCCCCCAATGTGGGGTACTCCACAAGATAATCTCCTTATAATATTTCACACAGAAATAAGGATCCTTATCCAATACAATGATTACTTTGATCTGCTCAAATATAGACAATACACTAATATTATTGGGTAGGCAACCCACTGATCTAATCAACTAGGCAAAAAACTGATATGCTTAGGTAGGCAATCAACTGATCTGCTCAGCTAGGGAACACACTAATCTGCTCAGGTAGAAAATCCACTGATTTGCTCACCTAGGAAATACACTAATCTTCTCAGGTAGGCAATATACTAATCTGCTCAGCTAGGAAACACACTTATCTTCTCATGTAGGCAATCCACTAATATGCTTAGCTAGGCAACACACTGATCTTCTCAGCTAGGCAACACACTGATCTGCTCAGGTAGGCAATCCACTGATCTACTTAGCTAGGCAATACACTGATCTGCTTAGGTAGGCAATACACTAATCTACTCAACTAGGCAACGCATTAATCTTCTCAGGTAGGCAATCCACTGATCTGCTTAGCTAGGCAACACACTGATCTTCTCAGGTATGCGACACACTTATCTACTCAGATAGACAATCCACTAATCTTCTCAACTAGGCAACACATTGATCTTCTCAAGTAGGCAATCCACTAATATGCTCAGCTAGGCACTCCAAATCTTCTCAACAAGCTCACATAGAACTTGTCCAAATCTGCTCAACAAGCTCACACATAACTTGTCCAAATATGCTCAACAAGCTCACACAAAACTTGTCCAAATATGCTCAACAAGCTCACATAGAACTTGTCCAAATCTGCTCAACAAGCTCACACATAACTTGTCCAAATCTGCTCAACAAGCTCACACAGAACTTGTCCAAATATGCTCAACAAGCTCACACAAAACTTGTCCAAATATGCTCAACAAGCTCACACAAAACTTGTCCAAATCTGCTCAACAATCTCACACAAAACTTGTCCAAATCTATCCAAAAATCTATCCCAAAGACCTTCTCAAAGGCTCAACCAATCATGCTCAAGTAGCACTCAAATCTCATCCACAAATCTACAAAGGCAAGGCTCAATGATGAACTCAACAATGAATGGCAAAGCACTCTACAATGGATGACAACAATGATCCACAATGATCTCAACTCAAATCAATCTCAACTCAACTCAAGTCAACTCATAGAAGCATAAAGAGAATTGTTAGAGACTCAATATGTTCTAAGCTCAATCTCAACTCAAATCAGATTTATAGAATAGTTTGTTTCATGGAACTTGAACAATCACTTCACACATCACTTGACTAGGCTCAATCAACTCAACTCAACCAATCATCACAAGAGACATCTCTTTCTCACAAAACCCTAGTCCAAGCATGTATCAACCAACTCAAATGTTTCCAACAATGCTCAACCACAAATCTCACATAACAATGATACTCATGTTCTTTTCAAGTTCTTTGCATAACCAATGGGAATCAACAACAGCTTCAAAAAGGTTAAAACAAGGTTTAAACACAACTCTCAAACCAAAAAACCTTGAAGCATTCAACCAACCACTTTCAAAAAGGAAACCACAATCAATCCTTTTCTCTCCAATGATATTTCAGAAATCAACCACCATAATCAATCAATAGGAGAATGTGCCCATACCTTTTATGAAGATGAAGAAACCTCTTTGGAAATATGCCACACTCAACAAACTCTCTTTTTCAACTTTCAACAAGGGTTAGAGATCATGATTAATATCATAACAACAATATCCAAATAACACCTTATCACTCCTACTCAACAAAATGCATCATGTCCCCTTATGAAAGAATTAATCACTTTTGAAAAAGAACAAAACAACCTTCACTTTTGAACCCCTTTACAAAAATAGAAATATCTCTTTACATACACCTTATTTCTCCCTCTAAGCAAGTTAATCAAATAGCCCTCGAAATAATCTTTCCAACGATATATAATATGATATACTTCTAAAAGGAAAATCACCAGAAATCTCTCTTTTTCTCAACATGCATCACAACCCTTATCTCTCCTAGGGCAACCTTAGAAAAATAAAATATTAGGAAAAATTATTAACTTGCCTTTGTCCTCAGTGGGATTTGATCCCCGATCTCCGCCCTGCACCACTCTAACCATGGCACCAACAACCACGTGAGCCAACCACTCACATAGAATAGTGAGCGCAAACCTTCTATTTGTTTGCTCCGAGCGTGTCCTCAAACACCATGTGCGCCAAAAGAGTCCTCCCTTTCACTTTGCAAAACCAGCACCAGTGGGATTCGAACTTCGGATCTGCTGGCACTTCAACACCTTACGCGCCTTCCTCTTGCCGCTAGGCCACAAGCACCTACGGTGCTTGGTAAGGGACCTCCCTTACTTTTATTGCCTCCTTTCTCCGTTGGATTCGAATGAGCTACGATGCCTTTGATCCCTCTTCAAACGAACACCCTTTGCACACTCTTTAACACGTTGGCACCTTTCACTTCCTTAGCAATTCAAACGCATCACCATCATCGAGGACATGGGGATAAATCAAAGCATTTGGTGGCATATTTATATATGCCTTCCTCCTTTCTTTTGACGTCGGTGCTATAAATTAAACTTTAATATTATATGCCTCCTCCTTTCTTTTGACGTCGGCGCTATAAATTAACTTTTAATTTTAAATTTAAATTTAAATTTTAAATAATTAAAATTTAAACTTAAATATTTAAAATTAAATATCTCCATCATCGGGGCACCTTTTTCGATGAAACAAAAATCCAACCTGGGTTTTAAGAAAAACCCATTTCAAATATGCCATCCATGGTTTTAAATAAAACCTTTTATTTTGCCTGCCTTGGTTTTCACAAAAACCCTGTATATATTCATGCTTTCCAAAATATCATAAATGCTTATTTATGAAATACTTTGGCCACAAAAACTCAATGTGATCCATGTGACATCAATGATCCATGTGACATCAATGACAACATAAAATACCTCAAATTTCCAACAATCTCCCCCTTTGTCATTGATGGCAACACCTCTAATGCAAATCACCATAGTCACTGCAAAAACCATTTCTGAGAATCAAAGTTGCTCCCCCTGACTCAATACTCTCTTTGGAGGCTGCTCCCCCTAACTCAATGCTCTCTTTGGAGGCTGCTCCCCCTAACTCAAATATCTCCCCCTTACTCAAATCTCTCCCCCTTTGACATCAATGGCAAAAGGGACACCTATGGGGCTAAAAGATATGACTCTTAAGCTTAGCCCCCTCACCACCTTCTCTCTTGAGGTGATTAATTTTGGGGTGGGAGTACTTTTACTCCCATATTACATTGTTTCTTTCCTCTATCAACTTCCTTCCATATTTTTTTGATATCCTTCTCTTGATGAATTACTTGATCCTCTTGTCTTGAACCTGTTTGACCTTCTTGCCTTGAACCTGTTTGGAATTGAGTCCTACACCATTTTGCAATATGTCCAAAGTTATTGCAATTAAAACACTTGATATTGTAGCCTTTGGATGGTGCCCAAATCCTAAATTCTTTCTTGAAATAATTTCCATATCCATTCCTTTCTTGAACCCTGTATTGTGAAGCTCTATTTTCATGACCATTATGACCATGACTTCTGAATTGTGTAGCTCTAAAACCAAAACCATTTTTCTCATTTTCTTTGCATTGAGAAGCTCTATGACCAATCCTGTTGCATAAGAAGCAATGTCCCTGAAAACCATACCTTCTTCCTTTGAAGTTTCTTCTAGAAAAATCAAACTTCTTTGATCCATGGACCCTGCAGTGTATAGCCCTGTGTCCAAATCCATTACAAGAAAAAAAATGTCCTTGAAAAGCCCTTTGTTCATGCCTTGGTTCCTCATACCTTTCTTGACCATTATCCCTATGATCATTTTCAACTTGTGCATTGCATCCTTGAACCTTCTTTGTAGTATCTAAATCATTTTCCCTTAATTTCTTCCTTCTTTCATCTTTTTTTTCGGGGGGTTTAAAGATTTTAGAACTTCCTTTCCTTTTGAGTGTGATTCCCCAAACCTGAAATATGAGACCTTTGGTGCTTTGGAATCTTCCTCTTCTTTCTCTTCATTTGTGTCAAGTAGCAAATTGGCACACATCTCTATAGCCTCTGAAATGCAAGTATCCATTTCTATTGCTTCTTTTTCTTTGGGAACCGGTTCTTCCTTATAGATTTCTGAAATAAAGCCTCTTGATACAAATATAGGTCCTTGTGTACTTATTTTTTATTTCCCTTCTTCATAACCAAGCCCTGTATTTATAAATGGATCTCGTTGTAAATCCAAAAAATTATCCAGAGTTTTTGAATTCCTTTGAAATCGTGCTAACTCATTTATGTAGGTCCCCAAAATTTTCTGATCTTCTTCTTCTAACTGTTTACACCTTTCTTTCTTCTCCTTCAATTGCTCAAAAATAGTGATGTCGAGCTCTTTTGTTTCTTGAAGCTCTTTTTCCAAATCTTGAATGTGTTGATTAAGCATCATTTTGACCTTTTCATTTTCATGCACCTTATTTTCAAGCCTCTTGATTTTCCTTTCCAATCTCCTGATTTTATTTTCTTGTTTTGTGGATTCCTCTTCTTCATCATCACTGCTATTGGAATTGTCACTAGAATTGCTACTAGAACTATTACTGGAATTGTTGCTTTCTTTTTCAACAAATAAACTTTCCTTGTTGCAATTGTTGTAGTATGTGCAATCATCATCTATATGCCCAAAATCTCTGCATATGAAGCATTTTAGTATCCTTAGACCCTTCTTGTATCTATTTTCTTGCTCAATGGCTATGGCAAGCTCTTCATGTCTTTCTTCAATAGATATATCCTCTTCTTTAACTTCAATACCTAGGAATAGGTGTTCTTGCCTTTCTTCACTTATTCCAAAGAATGTACATTCTTCTTCATCTGATTGGTTTTCATTGCTGTGAACTGAACCATCACTTGCTTCTTCAATGTAGTAAGATTTCTTTACCTTACAAAATTTTTTCTTCTTCTCATACCTGTTTTGCTTGTATCTGTCATCTTTGTCATGCTTATGCTTTCCATATTCTTTTCTTTTGTGACCCTATTTTTCATCATCATTATTTTCTTCATGTGGACACTTGTGTGCATAGTGACCAAAATCACCACACTTGTAGCATTTGACTTTCCTCATATCTCTATAATTCCTTGAGTCCTTATTCCTTTTGATGAAGTTAGCTTCCTCATCATTAATTGGATCTCTATCTATCTCTGGAACCTTCCCTTTCTCTTTCTCTGAAGCCTTGAATGCAATCTCTTTTATTGGAACCTGATGCTTACTCACCCTCATCTCATAAGTTGTGAGAGTTCCTTGTAGTTCTTCCATTGTTAGCTTGTTGATATCCATTGTTTCTTCTATTGCTGAAACCTTTGCATCATACTTCATGGGAAGTGATCTCAAAACCTTTTGAGTAACTTCTAATTCTTTCATCTCAAATCCTAGGCCTCTCATGGTGTTAGTAATCTCATCAACTCGAAGTAAAAACTTTGCAATATCTTCAGAATCTTCCATTTTCAATTCCTCAAATATTTTTCTATGAGTTTGTAGTTTTGACAACTTTACCTTGGAATCTCCTTCATAAGTATTCCACAACTTGGTCCACATTTCATTAGCTGAATTACATACCATGACCTTTGCAAAATCTATCTCACGTAGCCCACTCAAAATACAATTTATTGCCCTTGCATTGATCTCAACCAATTTCTTGATAGTCTTATCTACCTCGGGATCACCTTCAACCTTATACTCTTTTTCAACCATCTGCCATACCTCATATCCTTGTGATATCAAGTAGTTCTTCATTCTCATGCTCCAGAAAGCATAATTGTTATCGTCAAATAGTGGTGCCTTATTTGTAGATGATCCATTCTGTGAAGCCATCTATGTTCTTGTAGAATCTGCCCTCAAGTTGTTAGCCTTTTCGAAGGAACCCGCTCTGATACCAATTGAAGAACACAAGCTTATACTGAGAGGGGGTGGAACAATATAGCACCCACTTTTTACTTTCTTTCCAAACCAATATCAATTAATGTCCTTAATTGCAATAACCAAATATAGCAATGTGCATTAATAACTCAAATAATAATAGTAAGCAAGAGCACAAGTCACCACACATAATTTAGACACAAGATTTAACGTGGTTCCCCCAATGTGGGGTACTCCACAAGATAATCTCCTTATAATATTTCACACAAAAATAAGGATCCTTATCCAATACAATGATTACTTTGATCTACTCAAAGTTAGGCAATACACTGATCTGCTTAGGTAGGCAATCCACTGATCTGCTCAACTAGGCAACACACTAATCTTCTCAGGTAGGCAATCCATTGATCTACTTAGCTAGGCAACATACTGATCTACTCAGGTAGGTAATACACTAATCTGCTCAACTAGGCAACACACTAATCTACTTAGGTAGGCAATCCACTGATCTGCTCAGCTAGGTAACACACTGATCTACTCAGGTAGGAAATCCACTGATCTGCTCAAGTACGCAATACAATGATCTGCTCAACTAGGTAACACATTGATCTTAGGTAGGCAATCCATTGATCTGCTCAACTAGGCAACACATTGATCTGCTCATGTAGGCAATCCACTGATCTGCTCATCTAGGCAACACACTACCTTCCACTAATCTTCTCCCTAACATGATTTGCTTAGGTAGGCAACACACTGATCTACTTAGCTAGGCAACACATTGATCTGCTTAGGTAGGCAATCCATTGATCTTCTCATCTAGGCACTCCACTGATCTGCTCAACAAGCTCACATAGAACTTGTCCAAATCTGCTCAACAAGCTCACACAAAACTTGTCCAAATCTGCTCAACAAGCTCACACAGAACTTGTCCAAATCTGCTCAACAAGCTCACACAGAACTTGTCCAAATATTCTCAACAAGCTCACATAGAACTTGTCCAAATATGCTCAACAAGCTCACACAGAACTTGTCCAAATGTGCTCAACAAGCTCACACAAAACTTGTCCAAATCTGCTCAACAAGCTCACACAGAACTTGTCCAAATCTGCTCAACAATATCACACAAAACTTGTCCAAATCTATCCATAAATCTATCCCAAAGGCCTTCTCAAAGGCTCAACCAATCATGCTCAAGTAGCACTCAAATCTCATCCACAAATCTACAAAGGCAAGGCTCAATGATGAACTCAACAATGAATGGCAAAGCACTCTACAATGGATGACAACAATGATCCACAATGATCTCAACTCAAATCAATCTCAATTCAACTCATAGAAGCATAAAGAGAATTGTTAGAGACTCAATATGTTCTAAGCTCAATCTCAACTCAAATCAGATTTATAGAATAGTTTGTTTCATGGAACTTGAACAATCACTTCACACATCACTTGACTAGGCTCAATCAACTCAACTCAACCAATCATCACAAGAGACATCTCTTTCTCACAAAACCCTAGTCCAAGCATGTATCAACCAACTCAAATATTTCCAACAATGCTCAACCACAAATCTCACATAACAATGATACTCATGTTCTTTTCAAGTTCTTTGCATAACCAATGGGCTTCAACAACTATGCTTATAAAACAAGGTTTAAACACAACTCTCAAACCAGAAAACCTTGAAGCATTCAACCAACCACTTCTGAAAAGGAAACCACAATCAATCCTTTTCTCTCCAATGATATTTCAGAAATCAACCACCATAATCAATCAATAGGAGAATGTGCCCATACCTTTTATGAAGATGAAGAAACCTCTTTGGAAATCTACCACACTCAACAAACTTCTTTTTCAACTTTCAACAAGGGTTAGAGATCATGATTAATATCATAACAAAAATATCCAAATAACACCTTATCACTCCTACTCAACAAAATGCATCATGTCCCCTTATGAAAGAATTAATCACTTTTGAAAAAGAACAAAACAACCTTCACTTTTGAACCCCTTTACAAAAAAAGAATTATCTCTTTACATACACATTATTTCCCCTTCTAAGCAAGTTAATCAAATACCCCTTGAAATAAGATTTCCAACAATATATAATATGATATACTTCTAAAAATAAAATTACCAAAAATATCTACTTTTCTCAACATGCATCACAACCCTTATATCTCCTAGGGCAACCTTAGAAAAATAAAATATTAGGAAAAATTATTAACTTGCATTTGTCCTCAGTGGGATTCAATCCCTGATTGCTTCCCCTGCACCACTCTAACCATGATGCCAATAACCATGTGAGCCAACCACTCACATAGAACAATGAGCGCAAACCTTCTATTTGTTTTCTCCGAGCATGTCCTCAAACACCACATGTGCCAAAAGAGTCCTCCCTTTCACTTTGTAAAACCAACATCGACAAGATTTGAACTTCGGATCTAGTGGCAGTTAAACACCTTACGTGTCTTCCTCTTGTTGTTAGGTCACAAGTGCCTATGATGCTTGGTAAGATACCTCCCTTACTTTTATTACCTCCTTTCTCCACTGGATTCAAATGAGTTGTGACACCTTTGCTCCCTCTTCGAACGAAAACCCTTTGCACACTCTTTAACACGCTGGCACCTTTTGCTTCCTTAGCAATTTGAACGCATCACCATCATCGAGGACATGGGGATAAATAAAATCATTTGGTGGCATATTTATATATGCATTCCTCCTTTATTTTGATATCGGCGCTATAAATTAAACTTTAATATTATATACCTCCTTTCTTTTGACGTCGACACTATAAATTAAATTTTAATTAAAATTTAATTTAATTTTTTTTTTCATTTAACATGGTGGAATCGGTAGCCACCATGAATATGGGCAGCCTGTATAGTTTTTATGGCCACCACAATATTTTGTGTTGTCCGTCCCGGAAGCCGCCACATAGATCTTCATGCAATCTATCCCTATAACCTCCATGCCACAATCATTTTAAACCTTTTATGCTACTAAAAGCACCAAGAAAGGGACAAGCGTTCAGTCTGAAGAGGCCCGAGATTTGAACCTTGGACCTTCGCCCCCCATATGGGGTTTGGATGAGCCAATTGGTCTACACCTCAGACCTCTTTTAATTTAAATTTTAAATAATTAAAATTTAGACTTAAATATTTAAAATTAAATATCTCCATCATCGGGGCACCTTTTTCAACGAAACAAAAAGTTGACCTAGGTTTTAAGATAAACCCATTTCAAAACTGTCATCCATGGTTTTAAATAAAACATTTTATTTTGTCTACCTTGGTTTTCACAAAAACCCTATATAATGCTTTCCAAAATATCATAAATGCTTATTTATGAAATACTTTGGCCACAAAAACTCAATGTGATCCATGTAACATCACTGATCCATGTGACATCAATGACAACAAAAAATACCTCAAATTTCCAACAGATTTACAATATATGATATACTTAGTATTTTATATAGATGACATTTATTTATAATTCATAAGGTAATTTTGTAAAATTAAGTCTGTCATTGAGCACAATTAGAATATGGTAAATCAATTATGTTTTTAATGGCCTTGGTAAGGGCCATCTATTAGCCCATATTCATGGATGCATGGTTGGATGCTCTAAAAAGCACATCTAAAAAAGTAGTCCCAACATGAAGTAAGGGAATTATATGTAATTGCTTATTTTAGGTTATCATTAAAATGATCTCATGAAGGTGGTTAAGAGTAATCACTTGTATGGAGGTGATTGAGAGAAACCATATAGTATGCATGTGGTCATGGGAGTCCACAATGCTACTTAATGGTGTTTATTACTTGAACACATAATAACCCTACGATAGCCTTTATTGTGTGTACATAATTATGAATGATTATAGAGATACATAAAAATTGTTTGCCAATTATCATGGTGAGAATACTATGATGGATAATATCTTAATGAATATACATATTGTATATGGGTTACTAATTGGCTAAAAGACCAAGAGTGATATGAACAAACCATATTTCTATATAGAAGGTGAAGAGAATGGGTCTTATGGTGGGTTGATTATATTTTTGTAATGATATAATTTTAGATTAATAGAAAGAAAAGTCATTGCTACTCAAGAAACTTTTTCCCTCAACCTTTATAAGGGAAATAACTCTATAAATGATGGTGTTGATATTATATTATGATGTATAACATTTTGAAATTTATTTTTATTACTACACATATATTCTTAAGTTTATATATATTTCATTTATATCTTGTGTCCACTCATTGTTTTGGTTCATAAGCATTTTTATAAGTTCTATGAAGTTTCCACAATGCTTCTATATAGACATAATGATAATATATATATTTTAGATATACACAATATATCAACCAAAAAGGTGGAGCATATATCCTAGTAAAGATATTATATTTCTATTGATTTATTTACATAATTTAAGATTTATTACAATGGTTTTTTTTCAACTAAACCTTGATGCCTAGGCTAACTCCACCTGAGGTTTGATCTAAAAACCAAAGGGAATATAAAATATATAATAAAAAATATAAATAAATATGCTTCAATATTGGCATTAGTAATATTACTATATGCCTAAACTAGTTATTATAATAGAATTAACATCAGAGGATAAATTAACACCATTAAAATACAACATAGAAACATTGTACATTAACATGTAATCCCTTCAAAAGCGAAGTATAATATTTTTCCCTTCTATTATATGATTAATTGTTTTTCTACTATCTACTAGTAAGATAATACATTAGATATGTAGTTACTAGTATAGGACGTTGATTTAATAAAAAAATACATTGACCTTTGTAATGGAAAAAAAATCACTAAATAAAAATATAATAGTTTTTGAATTTGTGTATAATTTTACTTATTTATGTACTCAAGATCCATATATTATTGTATCAAATGTTATGATATCAATTGGTTAAATTCCTTAGCTTTCAACAAGGAGACCTATGATTAAATCATGCTAGGTGGTATGTGCATAATTATTAAAAATGGTGTCATAATACCACTATGTGATCATAATGTAATATTGATGGGGTTTTTACCATACCATATAACCAATTAAAAATCATGTACATACCATAATATTTATATATCGTCCATTGTATTTTTTGCTCATTTATTTTTTTGGATTGTGTAATTCTACCTTTTTCTTGTCTCTACCATGTTTTCAATAGTTGGTATTAAATCAATCTATATGACTTAGCATGTGTGGTCTATATAATTTTTCTAACTTTTTGGGCATGCATATTTTAAAAATTTGATTTCTTAAAAGACTTAACAACATCAGTGTATATTCTATATTTATCTTGTTGTGTTACATGAAATATAGTTTTGTAAACCTTCCATTATGTATGATGGCTATAAAAATAACTATATATTTTTGTGCGATATATTTCTATGAAATCCTACTATTTTATGATTCCTTAAAATGTATATTTCTTACAAGTGTATCCTATCTACCTTATGGTTTAGCTAATAATATGATGAGTGCTAATTCTAGTGAGTGTGGTCTACTGGAAAGGACACCACTTGCATTATCGATGATGTGACCCAGATTCAATCCCCATGGTGGATGTGTATAAGAAGTATTAATCCAAAAAAAACAAAATAATAATAATAATAATATGACGAGTGCCTAAGAGGATGATGTCTAATTAAAAGAGCTAAAATTATTTGTTTTGATAGGGGTAATTTTGTTATAAATAGGTTTAACGGGATAGACAATCATTTGTAGGAAATATGGATGCAACTACAATCTAATTCAAAATAATTTTTTATCATGAGGTCTTAGACAAAGCTCTATTTATATAAAAAATCAATATATGAGTTATAGCATGAGTTGTAATAAGTTCACAAAGTGTAGATATATCTATTTATCAAGATTAAGATCTTTTCAATAGCTTTACCCTCATGTAAGGTATTTGTTATGTACTCTTCTATATGTCTTGGACCAAGTCATTTAGAAATCATTGACAAAACATGGCATTCAATTAGCTACAATCCTAATAATACTAACAAGAAAGAAAGAGAAACTAATAGTCATACCAAGGCAAGGCAAAGAACAGATATAAAAATAAATGATCTACAAGTTATTAAACTAGTTAGATTTCATGTTTCTATCAGGTCTCTTTATGTCCTTATTTTGTGAATATTAACATGTTAAAATATGCAAGGTGTTTATGTAGTTTTCTCTCCCTCAAAAAGTGATTTCCTTAATTTTTTAAACTATCAAGCGTAATATCATGTAATTTGTGATTCAAATGTAAGGTTGCATGAGGTATAAGAAAATGATATCTTATAAATTTATATGTTTACATGCTATATTCCCTTTTTACTTTGGGTTTTAATCATTTGTATAAATAGAAAATATATGATTGGGTGATTACCAATATATATTTTTAATAAATAGTTGTCTAAAATATGGGACACATTATCAAAAGAGTGTAGTCCAATGTATTTTCCTATTTCAAAGTGTAAAATTATTTTAAAACCTTCATCTATTGTATAAATTAGTCAATTAAAATTGTAGTCATTGTAAAATTTGTGTTTTATGAGTCTTGGAGATGAATAAATTGTGAGTCCAAAAATATTTATATGATGTTATAATGGGAATTTATTGATTTTTTTATGAATATTAATTAGCCATGTTGATGACGATCACATGGACAAATTTAATGTCAAAGTAAAATATAAATAATATTAGGTATGAAGTGTACGAATGTATGCATGAGTATTTAGTTATTTTAAATTCAACATGATAAAGTATAATTCAAATAAACATAGATGTGAGTTAAAATTAAATAATTTTACACCAAATAATGTAAAAACACTAATACAATAAAAATAGGTTTGATGTTTGAAAATGTACGCAATAATATTTAGTTTTCTTAAATTGAAAAGTATCATAAATTTGAAAAATAATTCAAATAAAATCAACCTGAATTAAAATTAATAAATATTAAACACAATAAGGAAGAAAAACTAGTGAAAGAGAAGAACAAGCTAACAATAACATAGAGGAAAGGGAGACAACATAAATAAAATTAATAATCCATCAAAATATGTATAGGCCATATCTTTTTTTTTTTTTTTTTTGGTGGTGGCCACAAGGGGTAAGACCACGAGGGAACCATTACATAACATATCCGCAACATGTGAGGTGAGAGATTTGAACCTGGGCCTCTCAGCAACTAGAGAGGTTTAACTACCCACTTGCTCTCCAAATCCTCTATCTTATTAAAGGGATACAATTCAATTAGTTTTCATACTAAATAGAATTCATATTCCTATTGTGTCTCTTTATGTCCTCAATTAGTGAAATTTAAAAAGTAAAAACATACAAGGTTGTTTTATCTCCCTTAAAAGTATTTTTATTTCTTAAAATTTAAAGTATAATATCACTTAATATGTAAATAAAATTTAAGGGCGCATGAGGTATAAAGACATGATATCCTATAAGTTTAAGTTTGTATATGCTATATTTCCTTTTTTCCTTCGGGTTTTAACCATTTGTGTAATTAGTGATCATATAATTGTGTAAGTAGTGAGCATATAATTGGGTGCTTATTAATTAATTTTTTAAAGAAATAACTCACTAAAATATGGGGCATATTGTTAAAAAATATATTCCAACATGTTGTCCTATGTAAAATGAAAGTATGGCCAATGTGAAGGCTATGTGTTTTATAAGTCTTGAAGATTAGTAAATTGTGACCCCAAAAAGAGTAAGATGATGTTAGAATGAAAATTCATTAATTTATTTATAATATTGAAAGGTAATGTTCATGATAAAGTTAGGGATAAATTTAATGTCAAAGTAATAAAATATTAACATTAGGTATGAATTTAAAACATGTATGCAATAATATATAGTCATCTTAAATTCAATATGATACTAAAATATAATTCAAATAAATATCCATGTGCATAATTTCTTAAAAGTAGAAGATTCAAAGTCTAAGGTCAAAAGTGTAGGTGATATGCAATATGGAGGTGATATAAATTTCATGTAAAATAAGTATTAAATATAAATGTGTGGGAGTATGCGATTAGCGTAACTACAACACACATGTTCACAATTTAAAAAATGTTGGATGCTCCTGCATCAATAGGTTTGTGATCAAGCACATTACAAACTAAGTGAAGGAATTAATGATACTAAATACCAACATGATGTAGTCCTTATTGATGTATGTATGGATGTGTGTTTTAAAAATCACACCAAAAATAGTGATCCCAATACAAAATAATAAAATTAAGTGTAGTTAATAGTTGTAAATAAGAGAAAAAATAATACCATGGAATTTATTGATAATATTCATAAGTGTAAATGTTATCAATAGATCCATGAGTATGTAGATGTCTCAGATCATCCACAAGAACATCAATAATTAATAATAACCTAATAATATTAATGTAGTTGAAGGAGGTCGCAATGTAACTTAGTGGTGGTTAGGGGCTAACCACATCATAATTCTATTATTATATAGTTAATGGGTAACCACATAAAAAATCATTAATGTGCACATAAATTAATAAAATGAAATTAAGCTAAATATATATCTTATTAATGCTCATGGTTGGAATAGTATGATAGACTTAGATTTGGTAAATATTCGTATTTTGAATAGGTACCTAATCAACTATAAGATTGAGGGTGGCAAGTGGAACTAAAAGTTTCTTAAGAATTTTTTTTAGGAAGGGGTGATGTTTACATATTTATAAATCAATTTATGGATGGCTATTAAATGGTGAATTAGCTTGTAATATTTATTGCTAATATAGTGTCTTAAATATAGACAAGTACTAGAGTAGGCACTTTTCCTATATTTTGAAAACATGTGGAAATTACCATAGCCCATAGGTAAAGGAAACACAAGTTCAATCCAAGCACAAGTAAAAATCTAAATAATTATAGAGGATTGGGGAAGGTCAAGCTAGATCTAGTATTCAAATATTTCATAGGATGATGATATAGGTAGTAAAATGAGTAGGGTAGAATTATATAAAGAGTAAAAGGTAAGATCTAACTAGTAAAATCAAAGTAATAAAATCAATTAATCATATCAGTAAAGTAAAAATAGAAGATAAACAAGTAAACAAAATACAATAAGTAAATACAAGGTAGAAGAAGAGTACTATGCTTGCAGGGTACTTACCTTGTTTGATGATTGCTTAGTAAAAATATTTGATATCTTTGGATGCTTGCATGCATTGAGAATATTTTGAGCTATAATATCTTGAAATATTGAGCATCATTATTTGTATTATAGTATTCTTATTTTATTAGGATTCCAACCAAAGTGGCCTTGGGGTAAGGACTCCATTCTATAAGAATATGTTAATATAGGACTAGAAGAAGAGTGTTATATTCTTTTAGAAAGAAATATGATAGAGACAATATTTTTAAGAAGGGATTAAAACAGGTAAAAATATATAGATTTTATGCTTGATGAAGTGTTTAATGGAGGTTGTTTTGTATAATGCCATTTTTTATTCATTTTCTTATTTTAATGCTATGTTCATATATAATTTAGAATGCATCCACTTCTCATATATGAATATCATATCTTGTATATTTGACATTGGATAAGTGGAGAGTTAGAGGATTTTATTCTCCTTAACCAAAGTATTTAGAATTAAGGATTATGGAGGAAACTTTAAATATTATTATTTTACTTATCATGGAGAATGGTAATGCTTCATTACCCATCCTATAATTTATAGGATAAACTATATTTATTGGTACATATTGGTAATAACTTCATTGATTTACAAGCTAGTGTGGATTACTATGGAAAATGGATATGAGTAACCTAAAGATTGGAGTATTTTATCAGCCATAGAAAAAAAATATGAATATGGAATAAGCACAAAAAAAATATTCCTTAGATATGCATCATATATATGCAAGACATAATATAAGCATATTTTTAATAATTGTAAGTTTCAAGACAACCAAATAATGTTTGGAACACCTTGAAGATAGTGTATCAAGGGCTATCACAAGTAAAATTAGTAAATTTACAGATATTGTACAAAGAATATGAAAATTTTAAAATGAAGGAAACTTATATTAATGGATATTATTATGTAATGGACATGATATTTTACACAAAATGAGTATTTATGGTGAAGTACCAACACAAGTAGATGCTGTCAAAAAGGTGTTGACACCATTGAAAACAAAATGAAATAGTTGTGCAATGATAATTAAAACATTTTGAAGAACATGTGGTAGTGCAAGCTTAAATTATTGAGTGCAAATGGGTGAGTACAAAAAATAGTAAAGAATAAAGGGTATTAAATAATAATAGGGCTAGTGCAAGCTTACATTATCAAGTTCAAATGGGTGAGTACAAAAAATAGTATTCTACAAGAGGAAGAATCCATGGTAGAAGAAGATATTATAGTGGAAGAGGTACAAGTGGATTTACGAATAAAAGGAATGCTCAATAGCACTATTACAAAATGTATGACAACTATAAAATAAAATGAAGGATAAATGCATGAAATGGAGGATTTTTTTTTACTTTTCATATGAAGAAGTTGAAATCTTATAAACTATATTTTGGTCATGTAATATAAAGAAGTTTCAACTAAAGAGTCTTTGTAATATGAGAGATAATAAGGAGTTGTTTGTGGAATCAGATGAATCATACAAGGTAAAGATAAAACTTAGAGGTAATTGTAACAACCCACCAACACTACCCAAGGGAGAAAGATATTATTTTTTTTTTAAAAAGGAATAACTCACAAAGAAGTCCTAATATTTTTTAGTATTATAAGGCATAACCACATTTTGAGTTCAATGTCATTGTAGATGACACTCAAGTAGATAAGAGTGGCCAACTTCACATGTTTTTGGGGTTCACAATTCTAAATATCGCCATTTATAAAGGATACCAATAGTGGTTCCCCCACTTTTTTATACCCTCAACAATGTAGGACAACTTAACCATAGCATCAGGGTTATCCTTTAAGGACCATAACACTTAAAGGGGGATACTCATTCCCTAACCCTACATAAGTCCATCTATGTGGGGTTATTTTTGTATTATACTTTAGTGCTTAGTTACCACACATCTACAACCTAACTAAGTATAATACCATTGTCCTGGTAATGAGCATTTTTACTTGATCCTCACCATTCAAGGTGCCACCACTAAACTATCTTGTTATTGATTTCAAAATTCTCACTTCCTTAGGACTCATAAGCCTCACCATTCAAGGTGAATAATTCAAAATTATCTAGTCATTACATCTCCGCTAATCCTCCCATACTTATAAATATTCATCACTAAAATTCCTCCTAGTATTGGGTTATCTTCTTTACTCAAGGGTTTCTCTAATATGATTCTAAATTCATTCCCAAAAAACCCATATAATACCCAAGTCTAAGTATTTAAACAAAAAGAATATATCTCTCAAAGGAAATACAGTGATATATGTAAAAATAATTAAAACCATCATAACACTTTCCTAAATCCTAAATACTATCAATCACAAAAATAAAATTTAGAATTTCCTTTATCTTCCATGTAAATAATAAACCAATATTAAATAAATTATAACCATAATCCATATAAACTAGGTTTCATAATTCCTTTCAATCATGCATTCATTCCATCTAACCAAACGTTGCAAGGTATTTACATTAAGGAATATCAAAACTTAATTCTCCAATTCTAGAAATAATATAACAAGAATACTATTTACAAAAATATTCATTCCCTATTCTTAATCATGAAACTCATAATAATCCTCATCCCAACATATTACATTTCAATATTTAAGAACATAAATAATTATTTATCTTTTCCAAGCTCTCCACTTGTTGTATCTTCATGATGGAGGACGAAAGACGCAACTCTAGAAATCCAAAAAATTTCATTCATTAACTAGAAAATCTCTTTACAGATACAGCCCGCAGGCTTTACAACAACCAGCGCTCGGCTTGGTTTTCTCTAACTACACTCTAAGTGTGTTCTCCAATCCACCACCTTGATCTATTACATAAACTGGGTTTTTATAGAGGCCCCGACCCTCTGAAAACAACTCTCACAAAAATTGGAGCACCAACCCGATTTATGACTCCACTCCGCACGGCCCCTGTCACCGTCGTCTGACCGCCGCTTCCTTCAGATCACTCTGTGCGACCCATCCTTTTTGTTTCCCATGCTTCTTGGTACTCGCCCGCTTTAACTACACCTTGGTGCCATGTGTCGTCCTTGCTCTACAACCGTCGCCTGACCTCTATCGTCTTCTTCCTCCAGCTGCACTATAGCAGGGGTCGCGATATCGCGACATGTCGCGATATCGTGACATCTTCCTTTCCCTGCCCCTCCTTTTCTTTTTTGGTCATGACATCGTGAAATGTTGTGACATCGTGACATGTCATGATATCGCCACGTAATCTCCTTGCGTCCTCGTTTCTATTTTTGTGTCACGATATCACGACATCGTGATATCATGACATCGCAACCTTTTCCCCTTCGAGCCTATGCTTTGTTTTAATGTTGTGATATCGCGACGCCACGATATAGTGACCTCCTCACTTCTGAGCCTATTCTTTGTTTAAATGTCACGATATCATGACGTCGTGATATCGTGACCTCCCCACTTCGAGCCTAGGTTTCATTTTTATGTCACGATTTTGTGACGTCATGAAATCGCGATGTTGCGATTTCACGACCAACTTTTGCCTTGTTAAAATGACCAACTTCTACCTTGTGAGAAAAAAAATTTGGTTGATGCAAGATTGCTTTGCTGCCATCGGATGCTCCTACATTAGACAACCGGGGTTGGTGGAGAAGTGATCTTCACTTCTGGGCTATCTGGTCACCTCCTTCTACAACACCTCCAGACTTTCTCCTACCTCTACAACCTGCTACAACCTAGTCTCCTGGCCAAAATAACTTCTGCCTTCTTCCAGACAGATTCTGCCACTACTGCATACTTCCTCGTCTGTAGTTTGCTTACATTCCATCTCTTGGCCAGATAAATTTTTGCCTTCTTCTAGGCAGATCCTGGCACTGCTGCACACCTCTTTGTCTATAGCCTTCAACGGCTTCAACTCCGTTTCTTGGCCTCTACTTCTCAGTTTAGCCTCATGCTTTCTGCGTCGCTCCTCTTGCCTCTGCAAATCCATTCTAAGCAGCTCCTTTTGCAGGGCTTTCACTTGCCTCTGCAAATCTCTTATGAGCAGCTCCTCTTGCATGGCTTTTATTTGCCTCTACAAAACTCGGACATCTTCTGTTGTTGCTATATCTCTGCCACCAATAGGGTTTCTTCTTGGAGGCATTCTACTCACTCTCTCACAAGCCCTTCCATAGATCCTGGTATAACTGCCTCACGTCCAATGATATGTTACACACTCAAGAACTTCTGGCTCTCTCTTATCTCTCAGAACCCTACCACAGATCCTGGTGCAAATTGCCTCACGGTCGGTGATCTACTTGCGCACTCAGGAACACTAGCTCTGATACCACTGATGGAGGACGGAAGACGCAACTCTAAAAATCCAAAAAAAATCATTCATTAACTAGAAAATATCTTTAAAGATACAGATCGTAGGCTTTACAACAACCAGTGCTCGACTTGGTTTTCTCTAACTACACTCTAAGTGTGTTCTCCAATCCACCACCTTGATATATTACATAAAATGGGTTTTTATAGAGGCCCCGACCCTCTGAAAACAACTCTCACAAAAATCGAAGCACCAACCCAATTTATGACTCCACTTTGCACGACCCCTATCACTGTCATCTAACTGTCGCTTCCTTTAGATCACTCTACATGACCCATCCTTTTTGTTTCCCGTGCTTCTTTGTATTTGACCACTTTAACTGCACCTTGGTGCCACATGTCGGCCTTGCTCTGCAACCACTGCCTGACCTCTGTCGTCTTCTTCCTCCATCTGCACTGTAGCAGGGGTGGCGATATTGTGACATGTCATGATATCATGACATCTTCCTTTCCCTGTCCCTCATTTTATTTTTCGATCATTACATCATGATATGTCGTGATATCACGACGTAATCTCCTTGCGTCCTCATTTCTATTTTTGTGTCGTGATATCACAACGTCATGATATCGCGACATCGCGATATCGTGACCTTTTCCCCTTTGAGCCTATGCTTTGTTTTAATGTCACAACATCGTGACGTCATGATATCGTGATGTCACGATATCGTGACCTCCTCGCTTTTGAGCCTATGCTTTGTTTTAATGTCGTGATATCGCGACGTTGCGATATCATGACCTCCCTGCTTTCGAGCCTAGGTTTCATTTTTGGTATCAGAGCTCTGATGGAGGATGAAAGACGTAACTCTAGAAATCTAAAAAAATTTATTCATTAACTAGAAAATATCTTTACAGATATAGCCCGCAGGCTTTACAACAACCAGCGCTCAACTTGGTTTTCTCCAACTACACTCTAAGTGCGTTTTCCAATCCACCACCTTGATCTATTACATAAACTAGGTTTTTATAGAGGCCCCGACCCTCTGAAAAACAACTCTAACAAAAATTGGAGCACCAACCCGATTTATGACCACTCCGCATGGCCCCTGTCACCGTCGTCTGACCATCGCTTCTTTCATATCACTCTGTGCGACCCATCCTTTTTGTTTCTCGTGCTTCTTGGTACTCGCCTGCTTTAACTGCACCTTGGTGCCACGTGTCATCCTTGCTCTACAACTGCTGCCTGACCTCTGTCGTCTTCTTCCTCCAGCTGCACTGTAGCAGGGGTCACGATATCACGACATGTCGTGATATCACGACATCTTCCTTTCCCTGCCCCTCCTTTTCTTTTTTGGTCACGATATCATGACATGTCACGATATTGCGACGTAATATCCTTGCGTCCGTGTTTCTGTTTTTGTGTCGTGATATCGCAACGTCGTGATATTGCGACGTCGCGATATCGTGACCTTTTGCACTTCGAGCCTATGCTTTGTTTTAATGTCATGACATCGCGACGTCGCGATATCATGACCTCCTCACTTTCGAGCCTATGCTTTGTTTTAATGTTGTGATATCACGACATCGCGATATCGTGACCTCCCCGCTTTTGAGCCTAGGTTTCATTTTTATGTCACGATTTCACGACGTCGCGAAATCGTGACATCGCAATTTCATGACCAACTTCTGCCTTGTTAAAATGACCAACTTCTGCCTTGTTAGAAAAAAAATTTGGTTGATGCAAGATTGCTCTGCTACCACTGAATGCTCCTACATCACTTCATCAATAGACTTGAAGTATATTTGGGGATTAGGACAACTCTAGATATACATATGCAACTTAACATACACTATGCAAGAACACAACCATGCAAAAAAGCGAGAATTCCATACTTATATGAACAATGGATTCCTTATATACACAAACATCAAGAAAATCCATTATTTAATCCCTACAAAATAATCCTTCTTTTATTATTTTCTAAAATTCAACAAATATATATAATATATGCAATGGAACTACACTAATTCCCAAAATACTTTTTTTTTTTTTATTTTACTATAAATTCAACCTCAATAATATAAATTTGTAGAAATAAATGTCTTCAAATCCATATATTACTAAATTTCAACCTACATTTAAATTAAACCATCAGTAAAGTCTTTAATAAGAAACAATAGATTTTCTTGATTAAATAAATAACCACCCATTATTTTATTAAATAGATTCAATAGTCATTTTTAATTTTTTACTCCCATTTATTTGGGTAAAATGCACCTTTACTTATTTGCAAAAGCATAATATTTTTTATCTATGAAATCAATATAAAAACATGTGTATAAATCAAACCACCAAAACCATAAAGCAAAAAAAATAACATCAACTTAATAGACTATTCTAGCTATCCTCTATTTTGCTCAACCATAACATAGATGTAGGATGAAAATAAATATAAAATACCATGAACTCTAAACCAAGAACAACCCAGACACAAGCCTAATATTTTTTAAGGAACAAGAGATAATACGTAAGCTTAATGTATCCTATGGATAGACTTTATCCATAGAGGGAATTAAACAACATGTTGATTGGTTTGTTTCAACACAGGAGCAAACATAATAATGTTTCTAGTAAGGATGATATCGAACACATCAAGAAAAATTGGAGGCCACCCTAATAACCAAGCCTAAAACCACTCTACAAGCTAATGTAAAAACAACATATATCTTTAAAAAAGGCATACAACCATAATTGAGAAAACACCTATAACTAGGTACATGTCTAAAATGAAGCACCCATCTATACATCTAAAACTAGATAGATATCTAATGCCAAGTACACACAAAAAGGATAAGCATTAAATAAAACCATATCTTGTTTGAGTATATCATGTTATTCAATACATGCTAATGTACCCCCATATTACCTTCATGGTACATATTGTAAATATTAGTTTAGTATTGTGTCTTAGTTTAGAGTGTGAGTAATATTTTATGTAATGTTGTAATATGTAGGAAATGCACAAGTGTTATGTAAGCTTGTACATCACAACCCAAATTTCCAATTCAATAATAGGGTTTTATTTTTCTATTATTTATTCAAGGAACTAACTTAAGTTTAAACATCATTCTTTCAAAAGTTCCCAACTACAAGGAATACTCTTCCTTTAATGATTTTCTATATATATATATATATATATATATATATATATATATATATATATATATATATATATATATATATATTGAGGCTCACCCATCCCTACATATTACATATTTCTAGCTATGAAAGTGTACTAGGTGTAGATGTTTGATTTACAAGCCATCCTTCTCATTATCCTTAAATGATCTAGCTTCCCTTATTTCATCCTATCGAAATAAGCATGCTATCCTTCTCACACCACATAAGTCTTTCTATGTAGGTTCTAGGAGTGTATTAGAATCGACTATCTTTCTCCTTTCTTTGATGAGCTAGTCATTCCATTGTTATACCTCATTTTGAAACTTAATTTGTGGAACCAATAACTTAAGTAACCCTATTTACCAATATACCCTTAGGTTTATTTTCCCTTAAGATACTCAAGGAGTACTAGGAGGATTCTCACTCTTTCTATTTCCTTTTTGAGTCATCTAGTTGCCATACACATCATGATCCTTTATGTTTGTACTTGCCTAATATTGTGGCACAATTCATTTCCATTACATTTTATGGTTTACCAAGTTTGATTTAATCTATACATTTAGTTAATGACAAGCATTACACCAAGTAAGAAGAAACCATAAATAAGTGCTCATTTATCGAAGGTCTTTAGGGTATCACTATCATTTCCAAAACTTGAATCCTTTTAACAAAATTGGAGTGCATCTATTCCACACATGATAGCAAGATAAAACATACAAAGCTTATATTCTTCCTATGGATTACATTTCAGATTTTTAAAGCATAAACAAGCTAATAGAAACTCATAACAATTTATTTCCTTTTCTTAAAAGCAAAATATCAAGGTCATAATGAAAACTATCAACAATATACAACATTATACCATAAAGAGAAGACCACAAAATATCATACAACATCATATTTATCCTAGGAGAAACCATGAAGGGAAAAACTGGCCTTAAAACTTTTTCTTGCTTTTTATTAAATAAAGTGATCAGTCACTTACATAGAACTAAATACATCCTTTTTTGTCGCATTTCGCTACGTTCTTTTAAGAGGGTAATGAGCATTATTTTTAAGGATAAGGTTAGTGACCTTTCTTGGATATTAACAAATGTGTACGCCCCTAATTCTATATCTGGGAGAGCTGATCTATGGAATTTACTCAGTCATTTCAAGGAAGCTTTTCAGGATATCCCATGGATAGTTGCGGGGGACTTTAATACCCCTCTTTACCCCTATGATAAAAAATGGGGAGTAGGAATTCCAGCAAGAAGTATGGAGGACTTTCAAGATTTCATCAACAACAACAATTTATTGGATGTCAAATTAAAAAATGCTAAATTTACTTGGAGCAATAGGAGGTCTGGAAATCAACTTATAATGGAAAAGCTTGATAGGTTTTTTTTTGTCACAGGAAGCAATACAATCTTTTGGGGATGCAAATCTGTTGTCCTTGCCTCGCATTGGGTCTGACCACAACCCGATTTTACTTGAAATTGAAGAGACTCCAAAATTCAAAAGGCCTTTTAGGTTTGAATCTATGTGGATGCACCACCCTGATCTCAGAGACAAAATTTCTCAGTGGTGGCAGCATTCTTGTCAGGGCAGGCCTTCATTCAGATTAGCACAGAAACTTAAAGTGGTGAAAGAAAATCTAAGGATCTGGAATAAAGAAATTTTTGGAAATATTTTTGAAAACAAGAAAGTCATCTCCGAAAGGTTATCAACCATTGAGAAAAAACTTGAAGAGGGATTGCCAGACCCTTCCCTACAGGCAGATGAAAAGAAAGCCCTTGCTGAGTACCATAATGTTTTAGCCTGCGAGGAGACTTTTTGGCGGCAAAATTCTAGAGCTACCTGGCTAAAAGAAGGTGATGCCAACACAAGATTTTTTCATGCATCTACCTTAAGGAACAGAAGCCACAATAGAATTAAAGAACTTGTTAGAGATGATGGATCATCCCTTTCTAGTCCTAATGAGATCAGAAATGAAGCAGTTTCCTATTTTCAGAATCTTTTAGGAGAAGAACATTTCAGTTACGCCTTAGCTTCGAGAATCAATGCTTTACCATATTCCTCATTTAATTTTTGATGACTTGAATGGGGAGTTAATTAAGCCTTTCACGGATGAAGAAATCAAAGAGGCCCTCTTCTCAATGAACCACGATAAAGCTCCAGGTCCAGACGGGTTTTCACCTCATTTTTTTAGGCTTTTTGGGATATTGTAGGTTTTGATGTATGTGCTACTATCAAGGAATTTCAGTCCACAAAGCATATTCCGAGAAGTTTTAACTCCACTTTTATTGCTTTAATCCCAAAGATTCCTACTCCTAGATCTATGATGGATTTTAGACCTATTAGCCTTTGTAATGTTGTTTATAAAATTTTGACCAAGGCGATTGCAAATAGAATGAGGAAGATCCTTCCTATGTTTATTGATGTTTGTCAAGGCAGTTCAGTCCCTGGAAGGTCCATCCTTGATGGTGTCATAACAGTTCATGAAGCCCTCCATTCGGTAGTCCAGACTAAAAAACCTACTTTTGCTCTCAAGATGGATATGAACAAGGCTTATGACCGCATAAACTGGAGTTTTGTCTCTGCCATTCTTCAGAAATTTGGTTTTCATCATGAATGGATCAAGCTTTTGGAAGGATGTTTTATGAAACCTTGGTTTTCAGTCCTTGTTAATGGTGCTCCTACTGGATACTTTCAAAGTAAAAGGGGCCTAAGGCAAGGTGACCCTATCTCTCCCATGTTGTTTATCATTGTGGCTGAAGCCCTTGGGAGGACAATCAAAGTTGCCTGTAATATTGGTCTTATTTCAGGAATTAAAGCATCATCACAAACACAGGCAGTTACACATGAACAGTTTGTGGATGATACTTTGTTGTTAACTCTTGCATCAGTTTTTGAGGCTAAGGTCATAAAACATATTCTAGAGCTATATGAGGATGTTGCGGGGCAAAAGGTAAATTTTTCAAAGAGTAAAATTTATTTCTTTAACACTCCCATTCGGAGGCGATTAAGATTGCTAGGATTCTTGGATGCTCGGTGTCTACTCTTCCATCCACATACTTAGGCCTTCCTTTATTTACAGGAGAGTCTACGATTCCATGTGGACTAATGTAATTGAAAGAATTCGAGAGGAAGGCTGGTTGGATGGAAAGGGAATTTGTTATCTCAAGGCGGCAAGGCGGTTCTCACCGGGTTTTCCATTCAAAGCATCCCTGTCTACTTTCTCTCTGTTTTTAAAGCTCCTACAAGTGTCTACACTAAAATTGAACGAGATCCGAGAAGAGGTTCCTATGGGCTGGTTATGAATCTAAGCAGCGCTTTCACTTGGTGTCCTGGGATAGGGTTTGCAAACCAAGGGAGTTTGGAGGTATTGGGCTAAGGAGAATACAACATTTAAACATGGCCCTCCTGGCCAAACAAGCATGGCATCTTCTGACAAATGCAAATGCAGAATGGATTACTATAATCAGAAGAAAGTATTTGCAAGAAACTAAATTCTTAAGTTATTCCTTTCCTCCCAGGGGATCAATTTTTTGGAAATCAATCCTTCAAACTAAAAACTTGCTAAGCAAAGGGCTATGTTGGAAACCGGGAAATGGAAGAAACATTGATTTCTGGGACCACAAATGGTTAAAGGACTATCCCCTCTCTGCGAGACCCCATCCTTTCAACCCTTAGAGCTTGGACAATTGAAGTTTTTGGTACCAAAGTTGCAGATTTTATTACTTTGTCAAACAATAGAAGGGTTTGGAAGCCAATAATGAACAATGATCTACCGGGGGCATCAATAATACTGGAGAATGAATTAAGACAGTCTTTACTCCCTTATGGCATTCTTGAGGACCAGCTTATATGGGAAGCTTCAGACAATGGGGAATTTTCTGTCAAGACTGCTTATCTGATGCTTATTGATAATGATGAACCTACTTTCCCTCACTTGGAAGTTTGGCCCAAAAGCATTGTTTCGAAGGTTGGGTTTTTTGCATGGGTGGCCATCCAAAATAAGATCCTCACCATGGATAACTTAATAAAAAGAGGTGTGATTGTTGTTAATAGGTGTTATCTTTGTATGTATGAGTGGGAGTCTATTGATCATTTGTTTCTGTATTGTAATTTTTCTGTCTCAATCTTGTTAGGTCTATTACAAGTGTTTCATATTTATTGGGTCCATCCTCAGTCCATTTTTGACTTATTTGTCCAGTGGCCTTCTCCCTTTTTGAATAGGCATCTTAGGTATATGTGGAAGATCTGCCTTCATCACTACTTGTGGCAGATATGGTTGGAAAGGAATCGTCGGGCCTTCTTGGATAAGGTTTCTCAGTCATCCTCTGTCCTGTCAAAAATTTTAGTATATGCTAATGAGAATGCTTGTTTAGTGCCTGCAGCATCTAGACCTCCAAATCCTTTTGAAGCTTCATTAGGCCAGTCATTAAACTTACCTCTCACTGATGGCCTCAATCATCCTCAAGTCTGTCCTAGAACCATGATCACATGGACCCCACCCCCCTAGGGTGGATTAAGTTAAATTTTGATGGGGCATCTAGGGGCAACCCAGGTGAAGCTGGGGCTGGTGGCTTACTTAGAGACCACAAGGGTGAGGTGCTTGTAGCTTTTGCTGAACATCTTGGAGCTCAAACTAACAATGTGGGTGAAGCGAGGGCAGTTTGGAGGAGCCTCAAGGTGGCGAGAGAATTATCCGGGGAAGTTGTTGGTGGAAGGTGATTCTCTTATTATTATAAATCTTCTAAAGAACACTAAGAGAGCTCCTTGGAGATTTGATGACTACATCCACGAAGCAAGGGCTCTAATTCATGATCGACCTGAGGCCATAATTTTGCATACCTTCCGGGAAGCAAACATGGCAGCTGATAGGCTGGCAAATGAAGGCATTGTAGCAGCAAATTTGATCACGTGGACTGAAAATCTTCCTCATGCAGTCTCAATGGTGATAGATAATGAAAAATTTTAGATTGGAAGGCTCAAAGTGGATCAATGACAGAAAATGGGGGCATTTTTAAAAAATATTTTTTTGAACCTTATAATGGCTTTTGTCATATTTGTTTTTTTTGTTCATGTGACTAGTGTTTTTTGCAGCTGGTGGGGCATTGATATAGGTTTTTTATCTACAAATTCATGCATGGGAAACATCCACTTTGGCCTCAAGTATTTCCCAAGGTGTGTTTGGATTCGATGTCGCAAAAAGGCCCTAGCAAGAAATAACAAAGTGTTGGAGAAGAGGGGGGACACATAATAGTCTTGGAGAAGATGACAATTTCATCGGCCTCCAACGGTATCAACCTGATTGAAGAGTCTGTCCGGCCTCATCGGTGCGGTTGTTGATTTGTGTGATTCTCTAAATCTTCTGTTTTATAGCCAGCAGTTCCGGGGGCACAAGGAGTCGAAGGCAAAATCTAAAGATGATGGCAAGGAGGATGATAAGAAGTTAGATGAGGACTACAAGGAATACTGCTTGGCCTCTTGGCTGTCCATTCTATGGGATGTTTTTTTGACCATATTCTATTATTTTTATATGGGCACAAGCTACTCTGCATGGTGCTTGCATGATTAGTTTTTGTCTTTGTTAGTTCTATTTTGCGTCTTTCTTTTCTGATGGCCATAATATTAGGCTTCCATAGTTTAGTTTGGCTGTATTCTGTTGGAAGAGTAGGTCTTGGCCCTTTTTGTTGTCAGTTTAAACTTTTAGGGCTTGGCCTTTGTCCAGTTGGTCAGTGGACCCTATTTTGTAAAATGGTTTTGGGTCAACCAGTTAAAACCCGATGTTAATTATAATATTCTCTTACTTACCAAAAAAAAAAATAACTAAATACATCCTTTAATAATTTAGAAAAATCTAGGGAAGTTTCATAATCCCTAGGATTTACAACATGATTTATCCCTTCAAACAATATTTGCCCTTGGTTTCATATTCTAGGAAACGAAGGTACTTCAGGTAACCTTCCTTATGTCCATGATTTACCAATGCTACTCAATTAATACAAAGCATATTTGGCTCTATTTATACAAAACTCAACTTCATTATGAGTGTAAAGTTCACCGTGCACAATCTTGAGCTCTCGGTAGGGTCTTCAAGAAGATCCAATTTCATTTCCAATTAAAACTATATTGGAAAATGGGTAGAGAGTACCCTATCAATAATATCTCCACTCATTGTCCTTAGCTTCAATTAAAGTACCTGAAGAAATTTTAATATATATCTTGCAAATTTATTTCCTACATAAAATAAAAGTATTTCTCATGACCTCTCAAAGATGTTTTAACAATGACAAAGTTCTACCACGAACTCCAACCAACAATACTTAAAAATAAAGTTACAAGTTAAGCTATCTTGTAATATATAGTAGCTTCGATATTAGAACAACAAATATATCCATTTCATTGGGTTTTTCACACTCAAATTATAACTTATTTTAATGGCATTCCAAATATTTCAATAAAATAAGGTTCATACTAACATCTTCTCAAAAAAAATATTCTCTTAGCATTATAATTTAACACAGGTAATAGATATTTATATTTCTATATTTTAGGGCATACCCATCATCAACTGTCACTTGACAACATCATAAAACCAATGATATTTGGTATAGCACAAAAATGGAAAACAACCATAATGAAGAGAAATACATAAATACAATTTAATCTTGCATAACACAAAGGCATCTAATTATTGTCTAGGTTCAACAACTATATTGGAAAGTCACCTTCAAAACAGGTTAATTCTGCTATAACTATGACTATAGTTTTCCAATAGTGAATTATCTATCTCATAGAGTATGGAGCTTCATTCTATACTACTAGGTATTCCTCAACTTAGAATTTGGGAAACCAAGAATTCGGTAACACTCCAAGCCCAATTCATTTATCTTTCTCCATATTGAAATATATCGATGATGTTAACTGAGATAATACAACTATAGTAAGTTATCTCAACCTGGTTGGTTATAGTCATAACAACCCAGTATAACTCTACTAGCACCATTAAATGGTAGCAAATACCATTTTCCATACTACTCATAACACAGGCGTATCTAAAGATACACCTATCATATAGTATTGGGTAGAAAATATAGCAATTTTGACTCAACTCTATAACTAAATTCACAATACATAGAGAACCTCAACCAAGGTATGCAGATGCTGAATGTAAACATGAAGTTTTGGGCTTGGTATTAAATAACTACTAGGTTGCATTATTTTGAGACCTATCTCACTACCAATCTAAAAAATATCTTTTGCAAACCTAAAATCTAGAGTCCTCCACTACAATATCCTATCACAAAGGAAACTCATCTTCCACTCCAAGTAGAACTCGAATTATTTGGTAAGCGTTAATTCTTGGCCTAAAATTATCAATTTTACAAAGAAATGAATCAACTAGTTATTCTAAGCTACAAATTCTATATATTAATGGAAGTAAGATCTTTTAAACAAACAACAATACAAGTTTTAAACACATAACCAAGCTTAGATTCCAACCTAAATTTCCATAGTTTAATAGTATAACAAGATGATATAGGCATTTTTATCCAAGCTCTCCATCGCTAGCTCTCTTCAAAACTTCTTTTATTTCTTACTTCCCCAAGAATAACTATCCTTTTTCCTCTTCCCCCAATCACATGAGAAGTTATCGAAGCATGTTCATCTCAACCTTTTACTTCACACGATCTCCATCATTAGAACACATAGTAGCACTTATCGACCAACAACCAAAAAAATAATTCTTTGAACTTATTCAAACGTATCCACCTTCGAATATATATATATATATATATAGAGAGAGAGAGAGAGAGAGATAGAGATGTATTTCCTTTACCAAGGCATAGTTTAAGGTGGTGTCCATTATTTTATTATGACCCACTTATCAACGTATTTTTTCTGACAATATAATGATGTTCCGATCAATCACCATAGTCTTTTAAGCATCTTCTAAATAGATCCATTCTTCAATAAGTACTTGTCTTTCCATTATGAATCCTCACAACAATATTAATACAAAACCTTGGTCAATATTTCTTTTGAAGCTAGCAAGAGAAAACATAATATTTTCTTACTTAAGTCAAAGCAATTTTGACAAATGAAAGATAAATTCTTCTATACTTTTCCCTGCAAAGAATTCAATTTTAACAAGTAAAATTATTATTCAAGAAATATTATGTCGAATGGAATCATATCTAAAGAAGGTTATCAAACAAAAAATAAGTTTTCATCCAGAATCCAACATTTTCCATTTGTGAAAATTAGGATATATATATATATATATATATATATATATATATATATATATATATATATTGAGATAAATCATCCTAATTCCTTCTTCCACATTCAAATAAGCATGTTCCTACATAAATGCAAATATGTTAGCAGCATCATATCTTTTTTTATGACAATATAAGTCTTGCAAAAATAAAAACATAAAATAGCCAATTAGTCCATCTACAAACTAACATAGTCAATCATGAATCCATCAAAAAAAATGTCTACCAACGGAGGTTCATGGCACACTCCCTCTCTTAGGCTTAACATAGTCCTTTATATTTTGTTATATTCCATCATAAAGTAATAATTACATAGAATTTTCAAACATGAATTGAAAGTGTCTCTACATATCCACCACTTTATCCCAAGTAGCATTCCTCTTAGAGTAGTGGTCCCACTAGAACTTGCATTGCTCAAGAGTCCCTTTCCTCATTGATTTGGAATGGAACTCAAGGATATTTATTGGATGCACCTCTATAGCCTCTGGATTCACCATCTACAAATTAGAAAAGTCCCACACATGATCAATATTAGCAATGTATTTTCTAAGCAATGATATGTGAAAGGTATCGTGAATCTTCGACAAGATGGGTGGTAAGGCAAGTTGATATGCCATAGGACTGATATTTCTATAATTTCAAAGGTTCTATCAATTTGAGGGTTCAATTTTGTAGAATTAATAACACTCTTCATTGGTCACACACTCATAAACACTTTGTCACCTACAATAAACTCTCTTGGTGACCTCTTATATTGACATAACTTTTTTTATGATCTACAACTTTCTTAAGCCTTTTCCTGATCATCCTTAATTATTGATCCATTTCCTTGATCATTTTTCGTCCAAGCACAACTTGATCCTTTTTATTATCCCATGATAATAGTGTCCTACACCTCCTACCATATAGAGGTTCAAATCAAGACATGCTTAAGGTCGAATGATGTCTATTATCATAGGAAAATTCTACGAGGTATAGATAATGTTCCCATTGGATAATCTAATCCTCTAAAACCTGACTCACTCTTTCATTTTTCCCATTATTTTTTTGGTGATATGTACAACTGATGTTTAGCCTGGTACTAATGGCATGATGTAAAGCTTACCAAAACTTGGATGTGAATCTCAAGTCTCTATCTAAAATAATCACTTCTAAAAAATCATGAAACCTAAATATTTCCTTGTAAATATGTTAGGCATAACTAGGACATCATATTTTATGTTTTTGGGTATAAAATATGTAACCTTGGTTAGTATACTAACCACAAATAGGATTGTATCATGTTGTAACCTTCTATTTGGCAAACCTACAATGACATATGTTGAAATCACATGCCATTTTTGTGCAGGTACATCATGAGGATACAATAGTCTTGTAGGATGTCTATGCTCATCCTTAACTTTATAACATTCAAGACATTGGGAAATAAATTTAGTGATGTTTCTTTTCATCCTTGGCCAGTAGAAGGTTTTCTTCACATTCTCTCTCATTTTTGCTCTTCCTAGGTGAGAAAAATATGGAGATATATGTGCTTCATTCATGATCATTTTTCTTAGACCACTAGCCTCAAGAATTACTACCCTTTCCTTGAACTATAATAAACCATCCTTGATATTGAAATTCTTACCTTAATTAGGTTTCTTTTCCATATTTGCCTAAATTTTGTTGAAATATTCATCCTAATTTTTCATTCTATTTACTTGCTCCATAAAATCTACAAGTATATCGGCCAGAACAACAATATGTATACACCTACAAATAGAATTGACAACCTTGTTTTATTTCCCTTTAATGTACTCAATGTCAAAATCATACTTTGTGAGAAACTCCATCCACCTTCTCTACCTAGCATTTAGAAAAGGTTAAGTAAATATGTATCTCAAACTTTGGTGGTCTATTCTCAACTCAAAGGGTCCTCCTACCAAGTAATATCACCAGATATTGAGGGCATACACTACTATTTCCAATTCCAAGTCATGGGTAGCATTTTTGACCTCATACCTCTTGGGTTTCCTTGATCCATATGCCACCACTACTTCATTTTGCGAGATCACTCCTCCCAAACCTTCTAATTATGCATGTGTACAAATAGAATAATAACCCTGAGGATCTAGAATTTTCAATATGGAATCTATAGTGAGTTTTTATTAATTAAATTAAAATATACCTCACATTTATCTATCTATTTGAACTCCTTTCCCTTCATTTGAAGGTTTTTTATTGTAGTTGTTATCTTGGAGTAGTCTTCACATAGCACCTATAGTATCCAATGAGACCCACAAAGCTCCGTACATTGATTACACTTGTAGAAACCGACCAATTTAGTATGGCCTCTATCTTCTTGGGATCCATAGCTATCCCTTTGGCTGATATGATATATCTAAAATATTGCACTTCTGACTCATAAAAGTTGCATTTAGATAGATTCCCATATAATTGATTCTCCCTTAGTAGTTCCAGCACAATCCTAAAGTGTTTGTCATGCTCTACCTTATTTTGAGAATAAATAAAAATATCATCTAAGAACACAAGAACAAATTTATCTAGTTATTTCTTGAAAATCCTATTCATCAAATTCATGAATATTCTTGGAGCATTTAATAAACTAAAAGGTAAGACAGTGAGCTCATAATGATCATATCAAGTTTTAAAAGTTGTATTATGGGTATCCTCTTCATGGATCCTCAATTTATGGTATCAAAATTTAAAATAAATCTTTATAAAGATAGTGGCATCCCTCAATTGATCAAATAGATACTCAATACTAGGTAGAGGATATCTATTTTTAGCAGTTGTCTTGGTAAGCATTCTATAATCTATGCATAATATCAAGGAACCATATTTTATCTTCATGATTAAAATAGGCGCACCCCATGGTGATACACTTGTTCTAATCAAACCTTTCTCCAATAAACCTTGCAATTTTACTTTTAGCTCTTGCATATCAATGGGGCTCATTCTGTAAGGAGCCCTGTGAATAGGCTCTACCCTAGGTTTAAGCTTAATTGTTAAGTCAAATTAATGTTTTGAAGGTAATCCAAGTAAATATTCTAGAAATACATCCTTGAATTCTTGAAGTACTAGGTGTTTTCCAAACACCTCTTCTTCATTTTTATTTTCTATCTCATTCAATTTTAACTACATAAATTGTTCCTCCACTTTTTATGGCTTTCTTAAGTTGCATTGTTGATGCAGGAGCATCCAGGGACATCTGATGCAGAGGCATCTAGTTGCGAGAAAGCCAGTGCTGAAGAGTCAGCTCAGGAAGAAGAAGAAGAAGGCAAGAAAATTTTCTCTAAGGCAGAGGAAGAAGAACGTCACGATTTTGTGACATGTCACGAAATCGTGACAAAAAAATGCAAAGGTGGCGTAGTGGGAAAAATGTCACGATTTCGCGACAGGTCGCAAAATCGCGACATGTCACGAAATCGTGACATGTCACGGAATCGAGACAGCAGAGCGGTGGCGCAGCGAGGGCAATGGAGAGGTCATAATTTTGTGACATGTCACGAAATCACAACTATCACAAAATCGTGACAGCAAGGCAGCAGCGGAGGAAAGCAGTTGAGTTGTCACGATTTCGTGACATGTCACGAAATCGCGACTGTCACGAAATCGTGACCAGTGCAGGCGGACGAGGGGCAGCCAAAGGCAAAGGTCACGATATCATGACCTGTCATGATATCATGACAAAAATCGAAGCAAAAGGCTGGAAGGCAGAACGGTCATGATATCGCGATGTCACGATATCGCGACGTCGTGATGTCATGACAATTTTCAAAGCGAGGGAGTAAGCGACGGAACGATCGCGATATCATGACGTCGCGATATCGCGACAAAATTTGAAAAGTATGCAAGCAGCGAGAGTTGGTCACAATATCGCGACATGTTGCGATATCGTGACCAAAATGAGAAAAGAACGCAGAGGAGCAATGACATGTCACGATATCGTGACATGTCGCGATATCACAACAAAGAGAGAAGAAGGCGCGGGAAGAGAAAGAGATGGCGGGAACCATGACAGGCGGTATTTTTGAAGGTTGTCAAGGATGACACATGGCGCAATGTGCAGTTAAAGTGGGTGATTACCCAGGAACGCGGGGAACGAAGAGGATGGTCGCGTAGAAAATCTGACAGGGAGAGATGATGACAGGGCCGTGCGGAGTGGGCAGTTTAAATTGGGTTGGTGTCCCAATTTTTGTGTTGAAGTTCCAAAGGGTCAGGGCCTCTATAAAAACCTAGGATTTGTATTAAATCGGGTTGGTGTCCCGATTATTGTGTGACAGGTGTCTCAGATGGTCAAGGCCTCTATAAAAACCCAGTTTTATGTTTTAGTCAAGGTGGTGAATCAGGGTAATATTACGCACAGAGTGAGAGAGAGTGAGAAGACCGAGCCAAGAACTGGTTAATGTAAAGCCTACGGGCTATGTTTGTATGTATTGATTTTCAGATTAATGCATAAGAAATTATCTACAAATTGCGTGAGTGACTGCGTGTGCCTGCGGGCTGTTATTTTACGTGCTTTTCCAAATTTAATAGAGAGAGAGTTTAGAAATGTGTGGAGTGAGTTTGCGTGTGATTTTTCCTAGTCCCCCACTAGTGGTATCAAAGCTAATTTTCCTGAGTGCGTAAACAGATTGTCGACCATGAGGCAGTTTGCGCCAGGATCTATGGTAGGGTTCTAAGAGAGAGAGAGTTAAGATCCTGGAGCGTGTTAGCAGATCGCCGGACGTGAGGCAGCTACACCGGAATCAGTTGAGCTTTGTGAGAAAAGCTGAGAAAAATGCATTCCCGAAGAAGCCAAGACAACAAGGAAGATATGGTGCCAGAAGAAGAGTTCTTGGCATTGCAGCAACAATTTCAAGCCCTGCAGGAGGAATGGCTCAGCATAAAATTATGAGAGCAAGAGGAGAATCATAAAAGGCAGGAAGAAAGACAGAGAAAGAGAGATGGCGGAGTGCATCAGAAGTTGAAGTTGAAGAAGGCTGCAAAGGTGTGCAACAGTGCCGGAACCTGCCTGGAAGAAGACAAATTTTTTTATGCAAAAGGAGGAGTTGAAGCGGGCTACAGATGAAGAAGTGTGCAGCAGTATAATCTGTCTGGAAGAAGACAAAAGTTGTGTGGACCAAGAGACGGGGTTGAAGCAGACTACAGAGGCAGAGGAGTGTCTGGAGGTGTTGCAAGAGGCAGCAACCAGACCTTGTAGAAGTGAAGATCACTTCTCCACTAACCCCGGGTGTCTGATGCAGGAGCATCTAGGGACATCTGATGCAGAGGCATCCAGTTGCGGGAAAGCTAGTGCTGAAGAGTCGGCTCAGGAAGAAGAAGAAGAAGGCAAGAAAATTTTCTCTAAGGTAGAGGAAGAAGAACGTCGTGATTTCACGATGTGTCATGAAATCATGATGAAAAAATGCAAAGGTGGAGCAGTGGGAAAAATGTCATGATTTCATGACAGGTCGCGAAATCGTGACATGTTGCGAAATCACGACATGTCGTGGAATCATGATAGTAGAGCGATGGCGCAGCGAGGGCAATGGAGAGGTCATGATTTTATGACATGTCATGAAATCATGATAGAAAGGCAGCAGCGAAGGAAAGCAGTTGAGTTTTCACGATTTCGTGACATGTCACGAAATCACGACTGTCACGAAATCATGACCAGTGCAGACGGATGAGGGGAAGTCGAAGTCAAAGGTCACGATATCGTTACTTGTTATGATATCATGACAAAAATAAAAGCATAAGGCTGGAAGGCAGAATGGTCGTGATATCGCGACGTCGCGATGTCACGACAATTTTCAAAGCAGGGGAGTAAGCGACAGAACGATCACGATATCGCGACGTCGCGATATCGCGACAACATTTGAAAAGCATGCAAGCAGTGAGAGTTGGTCGCGATATCATGACATGTCACGATATCATGACCAAAATGAGAAAAGAACGTAGAGGAGCAGAAATGTTGTGATATCGTGACATGTCGTGATATCGCGATGGAGAGAGAAGAAGGCGCGGGAAGAGAAAGAGATGGCAGGAACCGTGACAGGTGGTATTTTCAAAGGTTGTCAAGGAAGACACATGGTGCAATGTGTAGTTAAAGTAGGTGATTACCCAGGAACACGAGGAACGAAGAGGATGGTCACGCAGAGAATCTGACAGGGAGCGACGATGACAGGGTCGTGCGGAGTGGGGATTTTAAATCGGGTTGGTGTCCCAATTTTTGTGTTGAAGTTCCAGAGGGTCGGGGCCTCTATAAAAACCTAGGATTTGTATTAAATCGGGTTGGTGTCCTGATTAATGTGTGACAGGTGTTTCAGAGGGTCGGGGCCTCTATAAAAACCTAGTTTTATGTTTTAGTCGAGGTGGTGGATCGGGGTAAGATTACGTGCAGAGTGAGAGAGAGTGAGAAGACCGAGCCGAGCGTTGGTTAATGTAAATCCTATGGGCTATGTTTGTATGTATTGATTTCCAGATTAATGCATAAGAAATTATCTGCAAATTGCGTGAGTGACTGCGTGTGCCTGCGGGCTGTTATTTTATGTGCTTTTCTAGATTTAATAGAGAGAAAGTTTAGAAATGCGTGGAGTGAGTTTGCGTGTGATTTTTCCTGGTCACCCATCAATTTTTGAGAGGATTTGGGGTTGAAAGGCCCTTTGTAGGCTATACACTCTCTATTTTGACCTACCATCTTCTATGTACTCAATCCATATTTTCTAAAATTGATCATAGCCTTATGTGGTTTTAATCAATCCATTCTTAGGACTATATCAAAAGCATGTAGTGGTGCTACATATAGACAACCATTGGTCATACTACTGGGTAAGGTAATTTTAATCATAGGATAGAACTAGTTCATAGAGTAGGTTTATCCTAAACCATACTCAACATTTCACCTGTGTGCCAATATTACTAGCCTTTTTGGTATATCTTTAATCATATTAAAGGAAATAAAGCTATCCGTAGCTCCACTATCAATCAGATTTTTAATATTTCTACAAACAATACTACCCATTATAAGTAGAGGTATGGATTGTCCTTCCAAATTATAACTTATTATCAATGTATAGATCTTGTGAGTAGGTTCCTTGCATGCAGGTTCTTTGTAAGTCAGTTCTTTTCCTTTTGAACTTGGTCCTAGTTTGAGTGGACAATTATTAGTATAGTGTGGTCCACCACAATCAAAGCATCCAGTATTAGACCCTGGATGAGTTTTCTTCTTCTAACCTTCTTCTTTCACTACTAATGGGGGTTACCCTAAGGTAATGATTTATTATTACCATTGTGGTGATTGTTAGAATTAGGATTCTTTCGTTGGAACCTCCTCGTAAAATTTTCCTACTTCTTGTCATTTCTTATATCATAACTATGGGAAACTTTATTTACCAACTCTCTTTTTCTTTTTATGAAGCCTACACTATTTATTTTCCTCAGTGCCTCTCTACCCTATTATGGTAACCCTTCATAGTTGAAGTAGGTCTTAAGGTAAGTCTCAAATTTATTGGCTAGGTCATAGGTATTTTTAGGAATTTTACTAGATTCTTGCATGTTCACTTCATGTCCTACTTTGCGATTTGCTCCTAATATGAATTTATGTACCTTTATATTCTCAATATATGGAGGTACATAATTTAATAGCTTGAAATTTTTTTGGTAATAAACCTCCATCGTCTTATTTCCCTATTTAATATTGGTGAACTCCTCAAATTTTTGGTTGTAAAAATATTCTATGAGGAATCTTCCTTTAAAGGCTACTACAAAGTCTTCCTATTTTAGATCAACTGTGATCGCAATTTATCATTCCCCACTAAATATTTTCCACCAACTGAATCCAACATCGTATAAGTGCAAAAAATCTCTCTCTTTCAACTAAGCTTCAACTACATCACCACATTCCTATCCATTGAACTTGGAGCATTTTAGATGCTTCATATCCCTATCCAATTATACCTCAAGTTGTTTTCTAGCCTGTTGTACTTTTGAAAGAGGTTCATTAACTTGTTCCACCCTAGATTTTCTAGCTAGAGTATCATGATTCATAATAACTTTGAGTATTTTCCTTTGTGTTTCTATCTATTTACAAATTAAAGCAACTATTGCAAGTAGATCTTCCCTTTCGTTAGTAGGATTATCTATTTCTACATCTAGGGTTCTGGTATAAGCATTAGTAATTGTATATACCTCATTGATGGTGTGAAACCCCCTATCCTCCTCCTTAATGGCATTGTACATGGTCACACATAAGAGAGATAATGAGGGTTACATCATATTCACTTCATGAATTAACTCTCTTACTATTAATTAATTATCCAGTTGACTTATCTATATAGTTAGGTTAAAGTTTAGTAGACACACAATTTATGTAAGAGTAGTCCTCATGTTATGCTTGTACTATTACACACTTTTATCTAATCTTACTAGATAAGCCTGTATCCCTACGAACCAAGCACTCTGATACCAAGTGTCACAACCCAAATTTTTGATTCAATAATAGGGTTTTTTTTTCTTTTCTTTAGTCAAGGAACTAACTTAAGTTTAAACATCATTATTTCAAGAGTTCCCAACTATGAGGAATACTCTTCCTTTAATGATTTTCCATATATATATATATATATATATATATATATATATATTTAAGGCTCACCCATCCCTACATCTTACATATTTTTGGCTATGAAAGTGTACTAGGTGTAGATGTTTGATTTACAAGTCATCCTTCTCATTATCCTTAAATGAGCTAGCTTCCCTTATTTCATCCTATCAAAAGAAGCACACTATCCTTCTCACACCACATAAGTCTTTCTGTGTAGGTTCTAGGAGTGTATTATAATCAACTATATTTCTCCTTTCTTTGATGAGCTAGTTGTTCCATTGTTATGCCTCATTTTGAAACTTAATTTATGGAACCAATAACTTAAGTAACCCTATTTACCAATATACCCTTAGGTTTATTTTCCCTCAAGATACTCAAGGAGTACTAGGAGGATTCTCACTCTTTCTATTTCCTTTTTGAGTCATCTAGTTGCCATACACATCATGATCCTTTATGTTTGTACTTGTCTAATATTGTGATACAATTAATTTCCATTACAATTTGTGATTTACCAAGTTTGATTTAATCTAGCCATTTAGTTAATGATAAGCATTACACCAAGTAAGAAGAAACCATAAAGAAGTGCTCATTTATCGAAGGTCTTTAGGGTATCACTATCATTTCCAAAACTTGAATCCTTTTAACAAAATATAAATGTATCTATTCCACATATGATATCAAGATAAAATATACAAAGATTATATTATTTCAATGGATTACATTTCATATTTTTAGAGAATAAACAAACTAATAGTAACTCATAATGATTTATTTTCTTTCCTTAAAAGCAAAATATCAAGGTCATAATGAAAACTATTAATAATATACAATATTATACCATAAAGAGAAGACCACAATAGATCATACAACATCATATTTATCCTGGGAGAAACCCTAGAGGGAAAACCCAACCTTAAAACTTTTTCTTGATTTTTATTAAATAAAGTGATCAGTCACTTACATAGAACTAAATACATCCTTTAATCATTTAGAACCATCTAGGGAAGTTTCATAATCCCTAGGATTTACAACATGATTTATCCCTTCAAACCATATATTCCCTTGGTCCCATATTTTGGGCAATGAAGGTACTTCACGTAACCTTCCTTATGTCCATTATTTACTAGTATTTCTCAATTAATACAAAGCATATTTAGCTCTATTTATACAAAAATCAGCTTGATTATGAGTGTAAAGTTCACCGTGCACAATATTGAGCTCTCGATAGGATCTTCAAGAAGATCCAAATTCATTTCCAATAATCAAACTATATTGTGAAAGGGGTATAGAGTAACCTATCAATAATATCTCCACTCACTATCCTTATATTCAATTAAAGTACCTGGAGAACTTTTAATATCTATATTACAAATTCATTTCCTAGAGCATAAAATAAATGTATTTCTCATGATATCTTAAGTCTATTTTAAAAATAATAGAGTTCTACCACAAACTCTAGAAAACCATACATAAAACTAAAGGCACAAGTTAAGCTCTCTTGTAAGATAGATCAACTTCATTATTAGAACAACAAATATATCCATTTCACTAGGTTGCTCACACTTATATTATAACTTATTTTAATGGCATTCCAAATATTTTTGGAAAATAAGTCTTATATTGATGTCTTCTCAAAAACATATTTATCTTAACATTATAATTCAACACAAGTAATATAAATTTACATTTTTAGATTGCAGGGCATACCCATCACCAACTATCGTCTGACGATGTCATAAAACCACTAAGATTCGATATAGCACAATATTAGAAAATGACCATAAATAAAGGAAATACTTAAAGAAGATAAAATATTGCATGACACAAAGACATCTAATATTATTTAGGTTTAATAAATATATTAGAAAGTCACCTTTAGAATGGGTTAACTCTGTTATAACTATGACTGTAGTTTTCCAATAATTAATGCTCTATCTCATATAGTATGGAGCTTCATTTTAGAGTACCAGGTATTACTTAACTTATACTTTTATAAACCAAGCATTAGGTAACACTCCAAGCCAAGTTTATTTATTTTTCTTTGGCTTGAAATACATTGGTGATGTCCATTGAGATAATACAACTATAGTAAGCTATCTCAACCTGGTTGGCTATAGTCATAACAAACTACTATAACTCTACTAGCACCATTAAATGGTAGTAGACACCATTTTCCATGCTACTCCTAACATAGGTGTGTCTAATGGTCCAAATATCATATAGGATTGGGTAGAAAATACAACAATTTTGACTCAGCTCTATAACCAAATTTACAATATGTAGATAATCTCAACCAAGGCATGCAGATGTTAAATGTAAACATGATGTTTTGGGCTTGGTATTAAATAACTATAAATTTGCATTATTTTAAGAGTTATCTCTCTACCAATATTAAAAATACCCTTTGCAAACCTAAAATCCATAGTCCCCCTCCACTACAATATCTTATCATAAAGTAAACTCATATTCCACTCCAAGTAGAACTTGGATGACTCAACAACCATTAATTGTCGACATAAGATTATCAAGTTTATAAAGAAAGGCTTCAATAAGTTATTCTAAGGTACAAATTATATATCTTAATGGATGTAAGATATTTTAAAACAAATAGCAACACAAGTTCTAATCCACAGAACCAAGCTTAGATTCCTACCCAAATTTGTATAGTTTAAAAGTCCAACAAGATGATACAGGTGTTCTCATCCAAGATCTCCATTGATACCTATCTCCTCCAAAATTTTCTTCTTTTTTTCTCTCTTCCCCAATAATAACCATCATTTTTCATCTTCCTCAAATCATGTTAGGTGTTATTGAAGGATTCTCATCTCAACCTACCACTTCACATGATCTTCATCATTCAAATACATAACAAAACTTATTCACCAACAAACAACCAATAAAATAGTTCTTTCAACTCATTCAAACATATCCACATTTTACCAAGGTATAGTTGATGGTGGTGTATTTTATTCAAATATATATTTGGTTCTTTTTTTTTACCAAGGTATAGTTGATGGTGGTGTCCTTTATTTTATTATGACCCACTTATCAGTAAGTTTGGTATAACAATAAAATGATGTTTTGATCAATCACCATAGTCTTTTAAGCTTCTTCTAAATAGATCCATTCTTCAAGAAGTACTTGCATTTCCATTATGAATCCTCACAACAATATTAATACAAAACCTTGGTCAATATTTCTTTTGAAACTAGAAAGAGAAAACATAATATTTTCTTACTTAAGTCAAAGTAATTATAACAAATGAAGGATACAATTTTCTATACCTTTCCCTACAAAGAATTCAATTTTAATAAGTAAAATTATTATTCAATAAATATTATGTCGATTGGAATCACATATAAAGAATATTATCAACAACAAATATGTTTTAACCTAGAACCTAACATTTTGCATTTGTGAAAATTAGGATATATGTATATAACTATATAATGAGAGCAATCATCCTAATTCCTTCTTCCACCTTCAAATAAGTTTGTTCTTGCATAAATGCAAATCCGTTAGCAACATCATATCTTTTTTTTATGATAATATAAGTCTTGCAAAAATTCAAACATGAAATAGCCAATTAGTCCATCTACAAACTGACATAGTCAATCATGAATCCATCGAATAAATTTTTGTCAAGGGAGGGTCATGACATTGTGTGTGTGCAGGAAATGCATAATTGATATGTAAGTGTATATGTGTAAGAAATGCATAATATTATGTGAGTGAGTGTGCAAGTGTAATGTTATTTTATGTGCACAAGTGTCTTATATGTAAGTGTGCACATGTCATGACCCTCCCTAGCTGACTTTATGACACAAGAAGACAATGTATTAACCTAAGATGTGGTGATACTTAGTTTGAACAATTGAACCAACTATGTGATGTTTAGTTGATTTATAAGGGCATGTTATCGCTAACATATTGCCAAGTGTGTAGGATCAGGTACACTCGTAGGTGGAACAGGAAGAGTTACCCACCAAAAATGAGGGTACCAAAGATCAGGGGAAATGATGATTAAGGTACTCGGAGGTAACATGGATAGATACCTTCATATAGGCATGCATTTACGGAAGGGATAATCATCGATAGTTGATCACCTTGAGCTTTAGTTGATAGCCTAGAAGCTATCGTAAAATCTCTAGCTAAGATGGGTGATTGGATTGATGGAAAGACTCCCTCTTTGGTTAATTGTATAAATGTGTTTGCTTCTACTGCATCATAGCTTGAGTAGTTTGATGATTTAGTTCCTATATAGGAACCACTGCAAGATGATTATAGATGCATAAGGTTAATTGTCATATTGAAAATGAAAACAAAGCACCCTCCTTGTGAAAGAAAACAAATTAAGTCATATGCTGAATTTAGATGCTTTTAAATTAATTAATGAAGTTTAAAGAAAATAATGATTGGCTCATTAGAGCTCATTTGTAAACTTCATTTGCAATTAATTAAGGAGTTTTCATTTTAATTAATTAAAAATGGCTATTTTAATTAATTGGGTTTATTTTAATTAAAAGTGGTGATTTTAATTAAAAGTGATTATGATTCATTGGAGATTAATTAAAAGTGATTATTTTAATGATAAGAGAAAATTCATTAAAAGGTTTTAATTAACTAATAATAAATGAAAGAGGATCTTTCATTTAAACAAAAGAATATATATAGAGATATTATAAATATATTTTACTATATAAAATAAAATAATATGTCATGATCCCATTCCTACATGGTGCAACCTATGGAAGAGCCTACGAGGCTATTAACTTTCCAAAGATGGAAAATTTGGGAAGAATGCACAAAGGATAGGGGACGGGCATTGAAGGGAAGGTGGTGGCGCAGGCTTCGAGAGGGCGGCGGACGGACCACCTAGGTGAGGGGGCATGTAAGGGAGAAAAATGTAGAATGGAGAGGAAGGAAAAATAGAGAACGTAAGGGAGGAACAAAGGAAGTGGGGACAAAGGAGAGGACAGGAAACACACAAGGCAGCAGACTTCACCGGACCTCCATCTCAGCGAAACCAACAGGTTGGGTTATTCTAAGCTGAACTATGGATTTTATTTAAATATATTTTAAGCTTGAAACCTTGCTTGGAAGTGTTGTGCACTGTGTGTAAGCTTGAAACCTTGCTTGGAAGCGTTGTGCATTGTGTGTAAGCTTGAAACCTTGCTTGGAAGCATTGTGCATTGTGTGTAAGCTTGAAACCTTGCTTGGAAGCATTGTGTTGTGTGTAAGCTTGAAACCTTGCTTGGAAGCGTTGTGCACTGTGTAAGCTTGAAACCTCCTGCTTGGAAGCTCTGTGATATGTGTGAAGCTTGAAACCTTGCTTGGAAGCATGTGTGCATTGGTGTAAGTTGAAACCTTCTTGGAAGTTGTTGTGTAAGCTTGAAACCTTGCTTGGAAGCATTGTGCATTGTGTAAGCTTTGAAACCTCTTGCTTGGAAGCATGTGTGTAAGTTTGAAACCATGCTTGGAAGCATTGTGTGCTATGTGTAAGTTTGAGATCACTCTTGGGAGTATGTTGTTAAACCTTGGAACTCTACCTTGGAAGCACTGTGTCTAAGTTGGAAACCACCTTGCATGGGAGAGATGTGTTGTTAATTAGAGACCACTCTGCCTTGGAAGTGCTCTGCATTGTGTTTGAGTTGGAAACCCCTTGGCACCATGAGAGAGCATCGTGCTTGTCTAGTGTTGTTGAAAGTGATGTCAAGTGCTCTGTTTGCTTTTGGAACAACGTTCTACAAGTGGAACATAGTGTTCGGAAAAGGAAACCCCCTAGGTTTTAGGGAGTGCAGGTTGAGAAACCGGTCAACGTCGATAGAACGTCCCTGGCTCTAGTGGACGTTGGGTTCACCATGGATGCTTAGCATGCCTTGAATGGTGTTAGCACTGACTATAGATTTTGCAATACGTAAAAGAGCCTTTGATTTATATGTGAATATATTGGGATTTAATTAAATGGACCTTTGATTTATATGTGAAACATATATTAGGTTTTAATTAAATGGACCTTTGATTTATATGTGAAACATATATTAGGTTTTAATTAAATGGACCTTTGATTTATATGTGAAACATATATTAGGTTTTAATTAAATGGACCTTTGATTTATATGTGAAACATATATTAGGTTTTAATTAAATGGACCTTTGATTTATATGTGAAACATATATTAGGTTTTAATTAAATGGACCTTTGATTTATATGAGACATATATTAGGTTTTAATTAAATGAACCTTTGATTTATGTGGATATATATTAGGTTTTAATTAAATGGACCTTTGATTTATATGTGAAACATATATTAGGTTTTAATTAAATGAACCTTTGATTTATATGTGAAACATATATTAGGTTTTAATTAAATGGACCTTTGATTTATATGAGACATATATTAGGTTTTAATTAAAAGAACCTTTGATTTATATGAGACATATATTGGGTTTTAATTAAAAGAACCTTTGATTTATATGAGACACATATTGGGTTTTAATTAAATGGACCTTTGAATTATGTGAGACATATATTGGGTTTTAATTAAAAGAACCTTTGATTTATATGAGGCATATATTAGAGTTTTAATAGAAGAACCTTTGATTTATATGGGATATGTAAATGTTAGGTTTTGATTAAAAGGAACCTTTGATCTTAGGGAAAGATATGGAAGGTTTTAATTTAAAGAGAACCCTTGGATTAATGTTGATTATCTTAGGAGTTTTTAAATAAAATGAAATGTGGATTTATTCTTTAAATTGAAGTTATGGGGCTTTGGTTTAGGGAATGAAGGAATGATTGTTCTAAAGGTTAAGGGTATGGGACTTTAATGCTTTAGGACATGAATGAAATTAAATTAAGTTAAACCTTAATCTAAGTGATAGCATGTTTGGATGACTCTCCAAGGGGATTTGGGGAGGTGAAAATAAAAGTAAGGTTTCTTTTATGATGTCCATTATGCATTAGATGGTTAGAGACTTAATGGAATATTGTATAGTTGCAATTTGGCAAAGTAGATGAATAGATGCATTTAAAGGTATGCCTATCCTGAACCATGAGTATCCTGATCCCCTACTACCCTCAAAGAACCAAAGGGAAGCAAGGAGAAGCAAGGAATCAAATGGAAACAAAGAATAGGTATTTGCATCTTACGTTGATTTACTTATGTTCCATAGATTAGAATTGTGGGGAGATATCCCCAATGCAATTAATGTGATACCTTTGAGTAGGAAAGGCTTATTATGCAAGTGATGATGAGGCAATTGTTATTGGGTTAATGAAAGTAATTTTACTATATTTCTGTATTTGATTATGTCATGTAGTAGATTCTATTTTAGAGTTAAGCTTGCTTCATTTTCTCTATTATTGTTTGATTGTTTTCTGATGTGGTAGCATCTAGACGTATTATTGTTTGATTGCTTGATGATAGGGAATCTAGTGTAGAGTTCTAGGGTGAACTCAGAGGTAACCTAAGGGAATTGAGAACCCCTTAGGGTGAACGTAGGTGACCTAAGGGAATTGAGACCCCCTTAGGGAGATAGAGGACTAAGTGGGAAGAGATTACATCTGAGTTAAGATAGCTCATCATGGAGATGAGATAGATAGCTTAACTCATGGTACTCGTAGCATACCTACACATAAGGATTTGTGTATGGTATGGAGATGCGTGTACACCTTCGATGGACTGAGGGTGATAGGTCTAGCTCATCAAGGATGATGAAATAGATGGACTTATCCGTAGTAACACATTATACGCCTACACAGATGGATTTGTGTTAGGGTACTTCATGAGATGTAACTTCCAGGGAAACTTAGGAGATTGAAACTTTAGGATATTCTAGTGGGTTAGGGGTTCATGAAGGGTTCATGCACCTCTCTCCTTAGTAAAAAAAAACTTTTTCTATTTTTGTATTTTTTGTTTGTGTGTTTTTGGGTCGTTACATTTGGTATCAGAGCTCTAGGTATGAGGGTATAGAGCTTCTATGTGTGCTAAAGGGAAATTAGATGCATCCAATGAAGGCTCACTTATGGTATAGGCTAAATTTGGGATGATCTAGGATACCCCAATTGCTAGAATCTAACAGGAATTAGCCCAAGGGAGTGTGGAGTGTCAGGATGCCTTAGTATGGGCTTTGGTATCGGTGATGCATCCCAACCCGGGGTATTGCCCTAGTTAGGTTGTTGATGCATATAGCAAGAGAACTCTGTATTATGGCTTGATTAGAGATACAACTTAAGATGAAACTGTAATCTAATCCCCTTGCTTGGATGGAATCAGGTTAAGATGCCACCTAAGACTAGAAGAGGGAGGCCTACACCTAGAAAAACTCGACAAAGTAATGTTGGGGAAGAAAACCAGGATGAGGAACCAACAAACCCCAATAGGGAGGTAGAAGACCTCACCGCTATGGTCACTTCTATGCAGGATCAGATAAGATAATTGCTCGAAATAGCTTAAAGGTTAGCCTAGATAATGGACTAACTATAGAACAAGTACAAGCCAGAGCCTTAGCAAAAAAGGAAATAGCTAGGGACATGAAAAACATCAGTATCTCAAATTTTTATGGAGAAGGTGATGGGGATGCAACGAAAGCATGGTTGAGAGAGGCAGAGGTTCATTTTATGGTAAAAGGCTACTCATATGGAACCTGGACACTTTGGGCTATGATTAACCTAGAAGGAGCTGCTCTGGAGTGGTGGGAAACCCACTATGAGGAAACCAATATTGAACCCATTGATACTCCATGGGAAGAATTTATAAACATCTTCAAAAAGAGATTTCTAATAGAGCATTTTTATGCCCTAAAATTTGAAGAATTTGCTAGTCTTAGACAAGGAACCAACATAGTAGAAGTGTACTATAAGAATCTGGTAAGACTATTCAAATATGTACCTATTTATAATGAGAAAATGCGAGTTCATAAGTTCATCCTTGGATTGGAATCTAGGTTAAGGCATGATGTGGAGATGTAGGAGCCCAAATCACTAAAAAATGCATATGACCTAGAAAATAAAGGAGTCACACTTCTGTTATAAGTATGATGCTCTACCCAAGCAAGTGCGACAAGAACTAAAGAAGAGGAATAGTAATGGGTTTGTAAAATGGGAGGTTGAGCAAGAGCGAAAGGCCAAGAATCCCCAAAATCCTGAGAAGAAACCCTATGGGAATCAAAATAAGTTCAAGAAGAACTTTTGTAAGAAGGATAACAAGCCCGACAATATGAAGCCTCAACCATAGAAGTCGCATGCTCCAACTCCAATAGTTAAGAATGGGAATGAGAAACCTGAGAAATAGCAAGGACCCAAGGAAGGGTGCTACAATTTTCGAGGACCTCATTACTATAATCAGTGTCCATATCGAGCAGGGACTAGCTCAACTAGTGCAAAAGGGAAGGAACCAGAACATCGGATCTATGCCGCAACTGGGAAGCAGAAGCTAGAGGGACAAGCCACCCCATTACTTGTGAAAGGTAAGGTTTTCAATAAGCAAGTAAACATTTTAATAGATAGTGGAGCCACTGATAGTTTTATTTCATCTAGTCTAGCAAGGACTATGTCAAAAAGGCCTGGGTATTTGGCTCAAGGGTGGAAGGTTGAGTACGGTTCTGGGTAAACCTACTCGGTAAACCAGTGTTATCCTATGGCAAAAGTTACTCTATCTGAAGGGACTACAGAATGTTGTTTATATGTAGCTCCCCTACATGCCTTTGATGTGATTCTAGGGATGGATTGGCTACAGGCTCATAAAGCCTTAGTCAATTTCCAAGACCACTAGATTGAGTATTCAGAGAAAGGCAGAGAAAGACTAAGAGTTCATAGCGATCAAGGGGTTTTTGAACCTCAAATGTTGTCCGCTATGCAATTGAAAAAGGCCCTAAAGAGAGGAGGGATAGTGTATGTGGTAAAACTCAATGAGGTGGAGGACCAAGAGAAAGAAGAAATACTAGGACAACATCCAATCCTACAGGATTTTTAGGATGTATTTCTAGAGGACCTACCTGGATTACCTCCTGTACGGGAATTTGATTTTACAATTGAACTTATGATGGGAATTGAACCTATTCATAGATCCCCGTATAGAATGAATCCTACTAAAATGCATGAACTGAAGGTTCAATTGCAAGGGTTATTGGAAAAGGGTTTGATAAAACCAAGTGTGTCACCGTGGGGTGCACCGGTTCTATTCATGAAAAAGAAGGATGGTTCGCTAAGACTGTGTATTGATTACAAAATGCTAAATAAGGCTACAATCAAGAATCGATATCCTTTACCTAGGATTGAAGATTTATTCGATCAACTGAAGGATGCCAAGGTGTTTACCAAGATCGATCTGAGGTCAGGGTATCACCAATTGAGAATTCGTGAGGAAGATACTCACAAAATGACATTTAAGACTAGGTATGGGCATTATGAGTTTACGGTTCTACCCTTTGGACTGACTAATGCCCCAACCACTTTCATGAACCTAATGAACAACGTGTTTCGAAGACACTTGGACCAGTTTGTTCTGGTATTCCTAGATGATATCCTTATATACTCTCGAGATAAATAAGAGCATGATAAGCATCTTAGGATCATGTTGGAATTGTTGAGAAAGAATCAACTTTATGGAAATCTGGCTAAGAGTGAATTCTATGTTCCAGAGGTGAGATACCTCGGACACGTTATATCGGCAAAGGGGATTGTTGTGGATCCAGAAAAGATAGAGGCTATTCTGAATTGGCCACCCCCGACTAATGTCACTGAAGTGCAAAGTTTCATGGGGTTAATGGGCTATTATAGACGTTATATAAAGGACTATTCCAAGATTGTTGGACCCATAACGAACCTTCAGAAGAAAGGGAAAGAATTCAAGTGGTCAGAGAAGTGTGAAGCTGCCTTTGAACTACTAAAGCATAAGCTTACTACTGCACCGGTACTAAAGGTTCCCGATCCTCAAGGGGACTTTTTAGTATGCACTGATGCATCAATAGATGGGTTGGGTGGGGTACTCTCACAAGAGGATTCAGTAGTGGCATATACTTCAAGGAAGCTTAAAAAGCATGAAGTTAATTATGCTATGCATGATTTGGAGCTAGTTGCAGTGGTGCATGCTCTAAAGGTTTGGTACCACTACTTGGTGGGAAGGCCCTTTGAATTAAAAATAGACCATCAAAGTCTACGGTATATATTCACCCAACCAATACTTAATGCAAGGCAGAGAAGATGGGTAGAATTCCTCGTTGAGTACGATTTTGAGATTGAGTACATAAAAGGAAAAGAGAATAAAGTAGTTGATGCTTTAAGTAGAAGGAGATATATAGCAGCCATCACTAGAGCTCACATGGATCTGATGGATCAAGTGAGATGGAGGTAATCTCAGGATGAGTATTGCCAGGGAATTCGAGTCAAGATGGATAGAGATCCTAAAGGAAATAAAGAATTTAGTGTGAAATATGACTTTCTATGCTATAAGGGAAGGGTCATCATACCAAAGATAGGTGATTTGAGGAACTTGATAATGCAAGAAGCTCATAGATCTCCTTATTTTTCTCATCCAGGGGGAACCAAAATGCGAGAAAACATGAAAAGAGCCTTCTTTTGGGTAGGAATGAAGAAGGATATCATAGATTTTGTTGCTCGATGCCTCGAATGTCAGAAGGTTAAGGCAGAACGCCAGCATCCTATAGGAAAACTTCATCTGCATGAGGTACCTATGCAAAAATGGTAGGTTATATCCATGGATTTTATTGTGGGTTTACCCAAAACTCGGTACCAACATGATGCCATCTTTGTAGTGGTCGATAAGTTGACTAAGGTTACCCACTTCATACCAGGAAATACCAAGGATGATGCTCAGGTAGTAGCTAGCAGATTCGTCAAAGAGGTATTCCGATTGCATGGGTTTCTTGAGGTAATCATCTCAGATAGAGACTCCAAATTCACTTCTAAATTTTGGAAATCCCTTCATAGTGCAGTTGGTACGAAATTGAATATGAGTTCAGCATACCACCCTGAAATCGATGGTCAAACAGAGCGGGTAAACCAAGTTTTGGAAGACATGCTTCGCATGTACTGCATGGATCATAAATCTCAATGGGAAGATTGTCTACCTTTGGTAGAGTTTGCCTACAATAATGGATATCACTCCTCGCTAGGTATGGCACCTTTCGATGCCTTGTATGGGTGAAAGTGCAGAACACCATTGTCATGGGACAACCTAGAGGATCGAGTTGTGATTGGGCCAAAAATGGTCAGGGTAATGGAAGAGCAGCTAAAAGAAATTAGGCAAAGGCTTAAGGAAGCTGCGGATAGGTAGAAGAGTTATGCAGATCTAAAAAGGACTCCCAAAGAGTATTCTGTTGGAGATAAGGTGTTCTTAAGGGTTAAGCCAAAGAAAAGTGCTATCAAATCCATGAAGTTGGATCCACATTTTGTGGGGCCCTTTGAGATCACAGAAAAGATCAGTCCGGTCACATACCGACTTGCATTACCACCTAATCTATCCAAAATCCATGACACCTTCCACATATCCTTGCTTAGGAAATATGTTGCTGACCCTGAACATGTGTGGGATGTTTCTAAATTGCAGATGGCAAATCCGAAGGCCATTGAAGTACTACCAGTGAAGATTCTTGAGTTTCATTCCAAATCTCTACGGAATCAGACTCTCGATCAGTGTAAGGTCCAGTGGGACCAGTTCTCTGAGAAGAATGCCACTTGGGAGAAAGTGGAGGTTATGCAAAAACATTTTCCCTTTTTGTTTGAAACTATATGATGTAATAATTTTATTTTCTGTTGAACAACAAAAGGAAAACTAGAAACACCGAGGACGATGTTTAATCCTAGTGGGGGAGGATGTCATGACCCTCCCTAGCTGACTTTATGACACAAGAAGACAATGTATTAACCTAAGATGTGGTGATACTTAGTTTGAACAATTGAACCAACTATGTGATGTTTAGTTGATTTATAAGGGCATGTTATCGCTAACATATTGCCAAGTGTGCAGGATCAGGTACACTCGTAGGTGGAACAGGCAGAGTTACCCACCAGAAACGAGGGTACCAAAGATCAGGGGAAATGATGATTAAGGTACTCGGAGGTAACATGGATAGATACCTTCATATAGGCATGCATTGATGGAAGGGATAATCATCGATAGTTGATCACCTTGAGCTTTAGTTGATAGCCTAGAAGCTATCGTAAAATCTCTGGCTAAGATGGGTGATTGGATTGATGGAAAGACTCCCTCTTTGGTTAATTGTATAAATGTGTTAGCTTTCTCTTGCATCATAGCTTGAGTAGTTTGATGATTTAGTTCCTATATAGGAACCACTCGCAAGATGATTATAGATGCATAAGGTTAATTGTCATATTGAAAATGAAAACAAAGCACCCTCCTTGTGAAAGAAAACAAATTAAGTCATATGCTGAATTTAGATGCTTTTAAATTAATTAATGAAGTTTAAAGAAAATAATGATTGGCTCATTAGAGCTCATTTGTAAACTTCATTTGCAATTAATTAAGGAGTTTTCATTTTAATTAATTAAAAATGGCTATTTTTTTTTTTTTTATTGGTAGAAAGGGTGTTGAAAGGTCCCTGAACCTTGTATAAGAGGAATTACATGAATTCCAGATCGACCGAGGTGGTCCAAGAAGAAAATATTAAAGAGCGAGCAAACCTCCATACTAGGAAAGGTGTCGGGAAATCGCGACCAAATTGTTGATGTCACGAAATCGCGACAAGTAGCACCGTTGCTGCCAAGAGAAGAAAGGATGTCATGAAATCGTGACAAGAAGTGCCATCGGAGCCGAAGGAGGGAAGAAGTCGCGATATTGCAACATGTTGCAAGGTTGCTGCCATAAGAGAGGAAGTGTCACGATATCGCGACAAGTTGGAAGACTGCGTCCGAAGGAGAAAAAAGTGTCGCGATATCGCGACAAGTAGCAACCTCGCGGCCAGAGCAAAAAGGAATGTCGCGATATCGCGACAAGCTGAAATTTTGCAGCCAATGGTGAAAAGTGTCACGAAAACATGCCAAGTTGCCAAAACACATCCGAAGGGGGAGAGGAAGGAAGAAAGGATGCGAAGACTCGACCAGTTCCAAGAGCGAACAAACCCGATGCCTAGTTAACCACTCACGTTGTGCAGACATTGGAACTTGTAGAAGCATCCCTTAGGCCAAACAAGGAGTCTCTCCAAACATGAATGTCCGTTTCGTCAACTCCCTTGTTAGCAAGTCAGTCCATAGCTTTGTTTCCTTCCCGATACTGATGCTTAATGATTAATTCTGGGTAAATGCCAATTAGTGCCTTGCATTCTTGGAAGATCGAAACAAGGGCCCAGGGAGGCACAAAGGTCCCATTGAGCCAATTGATGCAATGCAATGAGTCTCCTTCTATGATGATTTTATTGATGGTCAAGCCTTCCAAGAGAATCAAGCTTTGGAGCAAGGCCCGAGCCTCTGCCATATTGTTAGATTGAATTCCCAAGTTCTGAGCAAAGGCCAAAATTATTTCTCCTCTATGATTTTTGAGAATTCCTCCTCCGCCAGCCGCTCCTGGGTTGCCTTTGGCTGCGCCATCGAAGTTAAGCTTGTGCCACCCAGTAGGAGGTAAGACCCACTTGATTACAGACCTATCAACAGAAGTACGGGGTGTAGCAGAGAAATTAGAAAGGTTGAAAAGTTTTGTTAGGTTTGATTCAAGGCCAGGAGGGGGGGTTTGGAAGACGATACGAGAGAGGCATTCTCCGCAGCAAGGGTAAATATTTTGGCAACAACAATCTTCTTATTAGTGGCATGGTTTTTGAAGATTCTGGCATTTCTCTCATGCCAAATCTACCACAGGAAAATGTGAAGGCAAGCTTGGCACATGAATTTAAGTTGACTGCTCTTGAAAGGCCAGGGCCATTGTTGAAAAAGGAGGGGAATGGAATGAGGGAGGGCTACGAAGATGACGAAGGTGTTGAGAACCTAGTGGTGATTTTAATTAAAAGTGATTATGATTCATTGGAGATTAATTAAAAGTAATTATTTTAATGATAAGAGAAAATTCATTAAAAGGTTTTAATTAACTAATAATAAATGAAATAGGATCTTCCATTTAAAAAAAAGAATATATATAGAGATATTATAAATATATTTTACTATATAAAATAAAATAATATGTCATGATCCCATTACTACATGGTGCAACCTATGGAAGAGCCTACGAGGCTATTAACTTTCTGAAGATGGAAAATTTGGGAAGAATGCGCAAACAATAGGGCATAGGATTTGAAGGGAAGGCGGTGGCATAGTCTTCGAGAGGGTGGTAGATGGACCACCTAGCTGAGGTGGCATGTAAGGAAGAAAAAAATAAAATGGAGAGGAAGGAAAAATAAAGAACGTAAGAGATGAATAGAGGAAGCGGGGACAAAGGAGAGGACAAAAAAACACTAGGAATCAGACTTCACCAGACCTCCATATCAGCAAAAACCAATAGGTTGGGTTATTCTAATATGAACTATGTTTTTTATTTAAATATATTTTAAGCTTGAAACCTTACTTGGAAGCGATGTGCATTTTGTGTAAGCTTGAAACCTTGCTTGGAAGCACTGTGCACTGTGTGTAAGCTTGAAACCTTTCTTGGAAGCATTGTGCACTATGTGTAAGCTTGAAATATTTCTTGGAAGCATGGTGCACTGTGTGTAAGCTTGAAACTTTGCTTGGAAGTGTTGTACATTGTGTGTAAGCTTGAAACCATGCATGGAAGCATTATGCACTATGTGTAAGATTGAAACCTTTCTTGGAAGCGTTGTGTACTGTGTGTAAGATTGAAACCTTGCTTGGAAGCACTATGCATTGTGTGTAAGCTTGAAACCTTGCTTGGAAGCACTGTGCACTGTGTGTAAGCTATAAACCTTGCTTGGAAGTGCTATGTACTATGTGTAATCTTCAAATCTTACTTGGAAGTGTTGTGTGATGTGTAAGTTTAAAACTGTGCTTGGAAGTGTTATGCGTTGTGTGTAATTTTGAGACCACTCTTCCCTGGGGAGCACTTTGCATTGTTCATACATTGGAAACCACCTTGCGGGGGAGATATTTGTTGTTAATTAGATACCACTCTTCCTTGGAAGCATTGTGCATTATGTCTAAGTTGGAAATCACCTTGCAGGAGAGATATGCATTGTTAATTAGAGACCACTCTGCCTTGGAAGTGATGTGCATTGTGCCTAATTTTGAAACCACATTTCATGGGAGAGATGTGTTGTTAATTAGAGACCACTCTACCGTGGAAACACTCTACACCACATTTAAGTTGAAAAACCCCTGACATCATGAGAGAGCACTGTGCTTGTCTAGTTCTATCAAAAGTGACATCAAGTGCTCTGTTTGCATTTGGAACAACGTTCTACAAATGGAATGTAGTGTTCAAAAAAGGAAAACCCCTAGGTTTTAGAAAGTGCAGGTTGAGAAACTAGTCAACGTCAACAGAATGTCCTTGGCTCTATTGGACGTTGGGTTCACCATGAATTCTTAGCATACCTTGAATGGTGTTATCACTGACTGTAGATTTTACAATACAAAAAATAGCCTTTTATTTATATGTGATATACATTGGTATTCAATTAAATGGACCTTTGATTTATATGTGAAACATATAGTAGGTTTTAATTAAATGGACCTTTGATTTATATGTGAAACATATAGTAGGTTTTAATTAAATGGACCTTTGATTTACATGTGAAACATATATTACGTTTTAATTAAATGGACCTTTGATTTATATGTGAAACATATAATATGTTTTAATTAAATGGATTTTTGATTTATATGTGAAACATATATTAGGTTTTAATTAAATGGACCTTTGATTTATATGAGACATATATTGGGTTTTAATTAAAAGAACCTTTGATTTATATGTGACATACATTGGGATTTAATTAAATTGACCTTTTATATATATGTGAAACATATAGTAGGTTTTAATTAAATGGACCTTTGATTTATATGTGAATCATATATTAGGTTTTAATTAAATGGACAGTTGATTTATATGAGACATATGTTGGGTTTTAATTAAAATAACCTTTGATCTATATGAGATATATATTAGGTTTTAATTAAATGGACATTTGATTTATATGAGACATATATTGGGTTTTAATTAAAATAACCTTTGATTTATATGAGGAATATATTAGAGTTTTAATAAAATAACCTTTGATTTATATGCGATATGTAAATGTTAGGTTTTGATTAAAAGGAACCTTTGATATTAGGGAAAGATATGGAAGGTTTTGGTTTAGGGAATGAAGGAATGATTGTTCTAAAGGTTAAGGGTATGGGAATTTAATGCTTTAGGACATGAATGAAATTAAATTAAGTTAAAACTTAATATAAGTGATAGCATGTTTGGATGACTCTCCAAGGAGATTTGGGGAGGTGAAAATAAAAGTAAGGTTTCTTTTATGATGCCCATTATGCATTAGATGGTTAAAGACTTAATAGAATATTATATAGTTGCAATTTGGAAAATTAGGTGAATAGATGCATTTGAAGGTATGCGTATCCTGAACCATGAGTATCCTGATCCCCTAATACCCTAAAAAAACAAAGGGAAGCAAGGAGAATCAAGGAATCAAATGGAAACAAAGAATAGGTATTTGCAATTTACATTGATTTACTTATGTTCCATAGACTAGAGTTGTGGGGATATATCCCCAATGCAATTAATGTGATACCTTTGAGTACGAAAGGTTTATTATGCAAGTGAAGATGAGACAATTGTTATTGGGTTAATGAAAGTAATTTTACTATATTTATGTATTTGATTATGTCATGTAATAGATTCTATTTTAGAGTTAAGCTTGCTTCATATTGTCTATTATTGTTTGATTATTTTATGATGTGGTAGCATCTAGATATAGTATTGTTTGATTGCTTGATGTTAGGGAATCTAGTGTAGATATCTAGGGTGAACTTAGAGGTAACCTAATGGAATTGAGAACCCCTTAGGGTGAACATAAGTGACCAAAGAGAATTGACACCCCCTTAGGGAGATAAAGGACTAAGTGGGAAGAGATTACATCTGAGTTAAGATAGGTCATCGTGGAGATAATATAGATATCTTAACTCGTAGTACTCATAGCATACCTACACATAAGGATTTATGTATGGTATAGATAAGCATGTACACCTTCGATATATTGAGGGTAATAGGTCTAGCTCATAAAGGATGATGAAACAGATGGACTTATCCGTAGTAACAAATTATATGCCTACATAGAGGGATTTTTGATAGGGTAATTTGTGAGATGTAACTTCAAAGGAAGCTTAGGAGATTGAAAATTTAGGATATTATAGTGGTTTAGGGGTTCATGAAGGGTTCATGCACCTCTATCCTAATTAAAAAAAATAACTTTTTCTATTTTTGTATTATTTTTTTTTGTGTATTTTTGGGTCATTACATTTGGTATCAGAGCTCTAGGTATGAGGGTATGAAGCTTCTATGTGTGCTAAAGGTAAATTAGATGCATCCAATGAAGGATTTATTATGGTATAGGCTAAATATAGGATGATCTAGGATACCCCAATTACTAGAATCTAACAAGAATTAGCCCAAGGGAGTGTGGAGTGTTAGGATACCTTAGTATGAGCTTTGGTATCGGTGATGCATCCCAACTTGGGGTATTGCTCTAGTTAGGTTGTTTATACATATAGCAAGAGAACTTTGTATTATGGTTTGATTAGAGATACAAATTAAGATGAAACTGTAATCTAATCCCCTTGCTTGGATGGAATCAGTTCAAAATGCCACCTAAGACTAGAAGATAGAGGTCTATACCTAGACAAACTCAAAAAAACTAAAATTGGGGAAGAAAACTAGGATGAGGAACAATAAAAACCCAATAGGGATCTAGAATACCTCACCGCTATGATCACTGCTATGCAGTAACATATAAGACAATTACTCAAAATGGCTGTAAATTAAAATTTGCAAGTTCGAGGCCCAAACGTTAGCCTAGATAATGGACTAATTATAGAACAAGTACAAGCCAAAACCTTAGTAGAAAAGGAAATAAATAGGGACATGAAAAACATCAGTATCTCAAATTTTTATGGAGAAGGTAATGGGGATGCAGCAGAAGCATGGTTGAGAGAGGCAGAGGTTCATTTTAGAGTAAAAGGTTACTCATATGGAACCTAGACAATTTGGGCTATGATTAACCTAGAAGGAACTACTCTAGAGTGGTGGGAAACCCACTATGAGGAAATCAAGATTGAATCCATTGATAATCCATGGGAATAATTTATAAACATATTCAAAAAGAGATTTTTAACAAGGCATTTCTATGCCCTAAAATTTAAATAATTTGCTAGTCTTAGACAAGGAACCAACATAGTAGAATTATAATATAATAAGTTGGTAAGACTATTCAAATATGTACCTATTTATAATGATAAAATGTAAGTTCAAGAGTTCATACTTGGATTGGAATCTAGGTTAAGGTATGATTTGGATATGCAGGAGCCCAAAACACTACAAAAGGCATATGACCTACCAAAGAAAGAAGAGTCACATTTATGTTATAAGTATGACTCTCTACCTGAGCAAGCGTGACAAGAACTAAAGAAGAAGAATAGTAATGGGTTTGTAAAATGGAAGGCTGAGCAAGAGTGAAAGGCCAAGAATCTCCAAAATCTTGAGAAGAAACCCTATGGTAATTGGAATAAGCTCAAGAAGAACTTTCATAAGAAGGATAACAAGCCCGATAATATGAAGCCTCAACCATAGAAGTTGTATGCTCCAATACTAGCAGTTAAGAATGGGAATAAGAAATGAGAGAAATAGCAAGGACCCAAGGAAGGGTGCTACAATTATTGAGGACCTCATTACTATAATCAATGTCCATATTGAGTAGGGACTAGCTCAGCTAGTGCAAAATGGAAGGAACCAAAACATCGAATATATGCCACAACCAGGAAGCAGAAGCTAGAGGGACAAGCCACCCCATTACTTTTGAAAGGTAAGGTTTTAAATAAGCAAGTAAACATTTTAATATATAGTGGATCCACTAATAGTTTTATTTCATCTATTCTAGCAAGGACTGTGTCATAAAGGCCTGGGTATTTGGCTAAAGGATGGAAGGTTGACTATGGTTCTAGGCAAACCTACTCGGTAAACCAGTGTTATCCTATGGAAGAAGTTACTCTATATGAAGGGACTATATAATATTGTTTATATGTAGCTCCCCTACATGCATTTGATGTGATTCTAGTGATGGATTGCTACAGGATCATAAATCCTTAGTCAATTTGCAAGACCATTGGATTGAGTATTCATAGAAAGGCATAGAAAGACTAAGATTTCATAGTGATCAAGGGGTTTTTGAACCTCAAATTTTATCCACTATGCAATTGAAAAAGTCCCTAATGAGACGAGGGATAGTGTATGTGGTAAAACTCAATGAGGTGGAGGACCAGGGGAAAAAATAAATACGAGGACAACATCCAATCCTACAAGATTTTTAGGATATATTTCTAGAGGACCTACCTGGATTACCTCCTGTATGGAAATTTAATTTTACAAATGAACTTATTATGGGAACTTAACCTATACATAGATCCCCGTATAGAATTAATCCTCCTGAAATATGTGAATTGAAGGTTCAATTACAAGGGTTATTGGAAAATGTTTTGATAAAACCAAGTGTGTCACTGTGGGGTGTACCAGTTCTATTCATGGAAAAGAAGGATGATTCACTAATACTGTGTATTGATTACTGAATTCTAAATAAGTCTACAATCAAGAATTGATATACTTTACCTAGGATTGAATATTTATTCTATCAACTGAAGGATGCCAAGGTGTTTACCAAGATCGATCTGAGCTCAGGGTATCACCAATTGAGAACGCCATCATCCTTCAGGAAAACTTCATCTACATTAGGTACCTACACAAAAATGGTAGGTTATATCCATGGATTTTATTGTGGATTTACCCCAAAATCGGTACCAACATGATACCATCTTTGTAGTGGTCAATAAGTTGACTAAGGTTACCCACTTCATACCAATAAATACTAAGGATGATGCTCATGTAGTAGCTAGCAGATTTGTCAAAGAGGTATTCCGATTGAATGGGTTCCTTGAGTTAATCATGTAAGATAAAGACTCCAAATTTACTTATAAATTTTGTAAATATCTTCATAGTATAGTTGGTATGAAACTGAATATAAGTTCAACATACCACCCTAAAATTGATGGTTGAACAAAGTGGGTAAACCAATTTTTGGAAGACATGTTTCGTATGTACTGCATGGATCATAAATCTCAATGGGAATATTTTCTACCTTTGGTAGAGTTTACCAACAATAATGGATATCACTCATCGCTAGGTATGGCACCTTTTGATGCCTTGTATGGGAAAAAGTGTAGAACACCATTATCATGGGATAACTGATGCAGGAGCATCCAGCGGCTACAGATCAATCTTGCATCCACCAAATTTTCTCAAGAGTTACCAAAATTTTCCTTCTAAAGTGTCTAGCAGGAACAAGGCGGAAGTTGGAAGAACAAGGCAGAAGTTGGAGGAATAAGGCAGAAGTTGAGGGGGGTCACGAAATCGCGACATGTCACGATTTCACGACATGTCGCGAAATTGCGACTCCAAAAGCTACAGCAAGGCGAAGGCTGGTTTTGTCGTGATATCGCAATGTCGCGATATCGCAATGATTTTGAAGGTGAAGGTTCGCGACGTGCGATGTCGCGACGACTTTGTCGACAATGGTACGGGGAGAGTTTTCGTCGCAATATCACGACGTCGTGATATCACGACATCACAATATCACGACATTTTTGAAAGTTAAGACGGAGGCAAAGGCAAGTGCAGAGTTGAAGGCCTTTTGTCATGATATCGCGACGTCCAAAGGGCAAAGGCAGAGCAAAGGCAGAAAGAACAGATGGCAAGGCGGGGTTTTTCGAAGGCAGAAAGAACCTAAGGTAAGGTGGAGTTTTCGTCATGATATCGCGACGTTTTTGGAGGCTTCGATGCGGAGGGGAGTTTTCATCGCGATATCGCGACATTGCGATGTCGCGGCATGTTTGCGACATGGCACAAAGGGGAGTTTTCATTGTGATATCGCGACGTCGCGATGTCGCGACTTTTTTGCAGAAAATGGTACAGAGGGAATTTTGGTCACGATTTCACTACGTTATTTGCCGACGAAGGCAAGGTGCCAGTTTGGTCGCGATATCGCGACATGTCGCGATATCATGACATGTCACAATTTCGCGGCCGGTTGAAGATGAATGAAAAGTGGACACGTGGACAGGCCACGCGTGCGGGAAAAGAGACAGCTGTTGCAGACAAACATTCTGACAAAGCGACGGTTGCAGGGGAAGGACCAATGAACTGCGTGCTTTGATGGCGGATCAGGGAGTTGGTCATTTACGGAGAGAAAATTTAAGACTCGACGGGGGAAGCCGATTTTGGCAGGTTTTGTTTAAAATATTTTGCAGGTGGATAATTAATGAGAGGGGGCCGAGACCTCGATAAAACTGGGAAATTTGTAATAGATCGAGGATGGGGGATTGGAAGGTCGGGAGAGAGAGAGAGAGTGTGCGTAGGGAATTACCAGACAAGCTCCGGTTCTTTGTAAGCCTGCGGGCTGTTGCTCTGTTTATGTAAATGACATCAGATTAATCGAAGATTTTTTTTTTTTTTTTTTACGTGTGTTTGACACTCCCGGTCCCCGTCAATAACCTAGATGATTGAGTTGTGATTGGGACAAAAATGGTCAGGGTAATGGAAGAGTAGCTAAAAGAAATTAGGTAAAGGCTTAAGGAAGTTGTGGATAGGTAGAAGAGTTATGTAGATCTAAAAAGGACTCCCAAAGAGTATTCTGTTGGAGATAAGGTGTTCTTAATGATTAATCCAAAGAAATGTGCTATCAAATCTACGAATTTAGATCCACGTTTTGTATGGCCCTTTGAGATCATAGAAAATATCAGTTCAGTCACTTACCGACTTGCATTACCACCTAATATGTCAAAAATCCATGACACCTTCTAAATATCCTTACTTAAGAAATATGTTTTTGACCTTGAACATGTGTAGGATGTTTCTAAATTGTAGATGGCAAATTCGGAGGCAATTGAAACTATATGATGTAATAATTTCCCTTTTTGTTTAAAGCTATATGATGTAATAATTTTATTTTCTGTTGAATAGCAAAAGGAAAACTAGAAACACCGAGGATGATGTTTAATCCTAGTGGGGGAGGATGTCATGACCCTCCCTAGCTGAATTTATGACACAAGAAGAAAATGTATTAGCCTAAGATGTGGTGATACTTAGTTTAAACAATTGAACCAACTATGTGATGTTTAGTTGATTTATAAGGGCATGTTATTGCTAACATATTTCCAAGTATGCAAGATCAGATACACTCGTAGGTGGAATAGGTAGAGTTACCCACCAAAAATGAGGGTACCAAATATTAGGGGAAATGATGATTAAGGTACTTGGAGGTAACATGGATAGATACCTTCAAATAGCCATGCATTAATGAAAGGGATAATCATCTATAGTTTATCACCTTGAGATTTAGTTGATAGCCTAGAAGCTATCGTAAAATATTTGGCTAATATGGGTGATTGGATTGATGGAAAGACTCCCTCTTTGTTTAATTGTATAAATGTGTTTGCTTCTACTGCATCATAGCTCGAGTAGTTTTATGATTTAGTTCCTATATAGGAACCACTGCAATATGATTATATATGCATAAGTTTAATTGTCAGATTGAAAATGAAAACAAAGCATCCTACTTGTGAAAGAAAACAAATTAAGTCATCTTCTGAATTTAGATGCTTTTAAATTAATTGATTAAGTTTAAAGAAAATAATGATTGGCTCATTAGAGCTCATTTGTAAACTTCATTTGCAATTAATTAAGGAGTTTTTATTTTATTTAATTAAAAATGGCTATTTTAATTAATTGGGTTTATTTTAATTAAAAGTGGCGACTTTAATTAAAAGTGATTATGATTCATTGGAGATTAATTAAAAGTGATTATTTTAATGATAAGAGAAAATTCATTAAAAGGTTTTAATTAACTAATAATAAATGAAAGAGGATCATCCATTTAAACAAAAGAATATATAAAGATATTATAAATATATTTTACTATATGAAATAAAATAATATGTCATGATCTCATTCCTACATGGTGCAACCTATGGAAGAGCCTACGAGGCTATTAAATTTTTGAAGATGGAAATTTTGGGAATAATGCACAAAGGATAGGGGACGTGCATTGAAGGGAAGGTGGTGGTGTAAGCTTTGAGAGGGCAGCAGACAGACCACCTAGGTTAGGGGGCACATAAGGGAGAAAGATACAGATGAAGAGAAAGGAAAAATAGAAAATGTAAGGGAGGAACAAAGGAAACGGGGACAAAGGAGAGGACATGAAATGCACCAAGAAAAAAATTTCATCGGACCTCCATCTCAGCAAAACCAACAAGTTGAGTTATTCTAAGTTGAACTATGAATTTTATTTAAATATATTTTAATCTTGAAACCTTACTTGCAAGTGTTATGCATTGTGTGTAAGATTGAAACCTTGCTTGGAAGTGTTGTGCACTATGTGTAAGACTGAAACCTTGCTTGGAAGCGTTGTGCTCTATGTGTAAGCTTGAAACCTTGCTTGGAATTGTTGTGCACTATGTGTAAGCTTGAAATATTTCTTGGAAGAACTATGCGCTATGTGTAAGTTTGAAAAATTTCTTGGAAGTGTTGTGCACTATGTGTAAGCTTGAAACCTTGCTTGGAAGCATTGTGTGCTGTGTGTAAGCTTGAAACCTTTCTTGGAAGCACTATGTGTTGTGTGTAAGCTTGAAACCTTGCTTGGAAGCATTGTGTATGTGTGTAATATTGAAACCATGCTTGGAAGCATTGTGTATGTGTGTAATATTGAAACCTTGCTTGGAAGTTATGTGGGCTATGTAAGTTTGAAATTGTGTGAAAGGATCTTTATATCCTTCGGTTCCAGAAGCTTGCAGAGATAAAATAATTAAACGAATGGAAGACGAACTTAGATATCAATAATAAAAATGCAGAGAACAAAAGGAATAAATCAATGGCCACTTAAGGTGGGCACACCCTTTTGTGCAAACGCAAATGAAAGTATAAAAGATATAAGATGATCCTTCATTTAACTATTTGTGAATCCATATATATTAAATTTAACAAGCTTGGATGTCATAGCCGACGTATACTATATTTGGAGTGTAACATGACTCCCCTCCTCGAAAAGCTTTGTCCTCAAAGCTGGAAATGTCTGGAAAATACTTTCAGGTTCCCATGTGGCATCTTCCTCTGGTAAATCTTGCCATTTAATGAGAAATTCTTGAATCTGACGTGATCTCAATCTTTGGGTTCTATGTTGTAGTATATCTTCAGGTTGGAGATGTATGCGTCCTTCCTCATCGAGCACTGGTAAGTCCGATTGACTTTGTACTTTCTGACCAATTACTTTTTTAAGACATGAAACATGAAATACCGGGTGTATTCGTGATGATGTAGGTAGCTCTAATTGATAAGCTACTTCTCCAATGCGACGCACAATTTTGTAGGGACCATAGAATCGTGGAGCCAAATTTTGGCTGGACTTTATCCTTAACGAGGATTGTTTGTAGGGTTGCAACTTTAGGAACACCCAATCACCTATATTAAAAGTTCTCTCTGATCGGTGCAAGTCTTGTTGTTGTTTCATACGATTCTATTCTTGGACTAAATTCTCTTTGAGGATGGTGAGTGTAGACTGCCTTTGTTGGAACCAATCATCCACTTTGGCTACTTTGGCGGATCCATGTACATAATCTGTGATTGTTGGAGGTTTGGTGCCATACAATGCTTCAAATGGAGACATCTTAATTGAATAATGGTAAGAAGTGTTGTACCACCATTCTGCCAATGCTAACCAATGGCTCCATTGGTATTGTTTATCTTGAGCAAAACATCTTAAGTACGTACCCAAACATTTGTTAACTACTTCTGTTTGACCATATGTCTGTGGATGGTAAGCTGAAGACATGTTCAATTTGGTACCACTAAGGCGAAATAACTCCTTCCAAAAGTTACTAGTAAAAATGGGATCTCTATCACTTACAATATTTTTTGGCATACCATGTAATTTTAAAATTGAATCCATAAATACCTTTGCTACCTTGCTTGCGGAAAATGGATGTTGTAAAGCCTGAAAGTGAGCGTATTTGGATAACCGATCTACGACGACGAATATTACTATCCTGCCTTCTGATTTTGGAAGACCTTCAATAAAATCCATGGATATATGTTCCCACTGTCGTTCAGGGATGGGTAATGGTTGTAACAATCCTGGTGATTTGATTGTTTCTCCTTTATTACGCTGGAAAACTTCACATTCTGCTACCCATTGTTTGACTTCTGCTTTTAATCCTTTCCAACAAAATGATTGTTTGACCCTTAAATATGTCTTCAAAAATCCCGAATGTCCTACTGATGGAGAAGCGTGTGATTCATCGAGGATCTTTGATTTGAGTTCTGAATTATGTGGAATGTAAATGCGGTTCTTCTTCTTGAGGATTTTATCTTCATAAGAGAACCAAGGGTGTTTGGAGGACCCTATAGATAATTCATGAATTATCTGGGCAGTTTCACTATTGGACAACCATTCATCTTGTAATTGATTTACCCATTGGACGCAAGGACCTGAAATAGCATTAATGACTACTTCATCTTCATATTTTCTGGACAGCGCATCGGCGACTATATTTTCCTTCCCTTTCTTGTATTCGATAACGAAATCATAGCCCAGCAGTTTGGTTAACCACTTATTTTGTTCCGGATAAGAAAACCTTTGCTCCAAAAAATGCTTGAGGCTACTATGATCTGTTTTTATAATGAAGCGGCTACTGATTAGGTAGTGTCTCCATTTTTCTACTACATGAAGAATAGCCAACATTTCTTTTTCGTATGTTGATCTTCCCAAATTTTTCTCGGAAAGTTGTTTACTTTCAAATGCCAATGGATGACCTTCTTGCATTAATATAGCCCCAATTCCTATTCCTGATGCATCACATTCGATAATAAATGGTTTGTGAAAATTGGGAGTCACTAATACTCGAGTTGTACACATGGCTTTCTTAAGAGCTTCAAAGGCTTGAGTGGCCTCTTCTAACCAACGAAAAGCATCCTTATTTGTAAGTGCGGTGAGAGGTGCTGCAATCTTACCATAATTTTGTACAATCTTGCGATAGTAGCCGGTGAGACCCAAAAAACCATGAAGTTTCTTGATGGTTTTAGGTAAGGGCCACTCTTGAATTGCCTTAATCTTATTGGGATCGACTTTGACACCCTCATGTGAAACTATATGAACAATATACTCAACTTCTTGAACACCAAATGAACATTTGGAACGTTTAACAAATAATTTTTCTTTGTGTAAAATGTGAAGGGCTTTATCCACATGATGTAAATGGTCCATCCATGTTTTGCTGTATATGAGAATATCATCAAAAAAAACTAACACAAACTTACGGAGGAGTGGACGAAATACTTGGTTCATGAGACTTTGGAATGTGGATGGTGCATTAGTGAGACCAAAAGGCATGACCAAAAATTCGTAATGACCTTCATGAGTACGAAAGGCCGTTTTGGGAATATCTTCTTCTCTAACACGGATTTGGTGAAAGCTAGAGCGAAGGTCTAATTTTGTAAAAAAATTTGCACCATGCAACTCATCTAATAGGTCATCTATGACAGGGATAGGAAATTTGTCCTTGATAGTGAGTTTATTGAGAGAACGAAAATCAGGACACATACGCCAAGATTTATCTTTTCGTCTAGCCAGGACTACAGGTGAGGAATAAGGACTAGTGCTGTGACGAATGACTCCATGATCCAACAAATCCCGAACGATCTGTTCGATTTCTGTCTTTTGTGGCTGAGGATAGCGATAAGGACGACTGTTAGGTGGGACACTCCCTGGAATCAAATGGATGGCATGATCATGAGATCGTGTAGGTGGTAATCCTTGAGGTTCTTGGAAAACCTCTTTGTAATGTGTTATGATATCTTGTAGCTCAGGTGCAATAATATCCGAAGTTGCTGAAGATTGTTTTTCCAAACAATTAATTTGAGCTATAAACCCATATCCACCCTTTTTTAACATCTTCTCCATACTATGAGAGCTCACCATTTGTGATGGAGGAGTAGTAATGCCTTGTAAGTGAATGACTCATCCATTTTCCTTCCATTCCACAAATAATTTTTTGAAGTTGAAGCTAACTATGTCTAATGTTTCCAACCATTCAACTCCCAAAATGACATCAGAGTTCCCTAAATTCATGACAAAAAGGGATCCTAACCAGGTATAAGTTCCCATATTTATGGAAACTTGAGATGTGCGACCAACACATTGTGCGTTCACCCCGTTGGCCACTAGAACCTGGAATTTGTCTTTGTTGGAAGAGTTAATGAATAAATTCAAAGCTTTTGCTATTTTGATGTTGATAAAATTGTGGGTGCTACTAGAATCGATTAGCACATTCACCTTTTTCTGGCGGAGAAAGCCTGGTACCTTGATGGTATGGTGGGCGGTTAAACCCATGAGAGCATGTACTAAAATCACCATTGTATCCTCTTCTTTTTCGTCTATAGTACATGGTAGGTCGTCTGGCATAGGTTCTTCTGATTGGTAAGGTTCATCCTCTTCTCCTTCACATTGATCACCTTCAATATGAAAGTTTTGTTTTTGGGCACATTCTTGTTCCCTGGGGTGATGAGTGCGACATTTATAGCAAAAATATCTTGATGGTTGATCATTTCTATGAAATGAATTGTTGCGATATGAGGGATGACTATATGTTTCTTGTCGTGCAGAAAATTGATGTCTCTTCTCGGCCAACTTGGCTATTCTTATACAACTGTTCAACAAGGTCAGATCATGCATGTCTACCTCCACTCGAATACTTTCTTTCAAACCATTGTGAAAGGCACCTACCACTGTGTCGGGACTGAGGTCTGAAGTGTATGGTAGTAAACTGGTAAACTCTGAAATGAATTCACTAACTGACCCTTCTTGTTTAAGAGATAACAATCTTACTATGTAGGATGATGTAGCTCTGTCGTCAAATCTTTCTAAAAAATAGGTAGTGAATTTTATCCAATTAATAGTAGGCCTCAGTGCCTAATTTTGAGGCAGCGAAAGGAACTCTATCAATTTCCTTAATTTGATATAAGTCAAGGATGCCTTCCATTTTGGATAACCAACCACGAGGATCATGACCTTCAAAAGTGGGCATATCAATTCATGGAAAATTATTATTAGGGCATCTTGGTTGGTGATAACCCGTGTCCCTTTCTTGATTTTGGTTATACCACTGTCTTTGATAGTGATCCCTGTAATTATCCGAATCACCTCGTTGTTGTTGCCAATCATCATTAGGATAGATATTTTCTTCATTTCGTTGGGCATGGGAGTGATTTTGGGGATTAGTATTGGGATTAGGCTATTTTTGTGCTTTGACTAGGTCTTTTAGGAGAAGACTAACTTCGTTCATACCCTCGAGTAGGAGGTGAAGAGAAGCATCATTGGAAATGGCTGATTTACTTGAGGTTCCTTGTGTGATGTTTTCGTGAGTTGGGGAAGGATTAGTAGCCATCATATCTACTAATGGATGATGTGGATTATAACTACCAATTTTAAAAGGAGAAAGAGAATTTTTAGTACCTGGGCTGCGGTTAGCTCTTCTTGTGTTGGTATTGGTCATTTCCAAGCTTGATAATCGACTGTCAGGCACTTTGATCCAACTTTTACTCATGCACCGCTCAAAATTGTTTGCTTAGTAGTTCTTGAACTTCAAAATTTCTTTCTGAGTAGTGTCCTTCAATGTCAATTTATGCAAAATTGAGCTGTGGCAAAAAGAAACAAAATTTGTTGTCCGCTTTACTGCCACTCCAACTGTGGTGTGGAATTGAATTTACTGGCTCACCTCCTTTGATGACTTTTAGCGACTTTGGACGATTTTCAACAATACAAGATGCGACCAACTCAGATTTTGTCAACTTGACACCGAAATAGGACTGAAACTTGACACCGAAACAGGACTGACAACTGGATTAAGACACGACGTGCAGACCGAGACAGACGAAACGGAGACGCAAAACGCTAACGAAATGAGATACGAAGCACGGATCAAGACAGGACAGAACGGGAACATGACACCCGAGCAGACCGAGACATGATGCGTGGATCAAGACAGGACACACGAGCAGATCAATACAGGACAGGACGGGGATATGACACACTAGCGAAACGAACAACAGACACGATGCAACTGAATATCAGAAAATCGACCGAACGAAGGACTAATGCGCAGACCGGAGCAGGACAGACGGAGACACGACACGTGAACGGACCTAGCAGACATGACGCAATAGAAGATTAATACAGCAGATTAAATAGACACAACGAAATAGAAGACTAACACAGAACGACGAAACAGAAGACCAATGACCGAACGAAATAGCAAGGCAAGCGCAAGGAGTTAAGCGTGTGGCCAAAGCCACGACGCAATATGCGCGCTAAGCGCCTTATAAACCTTTAATCGCCAAAAACACCTTGTATGTTGGATAATTGCCCACGCAAAAAATTAAAAAAATATATATAATAAAGTACGAGTACCTTATAATATAACGTGATGTGAAATTTTTTTCGCACTCGTTGATTGGCCGAAAACGTTCCTAGCAGTAATGGCGTGTTCCTGCGTGTAATGGTGATTTGGAGAACTGGTTTTGCCGTCAAAATGCATTGGATTAAATTACATTTGACGTTCTTCCACCCTGAGTTAAAGTCTGGAACAATTGGACGCCTGACGCGGTTTCCTGGTGATGGTTTACTCGGTATATCCGGTGTTACAGTGCGCGTCTACATATGGTGTTTGAAAACGGACGAAATGCACGGATGTCGTTTGAAAATGAACAGGTAGAAAACGAATGAAAAGAAGGAAACAGACAGAAGGTAGATAGCTGTTCGAGCGACGAAGCAATTTTCTTAGGACGGGACTGAATCTGATACCACGTGAAAGGATATTTCTATCCTTCGGTTCCAGAAGCTTGCAGAGATAAAATAATTAAACGAATGGAAGATGAACTTAGATATCAATAATAAAAATGCAGAGAACAAAAGGAATAAATCAATGGCCACTTAAGGTGGGCACACCCTTGCGCAAATGCAGATGAAAGTATAAAAGATATAATATGATAATTCATTTAACTATTTGTGAATCCATATATATTAAATTTAACAAGCTTGGACGTCATAGCCGACGTATACTATATTTGGAGTGTAACATTGTGCTTGGAAGTATTGTGTGTTGTAAGTTTGAGACCACTCTACCTTGGGGAGCGCTGTGCGTTGTGCCTACATTTAAAACCACCTTGTGGGGGAGAGATGTGTTGTTAATTAGATACCAATCTACCTTGTAAGTGTTGTTCATTATGCCTAAGTTGGAAATCACCTTGTGGTGGAGATATGTGTTGTTAATTAGAGACCACTCTACCTTGGAAGTGTTGTGCACTATGCCTAAGTTGGAAATCACCTTGCATGGGAGAGATGTGTTGTTAATTAGAGACCACTCTGCCTTGGAAGCACTCTACACTGTGTTTAAGTTTGAAACCCATTGGCACCATGAGAGAGCACTGTGCTTGTCTAGTGCTATCAAAATCGATGTCAAGTGCTCTATTTTCCTTTGGAAAAATGTTCTACAAGTGGAACGTAGTGTTCGGCAAAGGAAACCTCCTAAGTTTTAGGGAGTGCAGGTTAAGAAACCGGTCAACATCAGCATAATGTCCCTGGCCCTAGTGGATGTTGGATTCACCATGAATGCTTAAAATACCTTGAATGGTGTTAGCACTAACTGTATATTTTGAAATACATAAAAGAGCCTTTGATTTATATGTGACATACATTGGGATTTAATTAAATGGACCTTTTATTTCTATGTGAAACATATAGTAAGTTTTAATTAAATGGACCTTTGATTTATATGTGAAACATATATTAGGTTTTAATTAAATGGACCTTTGATTTATATGTGAAACATATATTAGGTTTTAATTAAATGGACCTTTTGATTTATATGTGAACAATGAAACATATAGTAGGTTTTAATTAAATGGACCTTTGATTTATATATGAAACATATATTATGTTTTAATTAAATGAACCTTTGATTTATATGAGATATATATTTGGTTTTAATTAAAATAACCTTTGATTTATATGTGACATACATTGGGATTTAATTAAATGGACCTTTGATTTATATGTGAAAAATATAGTAGGTTTTAATTAAATGGACCTTTGATTTATATGTGAAACATATATTAGGTTTTAATTAAATGGACCTTTGATTTATATGTGAAACATATATTAGGTTTTAATTAAATGGACCTTTGATTTATATGTGAAACATATATTAAGTTTTAATTAAATGGACCTTTGATTTATATGAGACATATATTAGGTTTTAATTAAATAGACCTTTGATTTATATGATACATATTGGGTTTTAATTAAAAGAACCTTTGATTTATATGAGGTATATATTAAAGTTTTAATAGAAGAAACTTTAATTTATATGGGATATGTAAATGTTAGGTTTTGATTAAAAGGAACCATTGATATTAGGGAAATATACGGAAGGTTTTAATTTAAAGAGAACCCTTGGATTAATGTTGATTATCTTAGGAGTTTTTAAATAAAATGAATTGTGGATTTATTCTTTAAATTAAAGTTATGGGGATTTCGTTTAGGGAATGAAGGAATGATTGTTCTAAAGGTTAAGGGTATATGACTTTAATTATTTAGGACATGAATGAGATTAATTTAATTTAAACCTTAATATAACTGATAACATGTTTGAATGACTCTCCAAGGGGATTTGGGGAGGTGAAAATAAAAGTAAGGTTTCTTTTATGATGCCCATTATACATTAGACGGTTAGAGACTTAATGGAATATTGTATAGTTGCAATTTGGTAAAGTAGATGAATAGATGCATTTAAAGGCATGCCTATCCTAAAACATGAGTATCCTAATCCTCTACTACCCTCAAAAAACCAAAGGGAAGCAAGGAGAATCAAGGAATCGAATGGAAACAAATAATAGGTATTTGCATCTTACATTGATTTACTTATGTTCCATAGATTAGAATTGTGGGGATATATCCCCAATGAAATTAGTGTGATACCTTTGAGTACGAAAGGCTTATTATGAAAGTGATGATGAGGCAATTGTTATTGTGTTAATGAAAGTAATTTTACTATATTTATGTATTTTATTATGTCATGTAATAGATTCTATTTTAGACTTAAGCTTGTTTCATTTTGTCTATTATTGTTTGATTATTTTATGTTGTGGTAGCATCTAGATGTATTATTATTTGATTGCTTGATGATAGGGAATCTAGTGTAGAGTTCTAGGGTGAACTTAGATGTAACTTAAGGGAATTGAGAACCCCTTAGGGTGAACATAGATGACCTAAGGGAATTGAGACCCCATTAGGGAGATAGAGGACTAAGTGGGAAGAGATTGCATCTGAGTTAAGATCGCTCATCATGGAGATGATATAGATATCTTAACTCACGGTACTCGTAGCATACCTACACATAAGGATTTGTGTATGGTATGGATATGCATACACATATTTGATGTACTAAGGGTGATAGGTCTAGCTCATCAAGGATGATGAAACATATAGACTTATCCATAGTAACATATTAAAATCCTACACAAAAAGATTTTTGTTAGGGCACTTTGTGAGATTTAACTTCCAAGGAAACTTAGGATATTGAAAATTTTGTATATTCTAATGGGTTAGGGTTTCATGAAGGGTTCATGCACCTCTCTCCTAATTAAAAAAAATTGTTTCTATTTTTGTATTTTTTTTATTTGTGTGTTTTTGGGTCATTACATTTAGTATCAGAGATCTAGGTATGAGGGTATAGAGCTTCTATGTGTTCTAAAGGGAAATTAGATGCATCCAATGAAGGCTTGATTATGGTATAGGCTAAATCTAGGATGATCTAGGATACCCCAATTTCTAGAATCCAATAGGAATTAGCCCAAGGGAGTGTGGGGTGTCAGGATGCCTTAGTATGGGCTTTGGTATAGGTGATGCATCCCAACCTTAGGTATTTTTCTAGTTAGGTTGTTGATACATATAGCAAGAGAACTCTGTATTATGGCTTGATTATAGATATAAATTAAGATAAAACTATAATTTAATCCCCTTGCTTGGATGGAATCAGTAAAATATGCCACCTAAGACTAGAAGAGGGAAGTGTACATAGATAAAATTGACAAAGTAATGTTGGGGAATAAAACCAGGATGAGGAACCAAAAAAACCTAATAGGGAGGTAGAAGACCGCACTACTACAGACATTGCTATATAGGATCAGATAATACAATTGCTCAAAATGGCTGTAAATCAAAATTTGCAAGTTTGAGGCTCAGAGGTTAGCCTAGATAATTGACTAAATGTAGAACACGTATAAGTTAGATCCTTAAAAGAAAATAAAACAACTAGGGACATTAAAAACATCAGTATCTCAAATTTTTATGGAAAAGGTGATGGGGATGCGGTGAAAGCATAGCTGAGAGAGGCAGAGGTTCATTTTATGATAAAAGGCTACTCATATGGAACCCAAACACTTTGGGCTACAATTAACCTAGAAGGAGCTGCTATGGAGTGGTGGGAAACCCACTATGAGGAAACCAAGATTTAACCCATTGATACTCCATGGGAAGAATTTATAAACATCTTCAAAAAGAGATTTATAATATAGTATTTCTATGCCCTAAAATTTAAAGAATTTTCTAGTCCTAGACAAGGAACCAATATAGTAGAAGTGTACTATAATAAAATGGTAATACTATTCAAATATGTACCTATTTATAATGATAAAATGTGAGTTCAAAAGTTCATCCTTGTATTGGAATCTATTTTAAGGCATGACATGGAGATGTAGGAGCCCAAATCACTGCAAAAGACATATGAGCTAACAAAGAAAGTAGAGTCACACTTCTATTATAAGTATGACGCTCTACCCGAGCAAGCGTGAAAATAACTAAAGAAGAGGAATAGTAATGGGTTTGTAAAATGGGAGGCTAAAGGCTAAGCAAGAGCGAAAGGCCAAGAATCCCTAAAATTATGAGAAGAATCCCTATGGGAATCAAAATTAGTTCAAGAAGATCTTTCATAAGAAGGATAACAAGCCCAACAATATGAAGCCTCAACCATAGAAGTCGCATGCTCCAACTCCAGCAGTTAAGAATGGGAATGAGAAATGTGACAAATAGCAAGAACCCCAGGAAGGGTGCTACAATTATTGAGGACATCATTACTATAATCAATGTCCATATCAAGTAGGGACTAGCTCAGCTAGTGCAAAATATAAGGAACTAGAACATCGGATCTATGCCACAACCAAGAAGCATAAGCTATAGGGACAAGCCACCCCATTACTTGTGAAAGGTAAAGTTTTAATTAAGCAAGTAAACATTTTAATAGATAGTGGAGCCACTGATAGTTTTATTTCATCTAGTCTAGCAAGGACTGTGTCAGAAAGGCCTAGGTATTTGGCTCAAGGATGGGAGGTTGAGTATGGTTCTGGGTAAACCTACTCGATAAACCAATGTTATCCTATGGAAGAAGTTACTTTATCTGAAGGGACTACACAATATTGTTTATATGTAGCTCCTGTACATGCCTTTGATGTGATTCTAGAGATGGATTGGCTATAGGCTCATAAAGCCTTAGTCAATTTCCAAGACCATTGGACTGAGTATTCAAAGAAATGTAGATAAAGAGTAAGATTTCACAGCAATCAAGGGGTTTTTGAACCTCTGATTTTATCCACTATGTAATTTAAAAAGACCCTAAAGAGAGGAGGTGTAGTGTATGTGGTAAAACTCAATGAGGTGGAAGACTAGGAGAAAGAAGAAATAATAGGACAATATCTAATTCTACAAGATTTTTAGGATGTATTTCCTGCATTACCTCTTGTATGGGAATTTGATTTTACAATTGAACTTATGATGGGAACTTAACCTATTCATAGAACCTCGTATAGAATGAATCCTCTTAAAATGCATGAACTGAATGTTCAATTGCAAGGATTATTAGAAAAGGGTTTGATAAAACCAAATGTGACACTATGGGGTGCATTGGCTTTGTTCATCAAAATGAAGGATGGTTAGTTAAGACTATGTATTGATTAAAAAATGCTAAATAAGGCTACAATCAAGAATCGATATCCTTTACCTAGGATTGAAGATTTATTCTATCAACTTAAGGATTCCAAGGTATTTACCAAGATCGATCTGAGGTCAGGGTATCACCAATTGAGAATTCGTGAGGAATATTCTCACAAAACAACATTTAAGACTAAGAATGGGCATTATGAGTTTACGGTTCTACCCTTTGGACTAACTAATGCCCCAATCACTTTCATGAACCTAATGAACAACATGTTTTGGATACACTTCAACCAGTTTGTTCTGGTATTCCTATATGATATCCTTATATACTCTCAATATAAAGAAGAGCTTGATAAGCATCTTAGGATTGTGTTGGAACTGTTGAGAAATAATCACTTTATGGAAATCTAGATAAGAGTGAATTCTATATTCTAGAGGTGAGATACCTTGAACACATCATATTGGTAAAGGGGATTGTTGTGGATCCAAAAAATATGGAGGCTATTCTGAATTGACCACATGCAACTAATGTAACTGAAGTGCAAAGTTTCAATGGGTTAACAAACTATTATAGACGTTATATAAAGGACTATTCCAAGATTATTGGACCCATAACGAACCTTCATAAGAAAGGCAAAGAATTCAAGTGGTCAGAGAAGTGTGAAGCTATCTTTGAACTACTAAAGTATAAGCTTAATATTGCACTGGTACTAAAGGTTCTTGATCCTCAAGGGGACTTTTTAGTATTCATTGATGCATCAATATATGGATTGGGTGGGGCACTCTCACAAGAGGATTCAGTAGTGGCATATAATTAAAGGAATATTAAAAAGCATGAAGTTAATTATGCTACAAATGGTTTGGATCTAGTTGTAGTGGTTTATACTCTAAAGTTTTTGTGCCACTACTTTTTGGGAAGGCCCTTTGAATTAAAAAATAGACCATCAAAGTCTACGATATATATTCACCCAAACAATACTTAATGCAAGGTAGAGAAGATGGGTAAAATTCCTCTCTGAGTACAATTTTGATATTGAGTACATAAAGGGAAAATAGAATAAAGTAGTTGATGCTTTAAGTAGAAGGAGATATATAAAAACCATCACTAGAGCTCACATAGATCTGATGGATCAAGTGAGATGAAGGAAATTTGAAGACGAGTATTTCTAGGGAATTCGAGTCAAGATAGCCAAAGATGCTGAAGGAAATAAATAATTTAGTGTGAAAGATGACTTTCTATGCTATAATGGAAGGGTCATCATACCAAATATAGGTGATTTGAGAAACTTGATAATTCTAGAAGCTCATAGATATCCTTATTTTTCTCATCTGAGGGGAACCAAAATGAAAGAAAACATGAAAATAGCCTTCTTTTGGGTATGAATGAAGAAGGATATCATAAATTTTATTGCTTGATGCCTCAAATATTATAAGGTTAAGGCAGAAGGCCAACATCCTGCAGGAAAACTTCATCTGCATGAGGTACCTATGCAAAAATGGTAGGTTATATCCATGGATTTTATTGTGGATTTACCCAAAAATCGGTACCAACATGATGCCATATTTGTAGTGGTCGATAATTTGACTAAGGTTTCCCACTTCATACCAGGAAATACCAAGGATGATGCTCAGGTAGTAGCAAGCAAATTTTTCAAAGAGTTATTCCAATTGCATGGGTTTCCTAAGGTAATCATCTCAGATAGAGACTCCTAATTCACTTTTGAATTTTGGAAATCCCTTCATAGTGTAGTTGGTACGAAATTGAATATAAGTTCAACATACCACCCTAAAACCGATGGTCAAACGGAGTAGGTAAACCAAGTTTTGGAATACATGCTTCACATGTACTGCATGGATCATAAATATCAATGCTAATATTGTCTGCCTCTGGTAGAGTTTGCCTATAATAATGGATAACACTCCTCACTAGGTATGGCACCTTTCGATGCCTTGTATGGTCAAAAGTGCAAAACACCATAGTCATGGGATAACCTAGAGTATCGAGTTGTGATTGGGCTAGAAATGGTCAAGGTAATGGAAGTGTAGCTAAAATAAATTAGGTAAAGGCTTAAGGAAGTTGTGTATAGGCAAAAGAGTTATGCATATCTAAAAAAGACTCCTAGAGTGTATTATGTTGGAAATAAGGTGTTCTGATGCAAGAGCATCCAGGGACATCTGATGCAGAGGCATCCAATTGCGGGAAAGCTAGTGCTGAAGAGTCGGCTCAGGAAAAAGAATAAGAAAGCATGAAAATTTTTTCTAAGGTAGAGGAAGAAAATAGTAGAAAAATTATGACATCACGATTTCGCGACATCACAAAATCATGACATCCAGATGAGGCAGAGGCAGAGGCAGGAGTTTGTCGCAATATCATGACGTCACAAAATCATGACAGGAAGAAGAAGTGAAGGCAGAAATGCAAAAGGGTAGTGAAATCGTGACAACATGATTTTACAACATCGCAAAATCATGACATCGGAGTGAAGACAGGGCAGAAGGAAAAATGGTCATGAATTGCGATAGCAAGGCAGCAGTGAAGGAAAGCAGTTGAGTTGTCACGATTTTGCGACATGTCGTGAAATTATGATTGTCGCATAATCACGACCAGTGCAGGCGAACGAGGGGCAGCCGAAGGCAAAGGTCATGATATCGTGACCTGTCGTGATATCATGACGAGAATCAAAGCGAAGGGTTGAATGGTGAAACGGTCATGATATCGCGACGTCGCGATATCGCGACGTCGTAATGTCACGACGAGAATCGGAGTAGAGGGTTGAACAACGAAATGGTTGCGATATCGCGATGTCACGATGTCGCGACAAGAATCAGAGCAGAAGAGAAGGCGACGGGGAGGTCGCGATATCACGTGTAAATTTGTAATCAGGGCTCGGAGGCAAAATGGTTGTGATATCACGACCAAAAAGGGAAAGGAGCTCATGGAAGAGGAAACGTTGCGATATCGCGACAGAGAGAGAAGAAGGCGGAGAAGGAGAAGGAGATGGTGGGAAAACCGTGACAGGCGGTATTTTTGGGGGCCATTCAAAAATGACACGTGGCACAAGGTGCAGTTAAAGCGGGTGGTTACCCAGGAGCGTGGGAGATGAAGAGGATGGGTCACGTAGAGAATATGACGGATTCAGTGGTGACAGGAACCGTGCGAAGAGGGGTCTTAAATCAGGTTGGTGTCCTGATTTTTGTGCTAATGTTTTAGAGGGTCGAGGCCTCTTTAAAAACCCAGTCTTTGTAATTAATCGGGTGGGTGTACCGATTAATGCGTGAGTTGATGCTTAAGAGGGTCGAGGCCTCTATAAAAACCTGATTTGATGTATTAGTCGGTGGTGGATCGGAGAATGCACACAGAGAGTAGAAGTGTAGAGCTAAGCCACGGGCTAGCCATTGTAAAGCCTACGGGCTGTTTGTATATGCATTTTCAGATTTAATAGATGAGATTTTCTAGATTTGCGTGAGTGTGAGAGCGTGTATTTCCTGGTCCCCCATCAGTGGTATCAGAGCTAGTGATCCTGAGTGTGTAATAGATCACCGGACGTGAGGCAGTTACACTAGGATCTATGGTAGGGTTCTAAGAGAGAGAGTTAAGATCCCGGAGCGTGTTAGCCGATCGTCGACAGTGAGGCAGCTACACCAGGATTGGTAAAGCTTTGTCAGAAAAGCTGAGAAAAAAAAAAAAATGCATCCCCGAAGAAGCTGGGACAGCAAGGAAGATATGGTGCCAGAAGAAGAGTTCTTGGCATTGCAGCGGCAATTTCAAGCCCTACAGGAGGAATGGCTCAGCATAAAATTGTGGGAGCAAGAGGAGCGGTGCAGAAGGCATGAAGAAATACAAAAAAAGAAAGATGCGGGAGTGCATCAGAAGCTGAAGCTGAAGAAGGCTGCAAAAGAGTGCAGCAGTGCCAAGATCTGCCTGGAAGAAGGCAAAAATTTAACTGGCCCAGAAGAGGAGTGCAAGCAGGCTGTAGAGGAAGTATGCAGCAGTGACAGAATCTATCCGGTAGAAGATAGAAGTTATTCAAGCCAGGAGAGGGAGTTGGAACAGACTGCTGAGGCGAAAGAATGTCTGGGGGTGTTGCAAGAGGCAACAACCAGACCTTGCAGAAGTGAAGATCACTTCTCCACTAACCCCGGGTGTCTGATGTAGGAGCATCTAGGGACATCTGATGTAGAGGCATCCAGTTGCGAGAAAGACAGTGCTGAAGAGTCGGCTCAGGAAAAAAAAGAAGAAGGCACAAAAAAAAATTCTAAGGTAGAGGAAGAAAACAATAGCGAAATCATGACATCACGATTTTGTGACTTCGTGAAATCACGACGTCCAGACGAGGCGGAGGCAAAGGCAGGAGTTTGTCGAAATCGTGAGAGGAAGTGAAAGTGAAGGCAAAAATGCAAAAGGGTAGCGAAATCATGACAACGTGATTTTGCGACATCGCGAAATCATGACATCGAAGTGAAGACAGGGCAGAAGGCAAAATGGTCACGAAATCATGACAGTAAGGCAGCAACGGAGGAAAGCAGTTGAGTTGTCATAATTTTGCGACATGTAAAATCGTGACTGTCACAAAATCGTGACCAATGTAGGTGAACGAGGGGCAACCAAAGGCAAAGGTCATGATATCGTGACCTATCGCAATATCATGACGAGAATCAGAGTAGAGGGTTGAACGGCAGAACAGTCATGATATCGCGACATCGCGATATCATGACATCGCGATGTCGCGACGAGAATCAAAGCAGAGGGTTGAACGACGGAATGGTCACGATATCGCGATGTCACGATATCACGTCATCGTGATGTCGTGACGAGAATCAAAGCAGAAGAGAAGGCGGCGGGGAGGTCGCGATATCACGATGTAAATTTGAAATCAGGGCTCAGAGGCAAAATGGTCGCGATATCGTGACCAAAAATGGAAGAGGAAACGTCGTGATATCATGACATGTCACGATATCACGGTGGAGAGAGAAGAAGGTGGAGAAGGAGAAGGAGATGGCAGAAAAACTATGATAGGCAGTATTTTCGAGGGCCATTCAAAAATGACACGTGGCACAAGGTGCAGTTAAAGCGGGTGGTTACCCAGGAGCACGGGAGATGAAGAGGATGGGTCGCGTAGAGAATCTGACGGATTCAGTGGTGACAGGAACCGTGCGGAGAGGGGTCTTAAATCAGGTTGGTGTCTCGATTTTTGTGTTAATGTTTCAGAGGGTCGGGGCCTCTTTAAAAACCCAGTCTTTGTAATTAATCGGGTGGGTGTCCCGATTAATGCGTGAGTTGATGCTTAAGAGGGTCGGGGCCTCTATAAAAACCCGATTTGATGTATTAGTCGATGGTGGATCGGAGAATGCATGCAGAGAGTAGAAGTGTAGAGATAAGCCATGGGCTAGCCTTTGTAAATCCTGTGGGCTGTTTGTATGTGCATTTTTAGATTTAATAGATGAGATTTTTTGGATTTGCGTGAGTGTGAGAGCATGTATTTCCCGGTCCCCCGTCATGTTCTTAAGGGTTAAGCTAAATAAAAGTGCTATCACATCAATGAAGTTGGATGCATGTTTTGTGGGTCCCTTTGAGATCATAAAAAAGATAAGTTTTGTCTCATACCGACTTGCATTACCACCTAATATATCCAAAATCCATGAAACCTTCCACATATCCTTGATTAGAAAATATGTTGCTGACACTGAACATGTGTGGGATATTTCTAAATTGTATATGGTCAATTTAGAGGACATTGAAGTATTATCAATGAATATTATTGAGTTTCAATCCAAATATCTATGGAATCAGACTCTCGATTAGTGTAAGGTCCAGTGGGACCAGTTCTCTGAGAAGAATGCCACTTGGGAAAAAGTGGAGGTTATGCGAAAATATTTTTTCTTTTTGTTTAAAGCTATATGATGTAATAATTTTATTTTCTGTTGAATAGCAAAAGGAAAACTAGAAACACCGAGGATGATGTTTAATCCTAGTGGGGGAGGATGTCATGACCCTCCCTAGCTGACTTTATGACACAAGAAGACAATGTATTAACCTAAGATGTGGTGATACTTAGTTTGAACAATTGAACCAACTATGTGATGTTTAGTTGATTTATAAGGTCATGTTGTCACTAACATATTTCCAAGTATGCAGGATCAGGTACACTCACAAGTGGAACAGGTAGAGTTACCCATCAAAAATGAGGGTACCAAAGATTAGGAAAAATGATTATTAAGGTACTTGGAGGTGACATGGATAGATACATTCATATAGGCATGCATTAATGGAAATAATAATCTATAGTTGATCACCTTGAGCTTTATTTGATAGCCTAGAAGCTATCGTAAAATATTTGGCTAAGATGGGTTATTGGATTGATGGAAAGACTCCCTCTTTGTTTAATTGTATAAATATGTTTGCTTTTACTGCATCATAACTTGAGTAGTTTGATGATTTAGTTCCTATATAGGAACCACTGCAATATTATTATAGATGCATAAGGTTAATTATCAGTTTGAAAATGAAAACAAAGCATACTCCTTGTGAAAGAAAACAAATTAAGTCATATGTTGAATTTAGATGCTTTTAAATTAATTAATGAAGTTTAAAGAAAATAATGATTGACTCATTAGAGCTCATTTGTAAACTTCATTTGCAATTAATTAAGGAGTTTTCATTTTAATTAATTAAAATGGCTATTTTAATTAATTAAAATGGCTATTTTAATTAATTGGGTTTATTTTAATTAAAATTGGTGATTTTAATTAAAAAATGATTATGATTCATTGGATATTAATTATAAGTGATTATTTTAATTATAAGAGAAAATTCATTAAAATGTTTTAATTAACTAGTAATAAATGAAAGAGGATCTTCCATTTAAACAAAATAATATATACAGAGATATTATAAATATATTTTAATATATAAAATAAAATAATATGTCATGATACCATTCCTACATGGTGCAACCTATGGAAGAGCCTACAAGGCTATTAACTTTTTGAAGATGGAAAATTTTGGAAGAATGCACAAAGGATAGGGGATGGGAATTGAAGGGAAGGTGATGGCATAGGCTTCGAGAGGGTGGTGGATGGACCACCTAGGTGAGGGGGCACGTAAGGGAGAAAAAAATGGAACGAATAGGAAGGAAAAATAGAGAATGTAAGGGAGGAACAGAGGAAGCGGGGACAAAGGAGAGGACATAAAATGCACTAGGCAACAGACTTCACTAGACCTCCATCTCAGCAAAACCAATAGGTTGGGTTATTGTAAGCTGAACTATGGATTTTATTTAAATATATTTTAAGCTTGAAACCTTGCTTGGAAGCACTATGTATTGTGTGTAAACTTGAAACCTTTCTTGGAAGTGTTGTGCACTGTGTGTAATCTTAAAAACTTGCTTGGAAGCATTGTGCATTGTGTGTAAGCTCAAAACATTGCTTGGAAGTGTTGTGCAATTTGTGTAAGCTTGAAACCATGCTTGGAAGTGTTGTACGTTGTGTGTAAGCTTGAAATCTTGCTTGGAAGCACTATGAACTGTGTATAAGCTTCAAATATTGCTTGGAAGTGTTGTGCACTGTGTGTAAGCTTGAAAAATTTCTTGGAAGCACTATGTGCTATGTGTAAGCTTGAAACCTTGTTTGGAAGCACTATGCACTATGTGTAATATTGAAACCTTTCTTGGAAGAAATGTGCACTATGTGTAAGCTTGAAACCTTGTTTGGAAGAACTGTGGGCTATGTAAGTTTGAAACTCTGCTTGGAAGTGTTGTGCATTGTAGGATGTATAAGTTTAAAATTGTGCTTGGAAGTGCTGTGTACTGTGTTTAAGTTTGAGACCACTCTGTCCTAGGGAGCACTATGCATTGTGCCTACATTAGAAACCACCCTGTGGGGGAGAGACGTGTTGTTAATTAGAGACCACTCTACCTTGGAAGTGTTGTGCACTGTGCCTAAGTTGGAAACCACCTTGTGGGGGAGATATGTGTTGTTAATTAGAGACCACTCTACCTTGGAAGTGATGTACACTATGCCTAAGTTAAAAACCACTTTGCGTGGGAGATAGGTGTTGTTAATTAGAGACCACTCTGCCTTGGAAGAACTCTACACTACATTTATATTGGAAACCCCCTGGTGGCATGAGAGAGTGTCGTGATTGTATAGTGTTTTTGAAAGCAATTCCAAGTAATTTGTTTACCTTTGGAACAATGTTATACAAGTGGAACGTATTGTTTGGAAAAGGAAACATCCCTATTTTTTAGGAAGTGCAAGTTGAGAAACATGTTAGCATCGGCAGAATGTCCCTAGATCTAGTGGACGTTGGGTTTTCCATGGATGCTTAGCATGCCTTGAATGGTGTTAGAACTAACTGTAGATTTTGCAATACGTAAAAGATCCTTTGATTTATATGTGACATACATTGGGATTTAATTAAATGGACCTTTGATTTATATGTGAAACATATAGTAGGTTTTAATTAAATGGACCTTTGATTTATATGTGAAACATATAGTAGGTTTTAATTAAATGGACCTTTGATTTATATGTGAAACATATATTACGTTTTAATTAAATGGACATTTGATTTATATGTGAAACATATAGTAGGTTTTAATTAAATGGACCTTTGATTTATATGTGAAAAATATATTATGTTTTAATTAAATGGACCTTTGATTTATATGAGACATATATTGGGGTTTTTTTTGGTAAGTTAATGAAATTCATTAAAAAAAGGCATTTGAAAGGTGCCCCAACACCTTGTACAATAGAAAAACCTATAATAGAAAAGAGGAAACAACAGAGGAGACCAAAAAGGATGTAATAGAGGAACAAAGGGCATCCTACCAGCAAAACCAAAAAGGTACTAAACCACCAAAAATATGGAACATTACAAAAAGGTGAAAGCTAAGACCAAGATTTCAATAGTAGAAACTACATAACCTTTGATTTATATGTGATATACATTGGGATCTAATTAAATGGATCTCACATATATGTGAAACATATAGTAGGTTTTAATTAAATGGACCTTTGATTTATATGTGAAACATATATTAGGTTTTAATTAAATGGACATTTGATTTATATGAGACATATATTGGGTTTTAATTAAAAAACATTTTATTTATGAGAAATATATATTAGTTTTTAAGTAAAAGAAACTTTGATTTATATGAGACTTATATTATTTTTTCATTAAATGGAACTTTGATTTATATGAGACATATATTGGGTTTTAATTAAAATAACCTTTGATTTATATGAGGAATATATTAGAGTTTTAATAGAAGAACCTTTGATTTATATAGGATATGTAAACGTTAGGTTTTTATTAAAAGGAACATTTGAACTTAGGGAAATATATGGAAGGTTTTAATTTAAAGAGAACCCTTGGATTAATGTTGATTATCTTACAAGTTTTTAAATAAAATGAAATGTGGATTTATTATTTAAATTAAAGTTATGGGGATTTGGTTTAGGGAATGAAGGAATGATTGTTCTAAAGGTTAAGGGTATGGTACTTTAATGCTTTAGTACATGAATGAAATTAGATTAAGTTAAACCTTAATCTAAGTGAGCATGGTTGGATGACTCTCCAAGGAGATTTGGGGAGGTGAAAATATAAGTAAGTTTTTATTTTATGATGCCCATTATGCATTAGATGGTTAGAGACTTAATGGAATATTGTATAGTTGCAAGTTTTGCAAAGTAGATGAATAGGCACATTTAAAGGTATGCCTATCCTAAACCATGAGTATCCTTATACCCTACTACCCTCAAAGAACCAAAGGGAAGCAAGGAGAAGCAAGGAATCAAATGGAAACAAATAATAGATATTTGCATCTTATGTTGATTTACTTATGTTCCATAGATTAGAATTGTGGGGATATATCCCCAATGCAATTAATGTGATACCTTTGAGTACGAAAGGCTTATTATGCAAGTGATGATGAGGCAATTGTTATTTGGTTAATGAAAATAATTTTACTATATTTACGTATTTGATTATGTTATGTACTAGATTCTATTTTAGAGTTAAGCTTGCTTTATTTTCTCTATTATTGTTTGATTGTTTTATGATGTGGTAGCATCTAGATGTATTATTGTTTGATTGCTTGATGATAGGGAATATTTTGTAGAGTTCTAGGCTGAACTCAGAGGTAACTTAAGGGAATTTAGAACCCCTTAGGGTGAACGTAGGTGACCTAAGGGAAGTGGGACCCCCTTATGGAGATAGAGGACTAAGTGGGTAGAGATTACATCTGAGTTAAGATATCTCATCGTAGAGACGAGATAAAGAGCTTAACTCATGGTACTCGTAGCATACCTACACATAAGGATTTGTGTATGGTATGAAGATGTGTGTACACCTTCGATGGACTAAGGATGATAGGTCTAGCTCATAAAAGATGACAAAATAAATGGAATTATCCATAGTAACACATTATATGCCTACACAAAAAAATTTGTGTTATGGTACTTCATGAGATGTAACTTCTAGGAAAATTTAGGAGATTGAAACTTTAGGATATTCTAGTGGGTTAGGGGTTCATGAAGGGTTCATGCACCTCTATCCTAATTAAAAAAAAAAAACTTTTTCTATTTTTGTATTTTTATTTTTGTGTATTTTTGGGTCATTACAGCACAAGTGTTCTTAGATTAGAGTGTGGAAAGTGAAGAGTCATGTCTAGGTGTGCAGACAAGATAGAGACATGTGTATGTAAGTTTCAAATAGAGAAGCCAAGAGTAATGAGACTATGCATATGGAAAGGAATATTCAAGTATAAAAAGAGTCATTCTACTATGGCTATATAATACTCCATAGAGGATCATACAAGAGATAAGTCATATACATATTCATTATCAAGTGTTATATTTGTAATAGGAAGTGGAGTAATAAACATTGTATACATTTGAACAAATAATATTGCAAGTTGTGCTACATGATTTGTTCATGTATGATTCAAGCTAATTATATTCATATTGATGTTTTTTAGTGAATGTTATTTGATATATCAGAAGCCTTGATGTACATATTAATTTCCTCATATTATTTTAATTATATCATTAGCTTGACCTTATTATCTTGTGGCTATATTATATTTGATCCTATGGGATTTATCCTATGAGTCTTTACATTAACATTAAGGCTTAAAAATTCATCAATTGTATCAGATCTACAACAAGTAGTTTCTTAAACATGATGAATTTATTTAGTTGCATATAAAATCAATTTTATCTAGTTTGATAGAATTGGTTTAAATTTTGTCTACTTCAAAGGGATATAGGTTTGGACTCTATTGTAAGTTCAAAGTAAGTAGAAAGGATGGATTAGTTGTAGGAACAACTGATATTTTTATGTAATTATTATATTATTATGTAATGATCCCTTTCCATCATGGGGATCTTATTCTAATTATATTTTGTAATGGTATATAGAAATTAAAGGGTCTAGACAAGTGGGGCCATTTCATGTAAACATTACAAAGAATGTAACTATTTTTTTGGTAGAATATTCTAGCTTTGATGGAATTTTTCGTGTAATACAAATCTTGAGTGTTAGGTTAGGATTGCATGTAATGTATCTTTAAAATACAATGGGGCATAAACAAATGTATCTTTTAGCATATTGAGTGAAAGTATAGAAGGAGGTTTCCCCATTGAATAGACCTATAATTTTATGTTGTGATTTGTGAGATTCATAAATATTTTTGCATTTAAATTTTATATTTTAATATTATGTTCTTTCATGAATTACGTCTTTTATTGTAATATTTATGTGAATATGTTTATTTTAATTAGAAGGTTTATAACAGTTTATTGTTATTATGATATCTAGTGGATCATCACCTAATTGAGAGGTTGTAACACATGTGATAATACCAAAATGACTCTGTTGGTTCGACTTTTATACACACCCTGTGAAGAATGAGCATGAAATCTCGATAACACTTATAAGGGATAAATCCCACTCACTTTAGGATCTTGCTGGATATCCAAGGTGTGAGTTACAGAGTTGGGTCGAATGTCTATTCACTCTTTTCCGCTTCTGGAATAGTTTTCAAGTGGACTGTCTGTTACCTTACAACGGGTTCTGGACTTTAGTTCAGTAATGTTTTTGGAATTGGTTATCTTTGTGGACACTCAGATTTACAATCAGTTCTTTGATCTAGCTCTTTATGTTTTAGCAGATTTAAATAAAAGACAAATTCTAAAGAAAATAAAAATGGATCATTCAATCGGTGGAACAGAGAGAGTAGAGTAGGGCAGAAAGAGAAGTTTACCTAACTTAGCTGCAAAAACAAAACTACCAATTTTAGTTATACCAGTTAGCTTCACAATAGAACAAATCAAAGAGGAAAGTGTCCAGCTTTCTAAGATCACCTTCCACTAAGAGCATAAGACAGAGACAAAATAGATCTGAAAGAAAATCACAAACAGAAGGAAAGTCAGTTGAAATTGGTATCTCTCACCAGAATCTTAGCTCGCACAGTGAGGACAGAGCAATTAGAACAGGCCTGAACCTTAAATCTATAATTTTCCCTAGCATACAATAAAAAGAATGAAGCCTAGTAGCATACCCAATCTTTGATAACACAGATCTACAACATAAATTAAATAAACCTTAATGAAACGAAAACAAAAGAAGATGAACTTATCGCAATCTAAAAGAGATTAGGCTCCTGGCCATGCTATCACAGAAAATGAAACTACACCAACTCCAGGTCCAGAACAAAGCATTCAAACAAGATTTGCAGGAAATTGCTCCAATAGCTTTTTATTCTAAGTTTCCTCCTCTTGAATTTACATCCGAAAGAAGTATATATAGACTCAGGACAAACCCTGATCTTTTCAAAAATATCTTCTTCCAAAACCCTAAATCTTATCACTTAAACTCTACTACCCAGGTTTTACAATATAAGGCCTTTTAAAATAGAGTTTCGATAAAACCTAACCATTCTGCAAATCTTAGTGCGGTTACTTGCCATAAATGGAGAAGGCATGATCTGATATTATTCTCATCCATCTATAACTGTGAGTAAATATCTTCGTTTTCTGGCCGGTCGTCGATATATTCCATAAATGGGCACTCGCGTGTGAAGGTATCTTCATCTTTTGGTGCATCTTCCGGAGCGTCTCATTAATTCCTCAGAGAAATTCGGATGAGTCACTGGTTTCTCTGACATTTTATCTTCGCAGAGCCACCTCTGAGTTGAAATTCTCTGCACGCCATTACTTTCACCATAAATTCTCCTATTAAATGCGTCCATCGGCAAATTTCGGTAACTGTGTGTAGATATTTTCATTTTTCGGTCAATTGCCGACATATTCCATTAAATGGGCAACTGCTTAGTCACCGTAAAGTCTCTTTGCGGCCAGATCTATAAAATCTGGATGGACCAAAAATTCCTGGCATCTCACATTTCCATCTGACGGCCTTCGCTTGATCCGCGCTTATTTTTGTCTTTTTCGCCATTACTTCCGCTAGTATGCAACTGCTAGATGGCTTTCTACAAAAGACAAAACCAGGATTAGCATTTTAATATTATTAAATTAAACCCTAATTTTTATTACCTTGTCGGCTTGGTTCCTTCTTCCCAGCTCATGGCGTCGCAAAATGCGCGGACGTGTCGTTTCCTTCCCTTCTTCTTTTTCCTTTCTTCCTTTCTTTGCTGTCTTTCAGTTTCTTTCTTCCTCGTCAGATTTCATGACGTTTCTATGCCTTGGCTCTTTAACAAATCGTCGATATTTGACGTTTCTATCTGTGCCTTCAACCAACGTCATGATTTTCGATGCTTCTATCTTGGCTTTTACATTTTTGTTTTTTTCTTACAAATGCGTCGTGATTTCGCGACGTTTCTATCCTTGGCTCTTTCAACCAAATGCGTCAGATTTTTTTTTTTTTCTGTTTCGTTTTTTCCTTTCTTTGTCATTTCGCGTTTTTGTTCTTTCCATGTTTGCTTTCATTCTTGTCGTTTCTACGTTGGTTTTTTTAACCCAAATGCGTCATGATTTCACGACGTTTCTATGCCTTGGCTCTTTCAACCAAATGCGTCACGATTTTGCGATGTTTCTATGCCTTGGCTCTTTCAACCAAATGCGTCGTGATTTCGTGACGTTTCTATGCCTTGGCTCTTTCAACCAAATGCATCATGATTTTAATTGTGATTTCATGACGTTGGTCTTCAAATTCTATGAAATCATGACACTTCCTCAAGATTTGCCTTTAAACAACATATGTCACGAAATCGCGACGTTTTCCTTGAGCTTTGCTTCTAATCCAAATGTGTCACGAAATCATGACGTTTTCCATACTTCATTTCTTTCAAGCTTATGACGTCGCAAAAATGGAACAGGTCACGAAATCGCGACATCTCCGCAAGCTTTCCTTCCAATCAAAATGTGTCGCGATATCGCGACGTTTCCAAAAATGGAATATGTCACGAAATCGTGACGTTTCCAAAAATGGCATATGTCGCGAAATCGCGACGTTTTCTCAAGTTACTTCTACTTTGCAAATTTTTCAGAAATTGTAGGTTGACTCCAATGAATTTATTCATATGTATCCTGCATTTTTACATATTAGTGAAAGATCTTCTTTACTCAGAATGATTCTAACATAACAAATAAATTCTAAACTCAAATCAAAGCCATATGCAAGCCTACTTAGATGCTTTGGTATATGCAAAACTTGAAGAAGAAGGAGGCAAGCAAAATTTGGAATTAAAACCTGAAAAACATCAAGAGGGTCCCTATGGCAAAATGAAAACTAAATATTTTCAAAGGATGGAATTTCATTTTTTTAGTGGGGGTGTGTTGCTTCTCAACAAATGGCGATATCTACGGGGAAATAGTAGCACTATTTTAGAATCCAGGACTCTAGTTTCAAAACAATATAGACCATGTACCATGCTTTGCCACAAATATTCTTCAAAATAATTTAACTACTACCTGATAGTTGTTAAAATTTCCCAAGGACATACTAGGTTGAATCACTTAAGGAAGATTTCTGATGTGCAATTATAAGCGTATAACTTTCTTCAAGGATGACTGGGCCTTCGAATGTTTTACTTCGGATTGATCAGCTTTTCTAGATTGTGAAAGGGGAAACCGAGTAGGGCTCTATTTACTAGTTTAGCCTTTTACAGCCCCGACAGAGTTACTCTTTAGATTTTCACGACCCTGATCCACAACTATGAGGTGGTATCTACAACTAAAAGAAAACACCCCTCGGTGCCTTGTCTATCTCTTTCACCCCCCTTCCCCTTCTTTCTACTTCTTCTTACCTTTTTTTTTTTTGTGGGAAATAAAAGAGTGCCAGTTTTATGTTGCCTTGCTCAACTTTCACCTTCTCTCTCTCTCTTTTGAAATATACCAAAATCTGGAAAGCCTTGCTAAAAACAATTTTTTTATATTTCATCGATCTGGAAAGCCTGGGTACCGATAGCCTCTTTGGACACTTAAATAATTTCACAAATCAGAGTCCCCTCTTACGACCAACTTTTCTTGGATTCCCTGGGAGTTCTTTAACCCAACAGTATAATAGTTTCTTTATAATTAAAATAATTGTGGCAAGCAAGACACAAAATCCAATTATCTTTCTACCGTTGTTCTGAATAACAAAATAGTTCCACTGTTCAATTTAAGCAGACTATCTCTTAATTAGAATAAAACAAAAAGAACACTGGATTTTGAACTCAGAATAAAAACAATTTTTAAAGGTCGATTCTTTCTTTGTCGCCCAGGCAAAACTTAAAAAAAATAGAATTTTAAAAGCTAAAAGAAATTTGTACAGACCCCAAAGGATAAAACACAGAACTTTAAAATCAAACAAAATAAAATAAAAACAAACTACTTCAAAGCTTATTTACAATATATACACATGTTACAACGTCTTTGTGATTTATTCAAACGATGTATTGGATGGAACAACTGAGAAATAATGCTTTAGGTATTGACCATTAACAGGAAGGTTCAAAAAATTACCCTCAAGGTCCTGTAGACGAAATGCATTATTACCTAGGATCTCGGCAATCTGGTATGGCCCTATCCATAGCGGTTGCAACTTTGTGTGTTTACCTTTCTTTTCATGGGCTTTGTCCCATAGAAGCACCAGGTCTACGAGTCTGAAGGCCTTCACTCTGGCTCTTTTGTCAAACCAGCGCTTGACTGTTTCTTGGTGCCGACTGAAATGTTCCAGGGCTTGAAGTCGTTCGTCCTGCAAATTAGTTAAATCCAAAATACGAGCCTCTCGCATCCGCTTGATCCTCAAAATAGTCTAAAACAAATTGATAAGTGGGCAATTTCAAAGAAATAGGAACAATGGGCTGAATACCATACAACAAAGCAAATGGGGAAGTCTTAAGAGCTACTTTATGTCTTATCCTGTCAGCCCAAAGTGCATATTTCAATAATGTGTGCCATTGTCTGGGTTTGTCTGCAGCAGACTTCTTAATGGCATTCATCAAATTCTTATTTGTGGACTCAGCTAGTCCATTACCCTGGGGGTAATAGTTGGATGCAAATCTGATGACTATCCCCATCTGGTATGCCCACTCTGCAAACTCTAATGATTGAAAGGCTGGCCCGTTGTCGCACACCAAATTCAAAGGAACTCCAAACCTGGTTATGATATTTGACTCTAGAAATTTGATCACCTCATGGGTTGTACTCCTCATGGTGGTTGCTGCTTCAACCCATCTTGTGCAATAATCGATGGTTGTTAGAACATACTTATGCCCCGTCGATGAATTTGGGTTTATCACACCCACAAAGTCAAGTCCCCATTGCATAAAAGGTTTGTTTATTACAACAGGCTGCAATGGTAGAGCTCGATTAGCCTCTTTGGATGCAAAAGTCTGACACTGATGGCAAGTTCTCACATGCTGATGTGCATCTTTAAACAATGTAGGCCAGTAATAGCCTGCTCTCAATATCTTGTGTGCAGTAGCGAAACCTCGAAGAATGCCCCGCCCCTAACTTATCATGAAAACTGGACATCACCTCATTGACTTCATTCTGAGAAATGCATCTTAAGAATATGCCAACGATAATTTTCTCTATACAAGTTACCTCCTTTGAGCAGAAAATGAGCAGATTTCAACTTTAGTGCTCTTCTCTGGGTTCTATTCAGGTGAGATGGGCAAATTCCAAATTGCAGCAAATGAATGATATCTCCATACCAATCATCGAATCCAGAATCCAGCTGATTAATTTCTCCTTGTACAGGTACTTCAGCAATATGTCGAGACAACCCAAGTCCTCTGATTAATTTTGTAGGCCAAATTTCTAAGTCGTATTCCTGCAGTCTTGTAACCCAATTACCTCTCAGCTCACCCAATTCGTCCTGGCTTAACAAGTATTTGACAACTGGATCAGGAACTATAGCATGGACTTTGCTTCTTAGTATGTAGTGCCTGAATTTCTTAACCGCTCTTACTAAGGCATAGGCTTGCTTATCCAAGCGAGAGTATTTGAGCTCAGCCCCCTTTAAGTTGGTACTCTTGAAGGCAATCGGATGCTCCCCTGTTTCTCTTCGTTGGGTCAAAACCGCAGCAAGTGTGTGTTCAGAAGAAAAAGAGTACAAATAAAAATTTGTACTGAAGTCCGGGCTCACCAAAGACTTGGAGCTTGTTGGATGGCAGATTTGATCTCCTGGAACGTTGTTTTGGCTTCTGTTGTCCAAACGATCTTAGCAGTTTCCTTCAACATGTCATTCAGTGGCTTGACTATTTCTGCGAAGCCGGAGATGAATTTTTTGACAAAATTAATTTTCCCAAAAAAGGATCTTAACTCTTTCTTAGAGTTGGGAAAGGGTATCCCGGATATGGCTTCAACTCTGTCAGGATCCATGGAAATGCCATCTTTGGTGATCAAGTGTCCAAGGAGCTTTCCTTCAGTTACACCAAAAACACACTTCTTCGGGTTCAAAGAAATGCCGAACTCCTTGCATTTGTTGAAAACAGACTCCAAGTGCTTCACGTGGTCAAACCGGGATTTAGAGAAAACTGTCAAGTCATCCATGTAGACAACGATGCACTTACCCATAAGGCCTTTGAAAGCATGATCCATTGCACGTTGAAAAGTAGCTCCGACATTAGTCAATCCAAACGACATTCTTTTGTAGGCGAAAGTTCCCCACTTGGTTGTGAAGGCAGTTTTCATCCTGTCTTCCTTTTCAACTAGTATCTGATTATACCCTGAGAATCCGTCTAAGAAAGACATCATTTCCGAACCATTGACAATTTGTAGCACCTCATCCATGGAAGGCAGAGGATAATTATCTTTCTCAGATGCCTTGTTCAAGTTTCTAAAATCCACACACAAGCGGATCTCTCCATTTTTCTTTCTGACCGGCACCAAATTGGCCACCCAAGTAGAATGCCTAACGGGAAAAATAATGGCGGCACTCAATAATTTTTCTACCTCCTTCTTGATGAGGGGCTCTAGCAAAGCGTTGACATGCCTCTGTTTTTGCCGAAAAGGTTTGCAAAACTCTTTTAAAGGTATAACATGGGTGTAAACTTTCGGATCAAAAACCTTTAAGTCTTTGTAAGACCAGGCCATAACATCCTTGGACCCGTGAAGAAATTCAATCATATTTCTTTTTATTTTAGGGTCACAAGTTTTAGCCAACTTAAGGTGCCTGGGATCTTCTTCAGTCCCAACATTCAGGTTCTCAGTCTCACCATCTGCTACACCAATAGAATCCCTAGAACTCAACTTTTGCTTAATTTGGTCAACATCAAACAGTCGCTCCAGTTCCACCATCCCTTTTGGAATTCTGTTATCTTTCAACCTTATTATTCCCCTTTCATCGTCTAACTGTTCCAGTAGAGTATCCCTTTGTCCATCATCGATTATAGCATTTTCAAACGCATTGGTACTCTGTAAAAAGTTTATAATCTACTGGTCATCAGAGAAAACCTGAAAATTATCTACATTATTTGGGACCGAAGGACAAGGGACTAACTCGATCAAAAATTTGTTCCATTTGAACTCTTCCAGTGGCTTCAGACTTGCGGCTGATGAAGCTAAGACATCTGCACGTGAATTCTGCTCTCTAGGTATGTGCGTTAAATTAAAAGCATCAAAATCTTCCACGAGATCCCACGCTCGGTGTTTGTATCCTTTTAAGTAGGATGCTTTGCACTGAAATTTACCTTTAACTTGATTAGCCACCAACTCTGAATCTGTAAAAACTTGGATATTTCTTACACCTCTGTCCAAAGCAAATTTCAATCCTAGCACCAGTGCTTCATACTCTGCTAAATTATTTGTGCAAGGGAACTGTAGGCGATAAGACATAAAATATGTCTGACTCTCAGGTCCTTTAAGAACTGCCCCCATACCAGAACCCTGTTTAGATTTAGCCCCATCCACATGAAGCGTCCAAACTTCATTATTATGAACAAGATGAGCTTTACTAAGCTTCTCATTTTGTCCCGTTGTTAAATTATAAACCCCAATATCTACATCAACAATATTTACAGTCTCATTTTCTGCATTATATTCAGTGATCGTATGTTTGTATCTAGGTTCTCTTTCAACCCTTAATTGGTTTGCAACTCCTTTCCACGGCAACCACATATGTGAAAAATCAGTTGCCAAGTATCCATTCAAATATTTTGACCAATCTCTGCTCAGAAGCATCCCGTACCCCACAGGAATATCTACCACCTGAATTTCAATTCTGTGTTGTGCCCTTGGCTCAGATGCTAGCTGGATATGAATATTCTGAAGTTCACCTACTACTTTAACCTCTGATTTATCCAATTGGACAACTCTTCTTTCAGACTTCATTGGGGTTAAACCCAACTGTTGACAAATGGCCAAAGGCATAACATTGGCTGAAGCACCCGAATCTACTAGACAGTTGTGTAAGTTTTTCCCAAATATACGAACAGTCAGTAGAAAATGCGGAACTTTAGTCTTCTCTTTATACATGGCCACATTTGCATTTGCCATCTTCTTTCCCTTTTCCAAAGGTTTGGTAGTAGGCCCAGAGTATGTTTTAATCAAGTTATCCCTCTGTTCCAAAATTTGAGCTAACTCATGGAGAGTGATATTAGCCTTGATCTTCTTCATGTCCTCCACTATATTATATCCCTTATTGAGTGGAGGGACAAATCCATATGGTCCTCTTGGATCTCCTCCCTTGGGTGGAGATGGGTTATTACTTGAAGATGGATCTGGAGGAACATTGTGGGAGTTGTCCGGAGGGGTAGATGTAGTGTTGGGCTCCGGATTTCTATTTCTGAGGTTGTAGTTGTCCCTCCTGTATTGTTGAAAAGCCTGCACCTCATCCATAGGCATCTCCACTACATTCTCGGACTCACCTAGAAAAGTGAAAGAATCTAAGACCATAGCTGCACTATGGCTGGATGAACTTGGGCCATCCACATTTCTTTGATGTTCAAGAGAAATCAACTCACCAGATAAAGCTTCAAAGGCGTTACAGAATTCCAAACAATCCAATTCCCCGTGCTGAGAAGTAGCATGTATCCTGCACCAGTTAGGCAAAGCCAAGTCACAAATATTTACATCATGCCCTTTACCTTTATAATCCTTATTGGGTTCGTATGGGGGCCGAGTGAATCTATTCTGCTGATAAGAAAACCTGTTTGAGTTCTCCCCAGTAGAAACCTGCCTTTTAAAACTTAAAAAGTCATTTGCCAACTTTTGGACTATTTTTGACACTTCCTCGACTCTTGTGTTATCAGCTTCTTTACCTGGATTCTGTACATTTTCAGCAGGTGTTATAGCCAATGGATTTCTTGATGGTGGAGTTTGATGTGTTGGCAACATCATCTGATGTGGTATGGGATTGAAGACAGGGGTACCTTGTGTGACCAAAGGAATTTGATGAGCATTTAAAGGTTGAGGTCCCAATTGTCTTTCCAGAACCAAAGCTTCTTTGTAAGCCTCTGTTAGATTGGTAATAGAGGCATCTCTTTTCAAGAAAATAGAAGTCATTGGATCTAGAGAATTCCTAAAAATTTCTAATGCCAGGTCTGCATTTGGCACATAATAACCTGTCAGTCTACCATAAGCCTTTTGAAATCTGACATTGTAAGATCTGACAGATTCATTTATTTCTCTTTTAATACCAGAAAATTGCTGATATAATACACTGGGATCTATCACTTCACCAAACTGCGATACAAAAACCTTTTCCAAGTCATTCCAACTGGTAATAGAATCGTTAGTGAGATTCAAAAACCAGTCGTATGCTCCCTCCTGGAGAGTGAACGGGAACAATCTGCAAGCCACATCTTCATGCTGTACATTTAACAATTTTAGAGCATTCTTGAATGCTACTAGGTGTTCTTCTGCTGTCCTAGTTCCATCATGCTTGTATCTGGGAAGATATCTCTCAGGATTTCTAGGTAGGTCATGGGCTGCACCCAGGATATTTAAGGCAGTGGAACCCAACCAGTTTGCCATTACTACTTGATTGACGATGATACTTTCAGTTGTAGTTGGAGTAACTACAAGTGGTGATAAAACTATTTTAGACAAGGACTTGGCCCTTCTGAGGTTGCTTCTTCTTGGGGTTTCTAACTCGAGCACAAGGAGCTCTCCAGCTCTTGAGTGGGACCTTGTTACTCTATAATTAGAATCCAGCTTTTCACCAGCAACTTATAACCTTACAATCCTTAACAAACTACTGAACTTCAGGCCCTCCTTCTAGCACCAATTTTAAATGTTGGTTCGACTTTTATACACACCCTGTGAAGAATGAGCATGAAATCTCGATAACACTTATAAGGGATAAATCCCACTCACTTTAGGATCTTGTTGGATATCCAAGGTGTGAGTTACAGAGTTGGGTCGAATGTCTATTCACTCTTTTCCACTTCTGGAATAGTTTCAAGTGGACTGTCTGTTACCTTACAACGGGTTCTGGACTTTAGTTCAGTAATGTTTTTGGAATTGGTTATCTTTGTGGACACTCAGATTTACAATCAGTTCTTTGATCTAGCTCTTTATGTTTTAGCAGTTTTAAATAAAAGACAAATTCTAAAGAAGATAAAAATGGATCATTCAATCGGTGGAACAGAGAGAGTAGAGTAGGGCAGAAAGAGAAGTTTACCTAACTTAGCTGCAAAACCACAACTACCAATTTTAGTTATACCAGTTAGCTTCACAATAGAACAAATCAAAGAGGAAAGTGTCCAGCTTTCTAAGATCACCTTCCACTAAGAGCATAAGACAGAGACAAAACAGATCTGAAAGAAAATCACAAACAGAAGGAAAGTCAGTTGAAATTGGTATCTCTCACCAGCATCTTAGCTCACACAATGAGGACAAAGCAATTAGAATAGGCCTGAACCTTAAATCTGTAATTTTCCCTAGCATACAATAAAAAGAATGAAGCCTAGTAGCATACCCAATTTTTGATAACACAGATCTACAACATAAATTAAATAAAACCTTAATGAAACGAAAACAAAAGAAGATGAACTTATCGCAATCTGAAAGAGATTAGGCTCCTGGCCATGCTATCACAGAAAATGAAACTACACCAACTCTAGGTCCAAAACAAAGCATTCAAACAAGATTTGCAGGAAATTGCTCCAATAGCTTTTTATTCTAAGTTTTCACCTCTTGAATTTACATCCGAAAGAAGTATATATAGACTCAGGACAAACCCTGATCTTTTCAAAAATATCTTCTTCCAAAACCCTAAATCTTATCACTTAAACTCTACTACCCAGGTTTTACAATATAAGGCCTTTTAAAATAGAGTTTCGATAAAACCTAACCATTCTGCAAATCTTAGTGCAGTTACTTGCCATAAATGGAGAAGGCATGATCTGATATTATTCTCATCCATCTGTAACTGCAAGTAAATATCTTCATTTTCTGGCCGGTCGTCGATATATTCCATAAATGGGCACTGCGTGTGAAGGTATCTTCATCTTTCTGGTGCATCTGCTAGGAGCGTCTCATTAATTCCTCAGAGAAATTCGGATGAGTCACTGGTTTCTCTGACATTTTATCTTCGTAGAGCCGCCTCTGAGTTGAAATTCTCTGCACGCCATTACTTTCACCATAAATTCTCCCGTTAAATGCGTCCATCGGCAAATTTCGGTAACTGTGTGTAGATATTTTCATTTTTCGATCAATTTCTGACATATTCCATTAAATGGGCAGCTACTTAGTCACCGTAAAGTCTCTTTGCGACCAGATCTATAAAATCTGGATGGACCAAAAATTCTCGGCATCTCACATTTCCATCTGACGGCCTTCGCTTGATCCGCGCTTATTTTTGTCTTTTTCGCCATTACTTCCGCTAGTATGCAACTCGCAGATGGCTTTCTGCAAAAGACAAAACCAGGATTAGCATTTTAATATTATTAAATTAAACCCTAATTTTTATTACCTTGTCGGCTTGGTTCCTTCTTCCCAGCTCATGGCATCACGAAATCGAGACAGGTCCGAAAATGGGACATGTCACGATATCACGATGTCTCCCTTCACTTTTCCTTTTCCAAACTTGGTAATAAAGAAATCGCGACGTTTCCTTCACTTTGGCTTTTCCAAACTTTTAAATCGCGACGTGTCACGAAATCACGACGTTTTCCTTCACTTTTCCTTTTCCAAACTTTTGTGTCGTGAAATCGCGACGTGTCAGTAATGCGAGTTTTCCTTCACCTTTGCCTTTTCAAATCTTTATGAGAAATCACGATGTTTTCATCCTTGGCTCCTTCAACCAAATGCGTCATGATTTCACGACGTTTCCATCCCTTGGGTCCTTCGACCAAATGCGTCATGATTTCATGACGTTTCTATGCCTTGGCTCTTTCAACCAAATGCGTCACGATTTTGACGTTTCTATGTCTTCCCAAATCTCTATTTGAGTTTTCTTGGCTTTTCAACCAAATGTCGTCGATTTCAGACGTTTCCTCCTTGGTCTTTCCAAACGTCACGATTTCACGATGCTTCTATCCCTTGGCTCTTTCAACCAAATGCGTCATGATTTTGTGATGTTTCCATCCTTTGGGTCCTTCGACCAAATGCGTCGTGATTTCATGACGTTTCTATGCCTTGGCTCTTTCAACCAAATGCATCGCGATTTCGTGACATTCATCCTTGTCTTCAATGTCGTTTTGACGTTTCTATGCCTTGGCTCTTTCAACCAAATGCGTCTCGATTTTGATGTTTCTATCTTGGGTCCTTCACCAAATGCGTCCGTATTTGTGACGTTTCTATGCCTTGGCTCTTTCAACCAAATGCGTCGCGATTTCACGACGTTTCTATCCTTGGGTCTTTCAACCAAATGCGTCGATTTCAGATGTTTCCATCGCTTGTCTTTCAACCAAATGCGTCGCGATTTCATGACGTTTCTATGCCTTGGCTCTTTCAACCAAATGCGTCGTGATTTCATGACGTTTCTATGCCTTGGCTCTTTCAACCAAATGCGTCGTGATTTCACGACGTTTCTATGCCTTGGCTCTTTCAACCAAATGTGTCACGATTTCGTGACGTTTTTATCCTTGGCTCTTTCAACCAAATGCGTCGTGATTTCGCGACGTTTCTATGCCTTGGCTCTTTCGACCAAAACCTGTCATGAAATCGCGACACTTCCTCAAGATTTGCCTTTAAACAACATATGTCGCGAAATCGCGACGTTTTCCTTGAGCTTTGCTTCTGATCCAAATGTGTCACGAAATCGCGACGTTTTCCATACTTCATTTCTTTCAAGCTTATGACGTCGCGAAAATGGAACAGGTCATGAAATCGCGACATCTCCGCAAGCTTTCCTTCCAATCAAAATGTGTCGCGATATCGCGACGTTTCCAAAAATGGAATATGTCGCGAAATCGCGACGTTTCCAAAAATGGCATATGTCGCGAAATCGCGACGTTTTCTCAAGTTACTTCTACTTTGCAAATTTTCCAAAAATTGTAGGTTGACTCCAATGAATTTATTCATATGTATCCTGCATTTTTACATATTAGTGAAAGATCTTCTTTACTCAGAATGATTCTAACATAACAAATAAATTCTAAACTCAAATCAAAGCCATATGCAAGCCTACTTAGATGCTTTGGTATATGCAAAACTTGAAGAAGAAGGAGGCAAGCAAAATTTGGAATTAAAACCTGAAAAACATCAAGAGGGTCCCTATGGCAAAATGAAAACTAAATATTTTCAAAGGATGGAATTTCATTTTTTTAGTGGGGGTGTGTTGCTTCTCAATAGAATCTATGGTAGAATTTAGAAATTTACAAAAAAATATTTAAGTTACAAAAATTTCTATAATTTTTTAGTCTCTTCGATGATGCAAATATACTCTAGATCTATACATATGCCATAATATTCAATGATATATCCTTGGTATGATATCTTTGTGATATTAAAGGTATACTTGTCATTCTTGGATTGAAACTTGTGTTGGCAAAGAGTGTCTAACAATTAGTGCATTTGTTGTAGATGTTCCTCCTATGCTTTCTTGAAGATGAGTATGTAATCCACATAGACTCTGAAAAGTAATCCTATAAATTGTCATAGTGCATAATTCATCAAGTATGTAAAATTTTCTAGAATATTTGTCAACCTAAAATGTATGTGAAATTTACAAAATTGTCTATGATCTTTATTAGAGTATTGGATAAGCCAAACTACATAACTATATGATCATACAAATTATCTATATTGAATGTCACTTTCTATATTTCTATGGAATTAAAAAGATTATGATAATAATATAGCTTGTGACTGATCTTGGTGAAGTATTGAAACACCTAGAGCTAGTTAAATACATCATCAATATGTGATATTGCGTGATTATTCTTCATAATGATTTTAGCTAGCACACTATACTCAATGAAAATATAACCTATCTTGTTCTTCCTTAACACATTAATAATGGATCAATATAATATTGCTAAACTTTATTATATTTTTCCCTAATCAATCAACCAATATATCTAACATCTAAATTCATCATTATGTAAGAGTAAATAGTAATATTGGGTATTTTTAGGAGGTGATAATCCAAACACCAAGATGATCTAATTCTTCACTAATAGTCTAGTTAGAATCCTTAGGAGCTTGGAAGAAGTTATAATATGGACAAATAAGGGATTCCATTTTTTGGGACTAGGGAGAATAGGCTACAACTCATATAAAAAGAATACAATTTTTGGTTCAATGGATATTAATCTTAACAACTAGTAAAATAGAATTCTATACATGATAAATAAACATTTGACATTGTTTTATTTATACCAATTTTACTTTATTCTAAGTCAAGCACTTTGGTATTTCATAGGTTATCCCTTTGATGCACATTGACCATTATTGTATATAGGATAATTAGATATATTAGTAATTTAAGAGGTATGGTTTTCTTACAAACACATCATAAGTTTCCAATGGTACCATCTCATAGATGACTTAAATACACATTGACTTATGTCATACTCAAAATTTCTCTAACTTGGACCTATCTATCTCTGCCCCTATGAATCCAACCTAGAGTTTAAGGTGATGTGTGCATTGGTGTTTGGAATTCAAGGTGCTTGAGTATATACTACATGATAATGTTCTTTTTATTTCTAGTGCCACTGATGATATTTATGAGTTTACTCTTTATATAGTATTGGGAGTGAAAAATTCATTCACTTTCTTTATAAATATTATAGCTAGAGTCATTAGTATTCTATTAGGACCTAGAACTTGGGCATGTAACATTTGCATACTATTGATTCCTAGCATTTGGCCATGTAATATCTATCACCTTTTTACCCTTTGATGTATAAATTCAACCATTAGCTTATGGATAAACCACCAATATTTATGTTGAAGTCTACACTCAACCTTGATGAGCAAGGTGCAACAACAGTATTGTCATTATTGTCAACACAGTCAGACAGATCGGTTGATGCAGTGGACAGGAGTTTCAGACAGATTGGTTGATGCAAGTGGACAAGAGTTAAGAGGTTCTTCAGAGTATGTACAGTGATTATCCAAAAGATCGAAGTGGCCCATATGCTAAAAATCAAAAGAAAATCACAAGGAAGAAAATTGTCGCGATATCGCGACATGTTGAGCAAGGAAGAAAACTGTCGCGATATCGCGACATGTTGAGCAAGGAGGAAAACTGTCGCGATATCGCGACATGTTGAGAAGAAAGAAAAAATTATCACGATATCGCGACATGTTGGGAAGAAAGCAAAACTGTCGCGATTTCATGACATGTTCGGAGAGAAAGCGCAAGCAAGCAAAACTGTCACGATTTCGCGACATGTTCGGAGAGAAAGCGCAAGCAAGAAAAACTATCATGATTTCGTGACATGTTCGGAGAGAAAGTGCAAGCAAGCAAAACTATCATGATTTCATGACATTTTCGGAGAGAAAGTGCAAGCAAGCAAAACTGTCGTGATTTCGTGACATATTGCAAGAGAGATTGTATGGACGAAAAATTGTCGCGATTTCGTGACATGTTGGAAGAGAAAAAGACAAGTAGAAAAAGTGTCATGATTTTGTGACATATTGCAAGAGAAAGAGGAGAGAGAAAAAGGTGTCACGATTTCGTGACATGTTTCATTTTCGCGGTCCAAAGCGAAGAGAAAGAGGAGAGAGAAAAAGGTGTCGCGATTTCGTGACATGTTTCATTTTTGTGGTCCAAAGCGAAGAGAAAGAGGAGAGAGAAAAAGGTGTCGCGATTTCGTGACATGTTTCATTTTCGGTCCAAAGCGAAGAGAAAGAGGAGAGAGAAAAAGGTGTCACGATTTCGCGACATGTTTCATTTTCGCGGTCCAAAGTGAAGAGAGATTGTACGGAAGAAAAAGTGTCACGATTTTGTGACATGTTGCATTTTCGGCTTGAGTGGGGGGAGAGGAAAAGTGTCGTTTTGACATGTGATTTGGATGAAAAGAGAGGAAGGCAAAGAAGGAAAAGTGTCACGATTTAGTGACATGTCACATTTTCATGACTTGAAGAGAGCAGGAAGGCAGAGAAGGAAAAGTGTCACGATTTTGTGACATGTCGCATTTTCGTGACTTGAAGAGAGCAGGAAGGCAAAGAAGGAAAAGTGTCACGATTTCATGACATGTCGCATTTTTGTGACTTGAAGAGAGCAGAAGGCAGAGAAGGAAAAGTGTCACGATTTCGTGACATGTCGCATTTTCGTGACTTGAAGAGAGCAGGAAGGAAGAGAATGAAAAAGTGTCGCGATATCGCGACATGTCGCATTTTCGTGACCCGAAGGTAAGAGAAAGTGCCAAGGATAAAAAGTGTCGCGATATCGCGACATGTCACGTTTTCGCGACCCGAAGGCAAGAGATAGAGCAAAGGAGAAAAAGTGTCGCGATATCGCGACATGTCGCATTTTTGCGACTCTAGGAGGAGAAAGTAAGAAGGTAGGTTGCGATATCGTAAAAGTAAAAAGGAAGAGTACGAAGGCGAAAGTGTCGTGATATCATGACATGTTGTGTTTTCATGGGTACAAGCAAACAGAAGCAGCAAGGAGGTGAAAGTGTCGCGATATCGTGACATGTGTTTTCACGGGTATGAACCAAGTAAAGCAGCAAGGAGGCGAAAGTGTCACGATATCGTGACATGTTGTGTTTTCGCGGGTACAAGCCAAGAAGAGGACAAAGAGGTAGAAGTGTCACGATTTCGTGACAGGTCGCCTTGGCACGGACTAAGAAGAGAACCTAGCCAAAATAAGATATGTGACCGTTAACTAAAGGTATATAGCAGTTACAGGGGTAGTTACAAAGAAAAATCATGCAGCTAAATTAAGAACAGTTAACTGAAGTTATACGACAGTTACAGGGGCCGTTATAGAAGAAATATCATGCAGCTAAAATAAGAACAGTGAACAGAAGTCAGAACGATAGTTACAGGGGCAGTTACGGGTTGCATGCGAGAATATGGAAGTTAAAAATAGAGTCAAAACTTTGTTATAAAAGGAGGTCTACGTGGAGAATTAAAGTGTTGCTAAAAGAGAGTGAAAGCGCTCGGGATTAAAGTGAGGCAGATTTAATATTGCGTAGGGAGCAAGAGGAGAGCGAGCAGGGTGTGTGCTGTGTGAAGAGTGGGCAATGTTGAGAAAGTAATAGACCAGTCAGGGTCTTGTAAAAGTGAAGGCATCTTTATGTCAATCATCTAGATTTAGAATAGAAGTCCAAGTTGGTGCTTGGCATCAGGGGTTGGTGCTCCTTCCAGTTGGTGCTGGTAAATCAAGGGTTGGTGCTCCTTTCTATTGGTGCAGATAAATCAGGGGTTGGTGCTCCTTTCTGTTGTTGTAGATAAATTAGGGGTTGGTGCTCCTTCCAGTGGGTGTTGGTAAATTGATTATAAAATTGATATTTTGCAAAGGCTGGATTTGGATGGGAGTCCAAATAGTCAATTTTGAGGAGTAGCCAAAATTGGTGAACCTCGGTACATCTTGTGTTGTGTGATGCTCTTTTGGTATATTTGCTTTATTGAGTTTTAAGCATTCATTGTTTCAGCATTAAGCATTGAAGATTTAAGTTTTTAAGAGCTACACTGATTCACCCCCCTCTCAGTGTCATAGTGAGACTAACAATTGGTATCAGAGCCAGTTTCCCTTGATAGGCTAAATCATCTAGGGTTGATCTTGGAAGTGAGACAATGGCAGGTGGTGAAGGATTCTCATCAAACAAAGCACCAGTGTTGGATGGAACTAATTACACATTTTGGAGACTCAGGATGCAGACATATCTTTGTGCTTTGGGATACGACATTTGGGATTCGGTAGATAGTGGATACACAATACCCACCACTTCTCCAACCGATGCTTTCGATAAGAAATTGTTTGAGAATAACTCAAAAGCAAAGAATGCTATCATGTGCGGATTAATGGACAGTGACCTAGTAAAAATTATGGGTTGTAAAACGGAAAAAGAAATATGGGATAAACTGAGGAGCATTCATGAAGGAGATGATAAGATCAAGGAGGCCAAGTTACAAATGCATCGAGCTCAGTTCGAAGCATTAAATATGAATGATGATGAGAACATAGAGGCATACATGCTGAGAGTTAATGGAATCATTAATGCGATTAGAGGACTCGACGAGAAAATGGAAGATGCTATCATCATGAAAAAGGTACTAAGATCTCTTCCCAAAAGATTTGATTCTAAAGTTTCAGCAATAGAAGAAGCTAAAGATCTAAATATTTTTAGTATGGATGAGATGCATGGTTCTTTGACTGCATATGAGATGAGAATAGGAAAAACCAAACCCACAGAAAGAGAAGCTGCTTTTAAAGCACATAAAAGTATAAAAGCAAAACAAGAATCTGAGGAAGAAGAGACATCAGATGAAATGAAAGCAAACTTTGTTCGAAAACTAATAAGGGGAAAAGGAAAATACAGAGGAAAGCTACCATTTAAGTGTTTCAGATGTGGAGGCATTGGGCATGTTGCAGCTAGATGTCCACTTAATGAGAAGGACGAAAGTGATGAAGGATCGCACCAAGAAAGAAGTGACTGGAAGAAAAAACCAAATTTCAGAAACAACAACTTCAGGAAGAAAAGTTTCATCTCCAAGAATGTCAGTTCATCAGAAGACAACTCCGGTGAGGATTCTGAAGAAGAAACAGATGAAGCTCTTTTCATGGCATTCGAAGAAGAAAAACCAGAGGAAAAATAGGAATGTAATAAAAAACTTGAGGCTGAGGCTGAAGTATATCTAGAAGGTGAGTTGATCGCTGCACTTGAGGAGTTGAGTATAGAAAGGAAAAAGAACAAAATACTGTCCAAGAAGTTGGAAGAATATGGGGATAATATTGAAGATCTCTTCTTGCAAATTTAGAAAGCCAAGAAAATAGAAGAAGCTTTGAAGTCACACCTGGATGATAAAAGCGATGTTTGTGGCAAACAAGAAGAGGAGATTGTTTTATTAAGGAGACAACTAGAAGAGGCCAATACAAATCTCAAATTTGAGAAGAGCACAAAGTTGCTAGATAAAATGATAAGGCAACAAAGAAACCCCATGTCTAAGCTTGGTCTTGGATATGAAGCGGAACAACCTTCATCTTCTAAATCTGTAGAGAAGAAGAAGTCCACTATTGAAGGATCAAAGCAAGAAACGTTTGAAGCTGAAACTTCAAAAGGAAGAAAATCTCAAAGGAGATCTACAACAAAGCAACCACAACAAAAGAGGTTCTATCACTCTCACTTTATTCATAATAATGCTTGTAATGGCTATTGTTTTAGATGCAACCTTTATGGTCACAAGGCAATGTATTGTGGATTGAATAATAGATCAAAGAGTTATGCTGGTAGAAATACATCTATTGAACACCATGTGCAATGTTTTAAATGTAATGGTCATGGGCACATAGCAAGGTCTTGTCCAAGAACTTTTGTATCTAATCTATGGCAAGACAGTAGATTTCATCAGACGCAAAGAATGCAACACAGACAGGGAAGAAATCATGAGCATCAAAGAAAGGAAAATAATCATCCATCAAGGATGTACAAGAGACAACCACCCAAGAGAAATGTTCAAGTTCACGAAAAGATTCAAAATAGGGATGCACTTGAAAACCTTCAGCCTAAGTTCAAGAAATATTGGAGAAAGAAAGAAGAGAGGAAATCGTGTCTCCTTGGACTGAAGGAGATTACTCTGCTATTGCACTAAGCAACTCCAGGTAGCACATCCTCAGGGGGAGCAATCTTGAAGTTTCATTTTAATGCTCCTATGTATTTGTTTGATTACCTGAGGATGAAAGGCAAGTAGTCAGGGAAGTTGTCGTATAGTTGTCGAAGTATGTTTTTAGTTCATGTAGTTTGTGGAAGTGCCATGAATGAAGTGTGGTGATTAAATTGAGAGTTGTCATTATTGGTAGTATTGCTATATGTCATTGTTGTACAGGTGATGGTTCTTACTGCCACTATCAAAAGTTAAGGATTATAATAGTTTAGATGATTTGGTTGGTGTTGTGGTACTGTGTTTGATGCTTGCACAGAGTTGGTAGTAAAATTGCAGTGTTGGTACAGAGTTGGACAAAAGTTGGTACAAGTGTGAGTCACTTGTCAATTTTGTTGACAGATGTGAAATCAGTGTTTTGAATGGGAAGCTTGAAGAAGAGGTTTATAATGAGCAGCCAGATGGTTTCCAGCCTGGTGATGATTGGTTGAGTTGATTTGATTGAGCCTAGTCAAGTTATGTGTGAAGTGATTTTTAAAGTTCTATGAAATAAATTATTCCATCATTCTATGTTGAGTTGAGTTTGAGGTTAGAAGATATTAAGTCTCTAACAATTCTCTTTATGCTTCTATGAAGTGCATTTGATTTGAGATTGTCATTCATTGTTGAGTTCATTTTGAGTACTACTTGAGCATGATTGATTGAGCCTTTGAAGAAGGACTTTGGGAAATATTTGAGGACAATGTTGGGACAGATTTGAGGACAGTGTTGGGACAGATTTCCAGATGCAGATTGGGCAGGATGTGTAGATGACAGAAAGAGTACCAGTGGAGGTGCATTCTATCTTGGAGATAGGTTGGTCATGTGGAACAATAAGAAACAAGAGTCAGTTTTCTTATCCACAGCAGAAGTAGAATATATTGCAGCGATAGTGTGTTGTACGCAGAGGGAGCATTTATATATTTGATTATCTTTTTGCTCATGTTTGTAATTTTTTCTAACTATCATAACGTGTGCCTGAGAATGTTGTGCATGGACTTAGGGGGAGTCTGCAGCAGCCCTTTGGTATTATTGTCAAAGGGGGAGAAGAATTACAAGAAATTGCACATGTGTTGCCAACAATTCCAAAGGGGGAGATTGATGAGCAAGGTGCAGCAACAGTATTGTCATTGTTGTCAACATAGTCAGACAGATCGGTTGATGCAGTGGACATGAGTTTTAGATAGATTGGTTGATGCAAGTGGACAAGAGTTAAGAGGTTCTTCAGAGTATGTACAGTGATTATCCAAAAGATCGAAGTGGCCCATATGCTAAAAATCAAAAGAAAATCACAAGGAAGAAAACTGTCACGATATCGCGACATGTTGAGCAAGGAAGAAAACTGTCGCGATATCGTGACATGTTGAGCAAGGAGGAAAACTATCATGATATCGCGACATGTTGAGAAGAAAGAAAAACTTTCGTGATATCATCGACATGTTGGGAAGAAAGCAAAATTGTCACGATTTCACGACATGTTCGGAGAGAAAGTGCAAGCAAGCAAAACTGTCATGATTTCATGACATGTTCGGAGAGAAAGCACAAGCAAGCAAAACTATCATGATTTCGTGACATGTTGGAAGAGAAAGCGCAAGCAAGAAAAGTGATTTTGCTATTGCAAGAGAGAGGACGAAAAAGCTGTCGCGATTTCATGACATGTTGGAAGAGGAAAAGGCAAGTAGAAAAAGTGTCACGATTTCGTGACATATTGCAAGAGAAAGAGGAGAGAGAAAAAGGTGTCCCGATTTCGTGACATGTTTCATTTTTGCGGTCCAAAGCGAAGAGAAAGAGGAGAGAGAAAAAGGTGTCATGATTTCGTGACATGTTTCATTTTCGTGGTCCAAAGCGAAGAGAAAGAGGAGAGAGAAAAAGGTGTCCCGATTTCGTGACATGTTTCATTTTCGTGGTCCAAAGCGAAGAGAAAGAGGAGAGAGAAAAAGGTGTCGTGATTTCGTGACATGTTTCATTTTCGCGGTCCAAAGCGAAGAGAGATTGTACAGAAGAAAAAGTGTCATGATTTCGTGACATGTCATATTTTTGCGACTTGAAAAGTGTAGGAAGGCAGAGAAGGAAAAGTGTCATGATTTCGCGACATGTCGCATTTTCGTGACTTGAAAAGAGCAGGAAAGAAAAGAAGGAAAAGTGTCTCAATTTCGTGACATGTCGCATTTTTGCGACTTGAAGACAGCAGGAAGGCAGAGAAGGAAAAGTGTCACGATTTTGTGACATGTCATATTTTTGCGACTTGAAGAGAGTAGGAAGGCAGAGAAGGAAAAGTGTCACGATTTCGTGACATGTCGCATTTTACGAAGAGAGTAGGGAGAGAATGAAAAGGTGGCAATATCTCGACATGTCGCATTTTGTGACCCGAAGGTAAGAGAAAGTGCCAAGGAGAAAAAGTGTCACGATATCGCGACATGTCACGTTTTCACGACCCGAAGGCAAGAGATAGAGCAAAGGATAAAAAGTGTCGTGATATCACGACATGTTGTGTTTTCACAGGTACAAACAACCAGAAGTAGCAAGGAGGTGAAAGTGTCACGATATCACGACATGTGTTTTCGTGGGTATGAACCAAGTAAAGTAGCAAGGAGGCAAAAGTGTCACAATATCGTGACATGTTGTGTTTTTGCAGGTACAAGCCGAGAAGAGGACAAAGAGGCAAAAGTGTCACGATTTCGTGACAGGTCACCTTGGCATGGACTAAGAAGAGAACCTAGCCAAAATAAGATATGTGACCATTAACTAAAGGTATACAACAGTTACAGGGGTAGTTACAAAGAAAAATCATGCAACTAAATTAAGAATAGTTAACTGAAGTTATACGATAGTTACAGGGGCCATTACAGAAGAAATATCATGCAGCTAAAATAAGAACAGTGAACAGAAGTCAGAACGATAGTTACAGGGCTAGTTATGGGTTGCATGCGAGAATATGGAAGTTAAAAATAGAGTCAAAACTTTGTTATAAAAGGAGGTCTGCATGGAGAATTAAAGTGCTTCTGAAAGAGAGTGAAAGCGCTCGGGATTAAAGCGAGGTGGATTTAATCTTGCGAAGGGAGCAAGAGGAGAGCGAGCAGGGTGTGTGTTATGTGAAGAGTGGGTAATGTTGAGAAAGCAATAGACCAGTCAGGGTCTTGTAAAAGTGAAGGCATCTTTATGTCAATCATCTAGATTCAGAATAGAAGTCCAAGTTGGTGCTTGGCATCAGGGGTTGGTGCTCCTTCCAGTTGGTGCTGGTAAATCATGGGTTGGTGCTCCTTTCTATTGGTGCAGATAAATCAGGGGTTGGTGCTCCTTTCTGTTGGTGTAGATAAATCAGGGGTTGGTGCTCCTTCCAGTGGGTGCTGGTAAATTGATTGTAAAATTGATATTTTGCAAAGGCTGGATTTGGATGGGAGTCCAAACAGTCAATTTTGAGGAGTAGCCAAAACTGGTGAACCTCGGTACATCTTGTGTTGTGTGATGCTCTTTTGGTATATTTGCTTTATTGAGTTTTAAGCATTCATTGTTTCAGCATTAAGAATTGAAGATTTAAGTTTTTAAGAGCTACACTGATTCACCCCCCTCTCTTAGTGTCATAGTGAGACTAACAAACCTCATAATGATTTTAAATCTTATGGTGGTTGTACAACTTATTTTCAACCTCCTATTTGTTGTTATCCTTTATCACTAGAAGACTTTTGGACTTAGGTGGCACTATAGGTTTCTTGTCTAGTAGCATCATAGGTGGCCATGAAACTAGTTAACTAACTATTAATACCAAAAACATCTTGTATGGAGCTTACATAGAACCTTTTTATTTTTTCGATGACATATTTTACATTTTTACTTAAATTAAAATGATAGACCCATGGATTCCATAGGTAGAAAATTAATACTTGAATAATTATAATACTAAATTCCACTAACATACTTTAGGATATTATGATTCTTATCAATATTAATACATAATTAGCATAAAATTTTGTTAAACACACTAATATACTACAATATAGATTGGTGTTTGTACTAGCACAATTACTACTAATGATTGTATTGGTCATTCTAGTAACACAAATAATGGAACTTATCATGCACTAGTTAAAAAATATTACCCTTATTGTGATGGCATATCCTAGGAATTTTATCCTATTCTTAGTGGTTTTCAATAAATAAATAACTAAAGATGACATTTTACAGGTTGTAAAATTAATTTTATCAATGTTAGAGAATTAATTGAAGGTATAGTAGACTTTCATCTACTAGAACCATATGTTTAACACATCAAAATTAATTAGATCAAGGTAAACTAGAATAATAATTTTGTTCTACACCTTGACAAGGTTGTTGATCTAGAATAATGGATGGTTGGTAATGGAGAATGAGACTTCCATATTTATGATAAAATCCTAAATTTATATAAAGGATGAATTCCTCTATTCTCCCATAATATCTTAGATGAGATTTTGTACATCCTATTTATTGGTATCTTCTATTGATTATTTCCCCATGTCTATGATTTATTTATGAAAATAAAGTATAATAGGTTTCTCATACATTAAGCTTATGCCCTACCACTTATACCATAAGCATATATGGATTAACATATAATATTAAATAATACTAGTGTTAAGAACCTCCTTTGATTTGATATCAATTATTATGACCCTTATTTCTCATCCAAAAAAATGAATACCAATTTGTAGAAAATTTTAAAACTATACATCTTAGTGAATATTATGTCATTCATAGATATGCTAGAAAATAATTAAAATAATTAATGAAAAACTAATCAAAGATAAAATCTATAAATAGTTCCAATTTATTCAAAATATAAATTAAACCCTTTAAGTAAGGCAATATCATACAATACTCCTTATTAGAATGAATCCACTGCTAACTATATCCCAACTTGAGATAAATACATATAAAATATTATTCTCTTCATATCCCATATGGGTATTTCTCCCACATTATATAATAATCAAATACCTATCTCATGACACACCCTTTGGAAGACTTTTAGTTTGATGGATTTATATTGGCTATATGGCTTATGGATAAAATGAAGGAATATTTTAGTTTTAGGATTCATATACTTGTTATTATTGAAAATATGAGATATAAATATTAATGTGGAATGTAGGATAATTCCATGTTTTATTCTATAAAAATTGGCATTCTATATATGAATATGATGTTGCTAATGAGGTGCACTTTTGTAGGAAATAAATCTCCCTATGGTGGCAGAAAGAAATAGTCACCGAGAAAGATTACCTTGGGGAAATGATGTGATTGGTAAATTGACTAGATATTTGAGAAGGAAACATGGACAAATGCCCTCTTTAATGGAGATGCATATCATAAATTGCATAATAAAATATATATTAAGTTAGATAGATTTCTTCTTATATCATATTACTTCCTTATGAAAGACTTCATTGAAATGATATTAATAGTTGTAAAGAGTGTTAATATTTTAATGATTATAGTTGATAATTACAATTATTATTTGAAAAATAAGTTTATCAATTTTTGAATATAGATAAATGGAATTATTTCATTTATTTTATTATGCTTAAAAAAAAGGAACATAATATATTTTCTTATATTTTTGAAAAAAACATTGAACATAATTTAATGAACCCAAAATTAGAGATATAGTTTAGAGTAATAACTAAATCTAGCTTGAAGGGAACTTCATTAAATAAAAGTATGCTTGGAGTAGTGGCTTGTCAGATCATGTAGCTGGAGGATGTTTTTTCATTTATGAGAGTAGTGGAGATATGAAAAAAGGATGAACCCAAGGAAAATGGAATACACAAAGATAGAATGGATGGGCATTGTTAGAAGGAGAGCAAGGAAAGATATTAGAAATGGAGGTGATCTAAAATATATTGTGGAATAAACCAATTTTCTTGTTGGAAATGCTTTTCTTTTCTCACTATGTGGCTATGTTGAATTGCTACATCATGTTTTTGAATAGAAATTTAATTGAAATGGAAAATATTTTATATTTTGTAGTGTGACCTTATATTTAAAAAAATAAAAGAATGGATGGGTAGAACCAATCTAGTTGAGTTGAAACATTGTTATATTCTGTTGTGTTGCTTTATATTTAAATCAATGAAAGAATGGACAAGTAGAAGAAAATTGGTGAGCTGAGAATGTTTTATATTTTGTTGTGTTACATTATATTTAAATCAATAAAAATAATGGATGGGTAGAAGTAATCTAGTTGATTTGAAATGTTGTTATATTCTATTGTGTTGCTTTATATTTAAATCAATGAAATAATGAACGGGTAGAAGCAAACCAGTGAGCTAAAAACATTTTATATTTTTTTGTGTTACCTTATGTTTAAATCAATGAAATAATGGATGAGTAGAATCAATTTAGTTGAGTTGAGATATTGTTAAATTCTACTATGTTGCTTTGTATTTAAACTAATGGAGAATGGATGGGTACAAGCAAACCAGTGAGTTGAAAACATTTTATACTTTTTTGTGTTACCTAATATTTAAACCAATGAAAGGATGGATGGGTAGAAGTAAAGTAGGGAGAGTTTGAAACATTTTGTTGGGGGTTGCAGTATAAGGAAGTTTTGTTGTACCCATAATAATGGGCGATCCCAAACCAACATTATGTTTTAAGAAGTGGGAATGGCTGACCAACTAAATATGGTGGTATTCGTTGATCATAAAGGTATGGATTATACAATAGTGGGAGTAAAGACTAGTTTTATTATATGGATATAAAATGGTTGTGAACGCTAGTATGTATGTGCATTTTTAAGGTTGAACGACCTATTTTTATACTGATAGAAGTTAATAAAAGAATGAGAATGTGGGAAACATGTTTCTCCTTGTGGATAGAAATGGTGAATTAAATATTTTTTGTAGAAATTTGATTTGATTTTACTATTGAGATTTAATCAGGAACAAAAGCCATCTATATAGCTCCTTACAAGGTGAATCCCATAGAAATGCAAGAATTGAAGGTGCAATTGCAAGGGTTATTGGAGAAGGAATTGATCAAACCAAGTGTATCACCCTGGGGTGCATCCATACTATTTGTTAAGAATAAGGATGGTTCTTTAAGGTTATGCATAGACTATAGAATTTTGAACAAGGCAACCATCCAAAATAGATATCCTCTACCAAGAATCGAAGATATCTTCGATCAACTCAAAGATGCCACAATATTTTTAAATATTGATTTGAAATTAGGATATCACCAGTTGATAATCTGTGAGGAGGATACTCACAAGACAACCTTCAAAATTTTTTATGGATATTATGATATTGTTGCATTACATTTTAGTTTAATGAATGCTCTAGTAGAATTTATGAATTTGATGAATAACATTTTAAAGAAGTACTTGGATAGATTTGTGCTGGTATTTTTGGATGATATTTTTATATTCCAGAAATAGGATAGAGCACAATGAGAACATCAGGTTTGTGTTAGAGCTATTTGTCATGACCCTCGCTAGCAGACTATTTGGCACAAAGAAACAATGTATTAACCTATGTTGTGGTAATACCTAGTTTGAAAAATTGAACCAACTATAATATTTTTAGTTGATTTAGAAGGGCATATTATCGCTAACATATTTCCAAGTGTGCAGGATCAAGTACACTCATAGGTGGAGAAGGTAGAAGCATCCACCAGAAACAAGGGTACTTAAGATCAAGGGAAATGATGATTAAGGTACTCGAAGGTAACATGGATAGATACCTTTATATAGGCATGCATCATCAGAAGGGATAATCATCAATGAATGATCACCTTGAGCCTTAGATGATATCTTGGTAGATATCGTAAAACCTTTGTCTAAGATAGGTGATTGGGTTGGTGGAAATATTCCATATTTGTTTTTTTGTAAATTTGATTGCTCTCTACTGCATCATGGCTTGGATAGCATAATGTTTGAATTTCAATAGGAGAACAACTACAAAATGTATGTGGGTGCATAAAGCAAACTGTTATTTTGAAGTGATAATAGAGCATCATCTTTAATAAGAGAAGTGAATTAAATTTAAATGATAAATGAAGATTCATTTAAATTAATTAATGAGGTTATTGATTAAATTATTATATGAATTCATTTAAATCCATTAATAAAATTTATTTTAATTGATAAATAAAATTTCATTTGAAATAATTAAAGAATTTTATTTTAATGATAATGTAAATTCATTAATAGACCTTAATTAAATGAAATGAATGAAAAATCTATTTAATAATAAATAGAAATATTTTATTTTAAAAAAAAATTGTTTTTTTTAAATAAAAGAAATATATTTAAATGGTAATAAAATATCATGTAAGAGATATTTTATTAGAGGGTACCATTTTTCATTTAAATAATGTAAATATCCCTTTTCCCCTATATAGTGCAACCTACGTAAATAACCTAGGGTGCTAGTAATTTCCAAAGATAGAAATAAGGCATTAAAAGAATGCTTGCCACCAGGGAAAGGAAATAGGAGAGACAACATTGAAGGGAAGGAGGCTCGAGGTTGGCCAAGGATTCAAGTAATGAGGATGAATGACGAGCCACCTAGAAGAAGGAGAACATAAGGTGAAAGAGAAAGGAAGGGGAAAAATAGAGAGATGTAGAGCATGTGATCTGGGAGAGAAGGAAGTGTGCAACAAGCAAATAAATAGAAGTGACCAAGACACCACTAGATTCTACTTTGCAGGAGAATTAAGGTTAGAGGTTTTATGCTTTATCCATATATACATGCTTGGTATGATGAATGAATGAGATCGAAACCTGGTTAAGACCCCCCTATAACATGATAATATATTTTGAAGGATTTAGAAACCTTCTTGTTTTTAATTGAAATTGAAGTGGAAATCTAGCTTGGGCTTGGAATTTTTATAATAGTCATTTGTGATTTTAAAAGCACAAAATTTTAGCCTTACAATTGTCAAGCTTTTGGAATGTGTCGTATATCTTCTTTATGTTTAAAAAAATTGTAAGCAATACCTATCTGCCACATTCTCTCATTCTGTGAGATAATGCATTGTGTTAATGAAAGCACTGTGTTAATGGAGGTATTGTGTCTAAGTGATTGATGTGTCTAAGCGAGCATTGTATCTAAAAGAGCACTATGTCAATGGAAGAACTGTGTTAATGGAGGCACTGTGTCTAAGTGAGCATTGTCTCTAAGCGAGTATTATGTCTAAGTGAGTTTTGTGTTAATGGAAATGTATCGTTCCAAATTTTTTGCACCCTTACCTTCAAGCTAAAGGATCCACACCCGAAAGGGGGATGCGGGAAGGATGGGACAATACCTTAGACTGAGAGGCCCTTTGAAGGTCCCGCCTCTTGGGGGAGGTGTATAAAGGTGAATTTTCGACGGATGGTGGGTTCACCAGGAAACTTTTGAATGGCAGTTTCCATGCCTAGGTTGGGAATGTGTTTGATGTGTTCAATTTTATCTTTGATCATTCAAATCCTAGGTTTGGCCAAATGAATCTAAACTGTTCTATATGAAATGCAGATTTAAATGCATACAAAAAATAGATTTGAACAAAAAACACAAAGAATAAGCTAGATTAAAAAGCCATATCTGATCCGGATTTCTGATGGAGGTTCTAATTTTTGAAGCAGTCAGGATCACCTCTGATATGATAGGATCATTTGCGATCAGACAAGATTGTCTGAGATCTGACAAATTCATCAGACGAATCCGTCAGAGACCTATAATCAAAAAAATAGATACAAAATATAGAAGATGCAACTATTCCAACAGAGGGTAATGATGTAGAATGACAACAATAATATTAAACTGATAATTATAAACAAAACATGAGTGCATTACAATGATTTAATGACAAATTATGATTTTATCATGCATTAAAACTATATGGGTGAACTCCAGGATGCAAAATAGTAATAAGTCTGACTAATGAAAAATAAAACAGTAGATAGTGGAGAAAGAATGCAAACTCAGGGCACTAATTGCCCCCAATGTTGACTACAGTCGAAATCGTCTCGAATTGGTGCGAGATCGTCCGAGATTGAACAGGATCATCTGCGACGATCTGAGCTTGCTCCGACTGAAAAAAATGAAGTTCCTACAAACAAAATTAGAAAAATACGAAGGCAAATAGTGATTTAAGATGGTCTAATGCAAATAGAACTCGTGTTACAGGAAAATTCAGCCAGGGGAATGTCAAGGGGAGGGCCTAAGATTAAATAGGCATAGGAAGGAGGTTGGGAGGTTGGAGATCATCCCAATTTGGGAGATCTCCAACGGGGGAAGTCTCTAACCGCATAGACACGCTTTTTCCCAGGTTAGAGATGCCGTTGAAACATAAGCTAATTATGAAAAATCAGTTTTGGGATGAAATCGTCTGGACGTCCTGCTCCAGGCGAATTCGTCCGATCTGAGGCGATATCGTCTGATCGACGACGATATCGTCCAACGGTCACAAAAAATCCTAAAAATGGTGTGGAAAATGAGGAAAGCGGTTAAAAGGCGATTCGGGGTTGAAATTTTGAATTTGAATTATTACTAAGATAATTTTAATTATTTCTAAGGTTTACTGCACCAATTTTAGGGTGCTACATTTTGGCCCCTCTTTAGCGAATTTTCCGAAGAAAATGCGTTAAATATGAGTTCCTCTGGATCTACGAGAAAGCAAAAATTATTCCCATTTTTAGGCGACGATTCTAGGTCGAATCGTATGACAACTTACTATGGTGCCCCCTCCATGTTTTTACCCAAATCGAACGTTTGAGGTAAAAATGCGAAAAAGCAAAAAATTTAAAAATGTTTTAATTGTTTTTGAATAAAATTAAGAAAAATAGGGTAAAACCCTAAGTCATTGTTACTGTTCATTTTCCTGGTTTCTAGAGCTCTGCAGACAAGATGGTTGAGACAACGCACAGATTGATAGAGGTCCGACGCGGGCTATGGGTAAGGGTCCAAACTTAATTTAGAATGCTTTAATTTTGAATTTCAAGCTTTTTAGATTAATTTTGAATGATTGTTGAGCATCACGGCCGTTTTTGTGCCATCGACGTCGTCGGGATGAAATCGTCTTAATTTCGCTGAAATCGTCTCGATATTGCCGATTTCATCCAAGGGCAAAATCAGCGATATGAGGACGATTTCGTCCAATAAGGGACGATTCCATCTTGCAAAATCGGAGACAAAATTGCTCAAATTTTGGAAGATATCATCCAATAGTGGATGATATCATCATTTGTATGAAAGTGAACTTATTTTGCTTGCATTTTTAATCACTGTTTTATTAATGATTTTTATTGTTTTGTTGTTTATGTTGCAGAGAGGATTACGAAAGAGCCAGGAATGGAAATATGGGGGTTTGAAGGATGACTTGGCTGATCTATCTTAGGCATAGTGAGATCAGTTGGCTGAAGTCAACTTGCAGCATGTGGCAGATATGCCACAAGTTTCTACAGATATGGGGTTATTGATAGCCCTAGCAGAGAGGTGGTATCCGGGTTCTTATTTCTGGTTATCGATAGGGGAGATGAATCCCACATTGGAGGATGTATGGAGGATTTTGAGGATCCCCATACAAGTACGACTAATAAATCCTACGGCCAATCAGGGCCACATGATGATGCGACTGTGCGAAGATCCGAGATTCGCCCTAGAGAAGGACAGAGTGAACATCGAGTCGCTATGCCAGATGCCTGGGGCATCTAGACTGACACAGGTTTTGACTGGGGTGGTAGGTGGTCTGCTACTATGCTATCAGAGTGGATGCAGACTACCATGGCTATTGATATATGTGGTCTACGACATGAGAGACCACGGGTACAGGTTTGCTTGGGGGAGCTTTGTACTATGCCAATTGTATAGGATCCTGCATGGGGTCGTATACAAGGGCGGCCGATGTTAGTCATGACATCACTACTGTAGGTTTGGTGCTAGGAGCACATTGTGGTGCGAAGGCCGGTAGGGCTCCCACTAATAGGGATTGATGGGGAGAGGCCCCGAGTTTTCTACTGGTGGCTTCGAAGAGGATCACAGTGGCGGATAGATCTGCCAATGTCCCGGAGACTACTTGATGACCTTGTCTCCGACCAGATCACCTGGAGGCCTTGGAGAGATCATCCAAGGTGGGTCAAGGATGGATAGGAGCTAGCTCACATCAGGAAAACCTGCTGGCTGAGGATGGAGAGGGGAGAGGTGGAGCTCCATCGCTACGACCGAGTTTTGAGGTAGTTCGGTGTACAACAGGGGATCCCATCTCTCAAGGACTACGAGTTTTCCCAGACTATCTGGGATAACACTACAGTCAATAGGGCTCTAGATATGCAACGATTCTAGAGTCAAGATGCGGATGATGCCCCCATACAGCTAGTGGATGGTGACAACACTGGGGTTGCCGATGGCTATGATGCCTGGTACATAGGCATCCGCCCTCCTTGGATGACGAGGGCTCAGGGTCTGATCTAGGCAGTTGTGCATCAAATGGGGAGGCAACGCCAGGGGGCCATTAAGGTGGCATAGGGTTGCGGTGGGAGAGAGCAGAGGAGACCACAGGCTCAGTAGAGGCTACGACAGTAGGAGAGGAGGGAGGAGAGACCCCCTTCTCCATGGAGAGAGAGGCCACAATTGCCTGATAAGGGCAAGGGTGTCGAGGCAAGAGAGAGTAGCAAGATGGATACTCTTCGGGAGGAGACTGTTCATCTCCAGGAGGAGACTATTCATCTCCAGGCTCAGGTGTAGGCCTTGCAGGATGAGGCTGCACGACACCAAGAGGAGGCCACACAGCTCAGAGATGAGGTCACACACCTCAGAGCATGGAGTGGATGAGCGAGAAAGGATGACCTAGTGCGGTCTATGATGCAGACCACATTTTACTAGGGTGTATACTTTCAGCTAGTTCCAGAGGGCCAAAGGGTACAGCTGCCAGCCAACATTACAGAACCAGTTAGGTTGGGATCAGCGAGGACATCCTCTCGATCGATGACGAGGACCCGAGATAAATCCCAGATCTCTATAGGACCACCTCCTCTAGGGCAGGGTGGGGGAGGAGATGAGGCTGAGAGCTCGAGGGCTTCTCGAGGCTAGCTATGACAGACTGCACTACATAGATTGATACATAGTGTTTATTATTTTTGATAGAGGATTGAGTATGCTGAGGTACAGATTGTGGCATACCGATCTAGTTTTGAGATGATGTATATATTGTTGATATATATATATAGATGAGATATTTTTGATCATATGACTTGTCTTATGTGTTTGTATGATTCTTTAATTTTTTTGTGTGATTGATTTGATGATTCATGTAATTATGTCATTTGAAAATATTATGGTTTGAATATCATGCTTTTAAAATTTAAATGAAATAATCTGATGTAAACAAATTGGTTGTTTGTGGGATAATTTGATAAAAATAAAAGGGACTTCTAACAATAATTTCAAAGGACATTGTCGCTATTATATACCATTTCATGGAGTCGCCGCTCACTCGATCGTCAAGCTAATCCCAGTATAGAAATATTGTTAAAAGTAAAAGAGTGCTTAAGAGACTGTCTTAAGACTTTGTTGTGATGATGGAGATAATGATGGTTTGATGATTTGTTTTCAGATTTTCATAAAAATAGTATGCATGAAATATTTTAAAATAATTTTTGCTAGGCATAAATTCCTAAGTGTGATAAAATTTTGAATAATTCCTTAGAATTTATACCATGGTTGCAATATTGAAATTGAACATAATGACATGAAATAGTAACAATGTGCGTTCTTTTGTTTGTAAAGCATAATTGTGTAACATAATGATTTAAGTCATATGTTTTTTATGTTTTTAAATAGATGGGAAAATAAAATTAAAACAATGGTTTGCGCTAGGCATAGAATTATAGATAAAAACTTATACCATCATCGCGAAATCCGAAGAAGAAATTGATATTGTAGTTTTATTGCATGATTGATTTTTAATTTTTGAAAAGAAACAGAAAATATGAAGATGAGGACTTGTGCTAGGCATAAAATTCCAATTTTGGTTTTGGAATTATACCATCGTCACGAAAGTCAAAATTTATATATAAATGTAACTTTATTGCATGTTTTTTTTTTTTAAATGATTTTTATTTTTTTGGTAATGCATGTAGTTGTCTTTATACTAAACAACTGTTCTTAGAGAAGAAAATAAAATTATTTCAATCAATTTGCAAAAATATTTCAAAGTAGCTTAAAGACAAAAGTTAGATTTAGAAGGAATCCCATGTGCGTATGTGAGTTCATTTCCAATATTGATTTATCATAATGATACACAAATATCTCAAATACAAATGTGTGTGTGATTGTATTGTTCATTTACTAGTTTTGAGCAAGATAATATGATACAAGTGATTTGAATTAACCAAATAAGTGTTAATTAACCATTATTTAGATGCATATAACCGTACCAGACTGCTATGTAAGTCAGGTTATCAAGAGCTAGCTAATCCAGAAGCAGAAATAGGTCTATACAAAAGAAGTTCGCTAATGTGATAGACATATCACCACGCTAGGAGTTACCCAAGGCCAAGTGGGTTGGGCACAAACCACATGTTATGGGGCTTACCTCACAGTTTTCGAATAATTGAGAATTCCAGGGATTCAAGCTCATCAACCCTTCTTTTATTTTCAATGGGTAGGGAAAGGGATTTTATTGCTTTTGCTTTTTCTTTCTTTTGCTTTCTTCTTTATTTTTTATTTTTTTGTACTTTTGTATTTCTGCTTGATATTTTGAGATAATGCTGAAATTTCTTGAACTTTTCTTTTCTTCCTATGCTAGGGATACTTGCTCGGATTAGCTGTAGAGCAAGGGATTTTTATTCTGGGTAGGGGTGAGCTTGTCCTTTTGTCAATTCTCAAATATTTTAGACCATGTGCATGATAGGATAGCAAGGTAAACTTTTCGCTCAGGAAACCACTTCTACTATGTAGCATAGCATGGACATTACAAATATAATCATTTTATTGTGAAAGGATATGCTTGGTTTAAGTAAATAACAACATCAATTCTCTATGCTCAAACTTTATTTAATTGAATTTTGTGGACTTTGATATAAGAGAGATTAGTAATCATGCTAGATAAATCAAGATATTTATTCATGTGAATGTGAAAGTGCGGGATTCCAAATAAATGCTAATTTATCAAAAATAACTGAAAATATAACTGCAATATGTCACAATTTGAGAAGTACAAAAAATAAAAGCTATTTTTGAAGATTTTGATGATTTTGAATGTTTTTGGTGTTTTTATATTTTTAATTTTATAAATTGAAAGAAATACAAGATAGTGGTTTTTTTGAAATATTTTAAACAAATATATACAATGATGAAATGACCAATTTTTTACGCATAGTAATGTTTAAGATGCAAAATGTTCATGGGTTATTTAAGTTCTTTACCATATAAGGTAGATAATTTGTATGCTCCCGATTCAAATTTAGCAGTGATAATATATGGTCCAAGCCAGTTGGGCTCAAATTTATCTTTAAGGTCTTTATTTGCATTAGTATTTTTTTGATTTTCTTTTAAAACAAGGTCGTCGACCTCAAAGGATCGATGACGAACTTTCTTAGCATATGATATTTTAAGCTTGTTTTGGTAGGCACGAAGATGCTCCAAAGCATTGATGCACTTTTCATCTAGGAGCTCCAGCTGACTGAGTCTACCAGCTCGATATTCATCTCCTACTTCGGTATCTTGAAGTAGTAGAGCCAAAGAAGGAACTTCTAATTCAAAGGGAAAAACGACTTCAGCGCCATAAACCAAAACAAAAGGTGAAGTACCTGTGGGAGTACGAACGCTAGTGCGATATGCCCACAAATCTAGATATAATTGAATGTGCCAGTCATGGCCAGATTTATTGACCAATTTTTTGAGAATTTTGATTAAGGTTTTGTTAGAAGCTTCTGCTTGGCCATTACCCTGAGGATAATAGGGAGTGGACCAGTGATGTTGAATCTTATATTTTTGACATAATTTTTTAACATATTTATTTTTGAAACAAGTTCCATTGTCTGAGATGAGATTTACAGGAATTTTGAACCTACAAATGATTTTATTAAAAATAAATTTAGAGACTTGTGTTCCAGTGTAGGAAGCTAAAGGCATAGCTTCAACCCACTTCGTAAAATACTTAGTGGTGGTTATGATGAATTTGTGTCCATCAGATGACACAGGATTAATTTTGCCAATAATTTCTAAGCCCCATTTTGAAAAGGGCCAAGGAGATGAAATAGCCTGCAATTCTTGTGCAGGGGCATGGACAAGGTCAGCATGTTTTTGGAACTTGTCACAATGGCACACATAATCATGTGCATCATTCTCCATGGTAGGCCAAAAGTATCCTATCCTAAGGAGATTTTTAGCAATGACACTACCACTGAAGTGTCCTCCACAAGATCCATCATGGGCTTCACTCAAAGCTGATCTAGATTCTTCTAAATTCAAACATCTCAATAGGATACCTTCAAAAGATCTCCTATATAAAGTATTTCCAATTATTACAAATCGACTTGCTAGTCTACATAATAATCGACGCTGGTTTCTATTAGAACTGGCAGGGAAAGTCCCATTGTGAAGAAAATAAAATATATCCGTATACCAAGGTTTAGGAGTAGTTTCATTGATTAGGAACACATCCAAAGGTTCTAAGCATGATTTATTTGAAGTGGGTTCTTGGAGTCAACGAATAATGATGGTGGCATATTCGTCATCTAACTCCAAGGGCAGAAGAGATGCAACTACGACCATAGCATCAACCGCACGGTTGCTAGTTCGAGGAATAGCTTCCAAGGTAACTTGATCAAATAGAGATATTAATTGTAAAACATATGCTTTATATGGGCACAATTTATCATCTTTGGTCTGATAAACTTCATTAATTTGGTTTATAACAAGTTGAGAATCACCAAAAACTAGCAGATGTTTAATTTTTAGCGCCAAGGAAGCTCGTAATCCAAGTATTAAAGCTTCATATTTAGCAGTATTATTGGTGCAAGAAAATGTTAATTTAAATGACAAAGGTATAATGTGTTTTTGTGGAAATATTAAAATAATACTTGCACCAGCCCCACTCATGTATCGGGCTCCATCAAAGTATAAGGACCATTGTTCAACATGGTCTGCCTCTAATTGAAGGCATTCATCAGGAAACTCCATGATGAGGGGATGGGTAGACTCTAAGGGTGCAGCAGCTAATTGATCTACTATGATTTGAACCTTAACATACTTCTATCCTATAAACGTGATTTCAAACTCGCTTAAAGCAAGAACCCACTTTGTAGTGCAACCCGATAAATAAGGTCGACTCATGAGATACCGCAAGGGATCATATTTAGCAATGACATATGTTTTTTGACTGAGCATATAATGGCATAATTTCTACGTAGAAAATACGACTGCTAGACATAGTTTTTCTAATGCTGTGTAGCGGGTTTCATAACTAATTAAAGTTTGGATAATATAATAATTAGCATGTTCTCTTTTCTCATCATCAAGTTGAGCTAACATAGCTCCTAAAGCAAAATCTAAAGCTGAAATATACAGGATAAATGGGCGATTAGGTCTAGGCGGTGAAAGCACAGGTGGGTTAAGGAGGTAATGTTTGAGAAGTTCAAAATATTCCTTACATTCGTCATCCCAATTAAAAGGGACATCCTTCTTAAGAAGCTTAAGAAAGGGACCGGTTTTGTTTGCCAAATTATCGATGAAGCGACGGATAGCTTGAAGCTTACCTTGTAAACTCCATAACTCAGATATATTGGTAGATGCGGGCATATCAATGATAGTCGCAATCTTGAGAGGGTTGATTTCGATGCCACGTAAATAAACTATAACCCCTAATAGTTTATCGGACTTAACTTTGAATATGCATTTAGCAAGATTTAGTCAGATAAGATATTCCCTTAATCGATCAAACATTGTCCTTAAGTCATTTAAATGATCATCTTCTTTGATGGAATGAGCTATGATATCATCTACATAATCATGTAGGATATCATGCATCACGTCGTGAAAAATATAAGTCATAGCTCATTGATAGGTTGCACTTGCATTCTTTAAGCCAAATGGCATCACTTTCCAACAAAAGGTTCCCCAAGGGGTAATAAAGGTTATTTTAGCTTGATATTCAAGAGCTATCCTGATATGATTATAACCAAAAAATCCATCCATTAGGGACATCATTCCACTCCCAACAGTAAAATAAATTATTTGATCCATGTTTGGAAGAGGAAAATCATCTTTAGGGCATGCAACGTTAATATCTCTAAAGTCTGTGCAAACCCTAACTTTGGTAGCTTCTTTCTTGGTGACTGGAACTACATTCGATATCCATTCAGAATAATCAATAGCTTGTATAAAAACAACATTCATGAGTTTTTCTAACTCCCCTTTGACTAGCAAGGCCACTTTGGGATGCATTTTTCTAAGTTTTTGTTTAACAGGTTTAGCATCCGGATGGACTACTAGGTGATGCATGACTACAAAAGGGTCTAAACCTGGCATATCTTCATATGTCCAAGCGAAGACATCTTCATATTATTTAAGGAATGCAATGTATTGCTCTTGTTTTTCTTGACTTAATTCTGATCCAATATTTATTATGTGGGGATTATCCTCAGTTCCAATGTTAACTTTAATGACGTTTTCTACTTCCATGTGTAGATATCTTTCAAAATTAGGTGGGGTGGGTGAAATGCCCAATTATTGTAATTATTTTAAGGTTAACTTGGATAATTCATCTTGAGGAGTCATGGCCTCAAGCTGGGCTACAGTAGGTATAGAACCATCAAAATAAAAACCATTGTGTAACATCTCTTCAATGGAGACATCATGGAAGATATCTCCTTCCAACTCATCATCGGATTCAACAATAATTTTAGGATAAGCTATGGATAGCATATTGCATGTAAATGGCTAATTTTTTAGAGGCAAATCATCATGCCCATCCAAATAATCTTGATAACATATGAGTTGATCATCATATTCAAAAGGGAAGGGTTGACCCTTACTAGGAAATAGGCCCACACCACATCGGGCGGGCCATGGTTCTACCTCAAAGGGTTATTTCATACCATCTTGGAAAGGTACCAAGCCTTTCCCTTTATATCCCATTTTAAGCATTATAGGTTTAGCTTTAATATACTCATTAGTAAAATAACATCGAGCATATCCCTCATGATGAGGTTTGATGTTCCTGGGTATTCTTCCCCAGTCATATCCTTTATAAATGAAGGCACAACTCCCGAATTGGTAAGTACTTCCCATAGGTTGTGGGAGGCCCAAAGTACGAGGAGATGGCGACAAATTACTTAATATAATGGAATTTTGCATAGAAGCATTTGTTTTTTTTTTATATAAGAATTTTAGATAAATCAGGTAAGAGTTCATCAGAAAGAGCATAAGATGTAGAATGATCATTCCCTATATCTTTAGATGTGGAAGGTATGATAGATGTAGATAATGTGGAGGTGTTAATAGATGGGTCTATAGGTTTTGAAATTATAGGGATGGAACATGAAGGATTGGTTGTAGATTGAGGTTCTAGTGTGGTTTTTTTAGAAGATTGTTGATCTATATATGAAGGTGAAATTAATGGAGGAGAAAAATATGAAGCTATGGGTGTGTGTTTCACAAGTTTAGATGAAAAATAAGAATTAGGATGTGTGGATGACAGAGCAGGGCAAAATTGAACTCCAAAAGGTTCTACCAAAGCACACATATCAAAGGGTCTAGGATCACCATGGATAGTGACCAACTGATTTTTAAATTCGAATTTAACACATTGGTGTAAATTTGATGGGATAGCCCGCATTGCATTGATCCAAGGATGACCCAAGAGTATATTGTATGATGCGGGGCAATGTACAATAAACACGGTCGTATCTAGGGTTCTAGGACCAACTTGCAATGGGATGGTGATAACTCCACATGTTTCTTGTGTTTCGTCATTGAAAGCTCTTATGATCATGTCAGTTTTCTTCATTTCATCACTTCTAAACCCAAATCTTTGGTAGAAGTCAAAAGTGCAAATATTTAGAGATGAACCATTATCAATCAAGACCCTTTTGAGAGCACTTATATTCTATGGAGATCAAGACTTATGGGCCCCAAAATCCCACTTTATGCCAACTTCGTAGTCATCCTATGCATCCGTCAGTGCTAGAACCCCCATACCCTGAACACTTTAAATAGCCGCAGTTGGCACTCTTTAGAGGGGAGGAGGATGCCCAAGAGCATGTAACTATATTCCTAAGCCAGTGCTTTGGCATTCAGGACAATGATGCTTTGTTATTAAGAACATTTATAACCACATTCGTAGGCCCTACCTCGGATTGGTTCACTCAATTATCGAAACATAGCATCAGTAACTTGGATCAGCTAGTGGATGCATTCCTCAAATGCTTTGCCTTCAACACCAAGAAAAAAGTGTCATTAAGTGACCTATCTAGCCTCAGATAGTATGAGGAAGAAACCATGGTGGCATACAGGAACCGATGGAGGACATTGCTTTCAAAGCTGCCTTACCTCCCTCCCATGTTAGACCTGACCCAAATGTTCTCAAAAAGTTGTTTGAGATCGATCTCTGTGTTATTGTAGCTATAGTAATATGCCAGTTTAGAGGAAGCTCTAGTGCAATCCAAAATCATTGAGGAGATCAATATACAGGATGGCAAGATCACCAAACCTAAGAAGAAAGAATGGACCAAGAACACCAAAATAGGGACCATGTAATAGAAACCTGCTGTAGTCAATTAGGTTGCTATAAACATACCTAAGCTTGCACAAGCAACACAGATTCAAAAGGCTAACTATCAGGTGGTGCCTCCTAATAATTATGATAGAGAAAACTAGATGCAGGAACAAAATCAGCAACATCGCCCTCGACGATAATTTACTCCTTACACAGAGTCTAGGGACTCCCTGTTTGACCGCTTGTCAGTGGTGAACTTGATAAACTTTCCAGAGATTCAAACCATAGACCCTAATGCACCAAAGCCTAAGGGGTACCAAGAGGACTTGTACTATAGGTTCCACAAGCAGAAGGGATGTGATCTTAATGCATGTTGGAAGTTCAAAGGCTTGGTGCAAGACCTAATCGATAACAAGAAATTGGCGATGGATAACCCTGTAGCGCAAAACAACCAACATATGGGAATATTTAGAGACCCCCTGCCTACCCATGATGCATAGGAAAAACCCCTTCAATTCAATGAGGTGCAATAGAACTGCCCCATGCAGGGGTATGTCGAGATGATAAGCATAGTGACTAGGAACAAGAGGTATATAGGAGTTGCCCCTGCGGTGGCCACTAGAGAAGTTCCATCAACGTCACAACCTCAACATCACCCTACGCAACCTCCCCCGCCTAGACCAGTGGCCATGATTCAGATTAGACTTACCCAAATTCTAAGGACCACGTCAGCTAGTCTCTCCATATATGAGCTCATTCAACAATCAATGCCCCATCGAGAGGCTCTAGTGGAGATTTTAAAAGCCATCGAGCTGCAGCCCCATAAAGCAAACTCTTTCAACTACTTCATGGGACATGTAAAACAATGTACAAAACCAATCATCACCTTTAGAGAAGATGAATTGAAATTAATGACTGGTGATGTGGCAGATCGACCCTTGCATGTCATTGCACGGGTCAACAGGATTCCATATAAAAGGGTGTTGGTGGACACTGGATTGTCTAGTAATACCATCACAACAACACTGAAACATCTGAAGTTGCCAACATCTCACAATTTTGCCTCCACCTATACACTACGAGCATTCAATGATGCAATTTGCTCAACAGTTGGCACAATTGTCCTACCTATCCAAGTGGGATAAAAGACTATTCATACATTGTGCGACATATTGGAAGGTGAGATGGCTTATAATATCTTGCTGGGCCGGCCTTGGATTAGGGACATGAAGTGTGTCCCTTCAATAGCTCATCAGTGCCTAAAGTATACATTTGAAGGATAGGTGCATGTAGTCTTGGTAGACTTAGAGCCCTTCAAGTACTGCAATACGATGCAATTCATGCCGCAATAGGCCCTTCCATAAACACATTTGGATTTTTAGTTGAATCCATCTAATCAAGGTCCAATTTCATAGGCCTCGTCGATGTTGGATCCATCCAATCCCTAGCAGGGTCCATCTTCCTCATCTGGTCCTTCAAAAATGATGCCACCTATGGTGGCCACATCAAAGGACAAGGGAAAGAAACCCCTAGAAGAGGAACCACCCCTAGTCTCAACTAGATCTATCGAAGAAATGCCTAGCCGAATGGAAGTCAAGATGCCTAGTTTGCCCCACATGGAGTGGACTCTGGAAGGACTCCCATTCGCTCCCCCTCAACTGCCAATGATCACTATGTGAAACATTGTTGCAACACCCGTAGTTGAGTCCATGCAGGACATGGGGAGACCTCGACTCCCCATTGGTTCTATGGCTCCTCTAGGCTACCCACCCAATCAGACCAACTTTGTTTATGGGGGCCTGGATAATGGTGTAGAAACTTATATGCAAGAAGATGAAAATGAAGAGCCCTTTGATGAGGATGTCAACTATTTGTCTAACCCTGATTTTGCTTTGAGATATCTTGGCCAATGTAATTGGCACGGATATGGGTTGGGCAGGTATGAGCAAGGAGTGCATGTTCTTTGCCAACCAAGATACCAAATATCGTATGACAAGTTAGGAGTAGGGTTCAACCACCCCCTGCCCCTTGACATCTTGGTAGATAACATGCAAGGCCTAGGGATAGGCAACAAGGATGGGTTGGCATTAGATCCATATGCCAATTCTAACACAACATATACATTGGGAGATTATCTCCCATTGCTAACAACCAACCCTTTTTACCATAACAACCCTTTCCCTTCGATCAAAAATGGAGACAATTCAAGGACTCACCCACAAGAGGGATATGGAAAAGACCAAGAAGGGTCTTCAAAAGATGATTCGGAGTATGAGGTAGCACCTTGGGATCCTTTCGAGTCTGATAGCAATCATTCACAAGTATATCCCATGGATGATGATCAGGAGAGCTTCCTGATAATGTTCCCTCTGGATGCTCCAATTGAGCATATGCCACCTCCAAAGAATCAGGTCCCCCCGTAGAGAGCGAAACAACCCCGATGGGACCACATTAATTTTCTTGAGCAAGATGAGCCTCATATGTTACGAATAGCTATTGGATCCAACAAAGGCTTTTGGATCTCTGAAAGTGATTATGAAGATGAAACTGAGATGGATTATCTCAATCATATGCAACAACAGCAATATCCCTTGGACATAGATGACATGTTTGAATAGTTACACATAGGGCCAAGGCATAGGTGGCACCTAAACCCTATGTAGTTATAGCAATTACTGCACCTGCCACTCCAAGTATACAGAGAGCATCTTCCACCTGGAGACCCTATAAAACCATTAGTGCCTAGGGTGGACCCTATCTTCATATCCATGCATAGGGCTAATCCATTTGTGCCAGTACCCATAGAGACAAATCCAGAGCATAAATATCATCTAGGATGTTCGAGCAGTCATACCTACAGTAATGGAGACCACAATAATTTCATCAACATGATCTCCATTGATCTAACCACCCCCATCCATGATCCAGTCGACCTGACATGATTATTGAATCTAGACCTAGATGCTATAGACTGGGAGTGCATTGATGCACCACCATCCCCATCAGAGTACTGGCCTTGTGGTAGGATGTTCCATTTCACCCCAGGACAGAATCTACATGTCTTCCATACTGAAGAGGAACCTGATGTTCCGAACGATGATCTAAATTCAGCAAACAATATCCACTTGATCCCAACTCCACACCAGTTGGAGGACAAGTCCTACATGTCGGTCGAGGAGATGACTGACATAGACATCGGCTCAAATCCAATGAATTTGCACATCATCAAGTTGGGGCTAAGTCTATCCCCCGAAGAGCAAGTCGACTACATTGCCCTTCTTAGAGAGAAGAAGGAGGTTTTTGCATGGTCCTACAAAGACATGTCGGGGCTAGACCAAAATTGCTTGGTCAAACCCCAAAATGCCCCAAAGGGGTCCATGAACCCTTTGGTCAACCCCAAAAGCTCCAAGGATTTTCGTAATCTCTTGGTCAAACCAAAAGCTCCAAGGATTTTCGTAATCTCTTGGTCAAACCAAAAGCTCCAAGGATTTTCGTAATCTCTTGGTCAAACCAAAATCTCCAAGGATTTCCATAATCTCTTGGTCAAACCAAAAGCTCCAAGGATTTCCGTAATCTCTTGGTCAAACCAAAAGCTCCAAGGATTTTCGTAATCTCTTGGTCAAACCAAAAGCTCAAAGGATTTCCATAATATCTTGGTCAACCTAAAAAGCTCCAAGGATTTTCGTAATCTCTTGGTCAACCTAAAAAGCTCCAAGGATTCCCGTAATCACTTGATCAACCCCAAAATGATCCAAAGGTATCCATGAACCCTTTGGTCAAAGCCAAAATCTCCAAGGATTCCCGCAATCGCTTGGTCAACCCCAAAAATGCTCCAAAGGTATCCATAAACCCTTTTGTCAAACACTAAAATCTCCAAGGGTTTCCATAACCGCTTGGTCAAAAACAATATTCAAAACAAAAAAAAACAATAAAATCATCAAAAATAACAAAAAACAAAAACAAAAATTTCATTTCAATTCCATGCATACTTGTAAAAATCAAAATACAAAAATATAGGTTACATTAGGCATCACATCCATACATTGCATATTTGCTAGGTCATACAAGTCAAAAGCACCATAGACTGTCATTACTTGGCAATTCCATAATTTTCCACATCAAATCCATTTTATAAACACATACCTCTAGAATAACACCATCGCCATTTTTAGCATAAGTCAGTTGTCTCCTAATGTATATAGGGTTTTCGTCATTCAGTTGTCTTTAAATTGCTAGCCAAAAATTGTACAAATTTAAATAGATTTTACATGGGAAAGTTTTACTTGGATCATGCCTCGTTATGTAACATCCCTACACAAGTTAAAACACATAAAATAATTCCTAAGTTGTGTGAACGCAAGAAAAACCTACAAAGCAGTCTAGGGTACCATAGGTGAAAGATTAGTCTGTTCATCCCCCTGTGCGAATGGTTTAAGAGTGCTGAGAATTGACAAAAGGACGAGCTCTTCCCCATCAATTCCCCCAAATAAACAGTGGTTTTTAGCACTACCAAAAATCCCAATCACCATTTGTCCCTGAAGTTGTAAGCATTTGTACTACCCATCCCTGCCAAGGATGGGTAGTCATGCCCAAGGCCTCAAAGGATCGATGCCATTCAAAAGCAAAATCCCTAAAATCCATCATCATGACCATCTCCAATCACCTTTGGTCTCCAAAGTCATAAGGATATGTACTAAATGTCCCTAAATAGGATGGGTAGTCATCCCCAAGGCCTCAAAGATCAATGCCCTTACTTCATAATCTCCATAATTCCCTTTGGTTCCCACAGTCATAATGATTTGTACTACACATCCCTGAACAGGATGGGTAGTCATCCCCAAGGCCAACAGGATCAATGTCATTCACAAGCTCAACCTTACAAAGTTAAAAATCCAAAATCAAATAACAATGGTTATCACCACTATTCAAAAATTCTTGCTCAAAAAGAAAAACAAAAGCAGTAAAATAAATAATGATTTTCATCACTATGTATACGAGCAAGTATCCTAAACCATTGAGCAAACACACAACCTGAACTTGAATTCCTAGAATTATCAGCATTTGAAAACCATCTAGGTGATCCTCATTATGGGTTTGGTGGAAAGACTACATGGCAATGGCATTATCCTAACTGCATGACAATATATCTGACACATTAGCTTTGCATGTGTGCAGACCAATGTTTGCATGTGGATGAGCTAGCTTATGGTACCTTAGATTATCCCATGGATTAATCTTACTAAATACAACAACAGAGTTAGTGGATCTAATTAGGTCATCCTCAGTACAGGTTTGGTTGATAGCCTATCTCACACTGGTGGTATCCTGACAAATACCACATCAACGAACTCAATTGCACACACAGGGATGTGAAATAACTTGGTTAACCTCAAGTCGGATTTATACCTTGTTCAAAATTCTTGCGAGATAAATGTACAATTTTGGATAGTTAGTTAAAATATCTGAATCTCAAAAAATCTTACCTACATTTTAAAAACAACTGGCACATTTCATTACGTACATCACCATCAAAAAATATGCGAAATACAAAAACAAAGTTATCACATGCAAATTCGTTCCACAAAGTCACCACATCCATAAAGAAGGCTAGTAAATCTTGTACAGTCTATGGTGCCATTCACAAGTTAAAACCAACTCATTTCATTCAGTCCATATGCATACATCATATCATTAGAAACATCGCATTCATTTTAACACATGCATACATCATCATAAATAAAAATGCACAAAAAAATAGCAATAACATTTCCGAAAGAAGGTACCTTTGCGCCTATCCTTCTGGGCATACAAAATAGATGTCGGGGTCACAAATCCTCACTATCCTATCCCCTAAGAAGGCTACCATATACGTACTACTCCACGGGAAGATGAATTTTTGAGAATTTCATCCCCAAAATGCATCACAAAATGGGTCAACACCCAACCAAAAATAACAATAACATTGACCGAACGAAGGTGCCTTTGCGCCTATATTTTTGGGCATACAAAACAGATGTCGGGATCACAAATCCTCACTATCCTATTCCCTAATAAGGCTACCATAGCCAAAGTGCTCCATGGGAAGACGGGTTTTCGAGAATTTCATCCCCAAAAGGTGTCACCAAAAGGGTCAAAACCCAACCAAAAATAGCAATAACATTACCGAATGAATTTCATCCTAATCGTCCCTAGATGAGATGAATTCCATCTCTGCACTCATCACAGACTAAAATGAACAGCAGTCCAGGGTTTGAAAATTTGGTACCTGTAAGCAAAAACAAGCAACTTTGATCAAAAATTTAACCTTAAAAATCAAGGAACAAAGGTCCCACCGTGATCGCCACTGAAAGCACGAGGATACGGAAACAAAAAGAAAAATGCCAAGTATGATGCATCTAAAACCAAACTTAATGCCAAAATCCTATGTATTGAAAAATGCATAAAAGGAAAGAACATGAGCGAACCTACACAAGATAAAAGCAATATGGAATAGGGTCCTTTTTATTGATATGATTTCAAAGTCATGTTACAATACGTCTGCTTCCTTTTTAAGGGATAGGAGCATTAAATATGTTTTTGATCACATCCATGGATAGCAATCTTTCTTCCGCGTGCCCACATGTAAGATGGACGGACCAAAATGTTGCCCCCGCTTGTGTATATGAATGTTTGTTCCTCAATGCTCGTCTGATGTCAGAAACCTACGTTCAAAGAAATAGAAAAGATCAGTAGCACCTGCAGACAGAATAAAACATGTATTTCCCAAGGCCTACTGTTAGTGTATGCATGAAAATATTAACACGATAACCAAATAATCTCAGATCAACCTAAAAATTTAAAAGAAGCATAAATATGTTACCATGAGGCCATTGGAAAAGGAACAGTCTAGAAATTCCTCACAGATTTGTATTTGCCCTGGGGTGGGATGAATAGACCTACAATAATTTGTCAGAAAGCACCATCTTCAATGTCCTGTCTAGGAAGCTCCAAATGACCTGCAAAGTTGGCTACCATAGCCGGAACACTCCTAGGGAGGACGAATTCTTGATAATTTCAGCTCCAAAATGCGTCACAAAAAGGGTTAAAACCCACCAAAAATAGTTCAGAATGATTGGATACTGCTTAAGCATTCAACAATAAACAACTGTGGCACCCTTACTTAATTCATCTTGGGTCAAGCGACTTGTCGCTTTTCTCATGTTGATCATTCCCTCCTTGATTCGTTGCTTGAGGGGGTAGTCACACTTAGTCACCAGTCAACAAAAATATACCTAATCAAGGAAATCACATGCATTCAAAAGATCATTGATAAAGATAATCATGCTCCCACTTGGGGCAGCAAACAAGCAACAATCACAAGCTGATCAAACACTTGGCATTCATGAATCATGAACTCAAGGTTCCCACAGATAAAAGGTTACGCCCTTTACCTATTCATGACTGATCAATGTCCAAGCTCAAGTAACACCTCACCAAAAAAATTTTAACACTTGAATTAAGTTACTTAGCTCATCAGAAGCAAGGATTTAAGAATGCGTGCCCTTTCAATACTTGGGGCATCAAGATTTGGTTAGGTTACTAAGGAAATCTAATCATTAGTGCTTTAGTTATCTATTTTTGCTTGACGTTGCATCTTGCATAGTGCTTCCCAAAAAGGGGCATCTGTAGACACCAAAATAGTAGCAATCTGATTATGTGAAGACAAGAACTGATCGCATTGACACACACAGCCCCTAGGGCAGCCCCCAGAGGTTAAAAAGTGGTCCTAACCACTTCCAAAAGTAGTTTTGGAGGTCAAAGGTCAATTTGGCACCTTTTTGGCACCTTGCTCTCTACTCATCCCACCTAAGGATGAATACAAATTAGCATTCGTCCCACCCAGGGATGAATATCAGCATTCACCCCATGGTGAGGTGAATAGCAAGTTTGACTGGCAAAAAGTCAAACCTCGACAAGTCCACCAGTTAACTGAAGCGTTAGGCCATGCAATTGTGAGGAATAGCTTTAAATCAAGAAGAGAGACTTCAGTCATGCATGTCTTTGATTTTGGATACTTCATGCAAGGAAACTCTAAATCAAGGAATTATCTCTTCTCTCAAAATAGGACAATCAACTGAAGTGGTGCCCTCGCATGCGCAATTAAAACAAGGAAACCCCAGGTCTATAATTTGGTGAGTCTTCCCACCCAAAAAAATATACATAGAGGAGCTTTTTGAGCAACGAAGTGCTGCCAAAATATATCCTCACCCTTTTTTTGTTCTTTCACATCCTTGATCTCTCTTTTGGAGGCAGGTTATTGGGTGATCATTGGAGGCGCATTCTAAGACCCAAACCCAAAAATTTGGCCACAATATTCCACAAAATTTGTTGACAACACCCCATAAGAATTTTTGGACCTATCCCAAGTGGATTGGTTCCGAAATATAGTCCCAAATAGCGGGCATCCTGCCCTCGGGCACCCCCCAAACTATAGTAGCCCAAATCACCCCACCCTAAAGTGAATAGAAATTTGTGATATATTTCTCTAATTTTTCTTTTGCATCTTATTCTATGTTATTTAAATAGGTTGTAGTTTAAATTTCACTTCATTCTGAGTATTTTTGACCAGGTTTTTATGATTTTACACCTTTACTAACTTGCAGATAGCACCAAAAAAATCTGGGTGATAGAGGCTAAATTGGAGAAATATGACTTTGTGAGTCTTCCCAAAACACCCCCAATTAGCTAACCCTAAATTTTCAATTCATTTGGAGCTTCCTAGATAGGACATTAAAGAGGGTGCTTTCTGACAAGTTATTGCAGGTCTATTCATCCCACCCCGAAGTGAATACAAATATGTGAGGAATTTCTAGACTGATCCTTTTGCAGTGGTCTCCTGGTAACATATTTATGCTTCTGTTAAATTTTTAGGTCGATTGGAGGTCATTTGGTTATCGTTTTAATATTTTCATTCATACACTAATAGTAGGCCTTGGGAAATACATGTTTTATTCTGTCTGCAGGTGCTACTGATCTTTTATGTTTCCATGAACATAGGTTTTTGATATCAAAGGAGCAGTGAGGAACCAAAATTCATATACACAAGCGATGGTGACGTTTTGGTCCGCCCATCTTACATGTGGGCACGCGGAAGAAGGATTGCTATCCATGGATGTGATCAAAAACATATTTAACGCTCCTATCCCCTAAAAAGGAAGGAGACGTATTGTAACACGACTTTGAAAGCATATCAATAAAAAGGACCCTATTCCATATTGCTTTTATCTTGTGTCGATTCGCTCATGTTCTTTCCTTTTATGCATTTTTCAATACATAGGCTTTTGGCATTAAGTTTGGTTTTAGACGCATTGTACTTGGCATTTTCCTTTTTGTTTTCGTATCCTCGTGCTTTCAGGAAATATTTCTCAAATTCAAAAATATGACCAATATAAATATCCTTTTACAATAAAAAGAGTAATGAAAAGTGCAATATGTCAAAGAATATTTTAAATATGTCATAAACTATATCTTAATTCATAGAATAAAGTGGCAGTGACTACAACTGATTGTTCATTTAAATTAAGATGATGGTAATAAATGTTTTCTAAGAAATAAATAACCAGGTTCAATGCATTATTCCTTGAAGATAAAATTACTACCCTATCGGATGAACATGTAAGGGATATATAATATAAGTTCATTTCTTCAACCATAGGAAAACTATTATAGCAAACTTTACTTATGATGAGAATTCATTCATAAGCGCTTATGTATAGCCCCCGTACTGCCATTTGAATTATATATTTCATGGTATAAAACAAATTTATATTCACTTAGATAAATAAAGGGTTATGAGTCTTCTTTTAGTCATTTCAAAACTCCATTAAAATAAAATAATTATAACTCTAAAATAGATGAAATAGCCTTTATTATATTATTTAAACCGAGGTTGCACACATTTTCATTTTCTATGATAATAACAAGAAGTCATCCTATCATCAATTTAAATATTATAGTAAGGATATTTATGTTATAAAAATATAATTATAGATACTTTTCAAATGAATTGAATCAGTACAGGATATTAAAATTAGAAAAAACAAGTCATCCATATTTTATGCCAAAGAAGAATCCTATAATAATTTAAGATTAGAGTATTTTTTAAATGTCTTTCCATAGGATACCAAACATGCCAATAGCTGAACCTAATATTATAAGTCATGTAGCATAAAAAGCAGGTATTTTCAAAGGTAATTTTAGTTATACATATTTGATATACATCAAGGAAAATGATATGATTTTAAAATTCCATATTCTAGAATAGTAATTTTATTACCTTTATTTATATTGTGATTGTTGTTCCTGTAAAACATTATGATTATTTTTCTTAGTTGGTCACTTGTAATGTGATTTTATAAATCCTATTGAATTATTGATTTGGTTTTATTATACATGTTTTTTTTGGTCATATTTTATATACTAAATAAAAATACAATATAAGTAATTCATTTTTTTCACTTACCATTTTTCATGGTAAAAAGGCTATATGATGAGGATGTTAAAACCTTGAGCTAGTGATACACATATTGTGTAAAGATCCTTCTAATTCTTATCTTAGATACCATCCACATTCCCCTAGATATTTATCAAAGGCCTTTAATATCTATTAGAAGACATATAATACTAGATAAATGTAATATTTTACTTAGATTATTTTATTTTTATTTTAACACTTATATAAAATATTTTTTTCCTTTCAATATTTTAATTTATTAGTAAGAGGATGTTCATATAAGCGTAGTCTAATCTTGAGGTAAACAACCGTATAATATTTTAAGGTATATCTCTATCCTTATCACTACCTTAAATTATACTTAGATTCCCTTATACCTTTATTAAAGATATTGAGAATCCATTTGAAGCCCTATAAGACTACTTAGATCCTCTTCTTTAAGTAGACATTATCATTTTGACTATTATGCTAATATAATTCTACTATGGCACATACAAAAAAATAAAAATAATGCCATTTTAATTTAGAATAATTACACTTTTGGCTATGGAATCTCCACTTTTTCTATAAATCAACTTTGTTATACCTAATTGCATACTAGTGTACCCCATAAAGGCACTATCATCTAGATAAGAGTCAAAAAAGGATTAATTCTATATTAATGAGAGTTTTGTCCTAAAAATATTATTCTAACATCCCAACTACTATTTGATAGAGGGATTCTAGAGCATCCCACATCAATCAATGCTATAGATGAGATGAAATAAAACAATAAAAGTATAAGTACATTGCTAATACAAAAATTTCAACCATCTATTTTTGGAAGTCATCATTTTCTTTCTTCCTAGCTTAAATGTTTTTAGAAATTTCTCCTCCTACACTCCTTCTAGGGAGTGTGGAAGGAAAGGAACTCAAGGGTATTCAAATAAGTGGAAAAAAATATCATCCAAATCAACCTCAAGATTTTGTGGAAGGTGTCAAAAAATGTGTCTTCGGCTCTCAGCAATTTGAATCCTTTGAAATTAATTCTGGTGATCTTCCCAAGAGAGCGGTTGTTGAAATAATGACTTGGTTTTGTGTCATTATACCAACCCCCTCCTGCTTCTAACCCAAGAAGGGAGGTTCGTTGGTCTCTGCCACTCGTTGGGTGGTTTAAACATAACTTTGATGGTGCCTCTAAAAGCAACCCTAGCTTACCTGGCACAGACGATGCAATAAAGGATAACAATGGTGATATTATTTTGGCTTACATGGACTACCTTGGAGTCTAATATTCCATGGTGGTTGAAGCTAGAGTGGTCTTCATTGGATTAGAGCATGTTAAGAACCTTAGCATCAGAAATATAATTATTGAAGGGGATTCCATATCCATTATCAACATGCTTCTTGGAGTTTCCCATATGGGATGGAAATTAGCTAATTTAATTAATGAAGCAACATGGCTTGCTCGTTCCTTTTATAGAGTGGAGTCCTCCCACATTTTTAGAGAAGGTAATTCAGTGGCTGATCTCTTAGAAAACTTGGGAGTTTTCTCTCAAGGCTTATCTATCTGGTAGTGGGATTTTCCCATTCATATTGTACTTCATATCAGGGAGAAATCTCCTTGACTCTTGTCAGATTTTGGTTCCTTTTATAGATCTGGATGATCTGGTTGGTACTCATAGGTTTAAACGTCTTATGGTGTGTAGTGACCTTTATTAGGCTATCCCCTCAGTATATTCTTATCTTCTCTAACTATCCCTTATGCCCCCTTGGTGATGTCACCCATACTTATACATGGGCTTGTCAAACGTTGCAACCTATTCTGACTTTCAAATTTCAAATGATGCATTTATTTGAGTTGGTCATTTATGGCCTCCTGCATTGTCCTAATTTTCTTTAGTGTCGATTTATTTGGACATTTCTCTCTAGCTTGCTTTCATGGGGATGGTGTGAACTCCCTCGATTCCCCTTCCTCGGGGGGTGCTTGCCCTAATTTGTTATTATATTTCTATCCTTTTGGGTGGACCTCCCTTATCAAGGTCATCATGTGCTTTTATTGGCCTCTGGGCTTACTTATTGTATAAGATTGTGGGGTTTCTTTCAAAACCCTCTTTTAATATTAATACCAAAAAAACAATTTTAACCATTTGTTATCTATTAATAAATATGACATATACATGGATAACTCGTATTAATACAAAAATACCTCTCCTTACTTATTTTAATCTAACCACAATTATATTTCCTTCCTACTATTGATACCTAGGAGTACTATGAGTGCAATAGGCTAGATTGCACTATTACTTATCCATTCAATGAAAATCTCCATTTTCCCTAGCTATTGTTCTTCTCCTTTAAGATCTCTTATCTCATGTTCAAGGTAGGGCTAAAATATGATAAATACATCTTTTCTAATCCTCCTCAAGGTGTATCTTCAAGCATAAATGGGAGCAAACACCAAGGATGAGGAGTGAATTTTAAGAACCAATTCAACCAAAATTAAGGAGGTTAGTCCATTTAATTATTTCCATCTCTTTACTTACATCATGCTTTATTTAGTTAGGTTCTATCTAGTTCATATTGTAATATAATTGCTTAGTATACCTTGATATTGATTTAGTTATAATTTTCTAATTCTACTACTATTGTGCGTTTGACACCACCTCCAAACCATCACCCTATTATACTCATCTATCATTATTAGATCATAAATTAGAATTGTCATGCATTATAGCCTAACCTTCCATATTTTTATCCTTATTAGACCGATTTGCCTAATTTGGGATTTTCTTAGTGTTTCCTATTCATGAGTATAGTCTATTCATATGATTATCTAATTTTAGACAAACATGTTCTAAATCGAATATATTTAATTTTAAAGTGAATTCTATAAGAATCACTCAATTTCACTAATATTTCTATTCTAATACATAATTGTGGTTGTACATTCACATAATATATTATCTTTAATAGGCAATTTTTATTTCAAGTTAATTCATAGCTGAGCATTGGAAGATATATTTAAATTATTAAAAAGTGTTGATTTCACGATGTTTGTTATGACTATTTAATTTTCAGTAGATCTTGCTTTAATGTCTATAAGGCTAAAGGATAAATATTCATGAATTTCTTATTCAAATTAACTAAAAATACCTATTATTCCTTAAACAATTAAAGATAATTTAAATAGTTTGTGGCATGATAAAAAAGTATGAAGTTGACTCATAAATTCCTTTATAAATTGACCTATGTGATATAAACAAATAATATTTTCATAATATGGTTATAATATAGTTGTTGAGTCTATAAGATTGAGTAAATCTAATTTTAGGACCTTAAACATACTATAATTTCTACAATACAATATTGATTTTATATATATAATATTTTAATATAATATTTCTATTGAAAATATAATAGTATTATTAATGATATACCTACTTTTCCAATTATATTTGTTGTATTAGTAAATAAATTTAAATATTATTGTTAAATATAATTAATTAATCTAAATAGATTTAAATATATTAAATAAGGAGTTATATATAATTAAAGTTAATTTAATAGATAAAAAAATCCTTTGATTGCATATGCACAAAGCCTAAGCCTTAATCAAAGTATGTTTGAGAAAAATTCCGACCATACATTTTGTTGCAGACTTCAATCTAAGGCTATTTACGCGTTGTTATGCCCTCATGTAAATCATCTATCATTAGCTTTTGAATACAAGGTTGAAGTACATGTTTATAAAACATCTAATATAACTTAGGAAAAAAACATCTAATATAACATGTGTGACAGAAGTGAAAGAATTTTTATTAATAATAAAAATCGGAGAGATTTCAACCACAAAAAAACAAAAACATTTCATAGATATATTCATTAAAAATTTTGAAAACGTGTATTAATGGCAGTGAAGTTCTTAGAAAATAATTACTGCTGGGATGAATAAGTTTATCTAATTTTACTGTAGGAGGTGAACTGAACTGACCTTTACCTTATGGAGAAATCATTTGGACGTAGATTTCGCAAGGTAATTTCACTAGTTACGTAGAATCCAAGCATTATCTACGCAGATATAGAGGGGAATAGAAAAGTTGGCCTACCCCTGAGCTTTTCGTTTTGCGATTAATCCTCGATTTCTACCATGTTTGTGTTTCGCTCGGTGGACGGGATGTGCCCGCCAGATCTTTGCAAACAATGAATATTTTTATTTTATTTTTGTTTCACGGAGGTAACGTCTATCCTTGCTTTTTTCGCCTTTTGTTTCTTTCAGCTATCACTTTAGCCAAATTTCGACTTGTCATAGACATTGGAGCAATGTTTGCAACACAAAGCGATCTTTCCTTCATGCAGACTATATTTAAGTACAATTAATGTTCTTTTAGTCAGTTGTGGCTCAGGTGGAGTGATTTTGATCATTTGTTAGGCATAACATAATCAACATTACTGGATTTCTGTGACTCGAGCTTGTACATAACGGATGAATGGCGCACGGTTACCTGTAACAGAGGTGAGATTACTGTTATTATTATTATTGTTGTTGTTATTTATATATCGGCGATTAACCATACGCGGATTAGGATAGTTTTCATGTGAGTAGATCGACCACTCGTTAAATTGTTGTTTTTATTTATTTATTATCGGCGATTAACCATACCCGGATTATTGTGTGTATAGGTATCATCCTCAAGTGCAGGATTCGGATACTCTGATAGAGACTTCTCCTTCGGTCAAGCTGAAGGAGCACCCACTACCTATTCAAAATCAATTGCATACAAAATGGGGATACCTGACTATGGATTTCCTCCTCCATCGGACAATGGGAACGAGCTCTACGACCCAATTGGGACTGACCTCTCCGAGCTCTACGACCCAATGGACAGCAGCTTTGAATTTCGAGACGGTCAGACTTTATCTTATTCAAAAACATACCACGAAGGTTCTCAAGGGTTTAAAGACCCTCAGGTCATGAAGGAAATCATGTCCGAGCAGTTGTCGAAACACTCAGCACCACAGAAATTCATCCCTAATTTTTCTATTGTGGAAAAATTTTGCGGGCAGCCGCAGGCTCAAATCGGCGACGGAACGCCTGTGAACAATGCCTCGATGTCCTGGGAGGAAATCATGAAATTGGCCAGAGTTCAGTGCATGCAAGCCGGACATGAGACTGGATATGAGACCATACCCGCGCTGCCGAGGGAAGAACAGAAGAGTTTAGATCTCGTTCATCTGCTCTTATCCTGCGCAGAAATGGTCAGCAACACACAGTACGATCAAGCAACACGTCTGCTCCTTCAGTGCAAGCACTTGTCCTCACAGGTCGGAAGTCCCGTAGAGAGGCTGTCTTTCTACTTGTTAGAAGCCCTGGAGGAGGAAATCGAACGCCTGAACGGCAAGATGAAGAAGCCCCAGGAAACAGACCGCAATTTCGCGTACAATTTGAGAAACAAATTCCAAAAGAGGGAATTCCATCTGCTGGTGGCTTCCTACATCAAACTTGTTCCGATCAACAAAGTGCTGCAACTGACGCCGATCCAAGCGATCATAGACGCGGTCGGAAAATCAAAAGGATTCATGTGATCGATCTCGGGATTCGGATTGGGTCCCAGTGGCCTGTCCTAATTGAGTCTCTAAGGGGGTCTAATTCCTTGGAATTGCTGAAGATTACGGCAGTGGGGGTGAACGACGAGGAACTCAAGGCCAGCGGAAGGAGACTTTCCGACTTCGCCAAATCGCTGGGGGTGCCATTTATCTACAAAATTATGAAGATCTCGAACATGGAGGAGATGAGCGATTCTCTGCTTAACATAAAATCCGGCGAAGCCGTGGCCGTATACGCCCCGATTGTCTTGCGAAGTCTGTTGTACGAGCCCGTTCGTTTATATAATCTGCTGACCGTGATCAAGAAACTGAAGCCTTCGATCATAGTGAATTCAGAAATAGAAGCGCATCACAACTCTCCTTCTTTCGTGAACAGATTCGATGAAGGTCTTTTGTATTATGGATGGTACTTCCATTTGTTGGATGCTGTGTTGGAGAGGAGTGATCACAGGAGGGTGATGTTTGAAGAAATGTTATGTGGAGAACAGATAAGGAATATGATAGCTTGCGAGGGGAAGGAAAGAAAGGTGAGGCATGTGAGGACGGACATATGGAGGTGTTTCTTCAGGCAGGCGGGATTTAAGGAGATGGGTTTTAGCCATCAGGCCTGGTATCAGGCGAGATTGATGTTGGACGAGTTTCCTCATGGGGAATGCTTTACTCTGGGCCGAAATGGATTGGCATTTACTGTTGGGTGGAAGGGAACCCCATTACATTCCATTTCCTTGTGGACTTTTAAGCAAATGTAAACTTTTCCGATAACTAAATGTCTGTAAGTGCCTGAGATATATATTCCAGTGCTGTACCAGGAGGACATGGCGGGGTGGCTGACACAGAAAGTGTGTAAATTTTATTTTCATAGTGTATGAATTCTTTGCCATTCCTTTAAACTACGTAGTTACAATTTACTATCCATGGAAGTCGGATGCATTTCAAAGTGAAAATTTGTTTCATGAGAATTTTAATTGATTTCCCACGTGGCAAATAACCAAGATAAGCCATGTATTAAAAAAACCAATATCAGCATGGCAGCTCAGGCCCGCTGTGTATGGTTCTTTGCGTAATCAAAATGTACGTTAATGCATGGTTCTTGTATATATTTTTAATTAAAAAAAAAAAGCTTAAAGATCTTGAGATGAATTAAAATGAATAAGTGAAAAATGAATCAAATGAGTAATGTGTTATTGGATTACCCTAAAGGAATGTATGTGTTATACACATTTAATCTTGAGTAGATTATATATAAAATCGTTTTAAACTTTTCTTATTTGATAAAATATATAGAAGAATGTCTTTACTACTACGGTGTAAATTTTTTTATTTAGTATGGATTAGAAATTGGATGTTTAAGGTTAACATGTGGGATCTATGTTTTGATTTACTATATGAAATATTTAATTCTCTCACATGTCACACACCTTATATTATTTAAGGTTCATACTTAAAATTATAAGGTTTGTTAATATATTGGAACTTTAGTTTATAGTATTAAATTCCATAGTATATATATGGTTTGTTATAAAATTGTATTCAAAATATTAAGTTTTCTTATTTTTTACAATTTCTTTCAAATTTTTATTATTATATAATGGTTAGTGTGAAAATCATCTTATATTATATTTGGAACTTTTGATTTTCATTGCTTATTTCATACTTAATACCAACAATTATTTTAGGTCACCCATGTAATTGAAAAAATTGTTAAGATATACCTATGAGATTGAAACCTAGGTTTATGATATGAAACTTTTACTCAATGGGATAAGTATTAAGGGTGATCTATATGATTAGAAAATTTATTAAAATTTACTTGAGTGGAACCTAGGTTTATGATGTGAAACTTTTCCTCTTCTTAATTTTCATGCATGGGATTAGAAACTTCCATTAGTATGAAAATCCTTAGTGTCCACTACTTTTCGTAAATCCATTGGACTATTCATAGGATTGAAACCTTAATTTATAGTGTAAAATTCCTTGATCTCCATTTGTTGTTTCAAATATTTTGGAAAAAGGAGAAATAACTATGCCTAACATAATTTAAAGTTTTAATCTCATGGGAAAGAATATTGTAAATCCATTAGAACTCTTATAGATTGAATTTGCAGTAATGCATGGACCTAGGGTCAAGCCATAATATACCTAATATCAAATATAACCATATTATATATCCAAATGCATCTATATGTTCTTCATGAGATTTAAGTAATATTTCAATGTAGATTAAGGAAATGAGGTTGAGAGTGAGGATTTTTATATTGAAAGCCATGGTTTGAATTCAATAGATTTAGGATAAGTAATGAGATAAAGTAATTTCACATTGTAAATGATAGTTTTTTTTTTTGGTATATAGATGAATTGGTTAGAGTCACAATTTGTAGTAACTACCAAGGCATGGTTCCAACCATCAGTGATTGCATCCAATAAACCTATCCATATCGATTTAATGGTAACTCGACATGAGATGGTGACCAATGGATGCATAGAGGTCGTACCTTCATCGTCATTCTGGGTCAACATGCAGAAGGATATGGGGACCACCAAACATGCAAGGAACAGACCACCATTGCTAAATGAGTGCAACACATAAAGGATCTAGATCAGACTACTGGCTATGCATGGGCATGCCTGTGAGATTGGAACCTGGTTCTCCTCTTAGTAAGTTCTCGTGAGATTGCAAATGATAGTTTTAATACCATAGAAAAACCTTAACATTTATGTTAAACTGATATTTACTTTTCATGATAGACCACCTTACATTAAAAAAAGGTCAAATTCAAGTCTTGATGTCCATAAAGGCCAAATGTGTGCATTTCAGTCATGGATGTATAACCCCTAAATGAGTTATATTTATCTCATTATAATTTATAGTTCATACTTACTTATTCAAAAGGGATTTTAATTAAAATATTACCATTATAACTTGTATTGAAACATATTTTATATATTTTTTACTTTCAATAATATTTGTTCTATATATGATTAAATAATACACTTTTCTTAAGTATATTAAAATTTATTTTGGTTTAAAATTCCATATGGAATAATGCAAGGCATGAACTTATGAATATTTCATAGATAAAAACAACTATCTTCCATGGCACTAGCACAAATTTTAAGAATAATAAACATAAGGGATTATATTTTATTTATGTGTCTTATGACAACCATAGAAGGTTTTATTTTCTATTTAGAAAAAAAAATGGGTCCTTAACTCAATATTAATATTTTCTAATAAATTTTATTCTATTTTTTTAAGAGTGTCCTTAACTCAATGACATCATAAAAGACATTGAATAATACCACCATTACCTCCACCTTAGAAACATCACATATAAACTTATGAACAACTGACCAAATCAAAATAAGAGACCGCATCGACATCTTGTATGGTATGCATAATTAAAGTTTCTTAATATCTATATATTACATTTATATTTTTCATCATTTTATTTTTTAATAAATTTTATTCTATTTTTTTGTAGGGACCTTAGGTCAATCACAACAATCAGGACATCAAAGGATTCTACCATCGCCTCCACCATGACAATAGTTGATGAGGGGTCAACAATGTATGCATGGAAAGCAATTATTTTCTTCAAGGAGTTTAGGAGGAATCCATATGTAAAATATTTTAGACTTTCTAAAATTTCATTCAATAATATTTCCATTATTATGCATGATTTTCTTAGCTTGGATAATCCTCCCCTAGATGAGGATTATATTTTACAAGGCAACATTCCTAAGTGTTTTAAAGCTTTTGATGTGCTTCATACTGAAGCATGGTAAACTAAAGGAAGAGCACTCACTGCTCATAGTTCCTCTCCCTCCCATATAACTAGTGACCCTACTTCTCTTACAAAAGATCAAAAATTAAAAATTTTATAAACTATTTTATTAGCAGATAATTACGAAGTGACAATAAAAGATAGTGTGCTTCATGATATTGCAAAATTGAGAGATTGTGAGTATCAAGAAAAAAATTATTTAAAGAAATTAATGCTTTATACAAAAAAAATCAAGAAGAGAGAATATGTTTTCATTGGTTGAGCAATAACCTGAAAAACATGATGCTTTATTACATCAAGCAAAATCAAAAAATGTAAAGAGCACTCATGTTTACAATGATGAAATTCTAGATATCCTTTTGAATAAACTAAAGAATCTAAATGTCGAAGCCCAAATATATTTCAATAAATGTGTAATTGATAAGAAAAAATTTAAAGTGGCAAACAATGCTAAAATAGTTGCAGAGATAAGTCATCAATATTTTGTTTAATCAGTTTATTTTTCTTATACATTTAGACCTTTATTAACTAACATATTTTATTTTATTTTGTTATGCAGTCCATTTTTTATTATGTAAATAATCATGTGGAAATCCTGAAGGGTTTTTCGATGATGACAAAGCTAAGTCTAGAAAATGCTATCAAATTTAAAGAATAATTTTATCACACCATAAAAATGAATTATACCCTCAAGATAATTAAGGAACATGATAAATAAATTTATTCAAGTTTAAAAGAAGATCCAGCTATAGAGAAAAGAGCATTGATAACAAATTTGAGTAATGTGGAGGAAATCCTAAGGAGATTTGGTGCTCTACAAGGAAAAACTTCTAGAACATGGGATGAAGAAAGTTTACCCGATCCTACATTAGAGGTAGCATCTAGGCAAGGGCATGAGGAAAATTAGTTGTATCCTAAATTTGAGTGAGAACCTACGTCAAGCCTTGTAATCAAATAATATCAAAGTGGATATATAGTTCATTAGTTTTGTAAAATTGTAAAATAATAGTATAAAATAGGACACACAATCCACTAGTTTTATAATGAAAAGTGATTCCAAATAAATAATTTTTTTCTAAATATTTTTTTAATATTTTTAAACTATTTTTTTATTAAATATTGGGCCTCGTCAGAATGCTTATCCCTTTATTGGTTCTTTAAATGGTGTAAAAGGTTTAAAATGATCGTGGCATGGTATTTATAGGGGTGGACTACATGAAGATCTATGTGGCAACTTCTAGGGTAAACAACACAGAATACTATTGTGGTCATAAAGAGCCAGAAAACCTACCCAAATTCATGGTTGCTACCAATTCCACCATGTAAAATAAAAATAAATATGGAAATGATTCAATTATCTTTCTTAGGTGTTGATTTAATAAGATCAAAAATTTTATATGTTTAATGTAGTTGAGCTAAAGGATTATTTCAATTCACCATAAATGAATATATCATTAAAAATTTTAAATTTTATTTTATTAGCAATAAGCCATCCAATGTTTATAATATTCAATAAAGAAAACAAGGTGATAATATACAACATATAATTTTATAAATAATGGGTATGATATAAAATATAAGAATTATTAATAACTATGGCATATTATTTGAAAAAATCATCAATCCAAAGAAAAATTCATTACCCTAACCAAAGTGTGTGACATATTATTGGAAAAACTCATCAATCTAAAGAGAAATTCATAATCCTGAAGACGTGTTTACAAAAATATTACAATATGTTAAAAATTCATCTATAAACAAAAATAATAATCCTAAAGACAGATGCTTGCAAAAATCATGTAAATATTACAATGAAGGAAGTTGAAACAAACACTTATCATCTTGTTCTAAATCACTTGTACACATAGCTAATCTATGTGTCTCAATAATATGATAAATTCAATTATCATTTTCCTCATTATCATCAATATTAGTGATACCTCTTCTATCTTCTAAAAAAATTCTATATGCCTGAACACTCTTATAGGGATACTTTTACACCTCATAATATGAGACATATATTGTCAAGTAGTTTTCTAAATTTTTATCCAATCTATTACGAACTTTAGATTTCACAAAAGATAATACAATAAAAACACTTTCATCTTCCACTGATTTCAAAATCATTACTTAACACAATTGATATAAGCAAAAATATTCGCTCATCGTATACTGTAAAACAGTACTAGGGTACAATATTTTTCATAAATGTATAATAGAACCTGGTTCAGTAGCATTAGTCAAATATGAAATTTGATCAACCATTTTCATTCCAAAATATAAGGATTCATTGGTCAAAAGTTCTTTATTTAGAATACCATTAATATCGATACCATTGACTTCCACACATTTAGAAATATATTGAAGTGTAACCATATATTTTATAAACAATTCACTTTTACTATTATCATTTTTTCTTGGATCCCAAAAAATGGGGTTAACCACACTCATCGCTTCAAGCAACTTGTCTTTTTGAAAATGATCTCTGATTTCTCTTGTCAATGTTTGTACTATTTTATTCCATTTAAAAAAAAAATTACCATTATAACTTGTATTCAAACACATCTTGCATATTTTCTACTTTTAATAATATTTGTTCTATATATGATTAAATGATGCACTTGTTTTAAGTATATTAAGCCTTATTTTGGTTTAAAATTCCATTTGGAATAATGCAAAGCATGAACTTATAAATATTTTATAGATAAAAACAACTATCTTCCATGGCATTAGCACACATTTTAAGGATAAATAGACGTAAAGGATTATTTTTTATTTATGTATTTTATGACATCCATAGAAGGTTTTATTTTCTATTTAGAAAAAAAATAGGTCTCTTGAAAAGATCTTATTATTTATGAGGATGATAGACATGTAGCTTCATTTATTAGAGAGATAAACCAATGAAATGTTAGTCTTCCAATAATTATTATTATCAATGGGTAGCTTTATGTTCTTTTTCTAAACTCGTGTCTAGAGGCACATATAGGCTTATTGTTCTACTTGAAAAACATTAATTTTCAAATGAAATTTCTTGGAAACATAACCCCTTTACTAAAAATAATATCTTATTCATACATGCTTTATACTTTATTTTTTATTCTATTGCAAATTCACTTATGAAATATACTTTTCTAATAGTCACATAAACTTTGTTAATACTAGACAATAATATAAAATAAAATAGATGTTTAGAGGTTATTGCTTGGCATATTTAATAAAATTTGTGATGTTTCTTATGTTTTTAAAAGACTTTTAATTTTTATTTTATATTTATGGTCTCATTTCTAATACAAGAGGTTATATTTATCTTTGTAATGAATATCAAGTCCAACTTTATTTATACAAATATATAAGGAGTACTAGTCCAAGTTTTGGAGTTGATGAGAATTAATGTATCTTAGAAAAGTAGTAAAGTGAACATGATATAAAGAAGGATTTATATTGCATCATTATAGAAATTAGACATATTTTCTAATATTAAAAGGGATGCACAATATATATTATTTAGGAATGAATGTATTATAAGGATTGAATTTATTCCATGAATAGCCATGGTGGTGGTCCCAAGGATAATTTTATTAGTACTCTTAAATATGGATGGATACAATTTGAAAGCATGAGGATATAGAAACAAAAAGGAAAATGCCAAATACGATGCGTGTAAAACCAAACTTAATGCTAAAAACCTATATATTGAAAAATGCATGAAAGGAAAGAACATAAATGAATCGACACAGGATAAAAGCAATATGGAATACAGCCATCTTTATTGATATGCTTTTAAAGTCATGTTACAATACGTATCCTTACTTTTTAGGGGATAGGAGCGTTAAATATGTTTCTTATCACATCCATGGATAGCAATCCATCTTCTGCGTGCCCACATGTAATATGGGCAAACCAAAATGTCATTGCCACTTGTGTATATGAGTGTTGAATCCTTACTACTCCTCTGATGTCAGAAAACTACATTCAAGGAAATATAAAAGATCAGTAGCACCTGCAAATAGAATAGAACATGTGTTTCCCAAGGCCTAATGTTAGTGTATGCATGAAAATATTAAAACGATAACCAAATAACATCAAAACGAACTAAAAAATTAACAGAAGTATGAATATGTTACCAGGAGGTGACTGCAAGTGGAACAGTCAAGAAATTCCTCACAAATTTGTATTCGCTCTAGGGCAAGATGAATAAACCTGCAATAAATTGTTAAAAAGCACCCTCTTCAATGTCCTGTCCAAAAAGCTCCAAATGACCTAAAAAGTTGGGGTTAGCTAATTGGGGGTATTTTGGGAAGACCCAAAAGGTCATATTTCTCCAATTTGGCCTCTATCACCCATATTTTTATGGTGCCATCTGCAAGTTAGTAAAGGCAGGAAATGATAAAAACATGGTCAAAAATGCTCAGAATGAAGTGAAATTTAAACTACAGCCTATTTAAATGACCTAGAATAATATGCAAAAAGAAAATAAAGGAAATATATCACATATTTCTAATCACTCTAGGGTGGGGCGTTTAGAACTACGACAACTTAGGGGCTCCTGGGGGCAGTACTCCCATCGTTTAGGACTTTGTTTTGGCACCAATCCACTTGGGATGGGTCCAAAACCTCTTATGGGGTGTTGTCAACAAATTTTGTGGAATATTGTGGCAAAATGTTTGAGTTTGGGTCTAGAATGCGCCTCCAATAATCACCCAATAACCTCCCTCCAAAAGAGAGATCAAGGATGTGAAAGCACAAACAATGGGTGAGGATATATTTTAGCAGCACTTCATTGCTCCAAAAGCTCCTCTCTGTATATTTTTTTTGGGTGAGAATACTCACCAATTTATAGACCTAGGGTCTCTTTGTTTGAATGCACATGCGAGGGTGCCACTTGAGTTGACTGTCCTATTTTGAGAGAAAATATTATTCCCTGATTTAGAGTCTCCTTGCATGAGGTCTCTAAAATAAAGACCTGCATGACTGAAGTCTCTCTTCTTGATTTGAATCCGTTCCTCGTAATTGCATGTCCTGAAGTTGCAGTTAACTAGCGGACCTATTGAGGTTTGACTTTTTTCCAGTCAAACCTGCTATTTGCCTCACCCTGGGGCGAATGCTGCTATTCATCCCTAGGTGAGACGAATACCAGTTTGTAATCATCCCAGGGTGAGACGAGTAGGCAAAAAAGTGCCAAAAGGTGCCAAATTTACTCTTGACCTTTCAAACTATTGTTGGGAGTGGTTAGGACCACTGTTTAACCTTTGTGGTCTGCCCTAGGGGCTGTGTGTCAATACGATCAATGCTTGTTGTCATGTAATCATATTGAAGAACATAAGCTTATACTGAGAGGGGGGGGTAAACAGTATAAGACCTCTTTTTACTTTTTCCTTTATACTTCAAAATAGTAAAGCAATATACCCAAAGCAATATCAAAACAATACACAATATCATCCACAAAGTGACACCAATTTTAACGTGGTTCACCCAGAATGCCTGGGCTACGTCCACAAAACTTTTCTCTAAAAGTTATCTCAAATTTCTTTGGGAAACCTTCCCAATTACAATGTTTATGAGCCTCGACCCAAAGGAGATACCTTCCCCCAATCTAAATTTATGAGCCTCTGCTCAAAGGAGATACCTTCCCCTCTGCTTTGGAAATGATCCCTTAGAAGATCAACTGTCTCTCCCTCTTGCCGGCACGTGGAACTCCTTTCCACCGAAGACCTCTTATCCTCAATGCTTAGCCTAAGAGACCTCTGCCTTCTATGATCATGTCCATAGCAGCTCAGCAACCTGTACCAAACACAGTCAGTCGGTCTAGTACAAGTCTTCCTCTGTCTATCATATGTGTCCAACTCTTTGAACAAATCAATCTTTTGCACACAAGCCTTCTCAAAGACTTGCCAAATTTTTCCTCAGGTTCTTCTCAAAGAACCAATGTACCTCTGTCCTCAAGTTCTCTGATAGAACTCTCAAAAACTCAGCTCACAAGTCCTCTGCTAGGACCTGTCCAAATTTGCTCACAAGTCCCCACCTGAACCTGTCCACAACCTCGCTCACAAGTCCCCACTGGAACCTGTCCAAAACCTGCTCACAAGTCCCCACCGGAACTCGTCCAAAACCTGCTCACAAGTCCCCACCGGAACCTGTCCAAAACCTTAGCAAGCTCACCAAGAAAAACTTGCTTAGCATGAACCCACAAAGAGAATTGTTATAGACCCAATGTGATTCATAAACCTCATAGAAGCATAAAGAGAATTTTTAGAGACTCAATATGTTCTATACTTAACTCCCAATCTCAATCTCAAATCTCAAAAGAATAAGATAGATGTAGTATGCTTTTCTCAAGAATATGAAACACAACCCAACAATTGCCAAACATGCAATATCTCATATAACAATGATACTTATATTCTTTTTACCAACAACTAGGGTTTCATCATCTCAATGCAAGTAGCAAGATTTACTAATATAAACCCTAGTGCAAAAATGCTTCCTCTTACTCAACCAGAACTATGCATTCACCCAAAAATTCATCAATGACTTTAATGCATAACCAATATTCAATATCCAGAAAATAAGATTTACACCAAAAATACTTAGTAGACAACCTTTTCACTCCAAACTCAATTTTAGAAAATATACCATAAACAACATACATGGAAGAAGTTGCCCATACCATTACTTTTATGAAGAAGGAGAACTCAAAATATGTCACAACACTAACTCTCAATTTGCGACCAATTAGAGTTAGCAACTATATAATAATACACAATAATAAAGATTCAAATATAACACCTTATTTCTCCAACTTAGTAAAAACCACCAAAGTACAATAACATACAAAGTAAAACCTCTTTACACCTTAGTACTCCACATAAACATTAAACATCAATAAACAATGTCAAAAACAAATATGATACCTTAACCTTATACCTCTCGCGCATTCATAGCCACCATCCTTTACACATCGTGACCAAAAGAAAAGTTATCAACGAAGAGAATTGAACTCGGCACCTGTGCCTTCTAGCGCTTTCGCTTAAATGCCACCACCGTTGGGTCATAAGTGGCCAATGAAGTAATACACCGCTGCCCTATCTTTTACCTTCCTTTGAAGCCAAGAATCTGGAAAACGTAAACGTCTTCCACAAACCGCATGCAAACAATCCACTCTCGTCAAGCAAAAAGGTAAGGATGCAGCCCAAGATCAAATTCGAGTTTTCTGAGCACAACCTCCAAGACATAGAATAAGCATGATTTCAAAGACGTCAATCAGAGATTTGAAAACACAGAGCAAGCTCAACTCGAAGACACCAAGCACTGTTCAAAGGAAAATAGAACAAATGCAAATCACAGACACCAAGCGCAAATCGAACAAAAAAGAGCAAATGCAAATTGCAGACGCCAAGCACAAATCAAACAAAACAGAGCAAATGCAAATTGCAGACGCCAAGCGCAAATCGAACGAAATAGAGCAAATGCAAATCGCAGACGCCAAGCGCAAATCGAACAAAATAGAGCAAATGCAAATCGTAGATGCCAAGCGCAAATCAAACTAAAACAAAGTAGCCACAAATTGTAGATATCAACATTAATCGAAGGTGCTCACTTTTGAAAATTATGCCAACTTATATAGCCATATTTCCTTAACTGTTTGACATCGGCGCTCATCCAACGATGGCAACATATCGACGAAAGAATTCTTGTTTCTTCCATCGCTTAAGAGTTGAAAGACCCTTTAATAATAATTAAAATAATAATAATTATTATTTTATTAATAATAAATTAAACTTGGACCTTTGACAAAGGTTTGAGTTAATTTAATTATTAATAATAAACATGGACCTTTGCATTAAGTTAAGCTTGGTTTTAATAAAAACCCTTAATGAGTCCAAATGATTTTAAGAAAAACCTTTAGCCTTGTCACCATGGTTTTAATAAAAACCCTTTAACATAATGAAGCTTCTCAAGATATTCTTGACATCACACTCTTTTGATATCAACACAAAAGTGCCTTTTGACATCAATGACAACTTATACATTTGAGCAAAGGAAATGTACCCAAAGTACCCAAAATTGCCAATAATCTCCCCCTTTGTCATTGATGGCAAACCTTTACTGAAAATACTTCTCAAGAGCCAAAACTAAAACCAAATGAAACCAACCATGCTAATCAACTAAGAATCTTCCTTTGAAGTTTTGCTCCCCCTGACTTGAAGCTTTCCTCTTCAATTTGAAGTTCTCCCCCTTACTCATATCTCTCCCCCTTTGTCATCAATGGCAAAGGGCCACCTTTGGGGCTTGGGAATAAGAATTAGCCTCTTAGCTTAGTCCCTCCCCCACCTCCCCGATGAGGTGATTAATTCCGGGGTGGGAGTAAAACTCCCATTAGGCACTCGATCATCATCAGTGTCTATAACTTCCTAGCTGGGCCTTCTCTTGAATTCTTTATCCATATTCCTATTCCCATCACTCGTTCTTGTTCTTGTTCTCATCCCTGTTTTTATCCATGCCTTGATCCTTGGACCTGATCATGCCACTGTTCCTGTTCTCGTATTCTAGAATTTCAGCTCTACACTGTCCGACTGTGTGACCTTCATTGTTGCACTTATAACAAGTAACAATGTTATTTCTTTTAGGCATACTTGTTCTTTGAATCCACTAGCTTTGACCAAACCTGTTCTGACCAAACCTGTTCTGACCAAACTTGTTCTGACCAAACCTATTCTGATCAAACCTGTTCCTGATATTTGCCTTGCAATAAACTGCCTTGTGCCCAAACTCGTTGACAAGAGTAACAATACCCTTGAAAGAAATTACCACCTCTGAAACTGTCATTTACCTTCTTCACTTGAGCCATGCAATGTGAAGCTATGTGACCAAACCTGTGACAAGTAAAACATCTGCCTTGAAACTTCTCTTTATTTGACCTCTTAGGCTCTGAAAACTTCTTATTCTCATTTTGAATTCTATTTTCTGTTTCTGTGCATCTATAATTCAAGGACTCATGATCTGAAATACTTTCCTCATCAGAACTCTCTTCCTTTTGGAGTCTCTTACTAGATTCTCCAACTTGTTCCTTGTGAGGCTTAACAAAACCAAGACTTGTTTTATCTGTTGTCTTTCTTTGACCTTTGATGAGAGACTTAACCTTTTTGGAGCTATCTTGAAACCTGTGAAGCTTATCCTTGTACCCTTTAGTTTCCTCTTTCAAAGAAGCCATTTTCTGTTCTAACTCACTATACTCAAGAACCTTAGACTCTAACTCATCCTTGAGTTCTTGTGTCTTAGCTATAGAGAAGTCAAGACTTTCTATAAGATCATCTCTCTCCATACAACATTCATCCAACTTATCCTTGAGTCTAGCATTATTCTTTCTTTCATTTTTCAAAGCACTAAGAGCACTAATAAGTTCACCTTTAAGATCTACTTCACCTTCCTCTATATGTTTGCTTTTAGAATCATCAAAGCATTTTTTAGATTTCTTATCACTAGAGGTGCTACCCTTTTCAAAAACCATACATGCATCTTCCTTATAGTTTTCTGAAGCATCCTCATACATACTAGAAACCAAATCATTATTTGTGCAATCATCCTCAAGGTGACCAAAATTTCCACATCTAAGACATTTCATGATAATGAATCTATGTTTTGGTTCTTCCTCTTTTTCAGATATGAACAACATCTCATTTTCATTATCACTTGAATAACTTTCACTATCACTACTATAACACTTACTTGCTTTGTCTAGGTAGAAACTTTTCTTGTGTTTGTGAGAATACCTCTTTCCTTTATTGTTGTGCTCATCTTTGTTTTTCCTATGATGCTTGTGCTTTTCAGAATCCTTGCTCTTACAGTCCTGTTTATCTTCATCACTTTCATCCTTGGCAATAGTACAGTCAGTAGCATAATGACCAAACTTTCCACAATTGAAACATCTTACATTTTTCATATTTTTGTGCTTTCTAGAGAACTTGCCTTTCTTGCTGTAATATGCCTCTTCATCACTAGAAGACTCATCACTATCTTGAAGCTTTTTACCCTTGGATTTCTTGGTAGCCTTGAAAGTTGCCTCTTTCTTGACATCAACCTTCACTTGAGTTCTTAACTCAAATGCTGCAAGTATACTATGGAGCTCATCCTTTTTCAACTTATCCAAATATTTAGATTCCTCAATAGCAGAAATATTTTTACTAAATATATTAGGAAGAGATCTTAAAATCTTATCACAAACATCATTTTCAGCACGCTAAAGACCTAATTATTTCATGGAGTTAACAACATCATCCATACGAAGCATGTAGTCACTAATATTTTCATCATCATTCATCTTGAGTTGTTCAAACATACCTTTGAAGTGTCTCAACTTTGACTTTCTGATATTTGTATCACCTGTATGAACCACCTTTAACTGATTCCACATTTCACTAGCTATCTTGCAGTGAATCACTTTGGTGAGATCTGCTTTCTGTAAGCCTTTCAGGATTGCATTCATTGCTTTTGAATTGCTGTGATGTAGAAGCCTTTCTTATTTAGTATTAGGACCATGTGCATGAATAGTGTACTCATCTTCAATCACTTCCCAAACCTCATTCCCAAGTGCCATTAGATGAACCTTCATATTTGCACTCCAAAGACCAAAATATGACCCATCAATAATAGGTGCTGCATTGCCACTTGAATGATCCATTGTGTTCTTTACTAGCTTTTCCTTCAAGTCGTTAAACTTTACGAAGGCACCCGCTCTGATACCAATTGAAGAACACAAGCTTATATTGAGAGGGGAAGGGTGAACAGTATAAGACCTCTTTTTACTTTTTCCTTTATACTTCAAAATAGTAAAGCAATATACCCAAAGCAATATCAAAACAATGCACAATATCATCCACAAAGTGACACCAATTTTAACGTGGTTCACCCAGAATTCTTGGGCTACGTCCACAAAACTTTTCTCTAAAATTTATCTCAAAGTTCTTTGGGAAACCTTCCCAATTACAATGTTTATGAGCCTCGGCCCAAAGGATATACCTTCTCCCAATCTAAATTTATGAGCCTCTGCTCAAAGGAGATACCTTCCCCTCTGCTCTGGAAATGATCCCTCAAAAGATCAACTGCCTCTACCTCTTGCCAACACATGGAACTCCTTTCCACTGAAGACCTCCTATCCTCAATGCTTAGCCTAAGAGACCTATGCCTTCTATGATCACATCCACAGCAGCTCAGCAACCTATACCAAACACAGTCAATTGATCTAGTACAAGTCTTCCTCTATTTGTCAGATCTATCCAAATCTTTGAACAAATCAATATTCTACACACAAGCCTTCTCAAAGACTTGCCAAATCTGTCCTCAGGTTCTTCTCAATGAACCAATGTACCTCTGTCCTCAAGTTCTCTGATAGAACTCTCAAAAACTCAGCTCACAAGTCCTCTGCTAGGACCTGTCCAAATTTGCTCACAAGTCCTCTGCTAGGACCTGTCCAAATTTGCTCACAAGTCCCCACCTGAACCCGTCCACAACCTGCTCACAAGTCCCCACTGGAACCTATCCAAAACCTGCTCATAAGTCCCCATTGGAACCTGTCCAAAACCTCAGCAAGCTCACCAAGAAAAACTTTCTTAGCATGAACCCACAAAGAGAATTGTTAGAGACCCAATGTGATTCATAAACCTCATAGAAGCATAAAGAGAATTGTTAGAGACTCAATATGTTCTATACTTAACTCCCAATATCAATCTCAAATCTCAAAAGAATAAGATAGATGTAGTATGCTTTTCTCAAGAATATGAAACACAACCCAACAATTGCCAAACATGCAATATCTCATATAACAATGATACTTATATTCTTTTTACCAACAACTAGGGTTTCATCATCTCAATGCAAGTAGCAAGATTTACTAACATAAACCCTAGTGCAAAAATGCTTCCTCTTATTCAACCAGAACTATGCATTCACCCAAAAATTCATCAATGACTTTAATGCATAACCAATCTTCAATATCCAGAAAATAATATTTACACCAAAAATACTTAGTAGACAACCTTTTCACTCCAAACTCAATTTCAGAAAATATACCATAAACAACATACATGGAAGAAGTTGCCCATACCGTTACTTTGATGAAGAAGGAGAACTCAAAATCTGTCACAACACTAACTCTCAATTTGCCACCAATTAGAGTTAGCAACTATACAATAATACACAATAATAAAGATCCAAATATAACACCTTATTTCTCCAACTTAGTAAAAACCACAAAAGTACAATAACATACAAAATAAAACCTATTTACACCTTATTACTCCACATAAACATTAAACATCAATAAAAACAAATATGATACCTTAACCTTATACCTCCCACGCATTCACAGCCACCATCCTTTGCACACCGCAACCAAAAGAAAAAATATCAACGAAGAGAATCGAACTCGGCACCTCTGCCTTCTAGCACTTTCGCTTAAATGCCACCGTTGTTGGGTCACAAGTGCCCAATGAAGTAATACACCGCTGCCCTCTCTTTTATCTTCCTTTGAAGCAAAAAATCTGGAAAACGTAAACGTCTTCCACAAATTGCATGCAAACAATTCACTGTCGTCAAGCAAAAAGGTAAGGATGCAGCCCAAGCTCAAATCTGAGTTTGCCGAGCACAGTCTCCAAGACACAAAATAAGCACAATTTCAAAGATGTCAATCGAAGATTTGAAAACATAGAGCAAGCTCAACTCGAAGACACCAAGCGTTGTTCGAAGTAAAATAGAACAAATGCAAATCACAGACGCCAAGCGCAAATCGAACGAAACAGAGCAAATGCAAATCGTAGACGCCAAGTGCAAATCGAACGAAACAGAGCAAATGCAAATTGTAGACGCCAAGCACAAATCAAATGAAATAGAGCAAATGCAAATCGCAGATGCTAAGCACAAATCGAACAAAACATAGCAAATGCAAATCATAGATGCCAAGCACAAATCAAATGAAATAGAGCAAATGCAAATCGTAGATGCCAAGCGCAAATCAAACTAAAAATCGAACTAAAATAGAGTGGCCACAAATCATAGATATCAACATTAATCGGATGTGCTCACTTTTGAAAATCATGCCAACTTATATAGCCATTTTTCCTTAACTGTTTGATGATGGCACTCCTCCAACGATGGCAACATATCGGCAAAAGAATTCTTGTTTCTTCCGTCGCTTAAGGGTTGAAAGACCCTTTAATAATAATTAAAATAATAATTATTATTATTTTATTAATAATAAATTAAACTTGGACCTTTGACAAAGGTTTTAGTTAATTTAATTATTAATAATAAACATGGACCTTTGCATTAAGTTAAGCTTGGTTTTAATAAAAACCCTTAATGAGTCCAAATGGTTTTAAGAAAATCCTTTAGCTTTGTCACCATGGTTTTAATAAAAACCCTTTAACATAATGAAGCTTCTCAAGATATTCTTGACATCACACTCTTTTGATATCAACACAAAAATGCCTTTTGACATCAATGACAACATATACATTTGAGCAAAGGCAATGTACCCAAAGTACCCAAAATTGCCAACACATATTGGTATTGTTTTGGTGTCTACAGATACCCATTTTTGGGAATCACTATGCAAGGAGTAGCGCTAAGCAAAAATAGGTAACCAAAGCACTAATAATTAGGGTTTCTCAGTAAGCTAACCAACTCTTGATGCCCCAAGTATGGAAAGGGCACGCATTCTTGAATCCTTGCTTCTAACAAGCTAAGGAACTTAATTCAAGTGTTAACATTTTTCGGTGAGGTGTTACTTGAGCTTGGACATTGATCAGTCATGAATAGGCAAAGGGCACAACCTTTTGTCTATGGGAACCTTGAGTTCATGATTCATGAATACCAAGTGTTTGATCAGCTTGTCATTATTGCTTGTTTTCTACCCTAAGCAGGGGCGTGATTGTCTTTGTCAATGATCCTTTGAATGCGTGTTATTTCCTTTATTGGGTATATCTTTGTTGATTGGTGACTAAGTGTGACTGCCCCCTCAAGCGACGAATAGATGAGGGAATGACCGACATGAGAAAAGCAATGAGTTTCTTGACCCAAGATGACTTAGGTAAGGGTGCCTTCAGTTGTTTACCGTTGAATTATTAAGTAGTTTTCGAACATTTTGACTTGTTTTTGGTGGGTTTTAACCCTTTATGTGACGCATTTTGGAGCTAAAATTGTCAAGAATTCATCCTCCCAGGGAGTGGTCCAGCTATGGTAGCCTTCTGAGGGAGGAGGATAGTGACAATTTGTAATCCCAATGTTGGTTTTAGATTCCAAGAATTTCAGGTGCAAATGCGCTTTCGTTCGACAATGTTATTGCTTTGTTTTGGTTGGGTTTTGACCCGTTTTGTGACGTCGTTTGGGGATAAAATTCTCGATAATCCGTCATCCTGTGGAGAGGTCCGGCTATGGTAGCCTTATTAGGGAGTAGGATAGTGAGGATTTGTGACCCCGACATCTATTTTGCATGCCTAGAATGTAAAGTGCCAAAGCACTCTTATCGGACACTTCTTTTTTTTTTGCTTGTTTTTGGTGCATTTTGTGTAGTTTTTGCTATTTTTGAAATTTTTGCTTTGTATTCATCCCTGGGTGGGACAAATACCAGTTTAGTAATCTTCCTAGGGTAGGACAAGCACTAAATAGAGCGCTCATCCCAGGTAGGAATGATTACAGGCTCAAAAAGCCTATTTAAAGGCCAAAATTAGGTTTTGGGCTCATTTGCATTTGTTTTTCCTGGCGATTTGGAGCTTTGAGGAGGAGGTCAATTCTGTGAAGCAAAGCGCTGCAAAATTTTTCCTGTCACCATGAGTTCACAGACCGGATCATCCAGTGGCGGAGCTGAAGTGAGACCAGTGAGTGCTCTTCCTCTTTATTTTTTGTTTGCGTTACAATTTGAAAACCACAATTTAGTTGTTTTATGTCCTTTTGTTTTTTTTGTTTTTCAAATTTAAAAATGAAACCCTAGTCTATCAAAATTAACACTTAGTTTAAAACTTAGTTTAACCCTAGTTAAACAAATATCAAAAGGTATTTTAAAACTTAGCTTAAAAAAACTAAGTTTAGAACGTAACTTAAAAACTTTGCTTAACCCGAATTTAACAAAGATCAAAACTTAGGTTAGAAACGTAGGGTAAAACTGAGCTTAACCCTAGTTATTTTTTGTTGTTTTTGTTTGTGTGTTTAATTTATCAGTTAAAATTAGAGTTACAAAACCCTAGAACAGACACATTATGTTTTTTTAATTTTTTTTTTTTGTGTTTGTTTAATTTATCAGTTTAGACTTAGAGTGAAAAACCCTAGGACTGACAAATTATTTTTTGAATTTTTTTGTGTTTGTTTAATTTATCAGTTTAGACTTAGAGTGAAAAACCCTAGGACTGAAAAATTATTTGCTTTTTTGAATTTATGTTTTTGTTTTTAATTTATCAGTTTAGAGTTAAAAACCCTAAGAACTGAAAAATTATTTTTAAATGTTTTTTTGTTTGTTTAATTTATCAGTTTAGACTTAGAGTAAAAAAAACCTAGGACTAACAAATTATTTTATGATTTTTTGTGTTTTTGGTTAATTTATTAGTTTAGAGTTAAAACCCTAGGAACTAAAAAATTAGTTTTGAATGTTTTTTGTATTTTTGTGAATTTTGTCGCTCGTTATTTGTCTGTTTTTAGCTGTACATTGTTTTATGCATTGTTGTATATGCATGTTATTGTTGTACATTTTTTCATTGTTTTAATATTTTCGTGTTGTTTTATTTTGTAGGTTGTGAAGAGCTAGTACCATGTGCCCACGATTTTTATGGAAACACAGGAGGCGCTGACTTTGGCTGACTGGGATTGGCTTGATGCCCTTGGGCTCAAGAAGGTGACTCGGATGGAGCCTGTGGTCAAGGATCGGGCCTATCTGACGGCATTGATCAACTTGTGGGATCCCCATACCAACACCTTCCATCTCCCAATAGGGGATATGATAGTGACCTTGGAGGATGTCTATCAAATTCTATGGATTCTGATAGATGGACTGTTGATTAGGACAACACAGTGGGATCAACGAACAATAGTGCTAACACGCTACTTCAGGCATGGAGAGGAGTTGGGTGTGGACAGCCTAGTGGAGAGGGCATAGGGTGACTTCCAGATTGGTGGCATTTTGGTTCGATGGTGGCTAGATATGGGTGTGTTGGGAGCGAGGCACGCCATACTGATGGGCCTCATTTCCAACATGCTGCTACCTGACTCTTCAGGTGCAAGGTTCCCATGGAACCTGCTGGAGGTAGTCTTTTGGATGGTGGAGTGTCCGGCAGAGGCACCGATGAACATGATATGGGGATAGACTCTATTGGCATAGCTCTATGGTGAGTTGTACGAGGTATGTTGCTAAAGGTGAAAGGGGATTGGTTGCAACTACTTGTTGTAGTGTTGGGCTTGGCATCACATAGCAGTGGAGAGGCCGATGGGGTTGCCCTAGATGATGCAGGTAGAGATGGTAGACTGAGAGATCGAATATGGGGCATTTTGGCAATGTTCTGAGGATCAGGGATAGAGTCGGTGGTGGGCAAGTGTCATAGGGCACTATGTATATGCCTTCGCTCAGCTTGCTCTAGGGGAGGTGTTCTAGCTCCCCTATCGAGAATGTCCAGCCTGGACTGAGGCTATAGAGTGGCTCTAACAGGTACGTAAGGAGCGATGGCTGATTGGGCGACATGATATTGAATAGTTCTTCTTGTATGGCTAGGTGACATGATAGTTTTGGGTGCACCAGGGGTTACCTGGTGAGCCCTTGATCTATCAGCGTCAAGTGGACAAGAGGACTCTAGTCTGGCCATTCATTATGCCACTGGGTGAGGATTTAGATACTGTGATTGATGCACCTAACGTGGATTATGTCGGGGAAATAACTAAGTATGAGTAGTGGACCTTGCGATGGTGGTGAGGCAAGGGGTCTGTAGGTGGCATAGAGGTGGCAGCAACAGGTGATAAGGGTGTAGAGGCACTAGGTGAATGTTGGGGGGTTCTGCTGGAATACGTAGATATGGTAGAGGTGGATGATTTTGGTGGGGATTTTGGGGTTCTGGATCAGCCAGAGACGCAGGATGGCCTAGAGCAGTGGGAGCCAGAGCAAGCTACTGTCTCGAATTTGCCTATGCACTAAGAATTTTTGGAGGACACGGAGGCAGTGTTGCATGCTGAGAATGCACAATTGGTGGGGCTACTTTGGAGGTGAGATGAGGAGCTAGGGGAGGCTCTGTAGGAGAGGGATATCTTATGGACTTAGCTAGCTAAGTGGGAGAATGCATTGGCTATGTACCATCAGTAGGATGGGGACATAGATGCCACACAGGAGAGGGATCTTATATGGACATGGATGGCAGAGAGGGAGGATGTGTTGGCATAGGACGATGATGTAGTAGCGATGTATCATCGATAGGAGGCAGAGTGGTGTCATCATCGGATGGACCTAGATGGAGAGATCATCCACCTCAAGGAAGATTTAATCATGGAATATGTACATCATGGCACGTTGGTAGGTGGCACCATCATTTTTAAGGCCAAAAGGCATGACCTTATAGCAAAATGTCCCCCAAGGCATTATGAATGCCATTTTTAGTTGGTCCTCGGGATTGATATGAATTTGATTGTATCTCGAGAAACCATCCATGAGGGAAAGCATTTCATGGCCCACTGTAACGTCTACCAATGCATTGATGCTAGGCAAGGGGAAATCATCCTTAGGACTCGCTTTGTTTAGATCTCAAAAATTGATGCAAATGTGAATCCTCCCGTTGGGATTTTTAACGGGCACCATGTTAGACAACCATGGTGGGTAATCAACGTAGATGACAAACTATGCATCCAACAACTTTTGTAGCTCATCTTTGACCATTAAGGCTATTGTTGGGTGCATCTTACATAGTTTTTTCTTTACTGGCTTGACTTTTGGATCAAACGTAATATTGTGCATGACTAGCTGTAGTTCTAGCCCCAACATGCCTTTATAAGACCATGCAAAAACCTTCTTCTTCTCTTTGATAAGGGTAATGTAGTTGGCTTGATCTTTGGGGGATATACTTACCCCTAGCTTGATGATTTGCAAATTCACTGGATCTGAGCTGATGTCTACGTCAGTCGTCTCCTTGATCGACATGTGGGACACGTCCTTCAATTGTTGTGGAGTTGGGATCAAGTGGATATCCTTTGCTGAATTTAGATCATCGTTCGAAACATCAGGTTCATGGTCTTTATAATACCATGCAAAAACCTCCTTCTTCTCTTTGAGAAGGGCAATGTAGTCGGCTTGCTCTTCAGGGGATAGACTTACCCCCAGCTTTATGATTTGCAAATTCACTGGATCTGAGCTGATCTCTATGTCAGTCATCTCCTCAACTGACATGTGGGACCTGTCCTCCAATTGGTGTGGAGTTGGGATCAAGTGGATATCCTTTGCTGAATTTAGATCATCGTTTGGAACATCGGGTTCCTCTTCAGCATGGAAGACATCCTAAGTCTATCCTGGGGTGAAATGGAACATCCCACCGCAAGGCCAGTACTCTGATGGGGATGGTGGGGTGTTAGCATGATCCTAGTCTATAGCATCTAGGTCTAGATGCAATGACCATGTCGGGTCGACTGGATTATGGATGGGGTTGGTTAAATCAATGGAGATCATGTTGATGAAATGATTATGGTCTCCATTACCACGGGTGTTGTTACTCGAACATCCTAGATGATATTTGTGCTCCATATTTGGATTTGTGGGTATTGGCACAAATGGATCGGCCCTATGTGCGGATAAGAGGACAGGATTTTCCCTAGATACTAACGACTCTATAGGGTCTCCAGGTGGAAGGTGCTCTCTATATATCTTGAGTGGCGGGTGTAGTAATTACTATAACTATACTTGGTATTCTGACTCATCTTCTGAAGACCCTTCTTGGTCTTGCCCATATCCCTCTTGTAGGCGAGTCTTCAAATTTTATCCTTTTTTGACCAAAGAGAAAGGGTTGTTATGGTCAACAAGGTTGGTTGTTAGCAATGGAGATAATCTCCCAATGTATATGTTGTGTTAGGATTGGCATATGGATATAATGCCAACCCATCCTCGTTGCCTAGCCCTAGGCCTTGCATGTTCTCTACCAAGATGTCTAGGGGCAAGCAGTGGTTGAACACTACTCCTAACTTGTCATACAACATTTGATATCTTGGTTGGCAAAGAACACGCACTCCTTGCTCATACCTGCCCAACCCATATCCATGCCAATTACATTGGCCAAGATATCTCAAAGCAAAATTTGGGTTGGACAAATAGTTGACATCCTCAGCAAAGGGCTCCTCATATTCGTATTCTTGCATGTAAGGTTCAATGCCATTATCCAAGCCCCCATAAAAAAAAATTATCTAATTGGGTGGGTAGCCTAGAGGAACCACAGAGCCAGTGGGGAATCGAGGTCTCCCCATGTCCTTCATGGACTCAAATGTAGGTTTTGCTACAATGTTCCGCACTAGATACTCCCCTAGGCCCATGTTGGCCATCTCAACAGTGATCGTTGGTGATTGAGGGGGAGCAAATGGGAGTCCTTCCTGAGTCCACTCCATGTGGGGCAAACTAGGCGTCTTGACTTACATTCGGCTAGGCATATATTTGGTAGAGATTGTTGAGACTAGGGGTGGTTCTTCTTCTAGGGGTTTCTTTCCCTTGTCCTTTGGTGTGGCCACCGTAGTTGGCATCATTGTTGAAGGACAAGATGAGGAAGATGGACCCTACTGGGGATTTGATGGACTTATCAATGAGAACGCCTATAGAATCAGACCCTTTTTAGATGGATTCAGCTAAAAATCCAAATGCATTGATGGAAGGGTTGATTGTGGCATTAGTTGCACCGTATTGCAGTATTTGAAGGGATCTAAGTCTGTTGAGACTACATGCACCTGTCCTTCAAATGTATACTTTAGGAACTGATGAGATATTAAAGGGACACACTTCATGTCCCTGATCCAAGGCCGACCTAACAAAATATTATAGGCCATCTCACCTTCCAAGATGTGGCACAATGTATGAATAGTCTTTTGTCCCACTTGGATGGGTAGGACAATTATGCCAACCATCGAGCATATTGCATCATTGAATGCTTGAAGGGTATAGGTGGAGGCCACAATGTGAGATGCTAGGAACTTCATATGTTTCAATGCTTTTGTTTTAATGATGTTACTAGACAAGCTAGTGTCCACCAACACCCTCTTATACAGAATCTCGTTGACCCGCGCAATGATGTGCAGGGGTGGATCCACCACATCACCAGTCATTGATTTCAATTCATCTTCTCTAAAGGTGATGACTGGTTCTTTACATTGTTTTACCTGTCCCAAATAGTTGTTGAAAGAGTTTGCTTCATGGGGCTGCAGCTTGATTGCTTTTAATATCTCCATTAGAGCCTCTCGATGGAGCATTGATTTTTGAATGAGCTCGTATATGGAGAGTATAGCCAAGGTGGTCCTTAGAATTTGGGTAAGTCTAGTCCGAATCGTGGCCACTGGTCTAGGCGGGGGAGGTTGCGTAGGGTTTTTTTGAGGTTGTGATGTCGATGGAACTTCTCCAATGGCCACCATGGGGGTAGCTCCTGGGTACCTCCTGTTCCTAGTCACTATGCTTATCATCCCTACATACCCCTACATGGGGCAATTCTGTTGCACCTCATTGACTTGAAGGGGTTTTGCCTACGCATCACGGGCAGGTAGGGGGTCTTTGAATACTCCCATATGTTGGTTGTTTAGCACTACGGGGTTGTCCACCGCCAACATCTTGTTGTCGATTAGGTCTTGCACCAAGCCTTTAAACTTCCAACATGCATTAAGGTCATGTCCCTTTCGCCTGTGGAACCTACAGTACAAGTCCTCCCGATACCCCTTAGGCTTTGGTGCATTGGGGTCTATGGTTTGAATCTCTGGCAAGTTGATCAAGTTTGCCACTGACAAGCGATCAAATAGGGAGTCCCTAGACTCTGTGTAAGGTATAAATTGTTCCCTAGGGCGACGTTGATTTTGTTCCTACCTCTAGTTTTCTCTATCATAATTTTTAGGAGGCACTGCCTGATAGTTAACCTTTTGAGGCTTTTTTGCTTATGTAGGATTAGGTATGTTTATAGCAACCTGATTGACCACAACGAGTTTCTATTACGTGGTCCCTATTTTGGTTTTCTTAGGCCATTATTTCTTCTTTGTCTTGGCAATCTTGCCATCCTGTATCTTGATCTCCTCAATGATTCTGGCTTGCGCCAAACCTTCCTTAAGAGTGGCATATTTCTATAGCTGCAATAGCATGAATATCGATCTCAAACAACTTTTTGAGAACATTTGGGTTAGGTCTGACATGGGAGGGAGGTAGGAAAACTTTGAAAGCAACGTCCTCCACCGATTCCCATATGCCACCATGGTTTCTTTCTCATACTACCTGAGGCTTGCTAGGTCACGCAGTGATGCCTTTTTCTTAGTGTTGAAGGTGAAGCATTCGAGGAATGCATCCACTAGCTGATCCAAGTTACTGATACTATGTTTTGGCAACTGAGTGAACCAATCTGAGGTAGGGCCTATGAATGTGGTTATAAATATTCTTAGCAACAAAGCATCGTTAAAGTGTTCAGGGAATCTAGTCACGTGCTCTTGGGAATCCTCCTCCCCTCTAAAGAGTGCCAACTAGGGTAGTTTAAAGTGTTCAGGGTATGCAGGTGTTGGCACTGATAGATGTACAGGATGACTACGAAGTTGGCATAAAGTATGCTTTTGGGGCCTAGAAGTCTTGGTCTCCACATACTCTAAGTTCTCTAACAACACTTTATATGCATTAGAGGATTTAATTTCTTCCTCCTTAGTTTTCTCCTATTATGGGTTGTGGGGAACTTTAGGCCTATGGAGGAGTGGCTGGATAGCATCCCCTCTACCTTGGTAGGGCATTTCAGCCCACTCTTCTTGTTCATACTCCTCATAGGCTTCTTGAGGAGTGCCTGGCCGATACATATAAACATGGGTGGGTTCCCGTAGAGGGTTCCCATCATTATTTCTAGGAGTTGCCTCCCGCTCAGGTCTAGGAGGTCTTGGAGGCAACACTTGGTAAGGTCGCGGGGACCTGTCTCACACCAAGGGGTTGTGCCTCTCATACACTTCTACTTTATGTGCACGAGGGGTTGGGACCTTCTTAGGAACATTTTTATGAATTAATTTGGCTGTATGATGTTGAATGCGCTCTTTGTTAAGGCGATACAGATGCTCTAACTATTGTTGATCTTTCCTGAGCTACATGATTTGCGTTTGGTTGGAGGTATGTCTAGAAAATGCCAAGTCAATTTGTTCTATCGTCTCATTTTTAGGAAGCCTAGATGCCTCTCCTACATGTCTATCTTGGTCGTGGTGATATGAGACCCCTATGGGTTGCTTTCCTCTATCGAGGTTAGCTTCATTCACTTGAGGCTATGGCATCAATGGGTGATCTTGATACATAGCAGGTGCGGAGGTGCATCGCTCCTGCACTGTATACTACTCTTGATGAATGTAGTGTTATTCCTTGTACTGCCCTTCATATGCATGAAAGGTGCAGGCAAAATTGTCTTGCCTTGTCTGGAGAGCCTTGTGCTCTGGATTTGGTCTAGTGTTTCTAACAGTAATACGGGGTAGAGGAGGGATGACGAAATCATGTGGTCCCTCCTTATGGACCCTATGTTGCTCTAGCACTTCATCATTAGGCCACTCATAACGAGCATCTAAGGGAGGCCTCATGTCTATGTTGAGTGCCACGTGTAGGTTCTCCTCTTGAAAGGATCTATGCTGAGTGGGGGTGCCCATCAAATAGGTGCCTCTATAGTCCTATTCTATAATGGCATGATGTGGACTATCTTGTGTGTCAGGCTGCCAAGGCAGGATGACCAAGTCCTCAGGACTATATCGGAGGTGACTTGTCCCCCTTTTTACACTTTCTATAGCACTTGCTCATGATTGGGATCGGCTATGGGTGTACACCATGGTGATGCTTACCTAAAGATGTGCATGTTTTTATCTTCTTTTAGGATTTCTTATGCTACACTAAACATAAAGGAAACACACAATAAAAGCAATGGTTATCTTGTTTATAGATTAAAAGTGTGCCCTAAATCTGTTTTAGTGTGCTTTGATGTTTGTTTTGACAGCTTTTATAAAGAATGTTTAAATGCAATATGATGGTTCTTATGACTCCCAAAAATGGTCGCCCCTTTGATATACCATTTCCAGGACGATATACCAACCTCTCTATATACCCACCCTTACGTGAGGGAAACTATTGGTACGTGAGAGCAGATGGTATGTGGAACATAGGCGGTATGGAAGGGGAATCACTCTGTTTATGACACATACCATATAAGACTTATCCTCATGTGCTAGGAATCACCCCAACTACACTTGTTCAGCTTTCATTAGGATTAACATCTAGCAAAAGTCACGATCGGGGTTATGTAGGCAGTATCTCAAGCCAAGGTGGTGATGAAATCCATCATTGGTCTTGCTCAAGGGTTGGGGTTTTACGACCAAATACTTGTTGTTTTAAATTACCACATGGTGTGTGGGGTTCTTTTTAAGTTGCATAAATTAATCAAACAAGCATTCAAACTCTCCTATGCAAGCAAATAACCATAGAACAGACAACAAAAATTGACAGAAGGTGTTTAGGACCCCTACCTCTTCTCTACCCAAATTGGATGTCTCTGAATTTTTGCCCTAAAACTTCACAGAGATTTATTTTTCCCTGGGTGAAATGAATAATAGAACAATATTCATCATAGGGTGGGGCGAATGCCCATTCGTCCCTGGGTAAGACGAATTCCAGCTCTGTACTCGTCACAGACTGAAACGAACAACAGTCCAGCATTTGAAAACTTGGTACCTGTAAGCAAAAACAAGCAACTTTTATCAAAAAGTTAATATTAAAATCAAGGGACAGATGTACCAACGTGATCACCACTAAAAGCACGAGGATACGGAAACAAAAATGAAAATTCCAAATACGATGTGTGTAAAACCAAACTTAACGCTAAAATCCTATATATTGAAAAATTCATGAAAGGAAAGAACATAAATGAACTGACACTGGATAAAAGCAATATGGAATACAGACCTCTTTATTGATATGCTTTTAAATTTATGTTACAATACGTCTCCTTCCCTTTTAGGGGATAGGAGCTTTAAATATGTTTCTTATCACATCCATGGATAGCAATCCTTCTTCCGCATGCCCACATGTAATATGGGCAGGCCAAAATGTCACCACCACTTGTGTATATGAGTGCTAACTACTTACTACTCCTCTGATGTCAAAAACCTATGTTCAAGGAAACAAAAAAGATCATTAGCACCTACAAATAGAATAGAACATGTGTTTCCCAAGGCCTACTGTTAGTGTATGCATGAAAATATTAAAACAATAACCAAATAACATTATAACGACCTTAAAAATTAACATAAGCATGAATATGTTACCAAGAGGGTACTGCAAGTGGAACAATTAGGAAATTCCTCACATATTTGTATTCGCTCCGGGGCGGGACAAATAAACTTGCAATAAATTGTTAGAAAGCACCCTCTTCAATGTCCTATCCAGGAAGCTCCAAATGACCTGAAAAGTTGGGGTTAGCTAATTGGGGGTATTTTGGTAAGACCAAAGATGTTAGATTTCTCCAATTTGGCTTCTATCACCCATATTTTGATGGTGCCATCTACAAGTTAGTAAAGGCGGGAAATGATAAAAACATGGTCAAAAGTGCTCAGAATGAAGTGAAATTTAAACTATAGCCTATTTAAATGACCTATAATAAGATGCGAAAATAAAATAAAGGAAATATATCACATATTTATAATCACTCTGAGATGGGGCATTTAGAACTACGACAGCTTGGGGGGCGCCCGGGGTTAGGACGCCCACCTTTTAGGACTCTATTTTTGCACCAATCCACTTGGGATGGGTCAAAAACCTCTTATGGGGTGTTTTCAAAAAAAATTGTGGAATATAGTGGCCAAATGTTTGGGTTTGGGTCTAGAATGCACCTCCAATAATCACCCAATAACCTCCCTCCAAAAGATAGATCAAGGATGTGAAAGCACAAACAATGGGTGAGTGTATATTTTAGCAGCACTTTGTTTCTCCAAAAGCTCCTCTCTATATATTTTTTTTGGGTGAGAAGACTCACCAATTTATAGACCTAGGGTCTCTTTGTTTGAATGCGCATTCGAGGGCGCCACTTGAATTGACTGTCCTATTTTGAGATAAAATATTAGTCCCTGATTTAGAGTCTCCTTGCATGAGGTCTCTAAAATAAAGACCTGCATGATTGAAGTCTCTCTTCTTGATTTGAATCTATTCCTCGCAATTGCATGTCCTGAATTTGCAGTTAACTGGAGGACCTGTCGAGGTTTGACTTTTTTCCAGTAAAACCTACTATTTGCCTCACCCTGGGGCAAATGCTACTATTCGTCCCTGGGTGAGACGAATACCAGTTTGTAATCATCCCAGGGTGAGACGAGTAGGCAGCAAAGTGCCAAAATGTGCCAAATTGACTCTTGACCTTCCAAAATGATGTTGGGAGTGGTTAGGACCACTGTTTAACCTCTAGGGGCTGCCCTAGGGGCTATGTGTGTCAATGAGATCGATGCTTGTTGTCACATAATCGAATTGGTGTTATTTTGGTGTCTACACAATTGTAACCAATTTCTATTTTTAATATTATTTTATACAATATGTGAGCACAAATAGTTTAATATGTTTAATTATAGAATAATTTAATATAAGAAATATAAGGGATTCATAAAGTCCCAAAAATAATAACACCATAGCACTTTAAATATGTAATCCTTGGCATCTATATAGACTCTTACTATGCTATACTTTAGCATAGTAACAATGTAGGTGATGCCAACTACACGTTACTGCCATGTATCAAAATACATAAAGGAAAATATTTCAATGCAAGGTATCAATAATACAACTATACACATATAATATCACCACTTGACACCTTAATGATTAACATCAATTATATAAGAAGAAAATAAAATTCACCAATATACCTACAAGCATTTAACATTTCTGATATATTTCCATAATAGAGATTTATTTCACATTTGGTAACCTTAAATTAATGCTTTTTTTGCCAATTTGAATATATGTATAGATTTTGCTACTTCTATGAAAGCTATGATTTTATCTAATGTGTTATTATGGATCCAATCCTACTCATATTGGATGGCTCTAAAGCTACAAAACCTATAAACTAACAGATCATTGGGTAAATATATCTTGCTCATAAGCTAGAGTCTCATCCTCCTCGCCTTCTCAAGGAATACATCCTCCTCTAAGAGGTGGAAAGCAGTATTAAAATTTGATATATCGAGCATATAGTAATCCCAAACCCCAATGGAAGTAGAGGTTGGTCTAGCTCTCCTCATAGACCTAAACCCCATAATTATGGAACATGTAAATAGGCCAAATCCTTGCCGCATTTCCCATAGGTTCAAGGATGGATCTTTAGAGATTAACCTCCTTCTTCCTTTGGATGGGACCTAGTGATTTCTTTGAGGATAAAGAACACTCAAAGGAAGTAGATAAAGTGTCAATATTTATATGAATAGTCTAGATGATAGCCCATAATCATTGAAACTGGCCTACAGACTAAGCAATACAATCCCTCAAATAAATATCTTCCCTTCTATTCATGTTATTTTTTAATCCATGATCTTTAGTGGGTTTTCACTTTTTTTTTTAAACTAAGCTTTAGCTTTTAGTCCTTATATTTATATTTAATTCTAGATAGGATCTTTTACATGGAATTTTTAGGTTGTACTTCTATACCACCTGAATTGTTTATGATTAGTATAATTTTATATTCTTTTAATAATATATCATCAATTTTCAACAAAACAAAATGTGATGTCATAATTATTTATAAAACTACTTCTTGATCTATTGGAGGATAAAATAATTAAATTTTGAATTGCTTGCAACTAATGTGCATATTGCATAAACTTATAATATAGATTTCTCTTCTACTACTACTCTTGCTACTAATTATTTTATTTTATTTCATTTGTTTTTTCACACTTTAGATATAGGATTATTGATAGTGCAAATGATGCATTGTTAAGGGTACATCAATGTACTTGGAATACGGATATATTACCCTTTGAAAGGAAAATATCTTTCCCCCAAGGTTCAAGTATGCTAGGTCTTGGACAATACACATAGACTCATATGGTCGATAATAAATGTTCCTTCAAGGGGCCTTTGATGGTTCTAATTAAGAATGAAATTTCTTGGACACAAAGATTTAAGAACATGCACTTGACTATCTAAAAATACTTCCACTATGTTTATATTCAAACAAATATGTGTTGAGTGGAATTAAAATTGGGCAACAAAAGATATAAGTTTAAGTATTATAAACTATGATTACCCAATATATATTTTTCATTGCAATTAAAATATATCACATATATAATAATAATAATTCTATTGAAGCTATCTAAAATTTTAAAATGCACTGCAAAAAAATAGCTTCAATGCTTTGAACGAAAACTAGTCTACTCCTAATCTAAATAAGTTTCAAATAAAAGTCAAAGGTTGAAGGGTGAGAGAAAAAATAAAATAAAATAAGTTGATACTAACCTAAACTCTAGCTTTGATCTAGTAAAGCAACATATATAAATTAAACCAATCTCAACCTAATCATTTTTAACATAGCCTAAGGTTTGGGATGGTGCAATATTTAGAGGAACAATCGACTATAAAATGAATTGAGTGCAACCACCATCAACTTGCATAGGCTGAACATAATAAATTCCAAAATTCTTTATATTAAAAGATAGTCACTAAGTACATTTTTTTAGATTTATCCAATTTAGTGGACTATAAGAACATAGCTCAGAAAGCAATAGCCACTTGGTTCAAAAATACCATTCGACAACAAAGACAAATAAGAAAGGAAACTGAAAAGTTACACAACTAATATATGGATTTCGACCCTTGTAACTAGCTAGTGAGCTACCATTTATATGATTTTGGACTTCACCTAGCATTACATTTTGTAATTTATTGCCATCTAATTCTAGAATGTGCCTCTTGAAATTAAATTTCCCACCATAATACAACCATACCTCATTAATGTCTTCATATCTATGATGTTTTTGAGATCTACAACAACCAAAATTTATTTAATATCAATTCACATGACACTTAGAAATTTTTGAATAGCCATTCCTCACTAACACAAAATCTAGGTTGATCACTAATTTTCTTCATCTTCCTTGTTGCATGGTTGCACTTGCCAAGCTCACATTGAAATTACATATTCACCATCATGTCCACCACATTTAATGCAAAAACTAACCAATTTTTTGTAAAATATAAAAAGGTAATGGGTAGAAGAGTAATATTATAATTAATTTAGTTATTTTTATTTTTCCTAAGGTTTAAATTTTTTTATTTTTATTTTTTTTTGAATCCCTAAGTTTTATGCTTTTAATTCTAATATTTTTTCTTCTTTTATTATATATATTTATATCATGGACCTGAGCAAGCTCATAGTTGTGGAATTCTTCCTTTTTTCTTGGACACTGATTTTAAAGAAAATCCAAAAGTCGCACTCCAAAATTGGACTTGGCCAGTGCTTATGAAATTGATCTTGAATTCGTGGAAATTCACATATTTGCAAAAATTCATGGTTTTAGTAATATAGGCTTTGGGATTTTTTTCCTCAAATGATTTTATTAGAATAGTCCTAGGTAGGTGAAAAATTCCAACTGCTTTAAGGATGGATTGATAAATCCAGGGTTTTGAGCAAATAAAAAACATCCCTATGATCTAATTGATTAAATATTTACCTCACAACCACGTAAAATTTTATTTTATCCTTAAAATATTTACAAAGACTTGCAAACCTTGGTGAAGTCAAAGTATTATAGTGTAACATTAAATTTATAATTAAATCCATATTGATCATATTTTCAAGTGAGCTTGTAGCCATGGGCTTCTTCCTTGTTTTCTTTGCTATGCTACTTACAAAGAAAATACCACGACCTTGCTTCAAATTCAAATTTGACCAAATTTTATTGAATAGATGATGGATTTATAAAAATTTATGGATTTGAGTATAACTAGCTTTGCATTCCATTTCCCTTCATCGTGCCACTTACAAAGAAAATCTTGTGGCCATGCGACAAAATATGATTTGTGGCAACGTGACCAAATTGGTCATGATTTGGAGTAATTTCATGATTTCTTGCAATTTGCTCATGGCCATGGTTAAATTTTGTATTCATACCTTATTTGACCAATTGAATACATATTTGAAAATTTTCATAGCTTAGGGCAATCTCCTAGCCAACATCTCACTCCTTCAATTTTATGGTGAGAAAAGTACATAAAACTTCAAAGTACTCATAATTTTAAGAAACATTTCACATCTCTATAATTTCCAAAAGGGTATCCAAATAGTCATGATAATTAAAAAAATCATTATAGATTGAGAGACAATTCCATTTGAATCTTTCAAATAATTACAGGAATAAGATTTAAGTTTAAAGATGATTTCACCAAAATATTCCAGAGGATTAATGCTAGGTATGCAATATCGGTAACACTATAAAGATAGTTTAAAAATATCCCTATCAGGATTTAAACAAAGTCAAACAAACCTTTGCAACAAAATTTTAATTTTTTTAGACTTAGAATTCCAAAAAGTGATAAAATTTAGAAAAACAAACCTTAATAAAAAATTCAAAAAAATCAAGTGAATCCCAAAATGGAGGGATTTATGCAATGACAACAACAAATGGTGACTTTTCTATAAATTATCTAGAGTATTTTGGGAATATAATGAACCCTCTCTAAAAAATAATGAAACTTCCAAACAAGCATAACCAAAAATTGTCATCCACCCAAGGTTGCGGTTAGGCAATTTATCTGAAAGCAAAACCTCATTTTGTTTTAGCAAAAGTGTGTGCATGTGAATTAATTTTTTTCCAAAATCAATCAAAATTTTCCACCACAGTTTGGAAATTAGGCTAGTTTACCCCTAAACAAACATTTGTCTACTTATGATGCATTTTGTCACATGGGTAGACATACCATCAATTATCAAATATTTCTTCATTGCTAGTCATGTATTTATAGCACCGATGAATTTATCTCTAAATGCACTCTAGACCTTGATCTACTACCAACCAGGTGTTTATAGCCCCAGTAGTGGTTGTTTGAATCATCCAAGCACTTGAACATTTTCTCATTTTTTTTTAATACCAAAGATTTCAATAGCATTGGGTTTTACTTTTGGATTGGGGATCACCATGGAAAATAAGAGAGTAATCACTTGAGTGGATTTTACCTATAAACCAAACCATAATTATTTTATTCCTCCTAACATGAAAATTCTATAAAAAGTATTTTCAGTGCTAAAGCTCCAACACCAATTTGGTAGTACTTTCAATTTCATTTGCTTTGTCCCAAATAATGGATAAAAATCAAAGTTGATCAAACTAATTTCAACTTCATTGAACTTAGTGTGGGATTTTTCACCCCCAAATTATGCAAAAATCCTTACAATTTATAACAACCACAAATAGCTTTCACTTGGATGATTTAGACCAAACCAATGAAAAGTATAGAATAAAACAAAATTGAAAATAACAACAGAGCAAAACTAGCATAGAAAACTAAAAGCCATGACTATATACAAAACTATTTATAGGGTAGAATCAGAATACTCTCAAGTTCTAAAGTAATGTTTGAGAAATTGCCCATTAATGTTAGAATAAGTGAATATTATCTTAATTTCACTAGGATACACACTTGAATTTCCACCCCTCTATTTTTCAAGAGAACTCTAAGTGGTGTCTTCATCAGGTTTGATGAGTTGCTGTAATCCAATGGCTCTAAATGATCAACTCTGCTATTTATACAGAGTTGATCCTAAAGACAAATCAATCAGTTCCACTCTTCTATTAATATTTTGTGTAATACTTTGCATATCTATTATTGTGAAATTCTAACATGGTACCAAAGTAGGATAGATTTTGCTAGTATTCTCTCTTGAAGGTTCTAGGATCTGATTCATTTATTTTTCCATATTTTAGCATATTTATTTTTTATTTGTTGCATGTTCCTAAATTTCTTGAGGATTTTTTTTGAGAAAATATAGCCATTTCCTTTTTTTTAAACACGGTTAATCTGTGCGAAGCTGATTTTTTGTCCTTCCCTTTTAAAAGGAAATTTGACTTTTTTTCTTTATTTTTTTTCGATATTTTCATATTGGAAAAGTATTCTAACACTTCTAGTTATTTCCTTCTTTTCCGCTATTGAAAGAAAAAATCAGGGAATAACTAAAGTTTTATTTTAGAGATTATTTTATGATTTTCTATTTGCTCGTGAGGATTTAAATATACCTCACTCATTATTATTAACTCATTGTTCGATCTCATGTTTTCTAACGCTCTTATTCTCAATGTTCGTTCTCAACATATATGATATTCTAGTATTTGGAAATACTGCCACTCTCATTGGCGCAATCTACTTAAATCTACCATTTGCACTCCCATTGGTTCTATTTTGTTGGGCCTCTAATTTGGTGCACTCTTCTATTTTCCCGTTGGGCTGCATATTCCTCTTGGATTCTATTCATCGACGCTCACTAAATAATTTGGTATATATCTCTTCCTTTCGGAGTCATTTGGAAGTATTTTTTCTTTACTTTTTTTAAGGCATTTGTGGAATATTATGCTGCTCCCTTTTCCTATAGATCTACAAGTTCTTTCATCTGAAGCACTCTTTGAATGCTATCTAAAATGATCTCGCAGTCTCTCGAATTTAAGCAACAATAACTCTACTAACATTTTCTCTACAGGATTTCATTTTTATTTAGGGTGCTTTCAAAATGTTTTCTTTTACCATTATTAAAATATTTTAAAGCATCCTATTTTATAATAGACAATACCACAACATTAAGTTTCTACAGGTGGTCAGCTTCGCCCATACGACCCTTTCATAGGGCATTATTTGCATTGACCCATTTTCTACAGGTCTATGAGTTTATGCAAACAATTTCCCTATTCCTTTTCTATAGCTTAGGTGCTTGGGGTGAAATAACCTTGTCAGAATCACACCATTGTGTTCTCTCTCGATGGTTTCACTTGTTCGCGTTCCCTACTTTTGTTCATGTTCCCTGGTTTGGTTGTTTCATGTAAGAGTCTATATATTTTTTTATTTTACAACATTTCTTTTATTCCAATAGATTCATCCAAAACATAGTGTAATTTTGATTCATTCGAATCTCCTTTGTCTATATTTTTTTGGTAGGTGTCATTATTTTTTGGGCCTCCTCAAAATGACATAGACGAAAATTGAATTTAAATATAATAAAATATTGTTTTTTGGGGGGGGTTCTTAAGTGCATATTTTTGCACTTCTATGTGTAAAGAGGAGGGGTGTTATTTTATTTTCTTAATATCTTTCAAAAGTTAATTATACTAGATATCTTATAGTTTAAATTTTATACATAAATCTCAAATATTGGTTTATGAAAGCACGAGGATACGAAAGCAAAAAGGAAAGCGAAGATGCGATGCAAACCGAACCAAACTTAACGCTAAATCCTAGGAATTTGAAAGTGCATGAAAAGAGGGAAAGCATGAGCGAATCAAAATGAAACAAATGCAAATAAAGAAGACAGCCCTTTTTATTGATATGTTTCACAACTCGGTTACAATGCGCATCCTCCCCTTCCAAGGGCTAGGAGCGTTTAAGTATGCGTTCTTGTTACATCCATGGATGCCCTTCCTTCTTCCGCGTGCCCACATGTAAAATGGGTGGACCAAACATCGCCGCCGCTTGCGTTGATGAGTCTTGACTCCTTGCTGCTCCTCCGATGTCCAGACCCTACGTTCAAAGGAACAAGAAGCAGTCAGTAGCACTTGTGGATAAAATAGAGCATGCAATCCCCAAGCCTACGATAAGTGAATGAGAAAAATGAATTAAACTATGACTAAAATGAATCCAAATGCTCTAAAAATTTGATAGGGGCATCAAGACATCCCAAAGAAAATACTACAAATGGAAAAGTCGGGAAATTCCTCGCCGATTTGAATTCGCTTCGGGGCGGGACGAATTCACCTGCAACAAAATGCCGAAAAGGTACTGTCCCAAATGTCCTACCTAGGAAGCTCCAAAAGACCTGCAAACTTGGGGTTAGCTAATTGGGGGTATTTTGGGAAGACCCAGATGGTCAGATTTTCCCAATTTGACCTCCATCAATGGGAATTTGATGATGCTACCTGTAGATTAGTAGAAGCGAGCAAAGATAGAAACATGATCAAAATTGTTCAAAACGAGACGAAATTTAAATGACAACCTATCTAAGCATCATAGAATTGAATGCAAAAATGAAAGAAATAAAGTCTACCATAGAATTCCCATCGCTCCGAAGGGGGCGATTAGGACTATAGCAGTGTGGGAGGGGGCGCCCATGGGGCAGGCCGCCCATCGTTTGAGGCCTGATTTCGGCACCAATCCACTTGGGATGGGTCCAAAACCTCTTGTGGGGTATTGTCGACAAATTGGGTGGGATATTGTGGCCAAATGTCGGGTTTGGCTCCGGATTTGTACTTCCAGTAACCACCCTATGACCTCTTCTCCAAAAGAGATCAAGGATGTGAAAGACACAACTCAAAAGGGTGTGGGTGTGAAAGTAAAATGACAGCACTTCATTGCTCCAAAATGCTCCTTCTCTGTATATTTTGGGGTGAGGAAACTCACCAATTTATAGACCTAGAGGTCTCTTGAAATGGGCATGCAGAGGCGCCACTTGGCAATCATGCCTTCCCAGGGGGAAGGAGATTCCTCCCTGAATAGGGACTTCATGATTGCCCTTGTAATTGCCTCTAACGCTCGAAAATGCTCACCCATACTCCCATGCGATGAAGGAAGCGTTAAGTGGCGGATCTGAGCTGCCATTTGTCAAGATTTGACTTTTTTCCCATCAAACCTGCAATTCGCCCCACCCTGGAGTGAATCTAGAATTCGTCCCTAGGTGGGGCGAATCCCAGTTTGAATTCGTTCCAGGGTGGAACGGATATTGAGCAAAGTGCCTGAAGGTGCCAAATTGATCTCTGACCTTCCAAAACTACTGTGAGAGTGGTTAGGACCACTGTTTAACCTCTAGGGGCTGCCCTTGGGGCTGTGTGTGTCAATGCGATCAGTTTTTGCAGTCACATAATCGGATTGGTGCTGTTTTGGTGTCTACAGATGCCCCTTTTTGGGATGCGCTGTGCATGGCACAGCGCCGAGCAAAAATAGATAACCAAAGCACTAATGATTAGGGTTTCTTAGTAACCTAACCAAATTTTGATGCCCCAAGTATGGAAAGGGCATGCATTCTTGAATCCTTGCTTCTAACGAGCGAAGGAACTTAATTCAAGTGTTAACCTTTTTTGGTGAGGTGTTACTTGATCTTGGACATTGATCAGTCATGAATAGGCAAAGGGCGCAACCTTTTGTCTATGAGAACCTTGAGTTCATGATTCACGAAATGCCAAGTGATTTGATCAGCTTGTGATTATTGCTTGTTTACTACCCCAAGCAGGAGCGTGATTGTCTTTGTCAATGATTCTTTGAATGCATGTCATTTTCCTTAATTGGGTGTGTACTTGTTGACTGGTGACTAAGTGTGACTACCCCCTCAAGCGACGAATCGATGAGGGAATGACCTTCATGAGAAAAGCGACGAGTCGCTTGACCCAAAATGACTTGTGCAAGGGTGCCTTCAGATGTTTAGCGTTACATGTGCGTAGCTTTCTGACATTTAGACCTATTTTTGGTGGGTGTTAACCCTTTTTGGTGACGCTTTTTGGAGCTGAAATTGTCAAAGATCCGTTCTCCCGTGGAGTGGTCCGGCTATGGTGGCCTTCTTAGGGAGTAGGATAGTGACAATTTGTGACCCCAACATCTGTTTTGGATGCCAAGAATGTCAGGCGCGAAGGCGCCTTCGTTCGGCAATGTTATTGCTATTTTTGATTGGATTTTGACCCGTTTTGACGACGCCGTTTGGGGATGAAATTCTCAAAAATTCGTCCTCCCGTGGAGTGGTCCGGCTATGGTAGCCTTCTTAGGGAGGAGGATAGTGAGGATTTGTGACCCCGACGTCCATTTTGCATGCCCGGGATGTCAAGTGCAAAAGCACTTTCATCGGGCAAGTTTATTAGTTGTTTTGGTGCATTTTTGTTCAATTTTTTGTTGTTTTTGAAATTTTTGCCCTGAATTCATTTCGGGGTGGGATGAATACCAGCTTAGTATTCATCCCAGGGTGGGACGAGTGCTAACCAGAGTGCTCATCCCAGGGAGGAATGAATATAAGCTCAAAAAGCCTATTTAAAGGCCAAAACTAGGGTTTGGGCTCATTTGCATTCGAATTTTCTTGCGATTTGGAGCTCTGAGGAGGAGGAGGTTAATTCTACGAAGTGAAGCACTACCGAATTTCTCTCGACATCATGAGTGCATAGACCAGATCGAGTGACGGAGCCGAAGCGAGACCAGTAAGTGCTCCTTAGCGTTATTGCTTTTGTTTGTTATATGTTTTAAAACTGCAAGTTATTTGTTTATTTTTCTTTGTTATGTTGTTTTCCAAAATTAAAATTGAAACCCTAAAACTAAGCTGAACACAAACCAAGACTTAGCTTAAAACTGAACGGAAAATGTAGTTTAAACCTAGGTTGAAATTTTATTTTTCTTTTTAAAACGAAACAAAAATTTACTTTTCGCTTTACACTAAAGTAAACCCTAGGAAAAATTTTGATTTTGCTTAAACTAAAACCCTAGGATAAACTGAACGCAAACCCTAGTTTTTTAGGTTGAACTTGTCAGTTTTAAAACGTAGGTGAAAACCCTAGGTTAAAAACTATTATTTTAATTTTGTTTTGTTTGTGCAGACTTTGTCAGTTTTAAACTTAGAATACAGAAACCCTAAGACTGACAACTGTAGTTAAGAAAAATGTTTTTGTGTTTTTATGTTGTTGTCAGTTTTAAACTTAGAGTACAGAAACCCTAAGACTGACAAACTGTATTTTTAAAAAAAAATGTTTTTGTGTTGTTTTCTGTTGTCAGTTTTAAACTTAGAGTACAGAAACCCTAAGACTGACAAACTATTTTTGCTAAATTGTTTTTGTGTTTATTTTGTTTTGTCTGTCAGTTTTAATCTTAGAGTACAGAAACCCCAAGACTGACAAACTATTTTTGTCAACTTGTTTTTATGTTTTTATGTTGTCTGTCAGTTTTAAACTTAGAGTACAGAAAACCCTAAGACTGACAAACTATTTTTTTTTTGTTTTGAATTTTTGTGAATTTTGTTGTTTTTGAGCTGTACATTTTTTTTTATGCAGTGTTGTATATGCATGTTATTGTTGTACAGTTTTTCATGATGTTAATGTTTTTGTGTTGTTTTCTGTTGCAGGTTGTGAAGATTCGATATCGTGTGCCTACTGCTTTTGCTGAAGCATGGGAGGCGCTAACTATGGTTGACTAGGAGTGGCTTGATGCCCTTGGGCTCAAGCAGGTGACTCGGCTGGAGCCTGTGGTCGGGGATCGGGCCTATCTGATGGCCCTGATCAACCTGTGGGATCCTCGGACCAACACCTTCCATCTCCCAATAGGGGAGATGACAGTGACCTTGGAGGATGTCTATCGGATTCTTTAGATTCCAATAGATGGACTATCGATCCGGATGATGTCACGAGATCAGCAGACAGTAGTGTTGACACGTTGCTTCGGGCATGGGGAGGAGCTAGGTGTGGAGAGCCCAGTGGAGAGGGCAAAGGGTGACTGCTAGATTGGCAAGATTTTGGTCCGATGGTGGTTGGAGAAGGGGGTGTTGGGAGTGAGGCACGTAGTACTTATGGGCCTCATTTCCAACATGCTGCTACCTGACTCATCAGGTGCGAGGTTCCCATGGAACCTGTTGGATGTGGTATGCTAGCTAGTTGAGTGCCCAACGGAGGCACCGTTGATCATGAGGTGGGGATAGATGCTGTTGGCATAGCTCTATGGTGAGTTGTACGAGGTCCACTACCAAAGGTGGAATGGGATTAGCTACAGCTATCTGTTGCAGAGCTAGGCTTGGCAGCACATAGCGGTGGAGAGGCCGACAAGGTTACCATGGATGACTCGGATAGAGATGGTGGATAAGGATATAGGCTACGTGGTTCTGTGGCGGTGGTCTAAGGAGCAGGGATAGATTCGATGATGGGCAGGTGTCATAGGGCACTATGTCGATGCCTTCGCTCGGCTTACTCTAGGGGAGGTGTTCTGGCACCCCTATCGGGACTGTCTAGCCTGGTCGGAGGCTGGAGAGTGGCTTCGATGGGTACGTAGGGAGCGGTGGCTGATTGGGCAGCATGGGACCGAGCAGGAGTTCTTCCCTTACATCTGGGTGACATGATAGTTTGGGGTGCGCCAGGGGTTTCCTGGTGAGCCCATGGTCTATCGGTTCTAGGGGGATGAGAGGACTCTGGATCGATCGGTCATCACGCCATTAGGTGAGGATTCAGATGTAGTGATCGATGTCTTAGATGTGGATGATGTCGGGACTACCGTAGAGTACGACCAGTGGTGGGTACTACGGCGATGGCGGGGAGAGGGGCCATTGGGAGGCATGGAGGCAAAAGAAGCAGGTGGGGAGGGTGCCGAGGCACCAGGAGATGATTGGGGAGCTCTGCTGGAGGATGCAGACATGGTGGAGGTGGAGGATGCGGATGTGGATTTTGGGGTTTTGGATCAGCCAGAGAGGCAGGACATCATGGAGCAGTGGGAGCCAGAGCAGGCTGTTGTTCCAGAGATGCCAATGCCTCTGGCAGTTTTAGAGGACACGGAGTCCGGGTTACACATTGAGAATGCATGATTGGAGGGGCTACTATGGAGGCACGATGAGGAGTTGGAGGATGCACTACGGGAGAGGGATCTCCTATGCATGCAGTTGGTAGAGTGGGAAAATGCATGGGCTGCCTACCATCGGTAGGATGGGGACACCGATGCTGCATGGGAGAGGGATCTCCTATGGACGTAGCTAGCGAGAGAGGGATAGGGCTTTGGCGCAACGCGATGAGAACTTGGCTATGTATCGCTAGCGGGAGATGGACTTGGTGCGGCAGCGGTTGGAGCTGGAGGCAGAGATTAGCCACCTTGGTGGGCGGGTCCCTACGTTCAGTGGAGGTGGATCGTCGCGCCGCTCGAGAGGGAGCGAGACTGAGCAATCAGCATCCTCTCGACGTAGGCGACTGGATGAGGGGGGTGAGTAGGCATGATGCGGGGGCTAGTAGCAGCCACCTTGAGGGGTCTCATAGGACCCACACCACGGGGGGTAGTTCCCATCGCACCGATCCTGCGTGATCATGGTGGCTGACGCCCTAGGCTTGGGGGTTTTTGAGCTTTTGGATTTTGTTGCGGGGTCAGAGGACTGGTTCATTGTAGCCTACGGGCATTTTTGATGATATATATAGATGACTTTATTTTATTTATGCACGTGTGATGATTTGATTTTATGCATGATGAGTGATGAGTATGGATGTATGCATGTTAATTTATTTTGATGGATGCATATGTTATGATGAATGCAAATGTTTCTAAATTTTAGGATATGCAAATGTAATGGATGAATTAAATTTGTGTTGTTTGGCGAGGGCACCATAGACTGTTTAGAACTTTGTGGTTTTTTTTTTTTTTGTATTTTTTGATGGTAATGCGAGGATGAAAGATAGCACAGTTGGTTTAGAATGTAGCTAAGGTTTTCTGAGACTCAGACATTTTTAACTAACTAGCCACGACTGTACTTTATCTTACAAGACTTTTGGACAAGGTATGAATCAGACTTGTCTTTGACCAAGTTATTTCACATCCTTGTGTGTGCAATTGAGTTCGTTTATGTGGTATTTGTCAGGATACCACCAGTGCCAGATAGGCTGTCAACCAAACCTGTACTGAGGATCACCTAATTAGCTCCACTAACTCCTTTGTTGTATTTAGTCAGATTAATCTACGGTGCTATCTAGGATACCATAAGCTAGCTCATCCACATGCAAACATTGATCTGTACACGAGTTAATGTGACAGATATATCGTCATGCGAGAGGTTTACCACCAGTGACCGATAGGCTATCCACCAAACCAGTACTGAGGTTTGCCTCATGACCTGTCGGAATGTTGAGAGTTCCAGGGATTCAAGTTCGACTCCCTTCTTTTCTTCAATTGTATTGGGATACTTGCTCTTTTGTAGTGATAAAAATCATTGTTTATTTTTTTTATTTTTCTTTTGAGCAAGGGATTTGAATTTTGAGTGATGAGAATCACTATTGTATGTGCCTTTTGATGTATGCACTTTGGTGGTGATGTCAAATTTTTGGAGTTTTGACTTTTTGCAAGATTTTATGATGTTTGCAACTTTTTGAGAACTTGGGATTCTTGGGGAATTGGGTAGGGAAGATGCTTGTCCTTTTGCCAACTCTCAACATTCTTGGGGTCATTCGCATAGGGGGATGAGCAAGATAACCGTTTCGCTTATGGTGACCTGGATTGCTGTGCAGGTTTCATCTTTCATTCACACAACTTGGGAATTTTTATGTGTTTTAATTTGTGTTGGGATGCTACGTAACAAGGTGTGATCCAAGTAGAACTCTACCTTTGTAAAATCTATCTGACTTGGTACAGTACGTGGCTAGAAAGCAAATGATGACTGAAGGACGAAAACTCTTGATACATTAGAAGACCACTGACTCTGGTATGGTAAAAAGAAGTGAATGGCATTTATTTTTGATGGACTGCTTATAGAATGGAGAAATGTGGAACAAGATGGATTGGCAGAGTAATTACAGTCTATGGTGCCTTTGACCTGTATGATCACAAATATGCAATGTATGGATGTGATGCTTAATGCAGCTACATATTTTTGTGAATATGAAGATGAGATGCGAAAAGAGCTCTTTATTGTTGTGATGAGTTGGAGTATGCCTGGAAATGAGATGCAAATTTTTGTTATTTTTGATGATTTTACTATTTTTGAATTTTCTTATTTTTGACCAAGCGATTGTGGGAATCCTTGGAGCTTTTTGGTTGACCAAGCGGTAATGGGTACCTTTGGGGCATTTTGGGATTGACCAAGCGATTGTAGGAATCCTTGGAGCATTTTGGGATTGACCAAGCGATTGTAGGAATCCTTGGAGCATTTTGGGATTGACCAAGCGATTGTAGGAATCCTTGGAGCATTTTGGGATTGACCAAGTGATTGTAGGAATCCTTGGAGCATTTTGGGATTGACCGCGATTTATGGGAATCCTTGGAGATTTTGGTTACCAGATTTGAATCTTGAGCATTTTGGGATTGACCAGGATTGTAGGAATCCTTGGAGCATTTTGGGATTGACCAAGCGATTGTAGGAATCCTTGGAGCATTTTGGGATTGACCAAGCGATTGTAGGAATCCTTGGAGCATTTTGGGATTGACCAAGCGATTGTAGGAATCCTTGGAGCATTTTGTTTGGGCTATGGCTCTTTTAGATATGGAATGGCCGCAAATGACTGATGTTCAAGGGTTCTAGTTCCTTGATTCCATCAAGAGAGGCTAGCCGGTATGTTCCAGGTCCTATTTTACTATCAATTACATAGGGACCTAACCAATTTGCCGTGAACTTGTCCCTTAGATGGGACGACAAACTAGAGTTCTATTGGTTCTCTTTTAAGACCAAGTCACCAACCTGAAAATCCCTCAGGTGAACTTTCATGTTGTATGCTTTCTTAAGTCGCTCTTGATAGATACGTAAATGCTCGAGAGCATTAACGCGTCATTCATCAAGCAACGTAAGCTGGTCTAACTGGGCCTACCATGCAGTGTCATCATCGATGAACTCTTGCATTGATATGCACAGGGAAGGAATTTCCAACTCGAGAGGCATGACTGCCTCGGAGCCATACACGAGCAAAAATGGAGTTGCCCCAGTGGGCATCCGAATGCTAGTGCGATAAGCCCATAGGGCAAGTGGGATTTGAATGTGCCAATCCTTATGACTGTCTGTGACTATCTTTTTGAGGATGGCAACTAGCATTTTGTTTGATGCCTCTGCTTGCCCATTTGCCTACGGATAATAGGGTGTCAAAAAATTGTGCTAAATTTTGTACTTTGTGGTCAAAGCACGCACGTCTTTGTTCTTGAATGACGTCCCATTATCCGAGATTATTTTGGATGGAATACCAAAATGACATATGATGTTATGTAAAATGAACTCCACAATGCGGGGTCCTGTCATAGAGGTAAGCGGAATTGCTTCCACCCACTTGGTGAAATACTTTGTGGCCGTTATGATAAACGTGTGACGACTTGACGATGCAGGGGAGATCTTTTCGATTAGATCTAAACCCCACTACGAAAAAGGCCAAGTCGATTGAATCATCTGCAAGGCCTAGGAAGGTACGTGCATCAAATTAGCATGATGTTGACACTTCATGCACTTCCTTACATATGCGCTACAATCTCGCTCTAAATATGGCCAATAATAGCCCATGCGAAGAAGGCGCTTGGCGATAGCCATACCACTGAAGTGGCCACCACATGTACCATCGTGCGCTTGGGCGATCGCCCAAGTGGACTCTTGTTGGTCCAAGCACCGAAGGAGGATCCCTTCATAGCTACGATGGTACAAAATGTCTCCTAACAAGACATGCTTTGTCACTTTCTACTTGAATGCTCATTTTGCGGCATGCGTCAATCCAAGTGGGAGGTTACCTAACTTGAGGTAGTCCCTCATGGGTGAATACCAATCCTGTTGATCATAAGCCTCGATGGTATGAACAACCAATCCCTCTTGAAGTTCATCCCTAGCAAACGTTGAGTGGGAGAGAACTTGTAAGAATAGCATTGTGTTGCTATTAATGGGAGTAGGGGAGAACAAGGACCCCCAGTTGGCGTGTTTTAGATGATCGTGGATTCAAGAGAACCTATCCTGAGGTGGTTCAATCTGGATCATGTGGATTCTTGGCGTCAAGTTAGAGCTTGCACGGTCCATCATGGATTGCGATAGTGTTTTGACTTGAATGGTTGTCATATCACCAAAAATGTCTTACGGGATTAGTGACCCCAAAGAGGCCATAGTGTCCACAAAATGATTCGATGATCGAGGGAGTGCCTCGATGTCATACCATTCAAGCTTCGCCAAGAATTTGTCCATAAGGGCTTTGTAGGCCTACAGAACTGGGCATTTACATTGGAATACCCCTTTGACTTGGTTGACAATTAACAACGAATCACCAAAGATGTTCAATCATTTGATGTTCATGGTGATTGTTGTCTGAAGACCTATGAGCAAGGCTTCATATTCTACATTATTGTTGGTGCACGGGAAGTCTAATTTAAAGGACAGAGGCATTGGAGCCCCTTGCGGTGTGAAGAATACAATTCCCATGCCACCTCCTTGCTCACATTTAGAACCATCAAAAAATAGGGTTATGTCGGCTCGTGACTCAGGCTCATCGAATCTGGTGATTCTGAGACATGGAAGACCCCATCATCGGGTAGTTCTATGACCAGAGGCTGATCATATTCGAGAGGAGCCTCTGCTAGTTGATCGGCTATGACCTATCCTTTGATGGATTTTTGTCCAATAAACTCTATGTCAAATTCCATCAACAACATGATCCATTTCGCCGTGCGGCTACTATGATAAGTATGACTCATCATGTACCGCAATGGATTCTCCTTAGACACAACATACGTAGTGTTGCTCAGCATGTAGTGGCATAGCTTTTTGGTAGCAAACACCACTACCAAGCGAGATTTTCTCAACGTATGCATAGTTAAGTTCATAACTGACCAGGGTGCGGCTAAGATAGTAAGTAGCCTATTCTTTGTGAAGTTCATTCTTCTGGGCTAGCATGGCATCCGAGTGCCACCTCAGTAGCTGAGATGTATAAGTAGAATGACACTCCTGGTCTAGGTGGTGCCAATACTGGCGGTGAAGCCAAGTATCATTTAATGTCGTCAAAGGTTGAGCGGCACTCATCATCCCGGTGAAATGCTACCCCCTTGTGCAATAATTTGTTCATGGGTCGGCACTTGTCAGATAGCTGCGCTATGAAGCACTTGATTGACGTGACCTTTCCTTGCAAGCTTCTAGGCTGCTTGATGGTAGTTGGGGGAAGCATTTCAAGGATTGCCTTGACTTTGTTTGGGTCCACCTCGATGCCTCGCTTTGAGACTATGAAACCCAAGAGTTTTCTAGATGTGATGCCAAATACGCACTTCTTGGGATTCAGTCTGACTTTATGTTCCATGAGGTGGTCGAGGATCTTGCTTAAGTCATCAAGATGATCTAGGCACAAAAGAGATTTGGCCAACAAATCATCCATGTAATCTTCCAAAGTTTTATGCATGTAATCATGGAAGATGTACGTCATGGCACGTTGGTAGGTGGCGCCAACATTTTTAAGGCCAAAAGGCATAACCTTATAACAAAATGTCCCCCAAGGCATTGTGAACACCATTTTTAGTTGGTCCTCGGGATTGATACGAATTTGATTGTATCCTGAGAAACCATCCATGAGGGATAGCATTTCATGGCCCGTTGTAGCATCTACCAATGCGTCGATGCTCGACAAGGGGAAATCATCCTTAGGACTCACTTTGTTTAGATCTCAAAAATTAGTGCATATGCGAATCCTCCCATCGAGATTTTTGACGGGCACCATGTTGGACAGCCATGGCGAATAATCCATGCAGATGACAAACTGTGCATCCAACAACTTTTGCAATTCGTCTTTGACCATCAAGGCCACTGTTGGGTGCATCTTACGTAGTTTTTGCTTAACAGGCTTGACTGTCGGATCAAGCGTTAGGTTATGCGTGACTAGCTACGGATCTAGCCCCAGAATGTCTCTGTAGGACCATGCAAAAACCTCCTTCTTCTCTTTGAGAAGGGTAATGTAGTCGGCTTGCTCTTCGGGGGATAAGCTTACCCCTAGCTTGATGATCTATGGATTCATTGGATCCAAGCCGATGTCTACGTCGGTCATCTCCTCGACCGACATGTGGGATCCATCCTCCAAGCTGATGTGGAGTCGGGATCAAATGGATATCATTTGCTGAGTTTAAATCTGTGTTGGGAACCTCGGGTTCCTCTTCAGCATGGAAGATATCCTGAGTTGACCCTAGGGTAAAATGAAGCATTTTATCAAAATGCCAGTACTCTAATGGGGATGGAGGTGAATTGACATGATCCCAGTCTATGGCATCTATGTCTAGATGCAATGACCATGTTGGATCGGCCGGATTGCGGATGGGGGTGGTTAAGTCAATGGAGATCATGTTGATGAAATGATTTTGGTCTCCATTACCATGGGTGTGGTGGCTTAAACACTCTAGATGATTCCTGTGCTCTAGATCTAGCTCTGGAGGTATTGGCATGAATGGATCGGCCCTATGTGCTGATAGGAGGACAAGGTCTGCCCTCGACACTGATATCACTCTAGGGTCTCGGGGTGGAAGGTGCTCTTCATATACCTGGAGTGGCGGATCCAACACTTGGTCCCACCCCACTGGGTCTATGTACCACTCATGCCTTGGCACTATGCCCAACTATTCAAATATGTCATTAATCTCCAAGGGGTATGGTTGCTGCATCTGCCGCATGTGATTAAGATATGTTATTTCTGTTTCATCTTCGTAATCACTATCGGAGATCCAAAAGCCCTCATTGGCTCCGACAACTGTTTGAGGCATTACAGGCTCATCCTGCTCGAGCAAATTAATCTGGCCCCATTGTGGTTGTTCCACTCTCCGTGGGGGGACCTGATTCTCTTGACGTGGCACTGGCTCGATTGGAGCCTCTAGAGGGGAATATTGTCAAGAGGCTCTCTTGATAGTCATTCATGGGGATCACTTGTGAGTGATCACTATCTGATTCAAAGGGGTCATATGATGTTGGTTCATACTTTGATTCGTCCTCTGAAGATCCCTCTTGACACTGTTTATACCCTCCTTGAAAGTGAGTCCCCGAACTTTCACCTCTCTCTAGCAAAGGGGAAGGGTTATTGAGGTTAACAAGGGTGGTTGTTGACCATGGGAGGTAATCTCCCAATGTATACATTGTGTTTGGGTTGGCATAGGGATCTGATGCCAATCCACCCTTGTTGCCTATCCCTAGGCCTTGCATGTTCTCTACCAAGATGTCCAAGGGTAGGGGGTGGTTGAACCCCATGCCCGACTTGTCATAAGGCATTTGGTATCTTGGCTGGAAAAGGACACGCACTCCTTGCTCATACCTACCTAGCCCATATCCATGCCAATTGCATTGGCCAAGATATCTCAGAGTGAAGTCCGGGTTAGACAGATAGTTGACATCTTCTACAAAGGGCTCTTCATCTTCGTCCTCTTGCATGCATGGCTCAGTACCATGATCAAGGCCCCCATACACAAAGTTTGTCTGGTTTTGCGGGTAGCCTAAAGGAACAATTGTACCGATGGGGAGGCGAGGTCTCCCCATGTCTTGCATGGACTCTAGTGTGGTCGTTGCTACAACATTCCACACTAGATACTCCCCCAGGCCCGTATTGGCCATTTCAAGAGTGATTGTTGGCGATTGAGGGGGAGGGAACATAAGCTCTTCCTGAATCCACTCCATGTTGGGTGAACTAGGAGCCTCAACTTCCATTTTTCTAGGCATCTCTTCGGTAGAGATGGTTGATACTATTGGCAGCGCCTCTTCTAGGGGTTGAGCCTCTTCCAGGGTTTGCTTCCCTTTGTCCTTCTGTTTAGCCATGATAGGTGGCATTTTTGGTGAAGGACCAGACGATGAAGATGTACCTGGTTGGGGTTTTGATGGATTTATCACTAGGGATGCTTACGGAATCGGACCCTGTCTAGATGGATTTAACTAAAAATCCAAGTGCGTCGATGGAAGGGTCGATTGCGGCATCAGCTACACCGCATTGCAATATTTGAAGGGTTCCAAGTCCACCGGGACTACATGTACTTCCCCTTCAAATGTATACTTCAAACACTGATGAGCTATCGAAGGGACACACTTCATGTCCCTGATCCATGGCCGCCCTAGCAAGATGTTATAAGCCATCTCGCCTTCCAAAATATGGCACAATGTAGGTATCATATTTTGTCCTACTTGAATGGGTAGGACAATTGTGCCAACTATCGAGCATATCGCATCATTGAATGCTCGCAGTGTATAGGTGGAAGCCATGATGTGAGAGGCTGGCAACTTCAGATGTTTCAATGCCACTGTGGTAATGATGTTACTAGACGAGCCAGTGTCTACCAACACCCTCTTATACGGGATCTCGTTGACCCATGCGATAATGTGCAGGGGTGGATCTGCCATGTCATCAGACATTGATTTAACTTCATCCTCTCGAAAGGTGATGACTGGCTCCATGCATCATTTGACATGTCCCACGAAGTTGTTGAAGGAATTCGCTTCATGGGGCTGCAACTCGATGGCTTTCAATATCTCCATTAGAGCCTCCCGATGGGGTGTTGATTGTTGTATAAGCTCATATATGGAGAGCCTAGCCGACATGGTCCTCAAGCTCTATGTGAGTTTGGTCCGAATCATGGCCATGGGTCTAGGCGGAGGTGGTTGCATAGGGTGTTGTTGAGGTTGTGACGTCGATGGAACCTCTCTTGTGGCTGCCTCGGGGGCAACTCTTGGGTATCTCTTGTTCCTAGTCACTATGCTTATCATTCCTACATACCCTTGCATGGGGCAATTCTGTTGCACCTCATTGACTTGAAGGGGTTTTGCCTATGCCTCACGGGCAGGCAAGGGGTCTTTGAAAACTCCCATCTGCTAGTTTTTTGGCACTATGGGGTTGTCCACTGCCAACGTCTTATTGTCAATTAGGTCTTGTATCAAACCTTTGAACTTCCAACATGCATTCAGGTCATGTCCCCTCCGCCTGTGGAACCTACAATACAAGTCCTCCCGATATCCCTTAGGCTTCGACGCATTGGGATCTATGGTTTGGATCTCTGGAAGGTTGATCAAGTTCGCCACTGACAAGCGGTCAAATAGGGAGTCCCTAGACTCCGTATAAGGTGTGTACTATCACCTAGGGCAACGCTGCTGATTTTTCTCCTACTTCTGGTTTTCTCTTTCATAATTATTAGGAGGCATTGCCTGATAGTTAGCCTTTGAGGATGTATTTCTTGTGCAGGCTTAGGGACATTTATAGCAACTTGATTGACCACAGCGGGTTTCTGTTGCGTAGTCCCTATTTTTGTGTTCTTGTTCCATTCTTTCTTCTTAGGTTTGGCAATCTCGCCATCCTGTATCTTGATCTCTTCGATGATTTTGGCTTGTGCCAGAGCTTCCTCTAAGGTGGCATATTGCTGCAGCTGCAATAGCACAGAGATTGATCTCAAATAGCTTCATGAGAACATTTGTGTAAGGTCAGACATAGGAGGGAGGTAGGGTAGCTTGGAAAGCAGAGTCCTCCACCGATTCTCGTAGGCCACCATGGTTTCTTCCTCATACTTCCTGAGGCTAGCCAGGTCACTTAGTGATGCCTTCTTCTTGGTGTTAAATGCAAAGCGTTCGAGGAACGCATCCACTAATTGATCCAAGTTACTGATGCTATGCTTCGGCAATTGAGTGAACCAATCCGAGGCAGGGCCCACGAATGTGGTTATAAATTTCCTTAGCAACAACACATCATTGTCCTGAATGCCAAAACATTGGCTCAGGAATCTGGTCACATGCTCTTGGGCATCCTCCTCACCCTTAAATATTGCCAACTGAGGCAGCTTAAAGTGTTTAGGGTAAGGGGGTGCAGGCACTGATGGATGCACAGGATGACTATGAAGTTGGCGTAACGTGGGATTTTGGGGCCCAGAAGCTTTGGTTTCCATATACTCCAAACGCTCTAACAGTGGTTTGTATGCATCGAAAGATTTAATCTCTTCCTCTTTAGTTTGCTCCCATTGTGGGTTGTGGGAGACTTGAGGCCTATGGGGGGGTGGCCGGATAGCAACCCCTCCACCTTGGTAGGGTGTTTCGGCCCGCTCTTCTTCTTGTTCATACTCCTCGTAAGCTTCTTGAGGAGTCTCTAGATGAGACCTATGACCCTGGGTGGGTCCCCACGGAGGGTACCCATCGTTGTTCTGGGAAGTGGCCTCCCGCTCAGGTCTAGGAGGTCTCGGAGGTAGCACTTGGTAAGGTCGCAGAGACCTATCTCGCACCAAGGGATTATGCCTCTCATATGGTTCTGCTCTTTGGGTGTGAGGGGTCGAAACCCTCTCAATCACTGGGTTATGGAGCAGCTCATCTATTTGGCGTCGAATGCGCTCTTTGCTAAGGCGATATAGATGCTCTAGTTGCTGCTGGTCTTGCTCAAGCCACGTGATCTGCGCTTGGCGGGCGGCATGTCTGGCGACTGCCAGGTCAATTTGTTCCACCATCTTGAGCCTAGGAGGCTTGGATGCCTCTCCTATGCACTTACCTCAGTCACGATGATCCGAGATCTCAATAGGTCACTTCCCTCTGTCGAGGTTGGTGGCATTTACCCGAGGCTCTGGCCTTAGTGGGTGATCATGGTACATAGCGGGTGCAGAAGCACATGGCTCCCACACTGTACATTGCTCTCGAGGAATGTAATGGTCTTCCTCATGCTCCCTTTCGTATGTGTGAAAGGGGTGGGAAGAGTTGGCTCGCCCTGCTTGAAGAGCCCTACACTCTGGGGTTTGTCTATTGGCTCTAACAGTGATGGGGGGCAAAGGAGGGATGCCATAATCATGTGGCCTCTCCTCCTGGACACTATGCCGCTCTAGCACTTCATCGCGTGGTGGCCACTCATATCGAGCTTCTAAGGGAGCCTTCCTGTCTATGTTGAGCGCCATGTGTAAGGACTCCTCCTGAAAGGGGCTATGATGAACGGGCATGTCCCTCAAAGGGGTGTCCCTATAGTTCCATCTTGACATGGAATGATGCGGACTCTCTTGTGGGTCAGGCCGCCAAGGTGGTATGACCAAGTCCTTAGGGCTATAGCGGAGGTGACTTGTGCCCCCTTGTACACTTTTCGTAGCTTCTGCCCTTGATTGGGCTTGGCTACGTGTGTACACCATGGTGGTGCTTTCCTACAAGCTATGTATATTTTTATCTCTTTTTATGATTTTTATGCTACACTAAACAGAAAAGAGCACACACACACAAAGTAATGATTATCTCGTTTAAAGATTAAAAGTGTGTCCTAAACCTGGTTTAGTGTGTTTTGTTTTTTTGTTTTTGTTTGTTTTTGAAGGTTTTTGTAAAGAACGTTTAAATGCAAATTGATGGCTCTTATGACTCCCAAAATTGGTCGCCCCTTCGATATACCATTTCCAGGCTGATATACCAACCTCTCTATATACCCTCCCTTACGTGAGGGAAACTATAGGTACATGAGAGCAGATGGTACATGGAACGTAGGCGATACGGAAGGGGAATCACCCTGTTTATGACACCTACCATAGAAGACTTATCCTCATGTGTTGGGAATCACCCCAGCTACACTCGGTCAAATTTCATTAGGATTTATGTCTAGCAATAGTAGCGATCGGGGTAATGGATGCAAAAATTCAAGCCAAGGTGGTGATGAAATCCACCGTTGGTCTTGATCAAGGGCTGGGGTTTTACGACCAGCTCCTTGGTGTTTAATTTGCCACGTGGTGTGTGGGGTTCTTTTTATTTTGCAAAAGGGAAGCAAGCAAGCAGTAAAAGAAAACTTTCCCTAAGTAAACAAGTAACCTAAAAACAGAAAAATTGAAGACAGAAAATGACAGGAAAAGTTTAGAATCCTTACCTCTTCTCTGCCCAAATCTGTCGGTTCTGAGTTTTTGCCTGGAAACTTCACAGACTGAAATTCATCCTGGGGGGAATGAATTACAGGATTGTATTCATCACAGGGTGGGGCAACTTCCCATTCGTCCCTGGGTAAGACGAATTACAGCTCTGCATCTGCCTCCTAATGGAATGAACAACATTCAACGTATGAAAACTCGGTACCTGCAAGCAAAAACAACCAAGTTTTGATCAGATCTCTGATCTTAAAAATAGATGACAGGGTCCCACCATGATCACCATTGAAAGCACGAGGATACGGAAGCAAAAAGGAAAGCGAAGATGCGATGCAAACCGAACCAAACTTAACGCTAAATCCTAGGAATTTGAAAGTGCATGAAAAGAGGGAAAGCATGAGCGAATCAAAATGAAACAAATGCAAATAAAGAATACAGCCCTTTTTATTGATATGTTTCACAACTTGGTTACAATGTGCATCCTCCCCTTCCAAGGGCTAGGAGCATTTAAGTATGCGTTCTTGTTACATCCATGGATGCCCTTCCTTCTTTCGTGTGCCCACATGTAAAATGGGCGGACCAAACATCACCGATGCTTGCGTTGATGAGTCTTGACTCCTTGCTGCTCCTCTGATGTCTAGACCCTATGTTCAAAGGAACAAGAAGCAGTCAGTAGCACCTGTGGATAAAATAGAGCATGCAATCCCCAAGCCTACGATAAGTGAATGAGAAAAATGAATTAAACTATGACTAAAATGAATCCAAATGCTCTAAAAATTTGATAGGGGCATCAAGACATCCCAAAGAAAATACTACAAATGGAACATTCAGGAAATTCCTCACCGATTTGAATTCACTCCTGGGCGGGACGAATTCACCTACAACAAAATGCCAAAAAGGTACTATCCCAAATGTCCTACCTAGGAAGCTCCAAAAGACCTGTAAACTTGGGGTTAGCTAATTGGGGGTATTTTGGGAAGACCCAGATGGTCAGATTTTCCCAATTTGACCTCCATAAATGGGAATTTGATGATGCTACCTGTAGATTAGTAGAAGCGAGCAAAGATAGAAACATGATCAAAATTGTTCAAAATGAGACACAATTTAAATGACAACCTATCTAAGCATCATAGAATTGAATGCAAAAATGAAAGAAATAAATTCTTCCATAGAATTCCCATCACTCCGAAGGGGGGCGATTAGGACTGTAGCAGTGTGGGAGGGGGCACTCATGGGGTAGGTCACCCATCGTTTGAGGCTTGATTTTGGCACCAATCCACTTGGGATGGGTCCAAAACCTCTTGTGGGGTATTTTTAAAAAATTGGGTGGGATATTGTGGCCAAATGTCAGGTTTGGATCCAGATTGGTACCTCTAGTAACCACCCTATGACCTCTTCTCCACAAGAGATCAAGGATGTGAAAGACACAACTCAAAATGGTGTGGGTGTGAAAGTAAAATGACAGCACTTCGTTGCTCCAAAATGCTCCTTCTCTGTATATTTTGGGGTGAGGAAACTCACCAATTTATAGACCTGGAGGTCTCTTGAAATGGGCATGCAGAGGCACCACTTGGCAATCATGCCTTCCTAGGGGGAAGGAGATTCCTCCCTAAATAGGGACTTCATGACTGCCCTTGTAATTGCCTCTAATGCTCAAAAACGCTCACCCATACTCCCATGCAATGAAGGAAGCGTTGAGTGGTGGATCTGAGCTGCCATTTGTCAAGATTTGACTTTTTGCCCATCAAACCTGCAATTCGCCCCACCCTAGAGCGAATCTAGAATTCATCCCTGGGTGGGGAGAATCCCAGTTTGAATTCGTTCCAGGGTGGAACGGATATTGAGCAAAGTGCTTGAAGGTTCCAAATTGATCTCTGACCTTCCAAAACTATTGTGAGAGTGGTTAGGACCACTGTTTAACCTCTGGGGGCTGCCCTTGGGGCTGTGTGTGTCAATGCGATCAGTTTTTGCAGTCACATAATCGGATTGGTGTTGTTTTGGTGTCTACAATTTATAAAGGAAATTTCGATTCAAAATTATATATCCAATTTTTGTTTTATGTATTACATAAGGAAATTTACAATTTGATATTTAATATCTAATGATTTATATTTATAAACATAATTTTCATATATTATTTTGTAAAGGATATTTCATTTCAAAATTAGATTGTTTTATTGGATTATTTTAAATTCCATTTTCAATTTAATAATTTTTAAACAAATTTTATTAAAATATCAACATTTCTTTCCAAATTATCTCTAAATATTTTTTGCCTACGTTCCATGTATCAGTACCTATAAAAACTTATAGTTTCCTTCTCATAAGGGCGAGTTTTTTTAGGAAATTGGTATAAATGCCAGGCAGATATATAATTTATTTATTTGGGTATCTCTCTAACTTATAGTTTACCTCTCGTAAGGGAAAGTTTTTGAGATAACACCAAATACACTGATTATTTCCCTGCATATCAAGCCAACACCCTTTCAATTTTTTCTCTCTACTTACAGTCTACCTCATGTTAGGGTAGGTATTGTGAAGAATAAAAAAGGACTTAGCTCTATCAAAGCAAACAATATTAAAAACTCATTATACTTATAGTTTCTCTCTCATTAGGGCAGGTATTTTGAGTAATATATATTGAAAAGCTTCATATCTTTTCTTTCTTCCATTTGCATTAATCCATTAATTGAACTTCTAAGGGGGGATATATTGGTTAATTTTAAAACTTCAATCCTTTTAAAAATATGAATTCAATTGAAACTCTTACCCATCATAAATTTCACACTTGGAAACCTAAAATTTTAAAAATTATCTCTCAAAAAGGTCTTACTCATTTGTTAGAAGAAAAGCAAGAAAATTTTGATAAAGGATATGAAATATTTGTTCATAAAGGAAAAATACACGAAACTATGGGTATTATTAGCTCTAATGTTCATGAAAGTTTGTGGTTTCATATTACATATTGCAAAAATCCTTATGAAAGTTGGGATAAATTGAAGACTTTGTTTGGGAAAGTAGATCAGATGAGATCAATGCAACTAGAAGCTGAACTAACTTCTTTATCTCCTAAATATTTTAGTAGTATTATTGATTTCCTCACTAAGTTCAAAGAAGTCCTCACTCAATACAAATGTAGTGGGAAGACTAAGATATAATAAGAATACATTTATATAATCCTTTCTAAGCTAAATGGTGTTTTTCAAATTTTTGTAACCACCTTTATATCTACTAAAGATTCTCTTGGTGCAACCTTTAAAATGCCCTCTTTAGAAGAATTTTGTGATAGATTAACTAGGGAAGAAACCAAACTTGCTAAATATGAAATATCTTCTTCTTCTTTAAAATCCTTAGTAGCCTCCACATCCTATAAAGAAAAATTCAAAAAGAAAGAAAATACTCCCATTACCTGTACTCACTATAAAATGAATGGTCACTCTACTAAAAAATGCTGGAAAATATTACAGCAACTAGAGGCAACTATAAAGGATCCAAATATAGAAAATAATAATCAAATAGGAAAATACCTTAATGTTCAAGGAAAAACCTCCAATTCTTCCTCTAATTATTGGGTCCTAGATTCTGGAGCAACTCATCACATGTTTGCTTCGGATAAGTCTCTATTCTATCTCCTCTAGTTCTACTCATATCATAGAATTAGGGGACTCTTCCTTCATCCCTATCAAAGGGAAAGGGAATATAACCATTTATGGTGGCTCTATAAACAATGTTCTCTATGTTCCAGACATTACCACCAATATCCTTTCCATTTATCAAATTTGTACTTTTGGATATGGGAAAACTGTTCTCTTCTCCCCAACAGGAGTTGAGATACAAGATTTTAAACTCCCTTATTCTCTTGTGGTAAAAGAGAATATTGATCATAAATCTCATATTTTCCACTTCAAAAACTTTCAAAATCTAGAAGGAGCCTCCTGTTTTGTGGCTCATAGTAATCTTGAAAGTCAAATTTGGCATGAAAGGTTTGGTCATCTTAATTATAACTACCTAAAGGATTTGTGCACCCATAATATGGTTAAAGAATTACCTGATGTCTCTTCTAGAAATGGGGTTTGTCCTAGATGTGCCCTTGGAAAGCAGCATCAAGATCCTTTCCACCCAAGTATTTATCTAAAAACCCTATATCCTCTATAATTAATCCATAGTGACTTAATGACATTTTCTAAAATATTTTTTAAAGGATCAAAGTATGCTCTTACCTTTATTTATGATTTTTCTAGAAGGTACTGGGTCTACTTCCTCAAATATAAAAGTTATGTGTTATCCCACTTTAAAATCCTTAAGCCTTAGTTGAAAATCAGGATTCTTGCAAAATCAAGAATATTCATACAGATAATGGTGGGAATACTATAGTAATGAGTTCTCAATATTTATTTCTAATCATGGTATAATTCATCAACATTCTACCTCCCATAATCCTCAAAAAAATGGAATTGCGGAAAGGAAAAACCAGACTTTGAAAGAGATGGCTAATTATATGTTCCATTCAAGAGATCTTCCAAAAAAAAATTGGGTAGAGGCTATTAACTGTGCAAATTATATTCAAAATTGCACACCTCATAAAGCCCTTGATCAAATAACCCCTGAAGAAGCATGGTCTAGCTTAAAACCAGATGTTTCCAATTTCAATATTTTTGGATGTATTGCTTGGGCTCACATTCCAAAGAAGAAAATTAGACAAATCATCTTTATTGGTTATTGTGAAGAATTGAAAGAATACAGGATTCTTGATCATTCAACTCATGAGGTATTATTTCACAGGAATTTCCAATTTTATGAAACATTCCCTAAAAAATAACCTCCAAAGGACTCTTCCTCAATTGAGCCTTCTCCTATCATAGAACCTCAATATTATGAATAAGCAACCCTTGAAGTTAATTTGGTTATTTATAATCAAGATGAAGAACTTGTAACTCCTTATAAAAGTATTTCAACTCCTTCAACTCCCTCTTCTATGCCAAAATGGGCCCGCACAATTGTTAAAGAAGATACTACCTACATTCAAAATCTTCCTTCAAACATATCATTCAACCCCATAGGTTCTAGTCTTGTATGTCAATACATTTCTTCTGATCCTCAATCCTTCAAAGAAGCCTCAGGTATAAAATAATGGGAAGATGCCATGGATCATGACTTTTCTTCCTTGATCAAAAATGACACTTGGGATTTAGTTCCCTTACCTAAGGGAAGAAAATTAGATCGATGTAAGTGGATCTTCAAAAAAAATATGGGCCTAATGGAGAAATAAATAAACATAAGGCTCGTCTTGTAGCCAAATGTTTTTCTCAAATAGAGGGTATTTATTATACATAAACCTTTTCTCCTGATGCTAAAATGGATTCTGTTAGATTGGTTCTTGCTCTGGCCACTTCCCATAAATGGCCAGTCTACCAAATGGATGTAAAAAGTGCCTTTTTATGTGGAAATTTAAAAGAAGAAATATTCAAAGAATAGCCCGCTGGTTTTACTCAAGACTCCTCTCTTGTATGTCTACTTAAAAAATCTCTATATGGCCTCAAACAATCCCCTAGAGCTTGGTATGAAAATATGGACTCCTTCCTTCTTTCAACAAGTTTTTTCATTGTGAGTCTGAAAATACAGTTTACATTTGGAGAAGTAAAGGAAATATCACCATTATTGTTCGTTATGTTGATAATCTTCTTATCACTGGTAGTAACCTCACTCACATTAAGAATATAAAAGACTCTCTCTAAATAGTTTGAAATGGTTGATTTAAGTCTAGCTCATTTCTTCCTTGGGATTCAAATAAAATAAAATAAAGCACGGATCACATTATGTCAACAAAAGTATACACAAGATCTCCTTAAAAAATTTAAAATGATAGATTGCAAACCTTCTCCTACCCCTTTCAATCTAGAATTCATCTTAGTACTTCATGATCATCCCCTCCTTGTGATGCTACTCTATACCATCAGCTTGTAGGTAGTCTATTATACCTCACTTATAATCGTATAGATATCTCCTATGTTGTTGGTCTCATATCCAAGTTATATCATAATCCTCATTTTAGTCATTGGCAAGCAGCTAAAAGAATTATTCATTATTTGCAGGGTACTACAAACTTTAGGCTCATCTATAAAGGAGACTCCATGGATATCATTGGCTATACAAATTCAGATTGGGAAGGATTAGTAGATGACAGATGTTCTACCTCTGGATATTTTTTCTACATTGGTTCTTCACCAATAGCCTGGTTATGCAAGAAACAAAAAATAGTAGCATTATCTTCTACAGAGGTAGAATATAGAGTAGTAGTTTTATCTAGTCAGGAATCCCTTTGGCTTCGTCAAATTCTCAAAGAATTTGATTTTTTCCAAGAAGTGCCTATAACTTTGTGGTGTGAAAATCAAAGCACAATTCATATTGCACGTAATTCAATTGAGCATAAACACACCAAACACATTGATATCCACATGCACTTCATCAGAAAACATATTCAAAATGGGAATATACATTTGGAATATATTCCGACAAAGAATCAACTTACAGACATATTCACCAAGTCATTTTCTTCTCCATGTTACCTTCCGTTGCGAGAGAAACTTTGAGTGTTACAACTGCATTAACAAAGAGGTCTTTCACCTCTCACTATATTGGACATGAGTACCTAATAAGGCCTTATTTTCGGGACTCATATTTTATTTGTTAAATAGGATAATCTTTGCCATCCGAAGACAAGCCTCTTTCATACTTCTTTGCTTTTGATTTGTGGCTTTTCCCACTGGGTTTTTACCATCATTTCAAAACAAATAAGTGATAGTTGGTTTTTATCCATAGGGGTTTTTTCCACAAACTATATATGTTGTACATGAGTACCTAATCAGGACTCATTTTTGGGACTCATTTTTAGAAACTCCCATACTATCACTTAAGGGGGTGGTCTTAGAATAAGTGAATATTATCTTAAGTTCACTAGGATACACACTTGAGTTTCCACCCCTCCATGTGTCAGGAGAACTCTAAGTGTTGTCTTCATCAGGTTTGATGAGTTGTAATCCAACGACTCTCAATGATCAAATCTACTATTTATACAAAGTTGATATTAAAGATAAATCAATCAGTTCCACTCTTCTCTTCATCTTTTGTCTAATACTTTGCACATATATTATTGTAAAATTATTACAATTCATTGGTAATAGGACAACTTCTCTAGTTAGGCCTTTTAATCTAAAATTATTTTATCCTAGATCTAAGATATTTTAAATGGACCTAACCATAGGGTGTCCAATTTTCCATGGTCTCATTTCTTTTCATGGGCTTTATATCACAAGAACACTAGATCAACAATTATAAAAGCTTTTATTTTGGTACTCTTATAAAACCACAATTTTACCATTTCTTGATACTTACTAAAATGTTATAGTGCTTTTTCCTATTTTTCATTCAAGCTCATCAAATTCAATAGCCTTATTTCTACCCTATCATTTGTTTCTAAGTGTTTTTTCATGAATTGCAAGGTAAGGATCTTGAGGTTGGTGGAAAATATAGGATATTAACCATAAAATAGATGATAAGGAGATGTGCCAAGTGAAGACTTAATCCTTATTCTTCCTGACCACAATGCATATCTCAATTTATTACACCAATCCCTAGGATTTTTGTCCAAAATTTTCTTAAATATTTCTAGCAGATTTTTATTAGTTGATTTTGCTACTCTATTTCCTTGAGAATAATAATTATAAGAAAAATTTAGAGTTACCTTGTTATCGTAAGCCCACTTAGCAAATTTTAAATAAGAGAAAGTAGTATTGGAAATTTTGAGTTAGTTGTGTTTTCATTGATATCAATAGTTAGTGCAAGACTTGGAAAAAGGTGGATTAAAATATTTATTTTTAAGCCCAAGAGATTTGGTTTAAGGGCTTTACATGATTGGTCAAAAGGATGGTTAAATCTGAATAAAATACCTAAAGGAAAATAATATTATAATATTTATTATTACAATATTAAAAGGAGTTCAAAAGGTCTAAGGGTGAAAGAGAAAATACCTAGGCCAAATGGAAATAATGAATATGGACCTCATTGCCAAGAAGGCCTGGATACTCATCACCAACGACAAAGCCATCTAGATCGACATCATCAAAGCTAAATATCTCCATAAATTGACTTTCCTAGGTGACCACCACCTCTTTGTTGGATCTCATTTCTGGAATGGGTTGATCCAAACCTGGAAAATCATCAATGAAGGATTGAGGTGACACTTGGGAATAGGGACAAATATTAGGTTTTGGGATGACCCTTGGCTCCGCAATAGACCTCTAAGTCAAGATCCTCACCTTGTGGTGCTCAAACCGATCACATAAACCTTTTTCAAAGACAAATTGTACGACTTCATCACTCAAGGACCCATAAGTCATAAATGGAAAAATTTATATTTCAATGGGCCTAGAAAAATCACTAAAACTTTCAAGAGGTTACAAAACCTTCTCATGGTATGCACCATTCCTAATTATCAAAACCCTTATTCCCTTGTGTGGAGCCTATATGAATCTGGAAATTTCACTGTCAAATCGATATACTACAACAAAGAACCACTGATTAAAAGGTGGAAATTATCTACTCAGGTGTGGGTGACGAAAATCATTCCTAAGGTCAAATTTTTTTTGCTAGCTAAGCTGTCAAAATAAAATCCTCACAATTGATAATCTGTTGGCCAGAGGTCTATCCATACACAACTGGTGTGTCCTATTCAAAATATCATGGGATTCTATCCCTCACTTATTCTAGGATTGCCTGGTTTCCTTAGATGTTCTTAATAATATTAATGAAAACTTATGTATCTCCACAGTTATCCTACCTACCATCCCCCTCCTCCTCAAACAATGGTCACAACTTTTCAAAAATATCTAGCTAAAATTTCTATGGCAATCCTACTTCCATCACTATCTTTGGAAGATGTGGCTCGAAAGAAATACTAGAATTTTCCAAAATCAAGCCAACGACCAGAGGAGACTCACTACCAAAATTATATCCCTGGCAGTGGAAAATGCCTCTCTTGTTTCATCCCCAAAACCGCCTCCCCTAGCATAAAAACTACTCTGGCCTGCAGATTTAAACTTTCTAACATTTCTACTACGCCTCTTAATTTTGTTGATAGGTTTGTTATCAAGTGGATTCTGCCACCCTTCGAGTGGCATAAAATCAACTTTGATGGTGCGACTAAAGTCAACTCGAGAGCAGCTGGTGGAGGAGGTATTCTCATCAACTATCTAGGTGAAATTAAGTTGGCCTTTGTAAAGAACTTGGGAGTCCAATCCAACAATATGGTTGAAGCTAGAGCTCTGTACCAGAGCCTGCTTCTCATAGACGATATGGACATTCAACAAATCATCATTGAAGGAGACTCTCTTCATATTATTAACTGCCTTAAAGGCACTTCTACACCTCCTTGGTCTCTGATTTTGATAATGCAAGAATGCAAGACTCTAGCTAGCAAGTACACCTAGTTAGTGATTCAACATCAATATAGAGAGGGGAACAAAGTTGTTGACTGGCTGGCCAATAGGGGAGTTGCTGAAATAGATATCCAGGTGTGGCAGAATTCGTTTCCCATAAGCCTCAAAAATGAACCAAATAACTCCAATTTTTGCACAATGTGAGCTGGGTTGGGGGTCCTTTGTCCTTCTTCCTCTAGGTCTATGTAAGTGTATTAGGGTTTATGTTTATCAGGTCACCTTTGGGTAGTTTTGGGTTAGTTGGTCCTGCTATTCCGGCTGCTTTTTGGTTTCCCTTATCTATTGGTTCGACTCCCTTTTGGCTTCGTGACTATGACCCTCTCAGGGCGGTAATGTCTTTGGTTGTCCTTTGTTTTCTTTTCTAGGTGGGGTTTCCCCAATTGGCTCTCTGGATTTGCTAGTTTTCTGGTTCCCTTTATGTTGTTAAGCCTCCTTTCTTCGATGGCCTGCATCTATTATTGTACAAGGTTCAGGAACCTTTCAAAACCCTTTCAAGCAATCAAAAAAATTATTATAGTATTTTTATTATAATATTGAAGGTTAAAATTAAATCCTAAGGTGGTTTATAAATTATTTATAATATTTATATTATAAAATAATTTATAAAAAAATATTATTTGAAACTTAACGTTAGGGTAGGCAAAAATTCATTTTAAATTATTCTCCTTCCCACCCACATTTGATAATATTGGCATATGGTATAAATACCATATGGTTTGCCAACCAAAAGACTAAGTATCCGAATATTAATGCAGATGCGATTATTGAAAGTGGATGTGAAAGTTCGTGAGAAAATAAAGACAACAGGATTTAATTTTTTACCGCAACTAACAAATGTGAAGGTCAAAGTGACCAAGGTATAAAGACTTAAAACAAACCAATATTTTGGGCTAGTGGTAAGTTTATGGTGTGTAAGGCACAAGGTACATGGAGGTTCCACATTTGAGTCTCGGCAGCTACAAAGGGACAAAGCCTTTTTTTTTTGCTTTGGATTTGGTCAAAGAGAAAAAGTGCTCAAAGTGATTTTTACTCCCATGTGAGCGCCTAGCTCACACGATAGTGTGGTAGCATCTAGAGCACAGGTGATGGCTTGACCTAGGATCAAATCCCACTAAGGAGTGTGCAAAGGTACTTTAATTTTTATTTTATGTGCATGTGGTCTAAAGTTGTATTGTGAGTGCCTTGGGAGATATAAGGTGATTAAAGAGTTTTTATTTTTAGGTTGTGAAGAATTTAATTATTGTTTAAAAGTGAATTGCATTATTTCTAGATAAGAGGTGTTAATTATTTTGAAATGCAATTTTAAGTTGGGAGATATAAGGTGATTACGATATATTTTATTTTTCTCTTGATTCAATATTAAGAAAAATTTAATTTTGATTTAAAAGTGATTTGAATTATTTCTGGAAAGGTGTATTTATTATTTGATAATGCATTTTTGAGTTGGGAGATATAAGGGAGTTATTTTGATTGTTCTATGCATTAAAATTTTGAAGTGGATTATTGTGAAATTGAGTTAATTAAACCTTTGCTAGTTATATTGTGAAAATTTTGGAGATTATAAGGTGTACTTAAGACTTGTTATTTTTTTGTGGTGAAAAAATATTGAGGAGAATTTTGAGTGAATATTTGATAGACTTTTGTTACCTAATATTGAAATTTGTAAAAAGTTTTTTATTGTGATTAAGACAGGTTTTGAAGATATATCTCCATCAAAACAAAATGTATAGGTACATCTTCCTTGTGAGTGAAATATTATTGGGTTGAATGTTGTGAAATGCTAAGTTAAAGTGAAAAGGTTTATTTGATAAGCATTGTTGAGTAAATTTTCATATACATGACTGGTGAATGTTTGTGAGAACAATTGAGTGTGAAATTGATAACTATATTGAACTAGGGTTTACAAAATAACATGAGTATCATTGTTATGTGAGATTTTTTGATAAGCATTGATGGAAATATTTGAGTAATCTTTCATGTGCATGATTAAGGTTTGTGAAAACATCATGAATATCATTGTTATGTGAATGTGGAATTATCTAGAGTCAATGGTTGAGATCCATAGTGTGAGTTGTTGGAAGTAAAATGAAACACTTGGTTAGGGTTTGCAAGCAGTTTGTGTTTCATTGAGTGGATGGTTGAGTGAAGTTGATTGATCGAAAGCATTGGAATGATAGTTCAAGTTATGTGAAACAAATTTTTATTTATTTATGAATTGATTTGAAAGTAAGTTTGAAAGTGATTGAGTGATTTGTGAGTGTCAAACATATTGAGTCTCTTACCATTCTCTATATGTTTATATGATTAAATAATATTCTAAATGAAAACTTTTAGTGTGATTGAAGAGGTTTTATGAAAGAGATTAATTTGAGTTTTTGTATGCAAGTTTTATAATTAGATTGAGTAAGATTTTGTAAAATCTTGTGAGCAGATTTGAGTAATTCCTAGAGTGGACTTAAGGATAGAGTGAAGAAATATTTTGTGAAAGCATATGATCAGATTTGATCAAGATCTAGAGAGGACTTAAGTATAGAATTGAGTAAGCTTTTGTGAAATATTAAGGACATATTTGTGTGAGATTTTGTGGAAGCTTACAATTAAATTGAATAAGTCTTGTTGAAGACTTGTTGAGCATGGTATATAAAAATAGATCAATTTTTAAAAAAATATAGTTTCAATATAAATCCATATGATCCATGTTTGTATCCCAAAGAACAAAGGAGAAAGTTATGATCATCATTCTAGGTGTGGATTATTTGGTCATCACAAGAAGTTTTTAGAAATGTTTCTAGTAGAAAAGGAGGACTTGAAAAGATCCTTTGATATGAATAATATTAGACTAATGCAATATTTTCTAGTATTGGAAGTATGGTAAAAACATAATCATATATTTATCTCATAAATAAAATAATCCAAGAAACGTTTTGAGAACTATTGCATGAATGACTATAAGCCCATGATGATGCCTATGGAACTAGGGCTACAACTCTAATAATTTTATTCCTCTCTACATATGAATGTAACTCTCTATCAGTAGTTATTTGGTAATCTAGTCTATATAACTCACACCAGACAAAATATCACCTTTGTAGTGAGTTACCCGTCATGACTCATGCAAGAATAAAAATATCTCATTTGGAGGTAATAAAAATGGTGCTAAGATATGTTCAAGGTACCATTGAATATGATCTAGAATTTAAAAAGAGTGATATACACTTAATGGACTCCATAAGTGTAGACTATGCAAGATGTATCGATGATGAAAAAACCACTTTAATTTGCACCTATATCATGGGGAATGGAGAAATAATAAAAAAATTCTCAATATTCTATGGAAGAATAATATAATGCTATAATAATAGCTATTTTTGAGACAATATATTTAAAATATTTTCTAGAAAGTATGGGTGTACCATAAAATAAACTAGCAACCATGTGCTACAAAAATCAATATTTGTTGAAACTAGTTGGAAATTTAGTATTCTATGAGTAAACCAAGCACATTGACCTTTGTTTCCACTTCATACACAAGCATTTTCAATAACATAATATTCAAAACAAGTTTTATTCTACTTAGAAATAATATGCAGACATCTTCACCAAGCCACTTGGTTGGATTAAGTTTACAAGATTTCAATATTTTATCTCAAAGAAACTCTAAACTATGATGTAGTAAGGGGAGGAATGTTAGGAATTATTATTATCATGTTTTATTTTACATGATGATAAGAGTGGTTACAACAAAACATCACATGGTATGTGTGTTTGTATTAGGCAAGGGTATTTGTTGTCTTAATTTGGAGGTTATAATGTCATATTAGAGAAAGGCTTTGCATTTAAACAACTTCATGTCGATAAAGTAAAACATGAAAGTAATAGAATCATCATAGCCAATAACATATTATATATATATATATATATATATATATATATATATTTTGTATTGATAAAAAATGGGGTTGAAGGATCTTAACCCTTTACAAAGAGCTCAAAATATGTATAGGAAAAAACAAGAGAAGATCAAACAAATGCAAGATATCCCTATATTAGTAAAACAAACAAACTTGGGCTAAACTTACAAGTGGACAAGTTGAAATAATATCCTTCCTTCTATCCTTATATTTAACAAGGATTACATAGTGCACAAAGATTTACATAACTGAAAAAGAAACTACTAACAATGTAGTTTACTGTGCTCAAATCCTTCATCGCATAATCTCAATAAGTATTCTAATTTTCTCTGTCCTCTTTATCTGCTAGATTCATTATAAATTCTTATAATCTATTTTAATTCCATGGGGTTGTATGACAAGACCTTTAAATTTTGATATATAAATATCATATTCACAATTTTATCGATAACGTTCTTTTGATATCTATAAATATGTTTAATTTGATTTTCTTCTAGGTTTCCCAAAATAGTCCTCGCATCTGTAATTATATGAAAAATTATAGAATTATTTAGCTCTATTTTCTTAATGGAATTTATAATATTCTAGGAATCCCCCTCAAGAAAAATTCTCCTAAATCTGAAATTTACCACAATTCAGAAGACCATAAGCATCACCCTTGCTTCAACTTGGTGATTTGTGGTAATCTCTAGATCCTCAACATATGTAGCCACTACTTAAAATCTGTAATTCTTGATGAGGCCTCCACCATCGACATGACTCAGGTTGCCTTTCACAGTACCATCAAAGTTAATTTTTACCTAGTCATTATGGGTACATTCCCATCTAGTATCTAGCCTCACCTTATTGATTTTTTCCATATTTAAGATATTTTTTTCTCCAAAGAGGATCATTGCAATATTTTCCTAGCCAACAATATTTTTAATACAATCCTCCAAGAGGGCAATTTTTATCCTAGTATAAACCCCAAATATACCTCTGGTTTTATTTTTGAACACTCATTTGTTTCTTTTCAACCAAATCCCCCAACAAAAATGTGGAATACATTTTTGCCACAATATACTACTTACTAAGTGCCACTATTCCTAAATCATTATTATATAATTTTGAATAAACCAAGCAACATTAAATTCTCTCAACAAAAATCCCACAATATAATAGGTGCTCCACGCACTCATCGTATTTGTTAAAAAACACACAAATAATTGGAACCACAATCCCTCTTTTGAACATATTATATTTCATAAGGATCTTATTGAGAATGATATTCTAGAAAAATATAACAATCTTAGGTATGATGTTTAGCTTCGAAACTCCTTTAAGCTTGAGTTTCTCTAAGGTTATCTTGCCCAATATTCTATATCCATCCTTCATAAAGTACTAGCCTTGATGGTTTCTTTCCCAAGTTATCTTATCCTCCTCTAAACCTTTACCTAAATAATAACTCCAAAAACATTTTATAGATATTTACCCCTCGAGCCTTGCATATCTTCTTGCAAGATTTTCCACTTGTAAAAATCATCCACCCTATGAATGTAACCATTAATTTTCTTACCATATATTATGGTTAAATGTTCTTTAATGTCTTTGAACATTTTATAATTTGCTAAAGGTTCTTTTTGAATCCAAGGGTCTTTCCAAAATTCTATTTTGTCCCTATGACCATGAGATAGTTAGGCTTAATCGAATGAATAGTTGCATTAACATAAGCTTAGGAATAAATCCTTCATTAAATAGATTAAAAAATAGATAAAGAAACTAATCTTTCTATAACCACACTAACTAACATGCTAACGTAGGTGCAGTTTTAGGTTTAGAAATCTAAACCTAGGATATTTAGGATTTACCATTAGATATTTAAGACAGTAAATATCTACATGGTAGAAAGTAGAAAGTAAAAAATAAAATGTAATAATATACCTATGTAGTATATAATGCAATATACTACCTATTTTAGCCTAACATCCCCCCTTTATTACATTAATTTGATATACAAAGTTTACTTTGAAACAAATCAAATTTGACATGTCCAAGTGCCTTGGTGAAGATGTCAACAACCTGTTCGTCGGTGGGAATGTATTGGAGCTTGATTCTGTATTTAGGAACTTCATCAAGAATGAAATGATAATCTATGTCAATATGCTTTGTGCATTCATGACAGAATTGATTCTTTACCAAGTTCAAAACATATGATTTGTCGTAAAACATGTGAATAGGAAATTTGTTTGGTAGGCCCATGATAGCCAAGATGTGACTTAACCATATCACCTCACACGTAGATCCACATGTAGCATGATATTCTACCTCAGTTGAATATAAAACATCCACCTGTTGCTTTTTACTATGCCATGATACAGGACCAGATCCAAGATGAAATACATATCCTAATGTTGATTTTTCTGTCATCTAGGGATCCAACATAGTCAGAGTCAGTATAAATCTATAATAAGAATGAGTTATTCTTCTTATACTATAGACCATAATCTACACTACCCTAAATGTAGTGAAGAACCCTCTTAGTTGCTTTCCAGTGAGAGACTTTTTGTTCATGCATGAATCAAGAAATATAGCTTACATCATAAGTAATGTTTGGTCTAGTGTTGGCCATATAGATTAGGCTTCCAATAATCTATCGATATAGTGTGCCATCTACCTATGGTGAGTCATCATACCATGATAATTGAAGCCCTGATTCCATCAGTGTTGCTTTAGGCTTACAATCAGTCATACGATATTTTCCTACTAAAGTCTTGGCATACTTTTTTTGGGTCACCCTAAGATGATTCTTCTTGTGTTCTATCTCAATGCCAAGACAGTAGTGGAGAAGTCCTAGATATGTCATATCAAATGACTCTTTCAAGTCATTTTTCATGGTTTTAATCAATTTCTCTGAATTGCCAGTGATGATCAGATCATCTACATATAACACAAGAATCACTATTTCAGAACCTGTTTTCTTGATATAGATATTTGCGTCAGATGGACTTCTCTTAAATCCATGCTGCAGTAGGTGACTATCCATTTTTATGTACCATGCTCTTAGGGATTTTTTTAGCCCGTATAATGATTTGACCAACTTGCAAACTTGTTTCTCATGGCCTTCCTTAGCAAATACAAGAGGTTGAGTGATGTACACTTCTTTTAAGTCACCATTTAGAAAGGCACTTTTTACATCCATCTAATGTAATTTCAATCCGAACTGTGCTACCATAGCATAAATAACTTGAATGGTGGTCATCCTTGTTGTAGGAGCAAATGTTTCCTCATAGTCAAGGCCTTCCTTTTGAGTATAGCCCTTTGCCACAAGATGGTCCTTATGCTTGTCTACGATACCATATGACTTATATTTGACTTTGTAAACCCATTTGCAGCCTATGGGTTTCTTTCCTTTAGGCAAATCTACCAGCTTCCATGTTTTATTCTTTATGAGGAAGTTATGTTTTGCATCCTTAGCTACCTTCCACTGAGGCAGTCTAAGTGCTTCATCAACTATAGAAGGTTCATTTTCATAAAATGATGATAAGTAAACCCTCTCATCATTTATTTCATATCATATTCCCTTGGTAACTCTCTATCAACAAAAAGGTCTTGAAAATATGCACAAATATCATAAACTAAAATGGATGCTTCAGTATTTTCTTATTGAGTCATGCTTCATGTCTTTGGACGATTGAGAGTAAGATCAGGTGGGGAAGTGAGTTTGGAATCTTTCATTATGCTCGTATACCATTTGGTAGGATTTTTCTATTGTGTAGAAGGAAGTGGTTGTTGCTCCTCATCATATAGGTATACTGATGTAGTGTTGGGTATGAAAGCTTCATCAAACACTACATCTCTGTTGACATGTATTTTCTTGGTAAATGGAACTATCAATTGATAGCCTTTTGAAAATTCATCATATCCAAGAAAAACACATGGTAGGGACTTATCATCTAATTTATTTATTTTCTTCTTGGGTATATGCATAAAATCCTTACATCCAAACACCCGTATATGAGATATGGAGGGTTTCCTTCCATTCCATGCTTCCTGAGGAGTCATACCTTCAATAGCCCTTGTGGGTGCTCTATTTAGAAGATATATTCCAGTTTGAATAGCTTCAACCAAGTAAATTTTCTCAAGATTCGCTCCCTTAAGCATACTTTGAACCATTTCCATAATGGACCGATTTCTTCTCTCAACAACTCTATTTGACTAAGGAGAATAGGTTGTGCTTAACTGTATTTTCATCCCATGAGTCTATAAAAATGAGGAAAGTTCCTTTGATGTGTATCCCCCCCCTCGATTTGAATGGAGGGTCTTGATGAAGCATCCTGATTCTTTCTCAAAAAGCTTTTTGAATTGTTGAAAATAGTTAAATGCTTCAGACTTCAACTGCAAGAATAAGACCCACATCTTGTGTGAGTGATCATCGACAAACAATTAAAAATAAATTTTTTGTCCAAAACTAGTAGACATGGGACCACACAAATCTATGTGAAACAAATCCAAAGTTACCTTAGCTCTAAAGGATCTAGGTTCAAAGGGCACTCTGTGTTGCTTTTTTGACAAGCAATCTGAGCATATTGGAAAAGTATATGAAAGAGTAGGCAATCCTTTCACCATTTGATATTTACTGAGTTCTAGTAAATATCCTGAACTTAAATGCCCAAATCTCTTATGCCATAGAGATGTGGCCTCTTTTGTGGTTATTGCCATTGCAGTATGTATTGAGGTAATTGTATCTAATACAAACAAACCATGTTTGTATGAACCCATTGCTATATTTTTTCCTTTCTTGATGATAAAGCAACATTTAATTTCTTTGTCCACCTTGAAATTGACATTCATGTGATTTTCTAGGATTTGTGGAACTGACAAGAGATTATTTTTCAATCCTAGTACATAAAGAACTTTTTGAATTTTACATTATCCATCTGGAAGGGAGACAAAAACACTTCCTTCTCCCTAAACTCGATAGGTTTGATTATCAGTAATGGTGACCGATCTACATTCTCGAGTCTCAAATATCTCAAACCAGAACTTATTGTCAGTCATATGCTTACTAGTGCCTAAATATATGTACCACATAGTGTCCTTCTGAAGGGAATATGTATGTGTCATGATCACCTTGTGTGCTCGTTCATAATGTGTCCCTATTGTTGTTTATTCTTGTTCTTTGGTTTGTCTTTGCACTTTTTGTTTCCTTGTTCATTGGGTGGTTTTTTCTTAAACCAACATATTTTGGCTTCATGAGTGTCCTTGTCGCAAATATTACAATACTGCTTCTTCTTCTTAGTCTCTTTGCATTTACCCTTGTATTTATTAGAAGAAGAACCTTTTTGTTGATTCCACTTTTTCTTACCACCTTGTCTGTTTGAGAAAAGAGCATTGTTGGATGCCTCATCTCTTTGGATTTGATTATCTTCTTCAGTTTGAAGCATATTTACCAACTCAAAAAAATTCACTGTCCTTACAGAGACTTGCAATGAAGTGATTAAAATTTTTTAGGATTTGGGAAGATCCCTCGAAATGATAGAGGTCAATACTTGGTCTTCCACTTTTTCTTCTAAGGATTGCATTTTTGTTTTCAATTCTGCCACTCTACAGAGGAATAGCTCTACTATTTCGTTTGATTTCATATGAAGAGTATGAAGCTGTGTTTGGAGGTGAAGAATTGTTGATTGATTCTTCCCCACAAATATGGTTATTAAGGCATCACATGCCTCCCTACCATTCTTAGATTCACTGATATGAGATTGGGTGTCATCAGTAATAGCTAGAAAGATCATTAAGGATAATTTTCTATCCTTTTTATCAAATGTTGTTTGATCTGCTCCTACTAATTGTGGTCTAGTTTCACTTCCATCCACTATATACCATAGATCCTCTATAGTTAAGATAGGTTTCATCTTATTCTTCCATACAGAATAATTTGAACCTTTGAGTAGTTGGCTCTCAGTGAGATAATTGTGCATCATGGCCATGGTGAAGGTTTCAAACTGATAGGACTAATATGGTTGTATCATTCACTATACCCTCAAAAGAGTATATGGAAGATGTTTAAGTTGCTTCTATAATATATTTAATGGCACTTGCCTTAACACCCTTAACAAGGGATAAAAATTTTGAGGATTTTAAGCCAAACAAATAGAGCAAATTAAAGGGGTAGGTTTTGAAATACTTCTGATTATGCTCTCTAGGATATTTAATGGCACCTGCCTTAACACCCTTAAATAAGGATGGAAATTTGGAGGAAATTAAGCCAAAAAAAGAGAGTTAATCAAGGTGTTTGTATATTTGGACCTTTGGGTGAGGATTATTTAAAAATTTGACTTTGTTTAACCTATGCAAGATGTAGCACGATTTGTAGTGAAATTTAGGTTTTCAAGTGTGAAGTGCTCTTCAATTTTTATAATTGTTTAATTACAAAATTATTTATAGTGCAATAATAAAAAAAAGAGCAACCCAAATTATTTATCACTATAGGTTTCAGATGCAACTGAAAATGCACCTAATGAAGACAATTTTTGAAAAAGAAAAAGGTGGCATGTACAATCGAGAATGCACCTTTATTAGTTTTAGAAAATCCTCCCTTTGTCTTTATAATTTTGCAAAAAATAGAAGCACAAATGTAACTTCTATCCCCATTAATGATTATAAAATTGAAAAAGCAAGCACTCCTTTCAAGACAAGTCGACACACAACCTACGTTTGAAAGGCTTCCAGACCTGTCGACACACGACTTGGTTTATTTTTTCAACACTCTAAAATAGGTGGTGCATTAGGATCAAAAGGCTCATGAATTCACATGGGACCATAGCTTCTATACAACCCCTTCCATGGATCAGTACAGATAAGTGAGTGAGGAATGGATCTACGATATTCACGAAGCATACGACAAAAAAGTGATTGTGTTGTTTGACTTCGTAATTCATTTCACTTTCTAATGATTATTTTTCTACGAAGAGATTTCCTTACCCAATATTTGATCTTCAAGAAAACTTTGAAGAATGATGAAAAATATAGGAAATTTTGATGAAATTTAAGAAACAAAATGTGTCTTTGTTTCTTGTCTCTTTATCTCCACATGCGGAGAAAACTAAAGAACAACAATGGTATAGTTGCATAAGGATTTTGGCATTTCTATTGTAAATTTAAATGCTATAAAAACTAAAATTTTAAAGCTTTTAAAAAAAAAAAAAAGGAAATTTAACATAAAATTTGAAATAAAAAACATCTATTTAATAGTTAAAAAATATTGATATAATTTATTAAAAAAATAATATGAGAAATTCTAATTTAAAAAAACTAAAAAAGATTAAAGTTAAGCATGAAATTTTAAATAAAGATTAACTTATGCTAAAAAAAAAATTAATTTGCATCAAAAAATAAATAAACTTGTTGTATGGTGGGCGCAGGAGTCGAACCACCGACTCCTGTTGGCCTAAGGCATCCACCTTTGCCAACTTACCAAGCCCGTGACTTTTTTCTTAGGCTAAGATGCTTGAGATTTAAATAAGCCCGTGGGCTTCTTCTGGAAGAAGTGGGATTTATCCCACATGCATCCTAAAAAGGATGAAGAGGCCTTTAAAGGCCTTGATGAACAATTAAGCTCGTGATTGCCTTTAGGAAATCGAGTCTGGGCCCTCATTTTTGTTGGCAGCATCCACGTGGTATGACAAGGGGGGTCCACATGTCCTGTCGAGTCCTAGTATCTAGTCCACATGTTAGGTACACATGTCAGGTCCACGTGTCCAGTCTAGTCAGTTTTGTTCAGGTGTCAGGTGGCACATGGCAAGAGTGCTATGTGTTGCCTAGATTTTTATTGAGTTAGATTTGCACTGCCTCGGGGTGCATGTAGGTCTAGCTTAGCATCATATCGAGGTACATGCATATATATAGGGAACATGATGGCTCTCTTGCTCTCAAAGCATTCCTTGCCTCGATATCCAAGCTGTGAGAAACATGAGGGTGCTCCTACCCTCTAGGCATTCCCTCCATGGTATCGGGATGCATACCCAAAAGGGAAATCTTAGAAATATTTCCCTTGCCACAAGGAGTGTGAGGGCTACCTGCCCTCGTACACTCCTATGGAAGGGACTGCGGGCTAGCCAAGTCGAATCATCAGCTTAATGAGTCGGTGGTCGCGATCCATGTGGGGACAAAAAATTACCCATGGGTTATGATTATGACCAGGGTTAAAATGGCCCTACATCAAGATCTGCATCCTATGTTGGGATTTGTGCCTTGCGTTGGGATCTCCACCCTACAATAATTAAAAATGCCTAACAAAAAAAATTGCCAAACTAAAAAATTAAACGTAGCATAGGAGTATTAAAAATGGGCTTTAGGAAATAATTAAGGGTCACCAAAAATAATGGTACCATATTTCCTCACTCCAATCAAACTCATCGCTCCAACTCTAGTACCAATATGACCAGGATATAGTTAGGCTTAATCAAATGAATAAATCCTTCATTAAATAGATTACAAAATAGAGAAAGAAACTAATCTTTCTATAACCACGATAACTAACACGCTAACGTAGGTAGAGTGTTAGGTTTAGAACTCTTAACCTAGGATATTTAGGATTTACCATTAGATATTTAAGACAGTAAATATCTACATGGTAGAAAGTAGAAAGTAGAAAAGTAAATGTAATAATCTACCTATGTAGTATATAATGCAATATACTACATATTTTACCCTAACAGTCCCCCCTACCTACTCTTCATTTTATATCATGCTATAGAACTTTCCTATTGTTGATAATATTTTACCAAAAAATAGATCCACGTGGAGTATTAGAACAAGTAATAAACTAGTTTCTATCCTCCAAGTATTTATTTTGAATAATGTGATTCCATTTCCCTGATGCTCCAATGCAAAGCCTCCAACAATTTTTAGCTAGAAGAGGTTTATATAGATCTCTTAACTTTATCAATCCAAGACCCCCATTCTGTAAATGCTAGCAGAAAGTATCCCAAGTGACTTGATTTATACGTTTTTTGTATTCAATTCCATCCCATAAGAAATTTTTTTGTAGCCTTTTCAAAATATCTTCCACTTTCCTTGACATCCTTAGGAAATACTTGAATTAAATAGGGAGTATTTGAAGTGTGTATTTAATAAGTTGTACTTCCACACAAAGGATAATAGAGATTCCTTCTCACCTTGAAGTCTCCTATTAAATTTATCAACAATCGAATTCTAAAGTTCATCTTTCATTTTACGTATAAACAAATGCAAACCAAGATAGGTGATAGGAAAATTTTCCTCCTTACAACCCAAAACTTTAATTATTTGATCTCTTATACTCTCCTCCATATTTATAAAAATATAATCCTATTTTTTTTATAATTTATTTTCTGGCCCGTAGCTTTTTCATGAGAAGCAAGAACTTGTTTTAACTCCAAAGCTTCTTCCTCTGTAGCTTCCCAATGAAATAAAGTATCATACATAAATTGTTGATGGGATAAAGGTTAACCAATGGATGAATGTTTCAAATCCTTGATATTACCATCCTTTCACATTATTTTCAAAAAAAATTCCAAGACATCTGCCATAATGATAAAGAGATATGGAGACAATGGATCTGCTTGCTTGATTCCTCTAGTATATGGATAGAACCCAATATATTGTCCATTGATCATGATAAAAAAATTGGGGTTAGAAATACACATACCAACCCATGCCCTCCATTTTTTACTAAAACATATTTTCTCCATTATTTTATCTAAGAAAGACCAAAAAACCCTATCATAGGCTTTGTTCATGTCCAAATTAAGGAACATGGTTGACTCTTTCCTCATTTTAAAGGAGTGTGTTGTTTCATAAATGGTAATGATGCTTTCAGTAATCTACCTACCTTCCACATAACCTCCTTGATCTTCATTAATTATTGACGAAATAATTTTTTTCAACCGATTGTCCAACACTTTAGTAAATTATATTACATAGGCTAATTGGTCAAAATTCCTACAATTGTTTTGTTCCATATTTTTCAGGAACCAGAGAAAGAAAGGTATTATTCAATTATTTCAACAACTTACTAGATTCATGGGCTTCTTGAATTGCATTGACTAAATATTCTCCAACAATATCCCAATGATGTTGAAAAACCCTGGTCGAAAACCATCTATCCCCAGAGCCTTGGGTGCTCCCATAGAGTCAACAAATCTTTTAATTTCATCCTTAGATATTACCTTGCATAGATGTCCATTCACACTATCATTAACTCTTTTGGAAACACAATTAATGATGCTTATCATTCCATGTTGTACTTTGTTTTTATTTGCTAAGAAGGTTCTAAAAAAAGTAATGGCAAGATTTTTAATATAATATCCTCATACTTTCTTCCATATTCCCCAATAAGGTAGAGGATTTTATTGATGTTCATATGTTTTATAGTCAAAACATGTAAGAATTTAGTGTTCTGGTCATCTTCCTTCAGCCACAATATTCTAGAATTTATGTTTCCAATGAATTTCCTCTTGGGTAATGGTATTATGATACTTCATGAGGAGTTGCTTTTCCATTTCATGCAACTCTGTTTTTCTACCTTTCGTATCTATTTTTTCCTCTATATCATGGATATCATTTTTAAGTTGTTGTTTTATTAAATTGATGATACCAAAAGCCTCTTCATTCCAAATTTTGATTCAATACTTAATGTTTTTAAATTTCTAGGTAACTTTGTACATAATTGATCCTTGAACATCCTCCTACCACAAAGATTTAATTTTATTTGTAATGTCTGGATGCATATTCGACATGAGCTCATACCTAAAGGGTGCTCCTCCCTACTTCTCCTCCTTTTCCATATCCAGCAAAATGGGATTGTGATCTAATAATATTCTAGTCATACACATAAGTCTATGAACATTGATTATACTTGGCCATATGTTAAAAATAAGAAATTTATTAAGATACATTTGAATGTGATTATCCCCCATCCTTATTTTTTTCCATGTAAAATTACCTTTACACATATCTAGGTCAATTAGCTTATTATTTTAAATTAAAACATTGAAATATTGCATACCTTGAGTGATGTTAATCCTTCCTTCACTTTTTTCCTCTATTATTAAGACTATATTGAAGTCATACAAAACCATCCAATGTAAATTAATTAAAATACACCTCTAAAAAGATAGCTTATTCCATAGTTTGAATCTCTCATGATCATCATTTTGAGCATAAACCCATGTCATTACTCAACAAAAGTTAGCTCTTTTGTTCTTTAATCTAACTATGCAAAATCATTCTTGATCAATTAAAGCACCTTTAAAATTCACTATATCCCAAAAGATGTAAATACCTCCAATAGTACCTTGTGTTGCGCTTATGATCCATTCAACATTCGACCAAACCTCTTTTTGAATAATATCATGTTTTTTGGTGTCAATTTTAGATTCTTGAAGATAAATAATATCAGGTTTTACTTCCATGAGTAGATTTCTAACAATTCTTCTTTTCCCAGGGGAATTTAGCCCTCGCACATTCCAAGAAGGAATTTTCATTTTTTGGTTTTGTTTTATGGAATTTTACCCTTAACCATTCATTCTTCATTTGGGTCTAATTCTTGTCCCCTGTTTTCTACTACTTTTTGTTCTTATTGTTTTGAGCATATTCCTTGCTTTATTTTCAAATAATTATTTATATTCTTTACATATTTTGTATGTATTCCAAGATTATCATTCTCTCCCATTTGGTTACATTCTATGGGATATTCTTCCATTGTTGATTGAGCTATTTTACACAACTCTAGAGTTTTGTTGAATATTATTTGCATACCCTTCTTATTCTATTTTGAGTTTTCCATTATGCTTAGATACTTTTGTTCCTTAGATTATTTAGTTTCATTATGTAAATTTAAAAATTTATCTAATCCTTGCCATCCCTTTATTTCTTTGACTTTAAATCCCAAAACACCTTCAATCTAATCCTTCTCCTTTTGTAATACATTTGAGTAGATGGGTTATCCTCTACATTTTAGCAACATCTACTAATATTTCTTATTTGACTTCCAAATTATTGTTTGCATTCTCTATGATGATTGCCATCACATTTTGTTGTTGTGTATTGGTATCTAGATTTATATTATTTTCAATCATATTTATTTTCTTCTTATGGTTAGATTATTCATAATAATTTTTTTCTTGATTGAGACTTATTAGCAGTTTTGTAACCTTACCACATTGAAATTTTGTTGAATATTGATTGAAAATTTTGTAATTTTGATAAAATTACTAAAAGGAAGGCATTATAGTTTTGTTGTTCATGTTAATGTATTTTTACCTCTTTTAAATAACATTTAATTATTGTAAATAAAATGGAAACAATGAATGCAATGAAGAATTATATTGAAAGTGTTTAAGTAGCAAAAGCATCGATAGGAGATCAATTTTGGAGAAGGAGCACCTTAGAAAAATTAAACGATTTGTTTCACCCCTAGCTGGGGGTGAAAATCCTTTTCACCTCTTTTATAGGCGTAGAGTAGTACAAGAATGGTTTCACCCAGTACAACATAAAGGTAATGGAGGAATTCTTGTTTTTAAATTAATGGTAGCATTTAAAGGAGCAACAAACAAAATCACTTTCACCCCAAGTTGCACTTGAAAAGGAATTTTGCCCTAGAAAATGGAAAAATTGTGATCTAATTCAAGATCAAGTAGGAAAGAGGAATAGAGGTAGTTTCACCCCAATTGAGGGGTAAAAATCACTTTCACCCCCATTTGGAGGTGAAATATAATTGAAACTAGCAAGTTTTATTAACAAAGCAGAGGAAGAAAAAGTCTTGAGTTTAAAATAACAGATCAAAGCACTTTTTTCCCAATAGAGGGATGAAACTCCCTATTGCCCCTATTTTGAGTGAAAGTTATTTTAAAATACAAGTGATTGTAAAGTGAATTCTTGAAAGCGCTTCCACCCCAGGTGGGGGTGAAACTCCCTTTCGTTCCCCTTTTTGGGTGAAACATAGTGTAAAGGAAAATTTTAAAGTGGCACTTCAAAGACTAGGTACTAACAAAATTGGAGATGATTTTAAAAGTGCTTTCACCCCAAGAGAGGGGTGAAACTCCCTATCACCCCTATTTGGGGTGAAACACATCCTAAGAAAGGTTTTGAAATATAATGTAGTGTGGGTCTAATGTGGGCACATTGCAGTAATTTTAGAGAGCGTTGTTGCCCCTCCTTGGGGAAAAAAAGGATTTCAAAGATTTAAAATATGGAAGATATGAATAACAGTGTGGGACCCATTTCAAATGCATTGTTTTTTTTCCCCTATGATAGGGATAGAAATCAATGCAAATTTGGGGCATAGCAAATTGAAGGCACCTATATTGAGAGGATCCAGGTGGTTTTACCTCTCCAGTGGGGTGAACGAGTTTTAAGATTCAATTTTAGGTAAAAGCACTACTCCATGATCTGTGCCAAATTAAAACAATTAAAAAAGATGACACCTCCCTAAAGAGGTGAAAGTCTCTGTCACCCTCCTTCGAGGTGAAAGCGAAGAATATGATTATGAGGGAAAGTTATTAATGGGAAAAATAATTGAAGATGTCAAATCAAGTCGTTTTGTCACTCGTTTCTACCCTAAAAAGGTTGTTTCGCCCTGCTCTTGGATGAAATCAATTCTTTGGCAATAAAATTCATAGGGAAATTACTTCCAAAGATGCCATTTTCTATATTTTATTGGAAAGATATGAAGAAAGATAAAATTTAATTCTTAGAGCAATGCAAGCAATGCTTCTAGAATATATACTTCAATGTTGTGAGATCAAAGGTAATTCTTGTTTATTTCCAATACACCACCTATCAACCCTACCAGTTTTCAAAGCCAATTTAATACTTAGTTGGATTTCCTGGGGAAACTAAATTTCCAAGGTGTAAAGGCAAAGTAAATTTAACGACCAAGCTTTCATTTTCTAGGTGATTTTGCTGCATCCTGATGCGTCGAAATCCAAGGTTGCTTCTTAGAATTTAATCATGTTAATTTCTTTATGTGATTCTGCCACCAAATCTGGATCATTATTTCCATGTAGAATATTTTGACCAGAATATTACTAATGCTGAGGAGGGAATTATTCTCATTGGTTTTTTATCTACCAACATTTTGTTTGTAAGTACATTAAATGAAAGAGACACAACCCTCTATAAATACTAAATATTTCAACGTAATGAAGGATGGACACTTTGTAAAAAAATACTCAAAGTTTTCTCCATACATTATGGTTCTTTGAGTGGTATTGCACCTGATAAGTTGTTTGTGATTTATGAATACTTTCATTATCATTATTTGTCATGTTTAAATTCTGCTTTCGAATTTAATTTTATTGGTAAAGGAATGAACACTAAGATGCCCATGGGGAGGTTGTCATTGCATAACTACTAGAAGTTTTTGTGCTTGTTTTTCTATTGTATGCTACTAATTACTTGGTGGAATTTTAGTTGTTAGTCTATCGCCATCCTGTATTGCTAGCTTATAGCCATATTTACCTATTTCTTTTATGTTACATTAATATTTCAACCAAATTAGATTAGGGAGGGAGACAACTCTCTCTAGATATTGGCTCGGAGGATATTTCTTTCCTTTGGCCTTTCAATTTTGGTCGAGTCTAGGGCGTATAAAGCATAGAATTTGTACATAGGTAGATTTGTGACCAATAGTTTTTAACATGCCTGGTGGGACTCTTAAAAGGTTCCACTTTCAATAGTATTAAGGTTTTATGTTCACCTGGTAGTGTATGATTAAAAAATTTGGTGACTTAGCTTTATCTAGAAGCCTTTGAATGTGAAGTAAGTGAAATATTTATTCATGATCAAAAATATCGAAGGCCAAAAATTTAAAGATCCTATTAAGTTTTATGAACATGACATCCAAGAGCTAGGAGAACACACTAGGTCAGTTACTCAAGCTATGATGTGTTTTTCATTCCTTTGAATCCTGCTACTACAACCACTAGTTATTCATGTCCTCAACCACATACACCAATCCACATGGCTTAAAATCCACCACCATAGTACCCACCACCAAGGTGGTTTCTAGCATAGAACCATTATGAACCTCTAAAGTTGCAAGCTTAGAATCAAATCCTACAAGAAACAATGAAGGCTTTACCAAATTTTTAAAGTGAAAAAACCCTTGCGGGGCCGCCTTGGTCTGAGAGACCACGACTAGGGGGTTCTACACCATCAAATTCACTCGGGAGTCACACCCGACCCTGCCCATACCAACATTATCAATTGGATTATGGGTACCCAATTCAACATTTTGGTAGGGTGGAGATTCAAACCTGGGACTTCCCTTGGAGGATTGCCCTCTCCTCTCCAACTCACCTACAACACCTGGGTGGCTTTACCAAATTGTAACGGTATAGTAAAGACAACCTATGAGCATGTTCAATATGTAGCTACTTTGGCAATGATTCATATCACATAAGAGGATATAATGGTAATATTACTTGTTATTTCTTTCCAAGGGAAATTGCTTTAATGGTATCATTTGTTACAACCTGCAATCATCACTACTTGGGACCAATTAGCTGAACTGCTAATCAAAGGGTTCAATAAACAAGCAAATATATTTTCCTTGTTGCATTAGTTTACTACTATTAAAAGGAATCCATAGGAGGAAATCATGGACTTTAATGTCAAGTTTACCTGAACTTGACATAGAGTTCTTGATGGTCTCTAATTGATGCCCAAACAAGTAACCTTTTACTACCTTCGATCCTTCAAATTTGAAATCATTATGGACATCCAATAGTCCAATACTAATACATTTCCTAAGCTATATTCTATAACATAAAAGGCCAAAGCTGATCTGATTGCTATCTATAAGCTTCCACCAAAAATGGTCATGCCTATTTTTCCTAATATTTCATAGTATATGTATGCTAATGCATCTCAACCCTTGTCCATGTCACCCATGTATTCAATTCCTTCATGTAATTTGAGTACACCCCAAACCACATTAATAATCTTTACTTCACATTTACTCGTCCCTCCTATCTCAACATTACCTTCTTCTCTTGTACCTTTACCTTTACCAGTACCTCTAATACCATCAAAACCCAATCCTCACATGAAATTATTATAGGATATGCAATCACTTAATTCAATAGTGAGGAAAATATCAAATGAAATCACATCCATTAAGAAGAAGTAAGCTAAAGCTGAATTTTGATCAAGAATATTCTAAATGCCACCAATTTCTAGAGAGCAATCAACTTTGACTAGCAAAGTTGCTAAGATAAATACAATTGTATTGGTTAATGAAGAAGTTGGTACACTAAAGTGGACATATTGGTGCTTTACCTATAATGACCCTCATGGTGAATAAAATTGCATGGTTCATTTTAACTATCTATAGACACTTATGGAAAGCACTATTGGTGGTCAAGTTAACATGATCACAAAAATGGATCACAACTTCATGGTCTCATCTGTTGAGCAAGTTTTGATTCTCACAAGGTCTGGTAAGAAACCTATCACTATATATCTAGATGAAATGGAACCATTGAAGGTACCTACAGAGCAGAAGGTACATAATGAAAAGAGGCAATCTTAGGGAAAAGTACCTATGCCAACATCTAAAGCAAATGATATTGTCTTGTTGAAATATATTTTACCTACACAAATGAAGGATAGATTGCAAGCAAAAGCATCAACTTAACAACCTTTTGCTACACAAGAATATATAGAAATAAAATAACAAGTAAATGAAAGCCTCAAGTACTCATATTTGACTAAGCGTCAGAGGGTAGAGGCTACACAACAGTACCAAAGAAAATATAAAATTACTAGTGAATCAAGGAGCTAAATACACAATCATATAATATTATCAAATATCTAAAGAGAATTCATGCCAAAGTGAGTCTCTATGATGTGCTAAAACTACTTGGATAAGTGGACCTATTGTAGGAATCATTGAAATTTGTGAAGGATAAGAAGAAAAATCCTATGTAGATAGTACTAGCTTAGACACTACCCACTTTAGCCATGGGAAAAAACAAGACTCCCCCATTCTATCTATCTCTTAGGATGGAGGGTTTGATCGAACACAATTGCATGATTGACTCTGGTGCAACAATAATTTTCATGCCAAAGGCAGTATGTAAAATCATGGGTATGGAGTATATAAGAAGTAGCCCAAGCATCTTGTTGTTGTATCATACTCCTATAAAAATTATGGGAGTTATCAAAGATATTTCAATCATCTTACACAACATGCCACAGGTTACTATCATTCAAGAAGCTTTTATGGTAAACTTGGAGTTGTACTTCAACATGTGCCTATCAAGGGAGTTCACAGGAAAGTTAGGAGGCTACCTATATCTAGAGTATTCTCACCTAGAGATTCTATTCAAAGGGAAGAGAATACATATTTATAATGAGAATCCCTCTGCATGTCATATCAAAAATATTAAAGAGGAATAAAAGGTTATAGACTTAGTGAACATGGTGATTGAAGATCTGGAGGATATGGATTTGATAAAGGAAGCTTTGGATGAGATTCAATTAGAAAATGAGTTTTATATGTTTGATTTAAAAGCAATGATGAAAACCAAGATCGATTGCTATACTATCACTAACCTAAGAAGGGTGAAGAGAAGGTGTCTAATGATCTAGGTTCTGCCCTTGATTAATTATGGTGAATGTACATTGATGGTGCTAGATGCAAGAATGGTGCTAGAGCTAGAGTAGTATTCATCTCTCCTTCAGGAATCCAAAAAACATACTCATATCAGTTGACCTAGAGTTGTACAAATAATGTCACTAATTATAAAGCACTGTGCTTGAGCCTAAAGAAAGAGAAAAAGCTTGTGATCTAACAATTGTAGATTTTCATATATTTTGAGTTGATTGTCAACCAGGTGACCAGAAAGTGCATTTCAAAGTAGCATTACCTGAAAGCATATCATAATAAGGTATGGGATTTGTTCAAATAATTTTTTGTATTAAATGCTCAAGCAATTTTTTGAGAATTAAATAAGCATGTAAATCTATTGGAATCCTTAGGTATAAATTTCTCTCTGATTGAGAGTTTGGTACGAAATCCCAAGACTGTAAGGTTGATTTATAGACCTTCAATCCCAAACAAAAATATGTACTCGTAAATTTTCTATAATGATGAACAAATTGTAAATTTTTTGGTTAAATAATATGGTAGTGTGGAGGGAAGGACACTGGATGAAGATGAAGCTGAAGGTTTAATACATCTCAGGAATAATCACATTCAAAAGGATTGATTACATTATAAATCCTCTTTGATTAGAGTGACAAAGCAAAAAATCATAGGATCAAGGATGATAGAAAAGATTATACTAAGGTAAAGTTAAAACCAGATACGATAATTAAATTTGGGATAGATTGATCTCTAAAAGAGCTCAAGGACATTAAAAATTTGTGTTCTAAATTCCTTGACATTGCTGCATGGATTTATCACTATTTGAAAGAGTATGACAAAAATGTGATTCAACACACCATTAAATTACAATAAGGATTGAAACCTTTTCAAAAGAAGGAATGACCTATTAATCCGAATATTGAGGTGCTTATGAAAGTAGAACTATAGAAAATGCTAGAGGAAAAACTAATTTACCCCATCAAACACTGGACTTGGATGGCAGATTTGGTTCCAATATGGAAAAGAAATGTATATATTCACCTATGTGTAGATTTTTGTAATTTGAACAAGGTATATTTGAAATACCATTATCTCTTGTTGTAGATTGACCAGATCCTCCACGTTATTGCTAGAGCACAAAGATTTTCACTACTTGATGGTTTCTCTGGCTATAATCAGATCTGAGTAAAGGTTGAAGAAAAACATAAAATGATATTTACTACCAACTGGGGTAATTTTACCTATCAAAGAATAACTTTTGGTCTTTCCAATACTGGAACTATTTTTCAATGAGCAATGGACATCATCTTTGGTGAGTTGCTGAACTGAATAATTGTGATATACCTTTATGATATAACTATTTTTTTTACATTATAGGGAAGAGCATGGATCTCATATAAGATAGGTGGTTGAAAAGTTTTTGGAGTTTAGAATCTCCATAAACACGAAGAAATATATCTTTTTTTTCAAGGAGAGAAAGCTCTTGGGACATGTGATTTTGAATGAGGGATTAGCCATTGATCCTGCGAGAGTAAAAGCTCTCTTAAAATTATCATTTCTAGCCAATAAGAAATACCTGCAGTCATTTTTTAGACAAATGAATTTTATCCAAAAATTTGTCATCGACTTTGCTCAAGTGGTAAAGCCGATAACCAAACTCTTGAAGAAAAATGTAGATTTAAAATGGACAGAAAAAAATATGTAGGCATTCTAGGATATTAAGGAAAAAATCATCCAAGCAGTAGTGTTGATCAATATAGACTATTCTAAGGATCTTATCCTTTATGTAGTAGGTGAGCAAGAAATTTATGCCGATGTGCTTACACAAAAGTGAGATGATGGAGATGAAAAACCAATTGTTTTTCTAATCCATGTTATTTAGCTATACTAGGAGAAATATATTTTCATTTTAAATAAGGTTTATGTGCTTATGAAGTCACTAAAGAAATTTTGATATATTTTTCTTGCAAAGCAAGATAATTATCTATGTTATTCATTTAGATGTCAAGAATTTTATCATTCAAGGAGAACTTGGGGATAAAAGAGTAGTTTGAGTCTCTAATATTCAAGAGTATGATGTAGATATTCGACTGACCAAATTGGTTCACGGTTGGACACTCTATCAAGATTTGGCTAAATATGTAGCTTCTCAGTCACTAGTAACATCACATTATGAGTTTATCAATGAGAGTAATCTTACTAACCAAACAATAGGTGATCATGACTGGATAGAGGACCTTGTTAAATTTATCACATCAAGAAGGTGTCCATATCACCTTAATTTCTCATAAATGTGAAGATTTAGGTTGTAGGTCCTTAAATATTTCTTGTTGCTGAATGGTTTATTAGATAAAAAAATAGATGGAGTACTCCTCGAGTGTGTTAAAAATTATAAAAAATAGAATATTCTAGAGGAATTTCACTCTAGCTTATCTGGTGGACACTATGTAGGGAGGCCTATGGCCTTGAAGATCATTCGAGTTGGATAATTCTAGCCCACTCTTTTCATAAATACACATAAAGTGATTCCAATCTATGATAATTGTTAGTGATATGTCTATAGGAGTAATACGGCATCCTTGCAAATGCATCCAATTTAGGTAGAAGCTCTATTTTAGTAGTAGGGATTAGAATTTATTGGGATCATTGACCTATATTATTCTACTAAACATAAATATATTTTGATAACAACTGACTACTTTACTCAATGGGTAGAATCCATCCCAACAAATAAAGCAAATCAAGCAATAATATTTTATTTCCTTGAGGGACTGATTACTCATTTTAATGTGCTGAACACCATTATGATAGACAACGAGACACTCTTCATTGGAGAAAATATTACTGAGTTTACGAGTAGGTATGGAATTTACCTCAAAGTGTCTTCTAATTATTACCCATAAGGAAATGGTTTAGCTAAGTCTGGAATCAAGAACTTGCTTTAGATTTTGAAAATAACACTTTGGAGCAATAAAAGGAGTTGACATCTACCGTTGGATCAAACTCTATAGGTAGATCACATATCTATTAAAAATTTGAGTAAAACTTCTCTCTACTCTCTAGTGTATGAAAAGAAAGTAGTTTTGTCTACCCACATTGAACTTCCAGTTCTCTAGACCTTGCAAATGCTTAGTGATGAGGATAACAAAATTGATCCCCAGCAGTTCCAGGGGCACAAGGAGTCGAAGGCAAAATCTAAAGATGATGGCAAGAACGATGATAAGAAGTTAGATGAGGACTACAAGGAAGACTACTTGGCCTCTTGGCTGTCCATTCTATGGGATGTTTTTTTTTACCATATTCTATTATTTTTATATGGGCACAAGCTACTCTGCATGGTGCTTGCATGATTAGTTTTTGTCTTTGTTAGTTCTTTTTTGCGTCTTTCTTTTCTGATGGCCATAATATTAGGCTTCCATAGTTTAGTTTGGCTGTATTCTAATGGAAGAGTAGGTCTTGGCCATTTTTGTTGTCAGTTTAAACTTTTAGGGCTTGGCCTTTGTCCAGTTGGTCAGTGGACCCTATTTTGTAAAATGGTTTTGGGTCAACCAGTTAAAACCCGGTGTTAATTATAATATTCTCTTACTTACCAAAAAAAAAAAATTGATCCTATGAGCGCGAGGCTAGCACAACTCCTACAACTTGATGAAGAAAGATAAAATGTATATAATGCTTTCATGAAACATGCCAGAATAACAAAGAAATATTTTAGCAATAAGGCATCCAAAAAGACATTTAAAGTTAGATATTTGGCATTAAAGTGGAACTCAAATAAAGTGAAACCTAGAAAACACCATAAGTTTGAGGTAATTTGGGAATGTCCATTCCATATTTCAGGAGCAAATTCAGTTAATGCTTATTATCTTTAGGACATGGATGACCGATAGCTACTGATTCTGGTAAATGGTCTTCATTTGAAAACTTACCATCATTGAAATTTTTGGGCACAAGTATGTATATATGTACAATTTTTTCTTTTATTTTTCAAATATGTTATGCTCAGATGTATGCGTAAAATAAAATAAAAAGAGAAGGAAAAAATGGTTTTATTTTACCTCCAAGAAAGTAGATTCGCTCATAATCACATATTTAAGGATTAAAATTGATTTCACCCTGAAAAAAGGTTTTCATGTTTTATATTTTTTAATTTCAAGTGAAAATCAGAAAATAACTATGAAAAGAGCAACTTCGACGAATTTTTCTTGATGACATAGTTAAGGGAAAAATAAACAAGAAAAGAGATTAAAAAAGGTGTATATATATTTTAAAATAAATATATAAAATGATAAAAATACTTTTCCCCCCAAGTTAGAGGCAAAAGTCATATTCGCCTCATCTTAAGGTGAAAACAAAAAATAAAATATTAAAAAAAGGAAGGTAGCGAATATATTTAAAATTTTTCCCAAAGCTTTGTACCATGTAGTTTTATTTAAAAATAGGAGGGAAATGTATTTTAAAAAGCACAACCTAAAAATAGAAAAGAAAATAAGAGGAAAATATCATGTGGAGGAAAAACTTTAGTTAAAAAGATTTATTTTTGGTGTAAGGGAAAAATTGAGTTACTTTGATTTTCTTGGAAAAGTAGTACCAGAAAAAAGCCTAATTTTTTTTTAGAAAAGCACTTTTGGGCCAAAATCAAGGAGGAAGAATATTTTAAAAAGGGCATTCAAGCTTATTATTTTTTCCAAGAAACAAGAAGAACGACTTCAAAAGCACAGGTGGTTGGAGAAAGAGCAAGTTGTAGAATATTTTCACCCGAAGAAGATTTTTATAAAGCAACGCATGCCCCCTAGAATATTTTTCTAGTAGGAAATTATTTTAGAGAACCTTTGACATTGTTTAAAAAGTAAGTGTGCCCAAAAATATTGAATTTTGCTTGATTCATCCATAATGATGTTTTGGAGATTTTAAGCAGCATAATTAATTCATTTTCATCCTGATGCATGTCCTTCACAAACACTTGGCATTTTTCATTCTTGAGGTTACTCATTGATGATCGTGAAGCATTTTTCAAGATCGAAGGTGGCCAAAACACAAGAATCGAGGAATATTTTGGGTAAGATAAGGTTGAAGACAGTTAAAGAAATTATTAAAAATTATGCTCGGTGTGAAGATCAAAATACACATTCACCTAATTCCTTCGAAAATCAACATGTACATTTAATCCATTTTATGAAGGCATAGTTATAAATTTGGTGCATAAGGGAAGAGAAGGTAAAAGTTTTTATATTTTATGAAGTATTGTTACTTTGGGTTGAATTAAGACATAAATTATAGGTGCTTGAGGATTATTTAATATGGGTAGAATAATTATTGAATCAAAAAGTGTTGAAGATTCAAAGAAGGTGTAGAAGAGGACTGAGGGAGGAAAGAAATTTAATAAATCTAGGTACCATGAAAATGTTGATTTGGATCTGTATTTTGATACACTAGCTCAAGTGGGAGACTATGCTATTACAAATTAGGGCATTGAGAAATTTTACAAGGATGTAGATGTTGCAGTCCAACATGGGTTAATGTTGGAGAGTCCTCTCACCATAGCATACCATACCCATATTTTTTGCTTTTTGTGTACACCAGTTCACTATTTCCTGAAGATGGTAGAAGCTATTTTGAATTTTTATAATCCTAACACCAGGTCAGTGGAGAATGTAAAAGGGGATGTATTGTTCACCATCTCATATGAGAATGTTCGGGAGGCATTTGCTTTTGGAATTACACCTCCTTTGAACTTTGTTTTTAATAAATTGTACATTGGTAAAAAGGAGAAAATATATCATTCAATAGTTACATTGCATCAGTTCATGGAGATATTGTTGATAAAAATACCTTAGCATAGTGAACTGCCAATGCTATAAAAGGCTTGTATCATGGGTCTTCTAACATATTTTATAGTTCACAAGTGGCAGACAACATTGGTGCAGTGCATCTCCGAGGTAAAATTTTGTGCCTCCACTACAATGACTGACAAATCCTATTTTATTTTATTGGGTTGATTATATTTCCAAAAGAATACATTCCCAGATGGAGAAAATGTAGAGTTAAGGAACCTTGGTATTCAGGCGCACATAATTTTTAATCTGGTATTTCTTCTTTCACTTGTACAAGAAAGTTTCTCTCATTGTAGTTAGGTAAGTTTACAAGGAGAATAGGAAATTGTCAGTATATTTGTGGACCTTCAAATTTACAAGGCAGGAGTCTTTTATAACATCAATTGTATGTTTATGGGTCCTACCCTAGTTTTAATTTTATACAAGAGTGAAAGGATACCAAGGTCAATGAGAGAAGAAATCATCTAAAAAAAAAGAGGTGATATGTTTTTTTTGATGTAGGGCATTGTGCTATGCATTTTTGACTATACTGGTAAGCCATTTCTGGTACCATATTTTTTCATAGGGTACTTGTTTGCTTTGGAGGTTATTTGGTAACATGAAAAACAAGTGTAGTATCATCAAACCCTCCCCTTGCAGTTTCGATTGAGTGAACAAAAGTGCTAGAAGTTATTCCTTTGGTCTAGATGAAATCGTTGGTCCAAAGTTTTGAACTTATAGATCTTGAGAAAGACATTACAGTTAAGCCAAACAATAAGGCGAAGAAGGAGACAATAGCACAACAAATTTCATCCTCATTGGTTAAACTGGCATCAAATATTGAAGGTACATTTCCTTTCCCTTCTCCCATTCTTGACTAGTTGATGATTGTTGTTTCCCATTCCTTGGTTTCCACTTCTATTTCACCTCCATTTGGTATACCCTCCACCTATATTTTTATCCCTATCTCTTAGCCACTAGTCACCAATACTCTTTATTCTTCTCATCCTGCTTCTTCTACTTCCCTTTATTTTAGTTCTTTTACATCTACCCCGAATCCATTTTCACTTCCCGTATCATATGTTCCAGCATATGTTGGCAAAATGTCGAGCATAGTTGCAATCTACACAATAAGAGGTAACTTATTTGTAGAAATGGCCAAAGGACTTGGAGAAGATGATTCAGAAGCACCAAGAGACCAAAGGAGGAGTAGAGTAGCAGGTTGAGGAATTGAAAGGCTAAATTCAAAATTTGCAATATCAACTAGTCGTTAAAGCAACAAAGGCTATAGTTTTGACAAAAGAAAAGGTCAAAGAGGCACACAAACAATTGTTGGTTTATTGTAATACTATGGTGGTGAAGGTAACACAAGTCCTCATGTACCTTTAGGAGATACAAGCAATTGTCTTATATAATTGGTACATAGTGGAGTATGGTGAAGATCACTTGGAGCTCCTCCTCGTAAAGTCAACACAAATGCAGATGCTACGTAGAATATGTCTTAGATTCTTCTCCATGAGTGATATGGCTCAAGCTTGGACAAGTGCCAAGGTGATACTATGCCAATACTTTTCCAGGTTAGAGCAAGTTAAGGAGGCTCACAAGCTACTGGATATGTTCAATCTGGAGAGAACATTTTTAGAGCTGTACTTTAATGTAGCAACTAAAAATGGTTTTTCTAACTTCATTGATGATTAAGGGAAAATTCTATCAAAGGATGAACTTGAAGTAGTTTGGTTAATATTTGTTGATAATACATCTAAAATTGATGAGTGGGAGGATCCTCTCACTGAAGATCATGTGTTGCCTTTGATGAGAAAATTGACGTGCCTCGAATCTGGTTTACTGGAGCTTAGTTAGCGGGTGAATTACATTGATATGGAACAAGTGGAGACCTTTAGGTACCTTATGGATTTTATTAATGACCCAAAGTTGATCAATGTAGATACTTTATTCGAAGCTATTTTAGTGTATGAGACTATAGTCACTCATCTTTCAGAGCTGAAGAAAGAAGTTGTAGTGAAGCAGATAGAGGAGAAGACTACTGGAGCAAGTAGTAAGTAGCCTGATGCACCAAGTGAAGATAAATATTAATCCCAATGGATGAAGGCTTGGGGTCGATTACTTCCATGTGAGATGGATACCATGTGAACCGCAAAGAACATTGGCAATTTTATAACCTTACCATATTGAAATCCTGTTAAATGTTGATTGTAAAATTTGAAATATTGATAAAATTACTAAAAGGAAGGTGCTAAAATTTTGTTGTTCATTTTATTGTATTTTTACCTCTTTTAAATAACATTTATTTACTCTAACTAAAATTGAAATCATGAATGCAATGAAGAATTTTTTTGAAAGTTTTTAAGCAGCAAAAGCATTGATAGGAGATCAATTTTGGATAAGGAGCACATTAGAAAAATTAAATGATTAGTTTCACCCTATCCAGAGGTGAAATTCCTTTTCACCTATTTTAGAGGTGTAGAGCAGTACAAGAATGGTTTTACCTAGTTTCATACAGTACAACGTAAAGGTAATGGAGGAATGCTTATTTTTATATTAATGGTAGCATTTAAAGGAACAAAAAATAAAATCACTTTTACCCCAAACTATGCTTGCAAAGGAGTTTCACCCTAAAAAATGAAAAAATCACAATATAATTCAAGAGCAACTCGCAAAGAGGAATAGAGGTATTTTTGCCACAATTTAAGGGCAAAAATCACTTTTTTCCCCATTTGGAAGTGAAATATAATCGAAAATAGCAAGTTCATTCGACAAAGTAGAGAAAGAAAAAGTCTTGAGTTTAAACTGAAGGAGAAAAACGCTCTCACCCCAAGAGAGGGGAAAAACTCAATATCACCCCTCTTTGGAGAAAAATTTATTTTAAAACACAAGTGGTTTTAAAATGAAATCTTTGAAAGCACTTTCACCCCATGTGGGGAGGAAACTCCCTTTCGTTCCCCTTTTTGGGTGAAATATAGTATAAAGAAAATTTTTAAAGTGGTGCTTCAAAGATCACGTGCTAATGGAATTGGAAATTATTTTAAAAGCTCTTTCACACTAAGAGATGGGTGAAACTCCCTATCGTCAATCTTTTGTGTGAAACATGTCCTAAGAAAGGTTTTGAAAGATAATATAGTGTGGGCCCGATGTGGACATGTTGTAACAATTTTAGAGAGCACTATCGTCACTTCTTTGGAAAAAAAGGGATTTCAAAGAATTCAAAGGTGTAAGAGATGTATAACGACAAGGGGCCCATTTAAAATGCATTGGATGTTTTCCCCTATGATAGGGGCAAAAATAAAAAGTAAATTACTCAATGTAAAGTTGGGGCATAACAAATTGAAGGTTCCCTTGTTGGGAGGTGCCAGGTGGTTTCACCTCTTAGGAGGGGGTTAATGGATTTTAAGATTCAATTTTGGTAAAAAGCACTACACCACGATCTATGCCAAATTAAAATAATTAAAAGTGATGTCACCCCCCAAAGGGGTAAGAGTCCCTGTCGTCCTCCTCTGATGCAAAATTTAATGTAATAATTTCACAATAATAGATAGGCACAAAATTACAAAATATGAAGAGAAGAGTGAAATTGATTGATTTATTCCAAGGATCAACTCTATATAAATAGCAAATTTGATCATTAAGAGTCGTTGGATTACAACAACTCATCATACCTTACAAAGACACCACTAAGAGTTCTCCTGACACATGGAGGAGTGGAAACTCAAGTGTCTATCCTAGTGGAACTTAAGATAATATTATCTTATTCTAACACCCCTCTTAAGTGATACTAGGGGTAAATCACACAAATAAAATTTGACAACAAGGCTTGTTGAGGTACTCATGTACAAAGACTTATTTTTGAAGAGATGGTAAAACCCAATGGAAAAAATCATCAATCAAAAGGAAGTTAGAGGCTTCTCTTTGTATGGTGAATATTATCCTCCTAATACAATAGATAGTTGGTGAAAATAACCCTGTGAGGAAAAACCAACTATGAGAAGAAGAGAGGCATGTCTTCATATGGCGAAGATTGTCCTCTTTATACAAGAAATAAAGATGAGTCCCGACAACTTGGCCTGATTAGGTACTCATTTACATAATATAGCTTGTGAAAAAACATTTATGGGAAAAAACCAACAATGAGAGGCATGTCTTCGTATGGTGAAGATTTTCCTCTTAATACAATAAAGAAAGATGAGTCCCGAAAACTTGGCCTGATTAGGTACTCATTTACATGATATTGTTGGTTAAAAAAACCTTGTGGGGAAAAACCAATAATTAGAGGTATGTCTTTGTATGGCGAATATTGTCCTCTTATTACAATAAATAAATATGAGTCTCGATAAATTTGGCCTGATTAGGTACTCATATACAATAAATAGTTGATGAAATATCCCTGTGGGAAAAAACCAACTATTAGAAGAAGAGAGGCTTGTCTTCGTGTGGCTAAGATTATCCTCATAAATCCAATCAATGCAACTAAATAAATTCAAGCTTATCTCTCAACTAAAGGTTACATAGAGAAGGAAATTACTTGGTGAAGATATCTACAATTTGTTCCTCAGTTGGAATATATTCCAAGTGTATGTCCCTATTCTGAATATTTTGCCTTATGAAGTGCATGTGTATCTCAATGTGCCTGGTTCACTTATGTTCAACTAGATTGCATGCAATATGAATTGTGCTCTGATTATCACACCAAATATTTATAGCATGGTCATGTGTGAAACCAAATTCTCTTAGAATTTGATGAAGCCAAAGAGCTTCCTAACTAGCTAAAAATGTTGCCCTGTACTCTACCTCTGTAGAAGATAGGGTTACCATTTGTTTTTTCTTGCATAACCAAGCTATTGGTGAGGAACCAAGGAAAAAGAAATATCATGATGTTGAACATCTATATTCTAATAAACCTACCAAATTTGAATCTATGTAGCCAATGATATGCATGGAATTTCCCTTGTAGAAGAGCCCAAAATGAGTAGTGCCCTGCAAGTAATGGAGGATTCTTTTTGATGCCTACCAATGATGGAAGTGAGGCTTATGAGAGAATCTGGATATGAGGCCAACAACATATGATATATCTAGGCGAGTATGAGTATGGTATAGCAAACTTCCTATAATTTTATGTTCTAGAGTGGCATCACAAGGAGGGGATGAGCAGGAATTACTACAATTAATGCCATATTTAAAGGGGGTAGGAGAAGGCTTACAATCTATCATTTTTAATATTTATAGAATATATAGAGTGTACTTTTGTTGGCACAAAGAAATACCTTCATCTGTTTGACTTATTTGTATTCCAAGGAAGTAATGAGCTTTACCTAGATCAACCATTTCAAATATTCTATAGAGAGTCTTTTGTGAGTCAAGTTACTACCAGTGAGAAGAAGATCATCAACATATAGAACAAGAATGGTGATGTTGCATTCATTTATTCAAATGTAAATTGTATTATCATAATCATAATGAGAAAAACCTGCTGAAAGAAGGAAGTGTTGAGCAAGGTGTTGCAAGAGTTTTGTCATTGTTGTCAACTCAGGCAGTTAGATCTAATAATGCAGTGGACAGGAAGTTCAGAAGTCATTCAATGCAGGCTGATAGATTTTAGGGTTTGCAATTGACCACATTTAGGGTTTGCAGTCGACCATGTTTAGGGTTTGCAACCGACCAAGATTAGGGTTTGCATTTGCATAATCAGCCGACTACTATTAGGGTTTTCATCTCAAAATATCAAGTATATAAGTGGGGCTATTTGGAGATTTAGGCATCCATCGAGTGAATTTTGAAGTGCGATATGCGGTCGTAAAAGCACAGATAGCATAGAATCGGCGAGATGATAGCGAAGTGCATAATGTGAGCTAGTTGTGTCGAGTTGTTCGAAGTGTGATTGTGAATGCGCACAGAGAGCAGAGTGTGGAATGACACAGAGTGTGTGAAGTGTGTGAGAAGAGAAAGCAGAATGTGCAGAGAGCACGAAGGGCAAAGTTGATTATAAAATTTGGTTGTAGCAGTGTAGTAGATTGTGTGAAGAGATTGCGCAAGAAAGAGCAGAGTGTGCAGAGATTGCAAAGGTGAAGTAGATCAGTTAGAGTCTTGCAATAACAAAGGTATTTGTCAAACATTTTCATTCAAAATTGAAGTCTAGTTGGTGCTAGCAAATTAGGGGTTGGTGCTCCTTTCTGTTGGTGTAGATAAATAAGGGGTTGGTGCTCCTTCTAGTTGGTGCTGGTAAACAAATTGTAAAGTTGGTGATTTGCAAGAGGCTAGATTTGGATGGTAGTCCAAGCAGCCGTTATTTTTGAGGAGTAGCCATTTTGGTGAACCTCATTAAAAATCTATGTTGTGTGATGTTCTCTTGTTGTACTTATTATATTTGTTTATAAGTTTTAATTGCTATGGTTTTTAGAGCTATTAATTCATGTTTTGGAATGCCACACTGATTCACCCCCCCTCTCAGTGCCATACTAAGTACAACAATTGGTATCAGAGCCAAGTTCCCTTTAAAGGCTAAATCAGCTAGGGTTGATCTTGGATTAATACTCTAATGGCAAAGAAAGGCAAGAATGGAACCATGAGACACAAGAAGAAAATATCACACAGGGTCATAAAAGAAAATAAAGATAAATTCATTATTGTTGTAGATTCAAGAGATGAATCAAACAATGGAGAAAAGGCCAAGAGTCAACTCGATCATAATGCAGGTTCTCAAGGTTCAGAATGTTTTGATCAACTTCGGCATAATGAACGTCAGTGTTATGGGTTTAGTAGAAGTGAAGATGAAGAAGAAATAGAATCAGAATAGGAATGTAATAAAGAAGAAATGAATGCAGAAGAAAATTGGAATGAAGATCAAATTACAGCTCCAAGTAAGAAGAATAGAACCTCCTTCAAAAGGACATCTCAGCCAGTTTCAGTTTCTGTGGTAGAGGAAATTGAACCAAAAAAAGCAGAAGGGGTGAACACTGAAGCAGATAATAAAAACCTCAATGCTGAAGTAGACTGGGAAGGTGAGTTGATCTCTGCTCTTGAAGAGTTGAGTATAGAAAAGAAAAAGAACAAAAGACTGTCCAAGAAATTGGAAGAATATGGGGATGAGATTGAAAATCTCTTCTTACAATTCCAACAGGCCAAGAAAATAGAAGAAGACTTGAAGTCACAGGTGAATGATAAAGTCAATGTGTGTAACAAACATGAAGAGGATTCTAACAAAGTAGTTAGTAATCTAAAGCTGCAAGTAGAAGAGTCTAAAAGGATTGAGGAAACTCTCAGGTCACAGATCAATGAGAAAGAGATTATTTGCCGCAAACAAGAAGAAGAGATTGTTTCATTGAAGAAACAACTAGAAGAGGCCAATACAAATCTTAAATTCGAGAAGAGCACAAAATTGCTAGATAAAATGATAAGTCATCAGAGAAGCTCCACGGTTAAGCATGGTCTTGGATATGAAGTTGAACAACCTATATCTTCCAATTCTACAGAGAAGAAGAAGTTCACTGTTGAAGGGTCCGAGCAAGAAAAGGTTAAAGTTGTATCTTCAAAAGAAAGAAAATATCAAAGGAGATTTACAGCAAAGCAACCACAACAAAAGAGGTTCTACCACTCTCACTTTTTTCATACTAACACTTTTAATGGCTATTGTTTCAGATGTAACCAGTATGGTCACAAGGCAACTTATTATGGATTAAATAATAAATCAAAGAGTTATGCTGGTCAAAATACATCTGCATATCTGAGTGAACACTTTGTACAATGTTTTCAATGCAATGGTCATGGGCACATAGCAAGGTTTTGTCCAAGCGCTTATGTATCAAATCTAAGGCAAAACAGTAGATTTCATAAGATGCAAAGAACACAACATAGACAGGAAATAAATCAGGTTCATAGAAGAAAGGAAAATAATCATTCATCATGGATGCATAAGAGACAACCACACCAGAGAGATATTCAAGTTCATGCAATGATGCAAAATAGGGACGCAGGTGAAAAATCCAAGCTCGAGGTCAAGAAAGTCTGGAGAAAGAAAGAAGAGAGGAAATCGTGTCTCCTTGAACTAAAGGAGACTCCTCTTCTACTGCACTAAGCAACTCCAGGTAACACATCCTCAAGGGGAGCATTTTGAAAAAGGTTTTATTTTAATGCTCCTGTATATTTGTCTGGGTATCTGAGGATGAAAGACCAGCAGTTGGGCTTTTGTGGTATAATTGTCAAGTGTGTTGGCTGTTCATTTAGTTGTGTGTGGAAGTGCCATGAAGGGTAGTGTTTGCATTGAGAATCTTCACCATTGGTAGTATTGCTTATGTCATTGTTGTTTTGTTGATGGTTCTTACTGCCACTGATTATAGCTATGGATTATAACAGTTCAGATTGTTTTTGTTTATTGAAAGAATGCTTGCCCCAGTTGCGTATTTGTGTTTCGATAATAGCAGCATGTTTTTGTTCGACACTTGATGTGAAGATTGTCAGATCTTTCATTACACCTTGGTGAATATATTTAATTCATAGACAATTTTGTTTTAACTTTTAATATAATGCCAATTCAAGGATAAGAAGTTTGAGGCTGAGTAAGGTGCACTACGGTTGGCCATAAAGTGTTTGACAAAATGTCTTCTTTCGACATGCACAGTTGAAAGTAAGAGTTGGCAGTAAAATTGCAGTGCTGGACAAAAATTGGTACGAGATGTGAGTCACTTGTCAATTACGTTGATAGAAGTGAAATCAGCATGTTGAATGGGAAGATTGAAGAAAAAGTTTATAATGTGCGACCAAGATGATTTCCAGCCTGGTGATGAATGTTTGAGGTGCTTTTATAAAGAATTGAGGTAGTCTTCTGGATTCTCACTACAGAGAAAGACAAACAGCTGTCAGTAGGTTCAAGTCTGTTGAGAATATTCAAGATGTATATGCAGATGTTGTTTGCATTATAGAGCAAAAAGTTGGATAGTTAAACGATCAGTGTATGCTTTCACTAAAATTAGTGGACAAGTTTGAGATTGTAGAGCAATAGAGGGTTGAGGCTCAGAAGATAGCGTGAATTGAAGTGGCCACATATTCCCAAGAATAGTCTAAAATTTGACTAGCCATTGGGATCAAATTCTCACGGGGGGGCATTTGTGCATTTGTTCATCTTATTGATCATATCCATGATTTTTGCTAACTATTTCAATGTGGTTATGAGAATGGTGTGTATGGACTCAGGGGGAGTCTGCAGCAGCCCTTTGGTATTATTGACAAAGGGGGAGAAGAGTTACAGGAATGTACACAGGTGTTGCCAACAATTCCAAAGGGGGAGATTGTTGAGCAAGGTGTTGCAAGAGTTTTGTCATTGTTGTCAACTCAGGCAGTTAGATCTAATAATGCAGTGGACAGGCAGTTCAGAAGTCATTCAATGCAGGCTGACAGATTTTAGGGTTTGCAATTGACCACATTTAGGGTTTGCAGTCGACCATGTTTAGGGTTTGCAGCCGACCAAGATTAGGGTTTGCATTTGCATAATCAGTCGACTACTATTAGGGTTTTCATCTCAAAATCTCAAGTATATAAGCGAGGCTATTTGGAGATTTAGGCATCCATCGGGTGAATGTTGAAGTGCGAGATGCGGTCGTAAAAGCGTAGATAGCATAGAATCGGCGAGATGATAGCGAAGTGCATAATGTGAGCTAGTTGTGTCGAGTTGTTCGAAGTGCGATTGTGAATGCGCACAGAGAGCAGAGTATGGAACGACACAGAGTGTGCGAAGCGTGTGAGCAGAGAAAGCAGAATGTGTAGAGAGCGCAAAGGGCAAAGTTGATTGCAAATTTTGGCTGTAGCAGTGCAGCATATTGTGTGAAGAGATTGCGCAAGAAAGAGTAGAGTGTGCAGAGATTGCAAAGGTGAAGTAGATCAGTTAGAGTCTTGCAATAATAAAGGTATTTGTCAAACATTTTCATTCAAAATTGAAGTCCAGTTGGTGCTGGCAAATTAGGGGTTGGTGCTCCTTTCTGTTGGTGCAGATAAATAAGGGGTTGGTGCTCCTTCCAGTTGGTTTTGGTAAACAAATTGTAAAGTTGGTGCTTTGTAAGAGGCTAGATTTGGATGGTAGTCCAAGCAGCTATTCTTTTTGAGGAGTAACCATTTTGGTGAACCTCGTTAAAAATCTATGTTGTGTGATGTTCTCTTGCTGTACTTATTATATTTGTTTATAAGTTTTAATTGTTGTGGTTTTTAGAGCTATTAATTCATGTTTTGGAATGCCACACTGATTCACCCCCCCTCTCAGTGCCATACTAAGTACAATAGGAAGGAGTCCATATTTTCATACCAATATCTAGGGGCTTGTTTGAGGCCATAAAGAGACTTTTTAAGCCTACAAACCATAGAGGATTCTTGAGTAAAACTAGTAGGTTGTTCCATGAATATTTTTCCCTTTAAATATCCTTGTAATAAAGCACATTTTACATCGATTTGATAGACAAGCCACTTATGGAAAGTAGCTAAGGCAAGAACCAATCTTACAGAATCTATTTTAGCAACTGAAACAAAGGTTTCTGCATAATCTATACCTTCAACTTGAGAAAAACCTTTTGGCCACTAGAAAAGCCTTGTTTTTTTCTATTTCTTCATTAGTCCCATATTTAGTTTTGAATATCCATATACAATGAACTAATTTCCTTCATTTAGGTAAGGAAACTAAATCCCAAGTCTCATTTTTGATCAAGGAAGAAAATTCATTTTCCATGGCATCATCCCATTATTTTATCCTTGAAGCTTCTTTGAAGGATTGAGTATCAGAGTAAACAGACTGACATACAAGCCTAGTACCTATGGGGTTCGATGATATGGTTGAAGAAATATTTTGGATGTAAGGAGTAGCTTCTTTAATAATGGTGCGGGCCCATTTTGGCATAGAGGAAGGAGTTGAAGGAGTTGAAAGACATTGAGATGGAGTTACAAGTTCCTCATCTTGATTATCAATAACCAAGTTAACTTGAAGGGTTGTATCTTAATAATATTTAGTTTCTACTATAGGAGAAGGCTCAATGGAGGAAGAGGGATTTTGAGGATATTTTTGAGGGAATGTTTCATCAAATTGGACATTCATATGAAATAATACTTCATGATTTGAGGGATCAAGAAGCCTGTATGCTTCCAATTATTCACAATAAATGATAAAGATGATATTTTTGCTTTTCTTATCAAGAGCATTCCTTTTCTTATTTGGGATGTGAGCCCAAGTATTACACCCAAAAATATTGAAATAGGAAACATCTAGTCTTAAGCCAAACCATGCTTCTTAAGGAGTTAAATGGTCAAGATCTTTATGAGGTAAGCGATTTTGAATATGCTTTGCATAGTTAATAGCTTCTGCCCAAAAAACTTTTGGAAGATCTCTTGAATGGAGCATACAATTAGCCATATATTTTATGGGAGACAAAATGTTGATGTATTATACCATGACTTGAAAGAAATATGGAGAACTCATTACTGCAGTATTCCCCCCCATTATCAGTGCAAATATTCTTGATTTTGCAAGATGCCTGATTTTCAACTAAGGCTTTAAAAACTTTAAAGTGGGATAACACATCACTTTTATATTTCAGGAAGTAGACCCAAGATCTTCTAGAGAAATCATCAATAAAGAGTATACTTTACTCCTTTAAAATATGGTTTAGGAAATGTCATTAAGTCACTATGGATTAAATCTAGAGGGGATGAGGCTTTAAGAGAACTACTTGGATGGAAAGGATCTTGATGTTGCTTTCCAAGAGAACATCCAAGACAAACTCCATCACTAGAAGAGACTTGGGGCAATCATGTAACCATATCATGGGTGCACAAATCCTTTAGGTAGTTGTAATTAAGATGACCAAACCTTTCATGTCATTTTTTACTTTCAAGATCACTATGAGCCACAAAATAGGAGTCTCCTTATAGATTTTGAAAACCTTTGAAGTGAAAAATATGAGAGTTATGATTAATATTCCCTTTGGCTATAATATAATGAGGGTCTTGAAAATTTCTTATCTCAACTCCTGTTGGGGATAACATAACAATTTTCTTATTTCCATAAGTACAAATCTGATAGATGGATAGGATATTGGTGGAAATTTCTAAAACATAGAGAACATTGTTTATAGAGCCACCATCAATTGTTATATCCCCTTTTCCTTTGATAGGGATGAAGGAAGATTCACCTACTTCTATGCTACAAGTAGAGATAGAGGAGATGGAAGAGAAAGATTTGTCTGAAGCAGTCATGTGATGAGTTGCTCCAGAATATAGGACCCAGTAATTAGAGGATGAATTGGAGGTTTTTCCTTGAACATTAAGGGCTTTTCCTATTTGTTTTTTATTTTCTATATTTTGATACTTTATAGTTGCCTCTAGTTTTTGTAATATTTTCCAACATTTTTTACCAGAGTGACCATTATTTTTATAGTGAGTACAGGTTATGGGAGTCTTCTCCTTATTTTTGAAATTTTCTTTAGAAGAGGTGGAGGCTACTAAGCCTTTTAAAGAAGAGGAAGAGGAAGATATTTTATATCTAGCAATTTTGGTTTCTTCCCTAGTTAATCTATCACAAAATTATTCTAAATAGGGTATTTTAAAGGTTGCACCAAGAGCATATTTGGTAGATATAAATGTGGTAGCAAAAATTTGAAAAACACCATTTAGCTTAGAAAGGATTAAATAAATGCATTCTTCTTCAGTCTTATTATTCCCACTGCCTTTGTATTGAGTGAGGACTTATTTGAACTTAGTGAGGAAGTCAACAATACTACTAAAATATTCAAGGGACAAAGAAGTTAGTTCGGCTTCTAGTTGCATTGATCTCATCTGATCTACTTTCCCAAACAAGGCCTTCAATTTCTCCCAACTTTCATGAGGAGTTTTTCAATATGTAATATCAAAACATAAAATTTCATGAAGATTAGAGCTAATAATACCCATTGTTTCATGATTTTTCCCTTATGAACAAATATTTCATATTCTTTATCAAATTTTAGTTGCTTGTCTTCTAACAAATGAGTAAGACCTTTTGAGAGATAATATTTAAAATTTTAGGGTTCCAATTGTGAAAGTTATGGGAGGTGAAAGGTCCAATTGAATTCATAATTTTAACACAAGAGAAAATTGAAGTTTTAATTTACCAATATCCCCCCTTAGAACTTCAATTAATTGATTAATGCAATTGTTATAAGGAAAATATATGAAGCTTTTCAATATTAGAAAACTCAATATACCCACCCTAACGAGAGAGAAACTATAAGTATAATGAGGTTGTAATATTGTTTAATTTAGAGTACAAAATCCTCTCAGTTCCTCACAATACCCAACCTTATTTGAAGGAAAATGTGAGTATAGAGAAGAATTTGTCAAGGGTGTTTGGCTTGAAATGCAGAGATATCAACCAGATTAAATTGGGTGTTCTCAATACTTGCCCTTACGAGAGGGAAACTATCAGTGAAAGAGATTCTCAAAATAAAGAGGAAGATTAAAAAATATTTTCCAGGCCTTTATACCAAGTGCCTCAAAAAACTTGCCCTTACCTGAGGGAAACTATAAGTTTTTAATGGTTTTTGTACATGTAACATAGGCAGATATTTTGAGGAAGATGAGTTAAAACTTAGGTTTATGAATTCCTTAAGTGTAAAAAAACTATAGATATTCTCAAATAAAAATTAATTCTAATAACAAATATTAATAGAATAATTATAACACCCTTAGAGAAAGGAATTTGAAAAATATCTATCTTAATGAAAATAAATAAATAAGATTAGAGAATAATTAAAAAATGTTAGAGTTAAAGTGCACTATGCCTTCACCTTGACACTTATCAGTTTCTCTTGACAAGTGTCATGTGTTGAATATAGGCTTATGCCTATATATTGTAACCATTTGTATCAATAAGATATCTCTTATCTTTGTTCATTTCATTATCAGTCCTAACATTTGGTATCAGAGCAGGTTCCCTCTCCTGCCTGCGAAACCTTTGAAGGGGTATTTCCCTCATGGAAATCCTCTCTCTCCCTTGTTTTTTTTCCTATATTTTTTTAAATTTTTACCGAGGTAGTATGCTCTCCATAATTTGATGGATTAGAAACCAGATGGTAAGAATTTTTAAAATTTGGGAAATTTTTTCAGAATTTTTTTAGTTTTTTTTTTTTTAAATCTGCAAATAGCGTGGTGCGGTGAGCGTGGAGATAGCACAACAACTAACTCCTCTGGTGATATGGTGCTATAAATGCTAAGGAAATTTCTTTGTATCATGGATAGCGTGTAATGATGGAGCAGCTTTAGTAATATTCGAGGATTGTTGTCAACATTTCTTGCTACAACAGACTGGAATTACCAGACTTGTGATAAATTTTTCATGGACACTGATAGGATTTCAGACGTAGTGTCTTTGTCGGGATTCGAAGGCTTTGAAAAGAGGCTGGAAATCGAATTCTTCCCTTGTGCAGCCACAAATGTTGTTCCTGTTGGGAAAAGCTTCTTAAAGATCATTGCCTCCTTCAGCCCTGGAAGAAATCCTGACCGCTGCACAGTGCACCATAGTTTCAGGGGTGAGCACTCTCACTACTTGACGTGTAATCCTCCTGGTTCTCGCCCTTGAATCCATTGTCGTCATCACAGAGGTGAATGAAGACCTTCATCATGTCGTAACCATCGAGACCCCACTCCTTCTTGGCCATGTCCATCAAACCCTCATGCATCGAGGAAATTATCAACGTTGGCAGGATCACCGACATGATGGGGCATGGTGACACTAGCGAGGTGATTGCATCGAGGAACACACCAAGATGGAGCACCGCATGGACTACAATCTACCCGTTCATATTCGAAGATGCAAAATTTTGGGAATTTGATTTTTTAGGGGCCAATTTATGCATGATAGATCTGTTTTCTATGGCAATGGTTAATGAGCAAGCTAAAGACTCCATTCCCACTGTTTGTTTCCAACCTGCCCAGCACTTTTCCCATAGGCTGGTTTCTATTTGTATTCAAAGGAAATGGCTAGGATATGGCCTTGCAAAAGGAAGACGAGGCATTGGCAATGGCGATCTGATGCTCAAGAAGATGGATGCCGAAGCCCTGGATGATATGATTTTTTTTCTCCTGTGATTCTGTATAGTTGCTGCGTTTCCGACGACAGTGGTGGTAGATGATACAATGGAGCTCATGGGAGCTGGAATGCTGTGATGCACCCCGTCATGGGCTATGATTTCAATATTGACAGGATGTATGAATGGATGACCAATCCGATGCAGATTTTTTCAATAAGCTTGAGGCAGACGACGACGATTACCTGTTGTGATTCATCCTGCACAAGTGGTTGGGAATGCCTTTGTGACCCAGTACTACAATGTTCTCCATCAGTCACCTCAGATGGCTTATAGATTTTATCAGGAGTGCAGCAAACTTGGTCGGCCAGGCCCAAATGGTGAAATGCTCACTGTAACCACTATGGAGGGTATTAATCAGATGATATTGTCTCTTGGCTACAATGAATGCAAATATGTTATCAAGACAATCGATGTGCAGGAATCGTATAACAATGGCGTATTGGTCCTGGTAATGGGATCACTTACCTTTAAAAATAGTGGATTGCGTCTGTTCACCCAGTCATTTTTCCTGGCTCCCCAGGATAAGGGGTATTTTGTATTGAATGATGTCTTTAAGTATTTGGATGAAGAGCAAGAGCAATCAAAGCAAAAACTTGGTTTGGCAAATGGAGTTATAGAAGAGGAATCCAATCTTCCTGGTTCTGAGCCAGTTAGTGAACCTGAACCAGTGGTTGAGAATGGTGTGACTGAGCAATTGCCAACACCTGCAGAGCAGCAGCCTATGGTTGAAGAGGAGGAATATAATGCCACAGAAGAGCGAAAAGTTCCAGAGGGGCCTTTTGCTGAAAAAGAAGCTATGATTGAACATCATAGTGAACCTGCTAACATTGAAGCCCAAGTGGGGTGGTTTTTAAATTTTTAATGTTTCTTTTTTATTGATGTTAGGGCCCACAATGAGGCCCATGAGAAGTTGTAGGCATACTATGCCCATGCAGAGGGAAAACTAATGTGCATGTCACCATAAAAGAGGGGGAATTGTTTTTAAATTGAAATTTGAAATTTTAGTGGGGTATATTTATTTCAAGGGTATTTTATTAAAATATATGGCCATTGGAGATGGCCCATTACTTGTGAAAAGTATTTTCAAAGGCACGAGGACCCTCAAAGTTTTTAATATTTTTTCCACATGGGCAGTGGAAGTGGAAGGCCCTCATGCCCACCTTATTGCATTTTTTCAGACGAAGGTTTAGATGGCCTATGTAATTTCCCCTATGAGGAAAATTAGGACTATTTTTTATTTCACCTTGAGAGCGATGTCGCCATTGAGCGATGCTGTTTATTTTGCTGCCTAGAGAGACATGCTATTGTTTTTTTAGCAAGTTGAAGGCCTCATTCAAACCCAAGTATAGGGGTATTTATAGTCGTTGGAAATATTTTTCCATGACGGACAAATTTGTAGTGTCCATTTGTAATTTTGAGGCTGTTTCATTTGAGTTTTTTAAGCCTCAAAATTTTCTACCTTGGAGTGCATTCTCGGTTGTACCCAATGCTCCCAAGGCACTTGTAAGTGAACCTACTATCTAGTAGTACCATCTATCTACTTGGCGGATGTAGCGGCTGGTTACCCATGCATTACGATAAGATGAGGTGACTACCATAAGGAAACTTATTCTAGGGACTATAGACATAGACACCCTAGACTCTATCCGAGGTTTTTTTGGATCTACTTCTGAAGACTACAGACGAAGACACTTCAGAAGATTCTCTTCTATTCTTCTTTCTTCTTCTCCTCCATATTTGGCTTCTATGGCTCATTTTATTGTATTGAGTGCATTTTCGGCAAAGACCAACAATATTATATGGCTCATTTTTTCTTATGTATTAAGGTGCATTTTTGGTAGAGACCGACACCTTCTAGATTGAGTTCACCATGAGGAGGGATTTGATATTCATGGTGGATCTAGTCAGTGACCTACAAGAGGCAACATCCTCTAAGGATGACCTATAGAGGCAACAGACCCAGAAGTGGCTGACCCTAAGGCACCCATGATGACCTCGAGGCACTTAGACGGCTGACCCAGTGGCAACAGACTCGTGGAAGTGGCTGACCTTAAGGCAACAGACCGAGATCTATACACAGTGAATCTAGCATTATTCACAGTTGGAGAGCCAAGCGCAAAGAGCACAAGCCTATAAAAAATCAGCAATAAGAGAGGATGATAGGTTGTCTTAGAGAATTCAACATTAAGGGGGAATGTTACCTAATGTTGACTTGTTTTGTTTCTTCTTTAGTTAGGATAATGCACTTTAAGGGGGAATGTTAGAGTTAAAGTGCACTATGCCTTCACCTTGACACTTTTCAGTTACGGTTTTTTGTGATGGACACAATGGTGGTGTCATACTATAATTTTGAGGCTATTTCAATTGAGTTTTTTAGCCTCAAAGTTTTTTTTCTGCCTTGAAGTGCACTTTTGGTTGTACCCGACACTCTTAAGGTAAATTCATATGTGATCCTTGTACCTAGTGATCTTTTCTATACACTTGGCGAATGCAGGAGCTAGTTACCCATGCATTTCGGTGGGATGACATGGTCACCATAAGGACACTTATACTAGGGACTATAGACAAAGACACCCTAGACTCTATCCGAGGTTTTTTTTGGATCTACTTCTGAAGACTACAGACGAAGACACTTCAGAAGATTCTCTTTTATTCTTCCTTATTCTTCTCCTCCATATTTGGATCTATGGCTCATTTTATTGTATTGAGTGGATTTTTGATAGAGACTGACACTCTTATATGGCTTGTTTTTCATTTGTATTAAGGTGCATTTTCGGCTAAGACCGACACCTTCTAGATTGAGTTCACCATAACAAAGAATTTGATATTTATGGTGAATCTAGTCAATGACCTACGAGAGGCAACATCCTCTGAGGATGACCTGCAGAGGCAACAAACCCAAAATTTGCTGACCTTGAGGCACCCATGATGACCCCGAGGCACTTAGATGACTGACCCAATGGCAATAGACCTGTGGAAGTGGTTGACCCTGAGGCAACAGACCGAGATGTATACATAGTGAATCTAGCATTATTCACATTTGGAGAGCCAAGCGCAAAGAGCATGAGCCTAGACCAAATAAGCAATAAGAGAGGATGGTTGTCTTAGAGAAGTCAACATTAAGGGGGAATGTTACCTAATGTTGACTTGTTTTGTTTCTTCTTTAGTTAGGATAGGCTCATGCTCTTTGTGCTTGGCTCTCCAACTGTGAATAATGCTAGATTCACTGTTTATACATCTCGGTATGTTGCCTCAAGGTCAACCACTTCCATGGGTCTGTTTCCACTGGGTCAGTCGTCTAAGTGCCTCTGGGTCATCATGGGTGCCTCAGGGTCAGCCACTTCTGGGTCTATTGCCTTTGCAGGTCATCCTCAAAGGATGTTGCCTCTTGTAGGTCACTGACTAGATTCACCATAAATATCAAATCCTTCCTTATGGTGAACTCAATCTAGAAGGTGTCAATCTCAACCGAAAATGCACCTTAATACAAATGAAAAATGAGCCATATAAGAGTGTCGATCTCTGCTAAAAATGCACTCAATACAATAAAATGAGCCATAGATCCAAATATGGAGGAGAAGAATAAGGAAGAATAGAAGAGAATCTTCTGAAGTGTCTTCGTCTGTAGTCTTCAAAAGTAGATCCAAAAAAAACCTCGAATAGAGTCTAGGGTGTCTTTGTCTGTAGTCCCTAGTATAAGTGTCCTTATGGTGACCATGTCATCCCACCGAATTGCATGGGTAACTAGCAGCTGCATTCGCCAAGTGTATAGAAAATATCACTAGGTACAAGGATCACATATGAATTTACCTTGGGAGTGTCGGGTATAACCAAAAGTGCACTCAAAGGTAGAATAAAAACATTGAGGCTAAAAAACTCAATTGAAATAGCCTCAAAATTATAATATGACACCACCATTGTGTCCGTCACGAAAAACCGTTTCCAACGACTATAAATACCCCTATATTCCACCATCAAAGGGGCCTTCATCATAATGAAAAACAACATGCCTCTCCAAGGTAGCAACTAAAACCTCGCACTGTGGCGGCATCACTCTCTGGCGGAATAAAAAACATCATCAATTTTTCCCTCGTAGGGGAAATACATTGGAATACAATAAAGGGACCATAGTTATACATATTTAATAAATACCCCTTTTCAAAAAAACCCCCTTTCATTTTAAAAATAAAGTGGTCAAGTAAAAAAGAACATTTGACCATGCATTTTTAATAAAAGTGATCTTGTCCACTTTTATAAAAATATTCCCCCCAATGTATTGCCCTTTTTGAATTAAAAAAAATATATGCCCTGCTTACTCCCGGATATCATATCGCTCACCAAAAAATAGATAAACACCACGTGCACCGCTGCGAATCTGGCAAGATAGCCGAAGGTAAAAAGAAAATTGATTCTCCAAGCATCTGGACTGCACCTCATCTAGCCGTGAACATACTATTAAAAAAAAATATTACTCGTCTTGATCATAAACCGTGGATCTCCGCTTGACGTTTTTCCAGCACTGTCCTCCATTGTAGTCGATGGCTACTCAACTTTCAATGGAACTACACTATTGATTTGAACTAATAGACATTTCCATAAAACGATAAAAAACAAAACGTCAGATCCTCCTCATAGTCCTTTTCCTCCGGTTTTGGTATTGATTGTCACTCCACAGGTGCTTAATAGCAGTCATTTCTCTGTCATATTCAAAGCTCATCGATGAAAAAAAAAGTGGATTGCTGATTGGGAGGAATTCCCATCACCTATGCCACACTTGTCTGAAACTGCATATACGATATCACAACATAGACTCCCACATGCCCATTTTAATATTTCTTGTTCCCGTTAGAGAACAAAATAGGATAAGGCGTTGTGAAACTCTCCATCGGTAGGTCTAGAGTAATGCATTCGATTCCACAGGGGCGTTGGGAACAAAACCAAATTCGGTAGATCTAAAATCGACGTGCATCCGTCACCTAAAAATAGAAATCAATCAATATCTACTCCAATGTTTTCACAAAATAATGGTCCTTCGTAAGTCGACGAAAGGTGCCTCCACCCGAATTCGAACCTGTCGCCTGTCGCCGCAGTCAAGCCTGACCCCTTCGAGGAAAATGGTCTAGACCAAATCCACCTAGTTCATTTCCTACAACCACCTAAGTTTCTCCAGCAACTCCGTCATCTCCTTCTCTTGCCTGCTTATTTGGCTATTGTCGTTGTGCATCACCTCCACTATGGCTTTGATGGGCCATCCTTCTAACACTGACGAGATCCTGACATAGGCACCCATTGTAGGAGATTTAAACTACACTAAATTGCACCAGTTCCTGAAACTAAAAAAAAATTCTGAAATTTTTTTCCTAAACTTTAATTTCTTACCATCTAGTTTCTGATCCATCAAATGATGGAGAGCATACTCCCTCGGTAAAAAATTAAAAAAAAATAGGAAAAAAAAAAAAATCAGGGGGAGGGAGGATTTCCATGAGGGAAATCCCCCCTCAAGGGTTTCACAGGGCAGGAGAGGGAACCTTATCTGATACCAAATGTTGGGACTGAAACTGATGGGATTGATATTATTGATAAAAATTGTTACAATATATAGGCATAAGCCTATATTCAACACATGACACTTGTCAAGAGAAACTGACAAGTGTCAAGCTGAAGGCATAGTGCACTTTAACTCTAACAAAAAAACTAGAACTTTTTCATAAGTTTATTATTTAGATAAAATAATGAGAAGAAGATAGTTTTTGTTAATAATTTTGATAAACAAATTAGGTTTTAAATTTTATATAGCAAGTGTATGCTAAAAAAATATAGTAAGTATTACACCTATATTAACTTGAAAACCTAAAAAATACTTTGAGGAAGATATGGAAAAAAAGTACAACCCCTCCCCTTCAAGAGACACCAATGTGCATATGGTTGCACATAACCCCCCCCCAAAAAAACTTTTTATATTAAGGTTACAAAAAAACTTTGAGAAGGAGTCAATATTTTACTTAGAAATTGAAGTGAAATAACCTTACAAAAATAGGAGGAATAAAATAAATTGTGCGTCTACTAAGAAATCAGAAGCACCCTGAAGGACAAAAAAAATGGAAACTCAAAATTTATATCCGTCACTGATTCAAGCTAGGCGGAGGAAATTGAGATGCCACCAAAGTGTTGATAATCTTGAGAAGATAAACTATCCAGAGAACGGATACTTTCCAAATAATGCGAGAGACTGAGACACCACCAAAGCCTTGAGAATCCTGCAAAGATAAACTATCCAGAGAATATATATATATATATATATATATATATATATATATATATATATATATATATATATATATATAAATTAATGTTTCATCGCTGGTAAGAATTAGGTGAAGGCTGCGAGAAACCTGAGACACCATGAAATACCACTTAGAAACCTGCATAGACAAAAAAATTAGAGAACATATATATATATATATATATATATATATATATATATATATATATATATATATATATATATATATATCTAAAATAACTCGTCTTTGATTTTATACTGTGAGGGAAAAATAACTTAGTATATAAATTATTTGAAGCACCCGAGGAAGAGGTTCCCCTCTGAGTCGTCACTACTTGGAACTAGGTGGAGGTAGGAATGGTTGTCGAGGATGCCTAAAACTAGCAAACACCTGCACAGACTAGTTAGGAGGAGTGAAAAAAAAATTGAGAACTATAGTTTTTCTCTGATCTTATAGACTAGAGATTTGTAGAGCTTTAGGGGAGATGAGTACAAAAAAGAACAAAAAAAATGGAGTGTTGTATTTGATAACCTTCCCTGTAGACGAGTGAGAAAAAAAAGGAAATATATTTTGAATCACGAAATGAAAGTCTCAAACCAAAATAGAATAGAAGAGCATATGTGAAATTATTCTCAGGTGAAGAGAATAAAAAATGAGTGATCAATATTGAGCGTTGGATAACGTCTACTTAGAAATTAGATACATAGATCTTTCACAATGATGGATTGGAGCACTCCCAGAGCCACATGATGGGTGGCGTGATTAAAAAAATACACACACTGCACAACTTGCAATAAAAGTTAGAGACAAAGGTGATTCACATATAAAAAAAATATTATTTTTTTAAAACAAACACCAACTTAGAGATAATCGTTGGGGCCACTATAAGTGATTGCACTAATAAAGGCAAGGGGCTATGAAAAGGATGCACACCAAATAATATTTGGACGACAAGTTAATATTGCATAGCCTATCTAAGAGGTAAAATAACTATTTTAAAAAATGAGGGCAGATCTTTCAGAAAAAAAGTATTCTTCTTTTAAAAGGAGAGCACTGCAAAAATTCAAAAGATTACCCTCAAAACAATAGTAGTATAGTTAAAAAAAAACAATACATATATTAGCAATAATAAGTATTTTGCTAGAAATTTTTTTTTTTTATAGAGTGAAGTAGAAGAACGATGTGGTACACAGGCGAGAGGGCGGCGGAGGAATTGGAATTGTTGATGGACCCCATGTTTGCTTCTGTAGTTCCTGTGACTACGAAGGTTTTATCCCACCTATGAGAAACAATGGTGCTTTGAGGCTTAGGACTGATATTACCATAGAGGAGAAGGAGTGGCTCCTGGTTTTTTGGTTTGGTGATTTTTATGGTCATGAGAATGGGCTTACCTAGTTTCTAGTTTTCCTTGTCTCTGTTCCTCAGGTGGTGTCTGAGGTGCTAGCTTGCAGTGCCTTTTACTCATGATTTATGGGTCGAGGTGCTTCTGTTTGTGCTTGCACTATTTTGGGGCTTGGTGGATCCACTTTTGTGGATGAGGTATCTATTTCCATGATTCTCCATGAGTTGGGTTCAGGGAAGTCCCATGTTTCTATTTATTCCAAATCGCTATTGAGATGGGGGTTGGTCGACATGTTTTCTTCAATATGTGTTGGTTGGCTATGGTGTTGGTTTTCATCCCTTATGGAAGGTCTATTCTTCTTATTACTTAAGGGACTTGAACCAACATGTGTTGGGGGTTCTTAGTTTCTAGTTACCTATGGGGGTTTCTTCCCATAGGAATTTGGGTTCTGGGTTTCCCTTTTAACCCTACTTTTTGACATCCATATTCTCCTCTGTGGAGGCTTATTGGTGCGACTTTGGTGTTAGCTGCACTTGCCTTTCTCTACTGATTTGGTTCAGGATTCCTTATTAGGGTTTTGGGACTATGGTTCATGCTCAATTTTTAGGGCCACTATCTTTTGTTTTGTGAGTCTGCCTTATTTTGGAGCTTTGGCAATTTGGTGGTTTTGGAGATGAATCCCTAGTTTACAGGGATGGTTCTCAGTGTTGTTTTCTCTGTAGTTTGGTCCAAACAAGATGGGTTTTATGGGTTTGGTTTTCCCAACTCCTTGTGTTCATTTTATGGTGGCTAGTCTAGATTGATTCTCCGGTTTTTCTCTCTTCCTGAGAGACTCCATTTTCTTTGGCTAGGTAAACCAGATGCTTTTTATTTTCAAATATTTATCGCTTTGTTCTTTGGTAGTCAGTTTCACTGGCTTGTGGGTTCCCAAGTTGTATTTCATTTGGCTCGTGGGTTCCTATGTGACTTATTTTTCTCGATCGAGTTCAAGTAGAAGATATTTAAATTTTATACCTTTACCACTCGGTTTCAGAGATGATGGTTTCTCCAGCTTGGCTCGTGGTTTCCATGTGGTTTCTGCACTCTTTTTCCAGCAAGTTAGTTATCATGTGGTTCATTTTTATTTCCTAATCAAGCAGGAGCTTTTTAAATTTCAAATCATTGCCACTTGGTCCTCAAATGTTGGGTTCACCGGTCATGGGTCCCTTTCATCCTCTGCTTTTTGGTTGTTTGGCTCCTTTTAGAGTAGCTGTATTATGCAGGCTATTTTCCCGATTTTGTGCCCCTTTGGATACGATTGTTTTCTTTGTATTGTTCCTATTATTTCTCTAGGGTTACACTCCTTTGGGAGTTGTTTTTATTGGTTTTGGGACCCTTTAAAACCCTTTTTTTATTAATATTACCAAAAAAAAAAGGATTTTGTTGAATAAAAAATGGATAAAATTGACTATTGCATAAATTTAAGCAAGTTAGTCAAAAAAATAATCCAAAGCAATGAACCAGATCTTAGAACCTTCAAGAGTGAATGTAAGCAAAATCTATCTTGCTATGATACCATGTAAAAATTTCACAATAATAGATATGCACAACATTGCAAAATATGAAGATAATAGTGGAACTGATTGATATATTCGAAGGATCAACTCTGTATAAATAAGAGAGTTGCTCATTGGGAGTCGTTGGATTACAACAAATCATCATACCTGATGAAGACAACACTGAGAGTTCTTCTAACATATGGAGGAGTGGAAACTCAAGTGTCTATCCTAGTGGAACTTAAAATAATATTCTCTTATTCTAACAGTTAAGAAGATGATTATGAGGCAAAGTGATTAATGGGTGAAATTGTCGAAGATATCAAATCAAGCCATGTTGTCGCCCGTTGCTACCTTAAAAAGGTTGTTTCACCCTGATCTTTAGTGAAATCAATTCTTTGGCATTAAAATTCATAGGTATGTTACTTCCAAAGGTGTAATTTTATAGATTTTATTGGAAAGAGGTGAAGAAAGATAAAATTTAATTCTTGGAGCAATGCAGGTAGTGCTTCCAGAATGTTTACTTTAATGTTGCAATATCAGAGGTAATTCTTGTTTATTTCCAATGCACCAACTATCAAACCTACCCATTTTTAAAGCAGATTTAATGCTTTGTGGACTTTCTTGGCGAAAGTGGATTTCTAAGGTGCAAAGGTGAAGCAAATTCAACAACCAAGCTCCTGATTTCAAGGCAATTTTATTGCATATCGATGAATCGACATCCAAGGTTACTTCTTAGAATTTAATCATGTTCATTTCTCTGTGTGATTCTACCACCAAAGACGAATTATGGTTTCTATGTAGAATATTTTGACTAGAACATTACTGATGCTGAGGGAATTATTCTCATTGGTTTTTGATTTACCAACATTTTTTGTAAGCACATTAAATGAAAGAGATGCAACCCTCTATAAATACTAAATATTTCAATGTAATTAAGGATGAAAACTCTATAAAAAACACTCCAAGTTTTTAGCATCAATAGAAACACTTCGACTTCTGGTTCTTTGAGTGGTCTTGCACCTGATAAGTTGTGTCATTTTTGAATACCTTCATTCTCATTATTTATTGTGTTTAAATTTTGCTTCTGAATTTAATTTTACTGGTAAAGGAATGAACACTGATATACCCATGGGAAGGTTGTCGTTGCATAACTACTAGAAGTTTCTATGCTACTAATTTCTTGGTGGAATTATGGTGGTTACTCTATATTCATTTTTTATTACCAACTTATAGCCATGTTTACCCATTTCTTTCATGTTGCCTTAATATTTTAATGAAAATATATTAGGAATGCAGCCAACCCTCTTTGGATATTGACCTAGAGGAGATTTATTTCCTTTGGCCTTTCAATGTTGGCTAGGTTTAGGGTGCACAAAGCATAGAATTTGTAACTAGGGAGATTCATGACCAAAAAGACTATTCTCTTGTTGATTAATGTTATTTACAAATCCTCTCATGTTTTCTTTCTCATCATGTTCTTCATGTGCTTGATAATTTAATTCTTCACATTTACTTGCATAATCCATTATCTTATTAGGATTTTGTTGTTCTTGATTGTGATATATAGAAAATCCATTAATAATTTCACTTTTTACCTCTTCATTTACCTCGTGGTGAATTTCTTGGTATTGTTCCTTTTCTTGTACCCTTTCTTGCAGGCTAGAATTTTTCTTTTTCATTTTTACAGTACTTTGGCTTATTTAATTCTACTTTATTCCACTTCTTATTAAATTTGGGTTCTCTTTACAAATTATATTTCCCCTCCACATGTCCAAACACTTTGCATTGCTTACAACATATAAAAAAAAATTATATTCAACTTTTTGTTCCTATTCTCCAATCATCAATTTGATATCCACATTTTTACACTTTATCTTGTTATATATCTATGTTAGCACAAGTACTTACACATAATATTCTTGTTTTATTATGGGTGGGTGGATCCATGGCTATAAACTATCTAATTTGTGTTACTAGACCCTTAACAATTTCATCACCCCAATATACTAAAGGTAAATCTAGGAACCTAATCTATATGAGAACTAAAAAAATTCTTCCTTTTGAGGTTTGAAGCCTTGATGTCAACATTTCAAGAAAACTGGTATTTTCCCAAAGAAAAATAGATCTCATGATAAGGGTACCACTAGATCCTCCTCAATATTTAACTAGATTAATAAGTATCCCTTTGATATACCAATAACACTCATCGAAACCTTTATTTGAACTTTAGAATGAATCCATCTCCTAAGTACATCTAAACATGGTCTAGGTCTTAGAAATTTCCCTACCATGCTAAAATTATTATCTCTCAATATTTTGGGAGTTGACAATACATACCTTTATATTTTCATGAGATATCTCTATGCCAAATTTTTCTTTGATTATTTTATTTCTTTAGTTTCCCAATAATCCATTCATAATCCTTCTTGTAGAACATTTTTTGCATTTATAATTTCTTTTTCTACACATTGACCAACATTCCTTAGATCTCTAGCTCTCCCATATGGATCCTTAATTTCACCTTTATGCCCTAATGGATGGAAGTTTCTATCATTGAATGCATTCATACAAAAACCTCAACATTCATAGCTCGACATTCATGGCTTGAGCATCCATTCAAAATCCTCGGTGATCACAACTGAACATTCACAACTCGACATCCATCAAAAGATATTGACGTTTACCGCTCCAAAAGCACCACTAATTTGGTCATATTATATTCAATTAAGGGTATATTATTTCACTTTTTCACCATGATTTTTTTAAATCCCAACCCAAATTCATAGGCTAAAAATAAAATATTAATCATCATAACTCCATTCATCATCATAAAGTCTTTTTACTTTCACATGAAAATATTAAACTATTTTTAATATGCACTTTCCCTTTGTATATAAGTGATGCATGAATGCTAAGTATGAGAAAAAAATCATTTAATATTCCATGTAATTATAATAACATATAATAGATAATATGAGGTAATGGACTCACCATTCTAACAATTTTTTTCACATTTATTCTTGAGGACATATACATTGTGATATAATATTCGTTATTTTATTTCTAGGATAAAATAACTAGATGACACCAATATCCATTGATAATAACTTAAATTCATCTCTCTTATTATAAATGGTATGATGACATTGTTTCCATAAACTTTATATATCTAGCATACATGACACAAAAAACAAAAATGACTTAAAATGATATTAACAATAATAGTTATCTCTTAAGAAACCTTTTGAATATGTACATTACCGTAAGAACACATGGATTCTTGATAGATTTATTCTACTTGATTTTTAAAACTTTATTCTAAGAAGACTAGTTCATAGCATGCATTCCCTTACTAATAACTATATTAATAGGCAAATGATATTATCTTACAAGTTGAATGTGAAAGCACGAGATTCCAGAAACAAAAAGAAACACTAAAGCTATGCAATGCAAAACAAAATGTAACGCTTTAATCCTATGAATTTGAAATGCATGAAATAAGGAAAAGAGACGAATTGAGACGAAAGGAAAGAGGTATAGAAAGCACAACCCTTTTTATTTATACTCTCTCAATATCGGTTACAAAGACGTCTCCCGCCTTTTCAGGGGCTAGGAGCGTTAAAATGTTTTGGTTACAATAGTGACTAGTGATCCTCCTTCCGCGTGCCCACATGCAAAATGGGCGGGCCAAAGTGTTGCCACCGCTGGTGTGAATGAATCCTTGATCCTTGCTGCTCCTCCTGCATTCAAAGAAACAACAAAATCGTTAGTAGCACCTGTGTCAAAGATGAAATGTTTGTTCTCTAACAAAACAATGACAAATGCATGCAAAAGATTGATTACAACGATAAATAAACCAGTTCAAAACCATCTGCAAATTTAACAGGAAACAGAGAACGTTACCAGAGGGCCATTGCCATCAAAACAGTCAGGAAATTGGCTGCCGATTCGAATTCATCCCTGGGCGGGACGGATTCGACTGTAATTCGTCCCTGGGTAGGACGAATTCGCCTACGACAAAACGCCGAAGTAATCCTGCCCAAATGTCGCGTCTCGGGATCTCCAAAAGACCTGCAAACATAGGGGTTAGCTAATTGGGGGCATTTTGGGACGACCCAGATGGTCGGATTTCCCCAATTTGACCTCCATCAACGGGAATTTGACGTTGCTACCTGCAAGTTAGTGGGGACAACAAAAGCGACAATACATGATATGATTTGATCAAAACATTCTGAAATCGAAATTATAAACTATCTAAACAGCATAAAATGGAATGGAATATAAACAAGTGACAAAAGAACAAATTAAAATGAAACTAAGAAGTGCGGGGCGCCCAGGCGGGCCGCCCACCGTTAGAACCTGATTTCGGCACCAATCCACTCGGGATGGGCCCAAAATCTCTTGTAATGGGTTGTCGACGAATTGGTAGATCAATGTGGTCAAATGTCGGGTTTTGGGTCCGGATTCACACTTCCAATAGCCACCCAATAACCTCTCTTGCAAAAGAGATCAAGGATGTGGAAGAGGTGAATCAAAAGGGTAAAATGTGGTATTCAATTTGGCAGCACTTCGTTGCTTGAAAATGCCTCCAACTTGTCCCTTTTGGGTGAGAAAGTTCACCATTTTATAGACCCAAGGGGTCTCTTTTGGAGGGGCATGCAGGGGTGCCATGTGGCGGCCATGCCTTCTCAAGAGGGAGGAGACTCCTCCCTGACTTGGGCTTCCATGACTTCCCTTGTGACAGTCCTCTAACGCCCACTCTGCCCACCTACACGCGCATGCAAGGCAGGAGGCATTAATTGACTGTCCTCGGCTGCCACTTGGCACAATTTTTCTTTTTGCCCGTTAAACCTGGAATTTGTCCTGACCCAGAGCGAATTCAGAATTCGTCCCTGGATGAGACGGATCCCAATTTGAATTCGTCCCTGGGTGGGATGGATACTGAGCAAGGTGCCTGAATGTGCCAAATTGCCTTTTGACCTTCCAAAATTGCTACAAAAGTGGTTAGGACCACTGTTTAACCTCTGAGGGCTGCCCTAGGGGCTGTGTGTGTCAAAGCGATCAGTGTTTGCAGTCACATAATCGGATTGGTGCTATTTTGGTGTCTATAGATGCCCCTTTTTGGGATGCGCTGTGCATGGCACAGCGCTGAGCAAAAATAGATAACCAAAGCACTAATGATTAGGGTTTCTTGGTAACCTAACCAACTTTTGATGCCCCAAGTATGGAAAGGGCATGCATTCTTGAATCCTTGCTTCTGACGAGCGAAGGCACTCAATTCAAGTGTTAACCTTTTTCGGTGAGGTGTTACTTGATCTTGGACATTGATCAGTCATGAATAGGCAAAGGGCGCAACCTTTTGTCTGTGATAACCTTGAGTTCATGATTCACGAAATGCCAAGTGATTTGATCAGATTGTGATTGTTGCTTGTTTACTACCCCAAGCAGGAGCGTAATTGTCTTTGTCAATGATTCTTTGAATGCATGCCATTTTCCTTAATTGGGTGTGTGTTTGCTGATTGGTGACTAAGTGTGACTACCCCCTCAAGCGACGAATCGATGAGGGAATGACCTTCGTGAGAAAAGCGACGAGTCGCTTGACCCAAGATGACTTTTGCAAGGGTGCCCTTAGATGGTTTAGCATTTAAGCATGTGCAATTTTTTGACATTTAGACCTATTTTTGGTGGGTGGTAACCCTTTTTGCGACGCTTTTTGGAGCTGAAATTGGCAAAAATCCGTCCTCCCGTGGAGCGGTCCGGCTAAAGTAGCCTTCTTAGGGAGTAGGATAGTGACAATTCATGACCCCAACATCGGTTTTGCATGCCCGGGATGTCAAGTGCAACAGCACTCTCATCGGGCAAGTTTATTAGCTGTTTTTATGCATTTTTGTTCAATTTTTGATGTTTTTTGAAATTTTTGGCCTGAATTCGTCCCAGGGTGGGACGAATACCAGCTTAGAATTCATCCTAGGGTGGGACGAGCGCTAACCAGAGTGCTCGTCCCAGGGGAGGATGAATTTAAGCTCAAAAGGCCTATTTAAAGGCCAAATCTAGGGTTTGGGCTCATTTGCATCTGATTTTTCTTGCGATTTGGAGCTCTGGGGAGAAGGAGGTTAATTTTGCGAAGCGAAGCGCTGCCGAATTTCTCCCGACATCATGAGTGCACAAACCGGGTCGAGCGGCGGAGCCGAAGCGAGACCAGTAAGTGCTCCCTAGAATTATTACTTTTGTTTTAAAACTGCAAGTGTTTTGTTTAATTATTTTTGTGATGATGTTTTTCAAAATTTTAAAACTTAAACCCTGAAACTGAGCTGAAGACAACTAAGACTTAGTGTACAACTAAACGTAGCGCAAAACCTAGGGAGAGAATTTTTATTTTCCTTATAGCTAAACCCTAGGATAAACGGAACATAAAACCCTAAGACTTAATATTTGTTGTTTTTTGAATTTTTGTTCTGTTTTTAAATTAATCAGTTAGGATTAGAAACCCTAAGACTGAAAAATTAATTTTTTAAATTTTGTTTCGTTTTATTTTCTGGAATTTATCAGTTAGGATTAGGAACCCTAGAACTGAAAAATTAATTTTTGTTTGAATTTTGAATTTTTGTTTTTAAATTAATCAGTTAGGATTAGAAACCCTAGAACTGAAAAATTATTTTTTTGAATTTTTATGTTTGTTTTTTTGCTGTACATTGGTAGGCAATGTTGTATATTTATGTTATTGTTGTACAGTTCTTTTTCATGATTTTAATGTTTTTGAATTGTTTTCTTTTGCAGGTTGTTAGGAGCCGGTACCGTGTACCCACTACTTTTACTGAAGCACGGGGCGCCGATCGTAGCCGATCGGGAGTGGCTTGATGCCCTTGGGCTCAAGCGGTGGCTCGACTGGAGCTCGTGGTCACGGATCAGGCCTATTTGATGGCCCTGATCAATCTTTGGGATCCACGGACCAACACCTTCCATCTCCCAATAGGGGAGATGACTGTTACCTTGGAGGATATCTATCGGCTTCTACGGATTCCGATAGATGGACTGCCGATCAGGACATCGCCGCGTGATCAGCGGATAGCTGTATTGATGAGATGCTTTGGGCATGGGGAGGAGCTGGGTGTGGAGGATCCACTGGAGAGGGCAGAGGGTGACTGCCAGATTGGCAGGATTTTGGTCCGATGGTGGCTGGAGAGGGGGGTGTTGGGCGTGAGGCACGCATTCCTTATGGGCCTCATGTCCAACATGTTGTTACCTGACTCGTCAGGTGCGAGGTTCCCATGGAACCTATTGGATTTGGTTTGGCAGTTGGTAGAGTGCCCGACAGAGGCACCACTTATTATGAGATGGGGACAGACACTGTTGGCACAGCTCTATGGGGAGTTGTATGAGGTCCGTTGCCGACAAGTGAAGGGGATTAGTTGTAGCTACTTGTTGCAGTGCTGGGCTTGGCAGCACATAGCAGTGGAGAGGCCAGCTGGGTTACCATGGATGACTCAGGCGGAGATGGAGGATAGGGAGATAGGTTATGCAGTTCTATGGCGGCGGTCCGGGGAGCAGGGGCAGAGTCGATGGTGGGCAGGTGTCGTAGGGCACTATGCCGATACCTTCTCTCGGCTTACTCTAGGGGAGGTGGTTTGGCACCCTTATCGAGACTATCCAGCCTAGCTGGAGGTTGGAGAGTGGCTCCAATGGGTACATAGAGAGCGGTGGCTGATTGGGCGGCACGGGACCGAGCATGAGTTCTTCTCGTATAGCCAGGTGACCCGATAGTTTGGGGTGCACCAGGGGTTGCTTGGTGAGCCCGTGGTCTATCGACATCGGGGGGATGAGAGGACTCTGGACCGATCGGTCATCGTGCCACTAGGCGAGGATTCAGATGCGGTGATCGATGTCCCGGACATGGATGACGTCGGGACTACCATTGAGTATGACCAGTGGTGGGTACTACGATGCGATGGTAGAGGTGGATGGTATGGATGCAGATCTTGGGGCTCGGATCAGCCGGAGATGCAGGACATCGTGGAGCAGTGGGAGCCAGAGCAGGCTGCTATTCTAGAGATGCCCATGCCTCGGGTAGATGCGGTGGATGTGGATGCAGGGTTACGTGCTGAGATTGCACGGTTGGAGGGGTTGCTACGAAGGCGCGATGAGGAGTTGGGGGAAGCTCTGCAGGAGAGGGATCTCCTACGGATGCAGTTAGCGGAGCGAGAGAATGCATTAGCTGCTTCTCACCGATGGGATGGGGGTACTGATGCGGCATGAGAGAGGGATCTCTTACGGACGTAGTTGGTAGAGAGGGATAGGGCTTTGGCATGGTGCGAGGAGAACTTGGCGACGTATCGCCAGTGAGAGATGGAGTCATTATGACAGCGGTTAGAGCTAGAGGCAGAGATTAGCCACCTTGGTGGGTGGGTCCCTACATTCAGCATAGGTGGATCATCACGCCGCTCGAGAGGGAGTGAGACTGAGCAGTCAGCATCCTCTCGGCATAGGCGACTAGATGAGGGGGGGGAGTAGGCATGATGCGGGGGCTAGCAGCAGCCGCCCTGAGGGGTCCCATAGGACCCACACCATGGGGGGTAGTTCCCGTCGCACCGATCCTGCATGATCATGGTGGCCGATGCCCTAGGCTTGGGGGTTTTTGAGCTTTTGGATTGTGCGGGGTCAGATGACCGGTTATTGTAGCCTACGGGCATTTTTGATGATATATACAGATGACTTTATTTTGTTTATGCGAGTGATGATTTGATTTTATGCCTGATGAGTGATGAGTATGGATGTATGCATGTTAATTTATTTCGATGGATGCATATGTTATGATGAATGCAAATGTTTTTGATGTATATGTGATATGCAAGATGTAATGGATGAATTGAATTTGTGTTGTTTGGTTAGGGCACCATAGACTGTTTAGGACTTTGTGATTTTGCTGTTAGGCGATTGCTGTGGTAAATGACTTTGCATGTATACATGTGGTTTTTTTTTTTGTATTTTCTGATGGTATTGCAAGGATGAAAAGTAGCGCAGTTGGTTTAGAAATGTAGCTAAGGTTTTCTGAGACTCAGACGGTTTTAACTCACTAGCCATGATCGTACTTTATCTTACAAGACTTTTGAACAAGGTATGAATCGGACTTGTCTTTGACCAAGCTATTTCACATCCCTGTGTGTGCAATTGAGTTCATTTATGTGGTATTTGTCAGGATACCACCAGTGCCAAATAGGCTGTCAACCAAACCTGTACTGAGGATCACCTAATTAGCTCCACTAACTCCTTTATTGTATTTAGTCAGATTAATCTGCGGTGCTATCTAGGATACCATAAGCTAGCTCATCCACATGCAAACATTGATCTGTACACAAGTTAATGTGATAGATATATCGTCATGCGGGAAGTTTACCGCCAGTGACCGATAGGCTATCAACCAAACCGATACTGAGGCTTGCCTCATGACCTATCGAAATGCTGAGAGTTCCAGGGATTCAAGTTCGACTCCCTTCTTTTCTTCTATTGTATTGGGATACTTGCTCGTTGGTAGTGATAAAAATCACTGTTTATTTTTATATATTTTTCTTTTGAGCAAGGGATTTGGATTCGAGTGATAAGAATCACTATTGTATGTGCTTTTTGATGTATGCACTCTGGGATATCAAATTTTGGTGTTTTGACTTTTGCAAATTTTTGATGTTTTGCAACTATTGAGAACTTGGGATTCTTGGGGAATTGGGTAGGGAAGATGCTTGTCCTTTTGCCAACTCTCAGCATTCTTTGGGTCATTTGCATAGGGGGATGAGCAAGATAACCGTTTCGCTTATGGTGACCTGGATTACTGTGCAGGTTTCATCTTTCGTTCACACAACTTGGGAATTTTTATGTGTTTTAATTTGTGTTGGGATGCTACGTAACAAGGTGTGATTCAAGTAGAACTCTACCTTCGTAAAATCTATCTGACTTGGTACAGTATGTGGCTAGAAAGCAAAATTATGACTGAAAGATGAAAACTCTTGATACATTCGAAGACAACTGACTTTAGTGTGGTAAAAAGCAGTAAATGGCATGTTTTTGTTGTTTTTTGGATTGCTTATAAAATAGAAAAATGTGGAACAAGATGGACTAGCAGAGCAATTACAGCCTATGGTGCCTTTGACCTGTATGACCACAAATATGCAATGTATGGATGCGATGCTTAATGCAGCTATATATTTTTGTATTTTTGATGGATTGATTTTTGTGAATATGAAGATGAGATGTGAGAAGAGCTTTTTATTGATGAATTTGAGCATGCCTGGAAATGAGATGCAAATTTTTGTTGTTTTTGATGATTTTTGGATTTTATTATTTTTGACCAAGCGATTGTGGGAATCCTTGGAGCATTTTGGGGTTGACCAAGCGATTGCAGGAATCCTTGGAGCATTTTTGGGATTGACCAAGCGATTGTAGGAATCCTTGGAGCATTTTTGGGATTGACCAAGCGATTGTAGGAATCCTTGGAGCATTTTGGGATTGACCAAGCGATTGTAGGAATCCTTGGAGCATTTTGGGATTGACCAAGCGATTATATGAATCCTTGGAGCATTTTGGGATTGACCAAGCGATTGTAGGAATCCTTGGAGCATTTTGGGGTACGGCTCTCTCAGATGTGGAATGGTCACAAATGACTGATATTCAAGGGTTCTGTTTCCTTGATTCCATCAAGAGAAGCTAGCCGGTATGTCTCGGGTCCTATTTTGCTATCAATGACATATGGACCTATCCAATTTGCCATGAATTTGTCCCTTAGGTGGGATGGCAAACTAGAGTTCTGTTGGTTTTCCTTCAAAACCAAATCACCAACCCGAAAGTCCCTCAGGTGAACTTTCATGTTGTAAGCTTTCTTAAGTCGCTCTTGATAGATACGTAAATGCTCGAGAGCATTAACGCGTCGTTCATCAAGCAACGTAAGCTGGTCTAACCGGGCCTGCCATGCAGCGTCATCATCGATGAACTCTTGCATTGATATGCGTAGGGAAGGAATTTCCAACTCTAGAGGCATGACTGCCTCGGAGCCATACACGAGCGAAAATGGAGTGGCCCTAGTGGGTGTCCGAATGCTAGTGCGATAAGCCCATAGGGCAAGTGGGATTTGGATGTGCCAATCCTTATGACTATCTACGACCGTATTTTTAAGGATGGCAACTAGCATTTTGTTTGACGCCTCTGCTTGCCCATTCGCCTGCGGATAATAGGGTGTCAAAAAACTATGCTGAATTTTGTACTTTGTGGTCAAAGCACGCACGTCTTTGTTCTTGAATGGTGTCCCATTATCCGAGACTATTTTGGATGGAATACCAAAATGACATATGATGTTATGCAAAATGAACTCCACAATGCGGGGTCCTGTCGTAGAGGTAAGCGGAACCGCTTCCACCCACTTGGTAAAATACTCTGTGGCCGTTATGATAAACGTGTGATGGCTCGACGATGTAGGGGAGATCTTTCCAATTAGATCGAAGCCCCACTACAAAAATGGCCAAGCCGACTGGACTGTCTGCAAGGCCTGGGAAGGTACATGCATCAAATTGGCATGGTGTTGACACTTCACGCACTTCCTGACATATGCGCAACAATCTCGCTCTAAAGATGGCCAATAATAGCCCATGCGAAGAATGCACTTTGCGATGGCCATACCACTGAAGTGGCCACCACATGTACCATCGTGCGCTTGGGCGACTGCCCAAGTGGACTCTTGCTGGTCCAAGCAATGAAGGAGGATTCCTTCATAGCTACGATGGTACAAAATGTCTCCTATCAAGACATACTTAGCCGCTTTCTGCTTGAATGCTCATTTTGTGGCATGTGTCAATCCAAGTGGGAGATTACCTAACTTGAGGTAGTCTCTAATGGGTAAATACCAGTCCTATTGATCAGAAACCTCGATAGTATGAACAACCAATCCCTCTTGAAGTTCATCCCTAGCAAACGTTGAGCGGGATAGAACTTGTAAGAATAGCGTTGTGTTGCTATTAATGGGAGTAGGGGAAAACAAGGACCCCCAGTTGGCATGTTTCAGATGATCGTGGATTCGAGAGAACTTATCCGAGGATGGTTCAATCTGGATCATGTGGATTCTTGGCATCAAGTCAGAGCTTGCACGCTCCATCATGGATTGCGATAGGGTTTTGACTTGAATGGTTGTCATATCACCAGAAAGGTCTTGCGGGATTAGTGACCCCAAGGAGGCCATTGTGTCCGCAAAATGATTCGATGACCGAGGGAGTGCCTCGATGTCGTACCACTCAAGTTTTGCCAGGAATTTGTCCACAAGGGCTTTATAAGCCCGTAGAACTGGGCATTTGCATTGGAATACCCCTTTGACTTGATTGACAATTAACAGTGAATCACCAAAGATGTTCAGTCATTTGATGTTCATGGTGATTGTTGTCTAAAGACCTATGAGCAAGGCTTCATACTCTGCATTATTGTTGGTGCATGGGAAATTTAATTTAAATGACAGGGGCATTGGAGCGCCCTACGGTGTGAAGAATACTATTCCCATGCCACCACCTTGCTCACATTTAGAACCATCAAAAAATAGGGTTATGTCAGCTTGTGACTCAGGCTCATCAGAATCTGGCGATTCTGAGACATGGAAGACCCCATCATCGGGTAGTTCTATGACTAGAGGCTGATCGTCTTCAAGAGGAGCCTCTGCTAGTTGATCGGCTATGACTTGTCCTTTGATAGATTTTTGTCCGATAAACTCTATGTCAAATTTTGTCAACAACATGATCCATTTTGCCGTGCGACTACTATGATAAGTACGACTCATCATGTATCGCAATGGATTCTCCTTAGACACAACATACGTAGTGTTGCTCAACATGTAGTGGCATAGCTTTTTGGTAGCAAACACCACTGCCAAGCAGAGTTTCTCGACGTATGCATAGTTAAGTTCATAACTGACCAGGGTGCGGCTAAGATAGTAAGTAGCCTATTCTTTGTGAAGTTCATTCTTCTAGGCCAGCATGGCGCCCAGTGCCACCTCAGTAGCTGAGATGTATAAGTAGAACGACACTCCTGGTCTAGGTGGTGCCAATACTGGTGGTGAAGCCAAGTATTGTTTGATGTCATCAAAGGCTGACTGGCACTCGTCATCCCAGTGAAATGCAACCCCCTTGTGCAATAATTTGTTCATGGGTCGGCACTTGTCAGATAGCTGCGCTATGAAGCGCTTGATTGACGCGACCTTTCCCTGTAGACTTTTGAGCTGCTTAATGGTAGTTGGGGGAACCATTTCAAGGATTGCCTTGACTTTCTTTGGGTCCACCTCGATGCCTCGCTTTGAGACTATGAAACCCAAGAGTTTTCCAGATGTGATGCCAAATACGCACTTCTTGGGATTCAGTCTGACTTTATGCTCCATGAGGCGATCGAGGATCTTGCTTAAGTCATCGAGATGATCTGAGCGCAAAAGAGACTTGGCTAACAAATCATCCATGTAATCTTCCAAAGTTTTATGCATGTAATCATGGAAGATGTACGTCATGGCACGTTGGTAGGTGGCGCCAACATTTTTAAGGCCAAAAGGCATGACCTTATAACAAAATGTCCCCCAAGGCGTTGTGAACGCCATTTTTAGTTGATCCTCGGGATTGATACGAATCTGATTGTATCCCGAGAAACCATCCATGAGGGATAGCATTTCGTGACCTGCTGTAGCGTCTACCAACGCGTCGATGCTTGGCAAGGGGAAATCATCCTTAGGACTCGCTTTGTTTAGATCTCAAAAATTAGTGCATATGCGAATCCTCCCGTCGAGCTTTTTGATGGGCACCATGTTGGACAACCATGGTGGATAATCCATGCAGATGACAAACTATGCATCCAACAGCTTTTGCAATTCATCTTTGACCATCAAGGCCACTGTTGGGTGCATCTTACGTAGTTTTTGCTTAACTGGCTTGATTGTCGGATCAAGCGTCAGATTATGCGTGACTAGCTACGGATCTAGCCCCGACATGTCTCTGTATGACCATGCAAAAACCTCCTTCTTCTCTTTGAGAAGGGCAATGTAGTCGGCTTGCTCTTCAGGGGATAAGCTTACCCCCAGCTTGATAATCTATGGATTCATTGGATCTAAGCCGATGTCTACGTCAGTCGTCTCCTCGATCGACATGTGGGATCCGTCCTCCAACTGATGTGGAGTTGGGATCAAATGGATATCAGTAGCTGAGTTTAAATCTACGTTGGGAACCTCGGGTTCCTCTTCAGCCTGAAAGATATCCTGAGTTGTCCCTGGGGTAAAATGAGGCATTTTATCGAAAGGCCAGTACTCTGATGGGGATGGAGGTGAATTGACGTGATCCTAGTCGATGGCATCTATGTCTAGATGCAAGGACCATGCTGGATCGGCCGGATTGTGGATGGGTGCGGTCAAGTCAATGGAGATCATGTGGATGAAATGAACTTGGTCTCCATTACCACGGGTGTGATGACTCAAACATTCTGGATGTTCTCTGTGTTCTGGATCTAGTTCTGTAGGTACTGGCATGAATGGATCGGCCCTATGTGCTGATAGGAAGACAGGGTCTTCCCTCGACACTGATGTCATTATAGGGTCTCGGGGTGGACGTTGCTCATCGTAAACTTGGAGCAGTGGATCCAACACTTGGTCCCACCCTGCTGGGTCTACGTACCACTCATGCCCTGGCAGTATGCCCATCTATGCAAATAAGTCATTAATCTCCAAGGGACGCCGTTGTTGCATTTGTTGCCTTTGTTGCATTTGTCGCATGTGGTTGAGATAGGCCATCTCAGTTTCATCTTCCGAATCACTGTCGGAGATCCAAAAATGTTCATTTTCTTCAACAACTGCTTGCGAGATTAAGGGCTCACCTTGTTCTAGCAAATTAATCTGGTCCCATTGTTGTTGGTCCACGCTCCGTGGGGGGACCTGATTCTCTTGACACAACACTGGCTCGATTGGAGCCTCTAGAGGGAACAGATTTAAAAATATCTCTTGCCAGTTATTCATGGGAACCTCCTATGAGTGATCACTATCGGATCCGAAGGGAACATATGACACTGGTTCATGTTCTGCTTCATCCTTCGAAGATCCTTCTAGACACTATTTATGCTCTCCTTGAAAGTGAGTTCCCAAACTTTCACCTCTCTCTAGCAAAGGAGAAGGATTATTGATGTTACCAAGGGTGGTTGTTGACCATGGGAGGTAATCTCCCAATGTATATGTTGTGTTTGGGTTGGCATAAGGATCTGATGCCAATCCACCCTTGTTGCCTATTCCTAGGCCTTGCATGTTTTCCACCAAGATGTCTAAGGGCAGGGGGTGGTTGAACCCTACTCCCGACTTGTCATAAGGCATTTGGTATCTTGGCTGGCAAAGGACACGCACTCCTTGCTCATACCTGCCTAGCTCGTATCCATGCCAATTGCATTGGCCAAGATATTTTAGAGCAAAGTCTGGGTTAGACAGATAGTTGACATCTCCTACAAAAGGCTCTTCGTCCTCGTCCTTTTGCATGCATGGCTCAACACCATGGTCAAGGCCCCCATACACAAAATTGGTCTGGTTCGGTGGGTAGCCTAAAGGAACAACTATCTCGATGGGGAGGTGAGGTCTCCCCATGTCTTGCACTGACTCTAGCATGGGCGTTGCTACAACATTCCACACTAGATACTCCCCCAGGCCCGTGCTGGCCATTTCAATAGTAATTGTTGGTGATTGAGAGGGAGGGAACGAAAGCCCTTCTGGAGTCCATTCCATGTTGGGTGGACTAGGAGCCTCAGCTTCCATTGTGCTAGGTATCTCTTCTATTGAGATGGTTGATATTGTTGGCAGCGCCTCTTCCAGGGGTTGAGCCTCTTCCAGGATTTGTTTCCCTTTGTCCTTCTATTTAGCCATGATAGGTGGCATTGGTAGTGAAGGAGCGGACGATGAAGATGCACCTGGCTAGGGGTTTTGATGGATTAGTCACCAGTGGTGCTCGCGACATCGGACCTTGTCTAGATGGATTTAACTAAAAATCCAAGTGCGTCGATGGGAGGGTCGATTGCGGCATCAACTGCACCGCATTGCAATATTTGAAGGGTTCTAAGTCCGTCGGGACTACATGTACTTCTCCTTCAAATGCATACTTCAAACACTCGGTGAGCTATCGAAGGGACACACTTCATGTCCCTGATCCATGGTCGCCCTAGCAATATGTTGTACGCCATCTCGCCTTCCAAAATATGGCACAATGTAGGTATCATCTTTTGTCCTACCTGAATGGGTAGAACAATTATGCCAACTGTCGAGCATATCGCATCGTTGAATGCTCGCAGTGTGTAAGTGGAAGCGGTGATGTGAGAGGCTGGCAGCTTCAGATGTTTCAATGCTGCTGTAGTAATGATGTTACTAGACGAGCCAGTGTCTACCAACACCCTCTTATACGGGATCCCGTTGACCCGCGCGATAACGTGCAGGGGTGGATCTGCCATGTCATCAAATACTGATTTAACTTCATCTTCTCGAAAGGTAATGACTGGCTCCGTGCATCATTTTACATGTCCCACGAAATTATTGAAAGAATTCGCTTCGTGGGGCTGCAACTCGATGGCTTTCAAAATCTCCATGAGAGCTTCCCGATGGGGCGCTGATTGTTGTATGAGCTCATATATGGAGAGCCTAGCCGACGTGGTCCACAAACTCTACGTGAGTTTGGTCCGTATCGTGACCTCGGGTCTAGGCGGAGGTAACTGCACAGGGTGTTGTTGAGGTTGCGACGTTGCTGGAACTTCTCTTGTGGCTGCCTCGGGGGCAACTCCTGGGTATTTCTTGTTCCTCGGTCACTATGCTGATCATTCCCACATACCCTTGCATGGGGAAATTCTGTCGCACCTCATTGACCTGAAGGGGTTTTGCCTGTGCCTCATGGGCAGGCAAGGGATCCTTGAAGACTCCCATCTACTAGTTATTTGGCGCTATGGGGTTGTCCACCGCCAATGTTTTATTATCAATCAAGTCTTGTATTAATCCTTTGAATTTCTAGCATGCGTTCAGGTCATGTCCCCTTCGCCTATGGAACCTACAATACAGATCCTCTCTGTATCCCTTAGGCTTGGGAGCGTTAGGATCTATGGTTTGGATCTCTGGAAGGGTGATTAAATTTGTCACTGACAAGCGGTCAAATAGGGAGTCCCTAGACTCCGTATAAGGGGTGTACTGTCGCTTAGGGCGACGCTGCTGATTTTGCTCCTATTTTTTATTTTCTCTTTCATAATTATTAGGAGGCACTTGCCTGATAATTAGCCTTTTGAGGCTGTATTTCTTGTGCAGGCTTAGGGACATTTATCGCAACTTGATTAACCGCAGTAGGTTTTGGTTGCGTAGTCCCTGTCTTTGTATTTTTGTTCCACTCTTTCTTTTTAGGTTTGGCAATTTTGCCATCCTGTATTTTGATCTCTTCGATAACTCTGGCTTGTGCCAGAGCCTCTTCCAAGGTGGCGTATTGCTGCAGCTACAATAGCCCAGAGATTGATCTCAGACAACTTCGTGAAAACATTTGTGTGAGGTCGGACATAGGGGGAAGGTAGGGTAGCTTAGAAAGCAGAGCCCTCCATCGATTCCCGTAGGCCGCCATTGTCTCCTCCTCATATTGCCTGAGGCTGGCCAGGTCACTTAGTGATGCCTTCTTCTTGGTGTTGAAGGCGAAACGTTCAAGGAACGCATCCACTAATTGATCCAAATTATTGATGTTGTGCTTCGGCAACTGTGTGAACCAATCCGAGGTAGGGCCTACGAATGTGGTTATGAATGTCCTCAGCAATAGCGCATCATTATCCTGAATGCCAAAGCATTGGCTCAGGAATCTTGTCACATGCTCTTGAGCATCCTCTTCACCCTTAAAGATTGCCAATTGAGGCAACTTGAAATGTTCGGGGTAAGAAGGTGTGGGCACTGATGGATGCATCGGATGACTATGGAGTTGGCATAACATGGGCTTTTGGGGCCCAGAAGCTTTGGTCTCCATAGACTCCAAATGCTCTAACAGCGCTTTGTATGCATCGAAAGATTTAATCTCTTCCTCTTTAGTTTGCTCCCGTTGTGAGTTGTGGGAGACTGGAGGCCTATGGGGGGGTGGCCGGATGGCAACCCCTCCGCCTTGATAGGGCATTTCAGCCCGCTCTACTTCTTGTTCATACTCCTCGTAAACTTCTTGAGGAGTCTCTGGGTGAGACCTATGACCCTGAGTGGGTCCCCATGGAGGGTACCCATCATTGTTTCGGGGAGTGGCCTCCCTCTCAGGTCTATGGGGTCTCGGAGGCAAAGCTTGACGAGGTCGCGGAGACCTATCCTGCACCAAGGGATTATGCCTCTCATATGGTTCCACTTTTTGGGTGCGAGGGGTTGGAACCCTCTCAGGTAAATTATAAAGTAGCTCGTCTGCTTGGCGCTGAATGCGCTCTTTGTTAAGACGGTATAGGCACTCTAACTGCTGCTGATCTTGCTCAAGCCGCGTGATCTGGGCTTGGCGGGCGGCATGTCTGGTGACTTCCAGGTCAATTTGGTCTACCATCTTGGGCCTAGGAGGTCTGAATGCCTCTCCTATGTATTTGCCTCGGTCGTGATGATCCGAGATTTCAATGGGTCGCTTCCCTCTGTCGAGGTTGGCGGCATTTACCTGAGGCTCTGGCCTCAATGTGTGATCATGGTATCTAGCAGGTGTGGAAGCACAAGGCTCCCATGTTGTATATTGCTCTCGAGGAATGTGATGGTCTTCCTCGTACTCCCTTTCATGGGTGTGAAAGGGGCGGGTAGAGTTAGCTCGCCCTGTGTGGAGAGCCCTGTGCTCTGGGTTTTGTCTATCGGTTCTAACAATGATAGGAGGCAAAGGAGAGATGCCATAGTCATGTTGTCTCTCCTCATGGACACTGTGCCTCTCTAGCACTTCGTCGCATGGTGGCCACTCATATCTAGCCTCTAAAGGTGGTCTTCTATCTACGTTGAGTGCCACATGTAAAGCTTCTTCCCGAAAGGGGTTGTGCTGAATGGGCATGTCCCCTAGGGGGTGTCCCTATAATTCCACCTTGACATGGAATGATGTGGACTCTCTTGCAGTCCAGACCACCAAGGCGGTATGGCCAAGTCCTTAGGGCTAAAGCGAAGGTGACTTGTGCCCACTCCTTGTACACTTTTCATAGCTTCTGCCCTTGATTGGGCTTGACTACGGGTGTACACCATTGTGGTGCTCTTCTACCAGCTAAGCAGATTTTATCTCTTTTATGATTTTTTTTATTTTTTTTTTGTTACACTAAGCAGAAATGAACACACACATACACAAACGGTGATTATCTCTTTTAAAGATTAATGGTGTGTCCTAAACTGGTTTCAGTGCATTTTGATGATTTTGTTTTGTTTTTGAAAGTTTTGAAGAATGTTTAAATGCGTAATGAAGGCTCATATGACTCCCATAAATGGTCGCCCCTTCAATATACCATTGCCCAACCGATATACCAACCTCTCTATATACCCGCCCTTACGAGAGGGAAACTATAGGTACGTGAGAGCAGATGGTACATGGTACGTAGGCGGTACGGAAGGGGGATTGTCCTATTAATGACACCTACCATAGAAGACTTATCCTCGCATGCTGGGAATCACCCCAGCGACACTCGATCAGCTTTCGTCAGGATTTACACCTAACAACAGTGACAATCGGGGTAAATGGATGCAAAAATCAAGCCAAGGTGGTGATGAACCCACCGTTGGTCTTGATCAAGGGTTGGGGTCTTACGACCAGCTCCTTGGTTTAAAAATGCCATGTGATGTGTGTGTGGTTCTTTTTATTAAAAATTAAAATAGGCAGAAGCAACTACTTTCCTTAAGAAGGCAAAATTGATAGAAAACAGAAACAGAAAAAGTAGAAAATGACAGGAACAGTTTAGGACCCTTACCTTTTCTCTGCCTAGACTTGCTGTTTCTGATCCTCGGCCCTGAAAATGCACAGACAAAAATTCATCCCTGGGTGAGACGAATTAGAATTCGTCTCAGGGTCAGATGAATTATAGTAAGGTATTCGCCACAGGAAAAGACGAATAACAGTCAGAGTTAAAAAAAAAGGTACTTGTGAGCACAAAAACACAAATTTTTAATCAGTTTCTTGATCTCAAAAACCAGGGGACAGAGTCCCACCGTGATCGCCACTGAAAGCATGAGATTTCAAAAACAAAAAGAAACACTAAAGCTATGCAATGCAAAACAAAATGTAACGCTTTAATCCTATGAATTTGAAATGCATGAAATAAGGAAAAGAGACGAATTGAGACAAAAGGAAAGAGGTATAGAAAGCACAACCCTTTTTATTTATACTCTCTCCTCCTAGATTTTAGTAGTTAACATAAATAGGATATAGAAATTTCACTTAATTTATTTTCCAACTACAATTTTAGGATATGACTAGCTCTAGATATGCATATTTATAGTATGAATATCAAATAATATCTTGATGGATTGTTCATAAAATATTATAATTTTACTCAAAAAATTATGACTAGATAATTTGATGAATTTTTGCATAGAATTTTTTAACCTCATTCATTCTAATACTGTGAGGTTACACTCATACTATATTATCTTAGGACCATTAAATCAATATCGATGAGGCACTCTTACACCATGGTTACTTGATATCTATTATCTTACGTATACACATAACTAGGAACATACATCTTCTCAAACGTATTCAAACATATCCAAAAGTATAATGGTATTATTATAAACTTTGTATAAATTGTATATAATAGAAAATATCTAAATGTTTAAGATTCATGTTACTATGCTCATTAAGGTTTAGCCCCAAACCTTGGTTGAGCACTTCACTCATATACTAGCATCGTAAAAATTAAAATATGAATACAACTTATAGTCTTTATCAATTCAATTGTAAAATTTTATTTTTAGATGGAGATAATCATATATCATAAATCCCCATGATTAATGAGTCTAACTGGATACAATTTATTCTAAAAGTTTATCGTTAAGATGAAACACTAGTTCCTAACTATGATGTCATATAATTCAAACTAGATAAACTTGTTTTATCTAGATTGATATAGTTTTAAATATTAAAATAAGTTAAAATATAAATAACACAAGTTAAATATACAAAAAAATATGTGACTATGCGTAAAATTAATCTTAGAAACATAAAAATTATTCTCTATATTTTTTTTGTGTTTAGTAACAATGTATCTAAAAAAAATCATCAATTTATTTATAATGCTTCATTAGTTTTTGAATCCATCCAAAATAGAAAAATAGAAGATAAACAAGAACAAATATAAATATGTTTTACAGTTATTTTTTTGATGATTAAAATTTGTATTAAGATATATATACGAACTAGATATTTACATGGAATCTCAATGACACTATAGTAAAGAATAGTAATTTACCTTCACTTCCACTTCCAAATTCATCCATTATAGATATATCTTCATTGGGTTTACTTAATCATCTAATGATAGTCCAAGTGCTAAAAACATTCAAATTTATAGAAAATTTATCTCTATAATAGATAGATTCTATATCGTACTTAGGACATCCTACCAATGTATCTGTATTAAAAATATAAAGATATTTTCTAACACCATTGTTGTGTATTGTAATTTGTAATATAATTTATATTTTTTTTAAATATTTAAATAAATTGACAATAGGAAATATTTCTCAAATTCAAAAAATGTGACCAATATAAATATCCTTATACTATCCAAAGAGTAATGAAAAGTGCAATATGTCAAATAATATTTTAAATATACCATCAATAAAATATTGTAATTCATGGAATAAAGTGGAATGACTACCATGATTATTTATTTAAACTAATACAGTGGTAATAAACATTTGTCAAAGAAAATAGTAACAAGGTTCAATTCATTATTCTTTCATAATAAAATTATTGTCCTATTGGATGAACATGTAAGTGATATATAATATAGGTTATTTTTTTCAATCATAAGAAAACTATTATGATGAACTTTACTTATCATGAGAATTCATTCATAAGTAATTATGTATAGCCCGGATTATATATTTCATGGTATAAAATACATTCATATTCACTTAGATATTTCCTTTACCAACAAAAATAAAGGGTTATGAGTCCTTTAATCATTCCAAAACTCCATTTTAATAAAATAATTATAATTCTAAAAATAAATGAAATAGCCTTTATTATATTATTTAAACCAAGGTTGTACACATCTTCATATTCTATGACAATATCAAGAAGTCATCTTATCCTCAATTTAAATATTATAATAAGGATATTTATGCTATCAAAAATTAACAATATACATAAAATTATAATGATAAATAATTTTCAAATGAACTGAATGAGTATAGGATATTAAAATTATAAATAAGAACTCATCCATATTTGATGTCAACGAAGAATATTTCAATAATTTAAGATTAGAGTATTCTATAAATATCTCTTCATAGGATATCAAACATGTCAATAATTGAACCTAATATTATAAGTCATGTAGCATAAAAACTGGTTATTTCCAAAGTTATGTTTATTTATACATATTTGATATACATCAAGGCATTTGACCTAATTTTAAAATTTTATATTTTAGATATAATAATTTTATTACCTTTATTTATATTGTGATTTTTTTGTTTTGTTTTGGTGGTGGCCACAAGGGGTAAACAGACTGTGACCACGAGGGAACCATTACATAACATATCCGCAACATGTGAGGCGAGAGATTTGAACCTGGGCCTCTCAGCAACTAGAGAGGTTTAACTACCCACCGCTCTCCAACTCCTTTATATGGGCGGATATTTATATTGTGATTGTTTTTCCTTTAAAATATTATAATTATTTTTCTTAGTTGATCACTTGTAATGTGGTTCTATCAATCTTGTTGAATTCTTGATTTGGGTTTAATATGCATGTGTTTTTATCATATTTTATATGCTAGATAAAAATATAATATAAGTAATTCATTTTTTCTTTTTTTTTTTTTTATTTGTGGAAAACATCTCAAAAGGGATGCCACTTTCGGGTAAGACCCAAGGAGGCAAGGATATCCACTTATAATTTTTTCTTGCTATAAAATTTGTATTATAAAGATGTTAAAACCTTCAGATAGTGATACATATAATTTATAAAGGTCCTTCTTATCCTTATCTTAGATACTATCCATATTTCCCTATAAATGAATAAAATACTTTTAGTCTCTATTAGAAGACATATGATACTAGATAAATGTAATATTTTACTTAGATTATTTTATTTTGATTTTAACACTTACTTAAAACATGTGTTTCTTTTCAATATTTTAAATTATTAGTAAACGAACCTCCATATAAGCGTAGGCCAATCTTGAGGTAAACAACCATAGAATAGTTTAAGGTCCACCCCTATCCTTATCCCTAGCTTAAATTATACTTAGATTACCTTATAACCAATATAAAGACTTTGAGAATCTATTTTAAGCCCTATAAGACTACTTAGATCCTCTTATTTAAGGAGACCATATCATTTTGACTATTATGCCAATATAATTCTACTATGGAACATACGAAAGACTAAATATAATTCTATTTTATTTTAGAATAATTGTACTTTTGGCTATGGCATCTCCATTTTTTCTATAAATCAACTTTGTTCCACCTAAATGCATACTAGTGTACCCCACGTAGGAAATTTCATCTAGATAAATTCTATATTAATAAGTTTTTGGTCCAAAAAAAATTATTCTAACATCCTCACTACTATTTTATAGAGGGCTTCTAGAGCATCCCACATCAACCAATACTTTAGATGAGATGAAATCAAACAATAAAAATATAATTACAATGCTAATATAACCATTTCAAATATATTTTATCCATTAATAAATATGACATATGCATGGATAACTCATATTAATACATATAGAGGATACTTGTTATAATCTAACCATAATTATCTTTCCTTCCTACTATTGATACCGAGGAGTACTATGAGTGTAATAGGCTAGACTGCATTATTACTTGTTCATTTAATGAAAATATCCCTTCTTCCTAGCTATTATTATTCTACTTTAAGATATATTATCTCAAGTTTAAGACAGGGCTAAAATATAAGAAATATGTCCTTGCTAATCCTCCTCAAGGTGCATCTTCAAGCATAAAAAGTATCAAACTCCAAGGATGAGGATTGGATTTTAAGAACCAATTCAACCATAATTAAGGAGGTTAATCCATTTATTCATTTCCATATTTTTACTCACACCATGCTTTATTTAGTTACATTCTATCTAGTTCGTATTGTAATATAATTGCTTAGTATATCTTGAAATTGATTTAGTTACAATTTTCTAATTCTAGAACTAGTGTGTGTTTGACACCACCTTCAAATCATCACCCTATTCTACTCATCTACCATTGCTAGATCATAAATTAGGGTTTTCATGCATTCTAGCCTAACCTTCCATATTTTTATCCTTATTAGATGGATTTGCCTAATTTGAGCTTTTCTTAATATTTTGTACTCATGAGTATAATCTCTTCACAGGATTATCTAATTTTAAACAAACATATTATAAATCGAATATATTGAATTGTAAAGTGAATACTATAGAAATCACTCAATTTCACTAATGTTTCTATTCTAGTCCATATTTGTGGTTGTACATTCACATAATTGTCTTTAATGGGAAATTTTTATTTCATGTTAATTCATAGTTGAACCCTAAGAATTTGAAGAGAGATTTAAATTATTATCTAGAGTTGATTTCTAGATGTTTTTTAGGACCATGCTTTAAATTCTATAAGGCTAAAGGAGAAATATTGATGAATTTCTCAATGCAATTAACTAAAAATACCTACTATTCCTTAAACAATAAAAAATAATTTCAATAATTTATGGTATGATAAAAAAGGATGATGTTGACTCACAAATTCCTTTATAAATTGATGTATGTGATATAAACGACCAATCTTTTCATATTAAATAATATGAATAATTTTTTAGAAACAATAATAGAAATAATGCATAATATGGTTGTTGAGTCTAAAAAAATAATTCAATCTAATTTCAAAACCTTACACATACTATAATTTCTACAATATAATATCAATTTAACATATAAAGTATTTTAATATAATATTTCCAGTAAAAATAGAATGGTATTATTAATGATATACCTACTTCTCCAAATAAGTTTGTTACATTCCTGTGTAGTCCCCATCTCACATCGGGTTACCATTAACGAGACGATGGCTATGTTGGATGCCTTCGCTGATAGTTTTAATCCTACCAACTGTGTTGGCAGTTAGTAAAAATTGTGATTGTAAATAATTTATCTATGTAACCCATAAAAGTTTGTTACATTAATAAATAAATTTAAATATTACTGTTAGGTATAATTGAACAATCTAATTATATCTAGATATATTAATAATGAGTTGAAAATAATGCAAAGTTAATTTGGTAGATAAAAAAATCCTTTCATTGCATATGCACAAAGCCTAAGCCTTAATCAAAGTATATTTGAACAAAATTTAGACCATACATTTTGGTGCAAACTTCTATTTGATTTAAAATAATCTTTTATATTAAAAAAAAATCACGATTACTCTAAATTATTTAAGGCAAGAGTTACATCATGAATCATTGTGATGTTCTTAAAAATTTTACTATATTAAATAAATTTCCATGGATACATGATCTGAGGGACTTTTCATACAACCTCATTAATTGTGCTCTCAATGATGTTAATTAATTGGTCTTGGGCAGTGGATGTTTGTTGTGTCAGAAGGTCTCGTACCAGGATTATGGGTGAGGGGCAGTGGACACTCTTTGTCACCCCAAGATTTAAGGCTATTCAAATCCTCATTGGTATTGACATTTGGGGAATGTTATGGCAGAGAATGTTTTTCCCATTCTATGATTTTTATTGGTCTACAATTATTGCCCGTTGGTGCTTTGCAGCTATTTTTATTTTGGACTTGGAATGCTTCAGTTGTTGGCATGGGGAAGCCTACAAATGTACACGTATTGAGACTTTTATTTCTCATGGATTAGAGAGCTCTGTGATGAGGTGGCTACCTATCATCTTTACCTCATCATTATGCTCTTGCTTCGGTCCGACTGCCTACCTTGGGAAGTGTATGTTTTGGGGGGACCGTTGGTTTTCCTCCCTTAGGAACCCCCAGTTCATCGTTTTGTGGTTTCTAGTGGCTATGGTGTCGTGGAATTGTATGGTATATCCACTTATCCCATGCGTGTGGCGTCACTCGATGTCTTCTGCAATTGGTCTAGTCCTGAGTTGGTGCTGTTTTGTCCTGGGTGATTCTCATTTTCTTCTATCCTAACCCATTGTGTTTTAATTGGTTTTGCTTATGGTGAGGTGGCATTGTTTGGGTGCTCCATTTGTCCTTCTCACGTGGCTTCACGAGGGTGCTTTGGGTGCCTTTTTTTCCTCTTTGCTTACCCTTCGCATTGTCGTTGGGATTGGTTATGGTGAGGTGGCATGGTCTGTGAGATCCTCTCTCCCTTTTCACATGGCTTCTTGTGGGTGCTTTGGGGTTGGGTCTATTGACATGGTGGTCTTATTTTGCCCTATTCACATCTTTTTTTTCTCTCTGTTGACCCTTAGGGCCAAGTTTTTTGTGTCTCCTCCCAAATTATTGTTTTGCTTTGGTTATTTTTTTGTTGTACCTTTTCGAGTCTTGGAGGAGCTGATTTGTTAGCTACAATGCTCATATGTTGTCAATTTTTTTCTATAGCTGCTTGGAAATCGTTGTTGTGGTCAGGTTCAATATTGAATGTGCTAGTATTTTTTCTATGGGGGGATTTGGCTATTTTGGTGGTCCGCTAAGAGTGTTTGGCAGTCCCTCTTTGATCCTCCTCGGTGGTTTACTGGACTTTTTTTCCTTTGCTACAATGGCTACCATGTTAGAATGGGCAAGTCCAAAGCCTACATGCAAATGTTGATCCTCCCTAAGTCTAGGATTGAACATGTGTCTTTGTTTTCTGATGAGGAGGTAATTAATATTCTTAATAATGGGGGTCTGCTAGATTGTATCCAAAAATTTCATGGTCATAACCCTATTATTTCGAATTGGATGGTGGCCTCTTAGAAGGATGGATATGTCCGAGTGGGCTCTTGGAACTTTGAAGTTTTGGTTGATCTTATGGGCTGAGCTATGGGGATTCTGGTGGACGGTGCAGTGTATAAGGAGAGGCATTCCTTGGTGTAGGAGATAAGGTTATTTTTGGAAGAAGACGAGTTCTTACCGCGAGCCCAGAATAGATTCAGTTCTAAGGCCCTTCCAGTTTCTTGGAATAAAGTGGTTAAATTTATTATGGATTATTTCACTATAGACTCTATGTACGAGGTAGTGCGAAGCTTTCATGCAATATTTTTGAACCACTTGAGAAGACAACATTGGATGAACATCCCCGAATTTTTGTATAATTTACTTAGTAGATAAATGTTGGTTGTTGAGGAAGGCAAGGGCAAGGTTCCACTGCATCAGGGGCTAGCGCTTATGTTTTTTAGTATGTCGTGTTAGAAAAAGGTATTGCAGTTGATGAAATTATTTGCTATTTGAATTCTATTCCTATTCAAGTCAGTAATATTGCATTGATGGTGTCTGGTGATGATGTTGGGTCTGAGGAAGATTTAGGTTGTCCCCCTTCTCAAGATTTTAGGTTGGAGAAAATTGTTAAGGCTTTTGAGTCTATTATGGGTGGCTGAGGCTCCTCGGCTGGACGAGCTTTTGATTATGGCAGGGAGATGCTATTGGTTTCTTCAGTTTCTATCCTCCTTAAGGAAGGAGACGGTGCTTTCATGAGAAATTTTGGGACACATAGGTCCACTCGTATTAGTAATAAGAAATGCATTTATGGATAGTCTTCCCCTAGCTCTAAATCACAGACTTTTAATGAGGGGACTGAGGTCCTTCCTAGGACTGTGTTGAAGGACAAACTGGTGTGTGACATGTATTCCCTAGGCAATTACATGATAAAAAAGAGCTATATTGTTCATAAACTTCGGTTAATGGAGATCAAACAACGTGCGGTTTGGAGCTCCATCAATATAGCATTAGATTTTGAGGAGGAGACGACTCAAATATCCAGTGGGATCATTTTTGAGGTAGATTTTGTGCTGTAGAACCACCTCGATTCTTCAATGGGTCTCCTCGGATTCTCTAGATGTTCTAGTCCTCTTCGTTTGTGGTGTTTTTCTTATATTTTTTGCTTTACTTTTGGCTTTCTAGTGTGTTGGGCATTGATTTCGTTTTGATTTTTCTTTGTTGTAAAAGGTTTGAAAACCCTTTTCAAAACCCTCTTCTCTTAATATTATAAAATAATAATAATAATAATAATAAATATATTTTTCCTTCTGTTATATGTTAAAATAACAATTAAGTTGCGTTCTTCATAATAATATAACAATTACGTTGCGTTCTTCATAATAATATAACTTCTGTCTATTTACGCGTTGGTATACCCTGCTATAAAACGTCTATCATTAGCTTTTGAATACAAGGTTGAAATACAGGTTTATAAAACACCTAATATAACTTTCGAGGGAACAAAAACATGTAATAATATAGCTTTTGGTCGTCGTACATGTGCGAGAGAAGGGAAACAATTTTTTATTAATAATAAGAATGAGAGGAGAGATGTCTCTTAGATTTATTAAAAAATATATTGAAAAACGTGTAATAATGGGCAGTGAAGTTCTTAAAAAATAATCACATTTTCTCTTTTATATAGAAAATAATTCCTGCTAGGATGAATAAGTTTATCTAATTTTACTATAGGAGGTAAACTGAACTGTCATTTACCTTATGGAGAAACCATATGGACGTAGATTTCGCAGCGTAATTTCACTAGTTACGTAGAATCCAAGCATCATCTACGCCACTAAGCTCCAGGATATAAGCTCCAGGATATAGAGGGTAATAGAAAAGCAGGCCTATCCCGAGCTTTTCCTGTTGAGATTAATCCTCGATTTCTACCATGTTTGTGTTTGGCTCGGTGGACGGGATGTGCCCGCCAGATCTTTGCAAACAATGAATATTTTTGTTTTAATTTTGTTTTACGGAGGTAACGTCTATCCTTGCTTTTTTCGCCTTTTGTTTCTTTCATCTATCCCTTTAGCCAAATTTCAACGCTTGTCATAGACATTGGAGCAATGTTTGCAACACAAAGCGACCTTGCCGTCATGCAGAGTATATAGAAGTACGATTAATGCACTTTTAGTCAGTTATGGCTCTGGTGGAGTGATTTTGATCATTTGTTCGGCACAACATAATTAACATTACTGGATTTCTGTGACTCGAGCTTGTACATAACGGATGGCTGGTGCACGGTTACCTGTAACAGAGATGAGATTACTGTTATTATTATTATTGTTGTTGTTGTTATTTACATATCGGCGATTAACCATACCCGTATTTGCATAGTTTTCATGTGACTAGATCTACCACTCGTTAAATTGTTGTTTTTATTTATTTATTATTGGCGATTATCCATACCCGGATTATTGTCTGTATAGGTATCATCCTCAATTGCAGGATTCGGATACTCTGATAGAGACTTCTGCTTCGGTCAATCTGAAGGAGCACCCACTACCTATTCAAAATCAATTGCATACAAAATGGGGGTACCTGACTATGGATTTCCTCCTCCATCGGACAATGGGAACGAGCTCTACGACCCAATTAGGACTGACCTCTACGAGCTCTACGACACAATGGACAGCAGCTTTGAATTTCGAGACGGTGAGACCTTATCTTATTCAAAAACATACCACGAAGGTTCTAAGGGTTTCAAGACACTCAGGTCATGAAGGAAATCATGTCCAAGCAGTTGTCGGAACACTCAGCACCACAGAACTTCATTCCTAATATTTCTATTGTGGACAAATTTTGCGGGCACCCGCAGGCTCAAATCGGCGACGGAACGCCCGTGAACAATGCCTCGATGTCCTGGGAGGAAATCATGAAATTGGCCAGAGTTCAGTACATGCAAGCCGGATATGAGACAGGATATGAGACCATACCCGCGCTGCCGAGGGAAGAACAGAAGAGTTTAGATCTTGTTCATCTGCTCTTATCCTGCGCAGAAATGGTCACCAACAGAAAGTACGATCAAGCAACACGTCTGCTCCTTCAGTGCAAGCAATTGGCCTCACAGGTCGGAAGTCCCGTAGAGAGGCTGTCTTTCTACTTGTCAGAAGCCCTGGAGGAGAGAATCGAACGCCTGACCGGCAAGATGAAGAAGCCCCACGAAAAGACCGCAATTTCGCGTATAATCTGAGAAACGAATTCCAAAAGAGGGAATTCCATCTGCTGGTGGCTTCCTACATCAAAATTGTTCCGATCAACAGAGTGCTGCAACTGACGCCGATCCAAGCGATCATAGACGCGGTCGGAAAATCAAAAAGGATTCATGTGATCGATCTCGGGATTCGGATTGGGTCCCAGTGGCCTGTTCTAATTGAGTCTCTAAGGGGGTTTAATTCCTTGGAAATGCTGAAGATTACGGCAGTGGGGATGAACGACGAGGAGCTCAAGGCCAGCGGAAGGAGACTTTCCGACTTCGCCAAATCGCTTGGGGTGCCATTTATCTACAAAATTATGAACATCTCGAATATGGAGGAGATGGCCGAGAGTCTGCTTAGCATAAAATCCGGTGAAGCCGTGGCCGTATACGCCCCGATTGTCTTGCGAAGTCTGTTGTACGAGCCCGTTCGTTTATATAATCTGGTGAGCGTAATCAAGAAACTGAAGCCTTCGATCATAGTGAATTCAGAAATAGAAGCGCAGCACAACTCTCCTTCTTTCCTGAACAGATTCGATGAAGGTCTTTTGTATTATGGCTCGTACTTTCATCTGTTGGATGCTGTGTTGGACAGAAGTGATCACAGGAGAGTGATGTTTGAAGAAATGTTATGTGGAGAACAGATAAGGAATATGATAGCTTGCGAGGGGAAGGAAAGAAAGGTGAGACATGTGAGGACGGACATATGGAGGTGTTTCTTCAGGCAGGCGGGATTTAAGGAGATGGGTTTTAGCCATCAGGCGTGGTATCAGGCGAGATTGATGTTGAACGAGTTTCCTCATGGGGAATGCTTTACTCTCGGCCGAAATGGATTGGCATTTACTGTTGGGTGGAAGGGAACCCCATTACATTCCATTTCCTTGTGGACGTTTAAGCAAATGTAAACTTTTCCGATAATTAAATGTCTAAGTGCCTGAGATATATATTCCAGTGCTGTACCAGGAGGACATGGCAGCGTGGTTGACACAGAAAGTGTGTAAATTTTATTTTCACAGCCTATGAATTCTTTGCCATTCCTTTAAACTACCAAGTTACAATTTACTATCCATGGAAGTCGGATGCATTTCAAAGTGAAAATTTGTTTCATGAGAATTCTAATTGGTTTCCAACATGTGGCAAATAACCAAGATGAGCCATATATTAAAAAAACCAATATCAGAATGGCAGCTCAGGCCCGGCGTTTATGGTTCATCGCGTAATCAAAATGTACGTGCATGCATTTAATTATCACTTTTCAAATGGTTCTTGTTAGATTATGCATTTTTTAAATTAAAAAAAGGCCTAAAGATCGTTAGTTGAATTAAAATGAATAAGTGAAAAATGAATCAAATGAGTACTGTGTTATTGGATTACCCTAAAGGAATGTATGTGTTATACACATTTAATCTAGAATAGATTATATATAAAATCGTTTAAAACTTTGCTTATTTTATTGAATAGATAGTCATAAAAGAAAGTCTTTTCAAGACATAGTGTAAAATTATGTTCACAATTTTTTTTTGGTTAACTTCAACCTCCTTTCTTAGATTTTAGTAGTTAACATGAATAGGATGTAGAAATTTCACTTAATTTATTTTTCAACTAAAATGTTAGGAGATGACTAGCTCTAGACGTGCATATTTATAGTATGAATCTCAAATAATATCTTGATGTATAGTTCATAAAATATTATAATTTTGCTCTAAAAAATTATGAAATAGACATTTTAATGAATTTTTGCACAGAATGTTTTGACATCATAAATTCTAATAATGTGAGGTTACACTCATAGTATATTATCTTACGTCCATTAAATCCATATCGATGAGGCACTCTTACACCATGGTTACTTGATGTGTATTATCTTGCGTATACACATAACTAGGAACGTACATCTTCTCAAACATATTACATCCAAAAGTATAATGGTATTATTGAAAACTTTATATAAATTGCATATAATAGAAAAATATCTCAAAGGTTAAGATTCATGTTTCTATGCTCATTTAAGGTTTAACCCCAAACCTTGGTTGAGCACTTTACACTCAAATACTAGCACCGTAAAAATTAAAATATAAATACTGATTACATTCTTTGTCAATTCAATTGTAAAATTTTATTTCTAGATGTAATCATATATCTTAAATCCCCATGATTAATGAGTCTAAGTGGATACTTTTATTCTAAAATTTTATCCTTAATATGACACAAAGAAGAAGAAATACTAGTTTCTTGGTGTCATATAATTCAAACTTGTTTATCTAGATTGATATAGTTATGAACATTAAAATTAGTTAAACTATGAATAACATAAGTTAAGTATACATTAAAAAGAATATGAATATATGTAAAATGAATGTTAGAAACATAAAATTTATTCTCTATATTTTTATTGTATAGTAATAATGTATCTAAAAAAATCATCAATTTATTTATAATGCTTCATTAGTTTTTGAATCCATCCAAAATAGAAAAATGGAAGATAAGCAAGATCAAATATTAATAATTTTTATAGTTATTTTTGATGATTCAAATTTGTTTTAAGATATATAGAAGTACTAGATATTCATATGGAATATCAATGACACTATAATAAAGAATATTAATTTATCTTCACTTCCTCTTCCAAAAATCCATTAAATATATCTTCATTTGATTTACTTAATCATCTAATGATAGTGTTAAAAATATTCAAATTTATCTCTATCATAGATAGATTCTATATCGTACTTAGGACATCCTACCAATGTCTCTACACGAAAAATATAAAGATATTTTCTAACACTATTGTTGTCTATCTATCTATCTACTGTCATTTGTAATATATTTTATATTTTTTTTACATATTTAAATAAATTGACAATAGAAAATATTTCTCAAATTCAAAAATTTGACAAATATAAATATCCATATACTATCAAAAGAGTAATGAAAAGTGTAATATGTCAAAGAATATTTTAAGTATGTCATCAAGAAAATATTGTAATTTACAAAATAAAGTGGCAATGATTACCATTGATTATTCATTTAAATTAATATGGTGGTAATAAATTTTTCAAATAAAATGGTAACAAAGTTCGATGCATTATTCTTTCATAATAAAATTATTGTCCTATTGGATGAACAAGTAAGGGATATATAATATAGGTTTATTTTTTCAGCCATAAGAAAACTACTATGACAAAATTTACTTATCGTGATATTTCATTCATAAGTGCTTATGTATAGCCCCCATACTACCATTTGTATTATAGATTTCATGGTATAAAACTCATTCATAATAACTTAGATATTTCCTCTACCAAAAAAAATAAAGGATTATGAGTCCTTTAGTCATTCCAAACTCCATTAAAATAAAATAATTATAGCTCTAAAATAGATGAAATATCCTTTATTATATTTTTAAACCAAGGTTGCATACATTTTTATTTTCTATGACAATAACAACAAGTCATCTTGTCATCAGTTTAAATATTATAATAAGTATTTTTATGCTATAAAAATATAACTATAGATATAACATTATAATTATAAATACTTTTAAAATGAATTGAATGAGTATAGGATATTAAACTTAGAAACAACAAGTCATCCATATTTGATGCTAAAGAAGAATTCTATAACTATTTATTATTAGAGTATTATGTAAATATCTCTCTATAGGATACCAAACATGTGAATAACTTAATCCAATATTATAAGTCATGTAGCATAAAAAATGGGTATTTTTAAAGCTAAGTTTAGTTACACATATTTGATATAAAAGGCAATTAACTTGATTTTATGGTTTCATATTCTAGATATAGTAATTTAATTACATTTACTTATATTGTGATTGTTGTTCCTGTTAGAATTTCACAATAATAGATATGTAAATTATTACACAAAATATGAAGAGAAGAGTGGAACTAATTGATTTATCTCTAGGATCAACTCTGTATAAATAGTAGAGTTCATCATTGAGAGTCATTAGATTACAACAACTCATCAAACATGATGAAGACACAACTTAAAGTTCTCCTAACACATGGAGGAGTGGAAACTCAAGTGTGTATCCTAGTGAACTTAAGAGAATATTCACTTATTCTAACACCCCCCTTAAGTGATACTAGGGGAGATTATATAAATGAGTCTTGAGAACGAGGCCTGATTAGGTACTCATGTACAACATAGATAGTGGAAAAAACCCCTGTGGGAAAAACCAACTATCACCGCTTTATTTTAAAATTATGGTAAAAACCCAGTTGGAAAAGCCACCAATCAAAAGTAAAGAAGTATTAAAGAGGCTTGTCTTTGGATGGTGAAGATTGTCCTCTTTCACAAATAAAAGATGAATCTCGACAAGAAGGCCTGATTAGGTACTCATATACAATATAAATAGAGGTGGAAGACCTCTTTGTCAATGCAATTTTAACATTGCAATTTTCTCTCACAACTAAAGGTATCATAGAGAAGGAAATGACTTGGTGAAGATTTCTGCAAGCTGATTCTCTGTTGGAATATATTCCAAAAGTATATCCTTATTCTGAATATGTTTCCTGATGAAGTGCATGTGGATATCAATGTGTTTGGTGTGTTGATGTTCAATTGGATTACATACAATATGAATTATGCTTTTATCGTCACACCATAGAGTTATAGGTACTTCTTGGAAAATACCAAATTCTTTGAGAATTTTATGAAACCATTGGGCTTCCTGACTGGCTATAACTATTGCTCTGTATTCTTCCTCTATAGAAGATAATGCTATTGTCTATTATTTCTTGCATAACCAGACTACTGGTGAAGAGCCAAGGCAAAAAACATATCCAAAGGTAGAACATCTATCATCTACTAATCCTACCCAATCTGAATCTATATAGCCAATTATATCCATGGAGTCTCCTCTATAAGTGAGCCTAAAGTTTGTAGTACCCTAAAAATAACAAAGAATTATTTTAGCTGTTTGTCAATGACTGAAATGAGGGTTATGAGAGAACTTGGATATGAGCCCAACAACATATGAGATATTTCGGTGAGTATGAGGGAGGTATAACAGACTACCTATAAGCTGATGATATAGAGTAGCATCATAAGGAGGGGATGAGCAGGAAGTACTGAGATGAATGCCAGATTGAAAGGGGTGGGAGAAAGTTTACAATCTATCATTTGAAACTTCTTAAGGAGATATTGAGTGTACTTTTGTTGATATAAGGTGATACCTACTTGATTTTTTTTATTTGAATCCTAAGGAAAAAAAGAGCTAGACCTAGATCAGCCATTTCAAATTTCTTAGAAAGGGAGTCTTTTATATATCTGAATGGGAGTCTTTTATCCATGGAATATTCCCATTATTTTATACTTGAGGCTTCTTTGAAGGATTGAGGATCAGAGGAAATTGATTGACATACAAAACTAGAACTTGTGGGGTTGGCTGATCTATTTGAAGGAAGATTTTTAATGTAGGGAGTAGCTTATTTAATAATTGTGATGGATTATTTTGGCATAGAAGATGGAGTTGAAGGAGTTGAAATACTTTGATAAGGAGTTACATGATCTTCATCTTGATTATCAAGAATCAAATTAACTTCAAGGGTTGGTTCTTCATAATATTGAGGTTCCACTATAGGAGAAGGCTCAATGGAAGAAGAGTCCTTTGGAGGTTATTTTTTAGGGAATGTTTCATCAAATTGGACATTACTATGAAAGAATGCCTCATGAGTTGAGGGATCAATAAGTCTGTATGCTTTAAATTCTTCATAATAACCAACAAAGATGAGTTGTCTACTTTTCTTATCAAGAGCCTTCCTTTTCTTCTTTGGAATGTGAGCCCAAGCTATACATCCAAAAATATTGAAATTGGAAACATCTGGTTTTAAGCCAGACCATGCTTCTTCATGGGTTATTTGGTCAAGGACTTTATGAGATGTGCGATTTTAAATATAAGTTGCACATTTAATAGCCTCTACCCAAAAAACTTTTGGAAGATATCTTGAATGGAGCATACAATTAGCCATCTCTTTTAATATTCGATTTGTCCTTTCTGTAATACCATTTTATTGAGGATTATGGGAGATAAAATATTGATGAATTATACCATGATTAGAAAGAAATATGGAGAACTCATTACTGTAGTATTCTCCCCCATTATTAGTTTAAATCTTCTTGATTTTACAAGAAGCATGATTTTCAACTAAGGCTTTAAATATTTTAAAGTGGGATAACACATCACTTTTATATTTGAGAAAGTAGACCCAGGACCTTCTAGAAAAATCATCAATAAAGGTAAGAGCATACTTTGCTCCCTTAAAATAAGTTTTAGGAAAGGTCATTAAGTCACTATGGATTAAATCTAGAGGGGATGAGGATTTTAGAGAGCTACATGGGTGGAAAGGATCTTGATGTTGCTTTCCAAGAGCACATCCAGAGCAAACGCCATCACTATAAGAGACTTGGGTTAATCCTTTAACCATATTATGGGTGTGTAAATCCTTTAGGTAGTTATAATTAATATGACCAAACATTTCATGCCAAATTTGACTTTCAAGATTACTATGAGCCATAAAACATGAGGCTCCTTCTAGATTTTGAAATATTTTGAAGTAAAAAATATGAGATTTATGATCAATATCCCCTTTGATATAAGCGAATGAGGGGGTTGAAAATATCTTATCTTGGGGAGAAGAGAACAATTTTCTTATTTCCAGAAGTACAAATTTGATAAATGGATAGGATATTGGTGGCAATGTCTAGAACATAGATAACATTGTTTATAGAGCCACCATAAATGGTTATATTCCATTTCCCTTTGACAGGAATGAAGGAAGAGTCTCCTACTTCTATGCTATGAGTAGAGCTAGAGGAGATAGAAGAGAAAGACTTCTCTAAAGTAGACATGTGATGAGTTGCTCCAGAATCTAGGACCCAATAATTAGAGGAATATTTGGAGGTTTTTCCTTGAACATTAAGGTATTTTCCTATTTGCTTATTATTTTCTATATTTTGATATTTTATGGTTGCCTCTAGTTGCTATAATATTTTCCAACATTTGTTAGTAGAGTGACCATTCTTTTTACAGTGGGTACAGGTAATGGGAGTCTTTTCCTTCTTTTTGAATTTTTCTTTGGAGGATGTGGAGGCTACTAAGGCTTTTGAAGAAGAGTTTTCATATCTAGCAATTTTGGTCTCTTCCCTAGTTAATCTATCATAAAATTCTTCTAAATAAGGCATTTTAAAGGTTGCACCAAGATCATATTTAGTAGATATGAAGTTGGTTGTGAATATTTGAAAAACACCATTTATTTTTGAAAGGATTAGATAAATACATTCTTCTTCTGACTTAGTCATCCCACTACCTTTATATTGAGTGAGGATTTCTTTGAACTTAGTGAGGAAATCAATAATACTACTAAAATCTTCAGGAGATAAAGAAGTTAATTCAGCTTCTAGTTGTATTGATCTCATCTGATCTAATTTCCCAAATAGGGTTTTTAATTTCTCCAAAATTTCATGAGGAGTTTTACAATATGTAATATAAAACCACAAACTTTCATGAATATTGGTGCTAATAATACCCATAGTTTCATGCATTTTCCATTTATGAAAAAATATTTCATATTCTTTATCAAATTCTGTTTGATTTTCTTCTAATAAATGAGTAAGACCTTTTTGAGAGATGAGATTTAGAATTTTAGGTTTCCAAGTGTGAAAATTATGAGGGGTGAGAGGCTCAATTTAATTCATTTTTGAGGATTTTAAGATAATTAATATACCCCCTTTAAAATTTCAAAAAAAGGAAGATAAAGAGGAAAATGAAGCTTGTTCAAAAATAGGTAACTCTAATATACCCGCCCTTACTAGAGGGAAACTATAAGTATAAATGGGCCTATGATTTTTTGCTTTAGATTGCCAAATCTTCAATGGATCACAGTACCCACCCTTACTTGAGGGAAACTATAAGTATTGTGAGCATAAGAAGTTTTTTGGTTTGAAATGCATGAGGGGCAAAAATTTTGAAAGGTGATCTCAACAACCCGCCCTTACGAGAGGGAAACTATAATTTGAGAGATGTCCAAAGTAAACTTTTTGATAGTAAAATACCTGTCAGGCTGTTATACCAAGTTTCCAAAAAACCTGCCCTTATGTGAGTGAGACTATATGTTTTTAGGACCTTGATACATGGAATGTAGACAAAAGATTTGTATGAAAAAAGAACGGAAGTTTTGAAATTTTTTAATATATTGCTTAAACAAAACTTAAAACAATTATTTGGATATGTAATATGAAATCAATTAAGTTTTGAATATATCAATATTTAACATATTTGTTTATAAATAAATTTTGGAATAAATAGAAAAAATGATAATTTCCTTTGAAAAAATAAAACAATTTTTATATATGTAATCTGAAAAGGAAATTAACTTTATAACCCAAATGCTATAAATAAAATTTTATAAATTAATGAAAATAATTATTAGTTTTCTAATCTAATATACTATTGAGTATATTCCTTTTGAAAAATCAAACAATTATTTTAATTTGAAATTTAAATTAACCTCTAGAAATGAAATGAACTTTTAGATATCTAATCTAATATACTAGCAGGAGATATTATGCAAAGAAAATATTGGAAAGTAAAAACCCCCCTCTGCACATAAGAGTGCAAAAATATGCACTCTAGAGCCCCCCTAAAGGAATATTTTATATATTTAATACAAATTATGTCTATGTTGTAAATGGGTGACCCAAAAAGGAGGGCAACCAAAAGAACAAAGACAAAGGAGCTCATGTTAATCGATATCCACCCTAAATAAATATGGAAAAAAATATATAGACTCTTTATCGAAAGAGTAAGAGGGGAAATCAATTGAACAGGATTCCGACAATTATCTTCCAAAGACTTCACAGAGATATTGGTGTTGCGGATCTCAGACCTGTAGAAAATGGGTTACAAAGAGGAAATCCCTTTACCAGCGAAGTTCAACAATGATACTTCTCGAAACTCACCAGTGAAGCTCTCTTTCATGTATGTTGTAGAAAATATATATCTAAAGGAAAAAAAAATTGTCAAGAGGACATTTTTTAATAATATATTTCCCTACAAAAAATGTTAGATTGTTGCTACCTAAAAATGACAATGTCAAATATCACCTTTGATATTGAAATAACCTGTAGTATTGATAAAAAGAAGGATGCAACAATGAAAAATGACGGTTTACAATACTTCCTTATATTTAAATAGCAATATTTAAATATTTTGAGAAAGCATTCAAAAATAAATGAAACCTGTAGAAAGTTGTTAGATATATGTCTGCTGAATAAAACTGAGAGAAGCCTCAAAGAGCATTTTCGGAAGTAGAAGAACCTGCAAAACTTCAAGCTAAAAATGAGACGTGAAATATGCATAAAATTATTATTATATTGGAAACTCGAAATATGTGTAAAATTTTTGAAAGGATGAAATATATATACCCTTCAATGAAATACCATCATTGAGCAAGACTGAAGTGCGAACAAGAGTTAAGAGGATGGTGCCAAGTAAAGAGGCAGCTCCAATGATAAGAAAATCTTAGTCTAGATTGAAGGAGGCCAATAGTCTACGAGAGATCATCGGATCCTAGAGGCCCAAAAAAAAGAACCAATCTCCAATTTGATCGGGAGTCCCCGTACCATAGGTTCTCAATAATTAGAATGACATAAAGGAGAGGAAAATCTCTCAACATCTAGAAAAGAAATCATTGAGAGGATATTGAACGTAGAGTAAAAGTGAGGTTTAATTAAAAAACTCACTAATAAACATAAACTCTACTCAATCTCTAAAAAAACTTGATTTATTTTATTTCATTTAAAAGCAAAAAATAATAACTAGAAGTTTAGAATATGATTTCCAACAAGAATGCGTCGAGAGGAAAAAAATAAAGAAAAAATGCTATTTTCCTTAGATTTGAAGGGCGAGAGAAACGTCTACACACAGGGTAAACTGTGTTTAATAAAAGAAATAACTATTTTTCTAAAATTTTTCTCAAGTATTCAAGAGTATTCAACATAAAAAAAATATACTAAAAGAGAGAAAAAAAATTACAATGGATAAAAGGAGACTTAAAGAAAACTTTTAAAGTTTAGATAGTCAAAAAAAAATATCCAAAGTAAAGAATAATATCCTAGAACCGTCAAGAGAGAATACTTACAAAATCTATCCTGCTCTGGTACCATGTTAGAATTTCACAATAATAGATATGCAAAGTATTACATAAAAGGTGAAGAGAAGAGTGGAACTGATTGATTTATCTCTAGGATCAACTCTATATAAATAGTAGAGTTGATCATTGAGAGCCGTTAGATTACAAAAACTCATCAAACCTGATGAAGACATAACTTAGAGTTCTCCTGACACATGGAGGAGTGGAAACTCAAGTGTGTATCCTAGTGAACTTAAGAGAATATTCACTTATTCTAACAATTCCTTTTAAAATATTATAATTATTTTTCTTAGTTGGTCGCTTGTAATGTGGTTCTATCAATCTTGTTGAATTCTTGATTTGGGTTTAATATGAATGTGTTTTGATGATATTTTAAGAAATTTAATTTTTTCACTTATCATTTTTTCTTGGTATAAAGGTTATATGATAAGGATGTTAAAACCTTGAGCTAATGATACATTTAATGTCTAAATATCCTTCCTATTCTTATCTTAGATAATAGCCATATTCCCCTAGACATTACTCAAATGCCTTTAATATCTATTAGAAGACATAAAATACTAGATAAATGTAATATTTTACTTAGATTACTTTATTTTGATTTTAACACTTACATAAAATATTTTTTCTTTTCAATATTTTAATTTATTAGTAAAAGGACCTTCATATAATCGTAGGCCAATATTGAGGTAAACAACCATATAATAGTTTAAGGTCCACCACTATCCTTATCCTTATATTAAATTATACTTATATTCCCTTATACCCTTATTAAAGACCTTGAGAATATGGTTGAAGCCCTATAAGACTACTTATATCCTCTTCTTTAAGTAGACCATATCATTTGACTTTTATGCTAATATAAATTTATTATGGCACATACAAACAATCAAATATAATACCATTTTAATTTAGAATAATTGTATTTTTAGTTGTGGCATCTCCACTTTTTCTATGAATCAACTTTGTTGCACCTAATTGCATACTATTGTACCCCACATGGGCACTCTCATCTAGATAAGGGTGAAATATAAATAAATTCTATATAAATGAGTGTTTGGTCCCAATAAAGTTATTGTAACATCCTCACTACTATTTGATAGAGGGCTTCTAGAGCATCCTACATCAACCAATGCTCTAGATGATATGAAATCAAATAATAAAAATATAAGTACAATGCTAATATAACCATTTAAACCATATTTTATCCATTAATAAATATGACATATATGTGGATAAATAATATTAATACAAATATACCTATTCTTTCTTGTTATAATCTAACCACAATTATCTTTCCTCCTTACTATACATACCTATGAGTACTATGAGTGCAATAGGTTAGACTACACTATTACTTGTCTATTCAATGAAAATCTCCCTTCTCCCTAGTGATTATTCTTCTCCTTTAAGATCTCTTATCTCAAGTTCAAGGTAGGGCTAAAATCTAAGAAATATATCTTTGCTAATCCTCCTCAAGGTGTAAACCCCAAGGATGAGGGGTAAATTTTAAGAACCAATTCAACCATAATCAAGGAGGTTAGTCCATTTATTTATTTCCATATCTTTACTTACACCATGCTTTATTTAGTTACATTCTATCTAGTTCATATTGTAATATAATTGTTTAGTATATATTGATATTAATTTAGTTAGAACTATCTAATTCTAGAACTAGTGTGTGTTTGACACCACCTTCAAACTATCACCCTATTCTACTCATCTATCATTACTAGATCATAAATTAGGATTGACATGCATTCTAGCCTAACCTTCCATATTTTTATCCTTATTAGATGGATTTACCTAATTTGAGATTTTCTTAGTCTTTAGTACTCAGAGTATAGTATATTCATAGGATTATCTAATTTTAGATAAATATATTCTAAATCGAATACATTGAATCGTAAAGTGAATTCTATAGGAATCACTCAATTCCAGTAATATTTCTATTCTAATTCATATTTGTGGTTGTACATTCACATAAAATATTATCTTTAATGGGAATTTTTTTTTTTCATGTTAACTCATAGTTGAGCCCTAAGAATTGGAAGATAAATTTAAATTATTATCTAGAGTTTATTTCTATATGTTTGTTTGGACCATGCCTTAATTTCTATAAGGGTAAAGAAGAAATATTGATGAATTTCTCATTCCAATTAACTAAAAATACCTGCTATTTCTTAAACAATGAAATATAATTTTAAAATTTTATGGTATGATAAAAAAGGATGAAGTTGACTCAAAAAATCCTTTATAAATTGATGTATGTGATATAAACAAACTGTATTTTCATATTGAATAATATGAATAATTTTGAATAAATAATAATAGGAATGATGCATAATATGGTTGTTGAGTCTATAAAATTAACTCAATCTACTTTTAGAACCTTGCACATACTATAATTTCCACAATATAATATCAAGGTATTATTAATGATATATGTACTTCTCCAATTAAATTTGTTATATTAATAAAGAAATTTAGATATTATTGTTAAGTATAATTGATCAATCTAATTGAATCTAAATATATTAAATAATAAGTTGAATATAATTCAAAATTAATTTGATAGATTAAAAAAAATCCTTTTTCATTGCATATGCACAAAGCCTAAGCCTTAATCAAAGTATGTTTGAGCAAAATTCCTACCATACATTTTGTTGCAAACTTAATTTGATTTTTAAAATATCTTTTATATAATAAAACATTCTTGATTACTATCATCGTGATGTTTTTAAAACTTTTATTATCCTATATTAAATAATAAAAAATATATCATTCCTTCTATTATATTTTAAAAAATAAACAATTAAGTTACGTTCTTCATAATAATATAACTTCTGGTTATTTACGCGTTGGTATGCCCTGATATAAAACATCTATCATTAACTTTTGAATACAAGGCTGAAATACAGGTTTATAAAACATCTAATATAACTTTTGGTCGTCGTACATGTGCGAGAGAAGGGAATGAATTTTTATTAATAATAAAAGTCGGAGGAGAGATGTCAACGAAAAAAAACATTTCTTACACTTATTTTTTAAACAATTTGAAAAACGTGCATTAATGGGCACTGAAGTTCTTATAAAATGGATCATATTTATTTTTTATATAGAAAATATTTCCTGCTGCGATGAATAAGTTTATCTAATTTTACTGTAGGAGGTAAACTGAACTGTCCTTTACCTTATGGAGAAACCATATGGACGTAGATTTCGCATGGTAATATCACTAGTTACGTAGAATCCAAGCATCATCGACGCGGATATAGAGGGGAATAGAAAAGCTGGCCTACCCCGAGCTTTTCCCGTTGCGATTAATCCTCGATTTCTACCATCTTTGTGTTTGGCTCGGTGGACGGGATGTGCCCGCCCGATCTTTGCAAACAATGAATATTTTTATTTAATTTTATTTTTGTTTTACGGAGGTAAACTCTATCCTTGCTTTTTTCGCCTTTTGTTTCTTTCATTTATTCCTTTAGCCGAATTTCGACGCTTGTCATAGACAATGGACCAATGTTTGCAACACAAAGCTGTTAGAAATATTAGTCCAGATTTCACACTTAAGCTGGACTGCGCTTGCGCAGTCAGGGATCCCGGAAAAAGTTTGACATGACGTCGCACCTACCCTCTAACAGATGTGACATCTGATAGATCCGATCGCCGCAGAAGTTAATGCCAGTTCGGCGATTTAATGTCAGTTTGGTGATTGGTCAGAAACCCTAGTTGAGGGTCTGTCAGAACCTGTCAGAGGACAAACCCTATATTCCTCTCCCCGTGGCTATATAAGGAAGATCGGGTCTTCAAACATAGAGAGGAGAAAGTGTGGAAGTGTAGAGAAAGCACGGAGAATAGAGCAGAGAAAGAAAGGAAAGCATTTCAGTGAGCAGTGTGGCTCATCTGATTAATGTCCGAGCAACCGACTCGACATTTTTCCTTTTAGTTTATCCTGCAGCTTAGTCTGCAGATGTTGTAATTTTCCTCAGTTGAGGACTTCTGTAACCCTCGTTTCATATGAATAAAGTTTGCTGTTGTTTAAGGAATCTTTAGGGTTTGCATTTATTTTTATGTGCTAAAGTCTGTTGTTCTCTGTACAAATCGCCTCAAAGCGATTTCGTTCGGGTTCTATAAGTTAGAGCTCAAATCTGAAACATTGGACTCAGATCCAGTGTTTCTCTCTTTCGTATAGTTCTTCCCAAGCCAGGGAAACCAAAGCTGCAACTGCGCAAGCCTCCGGACAAGAAAATTTTGCAAGGCCTAAATTTGGCTAAGTCTGGAGCTATCTTCCCAACTTTGCCCGTGCACAACCCGAATTCGCTCGCGCAACCCAACTTCGCCCGAGATCCATGCACAACCTGACTTCGCTCGTGCGAAACCCGACTTCACCCAAGCAACCTGACTTCGCCCGAGATCTGTGCACAACCCAACTTCGCCCGTGCAAAACCTGACTTCGCCTGCGCAACCCGACTGCGCCCGAGATCCGTGCGCAACCCGACTACACCCGCGCAACCTGACTGCGCCCTTCCCTACTGCTCACTTCGCACTGCGCTCTCCCTACTTTGGCAAAAGAAATTTGAAATAATTTCTTCAAATTGGTATCAAAGCTACTGATCCCTTGACACGGAGACCGAAGTAGAATGGCTTCCACTAGCAACAACTTGCAGTTGCAGATCTCGTGCTTCAACGAGAAAAATTATGATTACTAGAGCATCTAGATGAAGATCCTGTTTGGATCTTAGGAGCTGTGAGAGTTAGTCAAGAACGGCTACCCAGAACTGGTAGATGCAGCAGCACTGGCCGCCCTCTCTCAAGCAAACAAGGACCTATTGAAAGAGAACACGAAGAAGGACAAGAAGGCCCTTTTCTATATCATGCAAGGGGTCGAGGAGTCCATCTTCCCGCGGATCGCATTAGCCACCAAGGCGAAGCAGGCCTGGGAGATTCTGGCCAGCTCATACCAGGGCACCAATAAGGTAAAGTTGGTGAAACTGTAGATTCTTAGGAGGGAGTTTGAAAATCTATAGATGAGTGAGTCCGAGTCCATAAGTGATTTCTTCACCCGGACGATGGACATTATCAACCAGATGTGGTTGAACGGAGAAAATGTGCAGAGCCAAAGAATCGTGGAGAAGATTTTCAAAAGTTTTCTTGCCAATTTTGACTTGGTTGTGATAGCAATCGAAGAGTCGAGGGATCTGACAACCCTATCGACAAACAAACTCATGGGTTCATTATAGACACATGAATAGAGGCTGAGTCATTCGTCTCAGACCTCTCTGGAGCAAGCATTGAGGGCTTAGGTCTCATTCTGAGACAACGACAGACAAGATTCCCACTATGGCGCCTCTAGTTCTCACGAAGGAAGAGGCAAAGGCGGGTGTGGGAAAGGAAACAAGCAAGGAGGAAGTTCAAACCCTAGCAAAGGGGATACCAACTGTAATTTCCATCAACAAGGTGGAAGAGGCAGTTCAAGAAATCAGCAAGCTGGATCTGGTCAGAAGAAGGACATGTCAAAGTTCCAGTGTTATTTCTGTAAGAATTTTGGTCATTACATCTCAAAATACAGAAAATAGATGGCCACGGAGAACCAGCAGCAGGCCCATTACATGGATGAAACTAAAAATGTGGTAGTAATAAATGTGTTGTTGACTTGCAACATTGAGGAGTGCCAGAAGAATTTTTGGTACTTAGACAGTGGGTGTAGCAACCACATGACAGGGAACAAAGAGATGTTCTCCCAACTAGATGAAACAGTCCATTCTGAAGTGAAGATGGGGAAAAACAATAAGGTTCCCATAATGGGGAAAGAAAAAATCCTCATTCGCACCAGGCACGATGAACAAAAGTAGATCTGTGATGTCTACTATGTGCCTGGCCTAAAGCACAACCTGTTAAGCATTGAACAGCTCATGTAGAAGGGACATACAGTCCAGTACAAAGACGAAGCTTGCACCATCAGAGAAAAGTCGCATGTGCAGATTGTTACAGTGTCCATGACGAAGAACAAAATGTTTTCGCTGTAGATTTAGAATGAATCATTGATGTCTCTGAGTGTTGTTGTGAAAGATGCTACCTGGTTGTGGCATCTCAGATTTGGTCACTTGAGCTTCAGTGGCCTAAATCAACTACACAAGATGCAAATGGTGAAGAGTTTACCCCTGATAGAGCAGCAAAATCAAGTTTGTAAGGGCTACTTAGTCGACAAATAACACAGGGATTCATTCCCTTTTGGTCAGTCTTGGAGAACATCATAGCCATTGGAACTAGTGCACTCAGACATTTGCGATCCGATGCAGACCAACATGTTTGCCGACATACTTCTTAACATTCATAGATGACTTCAGCTGAAAGACTTGGATCTATGCCATCAAGATGAAGTCATAAGCATTTTCTATATTTAAGGAGTTCAAGGCTCTTATGGAGAAATAGAACGGATATCAAATTAAGACTCTCAAGACAAATGGTGGAGGTGAATACATCTCCAACAAATTCCATAACTACTACAAGCAGCATAAAATTCAAATGTAGTTCACTGCTAGATACACGCCACAGCAGAACGGCATAGCTGAGAGGAAGAATCGAACCATCATGGAGATGGCACGAAGAATGATGAAGGCGAAGGGATTGCCACATGAATTTTGGGTAGAGGATGTAACATGTGCAGTCTACCTACTGAATAGATGTACCACCAAAAGTGTGAAGGACAAAATTCCTCAGGAGGCCTGGAGCGGTGTGAAGCCAAGTGTGGCTCACTTGCGTGTGTTTGGGTGCATTGCATATGCACATGTTCCAGAAGAAAAGCGGCCAAAATTGGATGATAGAGCTGAGAAGTGCATTTTTACAGGGTATAGTGAGCAAGCGAAGGCATATAGGTTGTACAACCCTATGACGAAGAAGCTCATCATTAGCCATGATGTAAAATTTCTTGAAGATGAAGCCTGGAACTGGAAGTCAAAGACTGGCCAATCAGAGCCAGTAGTAGTATAGTCTGTTTACTTGGAAGAAGGAAGTATGCAGCCACCTACAACTTCCAGCAGCAACAACGGTGCCAGTAGTAGCACAACCACTCCATCTCGGTTGCCTCCATGTGCAAGTAGAATCCAGAACCTGGTGATGCCAGCGAAGACAAGGAGCTTGCAAGAAATCTACGAGACAACCCAAAACCACATAGATGAAGATTACTCTAACTTTGTATTATTTACTGAAGTTGATGTAGTAGAGTTCGAAGACGCAAGTCAGAATCAAAAGTGGGTGCAGACGATGGACGAGGAGATTAAATCCATTGAAAAGAATGATACATGGCAACTGATAGATCTTCTAGCAGGGAAGAAGACCATTAGGTTCAAGTGGGTGTATAAGACAAAGTTCAACGCCCAAGGAGATGTTGAAAAGCATAAGGCCAGACTGGTGGCAAAGGGTTACAAGCAGAAGTTAGGAATCGATTACCATGAGGTATATGCGTCTGTAGCCTAACTTGACATAGTCAGGATGATCCTGGCATTGGCAGCCCAAAAAGGTTGGCAGATGTACCAGATGGATGTCAAGTTAGCCTTCCTCAATGGAGTTTTGGAGGAAGAGGTCTACATAGACTAGCCACTAGGTTACAAAATTGAAGGCCATAAGGGCAAAGTCCTGAAGCTGAAAAATGCCCTGTACGGTTTGAAGCAGGTGCCCCGGGCTTGGTACAGCCGGATTGACAGTTATTTTTAGGAAAATGGGTTTGTCAAATGCCCATATGAGCACACCCTATACATGAAGACAAATGAAGTAGGTGAGCTCATTATCGTCTGCCTGTATGTGGACGATTTGATTTATACTAGCAATAGTAATATCCTGTTCGACTAGTTCAAAATAGCCATGAAGGAGTTTGAGATGATGGACTTAGGGCTAATGAAGTATTTTCTCGGCATTGAAGTTGACCAATCGACAGATGGCATCTTCAATTCTCAGGGCAAGTATGTGAAGGATGTCCTGAAGCGGTTCAAGATGGAGGATAGCAAACCTGCCATCACACCCGTAGCCACAGGTTTGAAGTCGAGCAAGTTGGATTCGGGGAGGAATGTAGATCCAACCCTGTTCAAGAGGCTAGTTGGCAATCTGATGTATTTGACTACAACTCAGCCAGATCTGATGTTTGGAGTCAGTCTGATCAACCATTTTATGAAGACTTCGAAGGACACGCACTAAAAAGCAGGCAAGAGGATCTTGTGCTATGTCAATGGGACACAAAACAATGGCCTATTTTACATCAGATAGGACTAGTTGGAACTAGTCGGCTTCACAAATAGTGACTGGGCTAGTAGTACCAATGATCAAAATAGCACCTTCGGGTATGCTTTCCATCTCGGATCAGGGGCAGTCTCATGGGCATCCAAGAAATAACCCATCATTGTGTTGTCCACAGCCAAAGCAGAATATGTCACCGCCACGTCAGCCGCATGCCAGGCAGTTTGGCTACGAAGAGTTCTAAGTGAACTGAACTATCCTCCGGAAGGCGCAACAACAATTTTTTGTGATAACAATTTGGCCATCGCACTGTCAAAGGATCCCGTGTTCCATGGTCGGACAAAGCACATCGATATTCGTTATCACTTCATTAGAGAGTTGGTGAAGTTCGAAGAAATCCAACTGTAGTTTTGCAGATCCAAGGAGCAATTGGCAGATATTTTCACGAAGCCTTTGAAGGAGGAAGACTTAAGTAGATTGCGAGAGCATCTTGGAGTCAAAGCGCTCATGAAATTAGTCTTAAAGGAGGGTGTTAGAAATATTAATACAGATTTCACACCTAAGCCGGACTGCGCTTGCGTAGTCAAGGATCCCGACAAAAGTTTGACATGACGTCGCACCTATCCTCTGACAGATGTGACATCTGACAGATTCGATCACCACAGAAGTTAATGCCAGTTTGGCAATTTAATGTTAGTTCGAAGATTGGTCAAAAACCTTAGTTGAGGGTTTATCAGAACCTATCAGAGGACAAACCCTATCTTCCTCTCCCCGTGGCTATATACGGAGGATCGGGTCTTCAGACACTTAGAGGAGAAAGTGTGGAAGTGTAGAGAAAGCACGAAGAATAGAGTAGAGAAACAAAGGAGAGCATTTCAGTGAGTAGTGTGGCTCATCTTATTAATGTACGAGTAGCCGACTCGACATTTTTCGTTTTAGTTTATCCTGCAGCTTAGTCTACAGATGTTGTTATTTTCCTTAGTTGAGGACTTCTGTAACCCTTGTTTCATATGAATAAATTTTGTTGTTGTTTAAGGCATCTTTAGGTTTTGTAGTTGAAAGCACGAGATTCCGGGCAAAGGAAACACCAAGTGCGATTGCATTCAAAATTAAGTACGCTTAAGTCCTAGAAATGTAAATTGCACGAAACAAAAAAGAAACACATTGGAAGAGACACAATCAGATAGAGAAAACACAGCCCTTTCATTAATTTCCCTTGATCTCTGTTACAATGACGTCTCCTCCCTTTTCAGGGGCTAGGAGCGCAAATAGAGTTTGATTACAATCACTGAATGATTCCTCTTTTCGCATGCCCACGATTGCAATGGGCGGGCCAAGATGATGCCGCTGCTGATGTCGATGAGTTTTTCGTCTCTGCTGCTTCTCCTGCGAACAAAGAAATGACCAAGATGTCAGTAGCACCTGCTGAAAATGAAAAGCGTTTGCTCTCTAAAACTAACAAAATATGCATGTAAATATTTGCCTGAAACAGTGAATACAATGAATCCAAATTGCTTCAAAACTTGACAAAAGGTAAGAAAAGTTACCAGAAGGCCACTGCCACTGAGGCAGCTGGCCAATCCACCCTCAACTGGAATTCGTCCCAGGGCAGGACGAATTTTGACTGTAATTCGTCCCTGGGTGGGACGAATTCTTCTGTGTTGAGGAAACCGACCTGCTGCTGCTCCAATGTCGGATCCCGAGACCTGTAAAACGCCTGTAAATAGGGGCGTTATGTAATTGGGGCCATTTTGGGACGACCCAGATGGTCAGATTTTCCCAATTTGGCCTCCACCGTCGGGAATTTGACCTTGACACCTGCAAGTTAGCGAAACGACAAAGCAATACAAAACTTCCTAAAATCTGACCAAAAGTTACAAAATTGCAGCTATGGACTAATCAGACCTAGTAACACAAAATGTGATCTAAAAATCATCTAAAATGCTCAAAAACTAAAAATAGGACTTGGGAGGTGCGGGGGTGCCCAAGTGGGCCTCCCACCGTTGGCCCTCGATTTTGGAGCCAATCCACCAGGGATGGGCCCAAAACCTTTTAGGATTGGGGGGTCGGTGAATTGGTAGGTTCAGGTGTCCATGCGTTGGATTTGGGTAAGGTTCGAGCTTCCAAAGGCCACCCAACAACCTCCCTTGCAAAAGAGATTGGTGGATGTGGGAAGGTGAACCAAGAGGGATGCAAGTGAGTCTTCAATTCGGCAACACTTCGTTGCTTGAACACTCCTTCAATCTGTATGTTTTGGGTGAGAAAAGTCCCACCTTTTATAGACCCAAGGGGTCTCTTTTGGGAGGGAAGCACAAATGCCATGTGTTGGCCATAGGTGCCATGTGGCAGTCTTGTCTTCCCATGAGGGATGGGAGTCCTCCATTGACTTGAACTTTGATAAATGCTTTTTTTAACGAGTCTTCTAACGGCCCTCTGTCCACTTACACATGCGTGCAAGGCAGGAGCCCTTAATTGACTGTTCTGGGCTGCCACTTGGCACCATTTGCCTTTTTGCCCATTAAGCTTAGAATTTGTCCCACCCAGGGACGAATTTAGAATTCGTCCTGGGGTGGGACGAATTCTATTTTGAATTCGTCCCGGGGTGAGACGAGTACTGGGCAAAGTTTCCAAGTGTGCCAAATTGCTTCTTGACCTTACAAAATTGCTATGAAAGTGGTTAAGACCACTGTTTAACCTCTGAGGGTTGCCCTGGGGGCTGTGTTTGTCAAAGCGATCAGTGTTTGCAGTCACATAATCGGATTGGTGTTGTTTTGGTGTCTACAGTAGTTATTTTTATGTGCTAAAGTCTGTTGTTCTCTGTACAAATCGCCTCAGAGCGATTTCGTTCGGGTTCTATAAGTTAGAGCTCAGATCTGAAACATTGGACTCAGATCCAGTGTTTCTCTCTTCCGTACAGTTCTTCCCAAGCCGGGGAAACCAAAGCCACAGCCGCGCAAGCCTCCGGACAAGAAAATTTTGCAAGGCCAAAATTTGGCTAAGTCTGGAGCTGTCTTCCCAACTTCGCTTGTGCGCAACCCGACTTCGCCTGTGCAACCCGAATTCGCCCGAGATCTGTGCACAACCCAACTTCGCCCATGCGAAACCCGACTTCGCCTGCGCAACTCGAGTTCGCCCGAGATCCGTGCGCAACCTGACTTTTCCCGTACGAAACCCGACTTCGCCCGCGTAACCCGACTGCGTCCGAGATCCGTGCGTAACCCGACTACGCCCGTGCAACCCGACTGCGCCCTTCCCTACTGCGCACTTCGCACTGCGCTCTCCCTACTTCGGCAAAAGAAATTTGAAATAATTTCTTCAAAAGCGACCTTGCCTTCATGCAGAGAATATAAAAGCACGAGGGCACAACATAATCAACATTACTGGATTTCTGTGACTCGAGCTTGTACATAACGAATGGCTGGCGCAGGGTTTCCTGTAACTGAGGTGAGATTACTGTTATTATTCTTATTGTTGTTGTTGTTATTTATATTTTATTGGCGATTAACCATACCCGGATTAGGATAGTTTTCATGTGAGTAGATCTACCACTCGTTAAATTCTTGGGCTCTTCTTCCTCGTGTTTCTTCTTGTGTTTAGGTATCATCCTCAATTGCAGGATTCGGATACTCTGATAGAGACTTCTCCTTCGGTCAAGTTGAAGGAGCACCCACTACCTTTTCAAAATCGATTGCATACAAAATGGGGGTACCTCACTATGGATTTCCTCCTCCATCGGACAATGGGAACGAGCTCTACGACCCAATTGGGACTGAGCTCGAGCGATTCATTAGCATGGACAAACAGCTTTGAATTTCGAGACGGTCAGACCTTATCTTCTTCATACAACGAAGGTTCTCAAGGGTTTCAAGACCCTCAGGTCATGAACGAAATCATGTCCGAGCAGTTGTCGGAACACTCAGCACCACAGAACTTCATCCCTAATATTTCTATTGTGGAGAAATTTTGCGGGCAGCCGCAAGCTCAAATCGGCGACGGAACGCCCGTGAACAATGCCTCGATGTCCTGGGAGGAAATCATGAAATTGGCCAGAGTTCAGTACATGCAAGCCGGATATGAGACCATACCGGCGCTGCCGAGGGAATAATAGAAGAGTTTAGATCTCGTTCATCTGCTCTTATCCTGCGAAGAAATGGTCAGCAACAGACAGTACGATCAAGCAACACGTCTGCTCCTTCAGTGCAAGCACTTGTCCTCACAGGTCGGAAGTCCCGTAGAGAGGCTGTCTGTCTACTTGTCAGAAGCCCTGGAGGAGAGAATCGAACGCCAAACCGGCAAGATGAAGAAGCCCCACGAAACACACCGCAATTTCGCGTACAATGTGAGAAACGAATTCCAAAAGAGGGAATTCCATCTGCTGGTGGCTTACTACATCAAACTTGTTCCGATCAACAAAGTGCTGCAACTGACGCCGATCCAAGCGATCATAGACGCTGTCGGAAAATCAAGCAAGATTCATGTGATCGATCTCGGGATTCGGATTGGGTCCCAGTGGCCTGTCCTAATTGAGTCTCTAAGGGGGTCTAATTCCTTGGAAATGCTGGGGATGAACGACGAGGATCTCAAGGCCAGCGGAAGGAGGCTTTCTGACTTCGCCAAATCGCTGGGGGTGCCATTTATCTACAAAATTATGAAGATCTCGGACATGGAGGAGATGGCCGATTGTCTGCTTAACATAAAATCCGGCGAAGCCGTGGCCGTATACGCCCCGATTGTCTTGCGAAGTCTGTTGTACGAGCCCGTTCGTTTATATAATCTGGTGAGCGTGATCAAGAAACTGAAGCCTTCGATCATAGTGAATTCAGAAATAGAAACGCAGCACAACTCTCCTTCTTTCCTGAACAGATTCGATGAAGGTCGTTTGTATTATGGCTCCTACTTTCATTTGTTGGAAGCTGTGTTGGAGAGGAGTGATCAGAGGAGAGTGAAGTTTGAAGAAATGTTATGTGGAGAACAGATAAGGAATATGATAGCTTGCGAGGGGAAGGAAAGAAAGGTGAGGCATGTGAGGACGGACATATGGAGGTGATTCTTCAGGCCGGCGGGATTTAAGGAGATGGATTTTAGCCATCAGGCGTGGTATCAGGCGAGATTGATGTTGAACGAGTTTCCTCATGGGGAATGCTTTACTCTCGGCCGAAATGGATTGGCATTTACTGTTCGGTGGAAGGGAACCCCATTACATTCCATTTCCTTGTGGACTTTTAAGCAAATGTAAACTTTTTCGATAATTAAATGTCTCTAAGTGCCTGAGATATATATTCCAGTGCTGTACTAGGAGGACATGGCAGGGTTGTTGACACAGAAAGTGTGTAAATTTTATTTTCATAGCCTATGAATTCTTTGCCATTCCTTTAAACTACGAAGTTACAATTTACTATCCATGGAAGTCGGATGCATTTCAAAGTGAAAATTTGTTTCATGAGAATTTTAATTGGTTTCCAACATGTGGCAAATAACCAAGATGAGCCATGTATTAAAAAAACCAATATGAGCATGGCAGCTCAGGTCCGGCGTTTATGGTACACTGCGTAATCAAAATGTACGTGCATGCATTCAATAATCAGTTTTGAAATGGTTCTTCTTAGATTATGTATTTTTTTAGTTAAAAAAAGGCTTAAAGATCTTCAGATGAATTAAAACGAATAAGTGAAAAATGAATCGAATGAGTACTGTGTTATTGGATTACCCTAAAGGAATGTATGTGTTATACACATTTAATCTAGAATAGATTATATATAAAATTGTTTAAAACTTTGCTTATTTTATTGAATAGATAGTCATAAAAGAAAGTCTTTTATATGATGATGTAATTTTTTTATTTAGTATGAATTAGAAATAGGATGTTTAAGGATAACATGTGGGATCTAAGTTTCCTTGAATTTTATGGATTTAGAACAAGTAATAAGGTAAAATAATTTCACATTATAAATAATAGTTTTAAGAAAACCTTAATACCATAAGAAAATCTTAGCATTTATGTTAAATTGATATTTATTTTTGATGTCATGGATGTATAACCCTAAATAGATATCTTTATCTCATTATAATTTACTGTTCATATTTACTTATTCAAAAGGGATTTTAATTAAAATATTACCATTATAAATTGTATTCAAACACATATTACATATTTTCTACTTTCAATAATATTTGTTTTATATATAATTAAATGATGCACTTGTTTTAAGTATATTAAGCTTTCTTTTGGTTTAAAATTCCATATAGAATAATGCAAGGAATTAACATATCAATATTTCATAGATAAAAATAACTATCAATATTTCATAGATAAAAACAACTATCTTCCATGACATTAGCACATATTTTAAGAATAAATAGACATAGGATTATATTTTATTTATGTGTTTTATGACATCCATAGTAGGTTTTATTTTCTATTTAAAAAAAAAAATGTCTTTTGACAAGATCTTGTTCTCTATGAGGACGATAGACATGTAGATTTATTTATTAGAGAGATGAACCAATACAATGTTAGTCTTCCAAAAATAATTATTATCAATGGGTAGCTTTATGTTCTTTTTTCTAACCTCAGGTCTAGAGGCATATATAGGCTTATTGATCTACTTGAAAACCATTAATTTTCAAGTGAAATTTCTTAGCAACATAACCCCTTTACTAAAAATAATATCTTATTTTTACATGCTTTATAATTTCTCTTTATTCTCTTACAGATTCACTTATGAAATATACTTTTCTTATATTCAAATGAACTTGGTTATTACTAGATAATAATATAAAATAAAATAGATTTTGAGAGGTTATTACGTGGCATATTTCATTGAATTTGTGATGTGTTTCTTCTATTTTTAAAATACTTTTGATTTTCATTTCAACTTTATGGTCTCATTTCTAGTACAAGAGGTTATATTTATCTTTGTGATGAAGATCAAGTTCAATTTTATTTAAACAAATGTGTAAGGAATACTAGTCCATATTTTGGACTTTGGAGTCGATGAGAATTAATGTATCTTACCAAAGTAGTAAAGTTAACATGATATAAAGAAGTATTTATATTGCATCATTATAGAAATTAGACATATTTTCTAATATTAAAAGTGATGTGTAATATATATTATGTAGGAATGAATGTATTATAAGGATTTAATTTATTCCATGAATACTCATGGTGGTGGTCCCAAGGAGAATTTTAATAGTACTCTTAAATATGGATGGATACAATTGTAACCACTTTCTAGTTTCAATGCTATTTGGCATAATTTAATATTGAATAATTTAATCTAATAAATATAAGGGATTCATAAATTCCTAAAAATCATGACACCATAGCACTTTCAACATGTAAGCCTTAGCATCTATCTAGACTCTTACTATGCTAAACTTTGGCATCACAACAATCCAGGGGGTGCCAACTACACATGTTACTACTATGTATAAAAATACATAGAGGAAAATCTTTCGATGCAAGGTGTCAATAATACAACCATACACATCTAATATCACCACTTGAAACCTTAATTATTAGCATCAATTATATAAGAACAAAAATTATATCACAAATATACCTACAAGCATTTAAAAAAATTGACGAATTTCTATAATAAAGATTTTATTTCACAATTGGAAACCTTAAAATCGCACTACTTTTGCTAATTTGAATATGTTTATAACTTTTTCTACTAATATGAAAGATAGGATTTGCTCTTATGTGTTATTATGGATCTAATACCAAGCCAATAGGTTGGCTCTCAAGCTACAACACCTATAAACTACTAGATTATTTGGAAAATACCCCTTTCTTGATAGATAGATTCCGACCCTCCTTGCCTTCTCAAAGAATACATCCTCCTATAAGAGGTGGAAATCAATATTAAGGATATATCAAGCATCTCACAATCCCAAGCCCCAAGATTATAGAAGTAGAGGTTGGTCTACTCCTCATAGATCTAAATTCTATAATTATGGAACCATTGGATAGGCCAAATCCTTACCATATTTCCCATAGGTTCAAGGATGGATATTTAGATATTAACCCTCTTATTCCTTTTTTTGGGAACTAGTTATTTCTTCAAGGGTAGAGAACACACTACGTAAGTAGATAAAGTATCAATATTTAGATGAATAGTCTAGATGATAGCCCATCATCACTGAATCCAACCTATAGATTGGGCAATATAATCCTTCAAATAAATATCATCCCTTCTATTCATGTTTTTTTTTTATCCATGATTTTTAGTGGGTTTTTACTTCCTCTTTTTTTAATATATGTTTTAGCTTTTAATCCTTAGATTTCTATTTAGTTCTAGATAGGACCTTTGGCATGGAATTTTTAAGGTGTACTTCCATACCACCTATTTTTTTTGTGATTAGTATAATTTTATTATTATTTTAATAATATAGCGTCAATTTTCAGCAAAACAAACGTGGTGTCATAATTATTTATTAAAATACTTCTCGATCTATTGGAAGATAAACTAAATTACTTTTGAATTACTTGTAACTAATGTGTATATTGCATAAACATATAATATAGATCTATCTTCTACTACTACTATTGCTACTAATTATTTTGTTTTATTTCATTATTTTTTCAAACTTTAGATATAGGATTGTTGAGAATACACATGACACATTGTCAAGGGTATATCAATGTACTTGAAATAGAGATATGTTCCCTCTTGAAAAAGAAATCTCTTTCTCCCTAGGTTCAGGTATGATAGATTTTGGCCAATGTAGATAGACTCAAATGGTCAATGATAAATGTTTCTTCAAGGGACCTTTACTAGTTCTAACTAAGAATGAAATTTCTTGGACACAAAGCTTTAAGAAGATGCACTTGACCATCTAAAAACACTTCCACTATATTTATATTCAACCAAATATGAGTTGAGTGGAATTAAAATTGGGCAACAAAAGTGAAAGCATGAGGATACGAAATAAAAAAGGAATATGCTGAATACGATGCGTGTAAAACCAAACTTGACGCTAAAAGCCTATGTATTGAAAGATGCATAAAAAGAAAGAACATAGACGAATGGACACAAGATAAAAGCAGTATGAAATATGGTAATATCTTTATTGATATGCTTTTTAAGTTGTGTTACAATACTTCTCCTTCATTTTTAGGGGATAGGAACATCAAATATGTTCCTTATCACAACATCCATTGATAGCAACCCTTCTTCCGCGTGCCCACATGTAAGATGGGTGGACCAAAATGTCACCGTCACTTGTGTATATGATTGTTCACACCTTCTTGCTCATCTGATGTCAAAAACCTTCCTTCAAAGAAACAAAAAATATTAGTAGCATCTATGGATAGAATAAAGCATGTATTTCCCAAGGCCTACTGTTAGTATATACATGAAAATATTAAAACGATAATCAAATGACCTCGGATTGACTTGAAATTTTTACAGAAGCATAAATATGTTACCAGAAGACCACTACAAAAATAACAGTCTAGAAATTCCTCACAGATTTGTATTCGCTCCAAGGATGGACGAATAGGCCTGTAATAATTTGTCAGAAAGCAACCTCTTCAATGTCTTACTTAGGAAGCTCCAAATGGCCTACAAAGTTGGTATTAGCTAATTGGGGGTGTTTTGGGAAGACCCAGATGGTCAGATTTCTCAAATTTGGCCTCTAGGACCCATATGTTTTTGGTACAATTTGCAAGTTAGTAAAGGCGAGAAATGACAAAAACCTGGTCAAAAATGCTCATAATGAAATGAAATTTAAAATACAACCTATTTAAAAGTCCTAGAATAATATGCAAAAGAAAAATCATAGAAATCTGTCACAAATTTCTATTCATCCTGGGGTGGGGTGAATTTGACTATGACAGTTTGGGGAGCGCCTGGGGGCAGGACACCCACCGTTTGGGACATTGTTTCAGCACCAATCCACTTGGGATGGGTCCAAAAATTCTTATCGGGTGTTTTCGACAAATTTTGTGGATTTTTGTGGCCAAAAATCAGGTTTTGGGTACGGATTTGTGCTTCCAATAGTCACCCAATAACCTCCCTTTTGAATGAGAGATTAAGGATGTGAAAGCACAAATCGCAAGTAGGTATGTAAATTGGCAGCACTTCGTTGCTCAAATTCTCCTTCCCTGTATATCTTTTGGGTGAGAAAACTCACCAATTTATAGACCTTAGGGTCTCTTTGTGTGAATTGTGCATGTGAGGGCGCCACTTGAGTTGTTTTCCTATTTTCAGAGAAAAGCTAATCCCCTAATTTAGAATCTCCTTGCATGAGGTTTATAAAAATAAAGATATTCATAACTGAAGTCTCTCTTCTTGAATAAAAGCTATTCATCACAATTGCATGGCCTGAAGCCTCGGTTAACTGGCAGAGTTACCGAGGTTTGACCTTTTGCCAGTAAAAATTGCTATTCGCCTCACCCTGGGGTGAATGCTACTATTCATCCCTAGGTGGGACGAATGATAGTTTGTATTCGTCCCTAGGTGGGACGAGCAGAGATCAAGGTGCCAAAAAGGTGCCAAATTGACCTCTAACCTCTAAAATTGCTTTTGGAAGTGGTTAGGACCACTGTTTAACCTCTGGGGGCTGCCCTAGGGGTTGTGTGTGTCAACGCGATTAGCGCTTGTATTCACATAATAGGATTGGTGTTTTTTTGGTGTGTACAAAAAGATATAAGGTTAATCATTATAAACTATGATTACCTAATCTATATTGTTCATTTCAATTAAAATATATCAAATATATAATGATAATGATTATATTGAAGCTATCTAAAATTTTAAAATGCACTGTAGAAAAATAGCTTCAATGCTTTGAAAAAAAAATCGTCTACTCCTAATCTAAATAAGTTTCAAGAAAATGTAAAAGGTTGAAGGGTGAGAGAAAAATTAAAAGAAAAAAAATTGATACTACCCTAAACTCCAACTCTGGTCTAGTAAAGCAACAAATCCAAACTAAACCAATCCCAACCCAACCAATTTTTACACAACCTAAGGTTTGGGATGGTACAATATTTAGAGGAACATTCAGCTATGAAATAGACTGAGTGCAACCACCATCAACATGCATAGATTTAACACAATAAATTCTAAAATCCTTTATATTAAAATAGAGTCATTAAGTAATTTTTTTATTTGTCCACTTTAGTGGATTACAAGAATAAAGCTTAGAAATCAATAGTAACTTGGTTCAAAAATACCATCCAACAACAAAGAGAAAGAAGAAAAGAAAACTAAAAATTGGCATGGTTCAGACCCTTGTAACAAGCTATTGAGCTACCATTTATACAATTTTAGCCATCACCTAGCATTATATTTTGTAATTAATTGCCATTTAATTTTAGGATGTGCCTCTTGAAATTAAATTTCTTGCCATACTCTAGCCATGCCTTATTAAAGTCTTCATATATTTTATTTATATGAGCTCTGCAACAACCATACTTCATTAATATCAATTCATAAGATGCTTAGAAATTTTGGAACCATTATGCCTCATTAACACAAAATCTAAGTTGATCACTAATTTTCGTCATCTTCCTTCATGCATGGTTGTACTTGCCAAGCTCACATTGAAATTCCATGTCCATCATATTTAATGCAACCAGCAGCCAACTTTCTACAAAAAAAAAAAGAAGAAAAGATTAGAACATTAATATTATAGTTAATTTAATTATTTTAATTTTCCAAAGGTTTTAAAAGTTTTATATTTTTTATTTTTTTTAAATCCCTAAGATTTGTGCTTTTAGTTTTAAGGAAAAATATTATATTTAATATTTAATTCTAATGCTCTTTTTTTTATTTTCTTATATATATATATATATATATATATCATGGGTCTAAGAAAGCTCATAGTTGTGGGTTTATTCTTTTTTTCTTAGCCACATTGATTGTAAAAAAATCCAAAAATCATGCTCCAAAATTGGATTTGGCCAATGCTCATAAAATTGATCATGGATTCATGAAAATTCATAGATTTACGAGCAATCTAGGGTTTGGGATTTTTTTCCTCAAATAATTTTATTGGTATGGTCCTAGGTAAGCGAAACATTCTAACTGCTTTAAGGATAGATGGTGAGAAATCCATGGTTTTGAGAAAATAAAATATATCCATTTGATCTAATTGATTAAACCTTTATCTTGCAACCATGCAAAATTAATTTTTAGGGTGTGCTTCCATACCACCTATTTTTTTTGTGATTAGTATAATTTTATTATTATTTTAATAATATAGAATCAATTTTCAACAAAACAAATGTGGTGTCATAATTATTTATTAAAATACTTCTCGATCTATTGGAAGATAAACTAAATTACTTTTGAATTACTTGTAACTAATGTGTATATTGCATAAACATATAATATAGATCTATATTCTACTACTACTATTGCTACTAATTATTTTATTTTATTTCATTGTTTTTTCAAACTTTAGATATAGGATTGTTGAGAATACACATGACACATTGTCAAGGGTATATCAATGTACTTGAAATAGGGATATGTTCCCTCTTGAAAAATAAATCTCTTTCTCCCTATGTTCAGGTATGCTAAATCTTGGCCAATGTAGATAGACTCAAATGGTCAATGATAAATGTTCCTTCAAGGGACCTTTAAAAAATTAAATTTCTTGGACACAAAGCTTTAAGAAGATGCACTTGACTATCTAAAAACACTTCCACTATATTTATATTCAAACAAATATGAGTTGAGTGGAATTAAAACTAGGCAACAAAAGATATAAGGTTAATCATTATAAACTATGATTACCCAATCTATATTGTTCATTGCAATTAAAATATATCAAATATATAATGATAATGATTATATTGAAGCTATCTAAAATTTTAAAATACACCGTAGAAAAATATCTTCAATGCTTTGAATGAAAACTAGTCTACTCCTAATCTAAATAAGTTTCAAGAAAATGTCAAAGGTTTGAACCCTTTTTGTGACGCATTTTGGAGCTGAAAGTGTCAAAAATTTGTCCTCCCGCGGAGCGGTCCGGCTATGGTAGCCTTATGATGGAGTAGGATAGTGACAATTTGTAACCCCAACATCTATTTTGGATGCTAAGAATATCAGGCGCAAAAGCGCCTTCGTTCGACAATGTTATTGCTATTTTTGGATGGGTTTTGACCCGTTTTGGTGACGTCGTTTGGGGATGAAATTCTCGAAAATCCATCTTCCTATGGAGCGGTATAGCTATGGTAGCCTTCTTAGGGAGTAGGATAGTGATGATTTGTGACCCCGACATATGTTTTGCATGCCTAGAATGTCAAGTGCAAAAGCACTCTTATCGGACACTTTTAGGGCTTGTTTTGGTGCATTTTTGTGCATTTTTTGCTATTTTTGAATTTTTTGCTCTATAGTCGTCCTAGGGTGGGAAGAATTTCTGTTTAGTATTCATCCCAAGGAGGGACGAGTGCTAACCAGAGTGCTCATCCCAGGAGGGAGCGAGTACAGACTCAAAAATCCTATTTAAAGGCCAAAACTGAGTTTTGGGCTTATTTGCATTTGTTTTTCTTGGCGATTTGGATCTCTGAGGAGGAGGAGGTCAATTCTGCGAAGTGAAGCGCTGCCAAATTTTTCTTGTGACCATGAGTGCACACACCAAATTGAGCAACGGAGCCGAAGCGATACCAGTGAGTGCCCTTCCTCTTTATTATTTTGTGTTGCAATTGGAAAACTGCAGTTTGCTTATTTCTTATGTTTTTTTGTTTTTTTGTTTATTTTGTTGTTTTAAGGTTAAAAATGAAACCCTAGTCTATGAAAATTAACACTTAGTTTAAAACTTAGTATAACCCTAGTCAAACAAAGATCAAAATTTAGTTGAAAACTGAGCTAAAAAAACTTAGTTTAAAACATAACTTGAAACCTCGCTTAACCCGATATGAACAAAGTTCAAAACTTAGGTGATAAACATAGGGTAAAACTGAACCAAAAAATGTAGATCAACCCTAGGTAGTTGTTGTTTTTGTGTTTTTAATTTTCTAGTTTTAGAGTTAAAAACCCTAGGTCTAAAAAATTATTTTGTGATTGTTTTTTGTTTGTTTTTGAATTGATCAGTTAGAGTTAAAAACCTAAGACTGACAAATGATTTTTTTTTGTTTTGTAATTGTTTTTGTTGTTAATTAATAAGTTAGAGTTAAAAAATCTAGATCTGACAAATTATTATTTTTTTTAATTTTTGTTATTACTATTTTGTTTTTGTGTTGTACATTTTGCTGCATTGTTGTATTTTCAGTGTTAGTGTTGTACAATTTTTTTTCATTGTTTTAATGTTTTATTCTATTTTCTTTTGTAGGTTGTGAAGAGCCGATACCGGGTGCCTACTATTTTCACTAAAGCACGTGCATAACTAACTTTGGCTTACTGGGACTAGCTTGACGCCCTTGGGCTCAAGAAAGTGACTCAACTGGAGTCGGTGGTCAGGGATCTGGATTATCTAAAGGCCCTGATCAACCTGTGGGATCACCAGACTAATACCTTCCATCTCCCAAAATGGGAGATGATGGTGACCTTGGAGGATGTCTATCAGATTCTTTGGATTCCAATAGATGGACTGTCGATCTAGATGACACCACAGGATCGGAGGACAACAGTACTGATACATTGTTTCGGACATGGGGAGGAGTTGGGTGTGGAGAGCCCCGTGGAGATGGTGGAGAGCGACTTCCAGATTGGTGGCATACTTGTCCGATGGTGGCTATAGAGGGGTGTGTTGGGATGGAGGCACGCATTACTCATGGGCCTCATTTCCAACATGCTGCTTCTCGAATCTTCGGGTGCGAGGTTCCCGTGGAACCTACTAGAGGTGGTGTTCCAGTTGGTGGAGTGTCCGACAAACGCATCGATGATTATGATATGGATACAGAATCTACTAGCACAGATCTATGATGAGTTGTACAAGGTCCGCTATCGAAAGCGGAAGGGGATCAGTTGCAGCTACTTGTTACAGTGCTGGGCTTAGCAGCACATAGCAGTGGAGAGGCTGGCAGGACTGCCCTAGATGACTTAGGCAGAGATGGCAGACCGGGAGATTGGATACTAGGTACTGTGGCGAAGGTCAAAGGAGTAGGGTCAGATTCAATGATGGGTAGGTGTCGTAGGGCACTATGTCGATGCCTTCGCTCAGATTACTCCAGGGGAGGTGTTCTGGTGCCCCTATCAGTACTGTCCAGCCTGGCCTGAGGCTGGAGAGTGGCTCCAGTGGGTACGGAGGGGGCGATGACTAATTTGGAGGCATGGGACTAAGCAGGAGTTATTCCCATATGGCCGGGTGACCTGACAGTTTGGGGTGCACTAGGGGTTTCCTGGTGAGCTCGTGGTCTATCAACGCTGGGGGGATGAGAGGACTCTGGACCAGCCAGTCCTTGTGCCACTTGGTGAGGATTTAGATACAGTGATTGACATCCCAAATGTGGATGACATTGGGGTTACTACTAAGTATGAGCAGTGGTGGACTCTATGATGATGGTGAGGTGAGGGGCCTCTAGGTGGTGCAGAGGCGATAGCAACAGGGGATGATGGTATAGAGGCAACAGATGAGGGTTGGGGTGTTCCATATGATGATGCAGACATGGTAGAGGTTGAGGATGTTAGAGGGGATTTTAGGGTACTGGATTAGCCAGAGATGTAGGATTTCCCAAAGCAGTGGGATCCAGAGAAGGTTTTTGTCTCGGATTCACCTATGCCTCAAGTAGGTTGGAAGGATGCGGAGGCAAGACATGGTGCTGAGATAGCGTGATTGGAGGACCTACTATAGAGACAATATGGGGAGCTGGGAGAGGCTTTGTAGGAGATAGATATCCTGTAGACTTAGCTGGAAGAGCGGGAGAACATATGGGCTACGTATCATCGGTAGGAGGGGGATACCGATGCTACTCGAGAGAGGGATCTCCTACAAACGTAGCTAGCATAGTGTGATGACGTAGTAGCTTACTACCATCAACGAGAGGTAGAGTGGGGCTGATGGGAGGTAGATTGGCATTGGCATCATATGGATATGGAGGGAGAGATTATCCACCTTGGTGGGCGGATACTGGAGCCCACTAGAGGTGGTTCTTTGCATCGAATGAGAGACAATGATACTGAGTATTCAGCATCGTCCCATCGTAGATAGCTAGATGAGGGAGGCTCTAGTGGGCATGATGTAGGGGCAAGTAGCAGTTGCCCTAAGAGGTCCCAGAGGACCCACACTGTGTAGGGTAGTTCTCGTCGCACCAATCTTGCATGATCATGGTGGCCGATGCCCTAGGCTTGGATGTTTGTTGCGAGGTTAGAGGACCGGTTCATTGTAGCCTACAGGAATTTTGGAGGATATATATACAGATGACTATTTTTTGGTGTTGATGCACTTTTCATGGTTTGTTTTTATGTACATGTTTTTACATTGATGTATGCAAATGCGATTATGAATGCGATGTTTCTAATTTGTATGATGTATGCCAATGGAATGAATGACATGAGTTGTTGATAACTTGTTGATGCACCATAGACTGTGCAAGATTTGACTGACTTGATGTACTAATGGGATGACTTTGTGGAATGACTTTGCATGTGAAAACTTTGTTTTTGTATTTTGCATGTTTTCTGATGGTGATGTACGGAATGAAATGTGTCAGTTTTTATAAAATGTATTTAAGCTTTTCTGAGAGTCGGATATTTTAACTAACTATCCAAGACTGTACATTTATCTCGCAAGACTTTTGAACAAGGTATAAATCTGAATTGAATTTAACCAAGTTGTTTCACATCCCTGTGTGTGAAATTGAGTTCGTTTAGGTGGTATTTGTCAGGATACCGCCAGTTCCAAATAGGCTATCAACCAAACCTATACTGAGGATCACCTAATTATCTCCACTAAATCCATTGTTGTACTTAGTAAGATTAATCCATGGGACAATCTAAGGTACCATAAGCTAGCTCATCCACATGCAAACATTGGTCTGCGCACACGCAAAGCTAATGTGACAGACATATCATCATGCGGTTAGGATACCGCCATTTCTAGGTAGGTTGTTCACCAAACCTGTAATGAGGATCACCTAGATGGTTTTCAAATGCTGAGAATTCTAGAGATTCAAGTTCAGGCTGTGTGTTTGCTAAATGATTTGGGATACTTGCTCATATACCTAGTGATGAAAATCACTGTTTATTTTGCTCTTTGTTTTTCTTTTTTTTTTGAGCAAGGATTTTGGATAGTGGTGAGAACCATTGTTATTTGATTTTGTATTTTGAGATTTGCAAGGTTGAGCTTGTAAGTTTATGGCTTATGAATGGCCTTGATCCTATTGGCCTTGGGGATGACTACCCATCCTGTTCAGGGACGTGTAGTACGAATCCTTGCGACTTTGGGAACCAAGGAGATGATGGAGATTATGAATTAAGGGCATTGATCTTTTAGTCCTTGGGGATGACTACCCATCCTGTTCAGGGACATGTAGTAAGAATCCTTACAAATTTGAGACCAAATGTGAGTGGAGATGGTTGTGATGATGGTTTTTTGGAATTTTTTTTGTGAATGACGTTGATCCTTTTAGGTCTTGGGGATGACTACCCATCCTTGGCAGGGACGTGTAGTATGAATCCGTACAACTTTGGGGACCAACAATGATTGGGATTTTGGGTAGTGGTGAAAACCACTATTTATTATGGGGAATGGATGGGGAAGAGCTCATCCTTTTGTCAATTCTCAGCATTCTGGAACCATTCGCAGAGGGGGATGAACAGGCTAATCTTTCACCTATGGTACCCTAGACTACTTTGTAGGTTTCTCTTGCGTTCACACAACTGAGGAATTATTTTATGTGTTTTAATTTGTGTTGAGATGCTACGTAACAAGGCGTGATCCAAGTAAAAATTCCTCGTGTAAAATCTATTTAACTGTGTATAGTTTTTGGCTAGAAATTTAAAGACAGCTAAATGACGAAAACCCTATATACATTAGGAGACAACTGACTATGCTAAAAATGGCGATGGTGTTATTCTAGATGTATGCATTTATGAAATGAATTTGATGTGGAAAATGAGGGAATTTGCCGAGTAATGAAAGTCTATGGTGCATTTGACTTGTATGACCTAGCAAATATGCAATGTATGGATGCGATGCCTAATGCAACCTATATTTTGGTATTTTGATTTTTATGAGTATGCATGGAATTGAAATGCAATTTTTTTTTTTTTTGATGATTTTAGTGTTTTTTCTTGTTTTTGAATATTTGTTTTGACCAAGCGATTATGGTAACCCTTGGAGCTTTTGGTGTTTGACCAAAGGGTTTATAGATACCTTTGGGGCATTTTGGGATGACCAAGTGATTGTGGGAATCCTTGGAGCATTTGGGTTGACCAAAGGGTTTATATATACCTTTGGGGCATTTTGGGATGACCAAGCGAATGTGGGAATCCTTGGAGCATTTGGGTTGACTAAAAGGTTTATATATACCTTTGGGGCATTTTGGTATGACCAAGCGATTGTGGGAATCCTTGGAGCATTTGGGTTGACCAAAGGGTTTATAGATACCTTTGGGGAATTTTGGGGTTGACCAAGCGATTGTGGAAATCCTTGGAGCATTTGGGTTGACCAAAGGGTTTATAGATACCTTTGGGGCATTTTGGGTTTGACCAAGCGATTGTGGAAATCCTTGGAGCATTTGGGTTGACCAAAGGGTTTATAGATACCTTTGGGGCATTTTGGGGTTGACCAAGCGATTGTGAAAATCCTTGGAGCATTTGGGTTGACCAAAGGGTTTATAGATACGTTTGGGGCATTTAGGGTTGACCAAGCGATTATGGAAATCCTTGGAGCATTTGGGTTGACCAAAGGGTTTATAGATATCTTTGGGGCATTTAGGGGTTGACCAAGCGATTGTGGAAATCCTTGGAGCATTTGGGTTGACCAAAGGGTTTATAGATACCTTTGGGGCATTTAGGATTGACCAAGCTATTGTGAGAATCCTTGGAGCTTTTGGTTGGACTATGGCTCTCTAGATGTGGAATGGCCTCAAATGACTGATGTTCAAGGGTTCTATTTCCTTGATTCCTTCAAGAGAGGCAATCTGGTACGTTCCAGGTCCTATTCTAATGTCAATGACATAAGGACCTAATGATTTTTCTGCAAACTTGTCCCGTAGATGGGATGGCAAATTAGAATTTTGCTGGTTCTCTTTTAAGACCAAGTCACCAACCTAAAATTCTCGTAGGTTGACCTTCATGTTGTCTGCTTTCTTAAGTCACTCTTGATAGATACGTAAATGTTCAAGAGCATTGATGCGTCGTTCGTCGAGCAACGTCAATTGGTCTAACCGGGCCTACCGCGTAGTGTCATCATCGATGAACTCTTGCATTGAAATGCGCAAGGAAGGGATTTCCAACTCAAGAGGCATGACTACCTCGAAGCCATACACCAACAAAAATGGAGTTGCCCCAATGGGTGTCCGAATTCTAGTGCGATAAGCCCATAGGGCAAGCAGGATCTAAATGTGCCAATCCTTATGATTTTCTATGACTATATTTTTGAGAATGGCAACTAGCATTTTGTTTGACACCTCTACTTGCCCATTTGCCTGCAGATAATAGGGTGTTGAAAAGCTATGCTAAATTTTGTACTTTGTGGTCAAAGCACGCACATCTTTGTTCTTGAATGACGTCCCATTATCTAACAGGATCTTGGATGGAATACCAAAACGACATATGATGTTATGCAAAATAAACTTTGCAATGCGATATCCAGTCGTAGAGGTTAGCGGAATTGCTTCCACCCACTTGGTAAAATACTCTATGGCCATGATGATGAATGTGTGACGACCAGACGATGCAGGGGAGATATTTCCAATTAGATCAAAGCACCACTACGAAAAATGCCAAGTCGATTGGATCAGCTTCAAGGCCTAAGAAGGTACCTGTGTCAAATTAGCATGGTTTTGACACTTCACACACTTCTTTACATATGTGCAACAATCTCGCTCTAAATATGGCCAATAATAACCCATGTAAAGAATGCGCTTTGCGATGGCCATACCGCTGAAGTGGCCACCACATGTACCATTGTGTGCTTGGGTGATCACCCAAGTGGACTCTTGCTGGTCCAAGCAATGGAGGAGGATTCCTTCATAGCTCCGACGATACAAAATGTCTCCTAACAAGACATGCTTTGTCACTTTCTATTTGAATGATATTTTTGCGGCTTATGTCAATCCAAGTGGGAGGTTACCTAGCTTGAGGTAATCCCTAATGGGTGTGTACCAATCCTGCTGACCAGAAACCTCGATAGTATGAATGGCCAATCCCTCTTGAATTTTATCCCTAGCAAAAGCTGAGCAGGAAAGAACTTGTAAAAATAGTGTTGTGTTGCTATTAAGAGGGGTCGGGGAGAACAAAGACCCCTAGTTGTCTCGATTCAGATGATCGTGGATTTGAAAGAACTTATCCAGAGATGGTTCAATATGGATTAGGTGGATTCCTGGCGTTAGGTCAGAGCTTGCACGCTCCATCATGGATTGCAATAATTTTTTAACCTGAATGGTGGTCATTTCACCAGAAGGGTCTTGTGGGATTAGTGACCCCAAGGAGGCCATAGTATCCGCAAAATTATTCAATGATCAAGGGAGTGCCTCGATGTCATACCAGTCAATTTGTGCCAGGAATTTGTCCACAAGGGCTTTGTAGGCCTGCAGAACTAGACATTTACATTGGAATATCCCCTTTACTTGATTGACAATTAACAACGAATCACCAAAGATGTTTAAACATTTAATGTTCATGGTGATTGTTGTCTGAAGACCTATGAGCAAGACTTCGTATTTTGCATTAATTTTGGTGCATGGGAAGTCTAATTTAAATGACAGAGGCATTGGAGCCCCTTGTGGAGTGAAGAATACAATTCCTGCATGACCTCCTTGCTCATATTTAGAACCATAAAATAATAAGGTCATGTCAGCCAGTGACTTAGGCTCATCAGAATCTGGTGATTTGGAAACATGAAAAACCCCATCATCAGGTATTTCTACGGTCAAAGGTTGATCGTCTTCAAGAGGAGCCTCTGCCAATTGATCGGCGATGACTTGACCTTTTATGGATTTTTGTCCAATGAATTCTATGTCAAACTCCATCAACAACATGATCCATTTCACCGTGCGGCTACTATGATAAGTATGACTCATCATGTATCTCAATGGATTCTCCTTAGACACAACATACGTCGTATTGCTTGAGCATGTAGTGGCATAGCTTTTTGGTAGCAAACACCACTTCCAAGCAGAGCTTCTCAACGTACGCATAGTTAAGTTCATAACTGACCAGGGTGCGGCTAATATAGTAAGTAGCCTATTCTTTGTGTAGTTCATTTTTCTGGGACAGCATGGCACCTAGTGCCACCTCAGTAGCTGAGATGTATAAGTAGAATGACACTCCTGGTCTCAGTGGTGCCAATACTGGTGACGAAGCCAAGTATTGTTTGATGTCATCAAAGGTTGACTGGCACTCGTCATCCTAGTGAAATGTTACCCCCTTATGCAATAATTTATTCATGGGTCGACACTTGTCAAATAGCTATGCTATGAAGCACTTGATCGACATGACCTTTCCCTACAGACTCCTGAGCTGCTTGATGGTAGTTGGGGGAAGCATTTCAAGGATTGCCTTGACTTTGTGTGGGTCTACCTTGATTCCTCATTTAGAGACTATGTAACCCAAGAGCTTTCCATATGTGACACCAAATACACACTTCTTGGGGTTGAGTCTGACTTTATATTCCATGAGTCGATCGAGGATCTTGCTTAAGTCATCGAGATGATCTGGGCACAAAAGAGACTTGGCCAACAAATCATTCATGTAATCCTCCAAAGTTTTGTGCATGTAATCATGGAAGATGTACATCATGGCACGTTGGTAGGTGGTGCTAGCATTTTTAAGGCCAAAATGCATGACCTTATAGCAAAATTTCCCCCAAGGCATTGTGAACACCATTTTTAGTTGGTCCTTGGGAATGATACGAATTTGATTGTATCCTTAGAAACCATCCATGAGGGAAAGCATTTTGTGGCCCACTATAGCATCTACCAATGCGTCGATGCTTGGCAAGGGAAAATAATCCTTAGGACTCACTTTGTTTAGATCTTGAAAATCGGTGCATATGCGAATCCTCCCATTGGGATTTTTGACGAGAACCATGTTAAACAACCATGGCGGATAATCTATGCAGATGACAAACTGTGCATCCAACAGCTTTTGTAGCTCATATTTGACCATTAAGGCCACTATTGGGTGCATCTTACATAGTTTTTGCTTTACTGGCTTGATTGTCAGATCAAGCGTTAGATTATGTGTGACTAGTTGCGGGTCTAGTCCCGGCATGTCTTTGTATGACCATGCAAAAACCTCCTTCTTCTCTTTGAGAAGGGAAATGTAGTCGGCTTGCTCTTTGGGGGATAGACTTACCCCTAGCTTGATGATTTACAAATTCACTGGATTTGAGCTGATGTTTATGTTAGTCGTCTCCTTGACCGACATGTGGGACCCGTCCTCCAACTAGTGTGGAGTTGGGATCAAATGGATATTGTTTTCTGAATTTAGATCATCGTTTGGAACATCAGGTTCCTCTTCAGCATGGAATATATCCTGAGTCTGTCCTGGGGTGAAATATAACATTCCTCTGCAAGGCCAATACTCTAATGGGGATGGCGGTGTGTCAGCGCGATCCCAGTCAATAGCATCTAGATCTAGCTACAATGACCTTTTTGGGTCGGCTAGATCATGGATGGGGGTGGTTAGGTCAATGGAGATCATGTTGATGAAATGATTGTGGTCTCCATTACCCTGGGTGTTGTAACTCGAACATCCTAGATGATATTTGTGCTTCGAATCTGGCTCTGTGGACACTGGCACAAATGGATCAGCCCTATGCACAGAGACGAAGACAGGGTCTACCCTAGGCACTGATGGTTTGATAGGGTCTCCAGGAAAAATATGCTCTCTGTGTACCTAGAGTGGCGGGTGTAGTAATTGCTATAACTGCATTGGGTTGAGGTGCCACCTATGCCTTGACTCTATGTGTAGGTGTTCAAACATGTCATCTATGTCCAAATGGTATCGTTGTTGAATCTATCGCATGTGGTTGAGATAGGCCATCTCGATTTCATCTTCTAAATAACTATCAGAGATCCAAAGGCCTTCATTGGCTCCAATAGCTACTTGTGAAATATGAGGCTCATATTTTTAAAGCAAATTAATGTGGTCCCATCAAGGTTGTTCCACTCTCTGCGAGGGGACCTGATTCTCTTGAGGTGGCATATGCTCAAATGGAGCATCCAATGGAAACATTGGCAGGAAGCTTTCCTAATCATCATTCAGGGGATATACTTACGAATGATTGCTATCAGACTCAAAAGGATCCCAAGGTGCTACCTCGTACTCTGAATCATCTTTTGAAGACCCTTCTTGGTCTTTTCCATATCCCTCTTATGGGTGAGTCCTTGAATTTTCTCCCTGTTCGATTGAAGGGAAAGGGTTGTTATGGTCAACAAGGTTGGTTGTTAGCAATGGGAGATAATCTCCCAATGTATAGTTTGTGTTAGGATTGGCATATGGACCTGATGCCAACCCCTCCTTGTTGCCTATCCCTAGGCCTTGCATGTTTTCCACCAAGATGTCTAGGGGCAAGGGGTGGTTGAACCCTACTCCTAAATTGTCATACGGTATTTGATATCTCTATTGGCAAAGAATGTGGACTCCTTGCTCATACCTGCCCAACCCATATTTGTGCCAATTACATTGGCCAAGATATCTTAAAGCAAAATCAAAGTTGGATAGATAGTTGAAATCCTTAACAAAGGGTTCTTCGTCTTCGTCTTCTTGCATACAAATCTCAACACCATTATCTAGGACCCCATAAACAAAGTTTGTCTGGTCGGGTGGGTAGCCTAAAGGAACCACTAAGCCGATGGGGAGTCGAGGCTTGCCCATGTCTTGCATGGACTCAAGTATGGGCGTTGCTATAATTTTCCTCACTAGATACTCCCCCAAGCCCATTCTAGCCATTTCAACTGTGAACATTGGCGGTTGAGGGGAAGCGAATGGGAGTCCTTCCTGAGTCCACTCCATGTGGGGTTAACTAGGCATCTCAACTTCCATTCTGCTAGGCATCTCTTCTATCGAGATGGTTGAGACTAGAGGTGGTTCATCTTCTATGGTTTTCTTTCCCTTGTCCTTGGATGTGGCCACTATAGGTGACATCATTGTGGAAGGACTAGCGGAAGAAGATGGACCTGGCTGAGGACTCGACGAATTAATCACTAGAGACGCCTACGAAATCGAACCCTGTTGAGATGGATTCAACTAAAAATCCAAATATGTTGATGGAAGAGTTGATTGCAGCATGAATTACACTGTATTTCAGTATTTGAAGGGCTCCAAGTCCGCCAGGACTACATGCACATGTCCTTCAAATGTATACTTTAGGCACTGATGATATATTGAATGGACACACTTCATGTCCCAAATCCAAGGCCGGACCAGCAGGATATTATAAGCCATCTCACCTTCCAAGATGTGGCACAATGTATGAATAGTCTTTTGTACCACTTGGATAGGTAGGATAATTGTGCCAACTATCAAGCAGATTGCATCGTTGAATGCTCACAGTGTGTAAGTGGAGGCCACGATGTGAGATGCTAGCAACTTCAAATGTTTCAGTGCTGCTGTAGTGATGATATTACTGGACGATCCAGTGTCCACCAACACTCTCTTATACGAAATCCTGTTGACCCACATAATAACGTGCAAGGGTGGATCCACCACATCACTAGTCACCATTTTCAATTCATCTTCTTTAAATGTGATGACTGGTTATGTATATTGTTTTACATGTCCCACGAAGTTATTGAAAGAATTTTCTTCATGGGGCTGTAGCTCGATTGCTTTTAAAATCTCCATTAGAGCCTCCCGATGGGGTGTTGATTGTTGAATTAGCTCGTATATGGAGAGCCTAGCCGATGTGGTCCTTAGAATTTGGGTAAGTCTAGTCCGAATCATGGCCACTGGTCTAGGCGGGGGGAGTTGCGTAGGGTATTTTTGAGGTTGTGACATCGATGGAACCTCTCTCATGGCTGCAGCGAGGGCAACTCTTGGGTACCTCTTGTTCCTAGTCACTATTATTATCATCCCTACATACCCTTGCATGGGGAAATTCTATTGTACTTCATTGAATTGAAGGGATTTTGCCAGTGCCTCATGGGCAAGCAAGGGGTCTCTGAATACTCCCATATGTTGGTTGTTTGGCGCTATGAGGTTGTCGACCGCCAATGTCTTATTGTTAATGGGATCTTGTACCAAACCTTTGAAATTCCAACATGCGTTAATATCATGTCCCTTATGCCTATGGAACCTATAGTACAAATCCTCTCGGTACCCCTTAGGCTTTGGTGCATTGGGATCTATATTTTGAATCTCTGGAAGGTTGATCAAGTTCGTCGCTGACAAGCGGTCAAATAGAGAATTCCTGGACTCTGTGTAAGGAGTAAATTGTCACCTAGGGAAATGCTATTGATTTTGTTCCTACCTTTGGTTTTCTCTCTCATAGTTGTTGGGAGGCACCGCCTGATAGTTAGCCTTTTGAGGCTATGTTGCTTGTGCAGGATTAGGGACATTGATGGCAACCTGATTAACCACAATAGGTTTCGATTGCGTGGTCCCTGGTTTAGTGTTCTTTATCCATTCTTTCTTCTTAGTTTTGGCAATCTCACCATCATGTATCTTAATCTCCTCAATGACTCTGGCTTGCACTAGATCTTCCTCTAAACTAGCATATTGTTGCAGCTGCAATAGCACGGAGATTGATCTCAAACAGCTTTTTGAGAACATTTGGGTCAGATCTGACATGGGAGGGAGGTAAGGCAGCTTCAAAAGCAACGTCCTCCACCGGTTCCCGTATGCCACCATGGTCTCTTCCTCATACTGCTTGAGGCTATCTAGGTCACTTAATGATTCCTTTTTCTTAGTTTTGAAGGCAAAGCATTCGAGGAATGCATCCACTAGCTGATCCAAGTTACTGATGCTATGTTTTGGTAATTGGGTGAACCAATCCGAGGCAGGGCCTACGAATGTGGTTATAAATGTTCATAACAACAAAGCATCATTGTCCTGAATACCAAAGCACTAGCTCAAGAATCTAGTCACATGCTCTTTGGCATCCTCCTCCCCTCTAAAGAGTGCCAAATGGGGCAGCTTAAAGTGTTTCGGGTATGGAGGTGCCAGTACTGACGGATGCACAGGATGACTACAGAGTTGGTGTAAAGTAGGATTTTGGGGCCAGATTTCTTGATCTCCATAGAATCTAAGCACTCTAGCAGCACTTTATATGCATCAGAGGATTTAATTTCTTCATCCTTAGTTTGCTCCTGTTGTAGGTTGCGGGGATCCTGAGGCCTATTGAGAGGTAGCTAGATAGCACCCCCTCTGCCTTGATAGAGCGTTTCAGCCCGCTCTTCTTCTTGTTCATACTCCTCATAAGCTTCTTGAGGAGTGCCTGGCCGAGACCTATACACATGGGTGGGTGCCCACGGAGGGTGCCCATCATTGTTTTGGGGAGTGGCCTCCCACTCAGGTCTAGGAGGTCTCTAAGGCAATACTTGATAAGGTCACATCGACCTCTCTCGTACCAAGGGGTTATGCCTCTCATACACTTCTACTTTACGTACGCAAGGGATTGGAACCTTCGTAGGCACATTGTTATGAAGAAATTCGGTTGTCTGACGCTGAATGCGCTCTTTGTTAAGCCGACAAAGATGCTCTAACTATTCTTGATCTTGCCTAAGATGCATGATTTGCGCTTTGTGGGCAGTATGTTTGGCAAATGCCAAGTCACTTTGTTCCATCGTCTCTTGTTTAGGAAGCCTAGATGCCTCTCCTACATGTCTATCTCGGTCGTGGTGATCCGAGACCTCTATGGGTTGCTTTCCTCTATCGAGGTTAGCTGCATTAACCTGAGGCTATAGCCTCAATGGGTGATCCTAATACATGGCAGGTGTAGAGGTACATCGCTCCCATGCTTTGTACTATTCTTGAGGAACATGGTAATATTCCTTGTCCTCTATTTCATATGGATAAAAGGTGCGGGCAGAATTTTCTTGCCCTTTCTGGAAAGCTTGATACTCTGGATACTATCTAGTGTTTCTAACAGTAATGCAAGGCAGAGGAGGGATGATGAAATCATGTGGCCCCTCTGTCTGGACCCTCTATTGCTCTAGCACTTCATCACTATGCCACCCATAACAGGATTCTAAGGGATGTCTCCTATCTAGGTTGAGTGCTACGTGTACATTATCCGCTTGAAATGGCCTCTGCTGAGTGGGGGTACCTCTCCAAGAGTATAGTCCTATTTTGTTATGGCATGATGTGGACTATCTTGTGTGTCAGGCCGCCAAGGCGGGATGACTAAGTCCACAGGACGATATCAGAGGTGACTTGTCCCCCTTGGTGCACTTTCTGTAGCGCTTTCCCATGATTGGGCTCGGTTACGAGTGAACACCATAGTGATGTGCTCCTAAAGACGAGTAGATTTTTATCTCTTTTAGGATTTTTTATGCTACACTTAAATATAAAGGAAACACACAATCAATGCAGTGGTTATCTCGTTTAAATATTTTAAAAGTGTGTCCTAAAATCTGGTTTCATGTGTTTTGATGTTGTTTTGAAATCTTTTTGAAATAATGTTTAAATGTAAAATGAGGGCTCTTATGACTCCCAAAAAATGGTTGCCCCTTCAATATACCATTGCCAGAATGATATACCAACCTCTCTATATACCCACCCTTATGTGAGGGAAACTATTGGTACGTGAGAGCAGATGGTACGTGGAACATAGGCAATATAGAAGGGGGATCGCTCTGTTTATGACACCTACCATAGAAGACTTATCCTCATGCGGTGGGAATCACCCCATCTACACTTGTTCAGCTTTCATTAGGATTTACATCTAGCAAAAGTCATGATCGGGGTAATGTATGCAATATCTCAAGCCAAAGTGATGATGGAATCCACCTTTGGTCTTGCTCAAGGGTTGGGGTTTTACGACCAACTCCTTGTTGTTTTAGTTACCACGTGGTGTGTGGGGTTCTTTTTAAGTTGCATAAATGAAGCAAGCAAGCATTCAAACTCTCCTATGCAAGCAATAACCAGAGAATATAAAGAAAATAATTGACAAAAGGTGTTTAAGACCTCTACCTCTTCTCTGCCCAAGTCGGATGTCTTTGAATTTCTGCTCTAAAATAGTCCAGCTTTGAAAAACTTGGTACTTGTAAGCAAAAGAAAAAGCAACTTTAATAAAAAATTTAATCTTAAAAATCAAGGGACAGAGGTCCCACCGTGATCGCCACTGAAAGCACGAGGATATGAAAATAAAAAAGGAATATGTTGAATACGATGCGTGTAAAACCAAACTTGACGCTAAAAGCCTATGTATTGAAAGATGCATAAAAATAAAGAACATAGACGAATGGACACAAGATAAAAGTAGTATGAAATATGGTAATCTCTTTATTGATACACTTTTTAAGTTGTGTTACAATACATCTCCTTCCTTTTTAGGGGATAGGAGAGTCAAATATGTTCCTTATCACAACATCCATGGATAGCAATCCTTCTTCCGCATGCTGACATGTAAGATGGGCGGACAAAAATTTCACTGCCTCTTGTGTATATGATTGTTCACTCCTTCCTTCTCCTCTGATGTTTGAAACCTACATTCAAATAAATAGAAAATATTAGTAGCACCTACGGATATAATAAAGCATGTATTTGCCAAGGCCTACTGTCAGTATATGCATGAAAATATTAAAATGATAATCAAATGACCTCGGATTGACCTAAAATTTTGATAGAAGCATAAATATGTTACCATAAGACCATTGCAAAAAGAACAGTCTAGAAATTCCTCATAGATTTGTATTCGCTCCAGGGTGGGACGAATAGGCCTACAACAATTTGTCAGAAAGCACCCTCTTCAATGTCCTACTTAGGAAGCTCCAAATGACCTGTAAAGTTGTGGTTAGCTAATTGGGGGTGTTTTGGGAAGACCGAGATGGTCATATTTCTCAAATTTGGCCTCTAGGACCTAGATTTTGCTGGTGCCATCTGCAAGTTAGTAAAGGCGGGAAATGACAAAAACCTAGTCAAAACTGCTCAGAATGAAATGAAATTTAAACTACAGCCTATTTAACAGTCCTAGAATAAGATGCAAAATAAAAATCAGAGAAATATATCACAGATTTCTATTCATCCCGGGGTGGGGCGAATTTGACTGTGATAGTTTGGGGAGCGCCCGGGGGCAGGACGCCCACCGTTTGGGACATTTTTTTGGCACCAATCCACTTGGTATGGGTCCAAAACTTCTTATGGGGTTTTGTCAACAAATTTTATGGATTTTTGTGGCCAAAAATTGGGTTTTGGGTCTGGATTCGTGCTACCAATAGTCACCTAATAACCTCCATTTTGAATGAGATATTAAGGATGTGAAAGCACAAATCACAAATAGGTATGTAAATTGGCAGCACTTCGTTGCTCAAATGCTCCTTCTCTGTATATCTTTTGGGTGAGAAAACTCACCAATTTATAGAACTTAGGGTCTCTCTGTGTGAATTGCGCATGCGAGGATGCCACTTGAGTTGTTTTCCTATTTTCAGAGAAAAGCTAATCCCCTAATTTAGAATCTCCTTGCATGAGGTTTCTAAAAATAAATATATTCATAATTGAAGTCTCTCTTCTTGAATGAAAGCTATTCCTCACAATTGCATGGCCTGAAGCCTCAGTTAACTGGTGGAGTTACCGAGGTTTGAATTTTTTCTAGTCAAACTTGCTATTTGCCTCACCTTGGGGCGAATGCTGCTATTCGTCCCTAGGTGGGACAAATGATAGTTTGTATTAATCCCTGGGTGGGACGAGCAGAGAGCAAGGTGCCAAAAATGTGCCAAATTGACCTCTGACCTCTAAAACTACTTTTAGAAGTGGTTTGGACCACTGTTTAACCTCTGGTGGCTGCCCTAAGGGTTGTGTGTGTCAATGCGATCGGTGCTTGTTGTCACATAATCGGATTGGTGTTGTTTTGGTGTCTACAAAAATATATAAGGTTAATCATTATAAACTATGATTACCTAATCTATATTGTTCATTGCAATTAAAATATATCAAATATATAATGATAATGATTATATTGAAGCTATCTAAAATTTTAAAATGCACTGTAGAAAAATAGCTTCAATGCTTTGAACTAAAATTAGTCTACTCCTAATCTAAATAAGTTTCAAGAAAATGTCAAAGGTTGAAGGGTGAGACAAAAATTAAAAGAAAAAAATTGACACTACCCTAAACTCCAACTCTGGTCTAGTAAAGCAACAAATCCAAACTAAACCAATCCCAACCCAACCAATTTTTACACAACCTAAGGTTTGGGATGGTACAATATTTAGAGGAACATTCAGCTATGAAATAGATGTAGCAAGTGTGAACACTAAGTGGTTAGGCTAGGTTAGTTTAATTTTGTCGGCAAACTCTCATATTGTCGACAAATTCTTCTATTTCCCTTATCCCTCCATTCTCTCCTATATTCCTTCTTCTCCCTTATCCCTCCACCTTCCTTTCCCCTTATTCCTCCAACCTCCCTTCCTTTCCTCTCCGCCGACTTCCTCCCTACCCTCTCCATATAAATTAGTTGTGATTTTCTATGTTCTAAGGTTGTTCTAATATAGCTCTGCAAGATTATTTAATTAATATTATTTAGTTAATTTTTTAATATTACCTCCTGGTCCAAATTTGATATTTGGTATCAGAGCCAACCAGGAAAGCATGCCGAGCACAAATCCCAAGATCACACAGGCATAAATCCTAAGGTCACATGCTGACTGGCTGGCGAGCGTGCTGGGCATGCATCCTGAGGGCACACTATGTTCGAGGAGCTGGAAATCAGATCAAGGAGGTGGTAGAGAGTGGATAGCTAACATGGACATGCAAATCAAGGTGCTAAGGTGGATGCTGAGGTGGCGATAGCTGACATGTGGTGGGTGCTGACAAAGTGCTAATGTGGCGGTCGACGTGGTGCTGACGTGGCGGTCGACGTGGCAAGCATAGGTGGCAAGCTGAGCATGTGCGATGGTAAAAACTGGTTTGTCCATGTGGAGAATGCGGATTCGTCTGAGGGTGATACATGGTGAATGCAGATTGGTCGAGCAAGCATAGTGGTGAGGAGCGATTTCTGAAGGCAATCGAAAGATAATGTGCCTTCGCACATATTTGAAGACTTGTTAGTCTTCCTCCCACTGAATGTGGGATAAATCCACATTCATTTTTTTTTAATTTTTTTCCCGGCGATGGTATAAGGAACAGGTGGTTCCTTTCCCTACCCGTCGAGGCCTGTAGCATAGTTGGTTGTGTTGTTTGCTGGTGGAATAGAGGTCCCGGGGTCGAATCCCGCCGGGGTGAAAACAAAACAATTTTTTTATTTTTTGTTTTAATTGTCGGTAAGAGGGTTTAAATCAGTGGAAGTTACCATTCTTCTCACCGGCACCACGTGGTGCAACGGCTAGTGGCTTCGGGTAGGACATGGAGGTCCTAAGGTCGAATCCCATCGGGGATTTCATGACAAAAAAAAACAAAAGGAAAGTACAGCAGAGTGGACTTCATACTGTGTTTTGTCATTTGGAAAACCTAGTTATTGCACATTAAAGAAAACCAGATTCTGGATATGAGGTGGATTCTGAAGATAATATCTTTGGGAAAAGAGTAGTTGAATCCGAGACGGTTGAAACAGTACTTGAAGGACAATCAAGTGACAGTTATACTCTTGTAGTGCCTGAAGTTGAAACGAGTGAGAGTTATACACCTCGCTCTCCTGATTCAAAACCAGCAGAAGCAGAAGCAAAAGCAGTAGAGGTGAAACCTGCAATTAAAGAATGAGTTGTTCTCAAAAGGCATCTTGAGCTAGCAGCAGCAGCAAAAGAAGTCATTATCATCAGTGACGACAAAGCAGACAACTTCACATTTCTAGTTTTGGGAAATCCTTAAGAAGAAGAACGCCAAATCAGTGAGCATTTTAAGAAAGCTAGATTTGATTTAAATCAGTAAATCAGTAATCTATTTTGTACTTTTTTGTACAGTTTGTTTGAAGTTGAAATAAAAGTTGCTTTCTAAAATGGCTTCCAATACTAGTTTACCAATCCCTGAATTCAATGGTGGTGATTACGAGTATTGGTCAATTAAAATGAAAACTCTATTGATTGGCAAAGGTCTTTGGGATGTAATTAAAGAGGGATATACTGAACCTTCAGACTGCTTGAGTGGGCAGTTTTGAGTGGTGCTTGATAAAGGGCTAGAAAAGAAGCACAGAAGAATAATTCTTTTGCCCTTTATCACATTCACACCACCCTTGATAAAAGTATTTTCCCTAGAATAGCTTCTTTTAAAACTGTTGAATCTGCTTGGAATGCTTTACAAGAAAGTTATAGGGGTAGTGAAAAAATCAAAAAAGTTAAACTCCAAATCATGAAAAGAGAGTTTGAAACTCTTAAAATGCAAGAAAATGAAAAGGTTGGTGATTACTGCATGCATGTGAAATCCGTAGTAGATAAGATGGTCACTTTAGGAGAAGATGTAAAGCCTGAAGTTATAGTGAAGAAAGTGTTGAGAACACTTCTTCCTAAGTGGAATTCAGTAGCCATCATTATAGAGGAATCTAAAGACAAAACTTCTCTGTCTTTTGAAACCCTCATTGGCTCACTTCTCTCACATGAGGAGAGATTACAACCATCTCCTTCCACAAGTTACGGAGGAGATGATAAAGCCTTTGCTTCTCAAGAAGGCAGAGGTAGAGGTCATGGCAGAGGAAAGTCTAGAGGAAGAGGCAGAAATAATCAGAGAGGTGGAACTCCTAATAGAGGAGGAAATCAGAATAGAGGAGGATTCTCAAACAACAGTGAATAGCAGTAGAATAGAGGAGGACAGCAAAATAGAGGGAAATAATCAGGCAAATGTAAAGGAGGAGATAAGTCAAAACAATCTTGCTACAATTGTGGCAAACTTGGCCATTATGCTCGTGATTGTTGGACTAAGACTTCATAGGGAGATAGTAGCAGTCAAAGTAGTCAGTTTGGAAACTTTGGAGAAGAGGAAGAGGCCACAAATCTCTTTCTATCTTATGGTCAAGCAGATCAGAACATGAATGATACATGGATCTTGGACACTAGGTGTTCAAACCATATGAGTGGAAAAGAAGAGCTCTTTGCTACTCTAAATTCCTCCTACAAATCCAAAATCAAATTGGGAGATGACAAATCATTGGCAGTCGAAGGCATTGGAGCTATGGCAGTTCCAACTAAAGAAGGATTCAAACAAGTAAGTGATATCTATTATACACCCCATCTCCAACATAATCTTTTATGTGTTGGACAAATTTTAGAGAATAACTACAAGTTGCTTTTTGATGAGGGTAAATGCACTATTTTTGATAAAAATAACAATAATAGAATCATTACTCAAGTGCCAATGTCAAAGAATAGATTTTTTCCTTTAAAGTTTGGTTAGTTAGGGGGAGATAAGTTAGCTAATGTTGTTATTTCCAATCCATGTGTTCTATGGCACTTGAGATATGGCCATTTGAATTCTGCTAGTTTGAAAATGTTAACTTCCCAAGCCATGGTCACTGGACTTCCTAAAGTTTAGGATAGTAAAGAATTCTATGAAGGGTGTGCTCTTAGAAAGCATGCCCGATCAAAGTTTCCTCATGGAAAAGCATGGCGGGCCAGCTATCCACTCCAGCTAGTGCATACCGACATCTATGGTCCGATGCAGACACAGAGTCTGGGTAACAACTCTTACTTTCTACTCTTTATTGATGATTATACTAGAATGTGCTTGGATATATTTTTTGAAACATAAGGATGAAGCATATGAATGTTTTCTCGATTTCAAAACAAGAGTTGAAAGTGAAAGTGGACATTTTGTAAAATGTCTTCGATCAGATAGGGGAGGAGAATACTCCTCTAATGAGTTTGTGAATTTCTATAAGCAACATGGCATTAAGAGGCAGTTCATTGTTGCCTACACTCCACAGCAGAATGGTGTAGTAGAGAGGAAGAATCACACCATTGTGAATATGGCAAGATCTATGCTTCAGACGAAGTATTTGACAAATTCATGTTGGGTAGATGCAGCCAGGACCAACGTATATATCTTGAACAGAAGTCCTAATTCCAGTTTGAAAGGACTGACACCTTACCAAGCATGGTATGGTAAAAAGCCAAATGTTAAGAATTTCATAGTGTTTGGCTCGTTGGCCTATTCTCACATTCCTAATGAGCTTAGGAAGAAGCTCGATCCAAAGAGTCAGGCATGTATCTTTGTAATATACTGTGAGAATACAAAAGCTTACAGACTTTATAATCCTTGGACTAGAAAGTTTGTGATTTTTAGGGATGTAATTTTTGATGAAGGGGGATAATGGGGTAAGCCCTAAATATTCAGTGATGTTGAATCCACTGATGTAGTTTCTCAGCAGGTGCAACCACAGACACCACAGAAAGGAAAGCAGTCTCCTCCAACAAGTCCAAGTTCATCTTCTGATTCCTCTTCTTCACCAAGTCCTTCTCCACAACGATCTGTACGTTCCTCACCAATGGAAATTGATTATCCATCCAAAGGTAAGAGAACTCTAAAGTATCATCCATCATCTCAGATGTTGGATAAAATTTTTTCAAGAAGATACACTAGGAATCAAGCTAGTGAAATGGATTTTGTTTTACACAGATTAGAAAGTATGCACTTGTATGGTGATGATGTCTCCCAGCAAGAACCTAGGGGAGATCAAGTTAACTATACTTTGTTAACTAGTGCACAACTTGAACCTTCTAGTTATGAGAAGGCATGTACTTAGCAAATTTGGCAAGATGCCATGAAAGAGGAGATAACCTCTATAAAAAATGACACTTGGGAGCTGGTAAAGCTTCCTAAAGGCAAGAAATGTGTTGGATGTAAGTGGGTCTACAAGACCAAGTTTAATGCTGATGGTAGCATTGAAAGGCACAAGGCGAGACTAGTTGCAAAGGGATTCACTCAAAAATATGGAGTTGATTATGAAGAGACTTTTGCTCCTATAGCCAAAAAGGAGACTATTAGAATAGTTCTTGCCTTAGCTGCAAATAAGGGATGGAAAGTCCAACATATGGATGTGAAAAGTGCATTTCTAAATGGTTACTTTATAGAAGAAGTGTATGTTGAGCAACCACAAGGATTTGAAGAGAAAAACAAGGAACATCTTGTTTACAAATTGAAGAAGGCACTTTATGGCCTCAAGCAGGCACCACGAGCTTGGTACTCATGCATTGATGGGTACTTCAAAGAATTTGGGTTCACCAAAAGTAGAAATGAACCCACTATTTACTACCTACAACAATGAAATGACATCCTCATAGTTTGCTTGTATGTGGATGATCTCATATTCATGGGTAGTAATGAAAAACTGAATATGAAGTTCAAACACTCCATGATGGAGCAGTTTGAGATGAAGGATATTGGCTTAATGCACTACTTCCTTGGAATGGAGGTTCATCAGTCAGATACAAGGATCTTCATCTATCAACATAAGTATGTTCGGGACATGCTTAAGAATTTTGCTATGGAGCATTGCAAACTAGTTGCAACTCCAGTTGGACATGGGATCCAATTAAGAAAAGATGATGGAGCATCAAAAGTTGACGTGACCACTTTCAGAAGCATGGTTGGGAGTTTGATGTTTCTCGCCAACACCAGACCTGATATTCAGTATGATGTTTCTCTTGTCTCTCGATTTATGTCTAACCCTTCTAAGTTGCATTTGTAGGCAGCTAAGAGAATTCTTAGATATGTAAAGGGTACATGGGATTTTGGAATCCATTACCATAAATGTAACACTATCAAGCTTGTAGGCTTCAGTGATAGTGATTGGGGTAGCAACATTGATGATAGAAAATCAACCTCAGGGAACTATTTTATTCTAGGATAGGGACTAATCACTTGGAGTTCCAAGAAGCAGACAATAGTAGCACTATCTTCAACATAATCTGAGTATATAGCGATCACTCATGCTAGTACTCAAGCTTTGTGGCTACGAAAGGTATTAGAAGAAATTGGAGAGCAGCAAAGTGGTCCAACAAGGATATTTTGTGACAACATTAGTGCCATTCAGTTGGCATACAATCCTGTCCACCATAGTATATCAAAGCATTTTGATATGAAGTACCACTTCATCAGAGATATGGTGGAAACTGAAACTATTGAGCTTCACTATTGCCCCACTTTGGAGAATGTTGTGGACATCTTCACCAAGGCGCCGGCTAAAGCTCAATTTGTAAAGCTGAGAGACTGTATTGTCAGACCTCTCAACTTTAAGGGGGAGAATGTAGCAAGTGTGAACACTAAGTGGTTAGGCTAGGTTAGTTTAATTTTGTCGGCAAACTCTCATATTGTCGGCAAATTCTTCTATTTCCCTTATCCCTCCATTCTCTCCTATATTCCTTCTTCTCCCTTATCCCTCCACCTTCCTTTCCCCTTATTCCTCCAACCTCCCTTCATTTCCTCTCCACCGACTTCCTCCCTACCCTCTCCATATAAATTAGTTGTGATTTTCTATGTTCTAAGGTTGTTGTTCTAATATATCTCTGCAAGATTATTTAATTAATATTATTTAGTTAATTTTTAATATTACCTCCTGGTCCAAATTCGATATAGACTGAGTGCAACCACCATCAACATGCATAGATTTAACACAATAAATTCTAAAATCCTTTATATTAAAATATAGTCATTAAGTAGTTTTTTTATTTGTCCACTTTAGTGGATTACAAGAATAAAACTTAGAAATCAATAGTCATTTGGTTCAAAAATACCATCCAACAACAAAGAGAAAGAAGAAAAGAAAACTAAAAATTTTCATGGTTCAGACCCTTGTAACAAGCTATTGAGCTACCATTTATACAATTTTAGCCATCACCTGGCATTATATTTTGTAATTAATTGCCATTTAATTTTAGGATGTGCCTCTTGAAATTAAATTTCTTGCCATACTCTAGCCATGCCTTATTAAAGTCTTCATATATTTTATTTATATGATCTCTACAACAACCATACTTCATTAATCTCAATTCATAAGATGCTTAGAAATTTTGGAACCATTATGCCTCATTAACACAAAATCTAAGTTGATCACTAATTTTCTTCATCTTCCTTCATGCATGGTTGTACTTGCCAAGATCACATTGAAATTCCATGTCCATCATATTTAATGCAACCAGCAGCCAAATTTTAATTTTCCTAATATTATAGTTAATTTAATATTATAAGAAGAAGAAGAAAAGATTAGAACATTAATATTATAGTTAATTTAATTATTTTAATTTTCCTAAGGTTTTAAAAGTTTTATTTTTTTTATTTATTTTTAAATCCCTAAGATTTGTGCTTTTAGTTTTAAGGAAAAATATTATATTTAATATTTAATTCTAATGCTTTTTTTCTTCTTTTATTATATATATATATATCATGGCTCTAAGAAAGCTCATAGTTGTGGGTTTATTCCTTTTTTCTTAGCCACATTGATTGTAAAAAAATCCAAAAATCATGCTCCAAAATTGGATTTGGCCAATGCTCATAAAATTGATCATGGATTCATGAAAATTCATAGATTTACGAGCAATCTAGGGTTTGGGATTTTTTTCCTCAAATAATTTTATTGGTATGGTCCTAGGTAAGCGAAACATTCTAACTGCTTTAAGGATAGATGGTGAGAAATCCATGGTTTTGATAAAATAAAATATATCCATATGATCTAATTGATTAAACCTTTATCTTGCGACCATGCAAAATTAATTTTTAGGGTGTACTTCCATACCACCTATTTTTTTTGTGATTAGTATAATTTTATTATTATTTTAATAATATAGAATCAATTTTCAACAAAACAAATGTGGTGTCATAATTATTTATCTAAATACTTCTCGATCTATTGGAATATAAACTAAATTACTTTTGAATTACTTGTAACTAATGTGTATATTGCATAAACATATAATATAGATCTATCTTCTACTACTACTATTGCTACTAATTATTTTATTTTATTTCATTGTTTTTTCAAACTTTAGATATAGGATTGTTGAGAATACACATGACACATTGTCAAGGGTATATCAATGTACTTGAAATAGGGATATGTTCCCTCTTGAAAAATAAATCTCTTTCTCCCTAGGTTTAGGTATGCTAAATCTTGGCCAATGTAGATAGACTCAAATGGTTAGTGATAAATGTTCCTTCAAGGGACCTTTAAAGAATTAAATTTCTTGGACACAAAGCTTTAAGAAGATGCACTTGACTATCTAAAAACACTTCCACTATATTGATAATCAACCAAATATGAGTTGAGTGGAATTAAAACTGGGCAACACAAGATATAAGGTTAATCATTATAAACTATGATTACCCAATCTATATTGTTCATTGCAATTAAAATATATCAAATATATAATGATAATGATTATATTGAAGCTATCTAAAATTTTAAAATGCATCGTAGAAAAATATCTTCAATGCTTTGAACGAAAACTAGTCTACTCCTAATCTAAATAAGTTTCAAGAAAATGTCAAATGTTGAAGGGTGAGAGAAAAATTAAAAGAAAAAAAATTGATACTACCCTAAACTCCAACTTTGGTCTAGTAAAGCAACAAATCCAAACTAAACCAATCTCAATCCAACCAATTTTTACACAACCTAAGGTTTGGGATGGTACAATATTTAGAGGAACATTCAGCTATGAAATAGACTGAGTGCAACCACCATCAACATGCATAGATTTAACACAATAAATTCTAAAATCATTTATATTAAAATATAGTCATTAAGTAATTTTTTTTATTTGTCCACTTTAGTGGATTACAAGAATAAAGCTTAGAAATCAATAGCCACTTGGTTCAAAAATATCATCCAACTACAAAGAGAAAGAAGAAAAGAAAACTAAAAATTTGCACAACTAATAGATGGTTCAGACCCTTGTAACAAGCTATTGAGCTACCATTTATACAATTTTAGCCATCACCTAGCATTATATTTTGTAATTAATTGCCATTTAATTTTAGGATGTGCCTCTTGAAATTAAATTTCCTGCCATACTCTAGCCATACCTTATTAAAGTCTTCATATATTTTATTTATATGAGATCTACAACAACCATACTTCATTAATCTCAATTCATAAGATGCTTAGAAATTTTGGAACCATTATGCCTCATTAACACAAAATCTAAGTTGATCACTAATTTTCTTCATCTTCCTTCATGCATGGTTGTACTTGCCAAGCTCACATTAAAATTCCATGTCCATCATATTTAATGCAACCACAGCCGATTTTCTACAAAAAAAAAAGGAAAAGATTAGAACATTAATATTATAATTAATTTAATTATTTTAATTTTCCTAAGGTTTTAAAAATTTTCATTTTTTATTTATTTATTTTTAAATCCCTAAGGTTTGTGCTTTTAATTTTAAGGAAAAATATTATATTTAATATTTAATTCTAATGCTTTTTTTTATACATATATATATATATATATATGTGTGTGTGTGTGTGTGTGTGTGTGTGTGTGTGTGTATGTATGTACGTATGTATATGTATATGTATATATATGTATGTATATATATATATATATATATATATATATATATATATATATATATATATATATATATATATATATATATAATTTTTCATTGTGGGCTTATTTCTTTTTTCTTCGCCACATTGATTGTAAAAAATCTAAAAATCATGCTCCAAAATTGGATTTGGCCAATGCTCCTAAAATTGATCATGGATTCATGAAAATTCATAGATTTGCAAAAATTCATGGCTGTGAGCAATCTAGGGTTTGGGATTTCTTTCCTCAAATAATTTTATTGGTATGGTCCTAGGTAAGTGAAACATTCTAGCTACTTTAAGGATAGATGGTGAGAAATCCATGGTTTTGAGAAAATAAAATATATCCATATGATCTAATTGATTAAACCTTTATCTTGCGACCATGCAAAATTTTTTCTTTCATACTTAAAATATTTACAAAGACTTGCAAACCTTGGATAAATCAAAGGATTATAGTGCAAAATTTGAAATGAAATTAAAATTTATCATGATTTCAAGCAAGCTCGTAATCATGGGCTTCTTCATTTTTTCCTTGGCTACACTACTTACAAAGAAATCCCACGACCATACTCCAAATTTGAATTTGGTCAAAGTTGATAAAATAAATTATGGATTCATGGAAATTCATGGACTTCAGTATAATTAAATTTGTAATCCATTTCTCTTCACCATGCAACTTACAAATAAAATCATGTGGCCATGCGACAAAATAAGATTCGTGGCAACTTCACCAAAATGATTGTGGTTTGGAGTAATTTCACGATTTAGGGAAATTTACTCATGTACATTTTAAAATTTTGGATTCATGCCTTCCTTGAAAAATTGATTACATATTTGAAAATTTTTACAGCTTAGGGCAATCTCCCAATCGAGATTTCACTCCGTAAATTTTACGGTGAGAAAAATACATAAAACTTAAAAGTGCACATAATTTTATGAAACATTCCACATCTCTAAAATTGCCAAATGGGTATCCAAAATTGACAAGATAATTAAAAAAGTCATTATATATTGAGATATAATTCCATTTTAAGCTAACAAGTTATCACGAGAAAAATATTAAAGTTGAAAGATAATTATTGTCATTTTAGGTTTACAACTCCAAAAAGTGATAAAATTTAAAAAAATAAACTCTGAGAATATTTTGAAAAAATATAGTGGGTTCCCATGGAGGGATTTGTGAAATGGCAACAACAAATGGTGACTCTACTAGGAAATACACCAGATTATTTTATGAATAGAAAGAACCCTCTCTAAAAACAATGAAACTTCCAAACCACCAAAACTAAAAATTAGCATCCACCCAAGGCTGGGGTTAAGAAATTTATTTGAAATAAAAACCTCATTTTTTTTTAGAAAAAGCATATGCATGTGAATTTATTTTCTTCCAAAATTAGTCAAAATTTTCCATCACAATTTGTAAATTTGACTAGTTTACTCCTGAGCGAACATTGGTCTACTTATTATGAGTTTTGTCACATAGGTCAAAATATCACCAATTGTTAAACATTTCTCCATTACTATTTTTGCATCTATAGCATTGATGAATTTATCTCTAATCACACTCTAGACCTTGCTCTACTGCTAGCCATACACTCATAGCCCTGGTAGAGGTTGTTTGAATCACCCAAGCACTTGAACCTTTTCTCTCTTTTTTCAACACCAAGGATTTCAATAGCATTGGGTTTTACTTTTGGTTTGGGTATAACCATGGAAAATAGAGGGTAAACACTTGAATGGATTTTACCTATAAACCAAACCATAATTATATCATTCCTCCTAAGTTGAAAATTCTTTAAACGTATTTTTAGTGTTGAATCTCCAACATCATTTTGGCAGTACTTTCAATTTTATTTGCTTTTTCCAAAATAATGGTTAAATATAAAATAGTTGATCAAACTAATTTCGGTTTTATTGAGCTTAGTGTGGGACTTTACAACCCCATATTGTGCAAAAATCCTTCACTTGGATGATTTAGACCAAACCAAATAAAAGCACAAAATAAAACAAAATTGAAAATAACAACAAAGTGAAACTAGCATAAACCCAATAAAGCCATTACTATATACAAAACTATTTTTAGGGTAGAACTGGAATATTCTCAGGCACTAAAGTAATTTTTGAGAAATTGCCCATTCATTGGAAATGAGACATCTTATCTAGTTAGGTATTTTAACCTAAAAGTATTTTCTCCTAGAATCTCAAATATTTGAAAGGGACCTAACCATAGGGTATCCAATTTTTGGTGGTCTTCTTTCTTTTCATGGGCCTTATATCACAATAATACTAGATCAACAATTCTAAAAGCTTTTATTTTGGACCTCTTATCAAACCATCATTTTACTATTTCTTGATTCTTACTAAAATATTCTAATATTTTTTCCTATTTTTCATCCAAACTCATCAAATTCAATAGCCTGATTTCTACCCTATCATCTATTTCTAAGTGGTTTTTCATGAATTACAAGGTGAGGATCTTGGGGTTGGTGGAAAAGATAGGATATTAACCATAAACTAGAAGATAGGAAGATATTCGTAGTGAAGACTTAATACTTGTTCTTTATGACCACAATGTATGCTTTAATTTATTATTCCAATCCCTAAGATTTTTGATTAAATGTTTCTTAATTATTTTCAGCAGGTTTTTATTTATTGATTTTGTTAATCCATTTCCTTGAGGATAATAATTAGAAGAAAATTTTAATGTTACCTTGTTATCCTAATACTATTTAGAAAATTTTAAAAAAGATAAAGTAGTTCCACTATCACATACCAGAGCATATGGTATCTTGAACTTGGTAACAATGTTATCCACAATGAATTTGATCATGACCTCGATTGTGCAATTTTTGAATGCTTGAGCTTTTGTCCAACGTGTACAATAATCAAGGGTAGTTAAGATAAAAATTTGGCTAGTTGATGAGATAGGATTAATGACACTAACAAAGTCCAATTCCCATTGTGCAAATGGATGATCTTGAATTACTATTTATAATGGCATGGGATAATTCCTCTCTCAATGAGTTGTAGTTTGACAAACATGACATAATTAGATATGTGCATGTCCATATTTAAATATGTGGGGCCAATAATAATTAGATCTTAGTATTTGGTAAACTATGGCATTCCAAAATCCATGCTTAGCTCGATACTTGCTATAAAAGTCATTGAAAACTTTAGTAGCTTCTTACTTAGTTAAGCCCCTTAAGTAGATTTTCGTTATAATTTTTTCAATATAAAATATCTGCTTTAATCATAAAATTCGCACTCTTGAGATGCAGTTTTCTCCTTCAAGTGGAATTCAAGTGACCAAGGCATACTCCATTTAGTAATTAATAAACAATGTCTTCATACCACTCATCATTTGTAATTTCCCCCACAAAAATACTATTAGCATGAAATTTGGGGGTTAAGTTTTGCTAGTGTTCTTCTTAGTCTCCATCCTCTAGAAATTTTCATAGGCTAAATTTCTAGATAAAATTCTTGCAAGATAGACATCCACTTTCCCCTGCATTCACCTAACTCATTCTACACCAACCTCAGTTTTAATATTATTTCAAGCCCTATCACAAACACTTTGCTATGTAGGATGTAATATCAAAATTTCTTTATAACACTGATTAAAGCAATGTCTTGTTTTTCAATAGTTGAATATCTAATTTAAGCATCTTTTAAATGTGAGCTTACAAAAGCTATTGGTATTTCATCACCAACCTCTTTCTTATGAGTTAAAACACCATCCGTTGAATGTTTAGATGCAAATAAATAAATAAATAAATGATGGTTGATTGTAATCAGGGCTAATTAATACCAGAGCATTCACGATTGCCCTTTTAGTTTCCTAAAAGGAAGTTTGTGTTTATCTAGTCCATACTATCTTGGCATCCTTTTTTAACATTGCAATTAGAGGCTAAACTATTTCTGCAAAACCAAAAATAAACTCTCATAAAATTAATCCTAACAAAGAAAGACTTCAGCTCCATTTTACTTCTATGAAGAGGAATTTTTTAAATTGCATCAAATCTATCTTGGTTTATAGATATACTAGCTTCATAAATGACATACCCCAACAACTACCTAAATTATAAGATTCATATGATACATTCTTTGATGGAACGGTGTGGTGATTTTGAGTATGGTAATCCATATTAAATAGTCTTTCCAAAGAAACTATACCTTTAGGAATGATATTTATTTTTAAATTCAATTCACCCTTCTTGTCTTGTTTTGCACAAGTTCTATCTTTTTCATCTATGATTTGAGCTTCAAATATGCTAGAGCTAGTGATAAAATCAACTATATGCTTGTCATCCTCAAATACCTAGAAATTTTGGATATTTTCTAGTATGGAGGGAGTGACAACGAGCTCTATCACGAATCATTTTATCTTGGAATGGTCAGTTGGTTCCAAGGTACTCGCTGCTAATTTTTTTTTAAGAAAAAAACCCCTTGCGGGGCCGCCTTGGTCTAAGAGACCATGAACAGGGGGTTCTACACCGTTAAAGTCACCCGAGAGTCACACATGACCCTATCCGCACCAACATTATCAATTGGATTTTGGATACCCAATTCAAATTTTTGGTAGGGTGGAGATTTTAACCTGGGACCTCCCTTGGAGGATTGCCCTCTCCTCTCCAACTTACCTACAACACCTGGGTAGGTACTCGCTGTTATTGCTAATGAATATGTAGTGTGATTTTTTTCCATGGAATAACTTGGATATTGAAGGTATCAAATTCCTTGATTAAATCCCACACATGGTTATGGTAATTTAATATATGTTTCTCATGGTAGGCATACTAATTTTGGACCTAATTGAACACCAATTTAGAATCCCTCATGATCTACACACATTTAACTCTCTTTTTGATGATAAACTATAGTCCATGGAGCAAAGCCTCATATTCTACAATATTTTCAGTGTAAGGGAATTGAATTTGATAATATACAAGATGTGATTTACCTTTAGGATTTTTCAATTAAATTTTGGTACCATTGTCATGTTTGTATTTTGACCCATCAAATTTTTTTTTTGGAAAACATCACAGAAGGAATACCACTTTTGGGTAAGATCCAAGGAGGCAGGGGTATATCTTCCACAAAATTTGCCTAGGGCTCACACCTGGCCTACCATATTTGACATACTCAAGGAGTAAACCTGGAACAACAAAAAACAAAAACACACAAACACAAACACACAATATTCATAAAAAAATATACTTCTTGAGTGTGTCGGAAAGATAAATCACAATAAAACACACACGATAAGATAAATAAACAACACAAAACACACGAAAAAATACAAGAACAACATAACAAAACACAAACATGACAAAAAAAAATAATACTACACAGATACAACCAACAAGAATATGAAAACCAAAAACAACCAAAACCTAAAAATAAAAATAAAAAACAAAAAAAACAACCAAAAATAGACAACAAACAAAAATAAAACATAGAAAACACTCACACACCAAAACACAAAATAAAATTGGAAACCATACCTTTCCATGGCATCTAGGGCAATGATTAAAGAGATCACGAAACAAGTTTCAAGAAGCTAATCAAAAAATTGCTCATATATCAAGTGAATCTAGTGCTAAGGTGCACCCAAAAAATAAATCTACTATGAAAATCCCTGTCAAGAGTAAGAATTTTGAAGACTCAGACCCAAAAATAAATTTTAGGGATGCCCTTCATGGTGGACAGCCTCAGCCCAATGCTAATATTAATATTAAGGCTTCCCATAAGCCTCTAAGAATGCCTAATATTGATCCCAAGAAAATAGATTCAAGATATCTTAAAGCAGCTGATGGAAATCCTAGTGTTAATATTGATATGGGTAACATTCAGTCTGGCATTAAATATATGGAAAAAATAGGACTAATTTTTTGGTTCATGGGTTTTCATCTGAGCCTATCTGCTTTCAAAGTCTGGGTTGCAAAAAGCTGGAAAACTAAATGTGAGTTACAAATGTCTATTATTCCAAATGGTCATTTTCTTATTTTATTTTCTAATAATGAAGATAGAGAGAAAAATTGTCAAAGGGTCCTTGGTTGTTTGTAAGGGTGGGGATTTTCATGAAGCCTTGGCATACTAAATTTAAATCCAAAGAAGATATGTCTTCTACATCTCCCGTATGGGTTAGACTCTTTGGCCTCCCTATTGAATTTTAGAATCCTACTATTTTTTCTTCAATTGGAAACTCTTTATGAATATTTATGATGATTGCTGATTGTACTCAAAATTTTGAACATATTATTTATGCTCGGATTTATGTTTTAATGGATTTTGACAAACCTCTACCTAAAAATATCACATTACAATTTGAGGAAGACACTTGGGAACAAGTAGTGGACTATGAGAACATTCCTTTTCATTGTAGAATTTACCATGAATATGGTCATTTGGCTAGTGTTTGCTCAAATAAAATTCTTGATCAAAAGAAAGAAGATATAAACTCAATAGGTTTCCAAATGCCTAAGAAGAAGAACACTAAAAAAAAAAAAAATATGAAGGATTAATAAAAGTCATATGCTAATATGTTTGAAATTCATTCCATAAATGGTGTCCCAAGTGAAGAAGGGGAAATAATGGAAATAGAAATATTAGAAATATAATTTAAATATGAAGGGAAGAACTCAGAGATAAACCAAAAAATCAAACGTTTTCAATAAAAAAAGGGAGAAAATTTACACAAAAAAAAAGCAATCTTTTAAATGTCAAAACTTCAAATAATACATGTTCCAATATAGACTCTATTAAACCCTTTAGTAACTTTTTGGTTGTGTACGAGCATTATTCAATGTTAGAAGCCATATCAGATTCATTTGGAGTAAGTCAAGAAAAAGGAAAAAAAAATTGAAGATGGGTTCTAATCAAAAGGTAGGCCGCAAGACCAATCAATATCAAATGGTAAGAGAGTGTGAAAAGATTGTAGAGGAAGGTAATATTAATGCCCTTCCCAAATTTTTTAGCCCTGGTATTAATGAAGATAATCACTTGGAATATTATAAAACTCAAAGAAAGTCTTTAAAAACAAAATGAAATTAGAAGAATGATTCACATAAATCATCCACATATTGTTTTTCTTCAAGAAACGAAGATGTCAATAGAGGATATGGACTCATTTGCAAGTTAAATTTGTCCAGTTGGGAAAGTGGTTTCCCTTAGTTCCTAGGGAACTTTTGGTGGCGTTGATTGTCTTTGGGACCCAAAAGAGGTAGTTATTCACCATATGGTTGGTATTTGAGGTCTTTGGGCTATAGCTATTCCAACCAAATTATGCTCTGTATTACTATTTATGCTCTGACTGCTTTGGAGAAAAAAAGAAGGTAGTGGAAGGATATAACTTATTTTATCTCTCATTTCCTAAATCTTAGATCTTGATCGGAGGAGATTTCAATACCATCCTCTATCTAGATGATAAAATGGGGGAAAATAGAAATTTGGATAGAAGCACTAACCTCATGAGTGAATATATTACAAACCTCCATCTTGTGGACATCCAACTAGATAATGGCCTTATGACTTGGTCTAACATATAGGTAAGTCTTAGCTTGTATAATGGAGAGATTGGATAGTTTTTTTCTCTCTAAAAATTTCTTAATCCATGGTCACATTCCCAAAGTGAAGACTCTTAACAATGCTAGTTCGAATCATTATCCAGTCATCGTGGAAATGTGGAAAACCAATGTGAGTTTCTCTCATTTTCTTTTTCAATTAATGTGGCTCAGAGATAGTTTCTTTAGACCTTGTGTGCAAAAATGGCGGAAGGAAGGTAAGCCTAGGTATGGGACAAAATGTTCTATTTTTCCAAAAGACTATAATACATTAAATACAAAATCAAGACTTGGAACTGGAAGGAGTTTGGGTATGTTCATAAAAAAAACATGAAGTTATTGCTCAAATTGAAAAATTAAATAATAAAATTCATTTAGATGGACTCACAAATAGTAGAAGTGCAAATGAAATTAAACTCATAACTCAGTTAAAGGATTGGGAAAAAATAGGAGAACTCTTATGGTAGCAAAAATCTAGAATTCAATGGCTCAAAGAAGGAGATCGAAACACAAGTTTCTTCCACAAATATCTTCTAGCTCGAAGATCTCACAACTTTATTTCTTCCCTAAAATTAGATTATGTATATGTTTTCTACACTTGGTATGACATGAACTCTATTGTTGTCGATTACTTTTCCACTCTTTTTATTGCTACTCCTCTTAACTTAACTTCTCAACAAAATGTTCTTCAAGCAATCCCTTCTCTTATCACTTTTGAGGATAACTCTATTTTCACTGCTCCTATTACTATCAATGAGCTTCAATAGGTAGTTTTTAAAATGCAAAAATGGAAAACCCCATGTCCTGATGGTTTTTCCATTGATTTCTACTAAGTGTTTTAGGATATCCTTCATGCTCATTTATTAATGGTGGTGGAAGAAGCCAAAAAACCCAAATAAAATTTGAAGTATATCAATAAAACATATATTACTCTTATTATAAAATCTCAAGAGGTTTATCATATCTCAAATTTTAGACCTATTGCTTTATATAATGTTCTTTTCAAAATCATTACTAAGATCATGGTAGAAAGTTTGAAGCCTCTTTTGCATAAGATTATTTCCCCTGAACAAGGGGTTTATGTGGAAGGGCATAAAATAGTAGATGAGATAGTTCTTGTTTAGGAAGCAATCCATTCCATGGATATGCAAAAATCTCCTTCCATGTTCATTCGGTGAGACTTACCCAAAGCTTATGACATAGTGGACTGGCACTTCCTTATCAAAATTTTAAGACAATTTGGTTTCTCTTAGGATTGGATGGATTGGATTATGGGACGTATATCTTCAATTTCATACTTAATTTTGATCAATGCCAAGTTGTATTAGTTGTTCCCAACTTCCAGAGGTATTATGCAAGGTGACCCACTACCCCTTATTTATTCATCATTCTCGTTGAATGCTTGGGTAGCACTATAACCAAAAAGAGAGAAAAAAAAACCCTTGAGGGAATTACCATTTCTCATGGAGCTAGAACTATCTCTCATTTTCAATTTTTTGATGACTCTACTCTTTTATTTAAAGCTACAGTTAAGGAATCTTATAATATTAAGCAAATCATTAGTTATTTTTCTAAGGATACTCAGAAATCTATCAATGAAGATAAATCTAAAGTCATTTTCTTTCACTGCTCTTCCAGATAGAAATCCATGGTATTGGATTAATTAATATATAAGAAGACCTCCCTTCCAATCACTTATTTAGGTATTCCCATCAATATTCAAAGGCAGAAAACAAAATTATTGAAATTGGTTGTTGGACAAAGTCAAGAATAAAATTAGAAAGTGGACCAATAGGTGGCTTTCTTCTGGGGGTAGAATCACCTTGGTAAAATCATTCCTTCAATATATTCCTATTTATGTTTCTTCCATGTTGATTATCCCAAGGTTTATTCTTAGATAACTGGATCAAATCAGTCATAAGATCCTTTGGAGTGGTACTAAGGAGAAAATAAAATGGACCTTGGTGAAATGGGACACTTTATGTCTTCCTAAGAATGAAAGGGGATTAGGATTCTGTTTTCTATTAATAACAAAATATCTTTGGATGTTAAATTATATTGGAGGATACTACATAACCCTAATGCTCTTTGGGCCAATAATATTCATGCTAAATATGCTGAGAACAAAATTCCTAAAGACCTTGTTCACTATCAATTGCCTACCAATGGTTTTCCCATTTTAGCAGTTCTTAAGAATGATAAGGATTTAATAAAGAATCAATTATTTTGGATCATTCATAATGGTCAATAGGAAAATTTTTGGATATAATCTTGGGATGGTCACAAGCCTGTGATAAATTATTTTCCCGATTGGAGGCCTTGGATAGAAGAGTTTCACTGAGCTAACTGGATAAAGGTGGCTAATTACTATCGGTACCATACTAGTAATTCAAATATTGGTAGATATTGGATCCCTATTGAGTATTGGCCTATTCAAATCCCCAAAAATGTAAATACAATATATCCAAAGCATCCTTCATATGAGATCTCTCTCTTGGTCCCATGAAAACGATTATTTTGGATGGAACAACAATATTAAGAGTGAGTATTCAGTTTCTCAAGGTTATTTGACCTTATGCCATAATAATACCAACCAATCATCTGATATATTTTCTTAGTTGTGTGCTCAAAATCTCTGGCCTAAGGTGATGTTCTTTACTTGGCTTTTATTGCATCGTAGGGTGCTTACTAGTGAGCAACTTATGAAGCATGGTTTTCATGGCACTTTTAGATGTGAAATATGTGGATATAATGTAGAAACTCTTAGCCACATTTTTATTGAGTGTACTTTAGCCTCTCAGTTATGGAGGAGAATGGCCATGTTAATTGGCTTATAGTGGTTCATTTTTTTTACTTTTGAATAGCTTTGGAGGGATTGGCCTAATAAAGAGGGTGTTGATCATTTTATTAGGTAGTTAGTTTAGATGGGTTCTATCATTCTTCTTTGGAATATTTGGAATGAAAGGAACAATCAACTTTTTAATCAAGATAGGAAGTATATTCACTATATTTGGCAAAATATCATTTCCATCTTAGTTGAATCGGTCAAACAACTCCTTAGTAACTCCCACCAAAGATGGGATCAAGTGATGCAAATATTCAAGATTAAATATTCTAAGGGAAATCAACATAAAGTGAATGTGAGTAATTTTAAGATGGATAGGAGAAGAAATTGGCAACCTCCTCCTAAGAATTTTGTAAAATTCAATATTGATGGAGCCTCTAGAGGGAACCCTAGAAAATCTAGTGTGGGAGGAATTGGTAGACTTTTAGATGGCTCCCTAGTTTTTACTTTTTCTAAGAATTTGGGTATTCTTTCCAATAACATTTTTGAGGGGTATGGTATCCTTCAAAATGCTACTAAGGTTGGATTGGAAAAGGTGCTAGTTGAGTCTGACTCTCAAATCATGATTAATATTTTGAAAACTCCTAAGAATCATAAGGTTGATTGGAGAATAAAAAGAATTATTGAGAAGATTCAATTAATCCATATGGGATTTTTGAAATTTGATTATAATCATGTGGTTAGATATCCAAACAACAGTGTTGATGCTTTAGCTAATTGGTCTTTGTATAAAGGTGATCTTACTTGCTATGGCCACCCTCCTAGATGGTGGACTTCCCAAAAAAAGAAAACTCTTATTTCTATCATTTCTTTGGATGGCTCTAGTTCTGGAGGTACCTAGTTTCTTATTGCTTTATTTTCGCTTCTCTTTGGTTCGGTCAAGGTATTTTAGTTCCCTACCTCAAACTATTATTTCTTTTGTTTCCTCTATTATTTCTTGCCTTAAAAATATTTTGGTCTAGAAAGGTCATTGTCACGTTCAATTGTTTTATTATTTCTTTTTTATTTTTTGTTTAGTTTTTGATGTGTGTGTTTTTTTGTTTTGTTTTGTTTTTGTGTTTTTTGTTGTTCTTGTGTTTTTGTTGTTTTGTGTTTTTTTGTGTTTTTTGTTTTTTTTTTGTGTTTTTGTTATTCTTGTTCTTGTGTTTTTGTATGTTTGTGTTAATTTGTGTTTTTGTGTGTGAGTGTTTTCTATGTTTTTTGTTTTTGTTTGTTGTCTATTGTTGGTTGTTTTTTATTTTTATTTTTAAATTTTTTAGGTTTTGGTTGTTTTTGTTTTTCATGTTTGTGTTTTGTTATGTTGTTCATGTGTTTTCTCTTTGGTTCATGTTGTGGGATTTTTTATCTTATTGTGTGTGTGTTTGGTTGTGTTTTATATTTTTTGAGAAACTCAAGGAGCATGTTTTTTATTTTATTTTATTATTGTTATTTTTATTTTATTATTTACTTATTTTAATCTTGTTGTGTGTTTGTTTGCTCCTTGAGTATGTCAAAGGTGGTAGGCCAGGTGCGAGCACTGGGTGATTTTTACGAAATAGATACCCCTGCCTCCTTGAGTCTTATCCAAAAGTGGCATCCCTTCTAAAATGTTTTCCACAAAAAAAAACACAAAAATATCTATTAACACAAACATACAAAAACACATGAACAAGAACAACAAAAACACAAGAACAATTAAAAAACACAAAAAAAAATACAAAACAACAAAAACACAAGAACTAAAAACAACACAAAAAACATAAAAATAAAATAAAACAAAAAACACACACACACACCTCAAAAAACAAAAAATAAAATTGAACACAACAATGACATTTCTAGAACAAAATACTATTGAGGCAACAATAAATAGAGAAAATAAAAGACATATTAGTTTAAGCTAGGGAACCAAAATACCCTAATTGAACCAAAGACAAGCAAAAATAAAGGAAAAAAAAACTAAGTACCTCAAGAACTGGAGCCCTCCAAATAAATGATAGAAATAAGAGCTTCCCTTATTTGTTAAGCCCACCATCTAGAAGGGTTGCCGTAGCAAGTAATATCACCTTTGTCGAAAGCCCAATTAGATAAAGCATCAACACTCTTTTTTTTATATTTGATCATATGATTGTAATCAACTTTCAAAAATTCCATCTATATTAACTGAATCTTCTCAATATTTCTTTTTATTCTTCAATCAACCTTATTATTCTTAGAAGGAGTTTTTTAAACAATTAATTATGATTTGAGAGTCAGACTCAACTAGAATATTTTCCCATCCAACCTTAGTAGCCTTTTGAAATCCTCTAAGGATACCATACCCCTCAATAAGGTTATTGGATAGAATACCCAAATTCTCAGCAAAAGTAAAAACTAGGGAGCCATCTGAAAGTCTACCAATTCCTCATGCACTACCTTTTCTAGCATTTCCTCTAGAGGCTCCATCAGTATTGACTTTTCCAAAATCCTCAGGAGGAGGATGCAAATTCCTTGTTCCATCTATCTTACAGTTACTCACATTCTCTTTAAGCAAGTTACCCTTAGAAGAGTTAATCTTCAATCTTTGCATCACTTAATCCCATATTTGGTGGGATTTTTTGGGGTTATTAAGGAGTTGTTGGACTAATTCAACTAAGTTGGAATTGGTATTTTTCTAGATATAGTGAATATCCTTCCTATATTTATTAAAAATTTAGTTGTTCCTTTCATTCTAGATATTCCAAAGAAGAATGGTAGAACCCATCCAAACTAACTGCCTAATAAAATGATTAACACACTCTTGTTTAGGCCAATTTCTCCAAAGTTGTTCAAAAGTAAAAACATTGGACCACTATAAGCCAAGTAAAGTGGTCATTCTCCTCCATAGCTTAGAGGATAAAGTACTCTCAATAAAAATATGGTTGAGATTTTCCACATTCTCTCCACACATTTTACATCTAAAAGGGCCATGAAAACCATATTTCATAAGTTGCTCACTAGTAAGCACCCTACAATGCAATAAAATCCAAGTAAAGAACCTCACCTTAGGCCAGAGATTTTGAGCCCACAACTGAGAAAATATGTCAAAATATTGGTTGGTATTATTATGGCATAAGGCCAAATAACCTTGAGAAACTAAATACTCACCCTTAGTAGTTTTTTTCTATCCAAAACAATATTTTCATAGGACCAAGAGAGAGATATCATATGAAGGATGCATTGGATATCTTGTCTTTGCCTTTCTAGTATTTGAATAGGCTAGTACTCAATAGGGATCTAATACCTACCAACATAAGAATTACTAGTATGGTACCGATAGTAATTAGCTACCTTTATCTAGTTAGCTCGGTGAAGCTCCTCCATCCAAGGCATCCAATCGAGAAACTAAGTTATCAAAGGCTTGTGACCATTCCAAGAATCTATCCAATAATTTGGCCATTGAACTTTATGAGTTATCAAAAATATTTTTTTCTTTATTAAATCCTCACCAGTATTAAGAACTGATAAAATGGGAGATCCTTTGGTAGGTAATTTATAGCGAACATGGTCTTTAGGAATTTTGTTCTCAAAATATTTAGCATGGCGACTATTGGCCCAAAGAGCATTGAGATTATGCAAAATCCTCCAATATAATTTAGCAGATTAAGCTTTGTTGTTATTCATAGAATACCATAATCCTAACCTCCCTTAATTCTTAGGAAAACATAAAGTGTCCCATTTCACCAAGGCCCATTTTCTTTTCTCCTTATTACCACTCCAAAGGAACCGATGACTGATTTGATCTAGTTCTCAAAGAACACCCTTTGGTATATTATAAATGGTAGAAACATAAATAGGAATTGCTTGAAGGACTGATTTTACCAAGGTGATTCTACCCCCAGATGAAAACCACCTATTGGTCCACTTTACAATTTTCTTCTTGACTTTGTCCAACAACCAATTCCAATATTTTTTTTTCTATATTTGAATATTAATGGGAATACCTAAACAAGTGATCTAAATGGAGGTATTATTATATATTAATTTATCTAATACCATGGATTCCTTTCTGGTAGAGCAATAAAATAAAATTACTTTAGATTTATCTTCATTGATCAATTTCCTAGTAGCCCTAGAAAAATAGCTAATGATTTTCTTAATATTAGAAGATTCCTTAGTTGTAGCTTTTCCTAAAAGAGTAGATTCATCAACAAGTTGAAGATGAGAGATAGGTCTAGCTCCATGAGCAATGGTAACTCCATAAAGGATTTTTTTTCTCTCTTTTTGGTTATAGTCATACCCGAGAATTCAACAAGAATTATGAATAAATAAGGGGATAGGGGGCCACCTTACCTAATACCTATGGAGGCTGGGAATAACTAATAAGGCCCATGATTGATAAGAACTCAGTAGAAAAAGAAATATATACATATCATAATCCAATCTACCAAATCCTAAGAGAAACCACATTACCTCAAAACTTTGATAAGGAAGTGTTAATTCACTCTATCATAATATTTGGATAATTCTAACCAAATGAACATGGAAGTATGTTTTTGCATATCCATGGAATGGATGGCTTCCTGAGAAAGAACTATCTCATCCACTATTTGATGCTTTTCCATATAACCCCCTTGTTTAGGGAAAATAATCTTATAGAAAAGAGGCTTCAACCTTTCTGCCATGATCTTAGTAATGATTTTGAGAAGAACATTACATAAAGCTATAGGTCTAAAAGCTAAGATATGATCAACCTCTTGATATTTTGGAATAAGAGTAATATAATTTTTATTGATAACCTTCAAAATTTCTTTGGATTTCCTGGTTTCTTCCACCACCTATAATAAATCAACATGAAGGATATCCCATAAATCTTGGTAGAACTCAATGGGAAAACCATCAGGACCTAGGGTTTTTTCCTTTTGTATTTAAAAACTACCTATTGTCAGAGTTACTATGCTACAATAACTATAAATTATTACCTCATTTGGTAATTTGTAAGATTCACCTAGGTAGATTTTATTTACCACATGGTAAAAAGTAGTTTGTTACTTTTTACCACTAGTTTTTACTATTTACTATTTACCTAGGGTTAGTTAGTCATTGTAGTCATTTTAACTATGTTATTGGTTAACTACCTTCATGGAGGGGCTACCTATAATGTGTTACTTATTAGAGTGTTTGTTAGCTATGTTAGGGGATAATATTTTATATTATTTCCTAATGTTATTCATACCTACTGAATGTACTATTTAAATTCTTTGCATATTAATATATTACTATTGCTTATGTTACACTCTAATTCTTACATTGGTATCAGAACCAACTTACCTGTCCCTATGAGCATGTTTTATAAGATAGATATTTTGTTGATAGGGTCAATGGGGCACAATTCCTAATATGGAATCCCATTTTGTTGCAGCCTACCATGGATGCTTCCTGAGGTAATAATTGCTCAAGAATTTATTGGTGGACTTGTGAGGCACAGGCTCATTTGGTGGTACAGAATTTTGACCTTTCATTTCGTAGAAATTCATTTGGCTTCACGAAATTCATTGGTTATTCCTAGAATTTATTTTTTATTAGCTACGAAAATTTTTCCCATTGCCTAAATTTATCTGAATCTTTTAGTGGGTAGGTGAATCTGTCATCTTCTACCACTGATATCAAGAAACCCCGCACCTATGGATCTGTCTATACTTTGGGCTGACCAACCTTAATAGGAGGGCAGGCTGCCCACATGGATGCAGACCGACCACCAACCCTCGATCAAAGGGTAGGTGGCCCTCCAAAAATCGATGCACAAACTATCCCTTGCACACCTTTCGATGGCCACAATACTTGCACTAACAGTTGATGATCCTACATGGAATCTGAAGTCTAACTCCCTATAGCTTATGTAGACAACAAGGTGGATCAAATAATATGTTGTCACTAAATCGTGTGGACACTACTATGAGTGGAGCTTGAAGCTGGAAGTGATATAGTAGTGGGTACATGAATCGAGGGCTAAGATATCACTAACATGGTAGACTATGTGGCTGATGTGAATCTTGAGATCCACCTAGCAGAACTAACATGGTGGTGACTAGACGAAGCTGACATGGTGGTGACTGTGTGGAGTTGGTGGGGCCTAGAACAAAAATCAAGGGTGACATGATAAATGACATGGCATAAATACGTGGCATATGGCATGTCAATTTCTCACTAACTGGAAATCCTCATCGTCTTGCTTACATGGCATCTTGTCCATTGAGACACTTTGCATAAGGTGTGCGTCATCTGATTATTTGAAGGCAATAAAATATTATCGGGTTGATTCTATTTTTTAAGAAGCTTCATAAGCACCATTTTGGTGCATGTGGGATTATTTCCCATGAAGCTTTTCAAACAAAGCTTTTTTTTTCTCTTTGCATGGTGGATACCACCTTCAAATTGAAGGTGGGTCCTTTAATGAATCGTCAGACTACATATCCCTAATGGCCTACTCACTAGTAGTAAGAATCCTGATAGGAGGTCGAGAGTTCGAGTCCCGTCGGGTGCTTCCTACCATTTATTTTAGTAAATGGTATATAAACAAAAACAAGGCCAAGATAAACAAATGCAATATTTTGTTTAATGTTTTATTTTTTTTTTAATTTAAAAGTTTTTTTTATTATATTTTTTTAATTTTAATAATATAAATATAAAATATTTTTATAAAAATATATTTTTTTATAAATTGATTAAAAAAAAAACATAATTTTATTTTTAATATTAAATTTAAAATTTATGATTAAACTTTTGTTTAAATTTTTGCAAATTAAAATTAAAAGAAAAGGAAGGGACCTATATTTTGCAACTTCAATAAAAAGAGGGCTTTTGTTTTCTCCAAAACTGGGGATATAAGACAAAGAAGAGCACCATTTTTTCTTGCAAAATTAGGGAGCCTAAAATCTTCTCAACCTTGTTAATTTTGCAACATAAAAGGGGGATAAAATAAAAGACATTTGATACTTTCTCGCAAAATTGGACAACAAGGAGACACAAAATTTTGTAAAATTTGAAGGCAAAGTGTGCATTTATTTTCTCCAAGGGGGAATATAATACATGAAATTGCACATTCTCTTAGTTTTGCAACAATTGAGAAGAATTTAAGACCTTCGGTCCATCAAAAATCAACCCATTTGTCGACTGGTTCTGGAAGCCTTTAAAACATAGGTCATGTGTTAACTTGACTTGAAATGAGTGCTTTTTTGTTAATTTTACAAAACAAAGGAGGGAAGACAATAAATTGTATTTCTTTTGCAAAATTGTAACACAAAAGTGAGGAGCACTTAAAAAAAAATCAAAAGTTGTTAAATTTGCAACACCAAAAGGAAAGGCAATTGTTTTATGCCACATTTTTTGCAAATTTGAAAAACAAGAGGAGACATAAAATATCAAATTTTTGCTCAACACAAATCCATTTTATTTTGCAAAATTTCGAAATAAGGTGCATTTTCGGTTTTACTCGGCACATTTATTTCAAAATTAGCAAATTAGGTGCATTTTTGACAGTGACTGACACCTATGTGATAATAATTTGTGGGCACTCTTTGATTGATTATTGCATTTAATTTCTTATGCAATTTTAAGTGATAAAATCAAGAGTATTCAAAAATCTTAAATTTTACACTCACTTCTGTAATTCATTATACAGGTATAAAACCAATTTTTCTTGATAGTCTCTCCTAAATCAAAATCCTTAATTCACTCTTATTTATTTAGTTCAATTTCCTCAAAATGATTATCACTCTTCAAAAGCATTTTTAGGAAAGTTCCATTAAATATCTTTTTGAGTGAATTATATTTTGGTACTCTTTTAGGATATATCAAAAGAAATAACAAGTTTTTGTAAAATAATAAACCTTGAAAGTAGCAATATTTTGCACTAAGGGGGGATAATTCCTTTCTTTCTTCAAACACATATTTTGACAAGAGGAAGATAAAACTTGTAAAGGCAATCAGAATAGTAGAAATCATCAAAATTATAACTTTTATTTTAGGCTTCATAATAACAACAATGCTTGAAGTACTTGTAATAAGGAAGGATTTATTGGTGAACATTTTTGATAAAATTGCCTAGGAGGCAAAGTTTTGCAAAAATTGTAAAAGGGATAACCATGACACCAATCAGTGTTGGTTTCAAAAAAATAAAAACTAAAATGTGAAGGCACCTCACAAAGACCATATTGCTAGTGAAGTGTCTAATTTCAATTTTGATTCTAGTTCATAGAGAGCACATAAAGCGCTCATGGCTAAGATAGTATTGTAAAGGGGAAACAAATTTGTCACCCTAGACAAGCATCATCTACACTCCCTTTTTTAGGATTCATAAATAGCATAAGTTTTTGTTTGAAGTACTTGCAATAAAGGGGTGATTGTACCTATTTTTAGGCTTCATAAATAGCAAACTCTTTTTTTTTGAAGTACTTGTAACAAAAGGGGTGAAATTTTTGGTGTAAAATTTGCCTAGGAGGCAATATTTGTAAAATCCTTAACAAGATTCATGAGTTGCACATATTTTGAAATTAAGGGGGATAAACATTTATTTTCCTACTTCACATAATTTTTGTAAAAAGTGAAGAAGACTTATAAGAGTGCATTTTCGGAAGTGACTGACACCTTAGTCACACTTCTTTCAAAAATTCCATTACAACATATTTTTGCAATAAGGGAGTAAAATTATAAGTGTGCATTTTCGATAACGACTGACACCTTAGCTACCTTATCAAAACTTTTGAAAAATCACATTTTAACCAAATGAACCTCGTATGTAGTGATATACTCTATTACATGTAGTGGTTGTAGTGGTTGGTTACCCATGTAATCTAGTTGGATGAAAAAATTACCATAAGGACATTTTTTGATATAAATAAAAAGTGAGGAATGACCCACTTTTTGCTTATGAGAAGCCAGAGCACTATGACAGAGCAAGAACCAACATATCAACATATTTTTCCAATGTATTGGGGTAGTTATATACATTATCCAAATAATGTAATAATGGGGGATGTTAGATTTACTATGCTAAAGTAACTATAAATTATTGCCTCATTTTTATAATTTGTAAGATTCACCTAGGTACATTTTATTTACCGTATGGTAAAAAGTAGTTTGTTATTTTTTACCACTAGTTTTTACTATTTACTATTTACCTAGGGTTAATTAGTCATTGTAGTCATTTTAACTATGTTAGTGGTTAGCTACCTTCATGAAGGGGATATCTATAACACGTTACTTATTACCATGTTTGTTAGCTATGTTAGAGGATAATGTTTTATATTATTTCCTAATGCTATTCTTAGCTACCTAATGTACTATTTAAACCCTTTGTATATTAATATATTGCTAATGCTTATGTTATGCTCTAATTATTACACATGTTGAATCTCATTGATAGTAACATGAGCATTCAAAATAAAGTTATCCTTAGAAGTGATAAGAGAAGGGATTCCTTGAAGAACATTTTGTTGAGATGTTCAGTCAAGAGAAGTAGCAACAAAAATATTGGAAAAGTAATTGAAAACAATAGATTTCATGTCATCCCATGTGTAGACAACATCTCCATATTCTAATTTTAGGGAAGAAATAAATTTGTGAGATATTCGAGCTAGAATATATTTGTGGAAGAAATTTATGTTTTTATCTGCTTCTTTGAGAAATTGAATTCTAGATTTTTGCTTCTATAAGAGTTCTCTTTTTTCTGTTAGAATTATTGAAGTTGTCATTGATGTCAAAGGCATGATGGTATGCTTGGACAAAGTAATTAAGGCAAAGATTTTTTTATTAGAGCTTGGGAAAAGTAATCAAGGCAAATACATTTTGAGTACAGGTTTGAATATTTAAATATTATAAATTTGAAATATGTAAATTAAATATTTAAATATCTCAGTATTTAAATATTAAGAAGGTAAAGTTATGTTTCAAATATTATTGTGAATGGCTGACTTCTTGGGTGCCAAAGCTAAAAGGTAAAGTTTGGATATAAATATATGTTGAAAATCATTCCAAATGTGGGCAATCCGATCGAACATATTTGTGATAAAAAGAAGTGAAAAGTGGAGTTTTGGCAATGGCGATGGCACCAAGGGTTCTCGAGAATATTGAGAATAGTGGTAGAACTAAGGGTTCTCAAGAATATTGAGAAGCTACTACCAGGGACAGGGAACCATCAAAGACCCTATTTGCAAGCAAACTTCCATAGTGGACCTGGTGACAGTATGACTCTCAATGTTGCGTTGAACTAGAACTCAAACGTTCTATCATAAATCAAGAAGAAAATTTTAAAAGAAAGAGCAAGAAAACATAAATTAAATGAGTCATAGTATAGAAGGTGATTTTGGAGACCATGCCATATCTAGTGAGGACATCACTGTGAACCAGGGAAAATTTGATCGATTTGCTAAGAAAATTTGATTTCAAGTATCCACATTACTGCTATCAAAAGAGATGTTGAGGAATAATTTGTGAAGCTAAAATACTGGATATCGTGATGTTGCATCACCTTTTTTTTTGGCCTTCATGCACTATGAGGAGTAATATTTAAGAAATATAAAAGGATATTTCATTTTTCTAAGGAAGTAGTTGATTTGGACATATTTAATATAGAAGAGCATATCAAATTAACAAAGTGAGCATGTAGTGGTTTTGGTGAAGGATGCACATAGGTTCATGACATATAGCGAAACAAATGACAGAGTGAATGTAGAATACCTTATCAAAAAAGTGTATATTTGGATTTGAAAAATTCTAATTCCTAAGAGGGTGTTTCCACGTAAAAGCATTGTTTCTTATGTGTATGGAAATTGTGCATTGATTTATTGTTGCATTCATATTATTAATGTTATCATTTGGAAATAAAATGTTTATATTATACTGTTCACCCCCCTCTTAGTATAAGCATGTATTTCTTAAATTTTTATTAGAGCCAAGTTACTTTGTAAAAGTCTAACCACTTGAAGGAAGATCTTACATGAACACACATGGCTTACCAAGAAGGTTTTTCATCAAATAGGGCTCCTTCGTTTGGTGGAACTAACTATATTTTATAGAGTGTGAGGATGCAAACTTATTTGAAGCAACATGGCTATGATATATGGTAACCCGTTGAGGATGGGTTCACACCACCTACAACTCCTCCCATAGACAAAGATGGCAAGAAACCATTTGAAAAAAATGACAAGGTAATGAATGAAATATTAAGTGGGTTATGTGAAACATATTTTGTGAAATTCATGCAATGCACTTCAGCAAAAGAAATATAGGACAAGTTACAAAGAACATATAAAGGAGACAACAAGGTTAAAATGGAAAAACTTCAAACCCACAGGAGGAAGTTTGAAGACTTGAAGATAAAATATGAGGAAGATATTGCTAAATATCTACTTTGCATTGATGAAGTTGTCAATACCATTTGTGTACTTGGAGAAAATATTGATGACTCTAATATTGTTCAAAAAATCTTGTGGTTACTTCCCATGAGGTTTGATGCAAAGGTCTCGATGATTGAATAAATGAAGGATATTAAAACCTTAAACATGGAGGAGCTACATGAAATTCTCATAGCCTATGAGATGAAGACTAAAATATATAAAACATCCAAATGGGATACCACATTTAAAGCTTCAAATAATATAAATAATAAAGAACCAGTGTCAAGTGAAGAATCAAGCAGTGAAGAAGAAGCTAACTTTGTGCAAAGAAATAATAAGGGTCCACAAAAATACAATGGTAAGTATTCTGTGAAATGTTTTAATTGTGGTAACATTGATCACTATGCATCTAATTTCCCACAATCTAGAAGTTGTAGCAGTGAAGAAGAAAAGGAATATAATAAAAAGAAAGAAAGAAAATTTTATCATGAAAGGAAAAACAAGCATGGTCAAATCAAGCATGAGAATATCTTTCAAAGGCTCAAGAATAGTCTTTATGTTGAGTAAGCAGGTCGTTCTTGTAGTAGTTATGAAAGCCTCTCCAATAGTGAATGAGAAGAAATCCTATTTTTGGCTATAGAGGAGAAAGAATATTATCTTGTTGACAAAAATCAATAAAAAGAGAGAGATATAGAAAATGAATGAAGAAGCCATAGTTGACATAGAAGAGGAACTTGTTGTTGCTCTTGAAGAGTTGAAAAGGCTTAGAAAGAAGAACTCAATATTGAATACTCAAGTACAAGAGGATGAGATGACAAAGGTAAAGTTATCACAAGAACTCATTGACTTGAAAGTTAAAGTTGAAGAGGCAAAAGAGTTGGAATGTGAAAAACTGAAACATAAAGTTATTTCTTTAAGGAAGTGGATGAATCTAATGATAAGCTACAAAAAAATATTATGCTTGAGAGAAGCACAAAAATCTTGGATTATATTATAAATGCACAAAGATATTCTATTATAGTAACTGGACTTGGTTTTGGAGAAGGTCAAAAGAAACGAAAGAGAGAGTCAAGCTCAAAAGGAATAGAGGCATCAAAGAAAATAATCAAACAAGAGCCTAATGCCTAAGCTGATTTTTTGAGAAGTGGAAGAATTGAGAAGGAAGAAAACAAAGCATCATCAGGGAATAAGGACCATCACAAAAACAACAATCAGAGAACAATGTGATCATATCCTCCAAGCTAATCAGATAGGTTTCAAGGTTATTATTTTTCATGTAACTATTTTGGTCATAAAGTTATACATTGTAGGGTTCATGCTAAAAATGATTTTGGTTTCACCAAGAGGAATGTCAATTCATTTGCACCTCTCATGGATTACAACATCATTTGTTACAAATGCAATAATTTTGGGCATACAACTAGATGGTGTAGAACAGTGTTCCCTGAACTACCAAAATCAAGTAAGAAAGAGGATGGATAAATTGTTCAAAAGGATATGTCCTCTAAATTTTTGAAAAATAAAATGGAACAAGAAAAGGAGCATTGTAAGTTGGGAGTAGTTTCACTCCCATATCATCATTGAACATCTCAAGAAGAGCAGGTAGTAAGGGTGCAGTGTAAATTGTCTTATCAGTCAGCCCCGAGGAGCCTTTACTATTGATACAAAGGGGAGAATTTCAGTAAGGGGAGCAGCTTATCAGGAGGAGCAGCTTGTGATTCGGCTGCAGTAAAGGATAGTTTCTTTGTAGGTTTGCCACCAATAACAAAGGGGGAGATTGCTAGAATTATTAAAGTGGTCATTAATTTTGAAGACACGATGGTGTGCTTGGGCAAAGTAATCAATGCAACGATATTTTGAGTAGAGCAATAAAGGCAAATACATTTTGAGTAGAGGTTTGAATATTTAGATAGCTATTCAAATATCATAAAGTTGAAATATTTAAATATATTAATATTTAAAAATTTAAATTTAAATATTAATAAGGTAAAGTTAAGTTTCAAATATTATTGTGAATGGCTGACTTCTTGGGAACCAAAGCTAAAAGGTAAAGTTTAGATATAAATATATGTTGAAAATCATTCCAAATGTGGGCAATCTAATCGAACATCTTCATGATAAAAATAAGTGCACAATGGATTTTTAGCAATGCCAATGGCATCAAGGGTGCTTGAGAATATTAAGAATGGTGGTGGCACTGAGGGTGCTCGAGAATATTGAGAAACTACTACCAGGGATAGGGAACCATCCAAGACCATGTTTACAAGCAAAGCCCCATAGTGGATCTAGTGACAGTTTGACTCTCGATGTCGTGTTGAACTAGAAATCGAAGGTACTATCATAAATAAAGAAGAAAAATTTAAAAGAAAATGTAGACAAACATAAATTTAAGGAAGTCACAAGAGTGAAGTTGACTTTGCAGACCATGTTGTATCCAGTGAGGACATCATTGTGAACCAGGGAGAATTTGATCGATTTTCTAAGAAAAATTAATTTCAAATATCCACATTGCTACTATCGAAAGAGATGTTGAGGAAGAATTTGTGAAGCTAAAACACCAAATATTGTGATGTTGCATCACCTTTTTTATTGGCCTACGCATGTTGTGAGGAGTAATATTGAAGAAATATAAAAGGAGGTTTCATTTTTCTAATAATGTAGTTTATTTGGACATATTTAATACAGAAGAGCATATCAAAGTCACACGATGAGCATGTAGTGGTTTTGGTGAAGGAAGCACATATGTTCACGTCATATAGCAAAACAAATGATAGGATGAATTCATAATATCTTATCAATAAAAGTCCATATTTGGATTCAAAACATTCAAATTCTTGAGACGGTGCTTCCACGTAAAATAATTTTCTCTTATGTGTATGAAAATTGTGCATTGATTTATTATTGCATTCATATTATTGTTGTTATCATTTGGAAAGAAAAGTTTTATCTTATACTATTCACCCCCCCTCAGTAAAAGTGTGTGTTTCTTAATTTTCCCATTCCTCTAACTGAGATATGAGATTAATTTCATTTGCACTTCTACTCTCTATGAGGCCATATAAAAATATTTTCGTATTCAAGTTTTCAAGCTAAGCAATAACTTCATTTTTTTTATGAACATCCTTAAACTCCTTCCAATTCCAAGTCTTGATTTTGGATTTAATATATTGCAATATTTTGGCAAAATAGAATATACTAGTCCCATACCTAGGTCTACCTTCCTTCTACCATTGTTGCACTCAAGGTCTAAGGGAACTGTCTCTAATCCACATTAACTTAAATTTAAAATGAGATAAACTCACATTGGTTTGCGAAATTTCCACCATGATTGGCTAGTGATCCAAAATAGTATTGTTAGGAGTCTTCACTTCAGGAATGTGACCATGGATTAAGAAACTTTTAGAGAGCAAGAACCTATCTAATATCTCCATTATACAAGCTAAGCCTTACCTTATGTTATACCAAGTCATAAGGCCATTGTCTGGTTGGATGTCCACAAGATGGAGGTTTACAATATATTTGCTCATGATTTCAGTGCTCTTGTACAAATTTTTATTTTCTCCTATTTTATCAATTATAGAGAGGATGGTATTAAAATATCCTCTGATAAAAATCCAAACTTCAGTAAAATGAGAGATAATATAAGTTATATCCTTCCACTGTCTTCTCTTTTCCTCCAAAGTTTTCGAAGTTTAATAGTAATGCAGAGCATAATTTACTTGAAATGTCTACTTTGAACAACTATAGCCAAAAGACCCAAATTGCCAACCATATGGTGAATAACTACCTCTTTTGGGTCCCCAAGGCAAGCAACACCACTAGAAGTCCCTTGATAACTGAGGGAAACCACTTTTCCAATTGACCAAATTTTACTAGCAATTGATTCCATTTCCTCTATTGACATCTTCGTCTCTTGAAGGAAAACAAGATGTGGATGATTTTTCTTAATCATTCTTCTAATTTTATTTTATTTTGAAAGAATCCCTTTGAGTCCTATAATATTCCAAGTGATGATATTCATTAATACTAGGGCTAAAAAATTTGGGAAGGGCATTAATATTACCTTCCTCTATAATTTTTTCACCTTATTTTGCCCTATGATGTTGATTGATTTTGCGACCTGCATTTTTATTAGAATCCATCTTCAATTTCTTTCCTTGTTTCTTGACTTACTTCAATTGAATATGAGAACGATTCTAACCTTGAAGAATGCATGTACATAGCCAAAGTGTTACCATAAGGTTCAACAAAGTCTATATTGGAACCTGTATTATTTGAAATTTTAACTTTTAAAAGACTATTTTTCTTATGTATATTTTCTCCCTTTTTTATGTTGAAAATATTTGATTTGTTGGTTTATCTTTGAGTTCTACCCTTCATCTTCAAATTGTGTTTCTAAGATATTTGTTTCCATTATTTCCTCTTCCTCACTTGTGATGCAGGAGCATCCGGAGGTGGAAAAGCAATCTTGCATCACCCAAAAATATTTTTTTCTTTAAGTGCCAAAGCTGTCGCGAAATCGTGACACTTTTTTGAGAAAGGGCGCCAAAGGGTCAAACTATCGCGATATCGTGACGCTTTTTGAGAAAAGGGGCCAAGGCGCAAAATGGTCGCAAAATCGTGACATTTTCTAAGCAAAGCAGTCTGGACGCAAAATGGTCGCGAAATCGCGACATTTTCTAAGTAAAGCAGATGGACGCAAAATGGTCGCGAAATCGTGACATTTTCTAAGCAAAGCAGTCTGGACGCAAAATGGTCGACGAAATCGTGACATTTTCTAAGCAAAGCAGTCTGGACGCCAAATGGTCGCGAAATCATGACATTTTCAAAGCAATGGAGCCAAGGCGCAAAATGGTCGCGAAATCGTGACACTTTCGGAAGCTGGGCTCATAGGCGCAAAGTGGTCACGAAATCGTGACACTTTCGGAGGCAAGACTCGAAGGCGCAAAGTGGTCGCGAAATCGTGACACTTTCGAAAGCTGGGCTCGAAGGCGCAAAGTGGTCGCGAAATCGTGACACTTTCGGAGGCAAGACTCGAAGGCGCAAAGTGGTCGTGAAATCGTGACACTTTCGGAAGCTGGGCTCGAAGGCGCAAAGTGGTCACGAAATCGTGACACTTTCGAAAGCTGGACTCGAAGGTGCAAAGTGGTCACGAAATCGTGACACTTTTGGAAGCAAGGTGTCAGGGTGCAAAGTGGTCGCGAAATCGTGACACTTTTGGGGCAAAGGCACCAAGGGGTAAAATGGTCGCGAAATCGTGACATGTCACGGTTTCGTGGCCCGAAGGAGAAAATAGAGGCCGAACGCCAAAACGTCACGATATCATGACCGAAGAGGAGAGAGGGCGTAAGGAAGCAAACACATCGCGATATCATGACAAAATGCTCACGACTTCAGACCAGCCGGTAGTTGCAGAGACCATTGCGGAAGGGCACATGGCATCAAATCATGGGCGGCCATAGAGCACTAGGCGGTTATAGAGGCCATGGCAGGAGGGCACGTGGTAGCAGATTACAGATGGCTGGAGCATTCCTTTGAATGATGACTCGACAGGTGGATGCACAGGCGGCTACAGGGCACTCCGCCACCCCATGCCATGATGAAAGAAGATACCTGGCCACAACATGCATGCGGCGACAGAACACTCGTGCGGGCGGTTACAGGGAATCCCGCATTCTGTGTAATGATGTCCGAAGGGGGTCGGGTCTGTTATAAGAGAAATGCATACATTGTAAAAGGGACTTTTTGGCCATTTTTTGAATAGAACCACTGTATTTCCGAGTTTGAGACCTCTGTTAATGAAATTCGCATGAATTTCTCTGTGTTTATCTCAGTTCTGCTTCAAGTGGTATCAGAGCCAAGAAGGTTCGAGTGCGCAAACCGATCGCCGACAGTGAGGCAGTTTGCGCCAGGATTGTGGTTGTGGGTGTGAGGAAGCGAACAGGATGCCCCCGTGTAGGAACCATGGTGGTGTGAGGAACAGGCAAGCAAAGGTCGATCTTAGAGCCTTGCAGAGGCAAGTTGAAGCCCTGCAGGAGGAAATCGAGAAGAGGAGTTGAGCCAAGAAGGGAGGAACCCAGTGAAGATGAAGTTTGGGAAGAAGAGGGTCCATCTGATGAGGAAGAAGCATTGGATCCAAGTAGAGGCTAGGCTATATAGGGCCATATCCCGGATCGGGAAGAAGCCGAAGTTCGATGTCTCTACTTATTCTGGGAATCTTAATCCCGAGGAGTTGATAGATTGGATCAACGACATGGAGGAGTATTTCGAGTATGAAGAGATCTCAGATCCAAATCGGATCAGGTTCACAAAAACAAAGTTGAAGGGGCATGCTAGCATCTGGTGGAAAGGAGTGCAGCTAGAAAGGAACAGGAGGGGAAAGGAAAAGATCACCAGGTGGGATAGGATGGTAGAGAAGTTGAAAAGGCAATTCATCCCTACAGATTATGAGTTGGATTTGTTGAGGAAGATGTAGAGTCTTAGACAGGCAAGTAAATCTGTCAAGGAGTATACGGAGGAGTTCTACCAGATTTCGATTAGAACCGGCCATTCTGAGGCGAATAAGGAGAAAGTCGCACGATACATCAATGGATTGAGAACCAGCATTCAAGAAGAACTGGGTCTGGTTAGGATGAGCACGGTTGAAGATGCATACCAGTTTGCATTAAAAGTGGAGGAGAAGCTGAATAGGAGGTTTGATGGTAAGTAGAGAGGAAAGGATCGAGGAGGAAGAGTTGGTGGAAGAACCAATGGAGGAAGATACAGAGATGTGGGGAAGACTGGTGAAGCAAGCAGTAGCCAAAAATAGAAAGAGGAGAAAGAGGAGAATACCCAACGCCCACGCAATCAGAACAACAACTACCCGAGGGGAAGAGGTAGGCCTAGGCGAGGGTTTGGAAGAGGTGTCTTTCGAGGAACCTACTTCAACTACGAAGAAGAAGGACATCGGGCATACAACTACCCGCAACATCAAGAAAGGCCTAATCGAAGACCTGAGGGTCAGGCCCGAGCTGCTGTAGCAGACGAAGGTGTAGAATCTGAGCACTCTGAGGAGGCAAAAAGAGGAGAAGCGATGATCATCAGAAGAGTCTTGTTGAATGAAGAAAAGAAGGCAGACCAGAGGAACAACCTGTTTCGAACAAGATGCAAGTGCGTAGGCAAGGTCTGTAATATCATCATCGATAATGGAAGCACTGACAACTTGGTTTCTGAGGAGATGGTTTCCAAACTGCAGCTAGAGAGGAGAAAACACCCGCACCCTTATCGGATTGCATGGTTGCAAAAGGACCATCGGGTGCTGGTCAGTGAGCAATGCCTGGTGAAGTTCAACATTGGAACTTACCGAGATGAGGTCTTATGTGACATCTTGCCTATGGATGCATGTCACTTGCTGCTGGGGAGACCATGGCAGTTTGATCGAAGTGTTGTACATGATGGTCGAGCTAATACATATTCCTTGTCAAAAAATGGAGTTCGGCATAAGTTGAAACCCCTGAAGGAGACGGATGAGAAGGTATGCAGCAGTGCACGAGTCTGTCTAGTTGATGGAAGAAAATTTCTAGATGGCCTGAAGCAAGATCGTATGTGCTATGCAATAATCCCTAGGGTCAGGGAAGAAGAATGTAAGGAAACTCCAGTGGAAGTCATGGGACTAGTTGGAAGAGTTTCCAGATATCATTTCTGATAATGTTCTCGAAGGTTTACCACTTGTTAGGAAGATCAGTCACCACATAGATTTGGTGCCTGGATCGAGCTTGCCGAATAAGGCTGCACACAGGATGATGCCTGTAGAAACTGAGGAGTTAAACCGATAGGTTCAAGATCTACTCAAGAAGGGATTGATTAGGGAGAGTCTAAGTCCATGTGTAGTACCTGTAGTGCTAGCACCCAAGAAGGATGGGGAATGGAGAATGTGCATAGACTCTCGGGCAATTAACAAGATCACTATTAAATATAGGTTCCCATTGCCCAGGATGGATGATATCATGGACTGTTTGGGTGGAGCTGAGTACTTCACGAAGATTGACCTGAAAAGTGGTTATCATCAGATCCGCATTAGAGAAGGGGATGAGTGGAAGACAGCCTTTAAAACCAGAGAGGGGCTGTATGAGTGGTTGGTTATGCCATTTGGGCTAACCAATGCATCGAGTACCTTCATGCGGTTAATGAATGAAGTCCTGAAGGAATTTCTAGGCAAATTTGTTATTGTCTACTTGGATGATATCTTGATTTTTAGCAAAACCCTGGAGGAACACCTGATGCACATCAGGAGGGTTTTTGAGAAATTGCGGGAGGAGCAACTCGCTGATAAATACGAAGAAGTGTAACTTCGTGAAGAGGGAGCTAGTATACCTGGGATTTGTTATCTCAGTAGATGGTCTCAAAATGGACCCCGAGAAGGTGAGGGCTATCATAGAATGGCCTGCTCCAAGAAGCGTGACTGAGGTGAGATCGTTTCACGGTCTGGCCAGTTTCTATAGAAAGTTCATTAGGAACTTCAGCAGTATTTGCGCATCCCTTACTGAGACAATGAAGGGGAACAAGAAGGAATTCAAGTGGACAGCTGGAGCAGACAAAAGCTTTGCTATGCTAAAGAAGAAGGTCACAGAACAACCTGTCTTAGCACTTCCAGATTTCAATAAGGTGTTTCAGGTAGACTGTGATGCGAGTGGCAGTGCCATAGGAGCCGTATTGAGCCAAGAGGGTAAGCCTATTGCTTATTTTAGCGAGAAGCTCAATGATGCCAGAAGGAAGTATTCGGTATATGATCAGGAGTTCTATGCCATAGTTCAGGCTCTGAAGAAATGGAGGCATTATTTGTTGCCAAAGGAGTTTGTCCTTTATACTGATCATCAGGCACTGTAGTATATTAACAGTCAAGGGAAATTAAATCAGAGGCACCTAAAATGGGTGGAGTTCCTACAGAGCTACACCTTTGTGCTGAAGCACCGGAGCGGGAGATCCAACAAAGTTGCGGATGCCTTGAGTAGGAGGCAATGTTTATTGATGGAGATGAAGGTGGAGGTTGTAGGGTTTGCTGAGCTCAAGGGTTTATACCCTGCAGACCCCGACTTCGCGAAGCTTGGAAAGCTCGCACTGCGCCTGTTACATTGGACAGGACTAAGTGGTTGAATTTTTTGACTCAAGATGGAATGTTGTTCAGAGGGAACCAATTATGCATTTCGAGGAGCTCAATGCGGGAGAATCTCATCAAGGAAAAGCACAGTGGAGGTTTAGCTGGACACTTTGGTCGAGACAAGACCATCTCACTTGTTAGTGAAAATTACTACTGGCCGCAATTGCAACAAGATGTGGCAAAATTTGTGCAAAGTTGTAGGATATGCCAGATGGCAAAAGGTGTGAGGCAGCCTACTGGTTTATATCAACCACTACCTATACCTGAAAGGCCATGGGAGGATATTAGCATGGATTTTATTCTTGGTTTACCCAGGACGCAGAGGGGACACGACTCCATATTTGTGGTAGTGGACAGGTTTTCAAAAATGGCTCATTTCATTCCCTGCCAGAAGACTAGCGATGCGGTCCATGTGGCTGGTTTATTCTTCAAGGAAGTGGTACGCCTTCATGGGCTGCCAAGGAGCATTGTTTCGGACAGAGATACCAAATTTGTAGGGTATTTCTGGAGAACCCTGTGGAAGAAACTGAAGACGGATTTAAAATTTAGTTCTGCATACCACCCCCAAACAGATGGTCAAACAGAGGTGGTGAATAGGAGTTTAGGCAATCTACTGAGATGCTTGGTTGGAGACAAGCCCAAGGGATGGGATCTGGTTTTGCCGTAGGCAGAATTCGCTTATAACAGCTCAGTCAACAGGAGTACCAATAAGTCACCATTCCAGATAATCTATGGGAGCAGCCCAAGAAACGCTTCAGAATTGAGAAGGATGGATATAAGAGAAAAATGCAGTGCTGAAGCTGAAGACTTTGCTGAACACCTGAAGGGAGTGCATGAGGAGGTGACAAGGCACATTGCCAAGATGAATGCTCAGTATAAGGCCAGGGCAGACCAGAAACGCCGGGTTAAGGAGTTTGAAGTAGGAGATTCTGTCATGGTCCATCTAAGGAAAGAGAGGTTTCCTGCCAAGACCTATAACAAGCTGAAAATGAAGAAGTTTGGGCCATGCAGGATCATTGGAAAATGGGATTCGGGTAATGCATATGAGGTGGAGTTGCCGAGTGAACTTAACATCTCATCGGTTTTTAACATTTCAGATTTGGTCGAGTTTCATGAAGGAGATAGCAGTGCAACACCAAGCCCGGATTTGTGGAGCATTCCCGTGGTTACTCCGATCCACATACGAGATAGAAGAAGTCCTTGATACGCGTGAGGGCCGAAGTACTCGGAACAGGAGTTATTCTGAGTATTTGATCAAATGGAAGGGCAGGCCCATCGAAGATGCGACTTGGTTGTCGAAGGCGAGAGGTTGACCGCTTGGGTCTACCTCAGACGAGATCAGAAGTGAAGGTCACTTCTCAATTCACCTCGGGTGTCCGATGCAGGAGCATCCAGAGGTGGAAAAGCAATCTTGCATCACCCAAAAATATTTTTTCTTTAAGTGCCAAAGCTGTCGCGAAATCGTGACACTTTTTTTAGAAAGGGCGCCAAAGGGTCAAACTATCGCGATATCGCGACGCTTTTTGAGAAAAGGGGCCAAGGCACAAAATGGTCGCGAAATCGTGACATTTTCTAAGCAAAACAATCTGGACGCAAAATGGTCACGAAATCGTGACATTTTCGAAGTAAAGCAGCCTGGACGCAAAATGGTCGCGAAATCGCGACATTTTCTAAGCAAAGCAGTCTGGACGCAAAATGGTCACGAAATCGTGACATTTTCTAAGCAAAGCAGTCTGGACGCAAAATGGTCACGAAATCGTGACATTTTCTAAGCAAAGCAGTCTGGACGCCAAATGGTCACGAAATCGTGACATTTTCAAAGCAATGGAGCCAAGGCGCAAAATGGTCACGAAATCGTGACACTTTCGGAAGCTGGGCTCGAAGGCGCAAAGTGGTCGCGAAATCGTGACACTTTCGGAGGCAAGACTCGAAGGCGCAAAGTGGTCACGAAATCGTGACACTTTCGGAAGCTGGGCTCGAAGGCGCAAAGTGGTCACGAAATCGTGACACTTCCGGAGGCAAGACTCGAAGGCGCAAAGTGGTCGCGAAATCGTGACACTTTCGGAAGCTAGGCTCGAAGGCGCAAAGTGGTCACGAAATCGTGACACTTTCGGAAGCTGGACTCGAAGGCGCAAAGTGGTCACGAAATCGTGACACTTTCGGAAGCAAGGTGACAGGGTGCAAAGTGGTCGCGAAATCGTGACACTTTTGGGGCAAAGGCACCAAGGGGTGCAAAGTGGTCGCGAAATCATGACACTTTTGGGGCAAAGGCACCAAGGGGTAAAATGGTCGCGAAATCGTGACATGTCACGGTTTCGCGGCCCGAAGGAGAAAACAGAGGCCGAACGCCAAAACGTCGCGATATCGCGACCGAAGAGGAGAGAGGGCGTAAGGAAGCAAACACGTCGCGATATCGCGACAAAACGCTCACGGCTTCAGACCAGCCGGTAGTTGCAGAGACCATTGCAGAAGGGCACGTGGCATCAAATCACAGGCGGCCATAGAGCACTAGGCGGTTACAGAGGCCATGGCAGGAGGGCACGTGGTAGCAGATTACAGATGGCTGGAGCATTCCTTTGAATGATGACTCGGCAGGTGGATGCACAGGCGGCTGCAGGGCACTCCGCCACCCCATGCCATGATGAAAGAAGATACCTGGCCACAACATGCATGCGACGACAGAACACTCGTGCGGGCGGTTATAGGGAATCCCGCATTCTGTGTAATGATGTCCGAAGGGGGTCGGGTCTGTTATAAGAGAAATGCATACATTGTAAAAGGGACTTTTTGGCCATTTTTTGAATAGAACCGCTGTATTTTCGAGTTCGAGACCTCTGTTAATGAAATTCGCGTGAATTTCTCTGTGTTTATCTCAGTTATGCTTCAACTTGGGACAACATTTGTGGAAATAATTTCAAACATATTAGCATATAACTTAGATTGTTCCTTCATAACTAGTTTTTTCTGAGTGCTCTTCTTCTTAGGCATTTGGAAACTTGTTGAGTTTATATCTTCTTTATTTTGATATAAAATTTGATTTGGACAAAAACTAGCCAAATTACCACATTCATGGCAAATTCTACAATGAAAATGAATGTTCTCATACACTACTTGCTCCCAAGTGTCCTCCCAAAATTGTAATGTGATATTTTTAGGTAGGGGTTCATCAAAATCCATTAAAACACAAATCAAAGCATAAATAATATGTTCAAATTTTTGATTACAATCAGTATTCATCATAAAAATTCCTAAAGAGTTTCCAATTGAAGAAAAAATATTTGTATTCCAGAATTTAATTGGGAGGTCAAAGAGTCTAACCCACACCAGACCTGTAGAAGGCATACCTTCTTTGGATTTAAATTTAGTATGTCAGGGCTTCATGAAAAGCCTTGCCCTTCCAAATAACTAGGGACCCCTTGAAATGTATTTTCTCTATCTTCATTATTAGCAAATAAAAAAAAGAAAATAACCATATGGATAAATAGAGATTTGTAACTCATCTTTAGTTTTCCAACTATTTATAGCCTAGAGTTTTAAATCAGATAAGTTCACACAAAAACCCATGAAATGACAAATTAGTCCTATTTATTCTAGATCTTCAATACCGGTCTGAATGTTACCCATATCAAGCTTAAAAATAGGAGTTCCATCAGCTACTTTAATACATCCTAAATTCATTTTCCTATAATCCATATTAGGAATTATTAGAGTTTTACGTGAATCCCTAATATTAATATTAGCATTAGGTTGAGGTTGTCCACCATTAAAGGCATCCATAAAATTTAATTTTGGGGTTGATTCTTGGAAATTCTTACCCTTGACAGGGGTTTCCACAGTGGATTTATTTTTTTGGTGCACCTTAGAACTAGATTTATTTGATATTTGAGCCATTTTTTAATCATATGCTTGAAACTTATTTTGTTATTCCTTCAATCCATGCCCTACACACCATGGAAAGGTATGATTTTCATTTTTTTTGTGCAAAAAAATGGAAGATATATTGAAATATAAATTTATAACCCATATTGGATCCCCTACAACATATCCTACTAAAATATTAAGCAAAAACCATAAAAATATTGGTCTCTAGGGCTTGAAGGCCCCGAAAACCAAACTTTGGTGCTGCTTGCACTCAATCCAGATGAAACCCTTGCATAGTCGCTTGCCAAAAATATTATTCACACAGAGGGATGCACTATGATCTATGTTTCTCCAAATTATATAAAAAATTGTGTAGATGTTATAGGGTTTGTCAATCATATACCCTCAATATTTTAGCTAAATATGAGTGTGGATTAGTGAAATATGTCCAAAACAAGTTCAGCAGTCTAGGTAGTCCTTTGAAAAACATCTTACATAAGCACTTACGTGACCTACCAAACTTGAGGGTCCACAATTGACCTTCAATTATTTTTTGTTTAATTAGTGGGATCTTTTCTACTATATTATTTTGTGGGCTTCGTTTCCACTGCTACAATGTATATTTCCAATTCTAGCTCCGTGTGCAAAATCTCATTAATATTTTTAAACTTTGTAATTAGCTCTTTCAATATTATCTCTCTTTATACCTGTATCTGATTAGCTATGCCATGCCAAGGATCCACATATGTAAGAAACTAGTTGACATGTAACCATTCACATTGCTTGACTAATCACGACTAAGTAACATCCCATATGCATTTGGGATATCCACCACCAAGATATACATTTATTATTATATCTTAGGTTAAGAAGCTAATTGTATATGAATTTGGTTCAACACCCCAACCACATTTACCTATATCTTATCTAGTTGAAAAAAATTCTTATTTGATGGTGTAGGAGTTAGTCCTAATATTTAACAAAAAATATATGGCATCACATTTCTAGAAGCACATAAATCCATAAGATAATTAAGTATGTTTTTGCTATAAATTCTAATGGTAAAAATAAAATGAGGGAATTCTACCTTCTCTTTGTATACTGCCACCTAAGCATTGATAGTATTTTTAAATTCTTTTTTATTTTGACCAGGGAGCATTTTTATCAATAAATCCTTTTGGTTAGTTAATTGAGCTACCTCAAATAGAGAAATATTTTCCTTGGTTTTCTTAAGGTCTTCAATGATATTATATCTAGACTTGTTTTGCTCTAGATTTTTCTCTACCTGTGGTAATGACATATTAGTTTTTGGTGGAATAGGAATTGTAGGACCTTTAGGTGGGATGGAGGTTTTTTTAGGAGGTTTGGAAGAAGTCACTAGAGTGTTTTCTTTACTCTGAAGTAAATTATTTTTACCTCTTTGAAACTACTAGTAAGCTTACACATCTTCTAAGTATTCATTTGATTCATTTTCATCCACTCCTAAGAATTCATAAGTCTCTAAAACTAGAGTTGTTCCTACATTCTAATAAACTTGATTTCAACAATTATCAATAGTGGGAACTAATTCTAAATTCTCCATCTCATTTTAGATAATATCTAAAGAAATTTTAAACTTTGGATAGTTATTTTCTCTATTTTGATTTGTGGAATGGACCCTTCACCAAATAGGTAAAGCAAGATCTACAAAATTCACCAAAGTATTTGGGTTCTTATTTGGTTGTTTTTGCTTTCCAATAGCATTTGTAACTCCTCTATTATTTGGGTGAGTATTCCATGGATGATTGGTCCTTTGAAAGCCAAAGTTCCTATTATAAGTTTTATTATTTGCAGGTGGGTTTTGAGGAACTTGCCTCTATAGTTGAAGCATAGCATTGTTTAGTCATTGAACCATTATTATATAACGAATGATTTGATTTGTTAGGTTGATTGGGTTCTGGTTGACCTATTAAATTATTCATAGGTACAATGTATTAAAAATTTAGGTAGAGTTAATTGATTATTTATAGGTGGTTTATGATTTAGGAAATTATTTATGGTCAATTTATTATCCAAATATGTTGGAATGGTCAATTGATTGCTCGCATTAGGTATCATTTAATTCAGGAGAGCCAAATTGAATGATTTATTCTGGTTTGAATATTTGGCTTCAGCAACAGATTTAGTATGGGAAGGTACTGTGTAAGGGATTTATTTATTAATGGTATCTAATTATAAGCTCATATTCTCCCAACAGAAGGTAGTTGACCCAAACTAAAACCTTTAGGTATTAAATTTTGTTCAACATTTAAAGTTGCATTATATACCATGGGTAAGATTGTGATCTATGGGGTTCTCCTCACAAATATAGAATTCAATGTATCCAAAGCTATAATATGCATTTGGATGGCTACATTAGATATGAGGATGTACGACGCAATCGACTTGGTGTATAATTTATGGAACTTAGAGTTGAATAGTCTCAAGGGTTCATTGGGTTCTCTACTAGTAGAAGCAAATTGATGATAGATCACAACTGTATTAACAAGTAATCTAAAATAGCTAATAATAGCTACCTCTAACACAGCCCAAGAAGTGATGGAGCCTGAAGGTAAGCTGATGTACCAATCATAAGAAAAATCATCCAAAGTATGTAAAAACATCCTACAAGCAACATCTTCATATTCAATTTGTAAATGAATTATGGCATCTTTGTACACATGTATATGCTCTTCAACTAATCTTATTCCATCATTCATATAATAAGGGATATATCTTTTAGTTTTTTTAGGCATATCATGTGTAGGTCTTGTGATATTCAAAGGGCTACTTCCCACTAACCAAGGAGTAATACCTATCATTGGTAGACTTTGGGGAGTGCCACTAGAATCAACACAAAGGGTAATGGTCTCTAGAGAACTATTAGAAGTCAAAGGAGTACAAGGCTTGCATTTATCAATATTAGGTTTTCTAAATGGATAAATATTAAGAAACTTAATATGTTTTGATAGATGAATTAAACCTAATGAATAGTTGTAATTGTTAAGATGTATAATATAAACAATGAAAAAAGAAAAGTATAGGTTTATCAGGCCCTTCTTCTAGTCCTGGTTTTATTAAGCATGCAAATTATATACTATCAAGCGTATGCCAATGTACTTGGAAAATGGATATGTTCCCTCTTGAAAAGGAAAACTCTTTCCCCAAAGATTTAGGTATGCCAAGTCTTGGCCAATGTGGATAGACTCAAATGGTCAATGGTAACTATTCCTTCAAAGGGCCTTTTCTAGTTCTAAGTAAGAAAAATATTTCTTCATCATAAAGCTTTAAGAACATGCATTTGACTATCTAAAAATAATTCCACTATATTGACATTCAGACAAATATGAGTTGAGTGGAATTAAAACTAGGCAACAAAAGATATAATTTTAAGCACTATAAACTATGATTGCCCAATCTATATTGTTCATTGTAATCAAAATATATCACATATATAATGGTAATGATTCTATTGAAGCTATATAAAATTTTAAAATTCACAGTAGAAAAATAGCTTCAATGCTCTAAAAGTAAACTAGTATATTCCTAATCTAAATAAGTTTCAAGTAAAAGTCAAATTTAGAAGGGTGAGAGAAAAAATAAAATAAAACAAGTTGTACTGCCCTAAAATCTAGCTCTGATCCAATAAAATAAAAAATACAAACTAAACCAATCCCAAGCCAACCAATATTCAGGTTTGGGATGGTGCAATATTCATAGCAATAATATACTATGAAATGGATTAAGTGCAACCACCATTAGCATGCACAAATAAAATACAAAAAATTCTAAAATCCTTTATATTAAAATTAATTCATTAAATACATTGTTTTATATTGTTCCACTTCGATGGATTACGAGAAAAAATATCAAAAGTTATTAGCCACTTTGTTTAGAAACATCATCCGACTACAAAGAGAAATAAGAAAATAAAATTAAAAAGTTGCATAGCTAATAGATGGTTTCAAATTATTGTAACCAACTAGTGAGGTACAATTTATACAATTTTAGGCCTTCACCTAGAATTACATTTTTCAATTAGTTGCCATCTAATTCTAGGACGTGCCTCTTGAAATTAAATTTCCTACCATATTGTAGTCATGCCTCATTAAATTCTTCATCTATATGATGTTTGTGAGCTTTAAAATAAGCATACTTCATTGAATCTCAATTTGCATAACTCTCAAGAATTATGCAACCACCATTCCTTATTAATGCAAAATCTAGTATGATAACTAATTTTCTCCTTATTCCTTCTTGCATGGTTGTACTTGCCAAGCTTGCATTGAAATTCCATGTCCACCATATTTAATGTGGCCACCAACCAAATGGTTTGTAAAAAGTAAAAAAAAAGGCAAAGGTTAGAACATTAATAGTATAATTATTTTAATTTTCCCAAGGTTTTAAAACTTTTTAGTTTTTAATTTTTTAAAATAATTTTTTTTTGTTTTTAAATCCCTAAGGTTTGTGCTTTTAATTTTTGGGTAAAATATTGTATTTAATATTTAATTCTAATGTTTACTTTTTAATTATATATATATCATGGCTCTAAGCAATCTCACGACCCTGGGATTCTTCCTTTTTTCTTGGCCATGTTGATTGCAAAGAAAATCTAGAATTCATGCTCCAAAATTGGATTTGGCCAATGCTGATGAAAATGATCGTAGATTCTTAGAAATTCATGTATTTGTGGAAATTCATGGTTTTGGGAAATCTATGGTTCATGATCTCTTTCCTCAAATGATTTTAATGACATTTTCTCATTAAGAGAAACATTCCAACTTCTTTAATGATGCATGTTGAGAAATCCATGGTTCTAAGCAAATAAAAGAAATCCCTATGATCTAATTGATTAAACCTTTACCTTACAACATTGTGATTTTTTTTCATCCTTAAAATATTTAGAAGACTTGCAAACCTTGATAAAATCAAAGGATTACAATACAAATTTAAAATTGAAATGAAATCTGGATTGATCATAGTTTCGAGCAAGCTCACGACCATGGGTTTCTTCCTTTTTTTTTTGGTTATGCTACTTAAAAATATAATACCACAACCACACTCCAGAGTTATATTTGGTCAAATCTAATTAAATTTGAGCATAATTATATTTGCAATACCTTTCTCTTTTCTATGCAACTTACAAATAAAATCCCACAACCACATGACAAAATAAGATTTATGGCAACTTGACCAAATTGATTGTGGTTTGGAGTAATTTCATGGTTTTGAGAAATTTTCTCATTGTCATGGTTAAGTTTTGGAAGTAGAGGTTGGTCTACTCCTCATAGATCCAAATCCTATAATTATGGAACCAGTGGATGGGCCAAATCCTTATCCCATTTCCCACAGGTTCAAGGATGGATCTTTAGATATTAACCCCCTTTTTCCTTTTTTTGGGACCTAGTAATTTCTTTAGGGGTAGAGAAAACTCTAAGAAAGTAAATGAAGTGTTAGTATCTAGATGAATAGTCTAGATGATAGCCAATCATCACTGAACCTAACCTATATACTAGATAATACAATCCCTCAAACAAAAATATTCCCTTCTATTCATGTTACGTTTTTTATCCCTGATCTTTATTGGGTTTTCTCTTCCTTTTTTTTTAAATATATGATTTAGCTTTTAGTTCCTTAGATATCTATTTAGTTCTATATATGACCTTTTGCATGGAATTTTTAGGGCGTACTTCCATACCACCTAATTTTTTTATGATTAGTATAATTGTATTATTCTTTTAATAATATAGCATCAATTTTCAACAAAACAAACATGGTGTCATAATTATTTATAAAAATACTTATCGATCTATTGGAAGATAAAATAAATAACTTTTTAATTGCTTGCAACTAATGTGCATATTGAATAAACTTATAATATAGATTTCTCTTCTACTACTTATATTGCTACTAATTATTATTTTTATTTCATTTTCTTTTTCAAAAATTATATATAGTATTGTTGAGAATGCAAATGACACATTCTCAAGGGTATATCAATGTACTAGGAATAGGGATGTATTCCCTCTTGAAGAGAAAATCTCTTTTTCCCTAGGTTCAGATATGCTAGGTCTTGGCCAATGTAAATAGACTCAAATGGTAGATGATAAATGTTTCTTCAAGGGACCTTTGTTGGTTCTAACTAAGAATTAAATTTCATGGACACAAATATTTAATAACATGCACTTGATTATCTAAAAATACATCCACCATATTGATACTCAAACAAATATGAGTCGAGTGGAATTAAAATTGGGAAACAAAAGATATAATTTTAAGCATTATAAACTATGATTACCCAATCTATATTGTTCATTGTAATTAAAATATATAAGATATATAATAATTATGATTATATTGAAGCTATCTTAAATTTTAAAATGCACTGTAGAAAAATAGCTTCAATGCTTTGAACGAAAACTAGTCTACTCCTAATCTAAATAAGTTTCAAGTAAATGTCAAATGTTGAAGGGTGAGAGTAAAATAGAATAAAACAATTTGATACTACCCTAAAATCCATATCTAATCTATTAAAGAAACAAATCCAAACTAAACCAATCCCAACCCAACCAAATTTCACACAACCTAAGGTTCGGGATGGTACAATATTTAGAGGAACGTTTAGATATGAAATAGACTGAGTGCAACCACCATCAGTATGCATATATTGAACACAATAAATTCCAAAATCATTTATATTAAAAGAGTCATTAAGTACATTGTTTTAGATTTTTCCACTTTAGTGGATTACAAGAACAAAATGTAGAAAGCAATAGCCACTTGGTTCAAAAATACCATATGACAACAAAGAGAAAGAAGAAAAGAAAACTAAAAATTTGCACAATTAATAGATGGTTTTTGAACCTTGTAACCAACTAGTGAGCTACCATTTATACAATTTTAACCTTCACCTAACATTACATTTTGTAATGGTCTAAGGTGTAGACCAATTGGTTCATCCAAACCCCATAAGGGGGGCAGAGGTCCAAGGTTCAAATCTCGGGCCTCGTTGGACTGAACGCTTGTCCCTTTCCTGGTGCTTTCAATGGCGTAAAAGGTTTAAAATGATTGTGGCATGGTGGTTATAGGGGTAGACTGCACAAAGATCTGTGTGACAACTTTTGGGATGGACAACACAAAATATTGTGGCAGCCATAAAAATCTGGATAGCCTACCCGGATTCGTGGCGGCTATCGATTCCACCATGTAAATTCAAAAAACAAAAAAAACATTACATTTTGTAACTAATTGCCATCTAATTCTAGGATGTTCCTCTTGAAATTAAATTTCCCACCACACTCTAGCCATGCCTTGTTAAAGTCTTCATATCCATGATGTTTATGAGCTCTACATCAACCATACTTCATTAATATCAATTCACATGATGCTTAGAAATTCTAGAACTGCTATGCCTCATTAACAAAAATTCTATGTTGATCACTAATTTTCTTCATATTCCTTCTTGCATGGTTGTACTTGCCAAGCTCACATTCAAATTCCATGTCCACCATATTTAATGTAACCACAAACAAGCTCATAGTTATGGGTTTCTTCCTTTTTTCTTGGCCACATTTATTGTAAATAAAATTCAAAAGTCATGCTCCAAAATTGGATTTGGCCAATGCTGACAAAATTGATCATGGATTCGTGAAAATTTACAAATTGCAAAAATTCATGGCTTTGACCAATCTTGGATTTGTGATTGCTTTCCTCAAATTATTTTATTGGCATGGTCCTAGGTAAGAGAAAAATTCTAACTATTTTAAGGATTGGCAGTAAGAAATCGATGGTTTTAAGAAAATAAAATATATCCCTACGATCTAATTGATTAAACCTTTACCTTGCGACCATGCAAAAAAAATTCTTTCATCCTTAAAATTTTTACAAAGACTTTCAAACCTTGGTGAAATAAAAGGATTATAGTGCAAACTTAAATTTGAAATTAAATCCAAATTTATTAGGATTTCAATCAATCTCGCAACCATGGGCTTCTTCCTTTTTTTCTTGGCCACACTACTTACAAAGAAAATCCCACGACCGTACTTCAAAGTCAATTTTGGTCAAAGTTGATCAAATAGATCATGGATTCATGGAAATTCTTGTAATTGAGTATTATTATATTTGCAATCCCTTTCTTTTCACCATACCACTTACAAAGAAAATCCTTGGGCCATACCAAAAAATAAGATTTGTGGCAACTTCACCAAAATGATTGCGGTTTGGAGTAATTTCACAATTTCAGACAATTTGCTCATGTACATGGTTAAATTTTGGATTCATGAATTCCTTGACCAATTGACTACAGATTTGAGAATTTTCATAGATTAGGGCAATCTCCCAACCAATATTTCACTACTTAAATTTTACGGTGAGACAAATACCTCAAACTTCAAAGTGCTCACAATTTCATGAAATATTCCACATCTCTAAAATTTCCAAACGGGTATCCAAAATAGTCAATATAATTAAAAAAGTCGTTATATATTCAGAGATAATTATATTTTAATCTCATAAATTATCGCAAGAAAAATATGAAAGTTGAAATATGATTATTGTTGTTTTAATATTACAACTCAAAAAAGTGACAAAATTTAGAAAAACAAACCCTAAGAAAAATTTAAAAAAAAATCTAGTGGCTCCCAAAATGGAGGGATTTGTGCAATTGCAACAACAAATGGTAACTCTACTAGAAAATGCTCTAGAGAATTTAAGGAATAGAAAGAACCCTCTCTAAAAACAATTAAACTTCCAAACCAGCAAAACCAAAAATTACCATCCACCCAAGGCTGGGGTTAGGAAAAAAAAATTAAAGTAAAACCTCATTTTATTTTAGCAAAAGTGTGTGCATTTGAATTTATTTTGTTCCAACATCATTCAGAATTTGCCATCACAGTTTGGAAATTAGGCTAGTTTACCCCAAAGCGAACATTGATCTATTTATGATGAGTTTTTTCACATGGGTAGACATGCCACCAATTGTCAAGCATTACTCCATTACTATCCCTACATCTATAACATAAATGAATTTATCTCTAATCACACCCTAGACCTTGCTCTACTCCCATCTAGACGTTCCTAGCCCTGGTAGAAGTTTTTTTAATCACCCAAACACTTGAAAGTTTTCTCCTATTTTTTTTAAACGCCAAGTATTTCAATAGCATTCAGTTTTACTTTTGTATTGGGGATCACCATGGAAAATAAGAGGGTAAACACTTGACTGGATTTTTCCTATAAACCAAACCATAATTGTTTCATTCCTCCTAATTTGATTTTTTTTTTTAAAGTGTTTTAGTGTTGAAGATCCAACATCATTTTGGTAGTACTTTAAATTTCATTTGCTTTGTCTAAAATAATGGATAAACATCAAATAGTTGATCAAACTAATTTTAGATTCATTGATCTTTGTGTAAAACATTTCACCCCCAAATTGTATAAAACAAATTTCAACTTAGAGTAACCACAAGTAGGTTTCACTTGGATGATTTAGACCAAACCAAATAAAAACACAAAATTGAAAATAACAACAAAATGAAACTAGCATAAAACCCACAAAGCCACGACTATATACAAAACCATTTATAGGGTAGAACTAGGATATTTTCAGGCACTAAAGTAATGTTTGAGAAATTTCCCATTCACTGCTAATGGTCATATTATCCAGTTAGGAATTTTAACGTAAAATTATTTTCTCCTAGAATCTAAGATATTTGAAAGGGACCTAACCATAGGGTATCAAAATTTCCGTGGTCTACTTTCTTTTCATGGGCCTTATCTCACAATAAAATTAGATCAATAATTCTAAAAGCTTTTATTTTATCCCTCTTATCAAACCATAATTTTACTATTTCTTGATGCTTACTAAAATGTTGTAATGATTTTTCTTATTTTTCATCCAAGCTCTTAAAATTCAATACAATGATTTATACCCTATCATCTATTTCTAACTGGTATTTCATGAATTGCAAGGTAAGGATCTTGAGGTTGGTGGAAAAGATAGGATCTTGACCATAAAATAGATGATAGGGATATGTATCTAGTGAGTACTTAATCCGTGTTCTTTCTGACCACAATGCATACGTCAATCTACTATGTCAATCCCTAGGATTTTTGATTAAATTTTTCTTAATTATTTTCAGTAGGTTCTTATTATTTGATTTCGCTAATCGATTTTCTTGAGGATAATAATTAGAAGAAAATTTTAATGTTATCTTGTTATCCTAATCCCATTCAATGAATTGTCAAGAAGATAAATCAAGGCCATTATCACATACTAGAGCATATGGCATCTTGAACTTTGTCACAATGTTATCTTAAATGAACTTGATCATGACCTCGATTATGCAATTTTTTAATGCTTGAGTCTCTATACAACATGTGTAATAATGAGTGGTAGTCAATATGAACGTATGCCTAGTTTATGAGATAGGATTAATGACACTAACAAATTCCAATAACCATTGTGCAAATGGATGAGCTTGAATTACTATTTGTAATGACATGGGAGAATTCCTCTCTTGATGAGTTGTAGTTTGACAAATATGACACAATTAGATATGTGCATATGAATCTTTAAATATGTGGGGCCATTAACAATCATCTATTAGTATTTGGTACAGTGTGGCATTCCTAGATCTATGCCTAGCTCTATACTTGCCATGAAAGTCTTTAAAAACCTCATTGGCTTCTTGCTTATTTAAGCACCTTAAGTAGATTTTATTATTATTTTTTTGGTATAAAATGTCTTCTTTAATCATGAAATTTACACTATTGAGATGCATTGCTCTCCTTCAAATGGAATACAAGTGACCAAAGCATGCTTCATTTATAAAATAATAAACAATGTCTTGATACCACTCATCATTTGTAATTCCCCCACAAAAATACTGTTAGCATGAAATCTTGGGGTTAACTTCTTCTAGTGCTTTTCTTAGTCCCCATCCTCTAACAATTATTATAGGCTAAATTTATAGATCAAAATATTGCAATATTGACATCCACTTTCCCATGCGTTCACCTAAGTCATTCTGCACCAACATCATTTTTACTACTGGATCAGTCCCTATTGCAAACAATTTTCTATGTAGGATGTAATATCAAAACTTCTTCATAACATTGATTAAAGCAAATGATTGTTTACCAATAATTGAATATCTAAGTTGAGCATATTTTGAAGGTGAGCTTACAAAATCTATTGGTCTTTCATCACCAACCTCTTTATTTTGAGTTAAAACACCAGTAGTTGAATGTTCAGATACAAATAACTAAATAAATAATGGTTGAGTGTAATCAGGTTTTATTAATACTAGGGCATTCATGATTGACCTTTTAGTTTCCTAAAAGGAATTTTGTGCTTCTCCAATCCATACTATCTTGGCATCCTTTTTTAAAATTGCATTTAGAGGCCGAACTATTTCCACAAAACCAAAAATAAACTTTCTCACAAAATTAATCCTACCAAAGAAAGACTTCAACTCCTTTTTAATTCCATGAAGGGGAATTGTTTGAATTGCATCAACTCTATCTGGATTGATAGAAATACCAACTTCAAAAATTACATGCCCCAACAAATTTTCTTTTGTAACCCCAAAAATGTATTTTTTAGGTTCAATGAAATTCCATATTCTCTACACCTTTATAGTACCTTCCTTAAGTCTTCCACATGGTTTATATGCTTCCTAAAAAATATAGAGAGGTCATCCATATACATCACAATGTATTTACCAATGAAATCCTTGAAAGCGATGTCCATAGACCTTTGTAAAGTTTCTTCTATGTTGATTAAACCAAATGGCATCCTATTATATGCAAATGTTTCTCACTTGGTCATAAACATAGTTTTAATCCTATATTAGGGGTCCACCATTACTTCATTATACATCGAGTAACTATCTAGGAAAGACATCATTTGAGGGCCATTCACCATTTGAAGTATTTCATATAGAGAAACAAATGGATAATTATCCTTCTTAGATATCCTATTAATATTTTTAAAATGTACACACAATCGTATTTCCCCATTCTTCTTACGAATGGGTACCAAATTTGCAACCCAACTAGAACATATTACTAAAAAAAGGATACAGTCTACCAATATTTTTTGTATTTCTTTGAGAATGAGGAGCTCCAGCAAAGGATTCATTATTCTCTATTTTTTATGGATTTTTTTTGTTCCTATCTTGAAGCGAATGGTATGGCTAATGATGGATGTGTCATATGTGTTTAAATATTCATAATTCCATGCTATGACATCTTGATAATATTTTAATGCTTGGATTATTTCTTCCTTTTCTTCCTAAGTACAATATTTTCCTAGGAAAATACTTTGGAGGTTCTTAGTACTTACTAAATTATAAGCTACATATGATCAATTCTTTCATGGAACAGTCTAGTGCTTTTGAGCATGGTAATCCATATTAAATAGTATTTCTGAAGAAACCATACCTTTAGGAATGATATTTATTTTTACATTCATTTCACTCTCCTTGTATTTCTTTGCACAATTTCTATTTTTTTCATTTATGATTTGAGCTTTGAATATGCTAGAGCTAGTGATAAAATCAACTATATGCTTGTAATCCTAAAATACCTAGAAATTTTGAATGTTTTATAGTATGGAGGTAGTGACCATGAGCTCTACCAAAAATCACTTTATCATGGAATGGATAATTGGTTACAAGGTACTCACTGCTATTGCTAATGAATCTATAGTGTGATAATTTTTTCATGGAATAGCTTGGAAATTGAAAGCATAACATTCCTTGATTAAATATCACACATGGTTATGGTAATTCAAGAGATGTTTATCATGGAAAGCATACTAATTTTGTATCTTCTTGACCATAAATTTATAATCCCTCATGACCTACACATATTTAACTCTATTATTTATGGCAAACTAAAGTCCATGGATCAAGACCTCATAGTTTGCAACATTGCAGGTGTAAGAGAATTGAATTTAACAAGCTACAAGATGTGATTTGTCTTTAGGATTGACCAACTTAATTTTGGTACCATTGTCATGTTTCCATTTTGACCCATCAAATTTGAGGGTCCACAATTGACCTTCAATTATTTTTGGGTTTGGTTTCCACTACTACAATGTAGATTTCCAATTCTAGCTCTCTATACAAAATCTCATTAACATTTTTAGACTTTGTAATTAGATCTTTTAATATTAGCTATCTTTCTACTCGTATCTAATTTTCTATACCATACCAAGAAGCCACATATGTAAGAAACTAGTTGACATGTAAAATTTCATGATTATTGACTAATCACGACTAAGTATCTAGGATATCCATGACCTAGATATCAATGCATTATTCTATACTAGGTTCAAAACCTAATTGTATATGAATATGGTTCAACATCCCAACCACATTCACCTATATCTTATCTAGTTGAACAACCTTCTTGTTTGTGTGAGTATGAACTAGTCCCAGTATTTGGCAGATTGCATATGGCATCGCATTATCAGAAGCACGTAAATCCATAAAATAATTATGTATGTTCTTGATAGAAATTCTAATGGTCAAAATAAAATGATGGAATTCTACCTTCTCTTTATATACTACCACCTAAGCATTGATAGTATTTTTTAATTCTTTTCTATTTTGACCAAGGGGTATTTTCATCAATAAATCATTTTGGTTAGTTAATTGAGCTACCTCAAATAGAGAAATATTTTCCTTGGTTTTGTTAAGGTCTTCAATGATATTATATCTAGATTTTTTTGCTCTAGGTTTTTCTCTACGTGTGATAATGACATATTGATTTTTGGTTGAGTAGGCATTATAGGACCTTTAGGTGGGATGGAGGTTTTTTTAGGAGGTGTGGAAGAAGTCACTAGAGTGTTTCCTTTACTTTGAAGTATATTATTTTTACCTCTTTTAAACTACTAGTAAGCTTACACATCTTCTAAGTATTCATTTGATTCATTTTCATCCACTCCTAAGAATTCTTAAGTATCTAAAACTAGAGTTTTTCCTACATTCTAATAAAATTGATTCAAATTATTCTCACTAGTGGGCAGTAATTCTAAATTCTCCATATCCTTTTAGATAATATCTAAAGTGGTTTTACACTTTGGATATTCGGTTTCTCTATATTGAGTTGTGGAATGGGCCCTACACCAAATAGGCAAAGCAAGATCTACAAAATTCACCAAAGTATTTGGGTTCTTATTTGTTTTTTTTATTTCCAATAGAATTTGAAATTCCTCTGTTACTTAGGTGATTATTCCATGGATGATTGGTCTTCTCCTCTATAAGCCAAATATCCTATTATGAGTTTTATTATTTGCATGTGGATTTTGAGGAACTTACCTCTATAGTTGAAGCATAGCATTGCTTAGTAATTGAACCATTATTATCTAGCAAAGGATTTGAATTGTTATGTTGATTGGGTCCTGGTTGGCCTATTAAATTATTCATAGTCATAAATGTATTAAAAAATGTAGGTAGAGTTAATTAATTATTTGTATGTGGTGTATGATTGATAACATTATTTATAGTCAATTGATTGTCTGAATATGTTGGAATGGTCTATTTATTGCTCACATTAGGTATCATTTGATTCAGGGGACCCATATTGAATGATTGATTCTATTTTTGATGTATTTCTCTAGTAATGGATTTAGTATGGGAAGTTATTGTGTAAGGGCTTGATTTTTAATAGTATATAATTATAAGCTCTTATTTTCCCAACAAAAGGTAGTTGACCCAATCCAAAATCTTGAGGTATTAATTATTATTCAACATTTAAATTTTCACTATATACCATGGGTAAGATTACAATTTGTGGGGATCTCCTTACAAACATAGAATTCAATGGATCCAAATATATAAGATACATTTGGATGGCTAATTCGGCTATGAGGGTGTAAGGTGCCATCAACTTGGTGTATAATTTATGGAACCTAGTGTTGAATAGTTTGAAGGGTTCACTACGTTCTCTATGAGTAGAAGCAAATTGATGATAGATCACAACTGGATTAACAAATAATATAAAATGGCTAATAAGAGCTACCTCTAAATAATCCCAAGAAGTTATGGATCCTAAAGGTAATATGTTGTACCAATAAAAAGAAAACTCATCCAAAATATGCAAAATCATCCTACAAGCAACACCTTCACGTTCAATTTGTAAATGAATCAAGGCATCTTTGTATACTTGTATATTCTCTTCAGCTAATCATGTTCCCTCATACCTATAATAAGGGATATATATTTCAATTTTTTTAGGCATATCATGTGCAGGTCTTGATATGCTCAAAAGGCTACTTTCGACTAACCAAGGAGCAAGACCTGCAATTAGTAGACTTTGGGGAGTTCCAAAAGGATCAACATAAAGGGTAAATGTATTTAGAGAACTATTAGAAGTCAAAGGAGTACTAGGACCACCCTTATCAACATTAGGTTTTCTATATGGAGAGATACTAAGAAACTCAATATCTTTGATAGATGAATTAGACCTAGTGAATAGTTTTAACAGTTAAGATGTATCATATAAACATTGAACCAATAAAATTATAGCTTTATCAGGCCCTCCTTCTTGTGCTAGTTTTTTTAAGCATACAAATGATATATTTTTGAGGGTATATCAATGTAATTGTAACATGGATCTATTCCATCCTGAAAAGGAAACACCTGTCCCCAAAGGTTTAGGTATGCCAGGTCTTGGCCAATGTCGATAAACTCAAATGGTCAATGATAACTATTCCTTCAAGGGGCCTTTTCTAGTTCTAACTAAATAAAATATTTCTTTTACACAAATATTTAAGAACATGCACTTGGCTATCTAAAAATAACTCCACTATGTTGACATTCAAACAAATATGAGTTGAGTGGAATTAGAACTGGGCAAAAAAAGATATAAATTTAAGCATTGTAAACTATGATTGCCCAATATATATTGTTCAATGAAATTAAAATAAATCATATATATAATAACAATGATTCTATTGAAGCTATCTAAAATTTTAAAATGCACTATAGAAAAATAGCTTCAATTCTCTAAAAGAAAACTAGTCTATTTATAATCTAAATAAGTTTTAAATAAAAGTCAAAGGTTGAATATTGTGAGAAAAAATAAAAGAAAACAAATTGATACTGCCCTAAAATCTAGCTCTGATCTAGTAAAGAAAAAAAATCCAAACTAAACCAATCCCAATCTGACCAATATTCACACATCTTGAGGTTTGGGATGGTGCAATATTCATAGAAATAATAGACTATGAAATGGACTAAGTGCAACAACCATCAGTATGCACAAATAGAATACAAAAAATTCTAAAAGCCTTTATATTAGAATATATTCATTAAATACATTGTTTTATATTTATCCACTTCAATGGATTACAAGAACATAGCTCAAAAATCATTAGCCACTTGGTTTAGAAATATCATTTGACTACAAAGAAAAAGAAGAAAAAAAAACTAAAAAGTTGCATAGCTAATAGATGGTTTCAAATTATTGTAACCATATAGTGAGGTACCATTTATACAATTTTAGGCCTTCACCTAGCATTACATTTTGTAATTAGTTGCCATCTAATTCTAGGATGTGCCTCTGGAAATTAAGTGTCCTACCATATTTCAACTGTTATAATTAAAGTGCACTATGCCTTCACCTTGACACTTTTCAGTTTCTCTTGACAAGTGTCATGGGTTTCATATAGGCTTATGCCTATATATTGTAACCATTTTTCATTTGTAAAATATCTCATTGTGTTCAATTAATTTTAGTCCCAACATTTGGTATCAGAGCAGGCTTTCCCTGCCCTGTGTAAACCCTTGAGGGGGGGTTTCCCTCATGGAAATCCTCCCTCCCCTCAATTTTTTTTTCTGCCATATTTTTTTTCAAAACAGGGAGTATGCTCTCCATTGTTTACAATGGATCAGAAACCAGAATTTTGAAAAAAAATCATTCAGATTTTTTGAAAATTAATGGCTGCCCCCAAATATTTTTAATGATCCATTTTTTCCCATATGTATCCGTTCGCAGAAATAGTTCTTGGTAGAAGAACAAAAAACGGGAGCATCCCTTATTTTGTGAAGGTTACCAGATTTTCTGTGTGCAAAGGTTGTAGTGAGAGGAGCTATGTGTGTCCTCCTTCACAACAAGGGCTTCCCCATCGGAGGCCATCCAGCGCTACTACTCAATATTATTATAGGTCTTTTACAAAGGAAAGAAGGAATGTAATTAATATTCTACGTTCTCTGTTATAACCTTTTTCTTGAATTTTTTGTCTTCAAAGTCATATTCTGAATAATTACAGCAAGCATGAGCAATGGAGGCACGACATTTGCATTGACACCGCCAAAGAGCAACAACAAAGACAACCACCGGCGAGCAACAGGGGATGACGAGTTTGGGCATGCTGTGGTGCACGTCTCCTCGCCCAATGATATCCAAATGTTCGTTGATGATAGCTCTGTGGTGCTCCCGCTACATATTCTATTGATGTGAGACTAGAATAATTTCAAGGACATGCACCATTTGTTATCATAAGTGGGGTGCCATTCATTACCATAGATGGAGCGCTAGATGGAACGCAAACTGTGTCACCAGTCTACCTGTGTGATGATGAGTTGTTATGGATCATGCTGTTTTTTGAATCTGTTAAAAAAAAAGCAACACTTCTAAGCAGCGAGATTGTGAGCCTGAGAGCATTCCAGACATACATGTTGTCAGCCATATTTTAAGAGGAAAATAGTTTTTTTTTCTTGGTGGCTTTGTCATCTGGCTAGAGTTTTTTTTTTCTTGGTCATTATGAATCCTACAGATGTGGCTAGCGATGAGGAGATCGTGGCGAAGATAGATTACGAAGAGAATACAGTTTTTTGGGTCTCTCGAGGAAGTATTTTTCCTGAAGTCTTCTGCTTGGTGGGATGTCAAAGCAAAAATTTCTAAATTTTTCAATGAGAAGCAGCATAGCATTTCGACTTCACACTCTCAACCAATTGGCACTCCATCAGACAAACCTCTCAAACCTGTCGCTCCTTCTCGACCTCCTCCATTTCTCGTCATGGCCCCTATGTCTCTAAAGACCGCACAACGGTGCTCTCTGACCATGTGTAGCGCAGGGTCTGCAGCAACCAAAGCCATGGTGTTCATGGGCAACGAGATCCCAAAGGCCACACTGACGTATGTGGACAGCGATGAAAAAATTGAGACAACAATGATTTCAGAGCTCACTGTGGGAAAGAAGGTGAGTATCATGGCCATCCTACACGGTCGTGTTACGTTGCTCACTACCGTTGCTGCAATCATTGTAATTTTAGAGTAAACCATTATCCCTCTAAAAAATGTTCTGGATAGGCTTGGCATCCTTCCAAAAAGGACCATATCCCTTTCAATTTTGGGGAAGATCCATTTTGGTGACAAATCTAGCAAAGGCCCCAAGCCTAGGGGAGGTGATACTAAAACCATCTAGGCCAGCAACATTTGTAGGTGGAGCAGCAACACCATCTTTAGCTTTGTTGTTATCGACGATGATGACACCTATGCCCACAATGAGCTTTAGGTCAATCATCGACACCGTTAATGGCTCCCATCACTTCACCATCAATGGCTACTCACTCTCAAATGTTGGCTCTGATCGATGACAGACTATTGGATCTACAACTTCACGATGCCAAACTCTATCAAATGTTGACATCAGGCTTGAGCATGGCTACCACATGATATCTCCCACCACCTCACTACTGTAGTGCACCTGATAGGTGGTCGATGATCTGCTAATCTGTTCACCCACCTCACTGTGGGCCCCACACATGGCAACATCGTAGGACACAATGGTAAGGAGAAATTTAGTTTCAGTCGATGTTGAAATCCGCCACCAAGATTTGGGTATTTGAAATCCACCAGCCATATAGTGGGTAATGTCACTATATTATAAGTTTTAAAAGGCCCACAATTGTTGTTTATTAAAAGCATGTGGGGATTAATATTTAAAATGTGGGGGCCATTGCTAAAAAGGACCATTTTTTAATTGCATGGGGGGTTAATTATTTAAATCAAAGTAAGGTTGGAAGTGGAAGGCCCTCCTGGCCCATTTATTGTATTTTTTAGAGATAATGGACCATATGGCTCATGTAATTCCCCTGCGTGGGAAAATTGAAAATTGTCTATTTTTTTATTCCGCCTTAGTGCGATGTTTATTTTGCTGCCTTAGATAGGCATGATGGTTTTTCCACATAATGCTTCCCATTTGAAGGTGGAATATAGGGGTATATATAGTCATTGGAAACATTTTTCCATGACGAACACATTGGTGGTGTCCATTTGTAATTCTGAGGCTGTTTTAACTGAGTTTTTTAGCCTCAAATTTTTTCTACCTTGTAGTGCACTCTCGGTTGTACCCAACACTCCCAAGGCACTTGTAAGTGAACCTAGTATCTAGTATTCTCCTCTGTCACATGTTGCGATATCGCGATGCTTTTTGAAGAAGGGCGCCATTAGGCCAAACTATCGCAAAATCACGATGCTTTTTGAAGAAGGGCACCATTGGGACAAACTGTCGCGATATCGCGATGCTTTTTGAAGAAGGGCGCCATTATGCCAAATTGTCGCGAAATAACGACGCTTTTTGAAGAAGGGTGCCATTGGGCCAAACTGTCATGATATCACGACGCTTTTTGAAGAAGGTGCCATTGGGCCAAACTATCGTGATATCGCGATGCTTTTTGAAGAAGGGCGCCATTACGCCAAACTGTTGCGATATCGTGACGCTTTTTGACAAGAGGGACTAAGTCGCATGATGGTCACGAAATCGTGACAGTTCCGAAGCAAAGCAGCTTGGGCACAAAATGGTTGCGAAATCGTGACATCTCTGGAGCAAAGAAGCCAAGACATCAAGTGGTCGTGAAATCATGACATTTTTATAGCAAGGAGGCTAGGACACAAAATGGTCGCGAAATCGCGACACTTCCGAAGGAAAGACTCGAAGGCACCAAGACGTCGCGAAATCGCGACATCTTCGGAGGAAAAGTTCTAAGGCACAAAATGGTCCCGAAATCATGACACTTTCGAAGGAAAGACTCGATGGCACAAGGATGTCACGAAATCGTGACACCTTCGGAGGAAAAGCTCTAAGGTTCAAAGAAGTCACAAAATCGTGACACTTTCGAGGAACAAAACCTGAAGGCGCCAAGACGTCACGAAATCACGACATGTCACGGTTTCACGGCCCGAATGAATAAGCTGTGTACGGAGGGGAAAGACGTCGTGAAATCGTAACATGTAGCGGTTTCATGGCCCGAATGAAGAAGCTACGTACGGAAAGCAAAGACATCACGAAATCGTGGCATGTAGCAATTTCGCATCCCGAAGGAGGAAACTGAGTGCAAATGGCAAAGACGTCACGAAATCGTGACACTTCCGGAGGCAAGGTTCAATGACGCAAAGTGGTTGTGAAATCACGATGCTTTCAGTGCGAAGGCTCAATAGCGCAAAGTGGTCATGAAATCGTGACACTTTCGGGCCGAAGACTCAAGGGTGTGAAATGGTCGCGAAATCGCGACGCTTTCGGAGTAAGGGCTTGAAAGCGCAAGGTGGTCACAAAATCGTGACACCTTCGGAGGAAAGGTGATAGGGTGCCAAGTGGTCACGAAATTGTGACGCTTTTGGGGCAAAGGCACCGAGGGGTAAAATGGTCACCATATCACGATCGAAAGGGAGAAAGGGCGCAAAGAGGCAAACACGTCGCGATATCGTGATAGAGCGCTCATGACGCCTGACCAGCCGGTGACTGCAGAGACCATTGCCATGGGACACGTGGCATCAATTTATAGGTGGTCCGAGAATGTGCAGTGGTTACTGGGACTCTGGCAAAGGGACACGTGGCAACAAATTACAAGCGGTGGTGGTGCATCTCTTTGAATGATGATTTGGCGATTTGATTGACAGGCGGCTACAGCGAACTCTGCCACCCCAAACCATGAGTATACGGGGCACCTGGAAGCATATTTCAGGTGGTCACAGAAAATTCGTGCGGATGGTTACAGGGAATCCTTCACTTGATGTAATGATGGAAAGAATTTGGAGCTGGGGGATAAAAGGACCGCGCATGCATTGTATTCGGGGCTTGGCCATTTTGAATGTAACTTCTATGTTTTTTGAATTAAAAGACCTCTGTTGTTGAGAATTGCATTTTTTGGCTGTGTGTTGTTCTAGTCCTATATCAAGTGGTATCAGAGCCAGGTTGGTTCTATGTGTGCAAACCGATCACCGACAGTGAGGCAGTTTGCGCTAGGATTGTGGTTGTGGGTTGTGAAGAAGAAGCAGGATGCCTCCACGCAGGAACCGTGGTGGTGTGAGGAACAGACAAGCAGAGGTCGATCTTAGAGCCTTGTAGAGGCAAGTTGAAGCCCTACAGGAGGATATTAGAAGAGGAGTTGAGCCAAGAAGGGAGGAACCCAGTGAGGATGAAGTCTGGGAAGAAGAGGGCCCATCCGATGAAGAAGAAGCCTTGGATCCAACAGAGGCTAGGCTGTATAGAGCCATCTCCCAAATCGAGAAGAAGCCAAAATTTGATGTCTCTACTTACTCTGGGAACCTCAACCCTGAGGAGTTGATATATTGGATCAACGACATGGAGGAGTATTTCGAGTATGAAGAGATCTCAGACCCAACTCGGATCAGGTTCACGAAAACCAAGTTGAAAGGGCATGCTAGCATCTGGTGGAAAGGAGTGCAACTGGAAAGGAATAGGAGGGGAAAGGAAAAGATAACCAGGTGGGATAGGATGGTGGAGAAATTGAAGAGACAATTCATACCTACAGATTATGAGTTGGATTTATTGAGAAAGATGCAGAGTCTTCGATAGGCAAGCAAATATGTCAAGGAGTATATGGAGGAGTTCTATCAAATCTCGATCAGAACCGGCAATTTGAAGGCGAATAATGAGAAAGTCACACGATACATCAACGGATTGCGAACCAGCATTCAAGAAGAGCTGGGGCTGTTTAGGATGAGCACGGTGGAGGATGCATACCAGTTTGCATTAAAGGTGGAGGAGAAAATGAATAGGATATTTGATGGAAAGCAGAGAGGAAAGGACAGGGGTGGAAGAGCTGGTGGAAGAACCAATGGAAGAAGGTATAGAGATTTGGGGAAAATTGGTGAAGCTAGCAGTAGCCAAAAATAGAAAGAAGGGAAGGAGTAGAATGACCAACGCCCACACAATCAGAATAACAACTATCCAAGAGGAAGAGGTAGGCCTGGGCGAGGGTTTGGAAGAGGTGTCTTTCGAGGAACCTGCTTCAACTATGGAGGACACAGGGCATACAACTACCTGCAACATCAATAGAGGCCAAATCGAAGACCTGAGGGTTAGGCCCGAGCAGCTATAGCAGACGAAGGTGCAGAATATGAGCACTCTGAGGAGGTAGAAAGGGGAGAAGCAATGATCATCATAAGGGTCCTGTTGAATGAAGAGGAAAAGGCAAACCAAAGGAACAGCCTATTTCAAACAAGATGCAAGTGCGCAGGTAAGATCTGTAACGTCATTATCGATAATGGAAGCACTGACAATTTGGTTTCTGAGGAAATGGTTGCCAAGCTGCAATTGGAAAGGAGAAAGCACCCGCACCCTTATCGAATTGCATGGCTACAAAAGGACCATCGGGTGCTAGTAAGTGAGCAATGCCTGGTGAAGTTCAATGTTGGAACTTACCGAGATGAGGTCTTATGTGACATCTTGCCTATGGATGCATGTCACCTGTCGCTTGGGAGACCATGGCAGTTTGACCGAAGTGCTGTACATGATGGTCGAGCCAACACATATTCTTTGTCAAAGAATGGAGTTCGCCACAAGCTAAAACCCTTGAAGGAGGCAGATGAGAAAGTATGCAGCAGTGCCCGAGTCTGTCTAGTTGATGGTAGAAGATTTTTGGAAGGCCTGAAGTCAGATCATATGTGCTATGCCATAATCCCTAGGGTTAAGGAAGAAGGAAGCAAGGAGATTCCAGTGGAGGTCATGGGACTGCTAGAGGAATTCCTAGATATCATTTTTTATAATTTTCATGAAGGTTTACCACCTGTTAGGAAGATCAATCACCACATAGATTTGGTGCTTGGATCGAGCTTGCCAAACAAGTCTGCACATCGAATGACGCTTGTGGAAACTGAGGAGTTGAATCGGCAAGTTCAAGATCTATTGAAGAAAGGGCTGATTAGGGAGAGTCTTAGTCCTTGTGCAGTACCAGCAGTACTAGCACCCAAGAAGGATGGAGAATGGAGAATGTGCACAGACTCCCGGGAAATTGACAAGATCACCATCAAATACAGATTCCCACTGCCAAGGATGGATGATATCATGGACTGTTTAAGTGGAGCTGAGTACTTCACAAAGATTGACTTGAAAAGTGGTTACCATCAGATCCGCATTAGAGAAGGGGATGATTGGAAGATAGCCTTTAAAACCAGAGAGGGGCTGTATGAGTGGTTGGTTATGCCATTTGGGCTAACCAATGCACCGACTACCTTCATGCGGTTAATGAATGAAGTCCTAAAAGAATTTTTGGGCAAATTTTTTATTGTCTACTTGGATGATATCCTGATTTTTAGTAGGACCCTAGAGGAGCACCTGATGCACATCAAGAGGGTTTTTGAGAGATTGCGGGAGGACCAGTTACTGATCAATCTAAAGAAGTGCAACTTCATGAAGAAGGAGCTGGTATACCTGGGATTTTTTATCTCAGCAAATGGTCTTAAAATGGACCCCGAAAAGGTGAGGGCTATTTCGGAATGGCTTGCTCCAAGAAGTGTGACCGAGGTTAGATCATTTCATGGTCTGGCCAGTTTCTACAGAAAGTTCATTAGAAACTTCAACAGTATTTGCGCATCTCTTACAAAGACAATGAAGGGGAACAAGAAGGAATTCCAGTGGACAGTTGGAGTAGACAAAAGCTTTGCTATGCTGAAGAAGGTCACTGAGCAACCCGTCTTAGCACTTCCAGATTTCAATAAGGTGTTTCAGGTAGACTACGATGCGAGTGGCAGTGCCATAGGAGCCGTATTGAGCCAAGAGGGTAGGCCTGTAGCTTATTTTAGCGAGAAGCTCAATGATGCCAGACAGAAGTATTCGGTATATGATCAGGATTTCTACGCCATAGTTCAAGCACTTAAGAAATGGAGGCATTATTTGTTGCCAAAGGAGTTTGTTCTGTATACCGACCATTATGAGCTACAGTATATTAACAGTCAAGGGAAATTGAATAAAAGGCATCTGAAATGGGTAGAGTTCCTGCAGAGCTATACCTTTGTGCTGAAGCATCAGAGCAGAAGGTCCAATAGGGTGGCAGATGCATTGAGTAGGAGACAATGTCTGATGATGGAAATGAAAGTGGAGGTTGTAGGGTTTGCTAAGCTCAAGAGCTTATACCCTGTAGACCCTGATTTCGCAGAAGCTTAGAAAGCCTGCATGGTGCCTGTTACGTTGGACAGGACTAGGTGGTTGAATTACCTGGTTCAAGAGGGGATGCTGTTTAGGGGGAACCAATTATGCATTTCGAGGAGCTCAATGAGAGAAAATCTCATCAAGGAAAAACACAGTGGAGGTCTAGCTGGACATTTTGGTCATGACAAAACCATCTCACTTGTTAGTGAAAACTATTACTGGCCATAATTGCAACAGGATGTGGCAAATTTTGTGCAGAGTTGTAGGATTTTCCAGATGGCAAAAGGCGTGACGTAGCCTACTGGCTTGTATCAACCGCTGCCTATACCTGAACGACCGTGGGAAGATATTAGTATGTATTTTGTGCTTGGCTTGCCCAGGACGCAGAGGGGACACAATTCCATATTTGTGGTAGTGGACCGATTTTCGAAAATGGCTCACTTTATCCCATGCCAGAAGACTAGTGATGCGGTCCATGTAGCTGGTTTGTTCTTTAAGGAAGTGGTATGCCTTCATGGGCTACCAAGAAGCATTGTGTCAGACAAGGATACTAAGTTTGTCGGGTACTTCTGGAGGACCCTATGGAAGAAACTAAAGACAAATTTAAAGTTCAGTTCTGCATACCACCCCCAAACAGATGGCCAAATAGAGGTGGTTAATAGGAGTTTGGGCAACCTACTACGATGCTTGGTAGGGGACAAGCCCAAGGGATGGGATCTAGTTCTACCGCAAGCAGAATTCGTGTATAACAACTCGGTCAATAGGAGTACAAATAAATCACCGTTCCAGATCATCTATGGGAGCAGCCCCAGAAATGCTTCAGAGTTGAGACGAATAGATGCGAGAGATAAATGCAGTGCTGAGGCAGAAGACTTTGCCGAATACCTAAAGGGAGTGCATGAGGAAGTGACGAGACACATTTCCAAGATGAATGCTCAGTACAAGACAAGGGCGGACCAAAAACGCCGAGTTAAAGAGTTCGAAGTAGGAGATTCTATCATGGTCCACCTGAGGAAGGAGTGGTTTCCTGCCAAGACCTATACCAAACTAAAAATGAATAAATTTGGGCCATGCAGGATCATTGGCAAATGGGATTCGGGTAATGCATACGAGGTGGAGCTACCAAGTGAACTTAACATCTCCCCCGTGTTTAACATTTTAGATTTGGTCGAGTATCATGAAGGAGAAAGCAGTGAGATACTCAGCCCAGATTTGTGGAGCATTCCAGCAGTCATCCCAGTTGCGGATGAGATAGAAGAAATTCTGGATACACGTGAGGGCCGAAGTACTCGAAACAGGAGTTATTCTGAGTATTTAGTCAAATGGAAGGGCAGGCCTATAGAAGATGCGACTTGGTTATCCAAGGCAGAGGTTGATCGCCTGGGTCTACCTTAGACAAATCAAAAGTGAAGGTCACTTCTCAAACTCACCCCGGGTGTCTGATGCAGGAGCATCCGGAGGCGAAGCTGCAATCTTGCATCACCCAAAATGTTTTTTTTCTTTAAGTGCCAAAACTGTCGCGATATCGCGACGCTTTCTGAAGAAGGGCGCCATTGGGTCAAACTGTCGTGATATCACGACGCTTTTTTGAAGAAGGGCTCCATTGGGTCAAAATGTCTCGATATTGCGATGCTTTTTGAAGAAGGGCGCCATTAGGCCAAACTGTCGTGAAATTGTGACGCTTTTTGAAGAAGGGCACCATTGGGACAAACTATCGCAATATCGTGACGCTTTTTGAAGAAGGGCGCCATTAGGCCAAACTGTCGTGAAATTGTGACGCTTTTTGAAGGGCACCATTGGGCCAAATTGTCGCGATATCATGACGCTTTTTGAAGAAGGGCACCATTGGGCCAAACTGTCGTGATATCGTGATGCTTTTTGAAGAAGGGCACCATTGGGCCAAACTATCGCAATATCGCAACGCTTTTTGACAAGAGGGACTAAGTTGCATGATGGTCGCGAAATCATGACAGTTCTGAATCAAAGCAGCTTGGGTGCAAAATGGTCGCAAAATCGTGACATCTTCGGAGCAAAGAAGCCAAGACATCAAGCGGTCACGAAATCGTAACATTTTTACAAAAAGGAGGCTAGGACACAAAATGGTCACGAAATCACGACACTTTCGAAGGAAAGACTCGAAGGCACCAAGACGTCGCGAAATCGTGACATCTTCGGAGGAAAATTTCTAAGGCACCAAATGGTCACAAAATCGTGACACTTTCGAAGGAAAGACTCGATGGCACAAGGATGTCACAAAATCATGACACCTTCAGAGGAAAAGCTCTAAGGTTCAAATACATCGTGAAATCGTGACACTTTCGATGAACAAAACCTGAAGGCGCCAAGACGTCACAAAATTGTGACATGTCGCAATTTCGTGGCCCGAATGAAGAAACTGCGTACGGAGGGGAAAGACGTCGTGAAATTGCGAAATGTAGCGGTTTTGCGACCCGAATGAGGAAGTTGCATATGGAAAGAAAAGACGTCACGAAATCATGGCATGTAGCGGTTTCGCGGCCCGAAGGAGGAAACTGAGTGCAAAGGGCAAACACGTCACAAAATCGTGACACTTTCGGAGGCAAGGTTCAACGACGCAAAGTGGTCGTGAAATCGCGACGCTTTCGGTGTGAAGGCTCAACAACGCAAAGTGGTCACGAAATCGTGACACTTCCGGGCCGAAGACTCAAGGGTGTGAAATGGTCACGAAATCGCGATGCTTTCGGAGTAAGGGCTTGAAAGCGCAAGGTGGTCACGAAATCATGACACCTTCGGAGGAAAGGTGACAGGGTGCCAAGTGGTCACGAAATCGTGACGCTTTTGGGGCAAAGGCACCGAGGGGTAAAATGGTTGTGATATCGTGACCGAAAGGGATAAAGGGCGCAAAGAGGAAAACACGTCACGATATCGTGACAGAGCACTCATGATGCCTGACCAACCGACGACTATAGAGACCATTGCCATGGGACACGTGGCATCAATTTACAGGTGGTCCGAGAATGTGCAATGGTTACTGGGACTCTAGAAAAGGGACACGTGGCAACAAACTACAAGCGTCGATGGCGCATCTCTTTGAATGATGATTTGGCAATTTGATTGACAGGCGGCCGCAGCACACTCCGCCACCCCAGACCATGAGAATACAGGGCACCTGGAAACATCTTGTAGGCTGTCACAGAACATTCATGTGGATGGTTACAGGGAATCTTGCACTTGATGTAATGATGGAAATAAGTTGGAGTCGGGGGATAAAAGGACCGTGCATGCATTGTATTGGGGGCTTGGCCATTTTGAATGTAACTTCTATGTTTTCTGAATTGAAAGACCTCTGTTGTCGAGAATTGTGTTTTCTGACTGTGTGTTGTTCTAGTCCTATATCAAGTGGTATCAGAGCCAGGTTGGTTCTGTGTGTGCAAACCGATCTCCGACAGTGAGGCAGTTTGTGCTAGGATTGTGGTTGTGGGTTGTGAAGAAGAAGCAGGATGCCTCCGCATAGGAACCGTGGTGGTGTGAGGAACAGACAAGCAGAGATCGATCTTAGAGCCTTGCAGAGGCAATTTGAAGCCCTGCAGGAGGATATTAGAAGAGGATTTGAGCCAAGAAGGGAGGAACCCAGTGAGGATGAAGTCTGGGAAGAAGAGGGCCCATCCGATGAAGAAGAAGCCTTGGATCCAGCAGAGGCTAGGCTGTATAGAGCCATCTCCCAAATTGGGAAGAAGCCAAAATTTGACGTCTCTACTTACTTTGGGAACCTCAACCCTGAGGAGTTGATAGATTGGATCAACTACATGGAGGAGTATTTCGAGTATGAAGAGATCTCAGACCCAACTCGGATCAGGTTCACGAAAACCAAGTTGAAATGGCATGCTAGCATCTGGTGGAAAGGAGTGCAGCTAGAAAGGAATAGGAGGGGAAAGGAAAAGATCACCAGGTGGGATAGGATGGTGGAGAAATTGAAGAGACAATTCATCCCTACAGATTACGAGTTGTATTTGTTGAGAAAGATGTAGAGTCTTCGACAGGAAAGCAAATCTGTCAAGGAGTATACAGAGGAGTTCTATCAAATCTCGATCAGAACTGGCCATTTGGAGGTGAATAAGGAGAAAGTCACACGATACATCAATGGATTGTGAACCAGCATTCAAGAACAGCTGGGGCTGGTTAGGATGAGCACGGTGGAGGATGCATACCAATTTGCATTAAAGGTGGAGGAGAAACTAAATAGGAGATTTGATGGAAAGCAGAGAGGAAAGGACAGGGGTGGAAGAGCTGGTGGAAGAACCAATGGAGGAAGGTACAAATATTTGGGGAAAACTGGTGAAGCTAGCAGTAGCCAAAAATAGAAAGAAGGGAAGGAGGAGAATGACCAACGCCCACGCAATCAGAATAACAACTACCCGAGAGGAAGAGGTAGGCCTGGGCGAGGGTTTATAAGAGGTGTCTTTCAAGGAACCTGCTTCAACTATAGATAAGGACACAGGGCATACAACTGCCCACAACATCAAGAGAGGCCAAATCGAAGACTTGAGGGTCAGGCCCGAGCAGCTGTAGCAGACGAAGGTGCAGAATCTGAGCACTCTGAGGAGGCAGAAATGGGAGAAGCAATGATCATCAGAAGGGTCCTGTTGAATGAAGAGGAAAAGGCAGACCAAAGGAACAACCTGTTTTGAACAAGATGCAAGTGCGCAGGTAAGGTCTGTAACGTCATTATCGATAATGGAAGCACTGACAATTTGGTTTCTGAGGAAATGGTTGCCAAGCTACGGTTGGAAAGGAGAAAGCACCCGCACCCTTATCGAATCGCATGGCTGCAAAAGGACCATCGAGTGCTAGTAAGTGAGCAATGCCTGGTGAATTTCAATGTTGGAACTTACCGAGATGAGGTCTTATGTGACATCTTGCCTATGGATGCATGTCACCTGTTGCTTGGGAGACCGTGGCAGTTTGACCGAAGTGTTGTACATGATGGTCGAGCCAACACATATTCTTTGTCAAAGAATGGAGTTCGCCACAAGCTAAAACCCTTGAAGGAGGCGGATGAGAAAGTATGCAGTAGTGCCCGAGTCTGTCTAGTTGATGGCAGAAGATTTTTGGAAGGCCTGAAGTCAGATCATATGAGCTATGCCATAATCCCTAGGGTTAAGGAAGAAGGAAGCAAGGAGATTCCAGTGGAGGTCATGGGACTGCTAGAGGAATTCCTAGATATCATTTCTGATAATTTTCATGAAGGTTTACCACCTGTTAGGAAGATCAATCACCACATAGATTTGGTTCCTGGATTGAGCTTGCCAAACAAGGCTGCACATCGAATGATGCTTGTGGAAACTAAGGAGTTGAATCAGCAAGTTCAAGATCTATTGAAGAAAGGGCTGATTAGGGAGAGTCTTAGTCCTTGTGCAATACCAGCAGTACTAGCACCCAAGAAGGATGGAGAATGGAGAATGTGCACAGACTCTCGGGCAATTAACAAGATCACCATCAAATACAGATTCCCACTACCAAGGATGGATGATATCATGGACTGTTTAAGTGGAGCTGAGTACTTCACAAAGATTGACTTGAAAAGTGGTTACCATCAGATCTGCATTAGAGAAGGGGATGAGTGGAAGACAGCCTTTAAAACCAGAGAGGGGCTGTATGAGTGGTTGGTTATGCCATTTGGTCTAACCAATGCATCGAGTACCTTCATGCGGTTAATGAATGAAGTCCTAAAGGAATTTCTGGGCAAATTTGTTATTGTCTACTTGGATGATATCCTGATTTTTAGCAGGACCCTAGAGGAGCACTTGATGCACATCAGGAGGGTTTTTGAGAGACTACGGGAGGAGCAGTTACTGATCAATCTAAAGAAGTGCAACTTCGTGAAGAAGGACCTTGTATACCTGGGATTTTTTATCTCAGCAAATGGTCTTAAAATGGACCCCAAAGAGGTGAGGGATGTTTTGGAATAGCCTGCTCCAAGAAGTGTGACCGAGGTTAGATCATTTCATGGTCTGGCCAGTTTCTATAGAAATTTCATTAGAAACTTCAGCAGTATTTGCACATCTCTTACGGAGACAATGAAGGAGAACAAGAAGGAATTCCAGTGGACAGTTGGAGCAGACAAAAGCTTTGCTATGCTGAAGAAGAAGGTCACTGAGCAACCCATCTTAGCACTTCCATATTTTAATAAGGTGTTTCAGGTAGACTGCGATGCAAGTGGCAGTGCCATAGGAGCCGTATTGAGCCAAGAGGGTAGGCCTGTAGCTTATTTTAGCGATAAGCTCAATGATGCCAAATGGAAGTATTCGGTATATGATCAAGAGTTCTACACCATAGTTCAAGCACTTAAGAAATGGAGGCATTATTTGTTGCCAAAGGAGTTTGTTCTGTATACCGACCATCAGGCGCTGCAGTATATTAACAGTCAAGGGAAATTGAATCAAAGGCATCTGAAATGGGTAGAGTTCCTGCAGAGCTATACCTTTGTGCTGAAGCATCATAGTGGAAGGTCCAATAGGGTGGTATATGCATTGAGTAGGAGATAATGTCTGATGATGGAAATGAAAGTGGAGGTTGTAGGGTTTGCTGAGCTCAAGAGCTTATACCCTGTAGACCCCAATTTCGTAGAAGCTTGGAAACCCTGCACGGCGCCTGTTACGTTGGACAGGACTAGGTGGTTGAATTACCTGGTTCAAGAGGGGATGCTATTCAAGGGGAACCAATTATGCATTTCGAGGAGCTCAATTAGAGAAAATCTCATCAAGGAAAAACACAGTGGAGGTCTAGCTGGACATTTTGGTCATGAAAAAACCATCTCACTTATTAGTTAAAACTATTACTGCCCACAATTACAACAGGATGTGGCAAAGTTTGTGCAGAGTTGTAGGATTTTCCAGATGGCAAAATGCGTGAGGCAACCTACTGGCTTGTATCAACCACTGCCTATACCTGAACGACCATGGGAAGATATTAGTATGGATTTTGTGCTTGGATTGCCCAGGACGTAGAGGGGACACGATTCCATATTTGTGGTAGTGGACCGATTTTTGAAAATGGCTCACTTTATCCCATGCCAGAAGACTAGCTATGCGGTCCATGTAGCTGGTTTGTTCTTTAAGGAAGTGGTACGCCTTCATGGGCTACCAATAAGCATTGTGTCGGACAGGGATACTAAGTTTGTCGGGTACTTCTGGAGGACCTTGTGGAAGAAACTAAAGACAAATTTAAAGTTCAGTTCTGCATACCACCCCCAAACAGATGGCCAAAAAGAGGTGGTTAACAGGAGTTTGGGAAACCTACTACGATTCTTGGTAGGGGACAAGCCCAAGGGATGGGATCTAGTTCTACCGCAAGCAGAATTCGTGTATAACAACTCGATCAATAGGAGTACAAATAAATCACCGTTCCAGATCATCTATGGGAGCAGCCCCAGAAATGCTTCAGAGTTGAGACGAATAGATGCGAGAGATAAATGCAGTGCTGAGGCAGAAGACTTTGCCGAATACCTAAAGGGAGTGCATGAGGAAGTGACGAGACACATTGCCAAGATGAATGCTCAGTACAAGACAAGGGTGGACCAAAAACGCTGAGTTAAAGAGTTCGAAGTAGGAGATTCTATCATGGTCCACCTGAGGAAGGAGTGGTTTCCTGCCAAGACCTATACCAAACTAAAAATGAAGAAATTTGGGCCATGCAGGATCATTGGCAAATGGGATTCGGGTAATGCATACGAGGTGGAGCTACCAAGTGAACTTAACATTCCCCCGTGTTTAGCATTTTAGATTTGGTCGAGTATCATGAAGGAGAAAGCAGTGAGATACTCAGCCCAAATTTGTGGAGCATTCCAGCAGTCATCCCAGTTGCGGATGAGATAGAAGAAATTCTGGATACACGTGAGGGCCGAAGTACTCAGAACAGAAGTTATTTTGAGTATTTAGTCAAATGGAAGGGCAGGCCTATAGAAGATGCGACTTGGTTATCCAAGGCAGAGGTTGATCGCCTGGGTCTACCTTAGACAAATCAGAAGTGAAGGTCACTTCTCAAACTCACCCCGGGTGTCTGATGCAGGAGCATCCGGAGGCAAAGCTGCAATCTTGCATCACCCAAAATGTTTTTTTCTTTAAGTGCCAAAACTGTCGTGATATCGCGATGCTTTCTGAAGAAGGGCGCCATTGGGTCAAACTGTCGTGATATCACAACGCTTTTTTGAAGAAGGGCGCCATTGGGTCAAACTGTCTCGATATTGCGATGCTTTTTGAAGAAGGGCGCCATTAGGCCAAACTGTCATGAAATCATGATGCTTTTTGAAGAAGGGCACCATTGGGACAAACTGTCGCAATATCGTGACACTTTTTGAAGAAGGGCGCCATTAGGCCAAACTGTCATGAAATTGTGACGCTTTTTGAAAAAGGGCACCATTGGGCCAAACTGTCGTGATATCGTGACGCTTTTTGAAGAAGGGCACCATTGGGCCAAACTGTCGCGATATCGTGATGCTTTTTGAAGAAGGGCGCCATTGGGCCAAACTATCGCAATATCACAATGCTTTTTGACAAGAGGGACTAAGTTGCATGATGGTCGTGAAATCATGACAGTTCTGAAGCAAAGCAGCTTGGGTGAAAAATGGTCGCAAAATCGTGACATCTTCGGAGCAAAGAAGCCAAGACATCAAGCGGTCACGAAATCGTAACATTTTTACAACAAGGAGGCTAGGACACAAAATGGTCGCGAAATCACGACACTTTCGAAGGAAAGACTCGAAGGCACCAAGACGTCGCGAAATCGTGACATCTTCGGAGGAAAATTTCTAAGGCACCAAATGGTCACAAAATCGTGACACTTTCGAAGGAAAGACTCGATGGCACAAGGATGTCACGAAATCATGACACCTTCTGAGGAAAAGCTCTAAGGTTCAAAGATGTCATGAAATCGTGACACTTTCGATGAACAAAACCTGAAGGCGCCAAGACATCGCAAAATTGTGACATGTCGCAATTTCGTGGCCCGAATGAAGAAACTACGTACGGAGGGGAAAGACGTCGTGAAATTGCGACATGTAGCGGTTTTGCGACCCGAATGAGGAAGTTGCGTATGGAAAGAAAAGACATCACGAAATCGTGGCATGTAGTGGTTTCGCAGCCCGAAGGAGGAAACTGAGTGCAAAGGGCAAACACGTCGCAAAATCATGACACTTTCGAAGGCAAGGTTCAACGACGCAAAGTGGTCGTGAAATCGCGACGCTTTCGGTGCGAAGGCTCAACAACGCAAAGTGGTCACGAAATCGTGACACTTCCGGGCCGAAGACTCAAGGGTGTGAAATGGTCACGAAATCGCGATGCTTTCGGAGTAAGGGATTGAAAGCGCAAGGTAGTCACGAAATCACGACACCTTCGGAGGAAAGGTGACAGGGTGCCAAGTGGTCATGAAATCGTGACGCTTTTGGGGCAAAGGCACCGAGGGGTAAAATGGTTGTGATATCGTGACCGAAAGGGATAAAGGGTGCAAAGAGGAAAACACGTCGCGATATCGCGACAGAGCACTCACGACGCCTGACCAACCGATGACTGCAGAGACCATTACCATGGGACACGTGGCATCAATTTACAGGTGGTCCGAGAATGTGCAGTGGTTATTGGGACTCTGGAAAAGGGACACGTGGCAACAAACTACAAGCGTCGGTGGCACATATCTTTGAATGATGATTTGGCAATTTGATTGACAGGCGGCCGCAGCGCACTCCGCCACCCCAGACCATGAGAATACAGGGCACCTGGCAGCATCTTGTAGGCTGTCACAGAACATTCATGCGGATGGTTATAGGGAATCTTGCACTTGATGTAATGATGGAATTAAGTTGGAGTCGGGGGATAAAAGGACCGTGCATGCATTGTATTGGGGGCTTGGCCATTTTGAATGTAACTTCTATGTTTTCTGAATTAAAAGACCTCTGTTGTCGAGAATTGTGTTTTCTGACTGTGTGTTGTTCTAGTCCTATATCAAGTGGTATCAGATCCAGGTTGGTTCTGTGTGTGCAAACCGATCTCCGACAGTGAGGCAGTTTGCGCTAGGATTGTGGTTGTGGGTTGTGAAGAAGAAGCAGGATGCCTCCGCATAGGAACCGTGATGGTGTGAGGAACAGACAAGCAGAGGTCGATCTTAGATCCTTGTAGAGGCAAGTTGAAGCCCTGCAGGAGGATATTAGAAGAGGAGTTGAGCCAAGAAGGGAGGAACCCAGTGAGGATGAAGTCTGGGAAGAAGAGGGCCCATCCGATGAAGAAGAAGCCTTGGATCCAGCAGAGGCTAGGCTGTATAGAGCCATCTCCCAAATTGGGAAGAAGCCAAAATTTGACGTCTCTACTTACTCTGGGAACCTCAACCCTGAGGAGTTGATAGATTGGATCAACGACATGGAGGAGTATTTCGAGTATGAAGATATCTCAGACCCAACTCGGATCAGGTTCATGAAAACCAAGTTGAAATGGCATGCTAGCATCTGGTGGAAAGGAGTGCAGCTAGAAAGGAATAGGAGGGGAAAGGAAAAGATCACCAGGTGGGATAGGATGGTGGAGAAATTGAAGAGACAATTCATCCCTGCAGATTACGAGTTGGATTTGTTGAGAAAGATGTAGAGTCTTCGACAGGAAAGCAAATATGTCAAGGAGTATACAGAGGAGTTCTATCAAATCTCGATCAGAACTGGCCATTTGGAGGTGAATAAGTAGAAAGTCACATGATACATCAATGGATTATGAACCAGCATTCAAGAAGAGCTGGGGTTGGTTAGGATGAGCACGGTGGAGGATGCATACCAATTTGCATTAAAGGTGGAGGAGAAACTAAATAGGAGATTTGATGGAAAGCAGAGAGGAAAGGACAGGGGTGGAAGAGGCTGGTGGAAGAACCAATGGAGGAAGGTACAAAGATTTGGGGAAAACTGGTGAAGCTAGCAGTAGCCAGAAATAGAAAGAAGGGAAGGAGGAGAATGACCAACGCCCACGCAATCAGAATAACAACTACCCGATAGGAAGAGGTAGGCCTGGGCGAGGGTTTAGAAGAGGTGTCTTTCAAGGAACCTGCTTCAACTGTAGAGAAGGACACAGGGCATACAACTACTCACAACATCAAGAGAGGCCAAATCGAAGACCTGAGGGTCAGGCCCGAGCAGCTGTAGCAGACGAAGGTGCAGAATCTGAGCACTCTGAGGAGGCAAAAAGGGGAGAAGCAATGATCATCAGAAGGGTCCTGTTGAATGAAGAGGAAAAGGCAGACCAAAGGAACATCCTATTTTGAACAAGATGCAAGTGCGCAGGTAAGGTATGTAACGTCATTATCGATAATGGAAGCACTGACAATTTGGTTTCTGAGGAAATGGTTGCCAAGCTGCAGTTGGAAAGGAGAAAGCACCCGCACCCTTATCGAATCGCATGGCTGCAAAAGGACCATCGGGTGCTAGTAAGTGAGCAATGCCTAGTGAATTTCAATGTTGGAACTTATCGAGATGAGGTCTTATGTGACATCTTGCCTATGGATGCATGTCACCTTCTGCTTGGGAGACCGTGGTAGTTTGACCGAAGTGTTGTACATGATGGTCGAGCCAACACATATTCTTTGTCAAAGAATGGAGTTCGCCACAAGCTAAAACCCTTGAAGGAGGCGGATGAGAAAGTATGCAGCAGTGCCCGAGTCTGTCTAGTTGATGGCAGAAGATTTTTGGAAGGCCTGAAGTCAGATCATATGTGCTATGCCATAATCCCTAGGGTTAAGGAAGAAGGAAGCAAGGAGATTCCAGTGGAGGTCATGGGACTACTAGAGGAATTCCTAGATATCATTTCTGATAATTTTCATGAAGGTTTACCACCTGTTAGGAAGATCAATCACCACATAGATTTGGTGCCTGGATCGAGCTTGCCAAACAAGGCTGCACATCGAATGATGCTTGTGGAAACTGAGGAGTTGAATCGGCAAGTTCAAGATCTATTGAAGAAAGTGCTGATTAGGGAGAGTCTTAGTCCTTGTGCAGTACTAGCAGTACTAGCACCCAAGAAGGATGGAGAATGGAGAATGTGCACAGACTCTCGAGCAATTAACAAGATCACCATCAAATACAGATTCCCACTGCCAAGGATATATGATATCATGGACTGTTTAAGTGAAGCTGAGTACTTCACAAAGATTGACTTGAAAAGTGGTTACCATCAGATCCGCATTAGAGAAGGGGATGAGTGGAATACAGCCTTTAAAACCAGAGAGGGGCTGTATGAGTGGTTGGTTATGCCATTTGGGCTAACCAATGCATCGAGTACCTTCATGCGGTTAATGAATGAAGTCCTAAAGGAATTTTTGGGCAAATTTGTTATTGTCTACTTGGATGATATCCTGATTTTTAGCGAGACCCTAGAGGAGCACCTGATGCACATCAGGAGGGTTTTTGAGAGACTGCGGGAGGAGCAGTTACTGATCAATCTAAAGAAGTGCAACTTCGTGAAGAAGGAGCTGGTATACCTGGGATTTTTTATCTCAGCAAATGGTCTTAAAATGGACCCCGAAAATGTGAGGGCTGTTTTGGAATAGCCTGCTCCAAGAAGTGTGACCGAGGTTAGATCATTTCATGGTCTGGCCAGTTTCTACAAAAATTTCATTAGAAACTTCAGCAGTATTTGCACATCTCTTACGAAGACGATGAAGGAGAACAAGAAGGAATTCCAGTGGACATTTGGAGCAGACAAAAGCTTTTCTATGCTGAAGAAGAAGGTCACTGAGCAACCCGTCTTAGCACTTCCAAATTTTAATAAGGTGTTTTAGGTAGACTGCGATGCAAGTGGCAGTGCCATAGGAGCCGTATTGAGCCAAGAGGGTAGGCCTGTAGCTTATTTTAGTGATAAACTCAATGATGCCAGATGGAAGTATTCGGTATATGATCAAGAGTTCTACACCATAGTTCAAGCACTTAAGAAATGGAGGCATTATTTGTTGCCAAAGGAGTTTGTTCTGTATACCGACCATTAGGCATTGCAGTATATTAACAGTCAATGGAAATTGAATCAAAGGCATCTGAAATGGGTAGAGTTCCTACAGAGCTATACCTTTGTGCTGAAGCATCAGAGTGGAAGGTCCAATAGGGTGGCAGATGCATTGAGTAGGAGACAATGTCTGATTATGGAAATTAAAGTGGAGGTTGTAGGGTTTGCTGAGCTCAAGAGCTTATACCCTATAGACCCCGATTTCGTAGAAGCTTGGAAACCCTGCACGGCGCCTGTTACGTTGGACAGGACTAGGTGGTTGAATTACCTAGTTCAAGAAGGGATGCTATTCAAGGGGAACCAATTATGCATTTCGAGGAGCTCAATGAGAGAAAATCTCATCAAGGAAAAACACAGTGGAGGTCTAGCTGGACATTTTGGTCGTGAAAAAACCATCTCACTTATTAGTTAAAACTATTACTGGCCACAATTACAACAGGATGTGGCAAAGTTTGTGCAGAGTTGTAGGATTTTCCAGATGGCAAAAGGCATGAGGCAGCCTACTGGCTTGTATCAACCGCTGCCTATACCTGAACGACCATGGGAAGATATTAGTATGGATTTTGTGCTTGGCTTGCCCAGGACGTAGAGGGGACACGATTCCATATTTGTGGTAGTGGACCGATTTTTGAAAATGGCTCACTTTATCCCATGCCAGAAGACTAGCTATGCGGTCCATGTAGCTAGTTTGTTCTTTAATGAAGTGGTACGCCTTCATGGGCTACCAATAAGCATTGTGTCGGACAGGGATACTAAGTTTGTCGGGTACTTCTGGAGGACCCTGTGGAAGAAACTAAAGACGGATTTAAAGTTCAGTTCTGCATACCACCCCCAAAAATATGGCCAAACAGAGGTGGTTAATAGGAGTTTGGGCAACCTATTGCGATGCTTGGTAGGGGACAAGCCCAAGGGATGGGATCTAGTTCTACCGCAAGCAGAATTCACATATAATAGCTCGATCAATAGGAGTACAAATAAATCACCATTCCAGATCATCTATGGGAGCAGCCCCAAAAAAGCTTCAGAGTTGAGATGGATAGATATTAGAGAGAAATGCAGTGCTGAGGCAGAAGACTTTGTCGAACACCTGAAGGGAATGCATGAGGAAGTGACGAGACACATTGCCAAGATGAATGCTCTGTACAAGACAATGGCGGACCAAAAACGTCGAGTTAAAGAGTTCAAAGTAGGATATTCTGTCATGGTCCATATGAGGAAGGAGTGGTTTCCTGCCAAGACCTATACCAAACTAAAAATGAAGAAATTTAGGACATGCAGGATCATTAGAAAACGGGATTCGGGTATTGCATACGAGGTGGAGCTACCAAGTGAACTTAACATCTCCCCCATGTTTAACATTTCAGATTTGGTCGAGTATCATGAAGGAGAAAGCAGTGAGATACTCAGCCCAGATTTGTGGAGCATTCCAGCAGTCATCCCAGTTGCGGATGAGATAGAAGAAATTTTGGATACACATGAGGGCCGATGTACTCGGAACAAGAGTTATTCTGAGTATTTAGTCAAATGGAAGGGCAGGCCTATAAAAGATGTGACTTGGTTATCCAAGGCAGAGGTTGATCGTCTGGGTCTACCTCAGACAAATTAGAAGTGAAGGTCACTTCTCAAACTCACCCCGGGTGTCTGATGTAGGAGCATCCAGAGGTGAAGCTACAATCTTGCATCACCCAAAATATTTTTTTCTTTAAGTGCCAAAACTATCGCGATATCGTGACACTTTTTGAAGAAGGGCGCCATTGGGTCAAACTGTCGCGATATCGCGACGCTTTTTTGAAGAAGGGCACCATTGGGTCAAACTATCACGATATCGTGACGCTTTTTGAATAAGGGCGCCATTAGGCCAAACTTTCACGAAATCGTGACGCTTTTTGAAGAAGGGTGCCGTTGGGACAAACTATCGCGATATCGTGACGCTTTTTGAAGAAGGGTGCCATTAGGCCAAACTGTCGTGAAATCGTGACGCTTTTTGAAGAAGGGCACCATTGGGCCAAACTGTCATGATATCGTGACGCTTTTTGAAGAAGGGCACCATTGGGCCAAACTGTCGCGATATCATGACGCTTTTTGAAGAAGGGCGCCATTGGGCCAAACTATCGCGATATCGCGACGCTTTTTGACAAGAGGGACTAAGTCGCATGATGGTCGCAAAATCGTGACAGTTCTGAAGCAAAGCAGCTTGGGCACAAAATGGTCACGAAATCGTGACATCTTTGGAGCAAAGAAGCCAAGACATCAAGTGGTCGCGAAATTGTGACATTTTTATAGCAAGGAGGCTAGGACACAAAATGGTCGCGAAATCGTGACACTTTCGAAGGAAAGACTCGAAGGCACCAAGACGTCGAGAAATCGTGACATCTTTGGAGGAAAAGTTCTAAGGCACCAAATGGTCCCGAAATCATGACACTTTCGAAGGAAAGACTCAATGGCACAAGGATGTCACGAAATCATGACACCTTCGGAGGAAAAGCTCTAAGGTTCAAAGACGTGAAATCGTGACACTTTCGAGGAACAAAACCTGAAGGCACCAAGACATCGTGAAATCACGACATGTCACGGTTTCATGGCCCGAATGAAGAATCTAGGTACGGAGGGGAAAGATGTCACGAAATCATGACATGTAGCAGTTTCACGACCCGAATGAAGAAGCTACGTACGGAAAGCAAAGACGTCACGAAATCGCGACATGTAGCAGTTTCGCGGCCCGAAGGAGGAAACTGAGTGCAAAGGGCAAAGACGTTGCAAAATCATGACACTTTCGGAGGCAAGGTTCAACGATGCAAAGTGGTTACAAAATCGTGACGCTTTCGGTGTGAAGGCTCAACAGTGCAAAGTGGTCACAAAATTGCGACACTTCTGGGCCAAAGACTCAAGGGTGTGAAATGGTCATGAAATCACGATGCTTCCAGAGTAAGGGCTTGAAAGCGCAAGGTGGTCATGAAATAATGACACCTTTGGAGTAAAGGTGACAGGGTGCCAAGTGGTCGTGAAATCGTGATGCTTTTGGGGCAAAGGCACCGATGGGTAAAATGGTCGCGATATCACGACCGAAAGGGAGAAATTGTGCAAAGAGGCAAACACGTCACGATATCATGATAGAGCGCTCATGACACCTGACCAACCGACGACTATAGAGACCATTTTCATGGGACACATGGCATCAATTTACAGGTGGTCCGAGAATGTGTAGTTGTTACTGGGACTCTGGCAAAGGGACACATGGCAACAAACTACAAGCGGCGATGGCGCATCTCTTTGAATGATGATTTGGCGGTTTGATTGACAGGCGGCCGTAGCGTACTCTGCCACCCCAGACCATGAGAATATGGGGCACCTAGCAGCATCTTGCAGGCGGTCACAGAACATTCGTGCGGATGGTTACAGGGAATCCCACACTTGATGTAATTATGGAAAGAAGTTGGATCCGGGGGATAAAAGGACCGCGCATGCATTGTATTCGGGGCTTGGCCATTTTGAATGTAACTTCTATGTTTTTTGAATTAAAAGGCCTCTATTGTCGAGAATTGCATTTTCTGGCTATGCGTTGTTCTAGTCCTATATCAGAGAGATACATGAACCCTTCATGAACCCCTAACCCACCTAATATTTACCTAAAGTTTAAATCCCCTAAGTTTTCCTAAAAGCTACATCTCACGAGGTACCCTAACACAAATCCCATCTGTGTAGGTGTATCATGTGTTACCACAAATAATCCTATCTATCCCATCACTCTTGATGAGCTAGACTTATCACCCTCTATCAATCGAAGGTATACACGCATCACCATACCATACACAAGCCATTATGTGTAGGTATGCTATGAGTATTGCGAGTTAAGCTATCCATATCATCTACATGATGAGCTATCTTAACTCAGATGTAGTCTCTCTCCACAACTTAGTCCTTTATCTCCCTAAGGGGGTCTCAATTCCCTTAGGTCTCCTATGTTCACCCTAAGGGGTTCTTAATTCCCTTAGGTCACCTATGTTCACCCTAAGGGGTTCTCAATTCCCTTAGGTCACCTTTGAGTTCACCCTAGAACTCTACTCTATGATTTTACCATTAAACAACCAAACAAGAATACATCTAGATACTAAAACAAACAAAGTATAATCACTAAGCATCCAGAAAATAAAGGAAGGAATAATACTAAAAGAGAATATCATCAACGAAAAGAGAATCATCTACATATTAAAACCAAGCACGGTATTAAAGTAAAAGTACCTTCTCTAAACCAATAACCAGTTATTGCATTAAATATTGCATGGTAAATCCTTCTTACTTTAAATATTATTACCTTAACTGCATCAGGGATATCTCCCCACAATTCTAGTCTATTTGAGCATAAGTAAATCAACATAAAATACAATTACCTATTATTTGATTCCATTGAACTCCTTGCTTCTCCTTGCTTCCCATTGGTTCTTTGAGGGTAGTAGGGGATCAGGGTACTCATGGTTTAGGATAGGCATACCTCTAAATGCATCTATTCATTTACTTTGCCAAATTGCAACTATACAAAATTCAATTAAGTTTCCAACCATCTAATGCATAATGGATATTATAAAAGATCCTTTACTTTTATCTTCACCTCTCAAGTTCCCTTAGAGAGCCATCCAACATGTACTACTTAGATCAAGGTCTAACTTTAATCAAATATATTCATGTCTTAAAGCATTAAAGTCCCATACCTTTAACCTCTAAAACAATCCTTCATTCATTCACTAAATCAAAGCCCCATAACTTCAATTCAAAGAATAAATCTAACAATGTTTTAAAGAATTAAAGTCCCATACCTTTAACCTCTAAAAAATCCTTCATTCATTCACTAAATCAAAGGCCCATAACTTCAATTCTAAGTATAAATATAACACCTTTTCACTCCATCACTAGCTTTTTACATTAAAGTCCCATACCTTTAACCTCTAAAACAATCCTTCATTAACATAATCTTTGTCATCAACTTTATAACATAATTATGTTTTCTTTTGAAGCCCTTTAAGTAAAATCTACATCATAGACTTACTAATCAAAGATTCACAACCTTAATTTTAGATTCATAACCTCAATTAAAGATTCACAACCTTATCTAAAGATTCACTACTTTAGTTAAAAATAACCACTTCATGATCTTACTAAACAAAGGTCTTACTTTAATTAAAATCACATAAGATAAATCTTATTAATTAAAGGTCATACTTTAATTAAAATCTCATAAGATAAATCTTATTAATCAAAGGTCTTACTTTAATTAAAATATCATAAGATCATATTAATCAAAGGTCTTACTTTATTAAAATCTCATAAGATAATTCATATTAATCAAAGGTCTTACTTTAATTAAAATCTCATAAGATAATCATATTAATCAAAGGTATATTTTAATTAAAATCTCATAAGATAGTCATATTAATCAAAGGTTTGATTTAATTAAAATCTCATAAGATAATCATATTAATCAAAGGTCTACTTTAATTAAAATCTCATAAGATACCTTACTATAGTTCCCAAGAACTTAGATTATTATGACTTCGTGGTGGATGTAAAATAGCTTTGACAGAGAGGTCAATGACTACCAAACTTTCGAGCCCACAAGAAGGTAAAATCGAGTACTAAGTTTACTCCTCTTCTTCCACTACCTGTCCCAACGGGACTGAGCTTGCGCAGCAATGGAACTCCCACATAGTCTCGTACACTGGTTGTTTCCCATTGAAAACTTAGGTGGTTTCCTATTCACACAATGCTTCCACTTAAACATGGGTGGTTTCTCATTTACGCAATGCTTCCATGGACACACAAGTGGTTTCCCATATGAGCAACACTTCACTAGAAGTGGTTTTCCTTAATGTTTGTGGTTTATAAATGTTCATAACAAAAGTGGTTTCCCCTAAGAATGCTTCATTTAAGGTTTTCACAATGCTTCTTTTGTCACTTTTTTTTTTCTGTCTTTTCACTTAGATATTTCCATTAACATAGTGCTCACTCAGACACAATGCTCACTTAGACATAGCACCTCCATTAACACAATGCTTCCATTAACATGGTGATCACTTAGATACAGTGCTCACTTATACACATTGCTCACTTAGACACAATTCTCACTTAGACACATCACCTTCATTAACACAGTGATCACTCAGACACAATGCTCACTTAGACACAGTGCCTCCATTAACACAGTGCTTCCATTAACACAATTCTCACTTAGACATAGTGTTTTTTCCTTGCCTCCTTACACATGCTTCCATTAACATAGGTTGTTTCCTCTTACAACTTCCTTACATCAGCATCTCATAATGAGAGAACACAGTGGAGAGGCATTGTTTATTTTTTTAAACATAAAGAAGATATATGACGCCTTCCAAAATCTTGACAATGGTAAGGCCAAACTTCCATGCATTTAAAATCACAAATGACTCTTACAGAATATCCAAGCCCAAGCTAGATTTCCACTTCAATTTTAATTAAAAACAAGAAGGTTTCCAAATCCTTCGAAAGAGATTCATCATGCTACAGGGGGGTTTTAACCAGGTTTCACTACTCATTCATTCATCATACCAAAAGCATGTATAAATGGATAAAGCTTTAAAAACCTCCAACCTTAATACTCCTACAAGATAGAATCTAGTGGCATCTTGGTCACTTCTCCTCCTTTGCTTGTTGCACACTTCCTTCTCTCTTGTATTTCCTGCTCTGTGTCTCTTTGTTTTTCCCCTTCCTTTCCCTTCACCTTACGTGCTCCTTCGTTCTAGGTGGCCCATCCACCATCCTCCTTACTCGAATCCTGAGCCAACCTCGAGCCTCCTTCCCTTCAATGCTATCATCCCTCCTCTTTCCTTTCCCTGGTGGCAAGCAATTCTTTAATCCCTTATTTCCATCTTTGGAAATTACTAGCACCCTAGGTTATTTACGTAGATTGCACTATATAGGGGAAAAGGGATATTTACATTATTTAAATGAAAAATGGTACCTTCTAATAAAATATCTCTTACATGATATTTTATTACCATTTAAAATATATTTCTTTTATTTAAAACAAATTCCATAATTGCTTTTAAAATAAAATATTTCTATTTATTCTTAAATGGATTTTTCATTCATTTCATTTAATTAAAGTCTATTAATGAATTTACATTATCATTAAAATAAACTTCTTTAATTATTTTAAATGAACTTTCATTTATCAATTAAAATGAAGTTTATTAATGAGTTTAAATGAATTCATATCATCATTTAATCAATAACCTCATTAATTAATTTAAATGAATCTTCATTTATCATTTAAATTTAATTCACTTTTCTTCATAAAAATGATGCTCTATTATCACTTCAAAATAACAGTTTACTTTATGCATCCACATACATTTTGTAGTTGTTCTCCTATTGAAATTCCAACATTATGCTACCCAAGCCATGATGCAGTAGAGAGCAATCAAATTTACAAAACAACAAAGAGGGAATCTTTCCATCAACCCAATCACCTATCTCAGCCAAAGGTTTTACGATAGCTACTAGGCTATCAACTAAGGCTCAAGGTGATCAGTCATTGATGATTATCCCTTTCGATGATGCATGCCTATATGAAGGTATCTATCCATGTTACCTTCGAGTACCTTAATCATCATTTCCCCTGATCTTAAGTACCCTCATTTCTGGTGGATGCTTCTACCTTCTCCACCTATGAGTGTACCTGATCCTGCACACTTGGAAATATGTTAGCGATAACATGCCCTTCTAAATCAACTAAACATCATATAGTTGGTTCAATTGTTCAAACTAGGTATTACCACAACATAGGTTAATACATTGTTTCTTCGTGCCAAATAGTCTGCTAGGGAGGGTCATGACATCCTCCCTCGCTAGAATTAAACATCATCCTTGGTGTTTCCAGTTTCTTTTGTTTTTAACAAAAAGTAAAAATTATTACATCATATAGCTTCAAACAAAAAGGGAAAATATTTTTGCATAACCTCCACTTTCTCCCAAGTGGCATTTCTCTCAAAGAACTGGTCCCACTGGACCTTACATTGTTCAAGAGTCTGATTCCGCATAGACTTAGAATGAAACTCAAGAATCTTCATCGGTAGTACTTCAATGGCCTCTAGATTTACCATCTACAAATTAGAAACATCCCACACATGTTCAGGGTCAGCAACATATTTCCTAAGCAAGGATATGTGGAAGGTGTCATGGATTTTGGATAGATTAGGTGGTAATGCAAGTCGGTATGCAACCAGACTGATATTTTCTGTGATCTCAAAGGGCCCCACAAAATGTGGATCCAACTTCATGGATTTGATAGCACTCTTATTTGGCTTAACCCTTAAGAACACCTTATCTCCAATAGAATACTCTCTTGGAGTCCTTTTTAGATCTGCATAACTCTTCTGCCTATCCGTAGCTTCTTTAAGCCTTTGCCTAATTTCCTTTAGTTGATCTTCCATCACCCTGACCATTTTTGGCCCAATCACAACTCGGTCTTCTAGGTTATCCCAAGATAATGGTGTTCTACACTTTCACCCATACAAGGCATCAAAAGGTGCCATTCCTAGCGAGGAGTGATGTCCATTATTGTAGGCAAACTCTACCAAAGGTAGACAATCTTCCCAATGAGACTTGTGATCCATGCAGTACATGTAGAGCATGTCTTCCAGAACTTGGTTTACCCGCTCCGTTTGGCCATCTATTTTAGGGTGGTATGCTGAACTCATATTCAGTTTCGTACCAACTACACTATGAAGGGATTTCCAAAATTCAGAAGTGAATTTGGAGTCTCTATCTGAGATAATTACCTCAGGAAATCCATGCAATCGGAATACCTCTTTGATGAATCTTCTAGCCACCACCTGAGCATCATCCTTGGTATTCCCCAGTATGAAATGGGTAACCTTAGTCAATTTTTCGACCACTACAAATATGGCATCATGTTGGTACCGAGTTTTGGGTAAACCTACTATAAAATCCATGGATATAACCTACCATTTTTGCATAGGTATATCATGCATATATAGTTTTCCTATAGGATGTTGGTGTTCTACCTTAACTTTCTGACATTCGAGGCATCGAGCAACAAAATCCATGATGTCCTTCTTCATTCCTACCCAAAAGAAGGTTCTTTTCATGTTTTCTCGCATTTTGGCTCCTCTCGAATGAGAAGAATAAGGAGATCTATGGGCTTCTTGCATTATCAAGTTCCTCAAATCACCCATTTTTGGTATGATGACCCTTCCCTTATAACATAGAAAGTCATCTTTCATACTAAATTCCTTATTTCCTTCAGGATATCTATTCATCTTAACTCGAATTTCTTGGTAATACTCATCCTGAGATTGCTCCTGTCTCACTCGATCCATCAGGTCCATGTGAATTTTAGTTATGGTTGCTATATATTTTCTTCTACTCAAAGCATCAACTACTTTATTCTCCTTTCCTTTTATGTATTCAATCTTAAAATCATACTCAATGAGAAATTCCACCCATATTCTCTGTCTCGCATTGAGTATTGGTTGGGTGAATATGTACCTTAGACTTTGATGGTCAGTCTTTAATTCAAAGGGTCTTCCCACCAAGTAGTGGCACCAAACCTTCAAAGCATGCACCACTACAGCTAGCTCTAGATCATGCATAGCATAATTAACTTCATGCTTTTTGAGCTTCCTTGAAGTATATGCCACTACTGACTCCTCTTGTGAGAGTACCCCTCCTAACCCTTCTATTGATGCATCTGTGCACACTAAAAAGTCCCCTTGTGGATCGAGAACCTTTAGTATTGGTGCGGTAGTAAGCTTATGCTTTAGTAGTGCAAAGGCAACCTCACACTTTTTTGACCACTTGAATTCCTTTCCCTTCTTCTGAAGGTTAGTTATGGGTCCAAAAATCTTGGAGTAATCCTTTATATAATGTCTATAGTAGCCCGTTAACCCCATGAAGCTTCGCACTTCAGTCACATTAGTAGGGGGTGGCCAATTCAGGATAGCCTCTATCTTCTCTGGATCCATAACAATTCCCTTTTTTGATATGATGTGTCCAAGATATCGTACCTCTGGAACATAGAATTCACTCTTAGCCAGATTTCCATAAAGTTGATTTTTCCTTAGCAATTCTAACATGATCCTAAGATGTTTATCGTGCTCTTCTCTATCTCGAGAGTATATAAGGATATCATCTAGGAATACCAAGACAAACTGGTCCAAGTGCCTTCTAAACACACTGTTCATTAAGTTCATGAAAGCAACTAGGGCATTAGTCAGTCCAAAGGGTAGAACCGTAAACTCATAATGCCCATACCTAGTCTTAAATGTCATCTTGTGAGTGTCTTCCTCATGAATTCTTAACTGGTGATACCCTGATCTTAGATCGATCTTAGTAAACACCTTGGCATATTTTAACTGATCAAATAAATCTTCAATCCTAGGTAGAGGATATCGATTCTTGATTGTAGCCTTATTTAGCATCCTGTAATCAATACACAATCTTAACGAACCATCCTTCTTTTTCATGAACAAAACCGGTGCACCCCATGGTGACACACTTGGTTTTATCAAACCCTTCTCTAATAATCCTTGCAATTGAACCTTCAGTTCTTGCATTTCAATAGGATTCATCCTATACGAGGATCTATGAATAGGTTCGACTCCTGTCATAAGTTCAATTGTGAAGTCAAATTCTCGTACAAGAGGTAGTCCAGGTAAGTCCTCTGGAAATACATCCTTAAAATCCTATAAAATCGGATGTTGTCTTAGTATTTCTCCTTTCTCATAATCTTCCACTTCATTAAGTTTTACTACATACACTATTCCTCCTCTCTTTAGGGTCTTTTTCAATTGCATAGCTGACAACATCTGAGGTTCAAACGCCCCTTGTTTGCTATGAATTCTTAGTCTCCTCCCACCTTCTTCTAAATACTCAATCCATCGGTCTTGAAAATTGACTAAGGCTTTATGAGCCTGTAGCCAATCCATCCCTAGGATCACATCAAAGGCATGTAGGGGAGCTACATATAAACAACATTCCGTAGTCCCATTAGATAGAGTGATTTCTGCCATAGGATAACACTGGTTCACCGAGTAGGTCTACCCAGAACCATACTCAACCTTCCACCCTTGAGCCAAATATCTTGGCCTTTTCGACATATTCCTTGCTAGACTAGATGAAATAAAACTGTCAATGGCCCCACTATCTATCAAAATGTTTACTTGCTTATTAAAAACCTTACCTTTCACAAGTAATGGGGTGGCTTGTCCCTCTAGCTTCTACTTCTCGATTGCAGCATAGATCCGATGTTCCGGTTCCTTCCCTTTTGCATTAGTTGTGCTAGTCCCTACTCGATATGGACACTGATTATAGTAATGAGGTCCTCAACAATTGTAGCACCCTTCCTTGGGTCCTTGCTATTTTTCAAGTTTTTGATACCCTGTTTTAACTATTGGAGCTAGAGCTTGCAACTTCTATGGTTGAGGTTTCGTATTATTGGGTTTGTTATCCTTCCTATGAAAGTTCTTCTTGAACTTCTTCTGATTTCCATTAGGTTTCTTCTCAGGATTTTGGGGGTTCTTAGCCTTTCGATCTTGATCAGCCTCCCATTTTACAAACCCATCACTATTCCTCTTCTTTAGCTCCTACCGAGCTTGCTCGGGTAAGGTGTCGTATTTATAATAGAAGTGTGACTCTACTTTCTTTTCTAGGTCATACACCTTTTGCAATGATTTAGGCTCCTGCATGTCTACATCATGCTTTATCCTAGACTCCAATCCAAGAGTGAACTTGTGAACCCACATTTTCTCATTATAAATAGGTACATATTTAAACAATCTTACCAAATTCTTGTAGTACACCTCCACTATGTTGGTTCCTTGTTTTAGACTGGAAAATTCCTCAAACTTTAAGGTATAGAAATGCTCTGTTAGGAATATTTTCTTAAATATGTTTATAAATTCTTCCCATGGAGTGTCAATAGGTTCAATCTTAGTTTCCTCATAGTGGGTTTCCCACCATTCTAGAGCAGCCCCTTCCAGGTTTATCATAGCCCAAAGTGTTTGGGTTCTTGATGAGTAGCCTTTTACCATAAAGTGAACCTCTGCTTCTCTCAGCCATGCTTCCATTGCATCCCCTTCGCCCTCCCCATCAAACTTGGAGATACTAATGTTTTTCATGTCCCTAGCTATTTCCTTTTCTACTAAGGCTCTGGCTTGCACTTGTTCTATAGTTAGTCCACTATCTAGACCAATCTCTGAGCCTCTAACTTGCAAATTTTGGTTCACAACTATTTCCAACAATTGTCTTATCTGATCCTACATAGCAATGACCATAGCGGTGAGGTCTTCTACCTCCCTATTGGGGCTTATTGGTCCCCCATCCTGGTTTTCTTCTTCGACATTACTTTGTCGAGTTTGTCTAGGCGTAGGCCTCCCTCTTCTGGTCTTAGGTGGCATCTTAACCTAGTTCCATCCAAGAAAGAAGATTAGATTACAGTTTCATCTTAAGTTGTATCTCTAATTCAAGCCATAATATAAAGTTCTCTTGCTAGATGCATTAATAATATAACTAGGGTAATATCCTAGGCTAGGATGTGTCACTGATATCGAAGCCCATACTAAGGTATCCTAACATCCACTCTCCCTTGGGGTTAATTCCCATCAGATTCTAGCAAATAGGGTATTCTAGGTCATCCCAAATTTAGCCTATACCTTAAGCAAGCCTTCATTGGAGACATCTAATTCCCTTTAGCACACATAGAAGCTCTATACCCTCATACCTAGAGCTCTAATACCAAATGTAATGACCCAAAAACACACAAATAAAAAAATACAAAAATAGAAAAAGTTTTTTTTTACTAAGGAGAGAGATTCATGAACCCTTCATGAACCCCTAACCCAAACTAATATTTACCTAAAGTTTAAATCCCCTAAGTTTTCTTGAAATCTACATCTCATGAGGTACCCTAACATAAATCCCTTTTGTGTAGGCGTATCATGTGTTACTACAAATAAGCCTATCTATCCCATCACTCTTGATGAGCTAGACTTATCACCCTCAGTCAATCGAAGGTATACACGCATCACCATACCATACACAAGCCATTATGTGTAGGTATGCTATGAGTATTGTGAGTTAAGCTATCCATATCGTCTACATGATGAGCTATCTTAACTTAGATGTAGTCTCTCCACAACTTAGTCCTTTATCTCCCTAAGGGGGTCTCAATTCCCTTAGGTCTCCTATGTTCACCCTAAGGGGTTCTTAATTCCCTTAGGTCACCTATGTTCACCCTAAGGGGTTCTCAATTCCCTTAGGTCACCTCTGAGTTCACCCTAGAACTCTACTCTTGATTTTATCATTAAACAACCAAACAAGAATACATCTAGATACTAAAACAAACAAAGTATAATCACTAAGCATCCAAAAAATAAAGGAAGGAATAACACTAAAAGAGAATATCATCAATGGAAAGAGAATCAATTACATATTATAACCAAGCACGGTATTAAAGTAAAAGTACCTTCTCTAAACCAATAAATAGTTATTGCATTAAATATTGCATGGTAAATCCTTCTTACTTTAAATAATATTACATTAACTGCATCAGGGATATCTCCCCACAATTCTAGTCTATTTGAGCATAAGTAAATCAACATAAAATACAATTACCTATACTTTGATTCCATTGAACTCCTTGCTTCTCCTTGCTTCCCATTGGTTCTTTGAGGGTAGTAGGGGATCAGGGTACTCATGGTTTAGGATAGGCATACCTCTAAATGCATCTATTCATTTACTTTACCAAATTGCAACTATACAAAATTCAATTAAGTTTCCAACCATCTAATGCATAATGGATATTATAAAAGATCCTTTACTTTTATCTTCACCTCTCAAGTTCCCTTAGAGAGCCATCCAACATGTACTACTTAGATCAAGGTCTAACTTTAATCAAATCTATTCATGTTTTAAAGCATTAAAGTCCCATACCTTTAACCTCTAAAACAATCCTTCATTCATTCACTAAATCAAAGCCCCATAACTTCAATTCAAAGAATAAATCTAACATCCTTTTAATTCACAATCCCAATCAAATCTAATCATGTTTTAAAGCATTAAAGTCCCATACCTTTAACCTCTAAAATAATCCTTCATTCATTCACTAAATCAAAGTCCCATAACTTCAATTCAAAGAATAAATTTAACATCCTTTTAATTAACAACTTCAATCAAATCTAATCATGTTTTAAAGCATTAAAGTCCCATACTTTAACCTCTAAAACAATCCTTCATTCACATAATCTTTGTCATCAACTCTATAACATAATTATGTTTTCTTTTGAAGCACTTTAAGTAAAGTCTACATCATAGACTTACTAATCAAAGATTTACAACCTTAATGATAGATTCATAACCTCAATTAAAGATTCATAACCTTATCTAAATATTCACTACTTTAGTTAAAATTAACCACTTTATGATCTTACTAAACAAAGGTCTTTCTTTAATTAAAATCACATAGAATAAATCTTATTAATTAAAGGTCATACTTTAATTAAAATCTCATAAGATAATCATATTAATCAAAGGTCTTACTTTAATTAAAATCTCATAATATATCATATTAATCAAAGGTCTTACTTTAATTAAAATCTCATAAGATAATCATATTAATCAAAGGTCTTACTTTAATTAAAATCTCATAAGATAATCATATTAATCAAAGGTCTTACTTTAATTAAAATCTCATAAGATAATCATATTAATCAAAGGTCTGCTTTAATTAAATTCACATAAGATAATCATATTAATCAAAGGTCTTACTTTAATTAAAATCTCATAAGATACACCTTGCTATAGTTCCCAAGAACTTAGATTATTATGACATCGTGGAGGATGCAAAACAACTTCGGTAGGGAGGTCAATGATTGCCAAAATTTCGAGCCCATAGGAAGGTAAAATTGGGTACTAAGTTTACTCCTCTGCCTTCACTACCTATCCCAAGGGGACTGAGCTTGTGTAGCAATGTAACTCCCACACAGTCTCGTACACTAGTTTTTTCCCATCGAAAACATAGGCGGTTTCCTATTTACATAGTGATTCCACTTAAACATGGGTGTTTTCCTGCTTATGTAGTGCTTACCTGGACACACAAATGATTTCCCATATGAGCAACACTTCACTAGACACAAGAGGTTTCCCATATGAGCAATGCTTCATTCGACACACAAGTGGTTTCTCATACATGCAATGCTTCACTGGACACACAAGTGGTTTCCCATATGAGCAATGCTTCATTTAAACACAATACTTACTCTATCACAACACTCACTTAGATACAGTGCCTCCATTAACACAATGCTTCCATTAACATAGTGCTCACTTAGACACAACACTCATTTAGACACAATGCTCACTTAGACACAATACTCACTTAGACACAATGCCTCCATTAACACAGTGCTCACTTAAACACAACACCTCCATTAACATAGTTCTTCCATTAACACAACACTCACTTAGACACAACACTCACTTAGACACAACACTCACTTAGACACAATGCTAACTTAGATACAATACCTCCATTAACACAATATTCACTTAGACACAATGCTCACTTAGACATAGTGTCTCCATTAACACAGTGTTTCCTATAGCACCCTAAAATTGGCACAGTAAACCTTAGCAATAATTAAAATTATCTTGGTAATAATTCAAATTCAAATTTTCAACCCCGAACCGCCTTTTAACCACTTTTCTCATTTTTCGCACCATTTTTAGGATTTGTTGTGACCGTTGGACGATATCATCGTCGATTAGACCATATCGCCTCAGATCGGACGAATTCATCTGGAGCAGGACGTCCAGACGATTTCGTCCCAAAACTGATTTTTCATAATTAGCTTCTATTTCAATGACGTCTCTAACCTAGACAAAAGCGTGTCTGCATGGTTAGAGACTTCCCCCATTGGAGATCTCCCAAATTGGGATGATCTCCAACCTCACAACCTCCTTCCTATGCCTATTTAATATTAGGCCCTCCCCTTGACATTCCCCTGGCTGAATTTTCCTGTAACACGAGTTTTATTTGCATTAGACCATCTTAAATCACTATTTGCCTTCATATTTTTCCAAGTTTGTTTGCAGGAACTTCATTGTTTTTCAGCCGGAGCAAGCTCAGATCGTCGCAGATGATCCTGTTCAATCTCGGACGATCTCGCACCAATTTGAGACGATTTCGACTGTAGTCAACATTGGGGGCAATCAGTGCCCTAAGTTTACATTCTTTCTTCACTATCTACTGTTTTATTTTACATTAGTCAGACTTATTACTATTTTGCATCCTAGAGTTCTCCCATATAGTTTTAATGCATGATAAAGTCATAATTTATCATTAAATCATTGTAATGCACTCATGTTTTGTTTATAATTATCAGTTTAATATTATTGTTGTCATTCTACATCATTACCCTCTATTGGAATAGTTGCATCTTCTGTATTTTGTATCTATTTTTCTGATTGCAGGTCTTTGACTGATTCGTCTGATGAATTTGTTAGATCTCAGATGATCTTGTCTGATCACAGACGATCCTGTCATATCAGAGGCGATCCTAACTGCTTCAAAAATTAGAACCTCCATCAGACATCCGGATCAGATATGGCTTTTTAATCTAGCTTATTCTTTGTGTTTTCTATTCAAATCTATTTTTTGTATGCATTTAAATTTGCATTTCATATAGAACAGTTTAGATTCATTTGGCCAAACCTAGGATTTGAATGATCAAAGATAAAATTGAACACATCAAACACATTCCCAACCTAGGCATGAAAACTGCCATTCAAAATTTTCCTGGTGAACCCACCATCCGTCGAAAATTCACCTTTATACACCTCCCCCGAGAGGCGGGACCTTCAAAGGGCCTCTCAGTCCGAGGTATTGTCCCATCCTTCCTACATCCCCCTTCCGAGCGTGGATCCTTTAGCCTGAAGGTAAGGGTGTGGAAAATTTGGAACGATACATTTTGGTGAACCCAACATGAAACTAAAACCTTTTGAAAACAAAAAAAGAAACAAAAACAAAAAAACATAGATTCATTTAAAATCATTAGAAAACTACTAAGTTGCATATCATGTTTAGATGGTAGTTCCTAAGAAAATACAAGCAGTTACTATAAATGTTGGAAATCAATTAATAGCCATAGAGGTTGATTCTTTGTTTAGAACATCTCAAACATACAGAGTCCTGCCTTTGTGGAACGAACTTAATAGGAGACTAGGTATCATTTCATCTAGGTCAACAGAACCTAAAAAAATCAAGATGCTTGTCCTAGATAGAATCCTAGATCCTCATCAAATAATTTTTTATCATGAACTTCAGATAGCTTGCCATAGGTGGTTAGATTATAGGAAAGCTCTTGTGTCTTCAGAATTGTTCACCTTCGAGGAATACCTCGAGAACGCAACTGTTATACACCAATTCCTAGGTCACATAGAAGACCAAGAGGTTCTTACGGACAGGGAAATATGGAGGAGAGTTCCTAGAGCTGTGTTATATCGAGAGTATTGCCACGAGCTTTACTTCTACAAAACAGAATCTGAAACAAATAATATCACTATAGCACTTTTTGTCAAATTCTTGAAAGAAATTTTTCAATTTGAAGAAGAAAATTTCATGACTCCTGAAGAACTTGAGCCCATTAATGATATTTATAAATTGTTTATAGAAAACTAGATCATTGCTTTCATTATTATTATTTCTTGCGTTTTGTGTGTTGTTTGTTATCTTTATAATATTGTTATAAAAAAACAAGAAAAACCAAAAAAATAATCAAATCAAAACATTTTATTTTAAATACTATAGTAGGTATATAATTAAAATATATACCTCTTAAGCTTGTTGCATATATATATATATATAAATATATATATTTGCTGAAATCTAAGTTTAAGCACAATGACTAGACTTAGGAATGGTAAACAAACTGAAGAAGAAGAAGAAGAAGATTGGTTAGGAAAGAAAACAAAAAAATTAAATGCCCTTCCTGAGGATCCAATTCCAGAAGGAGAAACTCTAGAACAACCATAATATGACCTGGTTGAAGAAAATGAACAACAAGAAAATGTTAGAGAGGAAGGATCCTCATCCCCTAGAATGGCTCCAGATAGAACTGTTACTTTTGATAACATAGATCATTTCTACAAATTCTTCAATAATAATATTGGTGCTCTTAATATGGTAGTTCATATTGATAGGGTACAAATTAGTGAAACTCAAGAAATCCTAGAAGAAGGATTTAACATGCACACTAATCCCTTGTCCTTCGTTGATCAAGAAAGTGATAAAGCTGGACCATCCAATATGGATATGGCCACTATAGTTTAGAACATGCAAAAACAACAAGTTACCCAACCTCCTAAGGAACCTGTTATTGAGCCTAAAATCATTCCCACATAAAAGAGACCTTCATTTACTGCTTTATTTCGCCAAAATATTGATCAATATGCTTCAAATCGACAAAAACCTAAAATGAAGCCAAACACCAATTTTCAACAAACTGGGATACAACATAATACAACTTCAAAACTTCTTCATAACACCCTTCCTACCAACAATTTACACAATAGCAATATAGCATCTAATCTTCATGTACCTCCATCATATGCTCACCAATCCCATATTAATACCCTACCGAACCAATATGGTGGGCAAACCAGTAATCTGGAAGCCATGGTGAAATAGTTAGCTTCCCACATGGACCAGATAGATCCCTACCGTCCCTCATACAATTATCGAGAGATGTGTAGTCAACCTCTAGATCCCATGGTTGTAGCACAACCATACCCTAAACACTTTCCCATGCCCCTCCTACCTATATATAAAGGAAATGAATATCCCATAGAGCATCTTCGCATGTTTAGGATAGCATGTCATGATATATCACATGATGACTTGTTATTGCTAAAAATATTCCCAAAAAGTTTAGGAGGAATGGCATTAGAGTGGTACTATCAATTTCCCACTCATTCTTTGAGAAATTTTGAAGAGATCGTTGAATATTTTGTGCATCAATTTAGTGCCTATATCGAAAGGCATGTAACCATTAAAGATTTGTACAACTTAAAACAAGACAAAGATGAATGTTTTGCTAATTTCTTAGCTAGATGGAGGCAGTTGACAAGAAAACTACACTTTGTGCTACCTTATAGGGAAATGTTGGACATTTTTATTAATAATTTGCAAGAACAAATATCTTATGAGTTATCAACTGCTACTTTGACTACCTTCGATCAGGCTATAGACTTAGCTCGAAGAGTAGAAGATTCTCTCATTAGGAGAGGCCAGCTTAGGAAGAAAGATGATGAGAAAACATCCAGAAATCAATATAAAAACAAACAAGTTGTAGGTGACGGAGTCACTGACAGCAAAAATGTTGCTAATATCAATACAACGAATACAAAAGAAAAATTTATATTGAAACCTCCTGATAAACCTCCTCGAGAGTTTACTAGATTGAATCAACCATTATCAACTATTCTACCCCAATTACTCAAAAGAGGTTTGATTCAATTACCAGCTATCCAAGAATCTGATCCAACCATACCCGGATACAGAGCCAATTTACACTGTGATTTCCATAGAGGGCCTGGACACTCTACCAACTCTTGTAAAATGTTAAAACTTAAAATACAAGATATGATTGATAATAATGAGATGGAGGTGCAAGCCTTCCAACCTAAACAAAATGCTCCTAATAATGCTCAAAATAACATTCCCCAAAATCAAAATCAAAATGCTAATCAATCATTAGATATATTTCAACATCCTTTACCAAAACATGGTAAAGAGGTGGCCAATCAAATTGAGCATCATAATGTCCCTCCTCCTACCCGATATGTAGGAACTATTAGCGGACATTTACCTAATCATGATTTACAAAAATTTGACACAACTTTATCCATGGTCACAACCAGGCCCCTACATAATATTCAAACACCGAATCTCAGTGATGTAGAATCGGATACTGAAAGTGAAATAGAAATCACCTCAAATCAATCGAATAGTTCTGAATATGAATCAGATCCTATTCAACCTATCACAGATTCTATGGTTCCGAAAGAACCATTTCCTAGAAGAGTTACTACTCGACCTTCTTCTAATCAGTTCCTCCCTAATGAACAAGCCATAAATGCTAGACCAAGACCTATTCATCATCCGCAAAATAACATTGTAGGTACCATCGGAGTCATTACCAAACAACAAGCTCAAAATTCTCAATAGGATCAAACTCAAAACGATGGATCAACTCCATTTGTTTTGAAAAATCCCAATAAATGGAATCATGCTCCTAATGTTCAATCTAAACCTCCTTATAATATTAATGAGCAATTATCCAATATTACAGCTAGAATTTCCCTTTTGAACTTATTAAGATCTTCTCCTACACATAGAGATGAATTGATGCTCACATTAAGCCAAATGATGGTACCACAAAACATTCAAACTGAAGCCATGGCCAATACTATCATCACTAGAGAAGTCAATTGTATTGACTTTTGAGATAAATATATACCACAACACAGTTTACATAAGGATAACCCCTTATATATTACTGCCCTAATTGGAGATGTAGCTAACAGCAATACAGGATAGAGGAGGAATGACAAAATCATGTGGACCCTCCTTATGGACCCTATGTTGCTCTAGCACTTCATCACTAGGCCACTCATAATGAGCATCTAAGGGAGACCTCTTGTCTATGTTGAGTGCTACATGTAGGTTATCTTCTTGAAAGGACCTATGCTAAGTGGGGGTGCCTTTCAAAGAGGTCCCTCTATAGTCCTATTCTGTAATGGCATGATGTTGACTATCTTGTGTGTCAGGCCACCAAGGCAGGATGACCAAGTCCTCAAGACTATAACAAAGGTGACTTGCCCCCCTTTGTACACTTTTCGTAGCACTTGCCCATGATTGGGATTGGCTACGAGTGTACACCATGGTGATGCTTACCTAAATATGCATAGATTTTTATATTTTTTAGGATTTCTTATGCTACACTAAATAGGAAATATCACACACAAAACAATGATTATCTCGTTTAAAGATTAAAAGTGTGCCCTAAACCTGGTTTAGTGTGTTTTTAATGTTTTTTTTGAAAGCTTGTGGAAATAACATTTAAATGCAAAATGATGGCTCTTATGACTCCCAAAAATGGTCACCCCTTCGATATACCATTGCCAGATCGATATACCAACCTCTCTATATACCCACCCTTATGTGAGGGAAACTATTGGTATGTGAGAGCAGATGGTACGTGGAACATAGGCGATACAGAAGAGGAATCACTCTGTTTATGAAACCTACCATAGAAGACTTATCCTCATGCACTGGGAATCACCCTAGCTACACTTGGTCAGCTTTCATCAGGATTTATGTCTAGCAATAGTTGTGATCGGGATAATGTATGCAGTATCTCAAGCCAAGGTGGTGATGAAATCCACCGTTGGTCTTGCTCAAGGGTTATGATTTTACGACCAACTCCTTGTTGTTTTAGCTTGCCATGTGGTGTGTGGGGTTCTTTTTAAGTTGCATAAATGAGACAAACAAGCATTCAAACTCTCCTATGCAAGCAAATAACCAAATAACAAAAATAAAAAATTGACAGAAGGTGTTTTAGGACCCCTACTTCTTCTCTACCCAAATCGGATGTCTCTAAATTTTTGCCCTAAAACTGCATAAGGATCTATTCATCCCAATGTGAAATGAATAATAGATATGTATTCATTCTAGGGTAGGACAAATTCCTATTCATCCCTGGATGATATGAATTCCATGTCTACACTCATCACATACTGAAACGAAAAACAGTCCAGGGTTTGAAAACTTGGTACCTATAAGCAAAAACAAGAAACTTTAATAAAAAATTTAACCTTAAAAATCAAGGGACAGAGGTCCCAAAATGATTTCCATTGAAAACACGAGGATACAGAAACAAAAAGGAAAATTCCAAGTACGATGCATCTAAAACCAAACTTAACGCCAAAAGCCTATGTATTGAAAAATGCATAAAAGGAAAGAACATGAGCGAATTGACACAAGATAAAAGCAATATGGAATAGGGTCCATTTTATTGATATGCTTTCAAAGTCATGTTACAATACATCTCCTTCCTTTTTAGGGGATAAGAGCATTAAATATGTTTTTGATCACATCCATGGATAGCAATCCTTCTTCCGCCTGCCCACATGTAAGGTGGACGGACCAAAACATCATTGTCGCTTGTGTATATGAATGTTGGTTCCTCACTGCTCCCCTAATTTTGGAAACTTTCATTCAAGGAAATAAAAAATATCAGTAGCACCTGCAGACAAAATAAAACATGTATTTCCCAAGGCCTACTATTAGTGTATGGATGAAAATATTAAAACGATATCCAAATGACCTCAGATCGACCTAAAATTTTAACAAAAGCATAAATATGTTACTAGGATGCCACTACAAAAGGAACAGTCTGGAAATTCCTCACATATTTGTATTCACTTCAGGGTGGGACGAATAGACCTGTAATAACTTGTTAGAAAGCACCCTATTTAATGTCCTATCTTGGAAGCTCCAAATGACTTGAAAAGTTGGGTTTAGCTAACTGGGTGTGTTTTGGGAAGACCCAAAAGGTTTGATTTGTCCAATTTAGCCTCTATCACCTAGATTTTTTTGGTTCCATCTACAAGTTAGTAAAGGCGAGAAATGATAAAAACCTAGTCAAAAATGCTCAGAATGAAGTGAAATTTAAACTACAACCTATTTAAATAACCTATAATAAGATGCAAAATAAAAATTAGATAAATATATCATAAATTTCTATTTGCTCTGGGGTAGGGTGATTAGGGCTATGACAATTTGGGGGGTTCCCAGGGGCAGGACGCCCACCGTTTGGGACTTTGTTTCAGCACCAATCCACTTGGTATGGGTCAAAAAATTCTTATGGGATGTTTTCGAAACATTTTGTGGAATATTGTGGCCAAATGTTTGGGTTTGGGTCTTAGAATGTGCCTCCAATGATCACCCAATCACCTCCCTCCAAAAGAGAGATCAAGGATGTGAAAGCACAAACAAAGTGTGTGGATATATTTTAGCAGAAATTCATTGCTCCAAAATATCCTCTCTATATCTTTTTTTGTGTGAGAAGACTCACCAATTTATAGAACTGGGGTCTCTTTTTTTTAAATGCGCATGCGAGGGTGCCACTTGAGTTGATTGTCCTATTTTGAGAGAAAATATAATTCCCTAATTTAGAGTTTCCTTGCATGAAGTCTCCAAAATCAAAGACATGCAGGACTGAAGTCTGTCTTCTTTATTTAAAGCTAGTCCTCGTAATTGCATGGCCTGAAGCTTCAATTAACTGGTGGACTTGTCGAGGTTTGAATTTTTGCTAGTCAAACTTACTATTTGCCTCACCCTAGGGTGAATGCTGAAATTCATCCTTGGGTGCGACAAATGCTAGTTTGTATTCATCCCGAGGAGGGACGAGCAAAGAACAAGGTGCCAAATTGACCTCTAACCTCCAAAATTGCTTTTGGAAGTGGTTAGGACCATTGTTTAACCTCTAGGGGCTGCCCTAGGGGATGTGTGTGTCAATGCGATCAGCGCTTGTCATCACATAATCAGATTGGTACTATTTTGGTTTCTACATTTCCTATTATCAATTTATTCAAATATTATATATATATATATATATATATATATATATATATATAATTATATTGCAAATGATAATAGACAACAATGGTGTTATAAAATATCTTTATATTTTTAGTATAGAGATAATAGTAAGATGTCCTAAGTATGATATATAATCTATCTATTATACAAATAAATTTGAATATTTTTATCACTTAGACTACCTAAGATGATTAAGTAAACCCAATGAAGATCTATCTTTAATGGATAGATTTGGAAGAGGAAGTGAAGATAAATTAATATTATTATAGTGTTGTTGAGATTCCATGTGAATATATAGCATTTATATATATCTTAATACAAATTTGAATCATCAAAAAATAATTGTAAAATATATTCATATTTGTTCTTGTTTGTTTTTCCTTTTTCTATTTTGGATGGATTCAAAAACTAATGAAGCATTATAAAGAGATCAATGATTTTTTTAGATACATTTTTACTATACACTAAAAATATATAATTTTATGTTTCTAAATTTAATTTTATAGATATTCATATATATTATTTGATGTATACTTGACTTATTCTATTCATATTTTAAGTTATTTTAATGATCAAAACTATATTAATTTGGATAAACAAGTTTGAATAATATGACACCAGAGTTAGGAAATAGTGTTTCATCTACATTGTGTCATATTAAGGATAAAATTTTAGAATAAAATTTATCCACTTAGAGTCATTAATCATGGGGATTTAAGATATATGATTATCTCCATATAAAAATAAAATTTTAAAATTGAATTGATAAAGACTATAAACAATATTCATATTTTAATATTTATGATGTTAGAATCCGAGTGTGAAGTTCTCAACCAATATTTGGGGCTAAACCTTAATGAGCATAGGAACATGAATCTTAGTCTTTCATATATTTTTTAATTATATGTAATTTATTTAATTTTTTTAATATTACCATTATCATTTTGGATGTGTTTCGATATGTTTGAGAAGATGTATGTTCCTAGTTATGTGTATATGCAAGACAATAGACATCAAGTAACCATGTTGTAAGAGTCCCTCATCGATATGGATTTGATAGACCTAAGATGATAAACTATGAGTGTAACCTCATAGTATTAAAATAAATGAGGTCAAAAAAAAATCTATGCAAAAATTCATCAAATTTTCTAGTCATAATTTTTGATAGCAAAATTATAATATTTTGTGGACAATCCATCAAGATATTATCTGAGATTCATACTATAAATATGCACGTCTAGAGCTAGTCAACTCCTAAAATTCCAGTTGGAATCTACATCCTATTAATGTTAACTACTAAAATATAAGAAAGGGGCTTGAAATTAACATGAAATTTTGAATGTAATTTTGCATTGTGTCTTGAGAAAAATCCATGGATTATGCATGATGGAAAGATTTTGAAATATTTAGTTATTTTATATCACCAGAAATATTTATTCTTATAATAATTTAAATGTAAGTGTTACCACTATATTACCCATTTGTAATGTGTTTTCAACTCGCTGAAGGACCATAAAAACACTTAGTATCTGTTATTCTATTGTGATAACTTTATTAGTGAAGATCCTAAGGTGATAGCCAAAACAACTGAGGTGATAAATGGGGAGATTCGTGAAATTTTCCAACAAGCGGTCAAGAAGGTAGATGAATAAAAATAAGCCATGGGTAGATTTGCTTAGTAACCCTTCTGTTGGTTTGAGTTTTTATTTATTTATTTTGGTTTGTACCTTGAGGGCTTTCTTATTCCTTGGTGTATTCCCTGCTTCTTGGTGTCTCTACTTCTTTTCTTTCTACGATGGGTTATAGTTTCGTTAAGCACTAGTGGTTGTGCTTCGTTCCTTTTGTAGTATCTACTGTTGTAGTAATAGGTGATGGTTTACGCATAGTTTAGAGGGTTTGGCTCTTTTCCTCTAAATTTATGGCTATTGCATACTGTTCCATATTTTGTTGTTAATATAATAGGCCTTTGAGAGCATTCAAATTTCTCGGATTAATATAATAACTATTAACTTACCAAAAAAAATGTAAGTGTTAAGGCATTCATGTATGTCATGTCATCAATGGGTAGAATGTCACTTTAAGAATATAATTTTAAAACATTATTTTAGCATGCCATGTAACATAGTTGTTTTCATATAATATGTATGTTTATATTATGCTATGGATATATTATCATCTAAGTGTTCTAGGAAATGTACCATTTAGAATTTATATGATATGTTTACATTCTTAGTTATAAACTATAGGGTACAATGTTATAAAAATAAATATTTTCTATATGAAATCTAGGATTAAACCTTTTTTACTATAGTTAAAATGTATAAACATTGATATTATAAATAAATTTAAAATACAAATAAAAGAAAAACCTTCATGGATGGATATTGATTTTAAGAATCTATTTGTTTTAAATAATTATGTCAATATATGATATAAATATGTTTTGTCATATAAAATTTATATTTGTATTATGCAATGGATATTACCATTTCATTATTCTAGTAAATGTGTCATCTAGTCCTTATATGTTTGTAGTTCAAATTATATATCACAAGGGCCATTATTGTAAGAATATACAATGGTGGGTATTTATTATATATGAAAATTAATCTTAAACCTTAATTATCATAGTTTTGTATTTTTAATTATAATGTCAAAGTGAATTATCAAATAAAAACAAATGTGAAGCCTCCAAATTTCATGTTAACCTTGTGTAAGCATTAGAATTAAACTCAAGATAATTTTAAATGGCACATGTGTTAGCTAATTAGAAAAATATGGCATCTTGTATAAATATATTTTGATATTGGTGTAGAGAAAATGTATATATTTTTAATTAAAAAATTGATCACAGATACTTTAAATATTTATGAAAGAAACAAGGCGATTTCATGTGACATGATTTAGTGTTTATACATGTCATAGTTGAGAATTATTTTATGTTGCTATATGGATAGTGAATAATAATTTATTAGTCCTTTAGTTCTACAATTACATAGGTTTGAGTTGTATATAATCAATTTTATACATCCATGTTAAATCATGTAATGAATCAAGTTGGCGGTTCACAACTATCATTCAATTTGTAAGATAATGTCATTTGCTTAGAAATATAGTTCTTATTAAGTGAATGCATGCTATGAACTAGTATTATTAGAATAAATTTTTTAAAATGATGTACAATAAAGCTATCAAGAATCCATTTGTTCTTACAGTAGTGTACATATTCAAAAGTTTTCTTAAGAGATAACTATTATTGTTAATGTCATGTTAAGTCATTGTTATTTTTGTGTCATGTATGCTAGATATATAGTTGATGGAAATAATGTTATCATACCATTTATAATAAGATATATGAAGTTAAGTAATTATCAATGGATATTGGTGTCGTCTAGTTATGTTATCCTAGAAATAAAATAACAAATATTATATCACAATTTATATGTCCTCAAGAATAAATATAAAAACATTGTTACAAGGGAGAGTCCATTACCTCATATTATCTAATATATGTTATTATAAGTACATGGAATCTTAAATGGTATTTTTCTCATACTTAGCATTCATGCATCACTTATGTACAAAGTTAAAGTGCATATTATAAATAGTTTAACATTTTCATGTGAATGTAAAAATAATTTATGATGATGAATGGAGTTATGATGTTTAATGTTTGATTTTTAGCTTATGAATTTGGTTTGATATTTTAAAAAATCATGGTAAAACAATTGAAATAATATAATATAATATCACCCCTTATTTGAATATAGTATGATAAAATTAGTGGTAATTCTCAAGCTATGAACATTGATAGATTTGAATGGATGCCGAGTTGTGAATATCGAGGGTTTTGAATGAATGCTCAAGCTATGAATATTGAGGGTTTTGTATGGATGCTCTAAATGATAGAAAATTTCCTCCATTAGGGTATAATAGTGAAATTAGATATCCATATGGGAGAGATACAGATCTAAATAATGTTGGTCAATGTGTAGAAAAAGAAATGATATATGCAAAAAGTATTGTAAAAGAAGTATTAGGAGTGGGTTCTTGGGAAAATGAAGGAAGTAAATGTTTAAAGAAGAAGTTGGCAGAGAGATATCCCATAAAATGGAAAGGTATGTATTGCCAACTCCTTAATAAAAAACATACTAAGAGATAATGAGTTTAGCATGGTAAAAAAATTTCTAGGGCCTAGACCATATTTATATGTGCCATGAAGATGGATTCATTATAAACTTTAAACAAAGGGTTCAATGAATATTATTGGTATATCAAAGGGATACTTCTTAAGCCAATTAAACATTATGAGGATATAGTGGTAGCCTTATCATGAGGTCTATTTTTATTTGGATAAAACCAGTTTTCCTAAAAAATTGACATCAGGGCTTCAACTCACAAAAGGAAGATTTTTTTTTTAGTTCTCATCTGCATTAGGTTCATAGATTTACATTTAGAATATTGGGATGATCAAATTATCAAGGGCTTGGTAACACAAATTAGATAGTTTATAACCATGGATCCACCCACCCACAATAAAATAACAATATTGTAGACAAGTGTATGTGTTAAAATAGAGCTAGAACAAGACAAATTTAAAAAATTGGGTCAAATTGATGATTGGAGAATAGTTACAAAAATTCGAATATAATTTTTTTTTTATATACTATAAGCAATGTAAAGTGTTTGGAAATGTGAAGGAGAAATTTCATTCACAAAGACAACCCAAATTTACTAAGAAGTGGAAACAAAAGAAGAATAAAATAAAACAAAGAACTATAATCATGAAATAAGAAACATCTACCCCACAAGAAAGGGTACAAAAATACCAAGAAATTCACCACAGGTTAAATGAAGAGGTAGAAAGTAAATTAGTAACGGATATTCTATATAGCATAAGGAATAACAAAAAAAAAATCTAATAAGATAATAGAGTATGCAAGTAAATGTGAAGAGTTAAACCATCAATCACATGAAGAAAATAATGAGAAATAAAACATGAGAGGCTTTGGAAATAACATTAATAAAAAATATAATAGTATCAGTCAAGAAAAATAAAATTATTATGAATAAGGTAACCATAAGAAGAAAATAAATATGATTGAAAATCATATAAATCTAGATACCAATAAGCAACAACAGAATGCGATGACAATCAACATAGAGAATGCAAATAGTAATTTGAAAGTCAAAAAAAATAATAGTATATGTTGCTAAAATGATAGAGGATATCCCATTCACTCAAATAGATTCCAAATAGGAGAAGGATTAGATTGAAGGTATTTGGGGGTTTAAATCAAAATAAATAGAGGGATGGGAATTCTTAGATAAAGTTTTAAATTTGCAGAATAAAACTAAATAATCTAAGGAACAAAAGGTTCTAAGTATAATAGAAAACTCAAATCAGATTAAGGAGGGTATGCAAATAGGATTCGACCAAACTCTAGAGCTAGGTAAAATAGCACAATAAGTAGTGGAAGAATCTCTGATAGGATGTAACCAAATGGGAGAGAATTATCCTCTTGGAATACATACAAAAAATGCATAGAATACACATAATTATAGGAAAATAAAGCAAGGAAGACCTCAAAAACAAGAAAAATAAAAATTACTAGAGATCATGGGATAATCATTAGATCCAAATTAAGAATGGATGGTTAAGGGTAAAATACCATAAAATAAAAACAAAAAATAAAAATCCTTTCTTGGAATGTGCAAGGGCTAAATTCACCTGGGAAATGAAGAATTGTTGGGAATATACTCATGGAAGTAAAACTTGATATTGTTATTAAAAACATGCTTCAAAGAATCCCTATTTACTTCATGTATTTCCTAAGGATGTCAGTGAAAGTAGAAGAGACTTTAGAAAGGCTACAAAAATATTAATTATGGGATGGCACTGAACACAAAAAATGTATAAATTTGTAGCCTAAGATACTTGCTGCTAGTCTTTATAGAATGGGGGTCTTGGATTGACAAAGTTGAAAGATATAAATAGACATCTTCTAGATAAAAATGGTTGTAGTATTTGCATTGGAGCATCAAGGAAATAGGCTAGCATTATCCAAAACAAATACTTGGAAGGTAGAAACCATTTTATTAGTTGTTTTAATCCTCCACATGGGTCTATTTTTTGGAAACATATTATAAAAAGTAGGAAAGTTCTATGGCATGGTCTAAAGTGAAGATTAGGTAGTGGGGACAAAATAGAATTTGGAAAGACCCTTGGATTCAAGAGGATCATTTAGAAATGTACAAAAAGTTCAAATATATTAAAGAACATTTAACCATAACCTACGGTAAGAAAATTAATGGTTACATTCATAGGTTGGATGATTTTTAGGAGTGGAAAATATTGCAAGAATATATTCAAGGTTCAAGGGGTAAATATATATAAAATATTTTATGGAGTTGTTATTTAGGTAGAGGTTTAGATAAGGATCAAATAATATGGAGAAGAAAACATCAAGGACAATACTTTGTGAAGGATGGATATAGAGTCTTGGACAAAGTAGCCTCAAATAAACTCAAGCTTCAAGGAATTTGGAAGCTAAATATCATCCCTGAGGTTGCTATATTTTTTTTAAATTGTTATTATCAATAATATCCTCGTGAAAGACAATATTCTCAAAATAAATATTGTGGTTCCAACTATTTGTGTGTTGTGTAACAAAGAGAATGAGTGCATGGACCATATTTTTGGAACTTAATATTATTTTCATAATATCCTAAATATGTTATTGAGAGAATTTAATGTTGCTTGCATCATTTCAATTTTTCTAATAATGATATAGGAATATTGGCACTTAGAAAGCAATATTTTTTTTGCAAAAAAGCATTCCATATTTTTGTTGGGGGATTTTGTTGGAAAGAAAAAAATGAGTGTTTAAAAATAAAACCAAAGGAATAGTTGGGGTTTATACCAGGATGAAAATAGCCCTCTTAGAGGATTGTATTAAAAATGTTGTTGGTCAAGAAAATATTGCAATCATACTCTCTAGAGAAAAAGATATCTTAAATATGGAAAGAATCAATAAGGTGAGGCTAGATACTAGATGGGAATGTCCCCATAAATACTAGGTAAAAATTAACTTTGATGTGGCTACGAAAGACCACCCGAGTCATGTTGGTGGTGGGGGCTTCATCAAGAATGATATAGGTCAATTAGTGACTACAAATGTTGAGGATCTAGAAATTACCACAAATCACCATGTTGAAGCAAGGATGATGCTTACAGGCCTCTGAATTGTGGTAAATTTAGGATTTGGGAGAATTATTATTGAGGGCGATTCCAAGAATATTATAACTTCCATTAAAAAAGGAGAGATAAATAATTCTAGCATTGATGCAAGGACTATTTTGGGAAACCTAGAAGAAATTCAAATTAAATATATTTATAGAGAGGGAAACAATGCTATCGATAAACTGGTGAATATGATAGTTATATTTGAGAATTTTAAGGTATTTTCATACACCCCCATGAATTGAAAGAGATTATAAGAATTGATAATGAAGCTAGTAGATAAAGAGGGTAGAGCAAAGCAAAATACTTATTGTGATCCTGCGATGAAGTATTTGATCACACTAGATTACATTGTTGTTAGCAGTTTCTTTATCAATTCTATAAAGTAGTGAGTAGTGCGTAAGCCTTGTTAAATAGAAATATAACAGGAATAATATTATTTCAACTTTTCCATTATAGGTTTAGCCCAGGTTTGTTTATTTTAATAAGATAGGGCTATCTTGCATTTGTTTGATCTTCTCTTATTTTCTTATTGTACATATTTCGAGCTCTTTGTAAATATTTGAGACCCTTCAACCCCTTTTTTACCAATACCAAAAAAATAATATAGATATAATATGTTATTGGCTATGATGCTTCTATTGCTTTCATGTTCTACTTTATCGACATGAGGTTATTTAAATGCAAACCCTTTGTCTAATATGACATAACAACCTCCAAATTAAGACAACAAATAACCTTACCTAATGCAAACATACATACCATGTGATGGGTTGTTGTAGCCACTCTTATCATCATGTCAAATCAGACATGATAATATTAGTTCCTAATATTCCTCCCCTTACTACATCATACTTTAAATTTTCTTGGAGATAAAAATTTAAAATATTGTAAACTTAATCCATCCAAGTGGCTTGATAAAGATGTTTGCATTTTATTCCTAAGTAGAATAAAACTTGATTTGAATATTATGTTGTTGAAAATACTTGTGTATGAAGTGGCACCAAATGTCAGTGTGCTTGTTCTGCTCATGGAATATAATATTTAAAACTACTTTCAACAAACATTGATTTTTGTAGCACATGATTGTCATTTTATTTTGTGGTACACTCATACTTGCTAGAAAATATTTTAAACATATTGTCTCACAAATTGCTCCTCTTATAGAATTATATTATGCTTCGATGCAATATTAAGAAATTTTTTATTATTTCTTTATTCCCCATGATAGAAGTGAAAATTGAAGTGGATATATTTTATCATCAATACATCCTGCATAATCTACATTTATGGATTCTATTAAGTGGATTTGATCACTCTTATTAAATTATTCAATGGTAACTTAAACATTTCTTAATACCATTTTTGTTACCTCCAAATGATATATTTTTTATTGCATGAGTCATGAGATGTAACTTACTAGAAAGGTGATATTTGATCTGGTGTGAGTTATATAGACTAGATTTCCAAATAACTAGTGATAGAGAGCTATATTCATATGTATAGAGGAATTAAAATAGTGTATTATTCCAATATTAGTGATGTCAAAGGATATTTTGAAGTCCTCCTTTGCTACTATAAACATTTATGTAAAATTCTTGTGATGACCAAATAATCCACAAATAGAATTATTGTCATAACTTTCATCCTTTGTTATTTGGTATAAAAACATGTATCATATGGATTTCTCTTGAAACTATATTTTTTTAAAATATTGATCTATTTTTATATACCAAGCTCAAGAGGCTCATTTGAGACCATAATAATAAAAATACACACATTCATTTATTATCTAGGTATGATTCATGTAGACTTTTTCTTTTAAGTCTCCATTGAGAAAAACACTTTCCACATCCATCTAATGAATTATCTATCCAAACTATGCAACTAATGCAAAGATTATTCTAATGGTCTATACTTTTATTGTAGGTGAAAACATTTCTTCATAGTCAATACCTAATGTTTATGCATAGCCTTTTGATATAAGTCATACTTTGTATTGATTAAGATACCATATTTTTTATATTTAATATTGAATATCCATTTACATATAATGGATTTATCCCCTAGTCGAAGGTCAATAAGCTACTACGTCTTACTCCTAATGAATTCTTAAAATTAATTATCCATAGAATTATTCAAATAATTGGACTAGTGTGCTTCCTACACTATGTATGGCTCAAAATTATTTACAAGGGCCATACTTACTTCATAGAATGTCATGCTACATGTCCTTGCTCCTATGATAGATGTTTTTGGAACTCCATAAATCCCTAAAGATATTAATATACTAATGCACCACTTGGGTAATTTTTTGTGATGTGGTGGAGTAGATTTATCTACTTCTCCTTATTCATAAATGTTGTGCCTATAGACTTCCTCACTAATATTCTCTTCATATTCATCATTTTTATTAGAACATAGTCAAATGAATATTATTGTGGAGAGGATGAGTGTGAGTTATATCTTGTATTAAATATGAAATAATGGACAATATATAATTTTTGGTAGCTAGATAAAATCATCTATATTATTTTTATTCTTCACTATAGCCTAATAGGATGCATTGTTAAGACATCTCACCATTTGAAATGTGTATGTATTCTATATAACCAAATACACAAAGATAAGAGATTTATTGTTGATGTCTATTCCATAGCCTTTCTAGATTGATGTTTTCAAGTGATGTAGTAGGGGTATGGTTGAGTAAGAAGACTATTGCATGTGCTACGCTTGCCAAAATGAGTGTGTAAGTTAAGAATGTTTCAACATGCACCAAACTATTTCTATGATGCTTCTATTTCTACAATCAACTACATCATTTTGTTGTGGTGCATAACCAATTTTCAATTATCAACACATACTACATTTCTTTTGGAATACTAAACAATAATTATAGGTAAAATATTCTCCTTCATATGAGTAGAGTACATGGATTTGATCAATTGTGAATATCTTGACTTATGCTCTAAATTGTTTGAAGTGAAAAATGCTACATCCTTAATTTATGAAAAGAATACCCACATTTTGTGAGTATGATCATCAACAAAAATAAAAAAGTATCTAGATCCATTATAGCTAAATCCATGGGTCTACAAAACATAGTATTGACCTAATTGAAAGGCCCTTTGGATCATGATTCTAAAGAACCAAATGGAGCTCAACATTACTTCCTAGCTTATTTTGAAGTGCAATAAGATGGTTAAAACATAAATAACCATATCATCAATGCTAGAGTAATGCAAAAATATCAAAATTGATAATTAATGCTACATTTTCATGATAAATTGAATGAAGCTAAAATATTTTTCCTATTTCTTTAACATATCTGATAATTTTGGACTTTTTAGATTTGTCATGAATGATACATGCCTTGGATCTCTATCATTTATTAAAATAAGCCTTCAAATTATGGTTGTGTAATTCATTTATGGAGAGTAGAATCTTAGTATTGAAACATACAAGACATCTATTATATTGCATGTGTGTGATGCAAGTCATAATATGACATCACATATACATTTTATGTTATAGGATGTATAATCACTATAAGAAATATTTCCTATATGACTAGCATAGTTTATAGTCTAGAACTATTTTTTTGCCTAGTCATGTGTTTGGTTGCTCTACAAGCAATATACCAAAAATTATTTAGCCAAATTTAATGATCATGAGAAACATATACATGATTGTCTTCAATTCAAGGATCATTTTATTATTCTCTAGAGTGGTCATGTTTAACAATATTATGATGTTATTGATAAATCTTCTTCTAGTTTAAAATTTTCTTATTTACTAATGACTTATTTTTAATTATGTATTACTTGATAAGTAGACCCATATATGAAGGGATCATGCCAAAATTCCTTTAATTTTTATCCATTATTTCCATAATTTTCACACCTTTTGCATACAAACATTATTTCTTAGATGCTAGAAGTGATGTTAAGGTATTGTGCCTCTATTGACTAATTGTTTTTCCTTTTGATATGAAAGAACTAAATGATATTAATATTATGATATGAACTAAATGATATTAATATTATGATATGAACTAAATGATATTAATATTATGATATATCAAAGGCCTATACTCTTTGAAGTAGATTCACCAACTTCTCAAATGTTGATAATTCACTATCACAAAGAAATTATACTATGAAGGGAGAGATATCAAAATAATGGGAATGAGTGTATATCGTCAAACATATTTTCTCCCAAATATTGTAGTGTTACACATAAATCTATAACTCATCTTAATAAGGACTCAAGTTTTCATCCATTTAATATTTTCAAATAGTAAAATTATATTTGACGGAACAATATTTGGTTATTAAATTTTTTTAAATACTATCCAAAGTGTGTCTCATGCATCTTTAGATATGGTTGAGTCATAAAGTAATGGTCATACTTCTTTATCAACACTAAACATGATGATAAATCAATCCTTTATATTTTTTTATGAAATTTTATCTATTGTTTGTCTTGAATATCAATGTAGGTAATGTAGTCATCTTCAAATTCCCACACGTCCTCAAACTCAAGCTGAGTTTTGAGTTTGATTTTCCAATTAATATAATTACTCCTCACAATATATATGAATCCTAAAATAGGAACTTTGATACACATTAGGAGTCACATAAAACCTTTTCAAAACTAGAAAATTTTAAATCCATTTGATCAAACTCAAAAAATGCTTTCCAATGAGTATATATAGTCTCATACTCATAAATTGATTGATGCCTCAAATTAGAAGAAAACAATGTCGTGTCAAGCCAAAAAAATATAGGGGAATCTTGGTTCATCAATAAATATTCAAAAATATTATTTAGTATATTTTGATGCTTTAAAATATCATATGAATTCCTTTTATTCACCTCCATTTAATAATAAAAATAAAAAAGAAAAAAAACATGGGCTTTAGTGAGCCTTACCATGCTTTATGTGAGATAATTTAGAAAAAATATTTTGACCAACCATTAATTTCTAAGATATAAATATGCCTGCCTTGTGAATATTGCATGAAGACTGTAAGATATTTATTCTAGAATTTTGAAGGTATAAAATAATATTGATATTAATAAAATCATGGTACATCCATGAAAGGGGTTTTCTCAATGTAGATATGTCAATATAGAAGGTTTGGGATTCCAAAATATTGAAGGAATATATTAGTGGTTTTACAACTACACTGATAGTTCAAAAAAGGAATGATTATTCTTTACTTCTATTATGACTTCCTTCATAAATTGGTTTGTATGGCTAGAAAAGGTTATTTATTAGTCAAATTATCTCCTATGGGTGATAACAATGGTAAAACTTAGGTTTTAATCTTTTTATTATACTCCCTCACATGTTACCTCTAGTTCTTCACCATGTCAAGCTCTCTTCCTTATGGTTGTCATATGAGAAAGAGAAAGTTCTACATAGATATCACTACAATGGGTGGATCTCAAAATAATTGTCAATAATTAGTCTTTGTTGCTTTGATTTTTAATTTATGATATGCTTTTATTAGATGATCAAAGGTGTATATCATCATGGATCTCATTGAGACTTATGAAACCAAACTATTATGGTTTAATAGACTCTTAATAGTTGAAAATTTATCTTTGGAGGTGCATGCCTAGTTGATGAATGGTATACTAGACAAATTGTTCCAAGTACTATGGTTGATGAACATTGTATAGGTCACCAAACTTGGTGAACTAAAACAAAGGTGGTAATACAAGTAGGAAAATTTATAGCAATTGTCTAGACCATAGGTGTCTCTTTCTTTGGTGGTTAAAGTTTTCTAATCTTGGTAGCGTTACCCTAAGAAGACGACCATTACTCCTAATAATATTAATATAGGAAGAATTTTCAGATGGAAAAATCCTTAATGAGGAATTGTTGCACATTTGATTAATAATATTAATTTTGTTCCTATGTATTCATATTGGAAATAAAATATGGCTATGAACATCAGGCTTTGGATATCGTCTTTATTAAAGCTAGAAAAATACAATTTTTCTCTTCCTCACTATGTCATTGAGACCTATCTTAATCCCATTGATGCTACTAATGCTTTGATGTTATGTTTTATTGATATGAATGTATTAAAATACAAATCATTTGTTTAATATAACATACGAACCTCCAAATAAATATAGAAATTTTTTATCTTTTGAAGCTAAATACTTAAGGTAAAATTCATCAAAATATCAATAATAAAGTTGCAATATGATATATAAGATAATTATAATATTATATAAGTATAAAACTTAGAGATAAATTCAACAATCATTTATAAAATTTCCATTGACAAATGCTCATAAAAAAAAGTAGAATAGTTTCGCAAGTATCAAGTAAGTGTCAAGTCTTGTCACACCACGTCATGTCACTTTTATATACATATTACACTACATATAATGTAATGTGACTCTTCATATGAAGCACTCTTGACCTTCACTATTCTAGAGACTCTTCCACTTCCTATTATATGGACTCATGTACACATGGATAACTATGCATATTTACAATACTTTGTTCAATCTAATAATACTTGTGCATTTATTACTAGGGTTATGCATAAGGGTTTGGACTCAAAATATACTTATAAAAAATGGGAATCCTAATCGATATCAAGGTGAATCATGGCGAATCCTAAGAAAATCAAATAAATCATATTCACACCAGCATTTGTGGAATATTTTAACCTAGTAAATCACCTTATAACTTCATCAAATCACCATCATTATATCATAATCAAAAATATATTTCCAACGAGTACAAATATGCCTATGTTTGGATATATTATGGTAAATTTACCCTAAGATAAAATTGGTCTTGAAAATTTTAGGCGAATGGGCCATCATCAAGGGTCATCATATTCACAAATTTCTAATTTTATAAATCCTAATATTTGCCCAATTTGTGAATATTAACCACTATGCATTATCATGTTTATTACATTGCATAAAGTAAACCATAACTTCTAACCCATAACACTATTTTCTAATCTAAGAATGTACCCAAGGTGGTACATTAGCATGTGCTAAATAATGTAATATATTACAGCACCAACCCTATATTACATTATTTGGTTATTGAAGACTTCAGTATTCAATATAGATCTTCATCCTCTAGATTGAAAATTGGATTTTTTGTATGTACATCTTTAAATCATGATTTAGTCTTTATATTGCCTTGCTTGATCTAGTATCTTCTCTTGTTTCTCTTTCTTCTTGTTTTTTCTATAATTTTACCAATGGAACATCTTAAATGTCACGGATTCATAGATCATAACAACAAAAATTACTTGGATTCAATAATTCATTACTGTCATTCTTTTCTTTCTTTTCTTTTCTCCTTGGAATAACTCAAAAGTTAGTAATGTCAAATAAATCATTAAATACTCTTCTTATGAAACAATAATTATATTTTGAGTATTCCACCCTTGAATAGTGTTTCATGAAGATATCCAATTATTTTCACAAAATTCTCTTTCTTTGTAGCCTTCAAGAATGAAGAGAATCTTGCATTAAAATATGTAGACAAATATTTGAATCTATCAAAGGTATCTATTAGGATTTTTGAATAAAACCTATGTTGATGAAATAGATCTTCATTATTTTCATTAAATACATTTGTAATTATTTCATCCATCTTGCTTTAAATCTTTCAATTTTTAGACCCTTGTAATTGACTTCCTTATGACTCCCTAGTTAGTTAATAGTAAGCAAAAGATAATTTTGAATGCAATTTTAGTTTTATAAAACCTTTGAGATTGACTCCTTAATATTAAGAATATAATTTCTTCTAACTCTAAATTTATCAATTTTATGTTGATGTTAAAACTTCAAACTTATAAATTTAGATATTCCTTAAAAGAATATTTGCAAATTTCATAAACTTAATTTTATGTCGAAATTATTATTACTCCAATCTAATCAAATTGCAAATATTTCAAAAATGTTTTTTAAAATCAAATAATTAAATTACAAAAATTTTAAACATATTTGTTTAACTCCTTCAAATCAAATTTTAATCCTTCATAAAATTATCAAATATCATTAATCTTATTTCTAAGTTTTCAAATATTAATTATTATCCCTCCAAAATAAATAGTTTTACTTTTATCCTTAGAAAATAATAATTGTAAATATATCTCTCCCTTATACCTCCTATTATGTGCTTATAAATAAACTTAAATAAAATGAATTACCTTCATGTTGAGCAAGGTGCAACAAAAGTATTGTTTACAGGAGATTGCATGAGTGTTGTCAACAATTCCAAAGGGGGAGATTGTTGAGCAAGGTGCAGCAAAAGTATTGTTATTGTTGTCAACATAGTCAGATAGATCAGTTGATGATTATTGAGCAAGGTGCAGCAAAAGTATTGTCATTGTTGTCAACACAGTTAGACAGATCAGTTGATGAAGTATACAAGAGTTAAGAAGTTCTTTAGAGATCAGTTGATGAAGTATATAGAAGTTAAGAAGTTATTCAGAGTATGTACAGTAATTTTCCAAAAGATTGAAATGGCCCATTTAAGAAAAATCAAAAGAAAATCACAAGGAAGAAAATTGTCACGATATCACGACATGTTGAGCAATAAAGAGAGAAAGAGCAAGAAAGCAAAACGGTCGTGATATCCCGACATGTTTGGAGAGAAAGAGACAGAAAGAAAAATTGTCACGATATCACAACATGTTTGGAGAGAAAGCGCAAGCAAGCAAAACTATCGAGATTTCATGACATATTTGGAGAGAAAGAGCAAGAAAGCAAAATTGTCGCGATATCATGACATGTTTGGAGAGAAAGAGCAAGAAAGCAAAATTGTCATGATTTCATGACATGTTCGGAGAGAAAGTGCAAGTAAGCAAAACTATCATGATTTTGTGACATGTTCGGAGAGAAAGCGCAAGCAAGAAAAACTGTCGCGATTTCGTGACATGTTCAGGGAGAAGGCATAGGCAAGAAAAACTGTCACGATTTCATGACATGTTGAAAGAGAAAAATACAAGTAGAAAAAGTGTCACGATTTCATGACATATTGCAAGAGAAATAGTATGGAAGAAAAAGTGTCACGATTTCGTGACATGTTTCATTTTCACAGTCCAAAGCGAATAGAAATAGGAGAGAGAAAAAGATGTCGTGATTTCGTGACATGTTTCATTTTTGCAGTCCAAAACAAAGAGAAAGAGGAGAGAGAAAAATGTGTTGTGATTTCGTGACATGTTTCATTTTCGTGGTCCAAAGCGAAGAGAAATAGGAGAGAGAAAAATGTGTCATGATTTCGTGACATGTTTCATTTTCGTGATCCAAAGCAAAGAGAAAGAGGAGAGAGAAAAAGATGTCACGATTTCGTGACATGTTTCATTTTCATGGTCCAAAGCGAAGAGAAAGAGGAAAGAGAAAAAGGTGTTGCGATTTCGTGACATGTTTCATTTTTGCGGTCCAAAGCAAAGAGAAAGAGGAGAGAGAAAAAGATGTCGCAATTTCGCAATATGCTTCATTTTTGCGGTCCAAAGTGAAGAGATATTGTATGAATGAAAAAGTTTCACGATTTCATGACATGTTTCATTTTCGTGGTCCAAAGCGAAGAGAAAGAGGAGAGAGAAAAAGGTGTCTCGATTTCATGACATGTTTCATTTTCACGGTCCAAAGCGAAGAGAGATTGTATGAAAGAAAAAGTGTCATGATATAGTGACATGTCACATTTTTGTGACTTGAAAAGTGCTAGAAGGAAGAGAAGGAAAAGTGTCATGATTTCGTGACATGTCACATTTTCATGACCCGAAGGTAAGAGAAAGAGCAAAGGAGAAAAAGTGTCACGATATCGTGACATGTCGTATTTTCGTGACTCTAGAAGGAGAGATAAAGTAAGAAGGTAAAAGTGTCATGATATCATGACACAAGTAAAAGGGAAGAGTATAGAGGCGAAAGTGTCGCGATATTGTGACATGTTGTGTTTTCACGGGTACAAGCAAACAGAAGAAGCAAAGGCGAAAGTGTCACGATATCATGACATGTTATGTTTTCACGAGTGAAAGCAAACAAAAGATGCAAGGAGGTGAAAGTTTCACAATATCGCGACATGTTGTGTTTTCGTGGGTACAAGCTAAAAAGAGGATAAAAAGGTATAAGTGTTGCGATTTCATGATAGGTCACCTCGACATGAGCTAAGAAGAGAAACCATTCGATAGAAGATATGTGATAGTTAACTAAATTTGGTATGATAGTTACAGGTGCAGTTACAGAAGGAGTCGATAGAATAGTTATAGGTGCAATTACAGAAGGAGTCGATACGACAGTTATAGGTGCAGTTACAAAAGAAGTCGATATGATAGTTACAGGTGTCATTACAGAAGAAAATCATGCAGCTAAAATAAGAAAAGTTAATGAAAGTCGGTATGACAGTTATAGGTGTAGTTATAGGTTCAGTTACAATAGTTATGGGTTGCATAAATATGGAAGTTAAAAATAGAGACTAACATGTTATAAAAGGAGGTCTGCATGGAGAATTAAATAGGTTGAAATAGAGTGAAAGCGCTTGGGATTAATGTGAGGTAGATTTAATCTTGCGAAGAGAGCAAGAGGAGAGCGAGAGAGGTGTGTAGTATGTGAAGCACGAGGAGAGTGCACTGGAGCTGAGCAAGCATAGTATGTGTTATGTGAAGAGTGGAAAGTGTTGAGAAAGCAATAGACCAGTCAGGGTCTTGTAAAAGTGAAGGCATCTTTATGTCAATCTTCTAGCTTTAGAACAGAAGTCCAAGTTGGTGCTTGGTATCAGGGGTTGGTGTTCCTTCCATTTGGTGTTGGTAAATCAGGGGTTGGTGGTTGCAGATAAATCAGGAGTTGGTGCTCCTTCCAGTGGGTGCTGGTAAATTGATTGTAAAATTGGTATTTTGCAAAGACTAGATTTGGATGGGAGTCCAAACAATCACTTTTGAGGAGTAGCCAAAACTGGTGAACCTCGATACATCTTTTGTGTGATGCTCTCTTGGTATATTTATTTTATTGAATTTTAAGATTTCATTGTTTAGGCATTAAGAATTGAAGATTTAAGTTTTTAAGAGCTACACTGATTCACCCCCCCCTCTTAGTGTCATTGTGAGACTATCAATTGGTATCAGAGCTAGTTTCCCTTGTCAGGTTAAATCAGCTAGGGTTGATCTTGGATTAGTACACAATGGGTAAGAAGAATAGATACTCCTCAAATAAGGCATCTCAATCAGTTTTAGTTCTTGTGGAAGAGAAAATTGAACTAGAAAATATAGGAGTGAATTTTGAAAATATAGGAGTGAATTCTGAAGCATGTGATGAAAAACTTGAGGGTGAAGTATATATAGAAGGTGAGTTGATCACTGAACTTGAAGAGTTGAATATAGAAAAGAAAAATAATAGAAGACTGTCCAAGAAGTTGGAAGAATATGGGGATAAGATCGAAGATCTCTTCTTACAAATTCATAAAGCCAAGAAAATAGAAGAAGCCTTGAAGTCACACCTGGATGATAAATTCGATGTGTGTAGCAAACGTGAAGAGGAATCTAACAAAGTTTTTAGTGATCTAAAGCTGCAAGTAGAAGAGTCCAAAAAGATTGAAGAAACCCTTAGGTCACAGATCAATAAGAAAGAGATTGTTTGCTGCAAACAAGAAGAGGATATTGATTTATTAAAGAAACAACTAGAAGAGGCCAATACAAATCTCAAATTTGAGAAGAGCATAGAGTTGCTAGATAAAATGATAAGTCATCAACGAAGCCCCATGTGTAAGCTTGGTCTTGGATATGAAGCTGAACAACCTTCATCTTCTAAATCTATAGAGAAGAAGAAGTCCACTGCTGAAGGATCAAAGCAAGAATAGTTTGAAGCTGAAACTTCAAAAGGAAGAAAATCTCAAATGAGATCTATAGCAAAGCAACCACAACAAAAGAGGTTCTATAACTATCACTCTATTCATAATAATGCTTTTAATGGCTATTGTTTTAGATGCAACCATTATGGTCACAAGGCAATATATTATGGATTGAATAATAGATAAAAGAGTTATGCTGGTAGGAATACATCTATTGAACACCATGTGCAATGTTTTAAATGTAATGCTCATGGGCACATAGCAAGGTTTTGTCCTAGAACTTCTATATCTAATCTAAGGCAAGACAATAGATTTCATCAGACACAAAGAATGCAACACAGACAGGGAAGAAATCATGTGCATCAAAGAAAGGAAAATAATCATCCATCAAGGATGCACAAGAGACAACCACCCAGTAGAAATGGTTTTTCATAATTTATGGATTATGCAGTAGAATGTTATAACTATCATAATTTTGGGCACACTGCAAGAAATTGTTGAAGTACATTTGCCTCAAATCAATTTTAGGGAAGACATTTTCAACCAAATGGTTTGAGACAAAATAGAATATTTCTCAAAAAACATGCATAGGCTATTGACAAAGAAAAATCAAAACAAGAGCCCAAAACTATAATAAAACTAGAGTGGAGAAAGAAAGAAGAAAGGAAATCATGTCTCTTTGGACTGAAGGAGACTACTGCTCTATTGCACTAAGCAGCTCCAGGTAGCACATCCTTAGGGGGAGCAATCCTAAAGTTTTATTTTAAAGCTCCTATGTTGTTTGGTTATCTGAGGATGAAAGGCAAGTAGTCAAGAGGAATTATCGTATAGTTGTCAAAATGTGTTTCAGTTCATGTAGATATTTATGGAGGTAATAAGAAGGAACATGAGATGTTGGCTTGATAGAGCCATATTTTTATTATTGTAAAATATCTCTAGTGATGGTGGTTACAATAGCAGATAGTGTCAAAATGATGTGCTTCAGCAGAACAACATGGTGAACAACTAGGTTTTTGATGCAGCAGCTGATAGGTGTTATCTGAGATAGAACATGCAGCACAGGTCATTGTGTCATGGAAGCATAAGCTACCAGGTGCTGGTTTTGAAGCCTATAACATTCCCAATCTGTAGATAACATAGAATCCATGTTGTGAGTATGTCTCAATTTATCTACCAATATCGAGGGAGGACTATGGTAAAGATCTTCATGATCATTATGAAAATCACTACCAACGTGTAGTTGGGAAGCTATGCATTTATTAACCAAAAATACAACACTTTGTTTGGTATAAGAGCATCAATTTTCTCTAAAGAAGTAGCCATTATCAAAGAGAAGCCAAAGTCAAAGCAAACAGTAGTACTAGCACCCAGTTTGTCAAGAGTGCCAAGCGGCACATGCAAGGCAGAGACGTTGAGAGAATAGCGCCCAGATGGTGAAGAGCCAGGGAGGACAAGATGTCTATGTGCCTAAGAAAGTCTTGCATTATTTGAGGAATGCAAGATATTTCTTGAGGAATCCCTTGATTGTAGCAAGGAGAAATGCTCCCTAGAATCATGTGAAGAACGTTCACCTAAGACATTGAGTAGTCCTGACATATGCCCTATCAAGAAGATGAATACTAAGTGTTGATGACTATGCACAAAGTGAGGTTCCAATGTTAGAGGTAATGGTACACTGTCAATACCTACACAGGCGATGAAAAAATTCATGGTATCCGTTAGAAACTAGAGACATTGAACTGCACCAACAATATATGTGTTTCGATAAAAGCAGTGTATATTTGAACTACACATTGACGTGAAGATTGTTAGATCTTTTATGATGATGTGGTAAAAAATATAAAAAAGTATGATCATTGATTCATGTTTAGCTCATCAAGATGAGCAACTTTGCTTTGTGAATCATACCTATCCAAGGTCCAGAAGGATGATTTTGAGTAAGGTGCACTATAGTTGGCCATGAAGCGTTTAACAAAATTTGTCTCCTGAATCGAACAGTTGAAAGGAAATGTGTGACCAGCAGTGACTGTAGAAAACATAGACCAAATTGAAAATGTAAGAAGGGATTTGGTTGGTGTTGTGGTACTATGTTTGATGCTTGCACATATTTGGCAGTAAAATTGCAATGTTGGTACAGTGTTTGACAAAAATTGGTACAAGTGTGAGTCACTTGTCAATTTTGTTGACAATGTGAAATCAACATTTTTGAATGGGAAGCTTGAAGAAGAGGTTTATATTGAGCAGCCAGATGGTTTCCATCTTGGTGATGATTGGTTGAGTTGATTTGATTAAGCCTAGTCAAGATTTGTGTGAAGTGATTTTTAAAGTTCTCTGAAATAAATTATTCCATCATTCTATGTTGAGTTGAGATTGAGGTTAGAAGATATTAAGTCTCTAACAATTCTCTTTATGCTTCTATGAAGTGGATTTGATTTGATATTGTCATTCATTGTTGAGTTCATTTTGAATACTACTTAAGCATGATTGATTGAGCCTTTGAGAAGGCCTTTGGGAAATATGTGAGGATAGTGTTGAGACAAACTTCTAGAGCAAATTTCGGATAGGTTCTTAGTGAGCTTGTTAGAGCAGATTTGGACAGGTTTTGAATGCTTGTTATTCAACATTGGAAAATTTCTATGTGAGCTTGTTAAACATATTTTGTGTGAGCCTATTGACAGAGAATAGAGAACAGAGTCTCAATAAGATAGAGATCCAATAGCCAACACAGTTGAAGATAGATCTGAGTGAGGATTATTCAAGTGGAGAGAGGTCCACCAGTTAGTGCAGCAAAGAGACAGAGTCTTCTATAATATAAAAATTGGAGAGAGGTCCACCAGTTAGTAGTGGATACCTTCACAATAAATTGGGAGTGGTCATGCTTCCCAAGAACTGACTAGCTATCAGGACCACATTCTCAAGGGGAGCATTTATATATTTGATTATATTTTTAATCATGTTTGTAAGTTTTGCTAACTGTAATAAGTTATGCCTGAGAATGTTGTGCATGGACCCAGGGGGAGTCTGCAGCAGCCCTTTGGTATTATTGTCAAAGGGGGAGAAGAATTACAGGAATTACAGGAGATTGCATGAGTGTTGCCAATAATTCCAAAGAGGGAGATTGTTGAGCAAGGTGCAGCAAAAGTATTGTTTACAGGAGATTGCATGAGTGTTGCCAACAATTCCAAAGGGGGAAATTATTGAGTAAGGTGCAGCAAAAGTATTGTCATTGTTGTCAACACAGTCAGACAGATCAGTTGATGATTGTTGAGCAAGGTGCAACAAAAGTATTGTCATTGTTGTCAACAGAGTCAGACAGATCAGTTGATGAAGTGGACAGACAGTCAGAAAGATTAGTTGATGAAGTATATAGGAGTTAAGAATTTCTTCAGAGATCAGTTGATGAAGTATACAGGAGTTAAGAAGTTCTTCAGAGTATGTACAGTGATTTTCCAAAATATAGAAGTGGCCCATTTGAGAAAAATCAAAAGAAAATCACAAGAAAACTATTGTGATATCGCAACATGTTGAGCAATAAAGAAAAATTGTCGTGATATCGTGACATGTTTGGAGAGAAAGAGCAAGAAAGCAAAACGGTCATGATATCGCGACATGTTTGGAGAGAAAGAGCTAGAAAGAAAAACTATCGTGATATCACAACATGTTCGGAGAGAAAGCGCAAGCAAGAAAAACTGTCACGATTTTGAGACATGTTTGGAGAGAAAGAGCAAGAAAGAAAAACTATCGTGATATCGCGACATGTTTGGAGAGAAAGAGCAAGAAAGCAAAACTGTCGCGATTTCACATGTTCGAAGAGAAAGCGCAAGCAAGAAAAACTATCGCGATTTCATGACATGTTCGAAGAGAAAGCGCAAGCAAGAAAAACTGTCATGAAAAACTATCACGATTTCATGACATGTTGAAAGAGAAAAATACAAGTAGAAAAAATGTCACGATTTCATGACATATTGCAAGAGAAATAGTACGAAAGAAAAAGTGTCATGATTTCGTGACATGTTTCATTTTCGCGGTCCAAAGCGAAGAGGAAGAGGAGAGAGAAAAAGATGTCACGATTTCGTGACATGTTTCATTTTCATGGTCTAAAGCGAAGAGAAAGAGGAGAGAGAAAAAGGTGTCACGATTTTGTGACATGTTTCATTTTTGTGGTCCAAAGTGAAGAGAAATAGGAGAGAGAAAAAGGTGTCACGATTTCGCGACATGTTTCATTTTTGCGGTCCAAAGCGAAGAGAAATAGGAGAGAGAAAAAGATGTCACGATTTCACGACATGTTTCATTTTTGTGGTCCAAAGCGAAGAGAAAGAGGAGAGAGAAAAAGGTGTCGCAATTTCGCGACATGTTTCATTTTTGCGGTCCAAAGCGAAGAGAAATAGGAGAGAAAAATATGTCGTGATTTTGTGACATGTTTCATTTTCGCGGTCCAAAGCGAAGAGAGATTGTATGGAAGAAAAAGTGTCACGATTTCATGACATGCTTCATTTTTGCGGTCCAAAGCGAAGAGAAAGAGGAGAGAGAAAAATGTGTCACGATTTCATGACATGTTTCATTTTTGCGGTCCAAAGCGAAGAGATATTGTACGAAAGAAAAAGTGTCATGATATCATGACATGTCGCATTTTCATGACTTGAAAAGTGCAGGAAGGTAGAGAAGGAAAAGTGTCATGATTTCATGACATGTCGCATTTTCATGACCCAAAGGTAAGAGAAAGAGCAAAGGAGAAAAAGTGTCGCGCTATCACGACATGTTGCATTTTCACGACTCTAGGAGGAGAGAGAAAGTAAGAAGGCAAAAGTGTCGCAATATCGCAACAAAAGTAAAAATAAAGAGTACGGAGGCGAAAGTGTCGTGATATCATGACATGTGTTTTCGTGGGTACAAGCAAACAAAAGAAGCAAGAAGGTGAAAGTGTCACGATATCATTACATGTGTTTTTGTGGGTGAAAGCAAACAAAATATGCGAGGCGAAAGTGTCACGATATCACGACATGTTGTGTTTTCACGGGTACAAGTCGAGAAGAGGACAAAGAGGTAGAAGTGTTGCGATTTCACAATAGGTCACCTCAGCGTGAGCTAAGAAGAGAAACCAGTCGAAAGAAGATATGTGATAGTTAACTGAATTTGGTACGATAGTTATAGGTGTAGTTACAAAAGGAGTCGATAGGATACGATAGTTATAGGTGCAGTTACAAAAGGAGTCAATAGGATAGTTACAGGTGCAGTTACAGAAGGAGTCGATATGATAGTTACAGGTGCAGTTACAGAAGGAGTCGATATGATAGTTACAGGTGCAGTTACAGGTGCAATTATAGAAGAAGTTGATACGATAGTTACAGGTGTCGTTACAAAATAAAATCATGTAGCTAAAATAAGAAAAGTTAATGGAAGTCGGTATAATATTTACAGGTGTAGTTACAGGTGCAGTTACAACAGTTATGGGTTGCATGCGTAAATATGGAAGTTAAAAATAGAGACTAACATGTTATAAAAGGAGGTCTACATGGATAATTAAATAGGCTAAAATAGAGTGAAAGCGTTTGGGATTAACGAGAGGCAGATTTAATCTTGTGAAGAGAGCAAGATGAGAGTGAGAGAGGTGTGCAGTATGTGAAGCACGAGGAGAGTAAGCTAGAGCCGAGAAAGCACAATATGTATTATGTGAAGAGTGGAAAGTGTTGAGAAAGCAATAGACCAATCAGGGTCTTGTAAAAGTGAAGGCATCTTTATGTCAATATTCTAGCTTTAGAATAGAAGTCCAAGTTGGTGCTTGGCATCATGGGTTGGTGCCCCTTCTAGTTGGTGCTAGTAAATCAGGGGTTGGTGCTCCTTTCTGTTGTTGCAGATAAATCAGGGGTTGGTGCTCCTTCCAGTGGGTGCTGGTAAATTGATTGTAAAATTGGTATTTTGCAAAGACTGGATTTGGATGGGGGTCCAAAAAGTCACTTTTGAGGAGTAGCCAAAACTGGTGAACCTTGATACATCTTGTGTTGTGTGATGCTCTCTTGGTATATTTTCTTTATTGAATTTTAAGCTTTCATTATTTAGGCATTAAGAATTGAAGATTTAAGTTTTTAAGAGCTACACTAATTCACCCCCCCTCTCAGTGTCATTGTGAGACTATCACTTCATCCTTGAATGTGGTAATTCTCTTTGGTCAATAGTGGTCGACCATATTCAAATGGGTTCTATTATTTCTATGGAACCTTTTCTATGCTTTGGATCAACTTGAAGTGTTATTCTATCTCCCTTTTGATTAGCCAAGTGAGTTTAGTATTTACTCAGGTGTTCTATAACATATCTAGTATTTGAATCTTTGACTCCCTACATGGCTTGAATATTTCTCCTATAATGCCAAGTGGTGTATCTCTACTTACTTCCAATCAAACTTCAATTAATGACTCCACTTACATCTCCTATTTGCAGTGTATCTCTAAAAATATGCAGTTCATTGTTTAGTATTTCATTTCTTGAAATACATTCTCTCCTTGATATGAGTGGTTGGAATAATTTAAAACTATTGGCCTCTGACATAATATGTGAAAGCACGAGATTCTGGGCAAAGGAAACACTAATTGCAATATAACCAAAACCAAATGCGCTTAAGTCCTAAAAACGTAAAGTGCATGAAATGGAAAAGAAACACATTGGAAGAGACACAAGCAAATGGAGAAAACACAGCCCTTTCATTAATATCCCTTGATCTCTGTTACAATGATGTCTCCTCCATTTTTGGGGGCTAGGAGCGTTAAAAGAATTCGATTACAATCACTCAATGTTCCTCTTTTCGCGTCCCCACGATTGCAATGGGTGGGCCAAGATGATGTCGTCGCTGATTTCGATGAGTTATTCACCTCCGTTGCTTCTCCTGCGAACAAAGAAACAACCAAGATGTCAGTAGCACCTGTTGCAAGTGAAAAGTGTTCGTTCTTCTAAAATCATCAAAAGATGCATGCAAACATTTATCTAAAACAATGAACAAAATGATTCTAAACAGCCTGAAAACTTGCCAGAAGATAGAAAATGTTACCAACAGGCCATTTCCACTGAGACAGTCGGCCAATCTGCTTTCAACTGGAAATCATCCCTGGGTAGGATGATTTCTGACTGTAAATCATCCCTGGGTGGGACGATTTCTTCTGTGTTGGGGAAGTCGAACTGACACGCTCCAATGTCGACTCTCGAAGTCTCCAAAATACCTGTAGATAGAGGGGTTATGTAATTGGGGCCATTTTGGGATGACCCAGATGGTCGGATTCTCTCAATTTGGCCTCTACCCTCGGGAATTTGATATCGCCTCCTGCAAGTTAGTGAAACTACAAAACAACACAAAACATACTAGAATCTGATCAAAGGTTACGAAATTGCAGCTATGAATTCACCAAACAGAAAACACAATATGCAACATGAGAAAATAAACTACAATGCTTCTAAAATAAAACTTAAGAAAAGTGCGGGGATGCCCAAGTGGGCCTCCCACCGTTGGCACTTGATTCCAGTGCCAATCCACTAGGGATGGGCCCAAAACCTCTTAGGATTGGGGGGTCGGCAAATTGGTTGATTCAGGTGTCCATGTGTTGGATTTAGGTCCGATTCAAGCTTCCAAAAGCCACCCAACAACCTCCCTTGAAAAATAGATTGGTGGATGTGGGAAGGTGAACCAAAAGGGATGCAAGTGGGTCTTCAAATCGGCAGCACTTCGTTGCTTGAAAACTCCTTCAACCTGTATCTTTTGGGTGAGAAAAGTCCCACCTTTTATAGACCCATGGGGTCTCTTTTGGGAGGGAAGCACAAATGCCATGTGTTAGTCATAGGTGCCATGTGGCAGTCATGTCTTCCCATGAGGGAGGGGAGTCCTCCATTGACTTGGGCTCTCATAACTGCCCTTGTGACAGTCTTCTAATGACCTATCTATCCACCCACACACGTGTGTGAGGCAGGAGTCATCAACTGACTGTTCTGGGCTGCCACTTGGCCTCATTTGTCTTTTTTCCCGTTAAACTTGCAAATCATCCTTACTGGAGACGATTTCAAAAATTGTCCCTGGGTGAGACGATTTCAAGTTAGCAATCGTCCCTAGGTGAGACGATTACTAGGAAAAGTGTTTAAGTGTGCCAAATTGCTTCTTGACCTCACAAAATTGCTATGAAAGTGGTTAAGACCATTGTTTGACCTCTGAGGGCTGCCCTGGGGGTTGTGTTTGTCAAAGCAATCAGTGTTTACAGTCACATAATTGGATTGGTGCTGTTTTGGTGTCTACAGATGCCCCTTTTTGGGAAGCGCTGCGGGTGATGCAGTGTTGAGCAAAAATAGATAACCAAAGCATTAATGATTAGGGTTTCTTGGTAACCTAACCAAATTTTGATGCCCCAAGTATGGAAAGGGCATGCATTCTTGAATCCTTGCTTCTGATGAGCTAAGGAATTTGATTTCAAGTATTAACCTGTTTTGGTGAGGTGTGACTTGAACTTAGACATTGATCAGTCATGAACAGGCAAAGGGCGTTTTTATCCTCAGGGGGAACCTTGTGTTCATGATTCATGAAATGCCAAGTGTTTGATTGATTTGATTGTTGCTTGTTTACTGCCCCAAGTAGGAGCGTGATTGTCTTTGTCAATGATTCTTTGAATGCATGTCGTTTTCCTTAATTGGGTGTATGATTGTTGGTTGGTGACTAAGTGTGACTACCCCCTCAAGCGATGAATCGATGAGGGAATGACCTTCGTGAGAGAAGCGACAAGTCACTTGACCCAAGATGACTTGTGCAAGGGTTCCTTTAGAGGGTTTACCGTTAAGCGTATGCAATTTTTCCAACATTTGGACCTATTTTTGGTGGGTGTTAACCCTTTTGGTGATGCTTGAATGGGGTGAAATCATCGAAAACCTATCTTCCCGTGGAGCGGTCCGGCTATGATAGCCTTCTTGGGGAAGTAGGAGAGTGATAATTTGAACCTCAACATCTATTTTCTTTTCTTAGAGGTTAAGTGCATGAGCACTTTTGTCCGGAAATGTTATTGTTGTTTGTTTTTGTTGCATTTTTTCTTGTTTTTGTTGTTTTTGTGACACCATTTGGTGATTAAATTGTCGGCAATCCGTCCTCCCGTGGAGCGGTCCGGCTATGGTAGCCTTCTTTGGGAGTAGGATAGTGACAATGTAAACCCCGACATCAATTTTTCTATGCCAAGAGGTTAAGTGCAAGAGCACTTGTGTCTGGCAATGTTTATTGTTGGTTTTGTGTTGCATTTTTTGTTGTTTTGTTGTTTTTTTTGTGACACCATTTGGGGATTAAATTGTCAAAAATCTGTCTTCCCGTGGAGCGGTCCGGCTATGGTAGCCTTCTTAGGGAGTAGGATAGTGATAATTTGTGACCCCGATGTCAATTTGCTATGCCAAGAGGTTAAGTGCAAGAGCACTTGTGTCTGGCAATGTTTATTGTTGTTTGTTGTTTTGATTTTCTTATTGTTTTTGAGTGGGCTTTGACCCATTTGTGACATCATTTGGGGGTGAAATTGTCAACAATCTGTCTTCTCGTGGAGCGGTCCGGCTATGGTAGCCTTCTTAGGGAGTAGGATAGCGACAATGTAGACCCCGACATCAGTTTTGCTATGCCAAGAGGTTAAGTGCAAGAGCACTTGTGTCTGGCAATGTTTATTGCTTTTTGTTTTTGTGTTGCATTTATTTGTTGTTTTTGTTGTTTTGATTTTCTTTGATCTTGTGCATGATGGTTAATGAATATGGATGTATGAATGTTGATTTATTTTGATGGATGCATATGCTATGATGAATGCAAATGGTTTTGATTTATATGTGATATGCAGATATGAAATGGATGAATGGGGTTTGTGATGTTTGGTTATGGCACCAAGGACTGTTTAGAACTCTGTTATTTTGTTTTCAGGCGATTGCTGTGATGCATGAATTTGTATGTATACATGTGGTTTTTCTTTTTTTGTATTTTTTTTATGGTATTGTAAGGATGAAAAGTAGCGCAGTTGGTTTATAAATGTAGCTAAGGTTTTCTTAGACTCAGACAGTTTTAACTCACTAGCGACGACTGTACTTTATCTTACAAGACTTTTAAACAAGGTATGAATCAGACCTATTTTTGACCAAGCTATTTCACATCCCTGTGTGTGCAAATGAGTTCATTATTGTGGTATTTATCAGGATACCGCCAGTGCCAGATGGGCTTTCAACCGAACCTGTACTGAGGATCACCTAATTAGCTCCACTAACTCCTTTGTTGTATTTAGTTAGATTAATCTGCGATGTTATCCAGGATGCCATAAGCTAGCTCATCCACATGTAAAAATTGATCTGTATGCAAGTTAATGTGACAGATATATCATCATGTGAGAAGTTTACCGCTAGTTACCGATAGGCTATCAACCAAACCGGTACTAAGGCTTGCCTCATGACCTGTTAGAATACTGAGAGTTCCAGGGATTCAAGTTCACTCCCTTCTTTTCTTCAATTGTATTGGGATACTTGCTCATTTGTAGTGATGAGATCACTGTTTATTTTGATTTGTTTTTCTTTCGAGCAAGGGATTGGGGATATGGAGTGATGAAAATCACTATTTCTTGTGCCTTTTGATGTGTGCACTATAGGATGTCAAATTTTGGAGTTTTGACGTTTTGCAAATTTTTTTGATGTTTTGCAATTATTGAGAACTTTAGGGATTCTTAGGGAATTGGGTAGGGAGGATGCTTGTCCTTTTGCCAACTCTCAACATTCTTGGGGTCATTCGCATAGGGGGATGAGCAAGATAACCGTTTCGCTTATGGTGAACTGGATTACTTTGCAGGTTTCATCTTTCATTCACACAACTTGGGAATTTTTAATGTTTTAATTTGTGTTGGGATGTTATGTAACAAGGTGTATTTCAAGTATGACTCTATCTTCGTAAAATCTGTTCGATTTGATACATTACATGGTTAAAGAGGAAAATGATGACTGAATCACTGAAACTCTTGGTACATTTACAGACCACTGACTGTAGTGTGGTAAAAGTTATGCATGGTGTTTTTATTGTTTTTGTAAAATGGAACTATGCAGAACAAGATGGACTAGTAGAGCAATTGCAGCCTATGGTGCCTTTGACCTATACAACCATGAATATGCAATGTGTGGATGCAATGCTTAATGTAGCTACATATTTTTGTATTTTTGATGGATTGATTTTGTGAATGTGAATATGCGGTGTGAGAAGAGATCTCGATTGATGAATTTGATTATGCCTAGAAATGAGATGCAAATTTTTGTTGTTTTTGATTGTTTTTTATTTTTGACCAAGTGGTTGTGGACATCATTGGAGACTTTTGGTGACCAAGTGATTGCGATAATCCTTGGAGATTTTTAGGTTTTGACCAAGAAATTACGAAAATCCTTGGAGCTTTTTGGGTGACCAAGAATTTGTGATAATCCTTGGAGCTTTTTAGGTGACCAAGAGATTGCGATAATCCTTGGAGATTTTTGGGTGACCAAGAGATTGCGATAATCCTTGGAGCTTTTTGTGTGACCAAGAGATTGCGATAATTCTTGGAGCTTTTTGGGTGACCAAGAGATTGCGATAATCCTTGGAGCTTTTTGGGTGACCAAGAGATTGCGATAATCCTTGGAGCTTTTGGGATGACCAAGTGATTGCGATAATCCTTGGAGATTTTTGGATTTTTGACCAAGTGATTGCGATAATCCTTGGAGCTTTTGGGTTTTGACCAAGTGATTGCGATAATCCTTAGAGATTTTTGGGTGACCAAGTGATTGCGATAATCCTTGGAGCTTTTTGGGTTTTGACCAAGTGATTGTGATAATCCTGGGAGCTTTTTGGGGGACCAAGTGATTGCAATAATACTTGGAGCTTTTGGGGTGACCAAGTGATTGCGATAATCCTTGGAGCTTTTTGGGTGACCAAGTGATTACGATAATCCTTGGAGCTTTTTGGGTGACCAAGTTATTGCGATAATCCTTGGAGCTTTTTGGGGTGACCAAGTTATTACGATAATCCTTGGAGAATTTTGGGTTTGAATTATGGTTCTTTAGGGGATAGAGGTACCCCCAGCTTGATGGTCTTTGCACTTCGGATCTGGATCTAGAGGTACGGGCACGAATGGATCTTCCCTAGGTGTGAATTTTATGAAAAGGAGGGTGGGGTCTTCCCTTGGCACTGCTGTCATGATGGGATATCAAAGTGGATGATGCTCATCTTGAATTTGGAGCCATGGAAAGCACGATATTCCGAGCAAAGGAAACACTAATTGCAATATAACCAAAACCAAATGTGCTTAAGTCCTAGAAACGTAAAGTGCATGAAATGGAAAAGAAATGCATTGGAAGAGACACAAGCAAATGGAGAAAACACAGCCCTTTCATTAATATCCCTTGATCTCTGTTACAATGACGTCTCCTCCCTTTTCGGGGGCTAGGAGCGTTAAAAGAATTTGATTACAATCACTCAATGTTCCTCTTTCCGCGTGCCCACGATTGCAATGGGCGGGCCAAGATGATGCCGTCGCTGATGTCGATGAGTTATTCACCTCCGCTGCTTCTCCTGTGAATAAAGAAACAACCAAGATGTCAGTAGCACCTACTGTAAGTTAAAAGTGTCCGTTCTTCTAAAATCATCAAAATATGCATGCAAACATTTATCTAAAACAGTAAAAAAATGATTCTAAACAGCCTGAAAACTTGCCAAAAGATAGAAAATGTTACCAACAGGCCATTGCCACTGATACAGTTGGCCAATCTGCTTTCAACTAGAAATCATCCTTGGGTAGGATTATTTCTGACTGTAAATCGTCCCTGGGTGGGATGATTTCTTCTATGTTGGGGAAGCCGAACTGACACGCTCCAATGTCAACTCCCGAAGTCTCCAAAACACCTACAGATAGAGGGGTTATGTAATTGGGGCCATTTTGGGATGACCCAGATGGTCGGATTATCCAAATTTGGCCTCTACCCTCGGGAATTTGATATCGCCTCCTGCAAGTTAGTGAAACTACAAAACGACACAAAACATACTAGAATCTGATCAAAGGTTACGAAATTGCAGCTATGAATTCACCAAACAGAAAAAACAATATGCAGTATGAGAAAATAAACTACAATGCTTCTAAAATAAAACTTAAGAAAAGTGTGGGGATGCCCAAGTGGGCCTCCCACCGTTGGCACTTGATTCCAGTGCCAATCCACTAGGGATGGGCCCAAAACCTCTTAGGATTGGGGGGTCAACGAATTGGTTGATTCAGGTGTCCATGTGTTGGATTTAGGTCCGATTCAAGCTTCCAAAAGCCACCCAAAAACCTCCCTTACAAAAGAGATTGGTGGATGTGGGAAGGTGAACCAAAAGGGATGCAAGTGGGTCTTCAACTCGGCAAGCACTTCATTGCTTGAAAACTCCTTCAACCTGTATCTTTTGGGTGAGAAAAGTCCCACCTTTTATAGACCCATGGGGTCTCTTTTGGGAGGGAAGCACAAATGCCATGTGTTGGTCATAGGTGCCATGTGGCAGTCATGTCTTCCCATGAGGGAGGGGAGTCCTCCATTGACTTGGGCTCTCATAACTTCCCTTGTGATAGTCTTCTAACGACCTATCTATCCACCCACACACGTGTGCGAGGCAGGAGTCATCAACTGACTGTTATGGGCTACCACTTGGCCTCATTTGTATTTTTGCCTGTTAAACTTGGAAATCGTCCTTACTAGAGACGATTTCAGAAATCGTCCCTGGGTGAGACGATTTCAAGTTAGCAATCGTCCCTAGGTGAGACGATTACTAGGAAAAGTGTTTAAGTGTTCCAAATTACTTCTTGACCTCAAAAAATTGCTATGAAAGTGGTTAAGACCACTGTTTGACCTCTGAGGGCTGCCCTAGGGGCTATGTTTGTCAAAGTGATCAGTGTTTGCAGTCACATAATCGGATTGGTGCTGTTTTGGTGTCTACAATATGTTCCACATAGCACTCATACTCTTCCAATGCTCTAAATTCATCTCCTTTATTCTCCTTAATATTATATAATGTATTCTTGCCTGAGCGAGTGATAATATAACACTGTAGGCATTACTATTACCAAGTGTCTCACTTATAAATAAATATTTAACACCTTCATTCAGCCTTGGTGCTCATTCAATACCTGAAACATTCGCTAGATTGTTATTTATCTTATATAACATGTTTCCATTACATGTAACATCTCTATAAATCCTCATCACTCGTAATTTGACCCAATTTTTGTTCCCTCTTTCTTCTTTATGTATCCCTTGTAGTTTTCAATAGAAATTTTATTTTTTTGGACTCCTTTGGATAAACTTGATAAATTGCTCAATGTTTTTAAGGTGAATCTTCCTTAGATGGTGGTGGCTCTCCTTAGACAATAGTGGCTTTTCCTAGTGGTTCATTCTTACACTATGGGAGCACTTCTCCAAATAGACTCTTACACTTCAATAGTGGTATTATTTAATCTAAATTAATTCTTACACTTCAATATTGGTGCTATATAATCCAAAAAAATGCTTACAATCTTCCTTTTGACTATGGATACATAGTGTCTTTAGACACTGAAATAATTTGTTTTATTTTTAATCCTTGCTTGGTATTTAACTTGCATAAACTAATGTTTTTACTTTATTTTATTTTGATTTAATAAATATACACTCTTATGGGATAAAAAATAACATTCATTAACAATGTTATATCCTTATTATTTCTCATTTACAAATAAACTTTTATTTATTTTTTGATGTTTTAATCTTGCAAATATTAATATACAAATGTTATCAACTCCTTTATGCTTGAATACTCTTTTTTATTTAAATTTCTTCTTTAGATTATTAAAAGTAATATGGTGATATCAATGCATACCTTATGTAAATGCTTCAGTTATAAACTTATGTTGCACCAATATCACATACCTTTTTATCTCCTTTTTAGCTAGTTTCTTCAGTGATTTGATTTGCCCTTTAGCAATCTCAACCTTGTAAGTTTTGCACCTTTACTATCCTTCATTTTACTATTCCAAAATATACCATATTTGTAGATCTAATTACTATTCAAATTCCAACTTTCTTGATACCCAAAAACTCTCTCAAATTTATCCTGAAGTTATCCAAAATTCCAGCTCTTTCATTTTTCTAATGTTGTCCACAAAATCTGATTTTGTGGCTTCAAATATCCTCCAAAATTTATGCCTTAAAATTCTAAAACTTGAAGTTATTAGTGCTTCCCAAATGTTGTCAAAAATTTTATAGCTTTCCAATAATGTTCTCCTCTATTTCACTATCCAAAATTTACAACAAATATCTCCAAAATGCTACCTTCTTTCTCTATATCAACCTCCTTCAATCTCCTATTTAAGGGCACTCCAAAATCTGCACAAATATTTTCAAGAACATAGAAAAATAATTTCTTTGATTTTTTATCTTGCAACACTTCAAGTTATTTGAAAATTTGCAACCTCAAACTTTTCAAATCAGCCTTCAAAACTACTATGGCTATCCTTCAATTTTCCAAAATTATGGGCTCTTCAATATTCTCTTCTCCCTCAATCTCATTTTCAAATTGCAACTCTAAATATAGTCTTCTTCACTATATTATTCCTCAAGAATATGAATATCTTGAGGTCTTCAAAAAATTCTCCAAAATTTGGCAATCTTCTTGCCAAAATATTCTTCTTCTTGGGCTTGCTTTCATATGGCAACAACTGTCCCAAATACTTCTTACCAAAAAGTTATCCTTTCTTGCAATATTATTTCTCTATATTTCTTTGCAACTCCTCCAATAGTCACTCCTTCAATTTTATAATAAGGCTTTCTCTAGCCTCCTTCTCATTCTTCAAATTCTCTGTATCCCTCTCTTCTTGGGTATTCTAATTATGCAACTCCTCAAATCTTCTCATCAAAACTTTAATGAGACCTTTCATTGTCTCTTCAATCTTACAACTTTAGGAATTCTACAATGAGATCTCTTTCCTAGATATCCAAAAAAATTTACTTCTGAATTATACAATAAGAACTTTTCCAATTTGCAATCTCCAATATGTAAACTTCAATATCCTAAATCTCGAATTCTTTAGTCTTACATATTTAAGGTCTCTTCAACTTCTCTAGTATATAACCTTTAACATTTAGTGTTCAATAAGATATCCTCCTTGATTATCCTCAATATCCAATTCTCAATGGGCATTTTCTTGGACCTCCTCAATATTTAATGTATACTTTTTTGCATCAAAGAGCTAACCCCTACATAAGTAGAGCACGTAGACTTTTAGGTAACAAATATATAATTCTTCTCTATCTATTGTAGGAAGCTTCTCAACTTCTAGGATTTATTTTTTTGCAACAAGAAACTTAGACAATAACAACCAAATACATAAAAATATCCAAAATTCTAAAATGAATAAACTTCACTAGTTATTCTCAAAACTAGTGGAAAGAATTTTGTGTTGAGTCCTAGTCTTCACGAGTTCTTCTTCAACCCCGTGGAAAGACTCTATCCAACTTGCAATTTGGAATCTCCTTAGATATATAAATCTATCCAATAGAACCACTTTCTTGGGTCTCTTAATCTCCTCAATGTCAAGGTCTATATTCAAGATTTGAAATATCCTATTCTGAATTTACTCTTGGAATAGGTAAATATTCAAATTTCTTTAGTTTTCCTTTCTAGAGGTAATCTCCTTAACTTCACTGGTTTCTCCTTAACAAATAAAAATATCCTTTGCAACTTTAAAATCTATGCAAGTCAAAATATTGCCATGGATATGATACCACTATTAGACTTTGAAGCTAAATACTTAAGATAAAATTCACAAAAAGATCAATAATAAAATTGTAATAAATATTATAATGGTAATATTTTAGAAGCATAAAACTCAAAAAATAATTCAATAATCACTCATAAACATGAAATTAACAAATAATAAGAATAGTATAATAGTTTTAAAAGTATCAGGTAAGTGTCAAGTCATGTCAGACCACATCATGTCACTTTACATATACACATTACACTATATATAATGTAATGTGACTATTCATATGGAACACTCTTGGTCTTCACTCTTATAGGGACCCTTCCACTTCCAATTCTATGGGATCATGTTCACATGGACAACTATGCACATTTACAATACTTTGCACTCTTTAATAATACTTGTGCATTTATTATATTACATAAAGTAAATCATAAATCCTAACCTATAATACTCTTTCCTAATCTAAGGATGTACCCAAGGTGGTACATTAGCATGAACCAAATAGTGTAATATATTCTAATAAAATTATGCTTAATTAATATAAACACATAGACCATGTGATGGATGGTTGTAACCAATTTTATGATAACATCAAATAAAATAGAATACTAATAATTTATAACATGCTATAATATACATTATAATATATATTATATCATAAAAAACTTCTTAGTGAAATTTAAAAAATACAGTAATTAAAATATGTGTAATGTGACTAGATTTGAAGAGGGGTATGGTATCTTTGAACTAATCAGTTAGGAAGCCCAAATAACTTATAATATGGTATCAATATATAAAAGAATGTATTTTTGTGTAGTGTCTATTATAAAAGAGTCAAGTGAATGATTTTAAGAAGGATATGATATGGATTTGAGTAAAAAACCTTGAGTAATGACAAATTATATTGTAAATGAATAAATATGGGGAATATAGTATGTTAAACATAATTAAAGAGTGAAATTTTTACAATCAATTTATATAATATATGGCATGTATGATTGATGGCACATGGCATCCCTAAGGAAGTTGTTATGAAATATATCTTTTTAGAATATCTAAGAAATTTAAATAAAGTGGAGGAGGTGAGTTATAATATAAAAATGATACTAATAACTCCACAAAATAAAATATAAAATGTTAATATTAAGTCATTGCTTTTGTCTCAAATGATAGTATTTTATTTTTTGCTTTCTAATAAGGGGTTGTACTCGGATCCCCCACCCTTGAAAAATTATATCTCTCTTCCTTATATACTGAGAGTTTACAAATACATATACTTATCATATCAATTGATATTCTAAAGCTAGAAATCTACATCATTTTAGATAAAATATCTAAATTCTTGATTTTCCTTTTCTGGATATTTTCAAATTTTTGTATGAATACAATTACTCCAAAAAATCACACTATCATATTCTATTTTACCAAATCTAAATTGCTAGTTTCTTTCCTCATTGAAGTCATAGCCCTTCATTTATCTTCCCATAATTTGTACCCTAGCTAGAAAATATTTACAATTTTATTTTTCATGACTTGAAAAATTATCACTGCCCTTGTTTCGAATGGTTGACTTCATAGTGTCATTTCTCCCTTAATATTACTCAAAATTTTGCATATCACCACTCATTTTAAAGCTATTCAAATTCTGAACAAGTTGGTACAAGAATTAGCTAAATCAAATAACTCTTTGTGAAGATATGGCTCCTAAAAGCTGGGATGTTTTTTAATAAAAAACCCTAATCCTTTGCACTTTATAATTGTGTTTTTTGTGACTTAAAAAATTATCACTTACCTTGTTCTAAATGGTTGAATTAATTGGGTCTATCTCCCTTAATATTTCTTGAATGTTTTCATATTACCACTTATTTTAAAGCTATTCAAATTTTGCACAAATTGGTCTAAGAATCACCCAAATAAGATAAATCTTCATGAATATATGGGTCCTAAATAATGAGATATTTTTTAGGAAAAAAACCCTAATTTTTGCACTTTAAATTTTCATTTTTCTCATTGTAATAAGCCTTCCATGTTCCTTCCATCTTCCCAATCTTCCACTTAGCATCCCAACCTTTTATTGTAGCTCCTTCAGCAAAACTAGCCTTCCACACAGCTTTAGCCTTATCAACATTACACGTTCCATTAGCTATCCCAACCTTCCACCCAACATCTCAACCTTTTGTTGCAGCTCCTTTAGCTAGTTCAACCTTCCATGCTCCTTCATCCAACCTAGTCTTCCATGCTCCTTCAGCCTCTAGCCTTCTACGCTCCTTCAGCCTCTAGCCTTCCATGCTCCTTCAACATTTATCCTTCCATGCTCCTTAAGCCTCCAGGATTCCACATTCCTTTGGCCTCTAGCCTTCCATGCTCCTTCAGCCTTTAGCCTTCCATGCTCCTTTAGCCTTTATATTTGTTTATCGTTAAAGCACTAGACCATTTGCAAGGACCCTTAGGGGCCAACCAAGGTGGTTTACCCCTAAACGATAGTATTAAAAGCAATTTAATTTTATATTTATAGATAAGGTGAAATATAGTTTTCAAATATATTAATATTGATGAACGTGTATTTGTATTTAATGTATCCAATGTAATGTTGATATGCAATGTGTTATCCTAGTCTATAATTCTTAAAGAGGAAAATAAAAAATGAAGAAGCAATATGATACATAGTTAAATTTCAAACATTTACTAATGGATTAATCTTGTGATGCAAGGGACCTCATCACAAGTATACATTTTTATGAGCCAATAACTAGCATAGTCAAAATGATGATGATTCCCATGAAAACACTATGGTATCCAAATATAGTAATAATATGTATGATAAAAACATTGTTGCTCATTCTAATGATGATTTTATTAATCATTTATAGATAAATAAATAAATATGTTATTCATGGTGATGTAATTGATATTTGTAGGCACCAAATAAATGAGATAAATCATGGTTACAGTAAAAGTTATGCTAATGATGTCTACAATAACTATGATTGGTATGATGATGATATTGGATGCTTTGAAAATTACACCAAAGTAATTGAATTTAATATAATAAAAATTATGGGATATAATAACTAGGAATGAACATACAATAAGTAAAAAATTGTAAATAACCAAGTATAAGGACAAATAATAAAGGCCTTAAGTAATATATTCAAAAAAATAATGGAGAGGAAAATTTTATAAAAAATGAAACTTGTATGATGGTTATAAATAATATTTATTTAAAATACCATCATTGTGATTATTAGGCCAAGCAATAGAAGAAAAAGTAAATTCTTTCAATATTAATCCATGTAATATTTATATTATGTAAAACTATTGTCCAAATAATGGGTACAAAAATAAAATAGAAAAACAAAATATATATTGGTTGTGTATGCATATGTGTGTTTGGACAGAATAAATTACCAAACATGTTGAAAGAGTCCTATAGAGGGAATACTTATTATAATATCCTAAAATAAATGAAGATGAATTCCGTTATAGTAATTGTTATTGATCATTATCAAGTTATTACATGTGTTGGCCTAACATGATAATCTGCAATAAAACTCTCAAATGGGTTGGCTTAACATTAACCATGTATAAAATACTTTTTTGAGTTCGTTTTAGATTAGAAATTTATAAATAATTTATAATATTTGTGGGATGTGGTGGCACACTAAAAATAATATTAACACAACATAGAATGGAGAAAATAAATAAAAAATAAAATTGCACAAAATAACTTCCATAAATACTTTATCAAACTTCAAATTTGTAAATTCTTCACATTAACTGCAAATCTAGGTGAGATTTTTTTTGCTTTTTTAATTTTGAGATGGAATTCCAATTATATCATATCCTATATTTTATCTTATTTTTATCTTGATTAGGATTTTTTCTTATTATTATCCTAATTTATTATTTATTTAAGTTAGTATAACATGTTTTAGCATTATGCATGTTGAAACTAAATGGAAAATTTTCCATTCGATCTCAATATCAAATAGTTTGATTTTTTTCCACTATATTTGTAAAACTATTTGTACATTTTTTGTTTGAATTTTAGTGTTTCAATTTATGTTCCTTTTCTAAGCTAATTCTCCAATGAAATGATGATTCAAATCAATGTGATTTAATTCTCAATAAAAAATATTTTTTTAGTCATTATAATTGCACTTGTGTTGTCATAAACTATGACAGTTGGTCTTTCTTATTTTCACCAAGATCTTATAATATCCACCTTAATAATACTACTTGTATTACTATTAATGTAGTTATCATATACCTTATCTCTACTATTAAGAGTGTAGTTATTTCTTGTTGCTTTGAACTTCATGTTATCAATAAAATTTCCAATGAAAAATAATTTCTTAGTATAGATCACTTATCATCAATTAAGTCTTTGCAATCAAATTCACTATACTTAACCAACTGAATATTATTAGTTTACTTATACTATATTTCATAATCTAAATTTCCTTTCACGTACCTCAAGATTATCCTAATTGCTCTCATATGACTTTATGATGGATAACTCATGAATATTGATACCAAGGAGATTATGTATGGAATATTTGTTCTTGTTATTTCCAAGTATTGCTACCAATGAAAAATTCTATACTTTCTCTCATCAAATTTTCCACTTTCATCACCCATGCACAAAATATCACCTTGTGTATATGGGTTAGTAAAAGTATTGTAACTTTACATGCAAGACTTCTTCAATATATCTAGAATATGAAGGTCCTATCATGTGTTTGTTGTGCCTATATAATAATAATAATAATAATAATAGTGTAGCAAACCCAAATTTCTCTTTTGAAATTATTACATCATGGATTTTTTGAACTCTCTCTTCATTCTTAATGAACTTCCTATAAAAATATGATCATCAACATATAAAAAAATAATCAAAATAAAAAATTATTTGCTTTTGTAGGAAAATGCAATCCATTCATCCTTCTCATGAATCTAAACTTCAAAATGTATGTAGTAATTATTTAATATGATATTTTGGGTGTTTATTTTAGTCCATATAATTCTCTTTTAAAATTATAGATATATTATTTTTTACCTTCCACTTCAAATCCTTATGGTTGTCTAAAATAAACTACTCCTTCAATGTTAATATTCAAGAATATGCTCTTTGCATCAAGTTTATGTGTAGTCCATTATTTTAGGCTACCAAGGCTAAGATCATTTATTGTGTTTTATATTGCAAGAGGTATAAGCAATTCAAAAATTAATTATTTCATCTTTGATGTAGTACCATGTGTATATTGAGTTAAAAAGAAGTACATGGGTGTAGGAGTACACAATGAAAGCAAGAAGAATTATGATAGTCAAAATATAAAATATTTTTTATTTTTTATATTATCTATAATGAAGGAAAAATTCCAATAACTGCACATACATTTACAATTGAGCTTCCCTTCATTACAATAAAACCCATATACCTCCATAAAATCCATCCAAATAGAACTTGATCCAAATTTAATATCAATATTACCAGTAAAATTTTCCTGCCCACACCAAGAAACACAAATCTTCTCCAAGGAAATAAAAATAAATAAAAAATTTACAATTTTTTGTCTAAGCCTTTAATGCAATTGTCATAAATACCATAGGACAATGTTTACGAATACCACATAATAATTTCTCACTTGACTCATTAATGCATTGGTTATAAAGACCACAAAAGTGTTTGTTTAAAGACTACTAAAAAAATTTCTACCTAGGTCATTAATACAATGGTCATAAATACCATATAACTATCTTTGCAAAGATGAAAAAAAATTTCAAGCCTAATTCATTAATGTAATAGTCATAAATACCATTAATGTAATGGTCATAAATACCATAGAATAATTTTATCCTTGAGACATTAATGCAACGATCATAAAGACCATAGAACTATGTGCAAAAAGACCACAATATTATAGATGAAATTTTTGCAACAACATATGTAGGTTGAATTAACAATAGTCATGCATGCATATGAGTACATTTCAAAAAAAAGAACTATAGAATTCAAAATATATATTTTTTCTCTTTTATATTATCTATAAGGAAAATTTGCAATAATTTTGTGCAGATCCTCCCTATGTTATAATCAATCCTATCTCCCCAAAAATCCTCCCCCCAAATGGAACCCCATACAACTTCAATATCAAAATTGCCAATAATAGTTTCCATCCAAACTAGAAAACGCAGATCCACTCTAATAAAAAAAAACAAATTTATAATTATCTACCTTATCTATTAATGCAATGGTTAAAAATATCATATAACTGTGTGTGCAAAGACCATAGAATAATTTCCTACCTGAGTCATTAAAGTAATGGTCATAAATACAAAAAAACTACATGTACAAAGACCATAAAATAATTTTCCTCCCAATCCACTAATGCAATAATCATAAAGACCATAGAACTACATGTACAAAGAACAAAATATAGTTTCCTACCTATCCATTAATGTAATGGTTATAAAAACCATATAACTACATGCATGAAGACCACAAAATAATTTTCCACCCAAGCCATTAATGCAATAGTCATAAAGACCATAAAATTGCATGTGCAAAGACCAAAACACTATAAATATTTTTTATTTTTTTATTTTTTATTTTTTATTTTTTGGTCAATGCAATATTTTGCAAACACAATAGTGTTCCTGCATCTAAAAACTTACTAAAAATAATATGATCTTTGGAATCATATTATGACTATGCGAATGATTGATTCAACCACCCAAGTCAACTTAATTCAAATTCAAAAGTCCATGAGTATTCCTCAAGTCCTTTACCCTCCCATTGAATCAGGTATTCTTTGTACTCGCTCCACCAAGTTTTTTGGCCAATGTGCAAATCCAATATTTGTGTTATTTCTTCTTGTTCCTTCTTAGGTATCTCTTCCAATTTGGTGTTTCCTCCATGTACACATCTTCATAATATTTGGATGCATGGAATGAATATAGATTAGATATATTTAATATTGAGATTGACATATTTAATATTAAAAAGATATCCAACCCTTTAGGCAATTTTATTTCATAGAGTTCTTACAAAAATAACACAAAATGCGACAAAGACCTATCTTCTTGAGATTTAGCTTGTTATATATTTACATAAGAACCCCTCCTTTATTAGATGTGCCATGACTGAATCCCCCTCCGAGTAGGTCTTTTCTCTATGATGAACATTTGTATGCTCCTTATACTTAGCATTGCTCTCCTCAAGATGTTTCTTTACTTGCACATGCACCTCTTGTACATGTTGCCCAAAGTCTTCTACCTCAATGTTAACGTGGATACCAATTACACCTCCAATAAATATATGAATCCATGAGGAGACAATCCATACACCACTTGGAATGACATCCTTCTAATTGATATGTTAACAATTTTTTTGTGCATAAACTTCACTTGTGCCAACCTAGAGTCCCATTACATATATTGGTGTCCTACAAGACATCACAATAGATTGCCAAGACTTCTATTGAAAAGCTTCATCTATCCATACATATAAGGATGATATGTTGAAATTTAGCTGATTTGTGTACCCAAAGTTTCCAAATATTGTTCCAAAAGTAGCTAATTAACTTTGTATCATAATCTATCTGATGTAATGTTGTGCAACAACCCATGCAATCTCATTATCTTCTTCAAGAATAAATCTGCTATCCTGGATGTATCATTCAAATTTTTATAAGGAATAAAATATACCATTTTAGAGAATTGGTTCATCACTACAAATATAGAATCATTAACTCTCAACATGTGTAACATTACAAGAACAAAGTCCATGCATAGTTTCTCCCATGGTTTTTTTGGTGTGTGCAAAGGCTTGTACAACCCCATGTTTTGTACCACTCCCTTAGTTTTGTAGAATATTCTACACATTTCCATAAATTTACACATATCCTTGCACAAAATAGGTTAATAGTATCTCTCTTCCACCATTGTATGTGTCTTGTCTATGTCTATGTACCCTTTGGGTCAACCCCTCTGTAACTCTTTGATGAGATTCTCCTCAATGAATTTTAGGAAATAAAAAATGATTTTATCCTAAATAAGTATCCCTCTTGAATAAATAATTTTGTAGATGGACCTATATATCTAGCCCATGGCTTAATGCATGTGTAACATGCACCAATGAAATCTAGAACTTCACCATACATATCATTCATTCTATCCATACCCACTATTTTAAATATAATTTTAAACAATAATGCATACCTTCTACTGAAGGAATCCATGAACTTGTTCATTATCCTTATGCAATGCTTCAACACAAAAGAGTAACCCTACAAATATTTTACCTATTTTTTCAACTCTACACTCATGTCAAGACTTATTCTATGCAATGCCTTATTAGGTAAACTGTAACTTGGAATTAAATTTATACAGTGTGAGATTGCATATATGGATGAAAATCCATCTAGCATTCCTTCACCAACTATATCTATAAACTCCTCTAGAAGTGTGTTAATCTATGGATTCTCAAATCTATATGACTCTAACTGCTCTACTTGCATGTGTGTGACTACTAGCACACATCAGTCATACAAGTCTTCCACCTCCTTGATAAAATCCTTTGTTGATATCATAACTTTACCCTTCTACCCACATTCTTCCTCCAATACCATTGGATTTAACTCAAACTTCTTTCCATCCTTCCTAATGGTGTAGGTGTTTTTGCACCCATCATGGATAACACTAATATCATATTGCCAAGGCCTTTCCAAATTTATATGGCATGAATCCATTGCAATCACATTGCACAAAACCAAATCTACACATCCTCCTATACAAAAGGCAACTAGACTCTACTCCATTTTAGTTAGTCATTTTCCCTTCTACAACCAAGAGATCTTGTCTCACATTGGATGTACAACCTTCTTCAATTCCAACTTCTACACCATATTTGTAGAGATTGAATTTTTTATGCTACCTCCATAAATTATCAACTTTTAGAACTTCCTCTTGACTTAAACTTGGTGTGGAAGAGGATCCTCCTCAACCATGATTTCTTTTCCTTGCATATGGGATTTAGTAATACCTTGCACACCATCAATTTTTCCCTGTCGTTTGGTTATGTACTTTCTACTTCACAACCTAAATCACCACTATTTGTGCGCACTACAAGTACACATTTTTTGTATGAACCCCATATAATGCTTCCAATATTATGAGTTCTTGATGACCTACTTGATCATATATAAAGTAGATCCCTTTGAAACCATTTGTACAACTTTGAGACTTTTTTTTTCCTTTATCAAAGTTTTATTTATGATTAGTGCCTTGTACACTACCCCTCACAGCACTTTTCTTATATACGATGGTTTTATTTAACCCTTGATTTCTTTGTCTACCATCATTTCTCTTACCATTACTGTTGTGCATGCATTGTTTCCTATGGAACAACTTCTTTTCTACACATAGCACCAATTGGTAGGATTTTTCAATGGATTTTATCATCAACAAGTATATCTCACCCTAAATTGATATGCACAAACCATTCACATACCTTAACACATTATTTGTATTATCATCTATTTATCTTTAATGAATACATAGTCTATATAACTCCTTTGTGTATGCTTGCACAATCATATTTCTTTGGCATATGTTTTGGAGTTTTTTGAGAAAATCATGCACATAGTTAGATGATACGAAATTTTATCTAAGATTTACCACTATATTATCCTGTGTGGATATTTTATGCTTGTTACTCTATACATAGAACTTTTACATTGAGTTCCACCACAAGGTAATATACCCTTTTAATTTGTGGTAGTACACTTTAATATTTTAGGGTCATTGATTGCTTTGAACTCAAAATATATTTATAGCTCGATAATCCAATCCACCAAGTATTCTAGATTCAATCTCCTTACATAGCTCAAACATTCAAACATCATATTTCTTCCAACCTTAACTATGGTATTCATAAATATTTCTTTCATAATGAGGTTATATGTGGCCTCACCATCATTCTTGGCACCATCCCTCTTGTCATGATCATCTCTCTTGACTTCATTAATATCACCTACCACTACAATAGCTCTACTTTTTGTGACCTTAATAGTATCTAATGTTGTTATTATGTATCTCAACATATCAACTAGATCGACAACATGTGGGCCAAGATTATTTTTGGTACCCCCTCTTCCATGTCTATGAGCAATCTCTATGGTTTACCTGTAATGTAGTTACAACCACATGAATACATTAGATGAAACAACTATTATGATCCAACACCATCGAACACAAGCCTAAGCTCTGATACCAATTAATGCAACACTATAAATGGACATGCAAGTACAAGAGTAAATATTAAAAGTAGGAAGAACTGTATAAGTCAAAATAGATATATCTTTTTCTTTTACTATTATATGTAAGGAAGGAAAAATATAATAACAATGCATAGATCTGTAGTCAATCCTCACTATGTTACAATCAATCCTATATCATAAAAAAATCCCCCTAAATGGAAGCAATCCAACTTTAATATCAAAATTATCAATAACATTTTATCGCTCAAACTAGGAAACATGGATCCACTCCAAGGAAATTTAAAAAATATATATATAATTTTCCACCTGATACATTAATGCAATGGTTATAAATACCATATAAATATGTGTGCAAATACCATAGAATAATTTATTATTTGATTTATTAATGCAACATTCATGAAGACCACAAAACAATGTGTGCAAATACCATAGAACAATTTCTCATGTGAGCCATTAATATAATGGCCATTAATGTGTGCAAAGACCATAAAACAATTTCTTGCCTAATCCATTAATAAAATTGTCATTAAGACCACAAAACTACATGTGAAAAGACCATAGAACAATTTCCCACCTAAACTATTAATGCAACAATCATAAATACCATAGAATTGTATGCACAAAGATGACAATAGTACAAATGTTTTATATTTTTATTTGTTGGTTGATGCAATATTGCACAAACATAAGGATTCCCCTAAATCAATATTCCAATAGATCATGAATTAGTTTCACAAATAATTCTAACACCATAGTTTTTCTTCCTTTACACCTAATATTAATCCTTATGGTGCTAAGTGGTGATACTAGATGTGTATGGCTACATTACATTGGAATATTTTTCTCTATGTATTTTGATACATGATAGTGATGTGTAGTCAAAACCACTTGGATTGTTGCCATGCAAAATTATAGCATACAAAGAAGGATTGCTTCTATCTTATGTCTCTGAGAGTCTATGTAGGTATGGAATCTTACATGTTGAAAGTGGTATGATATCATCATCTTGGAAAATTTATGCATCCATTATAATTCTTAGATCAAATCATTCCATTATTGAATATATTAAATTATTTGTGCTTACATATTGTCTCAAATAACATTATAACTAGAAAGTGGTTAAAAGTGTATTAATTCATATTTACAAGTATTAATAAAATGCTCCTTTATTAATACAAGTACTAGTTTTCATTGATTGTAATATTAATAACTTGTTTATTATTACATAATATACTATATATTCCTTATAATATTGGAAAATAAGTTTAATTTCTATAATGATAAAATATAAATAATTCTTTATATCATGTTCAGTTTACAAATTTTGTAAGAAACATCCATTCCTATAAATTCCAAAACATGCACTAGTACTCCTTATAGATATATTTACTTAAAGTTAGACTTTATCTTCATCACAAAGATAAATATAATATCCTCTATTATAATTGATACTATAAATTCAAAACAAAAATTATAAGTATTTGAAAAATAGAAGAAACACATAACAAGTCAAATGAATATGCCAAGCAACAACTTCTCAACATATATTTTAATACTATATTATTATCCAGTAATAACCATGATAAATTAATGTGGCTATAAGAAAACCATATTTCATATGTGAATTTGCAAGGGGATAAAAGATAAAGTGTAAATCATACAAAAATTAGATATTAAGTTTAATAAAATATATTATATTGCTAGAATATTTTACTTGAAATTAAATTATTGTTGTTGAGTAGAAAAATAGGCCTATATGTTCCTCTAAACTTGTGAAGCCCACCATCTAGGAGGGTGGCCATAGAAATTAAGATAACCTTTGTCCAAAACCCAATTAGCTAAAGCATTAACACTCTTTTTTTGATCTCTAACCACATGATTTTAATAAAATTTCAAAAATTCCATATGAATTAATTGAATCTTATCAATGATTATTTTTATTCTCTAATAAACCTTATGATTCTTAGAAGGAGTCTTCAAAATATTAATCATGATTTGAGAGTCAGACTCAAGTAGAACCTTTCCCATCCAACCTTAATAGCATCTTGAAGGCCTTTGAGGATACTGTATTCCTCAGCAAGGTTATTACAATGAATACCCAAATTCTTAGAAAAAGTAAAAACCAAGGAACCATTTGAAAGTCTACAAATTCCTCTTGCACTAGATTTTCTAGGATTCCCTATAGGGGCTCTATCAGTATTGGCTTTTCCAAAATCATTATGAGGAGGTTACCAATTTCTTGTCCTATCCATCTTACACTTACTCACATTCCCTTTAATATGGTTTCCCTTAGAATATTTAATATTCAATATTTACTTCACTTTATCCCATATTTTATGAGATTTTTGGGGGTGATTAAGGAGTTTTTGGACTGACTCAACTAATTTAGAAAAGGTCTTTTACCAAATATAGTGAATATCCTTCCTATCTTGATAGAAAATTTAGCTTTTACTTTTATTCTAGATATTATAAAGAATAATGGTAGAACCCATCCAAACTAACTACCCAATAAAATGATCAACACCCTCTTTTTTAGGCTAATCCCTCCAAAGTTGTTCAAAGGTAAAAAAATTGGACGACAGTAAGCCAAGTAAAGTGGTTATTCTCCTCCATAGCTCAAAGGATAAAGTACAATAAAAAAAATATGACTGAGAGTTTCTACATTCTCTCCACATATTTCATATCTAAAATGGCCATGAAAACCACACTTCATAAGTTGCTTACCAGTAATCACCCTACGATGCAATAAAATCCAAGTAAATAACCTCACCTTAGGTAAGAGATTTTAAGTCCACAACTAAGAAAATATGTTAGACGAATGGTTCGGATTATTATGGCATAAGTTCAAATAACCTTGAGCAATTGAATACTCACCCTTAGTAGTGTTATTCCATCTAAAACAATCTTTTTCATGGGACCAAGAGAGATATCTCATATGAAGGATGCCTTGGATATATTATATTTGCCTTTCTAGTATTTGAATATGCTATTCCCCAATAGGGATCCAATATCTACTGACCTTTGAATTACCAGTATGGTACCGATAGTAATTAGCCACCTTTATCCAGTTAAATCGGTGAAGCTCCTCCATCCAAGGCCTCTAATTAGGAAACTAAGTTATCAAAGGCTTGTGAGCATCCCAAGAATTTATCCAAAAATTTATGTGTTGACCATTATGAATGATAAAAAATTAAAAAAATATAAAACCCTCACCAATCTTAAGAACTACTAAAATGGGAGAACCTTTGGTAGGCAATTGATAGTGAATAAGGTCTTCAAGACTTTTGTTCTCAACATATTTAGCATAAAGATTATTGGACCAAAGAAAATTGGGATTATTCAACACCCTCAAATATAATTTAGTAGCTAAAGCTTTGTTGTTATTAATAGAATGTCAGAATTCTAACCCCCTTTCAATATTAGGAAGACATAAAGTGTCCCATTTCACCAAGGCCCATTTTATTTTCTCCTTAGTACAACTCCAAAGGAACCAATGAATGATTTGATCCAGTTCTTGAAGAACATAATTTGGGATATTCAAAACAGAAGAAACATAAATAGGAATATCTTGAAGGACTAATTTTACCAAGGTGATTCTAACCCGAGAAGAAAGCCACATGTTGGTCGACTTTCCAATTTTCTTCTTGACTTTTTCTAACAACTAATTCCAATATTTTTTTTTGCCTTTGAATATTTATGGGAATACCTAAATAAGTGATCGAAAGATATTTCTTATTATATATTAATTTATCCAAGACCATGGATTCCTACCTCATAGAGTAGTGAAAGAAAATGACTTTAGATTTATCTTCATTGATCAATTTCCTAGTAGCCTTCGAAAAATAGCTAATGATTTGCTTAATATTAGAAGCTTCCTTAATTGTATCTTTACCTAAAATATTAAAGTCATCAACAAATTAAACATGAGAGATAGTTCTAGCTCCATGAGCAATGGTAACTCCCTCAAGGATTTTGTTTTATCTTTTTTTGATTATAGTCCTACCAAAGAATTCAACAAGAATAATGAATAAATAAGGGGATAGTGGGTCACCTTGCCTAACACCTTTAGAAATTGGAAATAACTAAGAAGGTATGATATTAATAATAAATAAGTAAGAAATTGAAGAGATGCATACCATAATCCAATCCATCCAATCCTAAGAGAAACCAAATTATCTGAAAAAATTTATAAGGAAGTACCAATCCACTATGTCATAAGATTTGGATAAGTCTAACCGAATGAACATGGAAGGATATTTTTGCATATCCATGGAATGGATGTCTTCATGATTAAGAACTATACCATCTACTATTTGATGCCCTTCCACATAACCCCCTTGTTCAGGATAAATAATCTTATGCAAAAGAGGCTTCAACCTTTCTACCATGATCTTAGTAATGATTTTGAGAAGAGCATTACATAAAATAATAGGTCTAAAAGTTGAGATATGATCAACTTATTGATATTTTGGAACAAGAGTAAAATTTCTTTGGCTTTCTTGTCTTCTTCCACCACCTCTAATAAATTAGCATGAAGGATCTCCTAGAACTCTTGGTAGAACTCAATGGGAAAACCATCAAGACCTAGGTTTTTCCCTTTTTGCATTTTAAAAACTACATGTTGAAGCTCATTGATAGGAATAGGATCAATCAAAATAAATTTTTCCTCAAAAGTGATAAGATAAGGGATTGCTTGAAGAATATTTTGTTGAGAAGCTGATTCAAGAGGATTAGCAATAAAAATATTGAAAAAGTAATTGATAAAAATAGAGTTAATGTCATACCAAGTGTAGATGACATATCTAGAATAATTCAAGTTGTGAGATCTTTGAGCTAGAAGATATTTGTGGAAGAAATTTGTGTTTCAATCTTCTTTTTTGATCCATTGAATTCTAGATTTTTCTTCCATAAGAGTTCTTATATTTTTTTCCATTTCTTTAACTGAGTTGTAAGATTAATTTCATCTGCATTTCTACTCTCTATGAGGCCATATAAATGGATTTTCTTATTCAAATTTTCAAGTTGAGAAATAATTTCATTTTTTTTATGAACATCCCCAAACTCCTTCTAGTTCCAAGTCTTGATTTTGGATTTAATGTATTACATTATTTTACAAAACATAATATCTTAGTCCTATACCTAGGCTTACCTTCCTTCCACAATTGCTTCACACATTGTCTAAAGGAACTATATCTGAGCCACATTAATTGAAAATTAAAAGGAGAGAAACTCATATTGGTTTTCCATATTTCCACCATGACTGGCCAGTAATCCAAACCAACATTGTTAAGAGTCTTCACTTTAGGAATATGACCATGGATTAAGAAAACTTTCGAGAGAAAAAACCTATCCAATCTCTCCATTATAATAGCTAAGCCTTGCCTTCTATTCGACAAAGTAATAATTCCATTATCTAGTTGGATGTACACAAGATGCAGGGTTGCAATATATTTGCTCATGAGGTCAGTGCTTCTATCCAAATCTTTATTTCCTCCCATTTTATCATCCAAAGAGAGGATGGTATTGAAATATCTTTCGATCAAGATCCAATCTTTAGGAAAATGAGAGATAATATATGTTATATTCTTCCATTATCTTATTTTTTCCTTGTAAGTAATCGGAGCATAAATAGTAATGCAAAGCATAATTTGGTTGGAATATCTACTTTGAATAGCTATAGCCAAAATACCCCAACTGCCAACCATATGGTGAATAACTACCTCTTTTTGGTCCCAAAGACAAGCTATGCCACTAGAAGTCCCCTGGGAACTAAGGGAGATCACTTTTCTAGATGGTCAAATTTTACTAGAAATTGAGTCCATATCCTCTATTGAAATATTTGTTTCTTGAATAAAAACAAGATGTAGATGAATTATCTGAATCATTCTTCTAATTTTATTTTGTTTTGAAATACTCCCTTTGAGTCCTCTAATAATCCAAGTAACGATCTTCATTAATACTAGGGCTAAAAAAGTTAGGAAGGGCATTAATATTACCTTCCTTTATAAGCTTTTCACCTTCTTTTACCATATGATATTGATTGTTATTGCGACCTGCATTTTGATTAGAATCCATATTCATTTTTTTTCCCTGTTTCTTGAATTATTCCAATTGAATATGATATGGCTTCTAACCTTGAATAATGTTCGTACACAACACAAATATTACTAGAGGATTAAACAAAGTTTATATTGGGACCTATATTATTTGAATTTTTGACATTTAAAAGATTATTTTTCTTGTGTAAATTTTCTTTCTTTTTTGTTGAAAATTTTTTATTTGTTGGTTTGTCTTTGAGTTCTTCCCTTCATATTTAAATTGTATTTTTAAGATTTATGTTTCTATTATTTCCTCTTCTTCACTTGGAATATAATTTGTGGAAAGGATTTCAAACATATTAACATATGACTTTGATTAATCCTTCATATATGTTTTTTCTAAGTGTTATACTTCTTAGGCATTTGGAAACTTGTCAATTTTATATCTTCTTTATTTTGATCAAGTATTTTATTTGGACAAGCACTAGCCAAATGACCATATTCATGGTATATTCTACAATGAAAAATAATTTTCTCATAGTCAACTACTTTCTCCCAAGTGTTTTCCCCAAATTTTAATGTGATATTCTTAGGTAGGCATTTGTCAAAATCCATTAAAATACAAATTTGAGCATAATTAATATAATTTAAAATTTTGAGTACAATCAACAGTCATCATAAAAGTTCCTAAAGAGTTTCCAATTGAAGAAAAAATAGTAGGATTCCAACATTCAATAGGTAACTCACACGGGATCTATAGAAGGTATCTCTTCTTCCAATTTAAATTTAGTATGCCAAGGCTTCATGAAAAGCCCTGCCATTCCAAAGAACCAAGGACCCCCTTGAAATTTTTTCTCTCTATCTTCATTATTAGCAAATAAAATAAGAAAATAATAATTTGGATAAAAAGATATTTGTAGCTCACCTTTATTTTTCTAGTTTTTTGTAGCCCAAACTTTGAAAGCAGATAGGCTCGTATGAAAACCCATGAACCAAAAAATTAGTCCTTTTTTTCCCAAATATTCAATGTCAGTCTGAATGTTACTCATATCAAGCTTAACAATAGGAGTTCCATCAACTACTTTAAGACATACTAAATCTATTTTCTTAGGATCAATATTAGGTATTCTTAGAAATTTATGGGAAGCCCTTAGATTAATATTAGCATTGGGCTAAGGCTTTCCAACATGGAGGGCATCCCTAAAATTCATTTTTTGGGTTGAGTATTTGAAATTCTTACCATTGAAAGGGATTTTCATAGTAGATTTATTTTGTGGGTGCACCTTAGCAACAAATTCACTTGAGATATGAGACATTTTTTTATCATCTACTTCAAACTTATTTTGTGATCTCTTTAATCCTTACCCTAGATGTCATGGAAAGGTATGGTATTCACTTTTATTTTGTGCAGCAAATTGGAATCCATTGTCACTTAAGTTCATAGTATGATCTATTAAAAGATATATTTCTAACCCATATTGGATCCCATGCAACATATCCTACTAAAATCTTGAGTATAAACCATAAAAATATTGGCCGCTATGGCCCAAAGGCCCCCAAAACCAACCTTTGGAGCTCCTTGCACTCAACCCAAATGAAACCCCCACATAAGTGCTTACAAAAAAGTATTTTTCACACATAGGGATGCACTAGGATCTGTGTTGCTCCAAATGATCTGAAAGTTGGTGGACACGTTTTAGGATTTTTTAGAAATATACCCTCAAAATGTTAGCTCAATCCAAGTTTACATGAGGGAATTGTGGAAAAAAAAAGTTTGATAGTTTAGTAGTCCTGCAAAAAATGTCCCTCCTCAATCCATATGTAGATTACTCAAAAAACAAGTACATAATTTAATCATATATAAATCAAACAATATTAAAAATAGAATTTATGTAAGACATATTTAAATACAAGTTATATTGATAATATTTTAATTAAAATCCTTTTTGAATAAGTAAACTGCTACATACCAAACCTAGCCCGTCAGTTAGGTTCTCCATGTGAAATTAAATCATATTTATTAGAGTCGATATTTTATTGAAAATGATGCATTCATTGTTTATATATTATTCATCTACGTATTCACATAAGTGCCTTTATGGTGAGGGAGTGCCCACCTTAAGTGGCTATCCATATTCACTGTATTATTATTTAAGTTTGATTTATCCATCTTCACTACGTTATTGTTGAAATGTGATTTATCTGTGAATGAATGCAATTTATATTTGAAGTAAATATTAGACTATGTGTATTTTAAATATCAAAAAAGTAAATTGTATGTGGTATCATGAGTCATGATCTTGAAATGAGGAGGGGTCGTATATGACCAAAACCAAACTCTGTTATGCATACTAAATCATCTGATAAACCACGACAACCAAATTCTTGAGAAAGTACAATGGGTAATAGAAAAATTCTCTGATGAAAATTACAAGGGAATATCGTATCTAAACAAAACTTATGACACACTGATCATGGCCAAAAAACAAGGAGTAATGTCCACCTAGCTCTACGATGAGGTTTGTGCACCATTTCCACCTCAGATCGAGCATCAAAAAAATGTGCATCCTCCAACAAAACCAGCACACGCAGTCACTGTGAACCTCCATTTTCTCCTATGCACTCATTCACTATGAAATATCCATTTTTAACTCATGCAACATTAAAAAATCTAGCTACGTATCCGCCAGTACATTTTCGTCCAATCAACATGCAGGAAAATAGAAAAAAAATTAACAGGTATCAAAGGTTTTTTATTTATTTTATTATTTTGTTCATGGGGAATTATCCCACATGAATCAGGCTAATTACTCAGAGGCATTTAATGAAGAACACAAGCTTATACTGGGAGGGGGGGTGAACAGTATAATACCTCTTTTTACTTTTTTCTTTATACCTCAAAATAGTAAAGCAATATACCCAAAGCAATATCAAAGCAATGCACAATATCATCCACAAAGTGACACCAATTTTAACATGGTTCACCCAAAATGGTTGGGCTACGTCCACAAAACTTTTCTCTAAAAGTTATCTCAAAGTTCTTTGGGAATCCTTCCCAATTACAATATTTATGAGCCTCGGACCAAAGGAGATACCTTCCACTAATTAGAATTTATGAGCCTATTCTCAAAGGAGATACCTTCCCCTCTGCTCTAGAAATGATCCCTCAGAAGATCAATTGCCTCTACCTCTTTCCAGCACGTGGAACTCCTTTCCATCGAAGACCTCCTATCCTCAATGCTTAGCCTAAGAGACCTCTACCTTCTATGATCATGTCCATAGTAGCTCAGTAACCTGTACCAAACATAGTCAGTCGGTCTAGTGCAAGTCTTCCTCTGTCTGTCAGATCTTTCCAATGCTTGAACAAATCAATCCTCTGCACACAAGCCTTCTCAAAAACTTACCAAATTTGTCCTCAAGTTCTTCTCAAAGAACTAGTGCACCTTTGTCCTCAAATTCTCTGATAGAACTATCAAATTTAGCTCAGAAGTCCTCTGCTAGGACCTATCCAAATCTGCTCACAAGTCCCCACCGAAACCTATCCAAGACTGCTCACAAGTCCCCACCGGAACCTATCCAAAACTCAGCAAGCTCACCAAGAAAAAAACTTTCTTACTAGGAAATCATAAGGTGAATTGTTAGAGACCCAATGTGATTTTTCAAACTCATAGAAGCATAAAGAGAATTGTTAGAGACTCAATATGTTCTATACTCAACTCCCAATCTCAAAACTCAACTCAAATCAACTTAGCTCAAACTCAATCTCAAATCTGAAAACTCAACTCAATATTTGAAATGGATAGGATAGACTTTCTTTCAAGAACATGAAACCCCAACAATTGCCAACTATGCAAAGAATCACATGACAATGATACTCATATTATTTTCACCATCAATTAGGGCTTCAACAACAATGCTCATCAAACAAGGTTCAATCAACACCATTCATCTCAAAACACAACCTTGAAGCATTTCACAATCAACATTAGAAAAAAAAAACAAGTAGAACTCCTTTTCTCTCCAATATTGTTTGAACAAAAAGCATCCACCAACTCAAATCACAATAGCACAAAACAACTTTTCAAATCATCAACAAAGGAGTAAGCCCAACACTTTAACCAAGTAAATAATAGCTTGATTATTACCAATTTAATGAAAGCAAATATCAATCTCAAAGCTGCCCACTTAAGGTTTCACAACTTCACACAAGAAGCAGTTTTAACATTAAAACATCATGCTTTCATTTCCATAATCAACCAAAAGCACTCTCAACATTACAAGAAAAAATTATCCCTTATACACCTTATTTCTCCCTTATAGTCTTATCTCTCATAAGAATGCAATAAGATATTTCAAAAAACACCTTTGAAAGAATCTTTTATCAAAAATAAAACAAGTTTTAATCTCCTTATAACTCCTAAGCTGTTTTGCCTTCTAATAAACTTCCTCCATCCGCAAAATACACTTAGCAAAAATTAATTTCAAAAATACCTTGGCCAACATCAAAAATCATGCTATGGAGAAATTGCGCATGAATTCTAACACCACCCACTGCATCCACTTCACGATGGAAAACCCTTTCACGTTATTCAAACACGAAACCTCCCGTTCGGGTAGCGCGCCAATAGCCTAGCCGCTACCGGTGCACCAAAGGCGCCCGATGAGGTTTAAACCTCACGCTGTTAGCCTTGTTCCTTTTGTGCCAAGGATTAAATAAAACAACAGTGCCTCCATTTCTTTTGACATGAACATGAAGATGAAAACCTTACGACGGATTTACGACAAGCGACAAGTACAAAAAATGAATAGTGGATCACGAAATCATAGCGAGGAAGAAATCAAACAGCAGATCACAAATTCACAACAAAAAACTCTTTTCAAAATGTGGATGGGATTAATTCTTGATTTTCATCGAGGGAGATTTATATGCATTTTTACCATAAGATCTTGACATCGGTGAGGAGTTTAACACGTCGACGGAGGTCTTGGCTAGTGCCCACAATATTAAAACATAGCGCCATGGGTTAGGATAACCCATTGCAAATAATAATTTAATATTTATTTAAAAATAATTAAAGGGAACCTTAACAAGGTTTTTAATTATTTAAATAAATACTTCCTCCTGGACCCAAATGCATTAAACTAATTCATCCACCTGTAATCTTTAAACCTGCTAACTTGGGGTTTACAAAAGACCTTTGAAATTGTCATGCCGTAACCTTCATCAAAACAAATTATTTGACATCAAATCAAATTCCTTCAAGAGCTTCTTGACATCAATGACAACTTATACACTTGAGCAAAGGCAATGTACCCAAAGTAAAAATTGCCAACAATCTCCCCCTTTGTCATTGATGGCAAACCTTTATCGAAAACACTTCTCAAGAGCCAAAATTGAAACCAACTATGCTAACAACTGACCAACTTTACCCACAACTGAGAATATTCCTTTGAAGTTTTGCTCCCCCTGACTTGAAGCTCTCCTCTTCACTTTGAAGCTCTCCCCCTTACTCATATCTCTCCTCCTTTGTCATCAATGGCAAAGGGTCACCTTTGGGGCTCGAGACTAAGAATGAGCCTCTTAGCTTAGTCCCTCCCCCACCTCCTGATGAGGTGATTAATTTTGGGGTGGGAGTAAAACTCCCATTAGGCACTGATCATCATCAACATCTATAAATTCCTTGTCGGGCCTTCTCTTGAACTCTTTGTCCATATTCCTATTCTTATCACTGTTCTTGTTCTTGTTCTCATCCCTGTTCTTGTCAATGCCTTGATCCTTGGACTTGATCATGCCATTGTCCATGTTCCTATATTCTGGAATTTCAGCTCTACATTGTCTGATTATGTGACCTTCATTGTTGCACTTGAAACACTTGACGATGTTGTTTCTCTAAGGTAAACCTGATATTTGAATCCACATGTTTTGACCAAACATGTTCTGACCAAACCTATTCTAGCAAAACCTATTCTGACCAAACTTGTTCTGACCAAACCTGTTCTGACCAAACATGTTACGCCAAACTTGTTCTGACCAAACCTGTTCGACCAAACCTGTTCTGACCAAACCTGTTTTGATCAAACTTGTTCCTATTATTTACCTTGCAATAGACTGCCTTGTGCCCAAACTATTTACAAGAGTAGCAATACCCTTGAAAGTAACTAGCACTTTTGAAACTGTAATTTACCTTCTTCACTTGAGCCAATCAATGTGAAGCCATGTGACCAAACTTATGACAAGCAAAACATTTGCCTTGAAACTTTTATTTATTTGACCTCTTGGGTCCTGAATACTTCTTCTTCTCATTCTGAATTCTGTTTTCTATTTATGTGCATCTATCATTCAAGGACTTGTTTTCTGAAATACTTTCCTCATCATAACTCTCTTCATTTTGGAGTCTCTTACTAGACTCTCCAACTTGTTGCTTGTGTGGCTTAACAAAACCAAGGCCTGTTTTATCTGTTGTCTTTCTTTGACCTTTGATGAGTGACTTAACCTTTTTGGAGCTATCTTGAAACTTGTAAATCTTATCCTTGTACTCTTTAGTTTCCTCTTTCAAAGAAACCATTTTCTGTTCTAACTCACTATACTCAAGAACCTTAGACTCTAACTCATCCTCGAGTTCTTGTGTCTTAGCTATAGAGAAGTCAAGACTTTCTATAAGATCATCTCTCTTCATACAACATTCATCTAACTTATCCTTGAGTCTAGAATTCTTATTTATTTCCTTTTTCAAAGAACTAAGAGCACTAATAAGTTCACCTTCAAGATATACTTCACCTTCCTCTATATCTTCCTCTATTTGTTTGCTTTTTGAATCATCAAAGCCTTTTTCAGATTTCTTATCACTAGAGGTGCTACCCTTTTCAAAAACCATACATGCATCTTCCTTATAGTTTTTTGAAGCATCCTCATACATACTAGAAACCAAATCATTATTTATGCAATCATTCTCAAGGTGACCAAAGTTTCCACATATAAGACATTTCATGATAATGAATCTATGTTTCGGTTCTTCCTCTTTTTTTGATATGAACAACATCTCATTTTCATCATCACTTGAAGAACTTTCACTATCACTATTATAACACTTACTTGCTTTGTCTAGGTAGAAACTCTTCTTGTGCTTGTGAGAATATATCTTTCCTTGATTACCGTGCTCATCTTTGTTCTTCCTGTGATGCTTGTGCTTTTCAGAATACTTGCTCTTAGAATCTTGTTTATCTTCATCACTTTCATTCTTGGGAACAATACAGTCAGTAGCATAATGACAAAACTTTCCACAATTGAAACATCTTATATTTTTCATACTTTTGTGCTTTCTAGATAACTTGCCTTTCTTGTTGTAATATGCCTCTTCATCACTAGAAGACTCATCACTATCTTGAAGTCATGTTACCCTTGGATTTCTTGGTAGCCTTGAAAGCTGCCTCTTTCTTGACATCAACCTTCACTTGAGTTCTCAACTCAAATGCTACAAGTATACTATGGAGCTCATCCTTTTTCAACTTATCCAAATCTTTAGCTTCCTCAATAGCAGAAATCTTTTCACTAAATCTATTAGGAAGAGATCTTAAAATCTTATCACAAACATCATTTTTAGCAAGCTCAAGACCTAAGTATTTCATGGAGTTAACAACCTCATCCATACGAAGCATTGAGTCACTAATATTTTCATCATCATTCATCTTGAGTTGTTCAAACATACATTTGAAGTGTCTCAACTTGGCATTTCTGACATTTGTATCACCTGTATGAACCACCTTCAATTGTTTCCACATTTCACTAGTTGTCTTGTAGTGAATCATCTTGGTGAGATCTACTTTTTGTAAGCCTCTAAGGATTGCATTCATTGCCTTTGAATTACTGTGATGTAGGAGCCTTTCTTCCTTAGTAATAGGACCATGTACAGGAATAGTGTACTCATCTTCAATCACTTCCCAAACCTCATTACCAAGTGCCATTAGATGAACCTTCATCCTTGCACTCCAAAGACCAAAATCTAACCCATCAAGAATAGGTGTTGCATTGCCACTTGAATGATCCATTGTGTTATTTACTAGCTTTTCCTTCAAGTTGTTAAACTTTTTGAAGGCACCTACTCTAATACCAATTGAAGAACACAAGCTTATACTAAGAGGGGGGGTGAACAGTATAAGACCTCTTTTTACTTTTTCATTTATACCTCAAAAAATTAAAGCAATATACCCAAAGCAATATCAAAGCAATGCACAATATCATCCACAAAGTGACACCAATTTTAATGTGGTTCACCCAAACTGGCTGGGATACGTCCACAAAAATTTTCTCTAAAAGTTATCTCAAATTTCTTTGGGAATCCTTCCCAATTACAATATTTATGAGCCTCGGCCCAAAGGCGATACCTTCCCCTAATCAAAATTTATGAGCCTCTGCTCAAAGGAGATACCTTTCCCTCTACTCTAGAAATGATCCCTCAGAATATCAACTGCCTCTACCTCTTGCCAGCATGTGGAACTCCTTTCCACCGAAGAACCCCTATCCTTAATGCTTAGCCTAAGAGACCTCTGAATTCTATGATCATTTCCATAGCAGCTCAGCAACCTGTACCAAACACAGTTAGTTGGTCTAGTACAAGTCTTCCTCTGTCTGTCAGATCTATCCAATGCTTGAACAAATCAATCCTCTCGCACACAAGCCTTCTCAAAGACTTGCCAAATCTGTCCTCAGGTTCTTCTCAAAGAACCAGTGCACATTTGTCCTCAAGTTCTCTGATAGAAATATCAAACTCAGCTCACAAGTCCTCTACTAGGACTTGTCCAAATCTGCTCACAAGTCCCCATCGGAACATGTCCAAGACTGCTCATAAGTCCCCATCGAAACCTGTCCAAAAATCAGCAAGCTCACCAAGAAAAAAAAATTCTTAGTATGAAATCACAAGGTGAATTGTTAGAGACCCAATGTGATTTTTTAAACTCATAGAAGCATAAAGAGAATTGTTAGAGACTCAATATGTTCTATACTCAACTCCCAATCTCAAAACTCAACTCAAATCAACTTAGATCAAACTTAATCTCAAATCTGAAAACTCAACTCAATATCTGAAATGGATAGGATATACTTTCTTTCAAGAACATGAAACCCCAACAATTGCCAACTATGCAAAGAATCACATAACAATGATACTCATGTTATTTTCACCATAAATTAGGGCTTCAACAACAATGCTCATCAAAAAAGGTTCAATCAACACCATTCAGCTCAAAACATAACCTTGAAGCATTTCACAATCAACATTAGAAAAGGAAACAAGTAGAACTATTTTTCTCTCCAATATTGTTTGAACAAAAAGCATCCACCAACTCAAATCACAATAGCACAAAACAACTTTTCAAATCATCAACAAAGGAGTAAGCCCAACACTTTAACCAAGTAAAGAATAGCTTGATTATTACCAATTTAATGAAAGCAAATGTCAATCTCAAAGTTGCCTACTTAAGGTTTCACAACTTCACACAAGAAGAGATTTTAACCTTAAAACATCATGCTTTCATTTCCATAATCAACCAAAAGCACTCTCAACATTACAAGAAAAATTTATTCCTTATACACCTTATTTCTCCCTTATAGTCTTATCAAAAATAAAATTTATCTCTCATAAGAATGCAATAAGATATTTCAAACAACACCTTCAAAAGAATATTTTATCAAAAATAAAACAAGCTTTAAACTCCTTATAACTCCTAAGATGTTTTTCCCTCTAATAAACTTCCTCCATTCGTAAAATACACTTAGCAAAAATTAATTTCGAAAATACCTTGGCCAACATAAAAAATTGTGCTATGGAGAAATTGTGCACAAATTCTAACACCACCCACTACGTCCACTTCACAATGAAAAACTCTTTCACATTATTCGAACGCGAAACCTCCCATTCGGGTAGCGTGCCAATAGCCTAGCCGCTACCGGTGTGCCAAAGGCGCTCGGTGAGGTTTAAACCTCACGTTGTTAGCCTTGTTCCTTATATGCCAGGGATTAAATAAAACAACAGTGCCTCCCTTTCTTCTAATGCAAACACAAATATGAAAACCTTACAACGGATTTACGACAAGCGACGAATACAAAAATGAACAGCAGATCACGAAATCACAACGAGGAAGAAATTGAATAGCAGATCACGAATTCACAGCGAGCAACTCTTTTCAAAATGCGGATGGGATTAATTCTTGATTTTCATCGAGGGATATTTATATGCATTTTTACCATAAGCTCTTGATGTCGTCGAGGAGTTTAACACGTCGACGGAGGTCTTGGCTAGCGCCCACAATCTTAAAACATAGCGCCATGGGTTAGGATAACCCATTTCAAACAATAATTTAATATTTATTTAAAAATAATTAAAGGGATCCTTAACAAGGTTTTTAATTATTTAAATAAATACTTCCTCCTGGAACCAAATGCATTAAACTAATGCATCCACCTGTAATATTTAAACCTGCCAACTTGGGGTTTACAAAAGACCTTTGAAACTGTCATGCCGTAACCTTCATCAAAACAAATTATTTGACATCAAATCAAATTCCTTCAAGATCTTCTTGACATCAATGACAACTTATACACTTGAGGAAAGGCAATGTACCCAAAGTACTCAAAATTGCCAACATTTAAAATGAAAACATGTATAGGCTAATGGGACTTCAATCACACAACCTCGAGTCTTGCTTCCGTGTTCCCTTCGCTTTATAACGTACCACTGACTTGTCCACTTGTCATTTCTCATCAATTCATATTATCATTTATGTCCTTGCTGAGTAGTCTATATGTCCTTTTGTCCTTCATCTCAAGTTTTCTTCCTCTTACTTGTGCCAGGTGTCCTTGGCATTCATGTCAAATTTATCCACGTATCCTTGGAATTCATATCATTTTGGTTTTGGTTGTTCACACATCCCATGTCATCTAGTTGCTTAGTAGTCTTTCTTATTGTGTCATCCTTTGTGTTGAGGTTTTTTATTTTCATGTGGTGTCATAACAACCATTGCATATAGTTGTTTGTCATCCCGTGTCATCTAGTCACTTAGAAGTCTTTCTTGTCGTGTCATCCTTCATGTCGAGGTTTTCGCTTGTCATGTGGTGTCATAACAGCCACTGCATATAGTCATTGCTACTTATAGCCATTGATTCCTTCCTCTTACTTGTCCCAGGTGTCCTTGGCATTCATGTCAACTTTATCCATGTATCCTTGGCATTCATATCATTTTGGTTTTGGTCATTCACACATCCCATGTCGTCTAGTCATTTAGTAGTCTTGCTTATCGTATCGAACTTTGTGTTGAGGTTTCTGATTGTCATGTGGTGTCATAACAACCACTGCATATAATAATTTGTCATCTCATGTCATCTAGTCGCTTAGAAGTCTTTCTTGTCATGTCGTCCTTCATGTTGAGGTTTTCGCTTGTCGTGTGGTGTCATAACAGCCACCACATATAGTCATTGCTACTTATAGCCATTGATGACCATCCATTGGCTTTAAGAAGTAGTTGTTGTGGGTAATATTGTCTTAGTTGTTGAAATTCAAATGAAAATAGCAGTTGGCAGATTCAAATTCAAAACTAGCCATTGAAAAATTTAAATTCAAATCCCCATCATAGTTGGAGCGAAGAACTAAACAAATTTTTACCAAATTTAACCAATTTTTTTAAATCAAAGGCAAAATTTGTTAAAAAGACTTATTGACAAGTGCATGAGCAAAAGTTGGACCAAAGGAACTGACGAACGGTTAACAAGTTCGAAAACTCCCAAAAATAATGCACGAAGAGCTCGTCAAAGCTAAGGTACAAAAAATTTTCCTTCTCCATATGGAATTGGTAGCTTTAATATGAGTCATCCAGTGGTCATCCCAATGGAATCTAATTCCTCTCCAGATTTCGCACAAGAAAACATCACCCAAGTAGAGAGTAATCAGCCAGTGCTCAATGATGTGTTGTTAAAATATTTAATAGTAAATATTCATATGATGACTACAAACTTCAATGTACCTAGGCAATTGCCCCAACCAAATCCTTCTATTTCCAATCACTGGAGTATGGATGTCTACCATGACAACTATACACACCATAGAGGTCAAAATAGTTAGTCCCTGAATTACAATGGTCACCAAAATAGTGCGGATGTGGGAAATGAAGAAAATAGGGAGCAACAAAGAGGTTTTTATAGACCTTAACAAAATAACAATCAGATACAAAGAAGTAACAAGAAACAAGATAGAAACAATGTTCATTCGCAACCAAGAGTTCCAAATGGATTCAATTATCCATGCGTTGACATGCCTACATTTGAAGGCCAAGATCCACGTGGATCGATTGCAAAAATGGAGGGTATCTTAGAATTTTACAAGTTTTTGGAAGGGGGAAAAGTCCCTTTTGTAGCTACCAAATTTAGCATTGAAGCTTATCAATGGTTTATATGGTATAAACGTGAGGAGCCCCAATATGCATTATATTGGGATACTTTCAAAAAAGCCTTTCTTCATAGATTCAACAAGGGTCCCATAGGTACATACATAGTATGATTGTTGTCACTTAAGCAAATAGGATTAGTAGGGGACTATATAGGTACATACATAGTATGATTGTTGTCACTTGAGTATGCTTTCATATGCAGAAGACCTACAACAAGATGTAGTAGTAGCGGATTTTCGAAATGGATTAAAAGCACACATTAAAGTTGAAATAGACCTACAAAATCCATCCAAGTTAGATGACTATATAATAATTATTTATTTGGCAGAGACAAAGGTACACATAGACCCATCCACATGACATGATTCATATGGGTGACCTCCATTCTGCAACAACTCCTTCTACATAAATGATCAACCATCACAGTACTTCTGCTACAAATATCATGCTCAACATCAAAAAGATCAAGCATGTATGCCATAACAAAAAATTTATATTGAATATATTGACCAAGAAGAAGAAGACATAGAGGAGTATGACACACCTGAGGATGTCCCAGTTGAGGACCAAAATGCACAATATGAAGTTATTATTGAGGAGGATACCATGACTATTTTAGTACATGCTATCATGGGATTGTCCTCTCACCATACAATCAAGGTGGTAGGTTTTATTAGGAAACAAAAAATGACAGTACTGATTGATTTTGACAGTACTCACAAATTCATTGATGCAAAAATTGGAAGGACATTAGGGTTGCACATCTTCTCTTCTAATCAAGATCAGTTTCAAGTCAGAACTACAATTAGGGAAATTTCTCATTGTCTAGGTAAGACATCTTTAGTTTCATTACAAATGGGTGCGTATACTTGGCAAGGTCCTCTTTTTGTTAAGGAATTACAAAATTCAGAAGTTATTTTAGTTGTTTCATGGATGGAACAATTAGAAATCACAATGGATTTTAACCACAAACATTGCTTTGTTGAGTGGCAAGCCAATGGGAGGACTATTCATCTTCAATGACTACCCACACCTCCATAAAAATTTGTAGGTTGACATAGCATGGAAAAGATATTAAAAAATATGGTGGGGGATTCATAGCCCGAATAAATTGCATAGAGAAATTAGATAAAGATATTCCTAAAATCAAATAAGATGATCTCAAAATCATTGTGGCTAACTATGAGGAGGTTTTTCAAGAACCAAAAGGATTACCTCCCAAAAGATCTCATGACCATTCCATACATCTAGTGCATGGTAGTCTACCACCTAATGGTCATCGTATCGATATCACCAACCCTAGAAATCAAAAATAGAAAATATTGTCCAAGATCTATTAGACAATGGCATCATTCGTCATAGTATAAGCCCTTACTCATCACCAATAGTCTTAGCTTGTATAAAAGTCAATTATTGGCGTATATGTCCTGATTTTTGTCCTCTCAAAAAAATCATGATCAAAGATAAATTTCCTATCTCTGTCATTGATGATTTACTAGATGAATTACATGGTGCCAAATTCATCACCAAATTAGGCTTACGTTCAAGGTTTCACCAGATCTGAGTTAGGGAAGAAGATATTTCCAAAATAGCTTTTTGAACTCATGAAGGTCATTATGAATTTTTGGTCATGCCCTTTGGTCTCACTAATGCACCATATACATTCCAAAGTCTCATGAACCAGGTGTTTCATCCATTCCTACAAAAATTTGTTCTAGTCTTCTTTTATGACATACTCATCTATAGTAAATCATGGAAAGATCATTTAGTACATGTGGACAAAGTTCTACTTATCCTACGCAAAGAAAATTTGTTTGTCAAAAGATCTAAATGCTCCTTTGGTGTTCAATAAGTTGAACACCTCGGTCATATAGTCTCTTGTGAAGGTGTTAATATAGATCCCAATAAGATTAAGGTAATACAATATTGGCCTTTGCCTAAAACCATCAAGAAACTTTATGGTTTTCAAGGTCTCACGAGATATTACCAGAAATTTGTGCATGACTATAGTAAAATTATGGGTCCTTTCATGGCTTTCACCAAGAGGGATGGTTTTCAATGGTCAGTAATAGCTACTAAAGCCTTCGAGGATCTCAAGGAGGCAATGTGTACGACTTCAGTTTTGGCCACTCCAGACTTTCAAAAACTATTTATCATTGAATGTGATGCCTAAGTAACAGGTATTGGTGCAATACTCATGCAGGAGGGTCATCCCTTGGCATTTTAAAGTAAACAAATTTTAGGAAAAAATTTGGGTCGATCCACCTATAAGAAATAAATGTTGGCTATTTTACATGTAGTGGAAAAATGGAGGCATTACTTAATCAATGGCCATTTTATTATTAAAACCAATCATAGTAGTCTCAAACATTTTCTAGAACAAAGGTTCTCGTATCCTGAAAAAAATAAGTGGTTGACTAAATTATTGGGATATGATTTTGTGATTGAATATAAGAAAGGGAAATAAAATGTGGTAGCAGATGCATTATATAGGAAATACAAATATGAAGTCGTTATTAATGCCATTTTAGGACCATGTTCATAGTGGGTGTCTCAGTTATAGGTAGCATGGTTGTCCAACAATGAAACAACTCAAATTATTCAATAATTATCTATGGGTTCCTCTAAATACCCTATTTTCACATATGACAACCAAATATTACGTAATAAAAATTGCATTTACATCCCTCACAATTCACCAATCAAAGCACAAATTCTAGAGGAGTCGCATGCTTCTCCTTCAGCATGACATTCAGGGTTTTTAAAAACTCACATGTGGGTTAAACAATCCTTTTTGTTTGAAAGGATTAAAATCAGAGGTTAAGCAATGTGTAGCTGAATGTGAAGCGTGACAACGCAATAAGGGAGAAAATTTCAAATCACCAGGATTGCTTCAACCATTACATATTTCGGATCACTAGTGGGAACATATTTCCATGGATTTTATTGAAGGTCTTCCTAATTTAGAAGGTAAAATAGTAATCTTCATGGTAGTTGATCACATTTCCAAATATTCTCACTTTCAAGCTTTACAACATCCATTTTTAACAAGCAAAGTGGCCAAGGTATTTATGGATTCAATTTTTAAATTACATGGAATGCCCAAAAATATTGTAAGTAATCGAGATCCCATATTTATTAGCAATTTTTGGAGAAAATTGTTTTGAATTAGTGGTACAAAATTAAATATGTCTTCTACCTACCATCCAAAAATAGATGGTCAAACTGAGGTAGTTAAAAAAAATTTAGGTACCTACTTAAGATGTTTTATCCAGCATAAACAATATCAATGGAGTCAATGGTTGTCACTGGCAGAATGGTGGTACAATACTTCTTACCATTCTTCCACTAAGATGCCTCCTTTTGAAGCATTATATTGAACAAATCCGCCCACAATAGTTGATTATATACCAAGATCTTCCAAAGTGTCCCAAGTCGATAATTGGTTACAAAAGAGACAAGCAATGCACACTATATTGAAAGATAATCTGGTCCAAGCAAAAAATTGTATGAAGCAACAACAGGACAAGCAGTGTTTAGAAAGAATATTCAATATTGGTGATAGGGTATTCTTACATATTCAGCCCTACAAGGAACTATCATTGAAGCTCAAATCTAGTTAGAAGTTGGCCCCACAATTCTATGGTCCTTATAGAATTGTGCATTGCATTTGTGAGGTAGAATATCAACTGGAGTTACCCCAATCCTCTCGCATACATCTAGTATTTCATATCTCTTGTCTCAAAATGATGATTGGCTAGAAAGTACATTCTCAGTAAAAATTACCAATGTTGGATGAAGGACATATCTATCTACAACTAGAAGAAGTGCTACAAACTAGAACTCGCAGACTCAAATCTTGTCACATCTAGAAATTTATCTTCAAGTGGCAGGATTTACCCGAAGAAGATGCAACCTGGGAATATGAAAGTATTTTCCAATCATTTCTAGATTTGAGGATAAATATTTTCGAGGAGGGGAGTCATGCTACATACCAAACCTAGCCCGTCGGCTAGGTTCTCCATGTGAAAGTAATTCATATTTATTAGAGTAGATATTTTATTGAAAATCATCTATTCATTTTTTATATATTCTTTCATCTGCATATTCGCATAAGTGCCTTTACGGTGAGGGAGTGCCCACCTCAAGTGGCTATTCATCTTCACTGCATTATTTTTTAAGTTTTATTTATCCGTATTCACTATGTTATTGTTGAAATATGGTTTACCCATGAATGAATGCAATTTATATTTGAAGTAAATATTAGACTGTGTGAATTTTAAATATCAAGAAAGTACATTGTATAAACATGGATTATAAATTATAATGATACAAATACAACTCATTTATAGGTTGCATATCCATGATTGAAATGCATACATTAGGCCTTTATGCCAATAAAAATATGTATTTGACCACTCTTTATGTAAAAGTATCTATCATGAAAATTAATCTTAATTTAATATAAATTTCAAAGGTTTGCAATGATATTAAAACTATCATTTACACTATTGAATTACTTGACTAAAATAGTTGTCTCAAACATATAGAATTCAAACCTTACCTTATAGTGTGAAGATACTCACTCTCAACCACATTTTCTTAATCTACATACAAATGTTACATAAGTTTAATGCTAAAGAAAATCTCATGGAGAATATATGGATGAGTTTGAATTAAGAATATGGTTATACTTAATACTAGGTATATTACCACTTGATTTTGTTTCTATGCATTACCATAAGTTTAATATTATAATAAGTGTCCTCATGAATCTACAAGGTGCTTGTCCATGATATTATAATTTTATCTTATGTTAAGCATAGTTATTTCTTCTTTTTAAATGGGTTTGGAACAAGTTGTGGGGATTAAGGAATTTTGCACTAGAAAATAAGGTTCCAATCATATGAGTACTTCAATGGATTTGGGAAATTTAGTCTATGAATAGTTCAATGAATTTGGAAAAAGTATTGGACAATGAGTATTTTCATACCATAATTCAAGCTTATATTCCCATGCATAAAAAATAAAAAAAGATTTCATATCATAAACCTAGGTTCCACTCTCATAGGTAAATGTTAACAAAATTTTCACCTAGTAAAATTACACCAATTTATAAGAAATAAAAAAATTACACTATAATATTAATAAATAAATAAAATACGAGAACAAGGTTCATGTTAGAAATCTACTATTAAAAATAAACACACTAAAAAAAATACTACAAATAAACATAAATAATCAAACACAACTATGAAAATATAAATGCAAAAATGAACAATCTCGTAAATATCATTAAATCATAGGCCTCTTCAAGGGGGCAACCTTCAATACTTTCATTCAATTATGTAAAAAGATACATACAAAAATTCCCTTTGTAGTTTTAAATATTTCATCTAGCACCTAACTCCCAAGGTTGGCTTACATGCAAAATGCCACCTAGGCTAGGCTCTCCCACATGCAGAGTAATTAACTTCTTGATAATAGTTACATAAAATGGCACCACTTGTCTAGGTGCTTCTAGATCCTTAACTATTATAAAACCTTACGAAATACTATCATGGGTGTTCCCCAAATTTGCAAAATAGTAAAATATGTTAACATGGGTGTTCTCCATGTTCAACAAGAACTATTACATCATAGTTTTAGTATGGGGTCCTAACATATCCTTTACCTTCAAAACGTTTTATCGTTGAAGGTGAAGATGAGGAAATTATTTTTGAATTTGTTGAAGAGGTTCTCATATCATGTCTTTTGGTTGTAAGCTACACCATGGGACCAAATAATCTATGATAACAAATTGATGAAGATTGTAGAATCAATAGTCTAGAATGCATTCAAGTTCTAGAATGAGAGAACCTTCCACATTAAAATCTAAAAGTGTAGACTACACCTAGACCTTGTTGTCAACAAATTTCTTAAGAGATGATACATGAAAGACTGGATGTAGTTTATAACTAGCTAGAAGGGATAATTTTTATGTTGTCAATATGATCCTTTGCAACACCTAATAAGGACCATAGTATTTAGTTACAAGTTTATGATAACCATGAAGCTGATGATTATGTTCAATGTATTGTTGTTCTTCTTATTTCATACTATTTTGAGCCATGTCCAATTTTAACCTTTAGTTGGCAAATAATAGAATCATGTTGGTGGAGAGTGAAATTCACGGCTTGAACCTTAGTATTGTTTGATATATAAGAAGTTGGTATTGGTGGAGGTTAACCATAGACTACTTCCAATGGAGTTACCTTAGTGGTATTATGATATGTGGTAATATATCATCATTTGGCCAAAGGAAGCAACTTGACCAAATGTGTAGGATGTTTTGAGGTGAATCATTGAAGGTATATTCCCAATCATTTGTTTACAGTTTCTATTTGGCCATCAATTTGAGGATGATAGAACAAACTCATCTTGAGCTATATTCCGTACAAAATGAATAATTTCTACCAAAAGTGATTTACGAAGGTACAATACCTATAAGAGACAATAGATTTAGGTATTCTATAGAGAGAAAAGATAAAATATAAGAATATTTGAGCAATAATAGATGCAGTGTATGGGTGGAATAGGAAACAAAAATGAGCATACTTTGAAAGACAATTCACTATCACTAGAATAACCAATCTACCTCTAGATGGTAACCCTTTAATGAAATTCATTAAGATATTTTTCCACACCTACTCAAGAATCTGCAAGGGTTGAAAGGTCCAAGGGAAGCTCACAATTTTATCTTTCATACGTTGGTAGCTATCACATTAGACCATAAAAGGGTACACTCTGTTTGGGAATATATTTTGAGAAAACCTAAATGACGAGCCATGCATTCATTGGAGGATATCCTTTAGTTATGATTGATGGGTATAAACATATGGTCATGATATCATAAATCTTGACCATCCTAAGTATAACCAAGGCATGAATGAGAAGCTACTTGAAATATGTATATGGGAGTTTGTAATGGAGTCCTTGACCACTTCCTCACTGATTTGATGAATCCATTATGGATGTGGAGTAGATAAAGCATGGAGCATGGATTGATCTTCATGGAGCCACAACAAGGCATATGCAACCATATTCTCTTTATCCTTCTTATAGAAAATATCATAGTCATATCACAATATTTTTTTAATCCATTTTCTTGTTCTCCAATGGCTATCCTTTGTTCTAAAAAATGTTTGAGATTTTAGTGGTAAATTTTGATGGAAAAACATCAAATAATAAGATATGGGTGCCAACGATTGACCACATGTAAAATGAAAAAAATCTTCTCATAAGTAGACTTGCCTAAATTTTGGTTTGAAAGTACCTTGCTAGTGAAATCCAATGGTCTACCTTCCTGCATTAAAACTATCCCAATGCTAGTTTTCAATGCATCACTTTCAATGATAAACTATTTAGAAACGTTTGGCATTGCCAAGATTGGGGTATTGCTCATAACATACATGAAATAAAAAATAATAATTTAGTCGATGCAATCCACACAAAAGAATTCTTTAACAACATGGTTGTCAAGGTATCTGGTATCTTGCCATAGTTTTTTACAAAGTTTTTATACTATCTTGTGAGACCTAAGAACCCATGAGTTTCCTTTAAGGTATGATGCTTAGGTCAATATTGAAAAACTTGGATTTTCTTGGGATCAACCTAAAATTGCTCTTTAGTGAAGATGTACCCCAAGTATTCAACCCCTTGCTCACCAAAAGAACATTTGTATATCTTTTCATAAAGTTGATAGTCAAACTAATGATTGAGTGTTTGATCTAAGTGTTAAATATGTTCTTCCCATGTAAGGGTGTAAATCAAGATGTCATAAAAAATACTAGAATGAATTTGTGAAGGTAAGGGAAAAATCAAACTCATCAAACTCTATAAAGTAGAAGGTGTATTGGTCAAACCAAATGGCATAACCAAAAATTCATAGTATCCTTTGTGAGTTTCAAAAGCTATTTTTAGGATCTCCTTATCCTTGATGTAGATTTGGTGATACCCTGATCACAAATCTAACTTGGAAAACTATTGAGCCCCATGCAACTCATCAAGTAGTTCACTAATCATAGTAATAGGAAACTTATCCTTGATACAAATCTTGTTGAGGTATCAATAATCAATACTTAGATGTTGAGTACCATCTTTTTTGTACTAGTAATATTGATGAATAATAGAGACTAACACTAGAACAAATAACCCCAACAACATGAAGCTCTTGCACAATTTTCTCAATATTTGAATTTTAAGCATAAGGATAGTGGTATGAATGGACATTAGGGGATATACTACTAGGAAAACATTGTATTTTATAGTCATGTGAGCGATGAGGAGGTAGTCCCTTGGGTTCCTCAAGGACTTGACCATACTTATTTATTAAACTCTATAATTTAATTTTATGGTGAGGTTATATTTGTTCATGGGCACAAATAGTAAAAAGTTGTGCCACCACTCCATAAGAATAACAACTTTTCTATATTATGAGAAGCTGAACTACACTAGCCTTCATGCTACAAAAAGTATTTTCCTACTTATCCTGACTATATTTTATCCACAACTTAGGAAAATTCCATAAAATTAGTCCTAACATTATCAACCATTGTATCCCCAAAACTATATCACATCCACCTAAACGTAGACCTTCATATTATAATCCTCAATTTGAAATTTAATATTATGATATTTTACTTTGCATGGGAGGATGCCTCTACTAGCAATCACGACTTAAAATGAATTGTATGTTGTAATGTAATAGTTTCTATATTTGGACACACGTGGATCAATAAAGTTATGTATATTGCCAAATCCAATTAGAATGATGGATTCCTATCCTTTGAAGTGGTCAATGACATTCATTATTTGAGAAGTGGATACTCCTACTAAGACATGCACAAATATTTTTGGTTGAGTATCCTTTGGCTCTACTTTTTGATATGTAGTTTCTTCTTGAGGATCCTCCTCTTCCTCAAAATATTTTGTGGTTGGAGCTTCCTCCATAACGAGTAAGTACAATTTTTGTTGTACACACTTGTGCCCCTAAGAATACTTTTCATCATAATTATAACATAACCCTTGGGCCCTTATGTTTTCCATCACTTCATGGGTCAATTTTTTATAGTTGGTAATTTAGTGGTAGGACTTGTCATGACCTTGGAAAAAAAAGTGGTCAAGATTGAAGAAATTTAGTGATGTAGCCTTTAACCTTTGAATTTATATTCTACTAATTTAGCCAATTGTATCACCTGGTATAGTTTTTATGGCCTCATTAGTTTCACCTTAGCTCTAATTTCATCCTTCAACCCACTCACAAGAAACTTTGAAAAATGTTAGCACTTAAACTAGTGGTATGATTGGCTAGTTTCTCAACCTATGTTTGTCAATATTGAATAGTTAAATTTTGTTTTAGTTTTGTATGGAATCCAGTAAAATATTAAAACTTACTAGAACCAAAGTGAGTGAGTAGATGCTTCTCAAAGTCTTGCCATGAGAGGTAAATTTTGACCTTCCTGAGCCATTGAAACCAATAGAGTGCATTTGATTCAAAATTGAAAGATGAAATTATCAATTTCATGTAGTGTGGAATATTATGGAGATTAAAATATTATTTTGCCTTACAAATCCACTCCTTAGGATCCTTCCCATCAAATTTTGGGAAGTCTAGTTTTGATAATTTAAATTCATTGTTATCTAGTATATTTTATTGGTGGTAACTCATACCATTATCTTATTGATCCTAATGACCCAATAAATTAGAATATATACAACTATTTTATTTAACCATCATTTATTTTTCTTCCTCATTGACCACACTTATAGTTTCCTATAGTTTCTTCAGTTGCATATTTATCTTTTCTAAGTTGTGGTTGAGTAATGACCATATTTGTTTTCCCATATTGTCCACTTTTTGAATTTTTTTATTATCTAATTGTTGTTTTTGAGTACCACTAGCCATGTTCTCGTAGATATGTCCTATTAGCGAGACTTGCTAAAAAAGAAAAGTTGTTTTAGGGATTACTATTTTTAGTAAGGATCTCATAAAGTGACTTTAGTGCAATATATAAAAATAATAAACTCAAGAAGATGATCACAATAATAAAAATACCATAACATTGGTTTTGGACACCACTAAACTTTTATTTTTATTGTTTTTTATTGAGTCTACTGGTGTGGTTAGTTTTTCCTCTAGATTTTTGTTTTAAAATAAAGATTCTATATTGATCGACCCTTTCTAACACATTTTCTTTTCTATTCTAACTATTAACCACTCCTAACACTGTACTACCACATGCTTGGTCTAACTCTATTATAGATATTCCCTATCTATTTAAATTTTTACTATCATAGGTAGTTATTCTAACATTGATAATTTGATGACCCTGTACTGATTGTTACTATATTTTTTTATTGTAACTAACACTAATGCCCCCTATTCCCCTATTTTTTACTTTGGTGGTTTTTGTTTACATGTGATATTATTTTATAATTTTTGTTTTGATTATTTTACATGCAAGAACTCTATAATAGGGATGTCTTCTTCATATGCTCAATTTCTATGACAAGGGTATTGTAATAGGTTCAAAATTTATAGAACATAATTTTTTTTGCAAGGAGTTTTTGTTATAAGTTTGAAATTTAATAAAATAGGGTATGCTAAGCTAGGGTGTATACGGCCCATTGGCCCTCTATTATACAAAAATGACAAATGATAGTTCTCAAACCAATATTTTACGCCACTACAAAAGGAACATTCCACACATACCCTTGAGCACACAACCTACCTCTCTGTCAGCATGGGAGGGTAATCTTCCCTAATGTTGTGTCTAGTTTATTATGGATAAAATAAGGCCAAAAATATTTCTAATGGTGAAATGTCCCTCCTAATCCTTGGGGGTATCCCAATATACCCAAAGATATATGGGAGTTTAATTCCATATATGGATGTTGTATAAGACCTAGGTATTAGAGCTTGACCACCCCTTACTTCACTAGATGTTTTATGGGTAATCTAGCTTAGTCAATAATGAAAACTCCTCTATGATATTTTAAAACCCCTAGCATGAGGTTTCTAACCTAGAAAACCAGTGTAGAAAAAAATAGAGGTAGGATATTTTTTTATAAGGAACTACCAAAAAACTAAAACTTGAAACCATATACCTAACAATCACAATGGAAATAATGGTCACAATTGTAGCTGAAAATGACATAAAGCACTCTGATATCACTTGTTAGAAATATATTATTAAAAATAAATATACTCACACAAATATTGTAAATAAACATAAATGGTTAAACGCAACTATGAAAATATAAATGTAAAAATGAAGAATCTCATAAATAACATTGAATCATAAGCGTCCTCGGGCAACCTCCTTCAATACTTTCATTCAATTATACAAAATATGCATACAACATTATCCCTTGCAGTTTTAAAGATTTCATCTACCACCTAACTCCTATCGTTGGCTTACATATAAAATATCATCCAAGCTTGAATCTCCCACCTGTAAAGTAGTTACATTCTTGATAAAAATTACATAAAATGGTACCACTTGTCTAGATGCTTCTAGATCTTCAACTATTATAAACCATTATAAAATATTAGCATGGATGTTTTAGATGTTTATAAAGTATTACAAGATATTAACATGGTTGTTTTCCATGTTCAACAAGGACTTTTACATCATATTATTAGGATGGAATCCTAACAAGTTAATATTTTCCAAAAATACATGCTTAAAATAGTCACCTTGATGTAAAACCACTTGATGATGTAATAGATTAGTTTTTTTAGAAAAAAAATCTTTATAACTAATTATTTCTATAAAATAACTAAAGTATAAAAATAATTGAATGATTAAAATAATTATATATTCTAGATTAAATATGTATAACACATATATAATGTAACACATATGTATAACACACATACTTATATTCCTTTAATATAATACAATAACACATTAATAATATATATATTTTTCATTTATTCATTCTTAATGTAAAACCATTTTATGGTGATGATGTAATTGATTAGTTTTTTTAAATAAAAAACTAAAAAAAAACTTTATAACTATTTCTATAAAATATCTAAAGTATAAAAATAATTATACATGTATTATCTTTATTAAATATGCATAACACATACTTGCATTCCTTTAATATATTGCAATAACACCTTAGTCATTTACTAATAATTTTTTTGTAAGTAATAATAAGTATAATTGATGGTACAATAGGGCTACATTCATAGGGAATATAGCAATGGATCCTCATTCTCAGTGATTAGAATTCAGCTCAATCAAATAAAACACCAACATACCATTGGAATGTCGAAACTTATTCATATTAATTCATGTAAAGATCTTTAATTTCTTTTTTTTAATAATACACAATCAAAGAAGAAACATTTCAAAATTGATGGTTAAATCAATGAATGTACCTTTTTTATATACAAAGAACCGTAAACGGCGTGACTGAGCTGCCATCCGGCTGTTGGCTTTTTAAATACATGGCTCATCTTGGTTATTTGGCACATGTTGAAAATCCATTCAAATTCTTTAGAAACCAATTTTCTCTTTGAAATGCATCCACATTCCATGGATAGTGAATTGTATCTTCTTAATTTAAATCAAGAGCAAATAATTCATATGTTATCAAAATAAGTATTACATCCGTTTGTCAGCTGCCCTGCCATGTCCTCCTCATATGTTATCAAAACAAATATTAATATATAGTGAGAGATCAGGCACTTGTAGACATTTAATTATTAAAAACGTTTACATTTGCTTACAAGTCCACGCAGAAATGCTAGGAAATGTCTATATCAGAGTACCCGAATCCTTCAAATGAGGATGATGCCTAAACACACGAAGAAACACAAGGGAAGAAAAGCCCAAGAATTTAACCAGTTGTAGATCTACTCACATGAAAAATATCATAATCTGGGTAAGGTTACACTTACGCCAATATAAAGTAAATAACAATAAAAATAAAAACAGTAACCTCACCTCTGTTACAGGTAACCCTGCGCCAGCCATCCCTTACGTACAAGCTCGAGTAATAGAAATGCAGTAAGCTTGATCAAAATCACTCGACGAGAACTACAACTGATTAAAAGTCCAATAATCGTACTTCCATATATTGTGTTGCAAAATAAAACAAGAATATTCATAGTTTGCAACGATCCGGCGGGCACGTCCCGTCCAACACCCAAGCACAAACTAAGATGGTTTGAAAGGGAAAAGCTTTGGATAGATCAACTTTTCTATTCCCTTCTATGTTCATTGACCTTAGATGATGACGTATGTCATCGTGGGAGCTTAGATGACGTAAGCGATGATGTACGTGACGCTTGGATTGTTCGCCCCCGAGGAATTATTTTTATGAAAGTCCCATGAGGTAAAGAAAAGTTCATGCTTTTTAAGAACTTCCCTGCCACAAGTTTTTGATTGTCATTTTTCAAATGTAAGAAATGTTTTTCTTTTCCCCTTTATTTTTTTTTGTTTTTTTTCACACTCTCCTCGGACTTTTATTATTAATAGTAAATACTTTCCCTTCGCTCACGAATGTACAGCCATTACCAAAAGCCTATGGCTTTCCTAGTAGAAATTTGAAATTTGTATTTAAAGCTGGTAATAGATGTTTTAGATTAGGGCATACCAAAACTTCAATAACAAAATCTTAACTTATTATAAAGAATGTCACTTAATTCTTATAATAAGTCTTTGTAATGCGTTGTTTAAGATTTTTATAAAAATCTTTAGCGAATATATTAAAAGTTCTTCTTTTAAGTGTTATCGATCATTTTTAAAGCGGTTTTATGGTAGGCAGGTAAATACTTAATGACATTATCACAGTGTATGAACTCATTCACTCAGTTGATAGAATTGGTAGGTGGGGCACATTCCTAAAACTTAACATGGACAAAGCATATGATAGGGTCTCATTGGACGTATTACTTCAAGCCTTGTCCATGTTCAGATTTAGTCCAAGATGGATAAAATTGATTAAGGTCTGCATTTCCTTTGCAAAATTTTCAGTTATCATTAATGGATCATCTATGGGCTACTTTCATAGTTGTAGGGGCATCCAGAATGGGGATATCCCCATATATGTTCATTTTATTGGCAGAATTCTTGGAGAGAGCTATCAAAGTCGATCAAACTTTAACATGGATTAATCCAATAATCAATATAGATCCAATTTCTCACCATCAGTTTGTCGACGATACTTTGTTGTCTTTCTTGGCTTCGATCCCCCAAGCTAGAGTTGTGAAAGCCATCATCTCAGATTTTAAGAAAGCAAGAGGGAAAAAAGTGAATCTCAAGAAAAACAATTTTTTTCTTTAACATTCCCTCAAGAAGGCAGAGGAAAATTGCCAATATTTAGGATTTTGAGATAGATTCCCTCCCTTCTATGTACCTAGGATTACCGATATTTAAGGATGGAATTAAAACTTCTCTTTGGGATTCAATTGTCAGAGGAAACTCACTATATGGAAGGGGGTGCTCTTGAGCCAAGATGGTAAAGCTATGTTAGTAAAATCCAGTCTTCAGATAATACTAGTCTATTTCCTGTTGATAAGCAACACACCCCCACTGAAAAATGAGATTCCATCCTTAGAAAATTCTGAACTTTCATTTTTTTGCAGCAGGGACCCTCTTGATCTTTTCGGGTTTTAAATCCAAATTTGCTTGCCTCCTTTTTAAAGTTGTGCTTTTTCTTGCATTCTAGCCGTGTTATCCAAGAATTCACTTTTTACATGCTAGAATCATTCATGCACAAGCAAAATCTTGCACCGGTACCGAGAAAATCCAGAAAACAATTGCATAATTCACTGAAAAATCAAACTTTCCATTTTTGGTAGTGTCGCGATATCGCGACACTTCCATTTTCGAAAATGTTGCGATATCGCGACGGGTAAGTCAAAATGCGGCTAAGTGCCAGAAAGGTCGCGATTTCGCGACATGTCGCGAAATCGCGACAGTTTTTGGGAGAAATACGCAAGCTGTACGGAGGGCGCGATTTTGCGACATGTCGCGAAATCGCGACATGTCGCATTTTCACGGCAGAAGAGAGAAAATGGGCTGCAGGATGAAAAATCGGCTAAGTCAAAAAAATGTTCCAAAATCGCGGTCAACGCGGTCAACGCATGCAGGTACGGAACTGTCGCGATATCGCGACGTGTTCTAGAATCGCGGCTGAAAATCGGGATGGCTGTAAGGAGGCCAGGAGGGTCGCGATTTCGCGACACGTCGCGAAATCGCGACATGTCGTGTTTTCGCCGCCGACGAGGGAGGAGGTTGCCGATGCGCTGGCAGGGCCGCGATTTCGCGACATGTCGCGAAATCGCGACATGTCGCAGAATCGCGGCAGGAGAGAGAAAGTCATAGTTGACCTGAAAGTGCATTCCGGCGGGAAACAGAAGGCTTCCGGGGTAGCGACACGTGTCAAAGCGTGAATGGGACAAACCGAAGCCGACATGCAAGCTTATTTTGTGGATTTAATCTGTTTTTAATGTTTTAAGCTTCCGATTTAATTAAAATGCTAATCTAATGCATCTTTTTGTCTTTCATGCAGGATTCCACCGGCACTTACGGGACAACCGGGAAAGACCATAAAGGCGAAGATAAAGTGCGGATTTAGTCAAGGACCGCCATGCTAGGAGAGAAGCTGTCGGTGAGAGCATTCAACAACAAATTTATTGTAGACTTGATAGCATGAAGACCATTTCAACTTCGGGATGGATTTGCTGAGATCGAATTGATGGAGAAGTGGTGACTCATCCGGCTCACCAGCAGAATTAACGGAGGCATTTATTTGCAGCTGCGGATGAATGCAAGTTGCATTTGATTTTATCTTCTCCATTTATGGCGACTAATCGCACCGATTTGCGAAGGGTTAAGTTCTATCCGAACTTTGATTTTTAAATGGATTTTTATTGTAAAACCCGGTCCTAGGGTTTAAGTGCGATAAGATTTAGGGTTTGAGCAAGATATTTTGGAAAAGATCAGGGTCTGTCCTGAGTCTATAAATACAAATTCTAAATGTAATCGCAGGAGGCAGAGACTTAGAAATAAAGGCTTATAAGCAATTTCTTGCAAATTTTGTGAAATCCTTTGTTTCGGACTTGGAGTTGATGTGCTTTAGCTTTTCTGTGATAGCATGGCCAGGAGCCTAATCTTTTGCAGAGTGTGATAAGTGTATCTTCTTTTGTTATCCGTTCCATTTAAAGTTTGTTAGATATATGCTGTAAATCTGCCATTGTCAAGATTAAATATGCTGTTAGGTTTCAGTTGTTCTATTGTCTGCGAGGGGAAATTACAGATTTGAGGTTAAGTTTGTTCTAATTGCTCTGTCTTCACTGTGCGAGCTAGGCTGCCGGTGAAAGATACCAGTTTTAACCAGCTGCCCTTGGATTTATGATTTTCTACTAGATCTGTTTCACTCTGCCTTGTGCTCTTAGTTGAAAGTGATCTTAGACTGACTGGACACTTTCTTCTGGGATTTGTTCTGTTGTGAAGCTGATAGCATAGATAAGATTGACAGTTTGGGTTTACAATTGATGTTTGATAAACTTCTCTTTTCTGCCCTACCCTACCCTCTCTTTGCTTATCGTGAATGATCCATTTTTATTTTCTTTGTTTGCCTTTTATTTAAATCGCTGACCCATGAGAGCTAGATCAAAGAATTCAAGTCAAATCCGATTGTCAACAACTTTTGCAACTATCGAACAAGTTCGAGAACCCCCCGTAAGGTAACAGAGCAGATCCATATCGAAATATATTCCGGAAGTGGAAAAGAGTGAATTGCCATTCGACCCAACTCGTAACTCGCACCTTGGATAACCAGCTAGATCCTAAAGATGAGTGGGATCAGTCCCGTGGGTGTCTCCGGAGCTTTCCTTGCCTTCATCATTTTTCCCGGGGTGTGCATGAAAGCCGGACCAACATTTCCTTTCCCTCTTTAGGTTTCTAGGGAAAATTTTTCAGAAACTTGAGAAAATTCAACGTTCATTTCTCTCGTTTGGATCACAAGATAAAAAGAAATTTTCTTTGGTCCCTTCAAACCAAGTTTGTATAAATAAAGAGAAATAAATTTTAGAACTGAGAAGAATGAAAATTATGAATCAAACACTTCTAGCAAAACATGGATGGATATTAGCACAAAATGAAAGTGTGAAATGAATTCAAATTTTGAAATCCAAATATTTAAACAATGAGGATTTCATCCTATTTGATCCCAGTCCATCACAGGGTTCTGTATTTTGGATAAGCATTATCAAAATTCATACAAATATCCTACTGGGGGGACATTGGATTCTAAGAAATGACCAAAATATTAATTTTTGGAATGATAAATGGACAATTGATAGACCCCTAAATTGCTATCCAAATTTCATGCAGGCTAAGCGTATTTTGAGACAGGTCTTTGGGTCAAAGGTCAATGATTTTATTGAGGTGCTGGATGGTAAAAGGTGCTAGAAGTCCCTTGAGTTTTGTATGTAGTTGGGGAAATCTTTTTTTCTTCCTATTAAGTCTAATTAAATGTCTAGTGTGTGTGGGGAGATTCATTTGAATCTCTCCTTCTCCATATGAGGATCTCTTTCCAAAGGACACCCCGAGGACACAAGAATTCTCAACACAACTAAACTCCTACTTAATATATTTTCTTATGATTGTATGTGTAAGTTGATATATGCTTATGTTGTCAATGTTTTAGGAGTTTAGTTAAAGCAAAAAGCTAAATTTGTTGGATCTCTATTTATCTGACTCTTTATCGAACCTTAATGTTTATTTAAACTTAAATCATCAAGGATCGTCTAAATGTAATGCTTAAGTTTAAATCACACAAATGCATGCAAAAAAGAGCTAAAATTAATCCTAGGGTTTATTAAATGATTAGTCCTCAAGTATTTTGTAAAGAAATAGGCATGTTTTAGAAAGAAATTACAAAGTTTTGTAAATTATTTGGGTTTTTTAGTTAGAATTCCTTAATTTACCAAATTAAATGTGATTTCTACTTACAAAGATAGTAGGAAACATAAATAAAATTTAGATAAAATTGAATTACAGAGCTAAGTAAGGTTAAAGTGGCTAGATTACCTCTATTAAATCCTATCTACCAAATTCACCATTGGAAAGTGTCAAATTCATCATTGCTACCAAATTTACCTCAAGGGTGGTGAATTGGGTAAATTTACACAAAAAAAAAAAAATGTGATTTAGGGGGTCTACGTCAGTGTAGTGAGGTGGCAGACTATCTCCCCCAGCAGATCAGACCCCTTGTTTAAGAAAAATTTAAATTTTCTTACCTCTTTGGATGGATTTTGGCCTATTGCAAAATTTGCAACTAGGGTCTACCAAATTTACCATTGGCAAATTTGGTCTAAGTGGAAAATTTGGTTTAGTGTATTCTGGATGCCAAATTCACCTTATATAGTCCTAGGTGGTGGATTTGGTCCTGGGATGGGTTTTTAAGAGTTTTAAATGTCGATTTAGGCAAAATATGGTGGAATTTCAAGTTGAAACTGAGAGGGAGTATCCCTAATCTATTTTGCAAGGTATATGACTAACAAAGTCAAAGTATTAATCTATAAATACAAAGAATTTAAGGACTAAAATTATAAATGTGTGTATAGATAATGAAAATTTAGAGTATAACTAAAATTTGTATTTAAGAGAGGTTTAAGAGAGAGGGAAGAGTGTGTATTTTTCAGTAATAGTTTTAAAAAATAAATCTAACTCCTAATTAGAGTCAATCAGTATTTAAGTGAAGAAAACAAGTGAAAGTGTAGAGATATGTAATGATATCTATAACATACAAGAAATTACAGTAGTAAACAAATGACTCAAATAAGAATTGAAATAAAATGCAAGGGACTACAATATTGAAAGCACGAGATTCCAAAAGATTTGAAAGGAAAACTATTGCAATGCATTCAAAATCAAATAAGCGCTTAAGTCCTAAAATGTGAAATGCATGAAATGAAAAAGACGAATTGAACGAAGATTAAAGAAAGTATAGAAAGCACAACCCTTTTATTTAACTCTCTTGATCTTGGTTACAAAGACGCCTCCTCCCTTTTCATGGGCTAGGAGCGTTAAATGAATTTTGGTTACAATCATGACTTAGTATTCCTCCTTTCGCATGCCCACATTTGAAATGGGCGGGCCAAAGTGTTGTCGCCACTTGAATTGATGAATCCTTGATTCTTGCTGCTCCTGCTGCATTCAAACAAAAAACAAAGGCGTTAGTAGCACCTAGTACAAATATGAAACGTTTGTTCTCTAAAATTAATGAAAGATGCATGCAAAAGATTAGCTAAACCGGTGAATAAAATGAATCCAAATAACCTGCAAATTTGACAGAGACCAGAAAACATTACCAGAGGGCCACTTTTGTCGAAACAATCGAACAAACACCACCAATTCGCATCAAACTATAATTCGTCCCTGGTTAGGACGAATTCTACTGTAATTCATCTTCGGGTAGGATGAATTCTCCTGTAACAAAAGTGTCGAAGTGATGCTACCTAAATGTCATGCCTAGGGATCTCCAAAATTCTTGCAAACATAGGTGTTAGCTAATTGGGGGCATTTTGGGACGACCCAGATGGTCGGATTCTCCCAATTTGACCTCCATCAATGGGAATTTGATGTTGTTACCTGCAAGTTAGTGAGGACCACAAAATCGACAAAACATGATAATATTTGATCAAAGTCTTCTGAAATCAAAATTATAAACTATCTAAACAACATAAAATGGAATGGAATATAAACGAGTGACAAAAGAAAAAATTTAAATGAAACTAAGAAATTTAGGGCACCCGGGCGGGCCGCCCAACGTTGGAACTTGATTTTGACACCAATCCACTTGGGATGGGCCAGAAATCTCTTGGAATCGGTTTTCGATGAATTGGTAGATCAATGTGGTCAAATGTCGATTTTTTAGGTATGGATTCACACTTCCAATAGCCACCCAATAACCTCTCTTGTGAAAGAGATTAAGGATGTGCAAGATGTAAATCAAAAGGATAAAGGTGTGGTATCAATTTGGCAGCACTTCGTTGCTTGAAAATGCTTCCAACTTCTCCTCATTTTGGGTGAGAAAGTTCACCATTTTATAGACCTAGGGGGTCTCTTTGGGGGGACATGCATAAGTTCCATGTGGCAGTCATGCCTTCCCATGAGGGAGGAAATTCCTCCATGACTTGGGCTTCCATGACTGCCCTTGTGACAGTCCTCTAACGACCAATCTGCCCACCTAAGCGCGCATGCAAGGCAAGAGATAATAATTGACTGTCTTCGGCTGCCACTTGGCGCCATTCTTCTTTTTGCCCATTGAACCTAGAATTCGTCCTGACCCAGGACGAATTTAGAATTCGTCATTGGGTGAGACGAATCCCAACTAGAATTCGTCCTTGGGTAGGACGAATACTGAGCAAAGTGTCTGAATGTGCCAAATTGCCTTTTGACCTTACAAAATTGCTACAAAAGTGGTTAGGACCACTGTTTAACCTCTGATGGCTGCCCTAGGGGCTGTGTGTGTCAAAGCGATCAATTTTTGTAATCACATAATCAAATTGGTGTTGTTTTGGTGTCTACAGATGCCCCTTTTTGGGATGCACTGTGCATGGGGCAGCGTCGAGCAAAAATAGATAACCAAAGCACTAATGATTAAGGTTTCTTGGTAACCTAACCAACCTTTGATGCCCCGAGCATGGAAAGGGCATGCATTCTTGAATCCTTGCTTCTGACGAGTGAAGGCACTCAATTCAAGTGTTAACATTTTTCGGTGAGGTGTGACTTGAGCTTGGACATTGATCAGTCATGAATAGGCAAAGGGCACAACCTTTTGTCCATGGGGGGAACCTTGTGTTCATGATTCACAAAATGCCAAGTGATTTGATCAGATTATGGTTGTTGCTTGTTTACTGACCCAAGCAGGAGCGTAATTGTTTTTGTCAATGATTCTTTGAATGCATGTCATTGCCTTGATTGGGTGTGTGTTTGTTGATTGGTGACTAAGTGTGACTACCCCCTCAAGCAACGAATTGATGAGGGAATGACCTTCATGAGAAAAGCAACGAGTCGCTTGACCCAAGATGACTTGTGCAAGGGTGCCTTTAGATGGTTTATCGTTAAGCATATGCATTTTTTTTGACATTTAGACCTGTTTTTGTTGGGTGGTAACCCTTTTTGCGACCCTTTTTGGAGCTGAAATTGGCAAAAATCTGTCTTCTTGTGGAGCGGTCCGGCTAAGATAGCCTTCTTAGGGAGTAGGATAGTGACAATTCGTGACCCCAACATATTTTTTGCATTCCTGGGATGTCAAGTGCAACAACACTCTCATCAGGAAAATTTATTATCTATTTTTAATGTATTTTTGTTCATTTTTTTGATGTTTTTGAAATTTTTGCCATGAATTCATCCTAGGGTGGGACGAATCCTAGCTTTAGAATTCGTCCTTGGGAGGTACGAGTGCTAACCAAAGCGCTCACCCTAGGGGAGAATGAATTCAAGCTCAAAAGGCTTATTTAAGGGCCAAAACTAGGTTTTGGGCTCATTTGCATCTAATTTTTCTTGTGATTTGGAGCTCTAGGGAGGAAGATGTTAATTCTACAAAGCGAAGCACTGTCGAGATTTTCCATGCCATCATGAGTACACAAATTGGATTGAGCGGCGGAGCCAAAGCGAGACCATTAAGTGCTCCCAGAGTTACTACTTTTTTAAATTGCAATTGTTTTGTTTAATTATTTTTGTGATGTTGTTTTTCAAAATTTTTAAAACTTAAACCCTGAAACTAAGCTGAAGACAACTTAAGACTTAGTGTACAACTAAACGTAGTGCAAAACCTAGGTAAATAATTTTTATTGCTTTAACTAAACCCTAGGATAAACGGAACGTAAAACCCTAAGACCTAATGTTTGTTGTTTTTGTTTTTTTTTATTCTGTTTTTAAATTAATCAGTTAGGATTAGAAATCCTAAGATTGAAAACTTAATTTTTTAAATTTTGTTTCGTTTTATTTTTTTGGAATTTATCAGTTAGGATTAGGGACCCTAGAACTGAAAAATTTAATTTTTGTTTGAATTTTTGTTTTTTTGTTTTGTTTTAAATTAATCAGTTAGGATTAGAAACCTTAGAACTAAAAATTTTTTTTTTTTTTTTTGTTTGAATTTTTGTGTTTTTTTTTTTGTTTTTGAATTGTTTTATTTTACAAGTTGTTTGGAGCCGATACCGTGTACCCACTACTTTCACGAAAGTGTGGGGGCACTGACTGAGGCTGAATGAGAGTGGCTTGATGCCCTTAGGCTCAAGCAAGTGGCTCGACTGGAGCCTATTGTCGTGGATCAGGCCTATTTGATGGCCTTGATCAATCTTTGGGATCCGTAGACCAACAATTTCCATCTCCCAATAAGGGATATGAATGTTACCTTGGAGGATATCTATAAGCTTCTACGGATTTCGATAGATGGACTGCCCATCAAGACATCACAGCATGATCAACGGATAGTTGTACTGACATCAGTGTCGAGGAAAGACCCTGTCCTCCTATCAGCACATAGGGTCGATCTGTTCATGCCCATCCCTTTAGAACCAGATCCAGAGCATAAGAAGCATCCAAAATGTTTGAGTTATAACACCCATGGTAATGGAGACCAAATTCATCTCATCCATATGATCTCCATTTATTTGACCGCACCCATTCGCAATCCGATCGATCTAACATGGTCATTGCATCTCGACATAGATGCCATCAACTGGGATCACATCAATTCACATCTCTCCCCATCAGAGTGCTGGCATTTTGGTAAGATGCCTCATTTTACCCCAGGGACAACTCAGGATATTTTTTAGGTTGAAGAGGAACTTGAGGTTCTCAACACAGATTTAAACTCAGCTAATGATATCCATTTGATCCTGACTCCACATAAGTTGGAGGACGGATCCCACATGTCAGTCGAGGAGACAACTGATGTAGACATTGGCTTGGATCCAATGAATCCATATATTATCAAGCTGGGGGTAAGCTTATCCTCTAAAGAGCAATCTGACTACATTACCCTTCTCAAAGAGAAGAAGGAGGTTTTTACATGGTCATACAGAGACATGTCGAGGCAAGATCCATATCTAGTCACACATAATCTAACGCTTGATCCGACAATCAAGCCAGTTAATCAAAAACTACGTAAGATGCACCCAATAGTGGCCTTAATGGTCAAAGACGAATTGTAAAAGCTATTGGATGCACAGTTTGTCATCTGCATGGATTATCCATCATGGCTATCCAACATGGTGCCCGTAAAAAAGCTCGACGAGAGGATTTGCATATGAACTAATTTTTGAGATCTAAACAAAGTCAATACTAAGGATGATTTCCCCTTGCCAAGCATCGATGCATTGGTAGACACTACAGCAAGTTACAAAATGTAGACAATCATATTCCTATCAATCCTGAGGATCAAATCAAAATGGCATTCACAATGCCTTGGGGGACATTTTGTTATAAGGTCATGCCTTTTGGCCTTAAAAATGTTGGCGCCACCTACCAACATGCCATGACATACATCTTCCATGATTACATGCATAAAACTTTGAAATATTACATGGATGATTTGTTAGCCAAGTCTCTTTTGTGCTTAGATCATCTCGGTGACTTAAGAAAGATCCTCGATCGCCTCATGGAGCTTAAAGTCAGACTGAACCCCAAGAAGTGCATATTTGGTGTCACATATAAAAAACTCTTGGGTTTCATAGTCTCAAAGCGAGGCATCGACATGGACCCAAAGAAAGTCAAGGCAATCCTTGAAATGGTTCCCCCAACTACCATTAAGCAGCTCAGAAGTCTGCAGGGAAAGGTCATGTCAATCAAGAACTTCATAGTGTAGCTATCTGACAAGTGCCAACCCATGAACAAATTATTGCACAGGGGGGTTACATTTCACTAGGATGATGAGTGCCAGTCAGCCTTTGATGACATCAAACAATACTTGGCTTCACCACCAATATTGGCACCACCTAGACCAGGAGTGTCGTTCTACTTATACATCTCAGCTACTAAGGTGGCACTAGGTGCCATGCTGGCCTAGAAGAATGAACTTCACAAAGAACATGATACTTATTATCTTATCTACACCCTAGTCAGTTATGAACTTAACTATGCATACATCAAGAAACTCTGCTTGGTAATGGTGTTTGCTACCAAAAATATATGCCACTACATGCTGAGCAACACTATGTATGTTGTGTCTAAGGAGAATCCATTGCGATACATGATGAGTTGTACTTATCATAGTAGTCACACGACAAAATGGATCATGTTGTTGACAAAATTTGACATAGATTTTATTGGACAAAAATCTATCAAAGGACAGGTCATAGCCGATCAAATAGCAGAGGGTCCTCTTGAAGACGATGAGCCTCTAGTCATAGAACTACCCGATGATGGGGTCTTCCATGTCTCAGAATCGCCAGATTCTGATGATCCAAAGTCACAGGCTGACATAACCCTATTTTTTGATGGTTTTAAATGTGATCAAGGTGGTGGCACGAGAATAGTATTCTTCACACCACAAGGCGCTCCAATGTCCATGTCATTTAAATTAAATTTCTTGTGCACCAAAAATAATGCAGAGTATGAAGCCTTGCTCATAGGTCTTCAGATAACAATTGCCATGAACATCAAATGACTGAACATCTTTGGTGATTCGTTGTTAATTGTCAATCAAGTCAAAGGGGTATTCCAATGCAAATTCCCAGTTCTACAAGCTTATAAAGCCCTCGTGGACAAATTCTTGGCAAAACTTGAGTGGTATGACATCGAGGCACTCCCTCAGTCATCGAATCATTTTGCGGACACAATGGCCTCCTTGGGGTCACTAATCCCACAAGACCTTTCCGGTGATATGACAACCATTCAAGTCAAAACCTTATCACAATTCATGATGGAGCGTGCAAGCTCTGAATTGACTCCAGGAATCCACATGATCCAGATTGAACCATCCTCAGATAAGTTCTCTCAAATCCATGATCATTTGAAACATGCCAATTGGGGGTCCTTGTTCTCCCCTACTCCCATTAATAGCAACACAATGCTATTCTTACAAATTCTATCTCGCTCAACATTTACTAGGGATGAACGTCAAGAGGGATTGGTTGTTCATACCATCGAGGTTTTCGATCAACAGGATTGGTATTTACCCATTAGAGACTACCTCAAGTTAGGTAATCTCCCGCTTGGATTGACGCATGTCACAAAATGAGCATTCAAGAAAAAAGCAGCTAAGCATGTCTTGATAGGAGAAATTTTGTATCGTCACAGCTATGAAGGAATCCTCCTTCATTGCTTGGACCAGCAAGAGTCCACTTTGGCGATCGCCCAAGCGCACGATGGTACATGTGGTGTCCACTTTAGTGGTATGGCCATCGCAAAGCGCATTCTTTGCATGGGCTATTATTGGCCATCTTTAGAGTGAGATTGTTGCGCATATGTCAAGAAGTGCATGAAGTGGCAATATCATACCAATTTGATGCATGTACCTTCCCAGGCCTTGCAAACAGTCCAGTCTGCTTGGCCATTTTCATAGTGGGGCTTTGATCTAATTATAAATATTTCCCCTACGTGGTTAGGCCGTCACACGTTTATCATAATGGCCATAGAGTATTTTACCAAGTGGGTGGAAGCAGTTTCGCTTACCTCTATGATAGGATCTCGCATTGTGGAGTTCATTTTGCATAACGTCATATGTCATTTTGGTATTCCATCCAAAATAGTCTCGGATAATGGGACACCATTCAAGAACAAATACGTGTGTGCTTTGATCGTAAAGTACAAAATTTAGCATAGTTTTTCAACACCCTATTATCCATAGGCAAATGGGTAAGCAGAGGTGTCAAACAAAACACTAGTCGCCATCCTTAAAAAGACGATCATAGATAGTCATAAGGATTGGCACATCCAAATTCTGCTTGCCCTTTGGGCTTATCACACTAGCATTCAGACGCCCACTGGGGCCACTCTATTTTTGCTCGTGTATGGCTCCAAGGCAATCATGCCTCTAGAGTTGGAAATTCCTTCCTTGCGCATATCAATGCAAGAGTTCATTGATGATGATGCTACACGGCAGGCCCGGTTAGACCAACTTACGTTGCTTGATGAATGATGCGTTAATGCTCTCGAGCATTTATGTATCTATCAAGAGCGACTTAAGAAAGCTTACAACATGAAATTTCACCTGAGGGGCTTTCGGGTTGGTGATTTGGTTTTGAAGGAAAATCAACAGAATTCTAGTTTGTCGTCCCACCTAAGGGACAAGTTTGAGGCAAATTGGTTAGGTCCATATGTCATTGATAGCAAAATAGGACCCGAGACATACCGGCTAGCATCTCTTAATGAAATCAAGGAAACAAAACCCTTGAATATCAGTCATTTGCAACCATTCCATATCTAAGAGAGCTATATCCCAAAAATGCTCCAAGGATTCCTGTAATCACTTGGTCAAGCCCAAAAATGCTCCAAGGATTCCTATAATCTCTTGGTCAATCCCAAAAATGCTCCAAGGATCCCTAAAATTGCTTGGTCAATCCCAAAAATGCTCCAAGGATCCCTAAAATCGCTTGGTCAATCCAAAAATGCTCCAAGGATCCCTAAAATCGCTTGGTCAATCCCAAAAATGCTCCAAGGATCCCTAAAATTTCTTGGTCAATCCCAAAAATGCTCCAAGGATCCCTAAAATCGCTTGGTCAATCCGAAAATGCTCCAAGGATGCCTAAAATTGTTTGGTCAACCCCAAAATGCTCCAAGGATTCCCATAATCACTTGTTCAAAAATAAAAAATTCAAAATTCAAAAATCATCAAAAACAACAAAATTTGCATCTCATTTCTAGGCATGCTCAAATTCATCAATAGAGAGCTCTTCTCGCATCTCATCTTCATATTCACAAAAATCAATCCATCAAAAATACAAAAATATATAGCCGCATTAAGCATCGCATCCATACATTGCATATTTGTGGTCGTACAGGTCAAAGGCACCATAGACAGTAATTATTCTACTAGTCCATCTTGTTCCACATTTTTTTATTTTATAAAACAAACAAACAAACGCCATTTACTGTTGTTTACCACAATAGAGTCAGTGGTCTTATAATGTATCAAGAGTTTTCATCTTTCAGTCGTCATTTTGCTTTCTAGCCACGTATTGTACCAAGTCAGAAAGATTTTACGAAGGTAGAGTTCTACTTGGATCACACCTTGTTACGTAGCATCCCAACACAAATTAAAACACATAAAAATTTCTAAGTTGTGTGAACGAAAGATGAAACCTGCACAGTAATCCAGGTCACCATAAGCGAAACGATTATCATGCTTATCCCCCTGTGTAAATGACCCAAGGAATGCTGAGAGTTGGCAAAAGGACAAGCATCCTCCCTACCCAATTCCCCAAGAATCCCAAGTTCTCAATAGTCGCAAACATCAAAATTTTACAAAATTTCAAAACTCCAAAAAGTTAACATCATCCCCAGAGTGCACACATCAAAAAACACATACAATAGTGACTCTTATCACTCAAATCCAAATCCCTTGCTCAAAAGAAAAATATATAAAAATAAACAGTTATTTTTATCACTACAATCGAGCAAGTATCCCAATACAATTGAAGGAAAGAAGGGAGTTGAACTTGAATCCCTGGAACTCTCAGCATTCCAACAGGTCATGAAGCAAACCTTAGTACCGGTTTGGTGGATAGCCTATCGGTCACTGGCGGTAAACTTCCCGCATGACGATATATCTGTCACATTAACTCGTGTACAGATCAATGTTTGCATGTGGATGAGCTAGCTTATGGTATCCTAGAAAAAACTGTAGATTAATCTGACTAAATACAATAAAGGAGTTAGTGGAGCTAATTAGGTGATCCTCAGTACAAGTTCGGTCCATCTGGCACTGGCGGTATCCTAATAAATACCACATAAATGAACTCAGTTGCACACACAAGGATGTGAAATAACTTGGTCAAAAACAAGTCTGATTCATATCTTGTTCAAAAGTCTTTTAATATAAAGTACAATCGTGGCTAGTGAGTTAAAAATGTCTAAGTCTCAAAAAACCTTAGCTACATTTCTAAACCAACTGCGCTACTTTTCATCCTTACAATACCATCAGAAAATTAAAAAAAAAAAGAAAAACCACATGTATACATACCAAGTCATTTACCACAGCAATCGCCTAAAAGCAAAATCACAAAGTCTCAAACAGTCTATGGTGCCCTAACCAACCAACACAAATTCATTTCATCCATTACATTTTGCATATCACATATAAATAAAAAACATTTGCATTCATCATAACATATGCATCCATCAAAAATAAATTAACATGCATACATCCATATTCATCAACCATCATGCATAAGATCAAATCATCACATGTGCATCAACAAAATAAAGCCGGTATATATATATATATATCGTCAAAAAAATGCCCATAGGCTACAAAAATGGTCCTCTGACCCCGCAATCATATAACAAAACCACCCAGCCTAAGGCATCGACCACCATGATCATGCAGGCTCGGTGCGACGAGAACTACCCCCTGTTGTGTAGGTCCTATGGGACCCCTCAGGGAAGCTATTGCTATCCCCCACATCACACCTACTGCTGCCTCCCTCATCCAATTGCCTATGATGAGATGATATTGACTGCTTAGTACCACTGTCCCTCGTTTGGCATGAAGATCCACTCCTCGAAGGCTCAGGTGCCTGCCCCCCAAGGCGGATGATCTCCCCCTCCAAATCCATCCAGTTCCAGCACCACTCCACCTCCCATCGACGATACATCACGACTACATTATCATGCTATGCCAGCTACATCCGTAAGAGATCCCTCTCCCATGCAGCATCAGTATCCCCCTCTTGTCGATGAGACGCCACCTGTGTGCTATCTCACTCTGCTAGCTGAGCCCATAGGAGATCCCTCTCTCGTAGCGCATCCCCTAGCTCTTGGTCTCGCCTCTGTAGCAGTTCCACCAAACACGTATTCTCAGCACATATCCCAGACTCCATCTCCTTCGCATCTGCTTGAGGCATGGGACTCTCTGGAACATCAATCTGCTCTAGCTCCCACTGCTCTGTAATGTCCTGCATCTTCGACTAATTTGGAGCCCCCAAATCTACATCCTCACCCTCCACCTCCACCATGTTCGCATCCTCCAAGGGAGCTCCCCAATCATCCCCCGATGCCTCAGCCCCCTCCCCACCCATCGCTATCGCCTCCATGCCTCCCAGTGGCCCCTCTCCCCACCATCGTCATAGTACTCACCACTAGTCATACTCTGCGGTAGTCCCGACGTCATCCACGTCCAAGACGTCGATCACCGCATCCGAATCCTTTCCTAGTGGCATGATAATCAGTTAGTCTAGAGTCCTCTCATCCCCTCGACGTTGATAGACCATGGGCTCACCAGGAAACCCCTAGCACACCCCAAACTATTGTGTAACTCGTCTATATGAGAAGAACTCATGCTCTGTCCCATGCTACCCAATCAACCACTGCTCTCTGCATACTCGTTGGAGCTACTCTCTAGCCTTCGGCTAGGCTGGACAATCCTGATAAGGGTGCCAAACCACCTCCCCTGGAGTGAGCCGAGAGAAGGCATCAGCATAGTGCCCTACGGCACCTACCCATCATCGACTTTGTCCCTGCTCTTTGGACCGTCGCCATAGAATTGCATAACCTATCTCCCTATTCTCCATCACCGCCCAAGTCGTCCATGGTAACCTGGCTGGCCTCTCAATGGCTATGTGCTACCAACCCTAGCACTACAAAAGATATCTATAGTTGATCCCCTTCTGCTGTCGACAGCGAACCTTATACAACTCCCCATAGATCTGTGCCAACAATGTCTGTCCCCATATCAGGATAAGCGGTGCCTCTATCGGGCACTCTACCAACTGCCAAACCAAATCTAGTAGGTTCCATGGGAACCTCGCACCTGACGAGTCAAGTAATAGCATTTTATACATGAGGCCCATAAGGAATGCGTGCCTCATGCCCAACACCCCCCTCTCCAGCCACCATATGACCAAAATATTGCCAATCTGGTAGTCGACCTTTGCCTTCTCCAATGGATCCTCCACACCCAGTCCCTCCCAATGCTCGAAGCATCTCGTCAGTACAGCTATACGTTGATCATGCAGTGATGTCCTGATCGGCAATGCATTTATTGAAATCCATAGAAGCCGATAGATATCCTCCAAGGTAACAGTCATCTCCCCTATTGGGAGATGGAAAGTGTTGGTCTGCTCTTTGGGTGTGAGGGGTTGGCACCCTCTCAGGTAGTTTATAAAGTAGCTCGTCCGCTTCGTACTGCATGCGCTCTTTGTTAATGCAGTATAAGTGCTCTAACTGTTGATGACATTGCTCAAGCCGTGTGATTCAAGCTTGGTGATCGGCATGTCTGGCGACTACCAGGTCAATTTGGTCTTCCATATTGGGCTTAGGAGGCTTGAATGTTTCTCCTATGTATTTGCCTCGGTCTTGATGATCCAAGATTTCAATGGGTTGCTTCCCTCTATCGAGGTTGGCGGCATTTACCTGAGGCTATGGCCTCGATGTGTGACCATGGTATCTAGTAGGTGTGAAAGCGTAAGGCTCCCACGCTGTATGTTGTTCTCAAGGAATGCGATGGTCTTCCTCGTACTCCCTTTCATGGGTGTGAAAGGGGTGGGCGGAGTTAGCTCACCCTGTGTGGAGAGCCCTACGCTCTGGGTTTTGTATTTTAGTTCTAACAATGATGGGAGGCAAAGGAGAGATGCCATAGTCACGTTGTCTCTCCTCATGGACATTGTTCCTCTCTAGCACTTCATCGCACTGTAGCCACTCACATCTAGCCTCTAAATGCGGTCTTCTATTTACGTTGAGTGCCACATGTAAAGCTTCTTCCTGAAAGGGGCTATTCTAAATGGGCGTATCCCCCAAAGGGGTGTCCCTATAATTCCACCTTAACACAGAATGATGTGGACTCTCTTGTGGTCCAGACCGCCAAGGCGGTATGGCCAAGTCCTCAGGACTAAAGCGAAGGCGACTTGTGCCTGCTCTTTGTACACTTTCTAGAGCTTCTGCCCTTGATTGGGCTTGGCTACGAGTGTACACCATTGTGGTGCTCTTCTACTAGCTAAGCAGATTTTTATCTTTTTGTTTATGATTTTTGATTTTTTTTTTATTACACTAAGCAGAAATGAACACACACATACACAAACGATGATTATCTCTTTTAAATATTAGTGGTGTGTCCTAGACTAGTTTTAGTGTATTTTGATGATTTTGTTTTGTTTTTGAAACTTTTGAAGAATGTTTAAATGTAGAATGTTGGCTCATATGACTGCCATAAATGGTCGCCCCTTCAATATATCGTTGCCTGACGGATATACCAACCTCTCTATATACCTACCATTACGAGAGGGAAACTATAGGTATGTGAGACCAAATGGTACATGGTACATAGGCGATACGAAAGGGGGATTGTCCTGTTAATGACACCTACCATAGAAGACTTATCCTCGTGCACTAGAAATCACCCCAGCGACACTCGGTCAGCTTTCGTCAAGATTTACGCCTAACAATAGTGACAATCGGGGTAAATAGATGCAAAAATCAAGCTAAGATGGTGATGAACCCACTGTTGGTCTTGATCAAGGGCTGGGGTCTTACGACTAGCTCCTTGGTTTAAAATTGCCACGTGATGTGTGTGTGGTTCTTTTTATTAAAAATTGAAATAGGCAGAAGCAACTACTTTCCTTAAGAAGGCAAAATTGACAGAAACAAAAACAAAAAAGCAGAAAATAATAGGAACAGATTTAGGACCCTTACCTTTCTCTACCTAGACCTACTGTTTCTGATCTTCGGCCCTAAAAATTCACAGACAAAAATTTGTCCCTGTGTGAGATGAATTATAGAACATAATTTGTCCCTGTCTAAGATGAATTGGAATTCGTCTCAGGGTAAGACGAATTACAGTAAGGTATTCGCCACAGTCAAAGATGAATAACAGTCTGATTTTGAAGAATGGTGCCTGTAAGCACAAATCACAAATTTTTAATCAGTTTATCGATCTTCAAAAACTAGGGGACAGGGTCCCACCATGATCGCCACTGAAAGCACGAGATTTTGAAAGATTTGAAAGGAAAACTATTGCGATGCATTCAAAATCAAATAAGCGCTTAAGTCCTAAAATGTGAAATGCATGAAATGAAAAAGAAGAATTGAACTAAGATAAAAGAAAGTATAGAAAGCACAACCCTTTTATTTAACTCTCTTAATCTCAGTTACAAAGATGTCTCCTCCCTTTTCATGGGCTAGGAGCGTTAAATGAATTTTGGTTACAATCATGACTTAGTATTCCTCCTTCCGCATGCCCACATTTGAAATGGGCAGGCCAAAGTGTTGTCGCTGCTTGCGTTGATGAATCCTTGATTCTTGTTGCTCCTGTTGCATTCAAAGAAACATCAAAGGAATTAGTAGCACCTACTACAAATATGAAACATTTGTTCTCTAAAATTAATGAAAGATGCATGCAAAAGATTAGCTAAACCGGTGAATAAAATGAATCCAAATAACCTGCAAATTTGATAGAGACCAAAAAACATTATCAAAGGGCCACTATCGCCGAAACAGTCGAACAAATGCCGCCAATTCGTATCAAAATATAATTCATCCCTGGTCAGGATGAATTCTACTGTAATTCATCTTCGGGTAGGACGAATTCTCCTATAACAAAAGTGTCAAAGTGATGCTGCCCAAATGTCACACCTCAGGATCTCCAAAATTCCTGCAAACATAGGGGTTAGCTAATTGGGTGCATTTTGGGACGACCCAGATGGTCGGATTCTCCCAATTTGACCTCCATCAACGAGAATTTGATGTTGTTACCTGCAAGTTAGTGAGGACCACAAAATCGACAAAACATGATAATATTTGATCAAAGTCTTCTGAAATCAAAATTATAAACTATCTAAACAACATAAAATGGAATGGAATATAAACAAGTGACAAAAGAACAAATTCAAATGAAACTAAGAAGTGTAGGGCACCCGGGCGGGCCGCCCACCGTTGAAACTTGATTTTGGCACCAATCCACTTGGGATGGGCCCAAAATCTCTTGGAATGGGTTGTCGGTGAATTGGTAGATCAATGTGGTCAAATGTCGGGTTTTTGGGTCCGGATTCACACTTCCAATAGCCACCCAATAACCTCTCTTGCGAAAGATATTAAGGATGTGGAAGATGTAAATCAAAAGGATAAAGGCGTGGTATCAATTTGGCAGCACTTCATTGCTTGAAAATGCTTCCAACTTCTCCTTTTGGGTGAGAAAGTTCACCATTTTATAGACCCAGGGGGTCTCTTTAGGTGAACATGCATAAGCGCCATGTGGCAGTCATGCCTTCCCATGAGGGAGGAAAGTCCTCCATGACTTGGGCTTCCATGACTACCCTTGTGACAGTCCTCTAACGACCAATCTAGCCACCTATGCGCGCATGCAAGGAAGGAGGCAATAATTTACTGTCTTCGGCTGCCACTTGGCGCCATTCTTCTTTTTGCCCGTTGAATCTGGAATTCGTCCCGACCCAGGATGAATTCAGAATTCATCCCTGGGTGAGACGGATCCCAACTAGAATTCATCCTTGGGTAGGACGAATACTGAGCAAAGTGCCTAAATGTGCCAAATTGCCTTTTGACCTTACAAAATTGCTACAAAAGTGGTTAGGACCATTGTTTAACCTCTAAGGGCTGCCCTGGGGGCTGTGTGTGTCAAAGTGATCAATGTTTGTAATCATATAATTGAATTGGTGCTGTTTTGGTGTCTACAAATATAATCTAAAATGATAAAGAGGATATAGAATAACTAATTTAATATTTAGAAAGAGCAAACTAGCATTTAATATAGAAATTCAATGAAAATGTAAGAGCATGTAAGAATGCTAATTAAAAACTAGCAAAGCATACAACGAGAAAATGGAAGGAAGCCTTTGAGGATGAGCAAAGGGGACTATGAAATTCAGTGCAATGACAGCCTTGTATTCTTCACACATTGACTTGTGGGAAGAAAATAAAAAATATATAATATTGATCTATATATATGTGTGTGTGTGTGTGTGTGTGTGCGTATAATTTAAAACTACATATAATACATGGAAGGAAATGGGAAGTAAATGAAGAAAGTTAAATCAAATACTTGTAGATGAAAAGAACATGAAAGAAAATGAATATGGATGAAGGAAATAAGTTAGTATGCCAGATATGTAAACAAGAAGACTAAAAATAAATAGGTAACAAGTAAAGAAGCATGAAGAATGTTAGAAAAAATCACAAAATCCGGCCAAAACAAAGGATTATGACAAGAATATAATCATAAATTTAATGTAAGTCCAAATAAACCTGCATGAGAAGTGTTACATATGTAAAAGAGGTTGTCAAAAACATTGTTAGAAGGGCTGAAAAAAAAATACTAGAGGTTTTCGAAGACAAGAATTTGAACCCTATAGGAAATGTTAGATCATATAAAATGCATAAGAGAGATATGACAAGTTAGCAAGGCTACAATCTAGAGGATAAAATTCTATGAAACCACGGAGAGAGAAGAGAAGAAAGAAGATATGAGAGATTTATTTCTTACCTCCAATAGTAACCTCCTTGTGTTGCTTGACTTAATCTCAATACTCATAAAGATGCTCCAAATACTTGATGAAGGCTTAGAAATTCTTGAGGGAATATTAGAAATAGAAAATATTGTGAAATAAAATATGTTAGAAGAATATGGGTAGTACTTTGCTACAGTATAATTGCTTACCAAATGCCTAGCCAAGGGGGTCCTTAAATAGGATTTGGAGGATTAGAGGGAGAAATGAATAAGAACAAATCAAAACTAATACATCTAATGCATTGCTAGAGCATATTGAATTGATGGCAAAGCTGAGAGGGAGCTCAATCCATTCTTATCTATTTCATATGGAAGATTCTTGGGCATTTTTTCCAGAATCACCACTATCAACCAAAGTTACCACTAGAAAATTTGGTAACCTTGGGTGGCAAATTTGGTAAGGAGCCAAAACTGATTCTACAAGGTTTGAAATTTGAAAATTTTCCAAATTCACCACTTGGTAGGAGTGGTGAATTTCACAAAAATTGATTCTAAATGTTAAAATTTGATTTCTATAGTTTTACCAAATTCACCACTCAACTTGCCATGCCATTAGCAAATTTGGTCAAGGTGGTGAATTTGGTAAAGGTGAAAAATGATGCCAAAATAACTAGGAGTGGTCAAAATGAGGTTTTGTGAAGTTTGCAAATGATTTTGGAAAGTTTCCAACTGATTTTGTTTTAAAATATAGATTCTTAATTGACCAACACTTTCTAACACTTTGCCTTATCTTTTCTAACTATTAACCACTCCTAACACTGTACTACCTGTTGCTTGGATTGACTCTATTATACATATTCTCTATCTATTTAAATTTTTACTATCATAGGTAATTCTTCTAACACTGATAATATGATGACCATATACTGATTGTTACTAATATTTGTTTTTTTATTGTAACTAACACTAATGCCCCCTATTCCCCTATTTTTAACTTTGGTGGTTTTTGTTTACCTGTGATATTCTTTTGTAATTTTATTTTAATTGTTTTACATGTAAGAACTCTACAATAGGGATGTCTTCTTCATATGCTCAATTTCCATGACAAGAGTTACAAGGAGTTCTTGTTATAGGGATGTCTTATAGAACAAAATTTTTGTTACAAGGAGTTCTTGTTATAGGGATGTCTTATAGAACAAAATTTTTGTTACAAGGAGTTCTTGTTATAGGTTTGAAATTTACCAAAATATTTTAATGCTAAGCCAGGGTGTATGTAATTTCCATAGGCCATCTATTATATAACAATGGCAAATGATAGTTCTCAAAACAATATTTTAGGCCACTACTCAAGGAACATTCCACACATACCCTTGAGCACAGTACCTACCTCTTTGTAAGTAAGGAAGGGTAAACTTCCCTAATGTTGTGTCTAGTATATTATGGATAAAATAATGCCCTAAAATATTTCTAATGGTGAATGGCCTCTCCTAATCCTTGGGGTATCCCAATATAACCAAAGATATATGAGAGCTTAATTCTTTAGATGGGTTTTGTCTAAGACATAGGTATTAGAGCTTGACTACCCCTCACTTCACTAGAAGTTTTATGGATAATCTAGCTTAGCCAATAATGAAAACTCCTTTGTGATATTTTAAAATCAACAACATGGGGTTTCTAACCTAGAAAACCAATCTAGAAACAAATAGAGGTTGGATGTTTTTTTTAATAAGGTACTAGCAAAAAAACTAAAATACAAAATCCTATACCTAATAGTCATAATGGCAAGAAGTATCACAATCATAGCAGAACCCGACCATAGAAAGTACTCTAATATCACTTGTTAGAATATAATATTAAAAATAAATACACTCATACAAATATTGTAAATAAACATAAATGCTCAAACACAACTATGAAAATACAAATGTAAAAATGAACAATATCACAAATAATATTTTATCACAAGCCTCCTCAAGGGGACAACCTCCTTCAATACATTCATTCAATTATGTAAAAATATGCATAAAATAATGTCCATCATAGTTTTAAATATTTCATCTATCACCTAACTCCCAAAGTTGGCTTACATGCAAAATGTCACCCAAGCTAGAATCTCCCACTTGTAAAGTAATTACATTCTTGATAACAATAACATAAAATGATGCCACTTGTCTAGACGCCTCTAGATCCTCAACTATTACAAAACCTTGCAAAATATTAACATGGGTGTTTTCGATGTTTACAAAGTATTACAAGCCATTAACATGGTTGTTTTCCATGTTCAAGAAGGAATATTACATCATATTGTTAGGATGGGGTCCTAAAATTTTTATTTTTTTCAAAAATACATGCTTAAAATAGTCATCTTAATGTACAACCACTTGATAATGTAATAAATTAGTTTTTTTAGAAAAAAATATTTATAACTAATTATTTCTATAAAATAACTAAAGTATAAAAATAATTAATGATTAATATATATATATATATATATATATATATATCTAAATTAAATATGTATAACACATACATATATTCCTTTAATATAATACAATAACACATTAATAATAAATACATTTTTCATTTAATCATTCTCTATGTAAAACTATTTTATGGTGACGATATAATTGATTAGATTTTTTTAAAATAAAAAATTAAAAAAAAATTTATAACTATTTTAGTGTAAAAATAATTATACATGTATTCTCTAGATTAAATATGCATAACACATAGGTACATTCCTTTAATATAATGAACATTAGTCATTTAATAATAATTCTTTTTAAGTAATAAGAAATATAATTTATGGTGCAATAAGGGCTACATTTCTAGAGATATAGTAATGGGCCCTTTCTCTGAGTGATTAGAATTTAGCTAATAAAAATAAAAATATATATAATTTATGGTACAACAGGGGATACATCCTTAGGATATATAGTAATGGCCCTTCCTCTTGTGATTAGAATTATGATCATAAAAATAAAAAACAAATAAAATTCCTTTTTTTTATAATATTAAGAGAAGAGGGTTTTGAAAGGGGCCCCTTAAAATTTTACAACAGAGAAAAATAGAAATGAAACTAGTGCTCAAAAGCACTAGAAAGCCAAAAAAGAGCATAAAACATAATAAAAACAATACAAACTAGAAGGGACAAAACATCCAGAGAATCAAAGAAGACCATGAAGGACCGATGTTGTTCTACAACACAATGTCCACCTCAAAAATGATCCCACTAGACATTTGAGCTACCTCCTCCTCAAAATCTAATGCCATATTAATGGAGCTCCATATCGTGCATTGTTTGATCTCCATTAATTGAAGCTTATGCAGAATATTGTTCTTTTTAGGTACAAATTTATTTGCGGAGTATATGTCATACACCAATTTGTCCTTCAATACCATCCTAGGAAGGATCTCAGTCCCCTCATTAAGAGCCTATGATTTGGAGCTAGGGGAAGACTGACTAGAAATACATTTTTTATCACTAATACAAGCGGACCTACGAGTCCCCAAATTACTCATGAAAGCACCATCCCCTTCCTTAGGAGGGATAGAACTGAAGAAACTAGCTGTGTCTCCCCACCATCATCAGAAACCCTCCCAAACGAGGATCCACAAACAACCATAACTGACTCAAAACCCTTAACCATTTTCCTCGACCTAGAATCATTCAAAGGGGGACAACCCAACTCTTCCTCATAGCCAACATCATAATCCAACACCATCAACATAACATTAATGACTTCAATAGGAATAGAGTTCAAAGAGAAAAGAATTTCATCAGTTGTAATACCTTTATCCAAAGTGGCATTCTCAAAAGAATAAGTGCCAACCCATGATGCAACGAAACCTTATCCTTGTCTTCCTATATAGCTAACATAGATCTACTAAGTAAATTATACAAAAAATTAGGGATATTCATGCATTGTTGTCTTCTCAGGTGGTTCAAAAACATAGCATGATGTAATCTATAATAAATTTAACCACTCTATTCCATGAAGCTGAGAGGGCCTTAGTACTAAATCCATTATGGGCTCATGGTAAGAACTCATATTCATCCAAAAATAACCTTATCTCTTGTACTAGTGAATGCCTCTCCTTGTGTGCAACACCATCCATAAGAAGCCCCATATCATGGCCCACTAGATCAACAAAAGCTTCAAAGGTCCAAGAGCCCACTCGGACACATCCACCCTTTCAAAAGGCTACCATCTAGTTCAAAATAATATGGTTATGACCATGAAATTTCTAGATACAATCCAATAGGCCCTCATTATTAAGAATAATGATTACCTCCTCATCAGCAGACAAAGACATAGGTTCCATCCTAGACTTAAGGAGGACCAACTTACATTTATAGGCTTTGGACTTACCCATACTAATACACCAACCACCAAATCAAAAGAAAAAAATGCCAAAAAACCACCGAATAAGATCAAAGAGGGACTTCCAAACACTTTTAACAGACCACCAGAATAGCCAACTCCCCCCATAGATAAAATAATAGCACATTCAACATTGAACCAAACCACAATAATGAAGTTAAAGTAGATACAAAAAAGGATTGACAACATATGACTCTTGTAGCTGACAAAAGAGCTCCACCAAGACTCAAACTACTATAGAAGAAACAAAGGACCCAAGTAGAGCAAGACTTTGGGATTGAAAATAGAAACCATGGCCCTAAATGCCTACAAAGAGAAAAACAAGGCGTGAAGAGGGTGAAGTAAGACCACCATACCAACAGAACCAACCTTGAAGCACCCACAAGAGACCACATGAAAAGGGAGAAAGGATCTCTCAGATCACACCACCTCACCAAAGCCAATCCTTATGACAACACAAGGGGTAAGCAAAGAGGACAACAGGACACCCAAAGCACCCTCATGAATCCACATGCAAAGGACAAAGGGAACCCCCAAACGATGCCACCTCATCACAAGTAAAACTAAAAGAATTACAACGGACCTAGAAAGATCACTTAGGATAAAATAAAACCACCTTAGAGACAAACCAAATCTTGAAGCCATCCCGTGGCACCATATGCATGGGATAAGTGGAGTTACCAAATGATGCCACCACAACATGACCACTAGCAACCACCATACAACAAGCTATGGGTTCCCAAGGGAGGAAATCCAATGGTCCCCACCACACAAATGCTTCCCAAGGGGAGCAGTCAGACCAAAGAAAGAGTATAATGATAATGTAAAGGTGATAGATAAACACCTCATCATTGAGCTCTCCAATCCATGATAAATAATGGCTTTGACTTGGCTACGAATGCGAGCTTCCTCATGCCAATACCTGAAACACCCCAAGTCCAGAACACAAGTAGCTATAAAGCACCAACGGGAAATAATTGTGGACCAATAAAAATTATAGAACGAGTAAAGTATTCTCTACCACAACATTCTCCAGAACCCAAAACCAATTAATATTTGAATAGCCTTATAGCTTGGGGTGGCAAAAAGTAACCTTTGTCCTTTAGCATTATTCTTGATACCAAACCCCCTAACACAACAAACATCCACCGCCCAAAACCATTTAATTAATATCATTGAGAACATAATTAATGATTTCCTGTAGAAAATACCTTTGCCATATCACGTATCCAAGAAGATTAACTCCAATGTTCGCCATCATGTCAGACACAACATTACCTTCTCTGAGTGTGTTATAAATATGGACATCTTCCAACTCCCGATAAAGCCTCACTCCTTCATAAATGAGATTGGAAAAATTCCAACTAACATGACAAGCACCCCTAAGCATATTAATTATATTGTAGGAGTCACCTTCAATGATAGCTTTTTTAAATTTCAATTCTCTTAACAAAGAAATCCCGAGGTATGCCACCCTTCCTTTTGCCATATGAGAAGAATTCAAACCTAAGGATTCGGCATATGCCAACAACAAATTACCATTATGGTCTCAGATAATGCCTCCCAAAACTGCCCTACCATTAACACCTTTTGCTGCCCTATCAAAATTTAATTTCACCCATCCAACAGGAGAGACATTCCACTTAATTGAGTTTTTGATGTTAGGCACTCGTGGTGGGCGATTGGTATTTCCAAAACCTAAAAATTATTCCATCCTAACTTCACTTTGCAAAGAAGCTGTCGATAACTTCATAAAAGCAAAAGCGCTGACCACATTCTCCACCGTATTATCAATAATATGATTACTCAAAAGTATCGTCGACATAGATTTATCATCAAATATTTTTGCATTTTGTGCTTTCCAAACTCCCCACATCTCATTGGGAAGCAAAAATCACCAAAAATACCTGATACATGGGGAATGAATGGACAACAACCATTGAATAATGCAATCATAAACCGAATCTAAAAAAATCCAGTCAACTCCCAAATACCTGAGAATAAAACAGATCACCTCCTTGAAAAATAAAGGATATGGTTGAAAAGTAGATGAGAGGTCGCTTCCCAATTGGATTCACAAAAAAAACACTTATTGACCAGATTCCAACCCCTTTTGTGGAGGTTTTCTACAGTAAGGATATGGTTTAAAGCGGTCAACCAATAAAATAAATTAACTCTGGGAGAAAGGTACCTAAGCCAAAGCTTATTGAATGGGAAAAGCATCTCCTCATCCTTCATTACGCAACTATAGGCTAATTTGACCGAAAAACTTCTCAAGCTCTCCAACCTCCAAATCAACCGGTCTTCAACATTAGGTTGTCGAATGACACTAAGGCGCAATTCATCTACCAGGGTCTCCCAAGCCCATCTTTCAACATCGTTCCTTACACATCCTGATGAACCTACCCAAACAATTCTATCCCTTTTAACTTCTAATAAGTCTGCCACCTTAACCATACCCGCTTCTCTAGAATTGATAACCAGATCCCAAAAATGATCCCAATATTGCACATCTTCATGTAAAGATCTTTAATTTCTTTTTATTAATAATACATATAATCTAAGAAGAAACGTTTCAAAATTGATGATTAAATCCATGAATGTACCATTTTTTATATACAAAGAACCATAAACGGCGTGACTGAGCTGCCATCTGGCTGTTGGCCTTTTTAATACATGGCTCATCTTGGTTATTTCGTACATGTTGAAAATCAATTCAAATTCTTTAGAAACCAATTTTCTCTTTGAGATGCATCCACATTCCACGGATAGTGAATTGTATCTTCTTAATTTAAAGCGAGAGCAAATGATTCATATGTCATAAAAATAAATATTACACCCGTTCTGTGTCAGCTGCCCTACCATGTCGTCCTCGTACAGCACTCTAATTAATATATAGAGAAATCAGGCAGTTGTAGACAGTTCATTATTGAAAACGTTTACATTCGCTTACAAGTCCACAAGGAAATGGAATGTAATGGGGTTCCTTTCCACCCAATACTCATTGCCAATCCATTTCGCCCGAGGGTAAACCATTCCCTGTGAGGAAACTCTTTCAACATCAATCTCGCTTGATACCACGCCTGATGGGTGAAACCCATCTCCTTAAATCCCGCCTGCGTGAAGAAACACCTCCACATGTCCGACCTCACATGCCTCACCTTTCTCTCCTCCCCCTCGCAAGCTATCATATTCCTTATCTGTTCTCCACATAACACTTCCTCAAACTTCATTCTCCTCGGATCACTACTCTCCCACACAGCATCCAACAAATAAAAAAAGGAGCCATAATAGAAAAGAGCTTCAAAGAATCTGTTCAAGAAAGAAGGAGAGTTGTGATGCGCTTCTATTTCCAAATTCACTATGATCGAAGGCTTCAGTTTCTTGATCACGGTCAACAGATTATCTAAAAGAACGGGCTTGTACAACAGACTTCGCAAGACAGCAGGGGCGTACACGGCCACGGCTTCGGTGGATTTTACGTTAAACAGACTATAGGTGATCTCCTCAATGTTGGAGACCTCTATAATTTTGTAGATAAATGGCACCCCCAGCCATTTGGCGAAGTCGGAAAGTCTCCTTCCGCTGTCCTTGAGCTCCTCGGCGTTCACTCCCACTGCCGTAATCTTCAGCATTTCCAGCGTTCCAAAGAAATTAGACCCCCTTAGAGACTGAATTAGGACAGACCACTGGGACCCAGTCCGAATCCCGAGATCGATCACATGAATCCTTTTTGACTTTCCCACCGTGTCTATGATCGCTTGGATCGACGTGAATTGCAGAACTTTGTTGATGGGCATAATTTTGGTGTAGGAAGCCACCAGCAGATGCAGTTCGCTCTTTTGGAATCCTCTTCTTAAATTGTATGAGAAATTGGGGTCTGTTTCCCGGTGCTTCTTCTCCTTACCGGTCTCGCGTTCGATTCTCTCCCCCAGAGCTTCTGAGAAATAGTACGATAGCCTCTCTACGGGATTTCCGACCTGCGAGGAGACGTGTTTGCACTGAAGGAGCAGACGCGTTGATTGATCGTACAGTCTGTTGCCGACAGTTTCTGCGCAGGATAAGAGAAGATGAGCGAGATTTAGGCTGTTCTGTTCTTCCATCGACAGTGCCGGTTCGGCGCAGTATTCGGTCTCATATCCGGCTTTCGTGAACTGAGCTCTGGCCAATTTCATGATTTCCTCCGAGGACATCAAGGCATTGTTCAGGGACGTTCCGTTGCCGATTTGATCCTGCGGCTGCCCGCAAAATTTCTCCACAGTTGGAATATGTGGGTTAAACTTCTGTGGTGCTGAAAGTTCGGACAAATGCCTGGACATGATTTCCTTCATGACCTGAGGGTCTTGAAACCCTTCAGAATATTCGTTGTATGTTTTCGAATTAGATAAGATCAGATCGTCTGGAAATTCAAAGCTGTTGTCCATGCTCATGAATCGCTCGAGGTCACAGTACCCGAATCCTTCAAATGAGGATGATGCCTATACACACGAAGAAACACGAGGGAATTTAAGCAGTTGTAGATCTACTCGCATGAAAAATATCATAATCTGGGTATGCTTACACTTACGCCAATAAAAAGTAAATAATAATAATAATAATAACAATAAACAAAAACAGTAATCTCACCTCTGTTACAGGTAACCCTGCGCCAGCCATCCCTTTCGTACAAGCTCGAGTCACAGAAATGCAGTAATCTTGATCAAAATCACTCGACGAGAACTACAACTGATTAAAAGTCCAATAATCGTACTTCTATATATTGTGTTGCAAAATAAAACAAGAATATTCATAGTTTGCAACGATCCGGCGGGCACGTCCCGTCCAACGCCCCAAGCACAAACTTCGTAGAAATCGAGGATCGATTGCAAGGGAAAAGCTTGGGATAGATCAACTTTTCTATTCCCTTCTATGTTCATTGACCTTAGATGACGTGGCCGATGACGTATATCATATTGGGAGCTTAGATGACGTAAGAGATTATGTAAATGACGGTTGGATTCTACGCTACTCGTGATAATGCGCCTCGAAATCTACGTCGATATGGTTTGTCGACAGTCGATCTCATACACTTAAAATAGATGAAATTGTTCGCCCCCCAGGAATTATTTTCGATGAACTTTCCCATGAGGTAAAGAAAAGTTCATTTTTTAAGAACTCTGCCATGAGTTTTAAATTTCCATTTTTTAAGAACTTTCTTGCCACAAGTGAAATAGATTCCCGATATTTAAGGGTGGAGTTAAAGTTTCTTTTTGAGATTCAGTTATCGAAAGAGTTTAGAGAAAACTCACTGGATCAAAGAGTGCGCTCTTGAGACAAGCTGGTAAAGCTATGTTGGTGGGGTGGGGAGAAAGTACAGCCAAGTGCAAGGAATTATTTTCTATGAACTTTCCCATGAGGTAAAGAAAAGTTCATTTTTTAAGAACTTCTCTGCCATGAGTTTTAAATTTCCATTTTTTAAGAACTTTCTTGCCACAAGTGAAATAGATTCCCGATATTTAAGGGTGGAGTTAAAGTTTCTTTTTGAGATTCAGTTATCGAAAGAGATTAGAGAAAACTCACTGGATCGAAGAGTGCGCTCTTGAGACAAGCTAGTAAAGCTATGTTAGTAAAATTCATTCTTCATAGTATATTAGTCTATTTTCTTTCTCTCTTTAGGTTACCAAGAAAAATTCTTCAAAAACATGAGCAAATTCAACTTTCATTTCTCTAGTCTGGATCACAAGATAAAAATAAATTCTCTCTAGTTGTTTGAGACCAACTTTGTAACAAGAAAGAGCAAGGAGGTTTAGGGTTGAGAAGAATGAAAATTATGAATGAAGCGCTTCTTGCCAAACAGAGATGGAGATTAGTGCAAAATAAAAATGTGAATTGGGTTCAAATTTTGAAATCCAAATATTTAAACAATGAGGATTTCATCCTATTTGATTCCAATCTATCACAAGGCTCTGCACTTTGGAAAAGCAATGTCAAAAGTCATACAAATATCCTCCTGGGGAGACATTGGATTCTAGAAAATGGCTAAAATATCAATTTTTGGAATGATAAATGGGTAGCTGATAGGCCCCTAAATTGCTATCCAAATTTCATGGAGGTCGAGCCTATTTTGAGAAAGGTCTTTGGATCAAAGGTCAATGATTTTATTGAGGTGGTGGATGGTAAAAAGTGTTGGAAGTCCCTTGAGTTTCCTGGTTTGTAAAAAGTGTGTTCCTCTTCTTAAGTCTAATTAAATTTCAAGTTTGTGTGGGGGAGATTCATTAGAATCTCTGCTTCCCCACTTGAGGATCTCTTTCCAAAGGAGATCCCGAGGACATAAGGATCTTCAACACAACCAGACTCCTACTTAATATGTTTCCCTATGGTTGTATGTGTGAGTTGATGTAATGCTTGTGTTGTTGATGTTTTAGGAGTTTAGTTAAAGCAAACACCTAAAGTTTTTGAATCTCTATTTATCTAACTTTTTATCAAGCCTTAATGGTTATTTAGACTTAAATCATCAAAGATAGTCTAAATGCAATGCTTAAATTTATATCACAAAAATACATGCAAACAAGAGCTTGAATTAATCCTAGGGTTTCTTAAATGATTGGTCCTTAAGTGATTTGTAAATAAATAGAAACGTTTTGTAAAGAAATTGCAAGGTTTTATAAATTATTTGGGTTTTTTAGTTAGAATTCCTTAATTTGCCAATATTAATGTGATTTCTACTTACAAAGATAGCAGAAAATAAAAATAAAACATAGAGGAAATGGAATTATAGAGCTAAGGAAGGGCCAAGTGGCTACATTACCTCTACCAAAGCCTTTCTACCAAATTCACCAGTGGAAAGTGCCAAATTCACCACTGCTACCAAATTTTCCACAAGGGTGGTGAATTTGGTAAATTTGCACAAAAAATTCAAAACAATTCTTTGATTTAGGGGGTCGGCGTGAGTGTATTGAGGTTGTAGACTATCTTCCCCAATTGATCAGATCCCTTATTTAATAAAAAATTAAATTTGCTTAACTCTTTATATCGATTTTGGCCTATTATCAAATTTGCTACTAGGGTCTACCAAATTCACCATTGGCAAATTTGTTCTATGTGGTAAATTTGATTTTGTGTATTCTAGCTATCAAATTCACCATAGATAGTCCTATGTGGTTGATTTGGTCCTAGGATGGGTTTTTAAGAGTTTTAGAGGTTGATTTGGGCAAAGGATGGTGGAATTTAAAGCTGAAACTAAGAGGGAGTATCCCTAATCTATTTTGCAAGTCCTATGACTAACAAATTCAAAGGATTGATCTGTAAAAATAGAGAATTTAAGGTCTAAAATTTTAAATATGTGTAAAGATAATGAAAATGCAAAGTATGACTAAAATTTGGATTTAACTGGGGTGTAAGAGAGAGGGAAGAGTGTGTAGTATTGTTAGTAATATTTTAAAACAACTAATCTAACTCCTAATTAGAGCAAATCAATATTTATGTGAATAAAACAAGTGAAAGTGCATAGATATGTAATGATATCTACAACATACAAGAAATTATAGAAGTGAGCAAATGACTGAAATTAGAATTGAAATGAAAATGCAGAGGACTATAATGTAAGCTAAGATGATAAAGATGATATATAACAACTAATTTAATCTTTAGAAAGAGCAAACTAGCATTTAAGATAGGAATTCAGTGAAAATGTAAGAGCATGTAAGAATGTATGAAAATGACCATAGTTGTTTGGCCATATTATCCACTTTTTGAAATATTTGATTATCTAATTGTTGTTGTTGAGTACCATTGTCTATGTTCTAAGAGTTATGTCCTATTAGCAATATTTACTAAAAAAAGAAAGGTTGTTTTAGGGGTTACCATTTTTAGTAATAAACCCATAAAGTGACTTTGGTGCTATATATCAAAATGATCAACTCAAAAAAAATGATCACATTAAGCTATATACCATAACATTGCTTTTGGACACCACCAAAATTTTATTTTTATTGTTTTTTTTATCGAGTCTATTGGTGTTAGTTTTTCCTCTAGAGTTTTGGTTTAAAATTTAGATTCTATGTTGACCAACCCTTTATGACACTCTACCTTGTCTATTATAACTATTAACCACTCCTAACATTGTACTGCTACCTACTTGGTCTGACTCTATTATAGATATTTCCTATCTATTTGACTATAATAGGTAATTCTTCTAACACTGATAATATTATGACCTTGTATTGATTGCTACCAATAATTGTTTTCTAATTGTAACTAACACTAATGCCCCCCTATTCCCTTATTTTTGACTTTGGAGGTTTTTGTTTGCCTATGATATTATTTCATAATTTTTGTTTTAATTTTTTTTGCATGCAAGAACTCTAGAATAGCGATGTCTTCTTTATATGCTAAATTTCTATGACAAGGATATTGTAATAGGTTCAAAATTTATAGAACATGATTTTTTTTTAAAGGATTTTTTGTTGTAGGTTTGGAATTTAACAAAATAGGGTATGCTAATCAAGGGTGTATGTATTGCCCATAGGCCCTATATTATACAACAATGATAAATGATAGTACTCAAACCAATATTTTAGGCCACTACTTAAGGAGCATTCCACACATACTGCGCACACTACCTACCTCTCTGTCAGTATGGGAGGGTAATCTCCCCTAATGTTGTATCGTGTGTACTATGAATAAAATAAATTCAAAAATATTTCTAATGGTTAAATGTCCCTCCTAATATTTGGGGGGTATCCCAATATACCCAAAGATATATGAGAGCTTAAATCCATAGATGAGTGTTGTCTAAGACCTAGGTATTAGATCTTGACTGCCCCTCACTTCACTAGATATTCTATGGGTAATCTAGCTTAGCCAATAATGAAAAATCCTCTGTGATATTTTAAAACCCCCAGCATGGGGTTTCTAACCTAGAAAAATAATGTAGAAAAAAAAGAGGTATGGTATTTTTTTTTTATAAAAAACTAGCAAAAAAAACTAAAACACAAAATCCTATACCTAACAATCAGAATGGTAAGAACTATCACAGTTGTAGTAGAACACGACCATAGAAAGCACTCATATATTACTTGCTAGGAATATACTATAAAAAATAAATGCACTCACACAAATATTGTAAATAAACATAAATGCTCAAACACAAATTTGGAAATATAAACTAAAAATGAACAATATCACAAATAACATTGAATCACAAGCCTCCTCAAAGGAGAAACCTCCTTCAATACTTTCATTCAATTATGCAAAAATATGCATACAATATTGCCCCTCGTAGTTTTAAATATTTCATCTACCACCTAACTCATAAGGTTAGCTTACATGTAAAATATCACCCAAGCTAGAATCTCTCACCTACAAAGTACTTATATTCTTGATAGCAATTATATAAATTGGTTCCACTTGTCTAGACGTTTTTAGATCCTCAACTATTACAAAACCTTACAAAATATTGTCATGGGTATTTTTGATGCTTACAAAGCATTACAAAATATTAACATGGTTGTTTTCTATATTCAACAAGGACTATTACATCATAATGTTAGGATGGGCTCTTAAAAATTTGACTTTGTCTAAAAATACATGCCTTAACCACTTAATGATGTAATCATAATTGATTAATTTTTTTTTAAATAAATAAACTAAAAAATAATAACAATTTCTATAAAATATCTGAAGTATAAAAATAATCTACATGTAATCTTTAGATTAAATATGCATAACACATAAGTACATTCTTTAATATAATACAATAACACATTAGTTATTTAATAATAATTCTTCTTAAATAATAGGAAATATAATTGATGATACAGTAAAGGCTAAAATGGGAATATAACAATGATCTCTGAGTGATTAGAATTCAGCTCATCGAAATCACTTATTCATATTAATTCATGTAAAGATCTTCATCGAAATCACTTATTCATATTAATTCATCTAAAGATCTTTAATTTCCTTTTATTAGTAATAAACATAATCTAAGAAGAAACATTTCAAAATTGATGATTAAATCCATGAATGTACCTTTTTTTTTTTTAATACAAAGAACCATAAACGGCGTGACTGAGCTGCCATGCGGCTGTTGGCCTTTTTAATACATAGCTCATTTGGCACACGTTGAAAATCCATTCAAATTCTTTCGAAGGCTTCAGTTTCTTGATCACGGTCAACTGATTATCTAAAAGAACGGGCTTGTACAACAGACTTCGCAGGACAGCCCGGGCGTACACGGCCACGGCTTCGGTGGATTTTACGTTAAACAGACTACGAGTGATCTCCTCAATGTTGGAGATCTCTATAATTTTGTAGATAAATGGCACCCCCAGCGATTTGGCAAAGTCGGAAAGTCTCCTTCCGCTGTCCATGAGGTTCTCGGCGTTCACCCCCACTGCCGTAATCTTCAGCATTTTCCGCGTTCCAAAGGAATTAGACCCCCTCAGAGACTGAATTAGGACAGACCACTGGGACCCAATCCGAATCCCGAGATCGATCACATGAATCCTTTTTGACTTTCCCACCGCGTCTATGATCGCTTGGATCGGCGTGAATTGCAGAACTTTGCTGATGGGATTAATTTTGATGTAGGAAGCCACGAGCAGATGCAGTTCGCTCTTTTGGCATCTGCTTCTTAAATTGTATGAGAAATTGGGGACTGTTTCCCGGGGCTTCTTCTCCTTACCGGTCTCGCGTTCGATTCTCTACCCAGGGCTTCTGAGAAATAATATGATAGCCTCTCTATGGGATTCCCGACCTGGGAGGAGTCATGCTTGCAATGAAGGACCAGACGCGTTGATTGATCGTACAGTCTGTTGATTCATAGTTTGCAAAGATCCGGCGGGTATGTCCCGTCCGACGAGCCAAGCACAAACTTCGTAAAAATCGAGGATCGATTGCCAGGGAAAAGCTTGGGATAGATCAACTTTTCTATGTTCCTTGAGCTTAGATGACCTGGGCGATGGCGTATATCATCCTGGGAGCTTAAATGACGTAAGAGATGACGTAAATGACTTTTGGATTCTACGCTACTAGTGATAATGCCCAGCGAAATCTACGTCGATATGGTTTGTCTGCACTCATACACTGAAAAAGAAATTGTTCTGCTCCGCAGGAATTATGAACGTCCCCATGAAATAAAGAAATGTAATTCATTTTTTAAGAACTTCCCTGCCACACGTTTTTATTTTCTTTTTTCAAGAAATGTTTTTCTTTTCTCTTTCATTTTTGTTTTTCCACTCTTCTCGGACGTTTATTATTATTAATAATAAACACTTTCCCTTCTTGTACATCCATTACCGAAAGCATACGGCTTTCCTAGTAAAAATTTCAAATTTGTATTTAAAGCTCATAATAGATGTTTTATATTAAGGCATACCAAAACTTCAATAACAAAATCTTATCTTATTATCAAGAATGTCACTTAATTTTTATTTTTTTGTTTAATAAATAATATTATAAAAATTTATTTGTTGAAAATTTAAGAACATCAGAATAGATTCATGAAGTGACTCTTGCATTAAGGAATTTAGAGTAATCATGAATGTTTTATTTTAAAAATCAAATTGATGTTTGTATCAAACTCTACTATAGTAATTTTGCTCAAATATACCTTGATTAGTGTTTTTATATTATTTTTCTATTTTGATCTAGTAAGGCTCATTTTTTGTGTGTATGCAAACAAAGGATATTTTTTTGATCTACCATGCTAGGTTTGAATTATGTTCAACTAATTATCCAATGTTTCTAGATCCAATTAGATTGATCAACTCTATTTAACAATAATATTTAAAAAATTTCATTGATGCAACATACTTGATCGAAGAAATAGCTATGACATTATTAATACCATTTCATTTTCAACAAAATTACTGTATTAAAATATTTTATATGTAAAATGGACATTATATTGTATATAAATAATGATTAATAGAAATTATAATATATGCAAGGTCCAAAGGCTAGTAAAAATTTTAGCTTTAAATTACATCATAACCAAATACAAGTAGCAAAAAATAATTACCACTATACATATATTCTAGAACTCATCATATATATAGATACATAATTAGTTATAGATACTTCATAGAAGATAGAAAAATAAAACTTACGTATATATAATATATAAAGATCCATATCATTAAGCTTCATAATATTAGGAACTCTTTATTATATTATTTTATATAGGAGCATTGTTTGTATCAATATCCTTGTTTGTATTTGTATCATCATTTGTAATGATTATTTATTGTAATAATAGAGCATATATTGAACAGACTCTTACATCACTGAATATATTTGCTAAGCTTTTCCACTAGTGGTATTAGAGCCCTAGTCATTTGAGTATGCTCTAAACCTACAACATAAACTAATCTAGTTTATCAAAAAGGAACCCTTGATTCAATTGCACTAAAAGAGTGTGTGAGGTTTGATAGAAGGGATAATCATCACAATTAAATGATAGACCCTTACATGATTTGTGAGAAACATCAAATTGATAAAGTTTTATGAGGAGTTAATACTTTTTCACAATATCCAAAATATTGTAACATCAAAGGGGGATCACTCAGATTTTTTAAATAAATAAGAAACTAAGATTTGAATTTTTATAAAAAAAATGATATAATAGATATCTACTTTTGATAAGGAGAGGAACACCAATTCAACTTATAAAAAAAGATTGATGTGGAGTCAAACAAAGAAATCAATTTAGGAAAAGATTCCATAGTTAATATTTAGATGATAGACATTCTAGTAACCAATGAAATCTTAATGAAATTCACTTCATACAGAGGTTAGATCCACTCAAAGACAACTAGATCAACGTCATTTAGATATTTAATGAGCACAAGTGCTCACATGGATATTGGATCATGGCCTTAAAAGTAACCTGGGTGAACATGTGGATAGGAAAAGTGCATAACTTTGACAATGCCTAAAATATTTCTTTGGCTTATCTAGAGATTGAATGTATGTAGAACCATGTTTGTTGATGTAAATTATATTGGTGAAATACTTGATGTTAATATTAGAGATCTCTCTAAGACCTCAACTAGGAAGGGGTAAGGATTTGGTCAAAAATAAAATAGGACAAGGGTCAATGGATCATAGGATAGACTAAATATCAATCTAGGAGGTATTTTTTGAAGCTAATCACATAGAGGAAAGGTAGTTACAAATCCATGATGATGACTTGGATCCTAAGAAAGTGTACAAAGTAGTTGATTAATTTGTAAAAGCTTGAGAGATGCATACACAAATGAGTGCATGGAACTGCATTTCCAATCTACTATGAGTTGATGTAAAACACAAACCAACCCTCAAATCTAGTTTGATCTACAATAAAAATAAAAAAATAACATCCAAATGTGAGGCTAAGTCCAAGACATATAGATATTGATAAAATAGATCTTAGAGTCATAAGTGATGCAATAGGAAAAGAAAAAAGTGTAGGTAAATTTACTATTTTGATGAACTTTGCCTATGTAGAGTCAAAAAAAGGTGACAAGTGAACCCATCCATGTCAATAAAATTCCCATTTATTTGTAGTAGGTCAAATATGAAGGATGACCTTGACATCCCAAAACACTGATTGAGATCCAAGACAAGAAAAAATAGTCATGCTAAAAATCCTAGATGAACTTGTGTAGATCCAAGTATATCTAATTAATCAAAGGTAAACATAGGTGAATCTAGTTTGATGACTTGATATTTCATATACTAGCTAAGTAATACAGGCTCAATGACCAAAGTGGAATGGTCCACAACAAGACCTACCAATATGGATATTAATAAGGTAACACATTGATGGTATAGAAGGAGGATGATCAAGGTGTAGGATAAAGCAAATAATCATAGTCAGGAGTGTGTGAACCTCTCAAAGTCAAGCCTAATCTAAATATAATGTAAACATGTTGTGGTACACAAGAGGAGGAAGAAAAAAGAGTGGCACCATCATGGTAGAGGTGATTTTATGGTCATTTTTAAGATCCATGAGTGCTAGATATAGACCCAATGTACTAGAGCAGTAAGTTAGCACATAGGTGATAAGAGCTTTATGGAAAAATTGCTTAGGTTCAAAACCCTTTGTCATCAATTTTACTTTTAAAAGTGCATTTTAAAATATAGTTCTCATGTTTTAAATAAAAATAATTAGTTTTGTAAACTTCAAAAATTAATTTAAACAAAAGAAAAAAATGGACTTTGTTTCTTCTAAAGTAAAATTAGGAAGTGTAAAGGTGTAAAAGTGAAACTTTTGCATTATGTTGCATTCATAAGATTGATTTTATCATTTTAAAAAACTTCCAACCTCTATTTTACAAAATTACACAAAATCATGATTGTAAAAGGTGTAATTTTGATGATGTTTGACACTTTCATATTTTTTCCTAGCTTACCTTAAAATTTATAATGGGAAATGCTATGAGAATCTATGCCATAAATCCATCACTTGAATTAGACCATCATTTGTATTGTTCTCCTCATTTATATCTATGCCACTATTTATAATTATGATTGATCATAATGATCTACCATGTATTAAATAGGGTTTTGCATCACTGATAAATTTTCTCCTATAGGCATACCAAAAGTTAGACCAAAAGAGCCAAAGCTAGATCCAAAGATCCAAGATCCATGTGCTAGAACTAAGATCAAAGCTAGAGCCAAGTGCTAGATCTTATACTCCTATAAATTAACGAGGGTAGTAATATCCCAAGTAATGTAATAAGAAGGGATGTTAGGAATTCTTTATTACATTATTCATGATAGAAGCATCATTTGTAATAGACATTGACCATGAATATAGAGCTATTAAGTAGGTTGTTTCATCAATGAATAAATTTTCTATATTTACCATTACATATTTGATAAAATTATTTCTTACAAATTGTATAAGATGATACATAATTCTCCTATTAATATAAAATTATTTTGACTTAATTCTACAAATTTGGAAATCATAAATTGTGTTATTCCTATCATTTCTTCTCAAAAGTATTAATATTATTCAATTATTCAATAATACATTATTGCTTTTATATCATATCCATAAATTTATAAAGGCATTTCTCAGTTAGCTTCATTTCTTTTTATCATACCATAGATCCCTTAAAACTGTATTTCATTATTAAATTAAAACTCATTCATTCAAACATCAAAATAGTAGGAATTTCCAACTAATTAGAGTGAAAAGATCTTCAATATATATCCTTTAACGTTATATATGTAAAGGAAACTTATAGTGAAAATTGAATAGTACTAAAAAACAAAATGAAAAATTAAAATTGTTAGTCCCAACACATGATAAAAACTCCATATTCAACATATTGCGTGATCAGTAGATTTTTTTTACAAATAAGTTAAACACAAGATAAATAAATTGATCTAGGAACGATTTGTAAATACAATTAATTTGAAGTTCTATTTGATTTCTAGTGAATCTTCATATCCAATGGAAATAGTTAATAATGAATAATATGCTATTAAATTATCCACTCATGTGATTATCATAATTTTTTCTTTTAATCTTAATATTAAAGAATGTACTCTTTACATCAAATTGATGTATAGTCCATGTTTTTTAGGATTCTAAGGCTAAGACAATTTGTATTATGTCTTGTATTGCAATAGGTGCAAATAATTCAAATGTTAATTAGTTCATCTTCCAATAGATCAAGAAGTAGTTTCAAAAATAATTATAACACTACATTTTTGCTTCTTACAAATATTTCTAATCCTTAAGGATCTAAGTGGTGATGCTAGATGTGTATAGCTACTTGGCATTTAATGGTTACCCTATATGAATTTTGATACATCATAGTGACATATGTAGTTGGCACCACTTGAGTTGTTGCCATGCCAAAGTCTAGCATAACAAGAAGGATTAGTGATATCCATTCTCATTAAGATTCTATATAGGTATGTAGGTTTACATATTGAAAGTACTATGATATCATCATGTTGGGGACTATATGAATCCATTACATTTCTTAGATAAAATTATTCCTTTATCAAACACATTAAATTATTTGTGCTCACATCCTTGTATCAAATAACAGTGTAACTATAAAATTGTCACAAGTGTATTCATTCATATTTATACATATTTATAAAATTATTCTTAGGGAATACAAGTAGTAATCTTCATTGAACAACTTTAATCTTAATAATGCATTAATTATTACATAATATATTATGTTGTCCCTTGTAATATTAGAAAATAAGTTTAGTTTCTATAATCATGTAATATAAATCCTTCTTTATATCATGTTCACTTGGCTATTTTTGTAAGATACATTCATTCCCATCAACTACAAAATATGCACTAGTACTCCTTATACATGTTTTTAGTTAAAATTGGACTTGATATTCATCACAAATAACATCTTGTATTAGAATTGAGACTATAATGTTGAAATAAATATCAAAAGTATTTAAAAAATAGAAGAACCACATAACAAGTCTACCAAGCAATAAATTTTCAGCATCTATTTTAATTTTATATAGTTATCTTGTAATAACCATGATAATTAAATATGGTTATAAGAAATCCATATTTCATAAGTGATTTTGCAAGGGAATAAAATATAATGTATAAATAATATGAAAACTAGCTATTAATTTTAGTAAAAGATGTCATACTGTTAGAATATTTCACTTGAAAATTAATTACTGTTGAGTAGAATAATAGGCCTATATATGCCTCTAGACTTGAGGTTGAAAAGAGGAAGTTAAAGTTACCCATTGATAATAATAATTTATAAAATTATTATTATAAGACTAACTTTATTCTAATATATCTCTCTAATAAATATGACTACATGTATATTATCCTCATAAAGAACAATATCTTGTCAAGAGATTTGATTTATTTATAAATAGATAATAAAAATTAAGGTGGATGTCATAATACACTAGACACAAATAAAAATAAAAAGTTATCCTTTAAGTTTTTTTATTCTTACAAAGTGTTCTAATGTCATAGAAGATAGTTGAATTTATCCATGCAAAGTTGATAAGTTCATACCTAGCATTGTTCCAAAGGAAATTCTTGATCAAATGAAAGATTAATGCACTTATATTAAGTGCAACATTTAATCATATATATAAAAAAATATTAATAATAGAAAATATGTAATATATATTTAAATACAAGTTATACTAATAATATTTTAATTAAAATCCTTTTTGAAAAAGTAAATATGTGATGCACCTTGTTGGAGCCATAACTTTTGAACCGTATGCCTATTTACCTTGAAATTTAACAGGTGGTTTTGCATGCATGTTCTGCATTACGCTAATATTAGATTCACCTGACCCTCCAAAAACATACTTTCAGGACCGAACTCCTCCATCTAGTGTCATAAAATTAGCTTTTAGCGTATGTTCCCAGGTTTTTTGAGGTTTTTTTTAATGTTAGAATTTTATTATTTTTTGTTATACATTAAATTAATATCAAATATTTTAAATTAAGGTTCATTATTGTAATAGGTATGTGTGCATCAAATTTGGGCGCAATCTGACTCATTTCTAGAATTACTATTTTTAGCAATTTTTTAAAAAATGACATTTTTTAGGATTTCTTTAGGGTTTCTTTAGTTTTTGGTTGCTATATGATTGATTGTATTCTTTTGGAGAAGGTGTTTGAATTAAAGAATAAGAATAATATCGATTTTTAGGTTTATTTCATTCTATTACATTGGTATTATGTGATTGAAGTCCATTTTGTTGGTCTCTTGTAGCTGAGTTTACACCAATATGAATTATAACTTACAATGATACAAAGAAAACTCATTTATAGAATACGCATCCATGATTGAAATGCACATATAAGGCCTTTATACCCATAAAAACTTGAATTTGACCATTATTTATGTAAAGAGTTCCATAATGAAAACAAAATATCAATTTATTATAAATGTTAAGGTTTTATAATGATATTAAAACTATTAGTTATAGTGTAGAATTACTTGATTGCACTAGTTGTCTCAAATCTATATAATTCAAATCTTGGATTATAGTGCAAATATTCTCACTCTCATCCTTATTTACTTAATTTAAATAAAAATATTACATTAGCTTAATAGTAAAGAAAATATCATGGATGGGTTTGAATTCATAATATGGTTATAATTATACTAGGTATATTACCACTTGATACTATGTCCATGCATTGTCATAAGATCAATATATAAGTGTTTCCTCATGTATATACAAGGTAGTTTTCCATGAGATTAGAATATTGGTATATGTTAAGCATAGTTCTTCTTATTTTCTAAATGGTCTTGGAAAAAATAGTTGGGATGGAGTTTTGCACTATAAAATAAGGTTCCATTCTATGAGTAGTTCAACGGATTTAGTAAAAGTAGTCTATGAGTAGCCCAATGAATTTGGGAAAAGTACTAGACAATGATAATTTTTGTACCATAATAGATATTTTTAATCCCATGAGTAAAAATTAAGCAAAGAAAAAAGTTTCACATCATAAACCTAGGTTCCAATCTTATAAGTAAATCTTAACATATTTTCCAATCATATGGGTGACCCTTAATACTTATCCCATTTATTTTAAGATAAGAAATTGGAATAAAATATTTCAAATGTAGTACAAAGTGGTTTTAATGCTAATCATTTTATAGTCATAAAAATATGGGTGAAGTAGTGAAAAGGAAGCTAAATAATTTGAATAAAGGTTTACAACAAACTATGGATAGAGAAGATTTTTATGCTATAAGATAAGGCTCCAATTTTTTGGTGAACCTTATATAATATAAGGTGTTTGACATATGGAGGAGACCTAAATAATTTACATAGTAAACCAAAACTTAGATATTATATGTTAACCTTGACCCATCTTGTAAAGTTACACTAATTTTCAAGAAATAAAATATTTATATAATAATAATAATAAAATATTTATAAATATCTCTATAAAAAACTATAGTATAAAAATAATTGAATGATTATAATAAATAAATATGTATTCTATATATTAAATATGTATAACACACTAATCATTTAATATTTTTTTATCTATTTATTTTAATCCAGATAAATATCTTAAATCCTTTTTTAATTAAAAATATATAGTTTAATAAGAACCATTTCAAAATTGATTATTAAATGCATACATGTATATTTTTTAATACAAAGAACCATAAACACTGGGTGTGAGATACCATGAGACTACTACTTTTTTTTAATGCATGGCTCATCTTGTTTATTTATTACATTTTGAAAATCCATTAAAATTCATTAGAAACCAATTATATATTTCATATGCATCCAATTTCCATGGATAGTAAATTGTAACTTCATAATTTAATGTAGAAGCAAATAATTCATATATTATGTAAATAAAATTTATGATTCATATATTATGTAAATAAAATTTACACCCATTCTAAATCAACTGCACTGCCATGTCCTCTAGTACAACACTAGAATATATATATAGAGATATTAGAAACTCAGATATTTAATTATTTAAAGCATTTACACTCACAAGTGCACTAAAATATTGAATGTAATGAGGTTCCCTTGGATCCAATATTTATTGCCAATCCATTTCACCCTAGAGTAAAACATTTCCTACGAGTAAACTCTCTTAACATCAAATTTTAGCTAATACCATGTATAATGGATAGAAACCATCTCCTTAAATCTTGCCTACCTAAAGGAACACCTCCATATGTCCATAGGTAAAATTGAACTTAGAAGCTTATGTTCCTAAATGATTTAGCAAGATTACTTCTTGTCCCTTACAAATCCTAGTTAAACTTCTCGTAATAAATGAAATATTTAAATTATAACATTATGCACTTAGAAAATTTGATAATAACATGAAATAACAATCAACATTTAGTGTACTTTTCTTTTAAATTAATTCTCCATGTTGAATACCTTTAAATTTTATCTCAAATCACACCTTTCTATGATTGTAATATTTTCAGCATAAAAATTTATCTCTCTACTTAAATCACCAACCTGCCTTTAAATAAATAGCTTCCATGCTGCCTTCAATAATTCCTTTTTACCTTTAAATGAGCACTATAAACATTCTCTTGCATGATTTGCAAATTAATAATTAATATATGCTTTCATATTTCCTGCCAAATAATTAATTTACTGCATATTTTCTATAACGTATTGTAACATATAGCAGTAATTAACATATATGTTTTTAAATTAACTATAATATCTAGGCAAATTGTCTACCCGAAAAAAATGCAATTTCATATCTACATCTCTTGGTTGTATGGTTTCTTTTGTTGTACTCTTCTCAAATTAGATTACTTTGCATAAAACTAAAGCTTCAATGTGTCTCACATATGCATTCATTTTTCTAGGTTTATCTCCACTCATAGTTCTCTTTGGTTTGCTCAAACTTCCTCTATGTTCAACCAGCTTCCTTGCAGTTGTGAACTACTTTGATTTATTCTATGTAAAAATGCTTTGGGGAACATCTTCACTAGGCAGCTACTGGCTTCAACATTCTCTTTTTTTTACCTCACAAGCTTTATCTCTAAAAAAACACACTAATTTCCTCGAAGCTTATATTATTAACTCAAAATATATCATGGGTTATAAAATGTATTTCTCTCTAGAAAATATTTTCTTCATAATATATCTCTTGTTCTTCCTAAAAAAATATAACTATTGTTATTTTATCTATATTTTTCATGGCAATATATTTCAACAATCCTTTGTTCCTCTTCTCCACTTCAATCTGCAATATCTTCTAAAACTAATGTTCCTTGAAAACTCAAAGTTGTCACTCTCTTGCTTCCTCTTCAAGTAGGCACTCTCAACTAGCAAGTCAATCAACAAGGAAACTTTCTCTCAATTGGACATGTTGGATGATGATAATTATATTAATACCTTCACTTAGATTCTTCATGGATTTTAACAACACTCCATGAATTTGATACCATTGTTAGCTTTAAAACTAGATTAGCTTATAGAAAGCTTTATCCAGGATCAAGTATATATAAGATTAATTTCACTAATAAAACTAACAATGCATAACACTTCCAGAATAACAATAATATCTCATAAATATATCTCAAATGTATTCAATATCAAAATATTACAAAAATTATTTAGAAATATTACATTGCATGGAGTTTTGCATCCAATATATCAATTTACATAAATTTTCAATACTCTAAATATTGATCTTCTCAAACATATGGGAGATGCATCCTTTCATAAACCTGTCATTAATACAAATAAGTTGCATTACCTTTTTATTTGAGCTCACTTTGATACAATTTCATCATTCCTTATCAAATTCTATAATAGACACCCAATAATTTTTTCTCCTTGCAGTTTTATAAGATCTTTTTTTTATCATTTTTAAATAGATAGACGAGTTTATTTCTCCACCACCTATGTTGTAAATAATAACTCCTCTTATTCAGCACACTTTCCATCCATATATTTTATTTTTATACCTCATATTTTCATCGTATGTCCCTCTTGTTCAATTCAATCATTTAAACAATGTTTGTTTCTTTTCTCATACTATAGTTTTTCCTTTTATTGCTTCATTTTCCATAGCTTATTGTTGCTTTCAATGAAATATTTTGAAAATATATTACATAATCACCATATAAACCCATGGATATACATATTCTATATCTACGAACTAATCTCTCCATTATATATTAATATTGTTGCCATGACGGTTCCTGAAAACCGTCTTTATAAATTAATTTATCTATTCTTAACATGGTCTGGGTACTTGAAATTCCACTAAAGACCTACAATTTTGACTAGTTTTGATGAGTTATGTACATTCTCAAGGAGATACATTGAAGTGGACATGCAAAGACATTGAATCTCTAAAAATTAAAATATTTGCATATGGAAAGACAAAAGAAGTGCAAGAATATTTTGGATGTGATACATCTAGCTGAATGCAAGGTGTAAGAGAATATTTTAGGTACAATGGCAAGGTAGAACTTTGCAATCTCATTTCATGTTAAAAATAGCATAAAGTGAGAGTTCAAAATTAAAAATGAATAAGTTCATCTCGTTGTACATTGATTATTGCTTAAACAAGAACAATTGATGATTGTTTGGAAAGAAAGTCTATATGAGATTGTAAACATATATGTCTATATAAAATCGATTTTAAACATATATGTATACATAAAATAAATTCTAAATTACTTTTTTATTTAAATATTTATCATGCATAATGTTAATTATGTTTTTTTGGTCTTGAAGAAAGAATAGATAGTTAACTTTGGTTTACATATTTTTTTAGTTTTTAAAATAATGTATTACAACATAATGTTATATTTAAGTCAATTTCTATATATAAAAATATTCAACCATGGAATCAACCATATTTGTAAAATTAATAGAACTAAAAGGGCAATATTTTGTAATCTGAGAAACTATAAAATATTTTTTTACAAAGACATGAGTTGAAATATTTGTAATCTGGTTTTGTTTAGGCGAAGGAAAAATGTGTGATGTAATAATTATGAGTGTCATTTATGCACCCTATCATCATGTGATTATGTAATCCTATGGGTATGCTCACGTAAGCCTATAGAGCCCTTTCATATTTCATTATAACTAGTATTAGTTAGTCCACCTAAAGGTTAATTTATTATTAATTTATTGTAATGATAACATCAAGGTTAAGTTAATATCTACTTGAAGTTAACCTCTTATTGAGGATTTGGTATCACTATAAATATCCATTAATGGGGATCCATGGATATCATAAGTGTAAATAAAAAGTGATATATTGGCATTCCCATGAGCACCCACCTTACACTTCTTCTTGTCTTCATTTCTTTATATAATTTATTATTTCTATAATCTAATTATATTATTATTATTTTTGATATATGAATGTGATGAATGGATGTTTTGGGATGATTTTAAAAATTATTACACATTCAAACATGGTATTAAAGTAAGCTATAAAGTAGTTCTATAATAAATAAAATAAAAAGTGACTTCTAGCTGACCCTCATGTTAAAATAATATTTCTTTCCTTTATTTTACAAATATGTGGATAGTATAATGGTCTATTCCCTTACTTAAAAGTGGAATATCATGGGTTCAAGATGTGACTCTTGATCCTTGTTAATATTTCTATATATAAATGATGGGTGAAAAACCAATCAAATAAAAATAAGTTTCAAACACCAATATGTAGATATAGTAACCAATCTACTGATTACTCATTATAGTAGTTTATTTGGTAATTTTTTTTTAAGATTTGGTCTTTGATTATTATTTTGATTTGAGTACTAGTCTAATTAAATATTTATAGTCCATAAGTTCTATATGAAAAAGTATTTTGACCATTTTATTTTTTAATTACACTATTTATAGAGTTGGACATAATGGTGGCATTAATCTATGAACTTGTTATAGATTTATTTAGAGGTTTTGTACAGAATAAATTTCTTACTTTTATTTCTCACATCAATGGAAAAAAATTAATATTAGTTGGTTAGTTCAAATGGTAGGATTACTCAAAATAAATAATCTCTAGTTCATCTTCAATAATGATTCAAAGAAGGTCTTCATGATCATGATCTTAGTAAGAGAAATGAGGAACCACTTGGACTATTCTTCATGTTAGTGGAATCATACATATTTTTTACATTAAAGAGAAGATTTATCTCATTAATGATTCAACTACCTTGAAATATCTCCATGAAAAATTAAATACTAGCAAACATAAAAGAATATAAATTAAGCTTTCCAATTTCAAACTTTTAGATTTTAGTAATGTCAAGTACTATATATCTAATCTAAATGCTTTACAAACCAATCTTATTGTAGTAAGAGAAAAGGTAAGCAATGATGAAGAGTATATAAAATCTATTAATCTTAATATTCCTCCTCATTTTTATATAAGTGGATTGGTTCAGTATATAAATAGTCTGACCAATAGAACCTTAAGCCATTACCCTTGAAGGACTTTTCAAGATTCTATTATGAAGTGGCAACCAAAAATTATATATATCTTCATCAAGCAAAATTTCATCCTAAAGACTTACAATCAATGAAATCTAAGTATCAGGTGCCTAAGGGTAAGTCTAATATTTTAAAGAAGTCAAATGCTTACAATTATTGTAAAAAGGAAGGACATTATGTTAAGAATTACATTACAAGGCTACAAAAAAATTGAGGTAAAATTATTGAGACCTAGAAATAAGGGTTTTGATGATAAAGAAGAGGATTAAGGAGGAACAACTTACCACCATTTATATAACATATAGGAATGTTATTGTGTAATACTATGGACATTCCTTATTTATGTAATCATATAGGAATTTTCATGTAAGCCGATGTGCCCCTTTTATGTTTCATCCTTAGTGGTAGTAATTAATCCACTTAAAGGGTAATTTATTATTATTTTATAGTAAATTTAACCTCAAGGTTAAGTCAATATTATCTTGAGGTTATCCTCTAATTATAGATTTTGGGATACTATAAATACCCTTTATTAAGGTTCCATTTGTATCATAAGTTTGAATAAAATATTGTATATTATGGTGCCCACATTTACCTACCTTATACTTCTTCTTATTCTATTATTTTTCATTACATTATTTATTATTACTATTGTCATATTGTATTATTCATATTTTTAGTATCTGAATCTAGTCAATAGAAATTTTGGAATGATTCTAGAATGTATTCCAAATTTAAAATTTGTATCAAAACAAGCTCCACAACAAATTTACCTAGCAAATGAAAAATAGGTTTTATTAACAATTATTATCATCATTAAGCTATATTTTTAGCTCCTTGAATATAAAAATATCAAATTAAAAAATATATATTTTATTGCAAGGTTTTGGTACCATTCAATGTAGATATATGCATCTTTTCTATAGAACAAACTATCACATGTCCATGATTTAATGCATCATTGGCACATCAATATGGAGAACATGGTGGTTAAACTACATCTTGGAGATATGGAATTTTGACTTTGATGTTTAACCCTTGATCATATTTGGTGCATATAGCCCCTTGTTCATTGTATTGCTAGTTGGTAGCTGAAAGCACGAGGATACAAAAGCAATGGCGTACCGGGTGTGATGCAAACAAAAGCATACGAAACGCTAAGTCCTACGAATGAAGAAAAAGGACTAAAGTGCATGAAAAGGGAAAACAAATGAACTAAAACGAGATATAAAGCAAATGTAAAGTGCAGCCCTTCTTTTTATTAATTTTTCTTTGAGATCAGGTTACAATATGTCTCCTTCCTTTTTAGGGGCTAGGAGCGTTAGATATAGTTTTGTTACACCACGGATGGTACGCTTCCCTTCGGGATCTTTCGCGTGCCCACATTTGAAATGGGTGGGCCAAATGTCATCGTCGCTTGTGTGAATGCATCTATAGTTCCTTGCTACCCCTCCGGTGTTGAGATCCTACATTCAAAGAAACAACAAATGATTAATAGCACCTACGGATGGAGGGAAACATGCAATCCCCAAGGCCTCCGGTCAATGCATGCATGAAATAATTAAAATGGTAATCAAAACATGTCAAAATAAGATGAAATTTGGATAGAAGCATGCAAACACCATCATGAACACACTGCAAAAGGAATAGTCAAGAAATCTGCTATAGATTTCTAATCACTCCGGGGTGGGACGATTAGGACTGTCATAAAATGTCAGAAAGAAACCTCCTAAATGTCCCATCTAGAGGCCTCCAAAACACCTACAAAGTTGGGGTTAGGCAAAATAGGGCATTTTGAGATGACCCAGAAGGTCGGATTCTGCATATTCGGCCTCGATCACCCTATATCCGAAGATGCTCCCTGTATGTTAGTGAAAGCAAAAAACAATGAAAACACAGTCAAAACTCATCAGAATGGCATGAAATTTGAATGGCAGCATATATGAATGACATAAAATAAGATGCAAAAGAAATAGTGAAGAAATATGCTATAGATTTCTAATCGCTCTAGGGTGGGGCGATTAGGACTACAGTAGTGCGGGGGGCACCCGAGGGCAGGACGCCCATCGTTTGGGGCTTGGTTTCGACACCAATCCACTTGGGATGGGTCCAAAACCTCCTAGGGGGTTGTGTCAGCAAATTGGGTGGGGTATTGTGGCCAAATTTTTGGGTTTTGGGTCCGAATTGCGCTTCCAATGTTCACCCAATAACCTCCCTTCCAAAAGAGAGATCAAGGATGTAAGAAGCACAAGTGAGGGGTGAGGATGTAATTCGACAGCACTCCGTTGCTCCAAATGCTCCTGCTCTATTCTTCTTTTGGGGTGAGAAGACTCACCATTTTATAGACCTGAAGGTCTACTTTGAATGTGCATGCAGGGGCGCCACTTGGCCATCATGCCTTCCCAGGGGAGAGAAGATTCCTCCCTGATTAAGGGCTCCATGATTGCCTCTTTGAGCTCAAAAATGCTCACTCGCACTCCCATGCATTGAAGGTGGAGTTGAGTGGTGGATCTGAGCTGCCATTTGTCAAGGTTTGACCTTTTTCCTGTCAAACCTGCTATTCGCCCCACCCTGGAGCGATTGCTGCTAATCGTCCCGGGGTGGGGCGAATAGCATTCTAATCGCCCAAGGGTGGAACGAGTAAGGAGGAGGGTGCTTGAAAGGTGCCAAATTGACCTCTGACCTTCCAAAACTACTTTGGGAGTGGTTAGGACCACTTTTTAACCTCTAGGGGCTGCCCTAGGGGCTATGTATGCCAATTCGGTCAGTGCTTGTATCCACATGATCAGATTGGTGTTGTTTTGGTGTCTACAGATGCCCCTTTTTGGGATGCGCTATGCGTGGCGCAGTGCTGAGAAAAAATAGATAACCAAAGCACTTAATGATTAGGGTTTCTTGGTAACCTAACCAAATTTTGATGCCCCAAGTATGGAAAGGGCACGCATTCTTGAATCCTTGCTTCTGACGAGCTAAGGAGCTTAATTCAAGTGTTAACCTTTTTTGGTGAGGTGTTACTTGATCTTGGACATTGTTCGGTCATGAATAGGCAAAGGGCGCAACCTTTTGTCTATGGGAACCTTGAGTTCATGATTCTAGAATGCCAAGTGTTTGATCAGCTTGTGATTATTGCTTGTTTGCTGCCCCAAGCAAGAGCGTGATTGTCTTTGTCAATGATTCTTTGAATGCATGCCATTTCCTTGATTGGGTGTGTATTTGTTGATTGGTGACTAAGTGTGACTACCCCCTCAAGCGACGAATCGATGAGGGAATGACCGAAATGAGAAAAGTGACGAGTCGCTTGACCCAAGATGACTTTTTTAAGGGTGCCTTTAGTTGTTTTCCGTTGAATGCTTATGCAGTTTCCCAACAATATGACCTATTTTTGGTGGGTTTTAACCCTTTTTGGGATGCCTTTTGGGGATGAAATTCTCAAAAATCCGTCCTCCCATGGAGCGGTCCGGCTATGGTAGCCTTCTTAGGGAGTAGGATATTGATGATTTGTGACCCCAACATTGGTTTTGTATGCCAAGAATGTCAGGCGCAAATGCGCCTTTGCTCGGCAATGTTATTGCTATTTTTGGGTGGGTTTGGACCCTTTTTGTGATGCCTTTTGGGGATGAAATTCTCAAAAATCCTTCCTCCCGTGGAGCGGTCCGGCTATGGTAGCCTTCTTAGGGAGTAGGATATTGATATTTTGTGACCCCGACATCGGTTTTGGATGCCTTGAAGCGCAGGCGCAAAGGTGCCTTTGTTTGGCAATTTTATTACTATTTTTGGTGCATTTTGGATGCAGTTTTGGTTGTTTTTTATTTTCTTGCTTTGTAATCGTCCTAGGGTGGGACGAATACCAGTTTTGTAATCATCCCAGGGTGGAACGATTACAGGCCTAAGAGCCTATATAAGGGCCAAAACTAGGTTTTGGGCTCATTTGCACTTTGTTTTTTTTGGCGATTTGGAGCTATGAGGAGGAGTTCGAGTCTGCGTAGCGGAGCGCTGTCAAGATTTCATGGATACCATGAGTGCACGGACTAGATCTTCGAGTGGTGGAGCCGAGGCAAGACTAGTAGGTGCTCCTCTTTATTTTGTTTGTTTTTATTTTATAGTTCAAAACCGTAATTAATTTATTTTGTATTTCATTTTTCTATTTAAACTAAGATCAAAACCCTAGTTTAATTGTTTTGTATTTGTATTTTGTGTGGCATTGTTTAAACTAAGATCAAAACCCTAGTTTTTTTTTAAAAATTGTTTTTATTTTGTTTTTTGTTTTTTAGTTTAAACTAGAGTTAAAAACCCTAGGTTAAAATTTTGTTTTTATTTTGTTTTTTGTTTGTTAGTTTAAACTAGAGTTAAAAACCCTAGGTTAAAATTTTGTTTTTTTTTAGTTTAAACTAGAGTTAAAAACCCTAGGTTAAAATTTTGTTTTTATTTTGTTTTTTTGTTTTTTAGTTTAAACTAGAGTTAAAAACCCTAGGTTAAAATTTTGTTTTTATTTTGTTTTTTTGTTTTTTAGTTTAAACTAGAGTTAAAAACCCTAGGTTAAATTTTTGTTTTTATTTTGTTTTTTTTAGTTTAAACTAGAGTTAAAAACCCTAGGTTAAAATTTTTGTTTTTATTTTGCGTTGTTTATTGATTTTTTTGAATGTTTGTACTGTACATTTTGTTAATGTTGTTGTACAGTTTATTAAATGTTTTTGTTGTACAGTTTGTATACATTGTTGTATATTTGTTTTAGTGTTGTACAATTTTTTTTTTGGTTGTCATGTTTTAATGTTTTTGTGTTGTTTTGTTTTGCAGGTGGTGAAGAGTCGGTACCGTCAGCCGACGGTATTTTTTGAAGCTGTAGGATATGTTGACTATGGTGGACTAGGAGTGGCTTGATGCCCTTGGGCTCAAGCAGGTGACTCGGTTAGAGCCTATGGTGGGGGATCGGGCATATCTGACTGCCCTAATCAATTTGTGGGATCCCCGCACCAACACCTTTCATCTCCCAATAGGGGAGATGACAGTGACTCTGGAGGACGTTTATCGGATTCTATGGATTCGATAGACGGGCTGCCCATTCGGATGACTCCTCGGGATCAGTAGATGGTGGTGCTGACACGGTGCTTTGGGCATGCGATGGAGATGGGGGTGGATGGGGCGATGGAGAGGGCAGAGGGGGATTGCTTGATTGGCGGGATTCTGGTGCGATGGTGGTTTGAGAAGGGCATGTTGGGGGTGAGGCATACATTGCTTATGACCCTCATCTCCAACATGTTGCTTCTCGACTCCTCAGGTGCGAGGTTCCCTTGGAACCTGCTTGAGGTAGTGTTTCAACTGGTGGAGTGTCCGATGGTAGCACCACTGATTATGAGGTGGGGTCAGATGCTACTGGCATAGTTATATGATGAGTTGTATGAGGTCCGCTATCAAAGGTGAAAGGGGATTGGGTGCAGCTACTTGTTGCAGTGCTAGGGATGGTAGCACATAGCTATGGAGCGGCCGTAGGGGTTGCCTTGGACCACTCGGGGAGAGATGGTGGATAGGGAGATTGGCTATGCTGCCCTATGGTGGAGGTCCGAGGAGCAGGGGCAGAGTCGACGGTGGGCAGGTGTCATGGGGCACTATGCTGATGCCTTCTCATGTCTTGCTCTAGGAGAGGTGTTCTGGCGGCCATATCGGGACTGTCCAGCCTAGCCTGAGGTTGGGGAGTGGCTCCGATGGGTGCGTAGGGGGAGGTGGCTGATCGGGTGGCATGGGACCGAGCAGGAGTACTTCCTATATGTTCGGGTGACTCGACAGTTTGGGGTGCACCAGGGATTGCCTAGTGAGCCCTTGATCTATCGATGTCGGGGTGACGAGAGGACTCTGGCCTGGCCGATCATTGAGCCATTGGGTGAGGAGTCGGATGCAGTGATTGATGTCCCCGATGTGGAAAATGTTGAGGTGACTGTAGAGTATGACCGATGGTGGGGTGAGGGGCCTCTAGGAGGTCTGGATGCAGCAGCAGTAGGTGGTGGGGATGCGGAGGCATCGAGGGAGGGTTGGGGAGCTCTACTCGATGATGCGGATATGGTGGAGGTTGACGACTTGACTGGGGATGACCTAGGGGTTTTGGAGCAGTCGGATACATAGGACGTTCTAGAGTAGTGGGTGCTAGAGCAGCCTGCCATCCCGGGAGATGCCCATGCCTCAGGTAGTCCTGAGGGATATGGAGGCTAGGTATCATGCTGAGATAGCACGATTGGAGGAGCTACTATGGAGATGGGATGAGGAGCACAACATTGAGAGGGATCACCTACGAGCTCAGTTGGCATAGTGGGATGAAGCATTGGCTGCATACCATTGAGGGATGTGGAGTGGGGTCGATTCTAGGTGGAGTTGGAGGCCGAGATTATCCACCTTGGTGGACAGTTACCTGAGCTCACTGGAGGTGGATCTTCACATCGAATGAGAGACAGTGAGACTAAGCAGTCTACTTCCTCTCATCGCAGGCGGGTGGGTGAGGGTAGCGCTAGTGGGCGTGATGCGAGGGCTGGCAGCAGCCGCCCTGAGAGGTCCCATAGGACCCACACCACTAGGGGTAGTTCCAGTCGCACCGATCCTACGTGATCATGGTGGCCGACTCCCTAGGCTTGGGGTTTTTGATTTTTTGATTTTGTTGTGAGGTCAGAGGACCGACTTATTGTAGCTTGTGGGCATTTTTGGTGATATATATACATGACTTTCTTTTTTATTATACACTTGTCGATTTATTGTTACTTTTATGCACATTTATTTATGTTGATGTATGCATGGGTTATTATGAATGCGATGTTTCTATTTATATGATGTATGCATATGGAATGGATGAAATGATTTGTTGATAACTTGGTGGTGGCACCATAGACTGTACAGGATTTACTGGCTTTTTGTACTATGTGATTGCTTTGTGGAATGACTTTGCATGTGTGATTTTTTTTTTTTTTGTATTTTTTGATGGTGATGTAAGAATGGAATGTGTTCCACGGGTGTTCTAGAATGTAGTTAAGGTTTTTTCGAGACTCAGATGTTTTAACTAACTAGCCAAGATTGTACATTTATCTTACAAGACTTTTGAACAAGGTACGAATCAGACTTGAGTTTGACCAAGTTATTTCACATCCCTGTGTGTGCGATTGAGTTCGTTTATGTGGTATTTGTCAGGATACCGCCAGTGCCAAGTAGGCTGTCCACCAAACCTGTACTGAGGATCACCTAATTAGCTCCACTAACTCCTTTGTTGTATTTAGTAAGATTAATCCATAGGACAATCTAAGGTACCATAAGCTAGCTCATCCACATGCAAACATTGGTCTACTCACACGCAAAGCTAATGTGATAGACATATCGTCATGCGTTTAGGATACCGCCATTGCCAGGTAGGTTGTCCACCAAACCCGTAATGAGGATCACCTAGATGGTTTTTTGAATGCTGAGAATTCTAGGGATTCAAGCTCAGGCGTCTTTCGGTTGCTCAACTTGTTGGGATACTTGCTCTCATACATAGTGATGAAAATCACTATTTATTTTTCTCTTTTGTTTTTCTTTTTGAGCAAGGGGTTTGAGTAGTGGTGATAACCACTGTTATTTGATTTTGCATTTTGGATTTCAAAGTTGAGCTCGTAGGTTTTTGGCTTGTGAATGGCATTGATCCCTTTTGGCTTTGGGGATGACTACCCATCCTGTTCAGGGACGTGTAGTACGAATCCTTACGACTTTGGGGACCAAAGGTGATTGGGAGTTTTTATTATGTAATGGCATTGATATTTTAGGCCTTGGGGATGACTACCCATCCTTGTCAAGGGGGCGTGTAGTACGAATCCTTACGACTTTGGGGATCAAAGGTGTTTGGGGTTTTTTGATAGTGGATTTTTTTTTTTTGTGAATGGCATTGATCCTTTTAGGCCTTGGGGATGACTACCCATCCTTGTCAGGGGCATGTGTAGTACGAATCCTTACGACTTTGGGGACCAAAGGTGTTTGGGTTTTGTGATAGTGGTGATAACCACTATTTATTATGGGGAATTGGATGGGGAAGAGCTTGTCCTTTTGTCAATTCTCAGCATTCTCGAACCATTCACACAGGGGGATGAGCAGGCTAACCTTTCACCTATGGTACCCTAGACTACTTTGTAGGTTTCTCTTGCGTTCACACAACTTGGGAATTTTTTATGTGTTTTAACTTGTGTTGGGATGCGACGTAACAAGGTGTGGTCCAAGTAAAACTCTACCTTGTAAAAATTAGTCTGACTTCGTACAACTTTTGACCAGAAATCTAAAGACAACTGAATGACAAAAAACCCTAAAGACATTAGCAGACAACTGACTATGATAAAAAAATGTGGATGGCGTTATTCTGGATGGATGTGTTTACAAAATGGACTGAATGTGGAAAATGATGGAATTGCCTAGCAATTACAGTCTATGGTGCTTATGACGTGTATGACCAGCAAATATGCCATGTATGGATGCGATGCCTAATGCAGTTTATTATTTTTTTTGTGTTTTGATTTTTAAGAGTATGCATGGAAGTGAGATGCAATTTTTTTTGTTATTTTTTATTATCTTTTTTTTTTGTTTGTTTTTGAATATTTGTTTTTGACCAAGCGATTGTGGGAACCCTTGGAGCTTTTGGTTTGACCAAAGGGTTTATGGATACCTTTGGGGTGTTTTAGGTTGACCAAGCGATTGTGGGAATCCTTGGAGCTTTTGGTTTGACCAAAGGGATTATGGATACCTTTGGGGCATTTTAGGTTGACCAAGCGATTGTGAGAATCCTTGGAGCTTTTGGTTTGACCAAAGGGATTATAGGTACCTTTGGGGCATTTTTGGGTTGACCAAGTGATTGTTGGAATCCTTGGAGCGTTTTTGGGGTTGACCAAGTGATAGTTGGCATCCTTGGAGCTTTTTGGGTGACCAAGCGATTGCTGGAATCCTTGGAGCTTTTGGGGTGGGCTATGGCTCTTTTAAATGTGGAATGGCCTCAAATGACTGATGTTCAAGGGTTCTAGTTCCTTGATTCCTTCAAGAGAGGCGATCTGGTATGTTCCAGGTCCTATTTTACTATCAATTACATAAGGACCTAACCAGTTTGCCGTGAACTTGTCCCTTAGATGGGGCGGCAAGTTAGAATTTTGTTGGTTCTCTTTTAAGACCAAGTCACCAACCTGAAAGTCCCTCAGGTGAACTTTCATGTTATATGCTTTCTTAAGTCGCTCTTGATAGATACGTAAATGCTCGAGAGCATTGATGCGTCGTTCATCGAGCAACGTAAGCTGGTCTAATCGGGCCTGCCACACAGTGTCATCATCGATGAACTCTTGCATTGATATGCATAGGGAAGGTATTTCCAACTCGAGAGGCATGACTACCTCGGAGCCATACACCAGCGAAAATGGAGTTGCCCCTGTGGGCATCCGAATGCTAGTGCGATAAGCCCAAAGAGCAAGTGGGATTTGAATGTGCCAATCCTTATGACTATCTGTGACCATATTTTTAAGGATGGCAACTAGCATTTTGTTTGATGCCTCTGCTTGCCCATTTGCCTATGGATAATAAGGTGTCGAAAAACTATGCTAAATTTTGTACTTTGTTGTCAAAGCACGCACGTCTTTGTTCTTAAATGACGTCCCATTATCCAAGATGATCTTGGATGGAATACCAAAATGACATATGATGTTATGTAAAATAAACTCTGCAATGCGGGTCCCAGTCGTAGAGGTAAGCGGAATTGCTTCCACCCACTTGGTGAAGTACTCTATGGCCGTTATGATAAACGTGTGATGGCCTGACGATGTAGGGGAGATATTTTCGATTAGATCTAAGCCCCACTACAAAAATGGCCAAGCCAATTGGATCGATTGCAAGGCTTGAGAAGGTACGTGTGTCAAATTAGCATGGTGTTGACATTTCATGCACTTCCTTACATATGCGCAACAATCTCGCTCTAAATATGGCCAATAATAGCCCATGCAAAGAATGCGCTTTGCGATGGCCATACCACTGAAGTGGCCACCGCATGTACCATCGTGCGCTTGGGTGATCACCCAAGCGGACTCCTACTGGTCCAAGCAATGGAGGAGGATCCCTTCGTAGCTTCGATGGTACAAAATGTCTCCTAGCAAGACATGTTTTGCCGCTTTCTGTTTGAATGATATTTTTATGGCATGCATCAATCCAAGTGGGAGGTTACCTAGCTTGAGGTAGTCTCTTATGGGTGTGTACCAATCCTGCTGATCAAAAACCTCGATGGTATGAACTGCCAATCCCTCTTGAAGTTCATCCCTAGCAAAAGTTGAGCGGGAAAGAACTTGTAAGAATAGCATTGTGTTGCTATTAATAGGGGTCGGGGAGAACAAGGACCCCTAGTTGGCATGATTCAGACTATCATGGATTTGAGAGAACCTATCCTAAGATGGTTCAATCTGGATCAGGTGGATTCCTGGCGTTAGGTCAGAGCTTGCACGCTCCATCATGGATTGCGATAATGTTTTGACTTGAATGGTTGTCATCTCACCGGAAGGGTCTTGCGGGATTAGTGACCCCAAGGAGGCCATAGTGTCCGCAAAATGATTCGATGATCGAGGGAGTGCCTCGATGTCATACCATTCAAGTTTTTCCAAGAATTTATCCACAAGGGCTTTGTATGCCTGTAGAACTGGGCATTTACATTGGAATACCCCTTTCACTTGGTTGATGATTAACAGCGAATCACCAAAGATGTTCAAGCATTTGATGTTCATGGTGATTGTTGTCTGAAGACCTATGAGCAAGGCTTCATATTCGGCATTGTTGTTGGTGCATGGGAAATCAAGTTTAAATGATAGAGGCATTGGAGCCCCTTGTGGTGTGAAGAATACGATTCCCGTGCCACCCCCTTGCTCACATTTAGAACCATCAAAGAATAAGGTTATGTCGGCTCTGTGACTCAGGCTCATCGAGGATCTGGTGATTCTGAGACATGGAAGACCCCATCATCGGGAAGCTCTATGGTCAGAGGTTGATCATCTTCGAGAGGAGCCTCTGCTAGTTGATCGATGATGACTTGACCTTTGATGGACTTTTGTCCAATGAATTCGATGTCAAACTCCATCAACAACATGATCCATTTTGCCGTGTGGCTACTATGATAAGTATGACTCATCATGTACCACAATGGATTCTCCTTAGACACAACATACATCGTATTGCTCAACATGTAGTGGCATAGCTTTTTGGTGGAAAATACCACTGCTAAGCATAGCTTCTCGACGTATGCATAGTTAAGTTCATAACTGACCAGGGTGCGGCTAAGATAGTAAGTAGCCTGTTCTTTATGTAGTTCATTTTTTTAGGCTAGCATGGCGCCCAGTGCCACCTCAGTAGTTGAGATGTATAAATAGAATGACACTCCTGGTCTAGGTGGTGCCAATACTGGCGGTGAAGCCAAGTATTGTTTAATGTCATCGAAGGCTGATTGGCACTCGTCATCCCAGTGAAATGCTACCCCCTTGTGTAATAATTTATTCATGGGTCGGCACTTGTCAGATAATTGTGCTATGAAGCGCTTGATTGACGCGACCTTTCCCTGCAAGCTTCTAAGCTGCTTGATGGTGGTTGGGGGAAGCATTTCAAGGATTGCCTTGACTTTGTTTGGATCTACCTCGATGCCTCATTTTGAGACTATGAAACCCAAGAGTTTTCTAGATGTGACGCCAAATACGCACTTCTTGGGGTTTAGTCTGACTTTGTGTTCGATGAGGCGATCGAGGATCTTGCTTAAGTCATCGAGATGATGTGGGCACAAAAGAGATTTGGCCAACAAATCATCCATATAGTCTTCCAAAGTTTTATGCATGTGATCATGGAAGATGTATGTCATAGCATGTTGGTAGGTGGCGCCAGCATTTTTAAGGCCAAAGGGCATGACCTTATAACAAAATGTCCCCCAAGGCGTTATGAACGCCATTTTGAGTTGATCATCGGGATTGATACGAATCTGGTTGTATCCCGAGAAACCATCCATGAGGGAAAGCATTTCGTGGCCTGTTGTAGCGTCTACCAATGCATCGATGCTAGGCAAGGGGAAATCATCCTTGGGACTCGCTTTGTTTAGATCTAAAAAATTGATGCATATGCGAATCCTCCCGTCAGGCTTCTTGATAGGTACCATGTTGGACAGCCATGGTGGGTAATCCACACAGATGACAAACTGTGCATCCAAAAGCTTTTGTAATTCATATTTTACCATTAAGGCCACTATTGGGTGCATCTTACATAGTTTTTGCTTCACTGGCTTGACTATCGGATCAAGCGTTAGATTATGCATGACTAGCTATGGGTCTAGCCCTAGCATGTCTTTGTAGGACCATGCAAAAACCTCCTTCTTCTCTTTGAGAAGGGCAATGTAATCGGCTTGCTCTTCGAGGGATAGACTTACCCCCATCTTGATGATTTGCGGATTCATTGGATCAGAGCCGATGTCTACGTCAATCATCTCTTCGACTGACATGTGGGACCCATCCTCCAACTGGTGTGGAGTTGGGATCAGGTGGATATCATTTGCTAAATTTAGATCTATGTTTGGAACATTGGGTTCCTCTTCAACATGGAAGATATCCTGAGTTGGTCTTGGGGTGAAATGAAGCATCTCACCACAAGGCCAATACTCTGATGGAGATGGTGGCGAGTTAGCATGATCCCAGTCTATGGCATCTAGGTTTAGATACAATGGTCATGCTGGATCGATTGGATTGTGGATGGGGGCGGTTAAGTCAATGGAGATCATGTTGATGAAGTGAATTTGGTCTCCATTACCATGCGGGTGGTGACTCGGACATCCTTGGTGATCTTTGTGCTCCGGATCTGGCTCTGTGGGTATTGGCACAAATGGATCGGCCCTATGTGTGGATAATAGGATAGGGTCTGCCCTTGGCATTGATGGCTCTATAGGGTCTCTGGGTGGAAGGTGCTCTCTGTATGCCTAAAGTGGTGGGTGCAGCACTTGGTCTAACTGTGCTCAGTTTAGGTGCCACCTATGCCTTGGCCCCATGTTTAGCTATTCAAACATGTCATCAATGTCCATGGGGTATTGTTGCTATCACATATGGTTGAGATATGCCATCTCAGTCTCATATTCATAATCGCTATCAGATATCCATAGGCCTTCATTGGCTCCGATAATTTTTTACGACATGTGAGGCTCGTTTTGCTCGAGCAAGTTAATTTGGTCCCATCGGGGTTGTTCCACTCTCTGTGGGAGGACCTGATTCTCTTGAGGTGGCATTTGCTCGATTGGAGCATTGAAGGGGAACATTGTCATGAAGTTCTCCTGATAGTCATCTATGGGCGTCACTTGCGAGTGATTGCTATTAGACTCAAAAGGGTCCCAAGGTGCTACCTCATACTCTGACTCATCTTCTGAAGATCCTTCTTGGCCTTGTCTATATCCCTTTTGGAGGCAAGTTCTTGAACTTTCCCCTTTCTCGATCAAAGGGGAGGAATTGTTGAGGCCCACAAGGTTGGTTGTTAACAATGGGAGATAATCCCCCAATGTGTATGTTGTGTTAGGATTGGCATATGGATCTTGTGCCAACCCATCCTTGTTGCCTAGCCCTAGGCCTTGCATGTTCTCTACCAAGATGTCAAGGGGTAGAGGGTGGTTGAACCCTACTCTTGATTTGTCGTATGGCATCTGATATCTTGGTTGACAAAGAACACGCACCCCTTGTTCATATCTACCCAACCCATATCCATGCCAATTACATTGGCCAAGGTATTTCAAAGCGAAGTCTGGGTTGGACAGATAGTTGACGTTCTTAGCAAAGGGCTCTTCATCCTCTTCCTCTTGTAGGTAAGGTTCAATGTCATTGTCAAGGCCCCCATATACAAAATTTGTCTAGTTTGGTGGGTAGCCCAAAGGGACAATAGTGTCGATGGGGAGGCGAGGTCTCCCCATGTCCTGCATGGACTCAAGCATGGGTGTTTCTACAATGTTCCACACTAGATACTCCCCCAGGCCCGTATTGGCCATCTCAATGGTGATCGTTGGTGGTTGAGGGGGAGGGAATGGGAGTTCTTCCTGGGTCCACTCCATGTTGGGTGAACTAGGTGTCTCGACTTCCATTCGGCTAGGCACCTCTTCGATAGATATGGTTGAGACTGATGGTAGTGCCTCTTCCAGGGGTTTCTTCCCATTGTCCTTCGGTGTGGCCACCATAGGTGGCGTCATTGGTGAAGGACCAGATGATGAAGATGGACCCGAATGGGGATTTGAGGGACTTAACAACGGGGATGTATGCGGAATCTGACCCTATTTGGATGAATTCAATTGGAAGTCCAAATGTGTCGATGGAAGGGTCGATTGTGGCATCAGCTGCACCGCATTGCAATACTTGAAGGGCTCTAAGTCTGTCGAGACCACATGCACTTGCCCTTCGTATGTGTACTTTAGGCATTGATGGGCTATCGAAGGGACACACTTCATGTCCCTGATCCAAGGCCAGCCCAGTAAGATATTGTAGGCCATCTCACCTTCCAAGATGTGGCACAATGTAGGAATAGTCTTTTGTCCCACTTGGATGGGCAGGAAAATTGTGCCAACCGTCGAGCATATTGCATCATTGAATGCTTGAAGGGTATAGGTGGAGGCCACAATGTGAGATGCTAGCAACTTGAGGTGTTTCAATGCCACTATTGTGATTATATTACTGGATGAGCCAGTGTCCACTAACACCCTCTTAAATGGAATCTCATTGACCCATGCAATGACGTGCAGGGGTGGATCCACCATATCACCAGTCACCAATTTTAGCTTATCTTCTCTAAAGGTAATGACTGGTTTCGTGCATCATTTTACATGTCCCACAAAGTTGTTGAAAGAATTTGCTTCATGGGGCTGTAGCTCGATGGCTTTGAGTATCTCCATTAGAGCCTCTCGATGGGGTGATGATTGTTGTATGAGCTCATAGATGGAGAGCCTAGCCGACGTGGTCCTTAAACTTTGGGTAAGTTTAGTCTGAATCGTGGCCACTGGTCTAGGTGGGGGAGGTTGTGTAGGGTGCTTTTGAGGTTGTGACATTGATGGAACCTCTCCTGTAGCTATCGTGAGGGTAGTTGTGCTTGGGTACCTCTTGTTTCGAGTCACTATGCTTATCATCCCTACATACCCCTACATGGGGTAGTTCTGTGTCACCTCATTGACTTGTAGAGTCTTTGCCTATGCATCATGGGTAGGTAGGGGGTCTTTGAAGACCTCCATCTATTGGTTGCTTGGTGCCACGGGATTATCCACCGCTAGCATCTTGTTGTCTATTAGGTCTTGCACTAAGCTTTTGAACTTCCAACACATGTAAAGGTCATGTCCTTTCTGTCGGTGAAATCTATAGTACAATTCTTCCCTATAGCCCTTGGTTTTTGGCACGTTGGGGTCTACGGGTCGACTTTCTAGCAAGTTTATCAGGTTTTCCATGGACAAGCGGTCAAACAAGGAGTCTTTAGACTCTGTGAAGGGTGTGAATTGTTGCCTAGGGTGATGCTACTAATTTTGCTCTTGCCTATGATTTTCCTTTTCATAGGTGTCAAGAGGAAATGCCTAGTAATTAGCCTTTGGGGGTTGTGTTGCTTGTGTAGGTTTAGGTATGTTTATAGAAACCTGATTGACCATGGAGAGTTTCGGTTGCATTGACCCAGTTTTGGCATTTTTTGGCCACTCTTTCTTGCATGGCTTGGCAATCTCACCATCTTGTATCTTGATCTCCTCTATGATTCTTGCTTGCACCAGGGCTTCCTCGAGAGTGGCATATTACTGCAGCTACAATAGCATGGAGATCGACCTCAAACAACTCTTCGAGAACATTTGGGTCAGGTCGGCCATGGGAGGGAGGTAAGGTAGCTTTGAAAGCAACTTCCTCCACTAATTTCCATAAGCTGCCATGGTCTCTTCCTCATACTTCCTGAGGCTAGCTAGGTCACTCAATGATGCCTTCTTCTTGGTATTGAAGGCAAAACATTCGAGGAACGCATCCACTAGTTGGTCTTGGTTACTAATGCTATGCTTAGGCAACTAGGTAAACCAATCCGAGGCGGGGCCTACGAACATGGTTATAAATTTTCTTAGAAGCAAAGCATCATTGTCTTGAATGCCAAAGCATTGTCTTAGTAATCTTGTCATGTGCTCTTGGGCATCCTCATCCCCTCTAAATATTGCCAATTGAGGCATTTTAAAGTGTTTAGGGTATGGGGGTGTAGGCACTAAAGGATGCATAGGGTGACTGTGAAGTTGGCATAAAGTGGGCTTTTGGGGCCCATAAGTCTTGGTCTCCATAGACTCTAAGAACTCTAGCAACACTTTGTATGCATTGGAGGATTTGATCTCTTCCTCCTTGGTATGTTCCCATTGTGGGTTGCGGGGAACTTGAGGCCTATGGAGGGGCAACTGGGTAGTGCCCCCCTGCCTTGGTAGGGCATTTCAGCCTGCTCTTCTTCTTGCTCAAACTCCTCATAGGCTTCTTTAGGAGTTCTTGGGCATGACCTATAAACATGGGTGGGTGCCCACAGAGGGTGCCCATCATTGGCTCTAGGGGTGGTCTCCCACTCAGGTCTAGGAGGTCTTGGAGGCAACACTTGATAAGGTCATGGAGACCTATCTCGCACCAAGGGGTTGTGCCTCTCATACAACTTTGTCCTATGCATGCAAGGGGTTGGGACCCTCTTAGGCATAGTGTTCTGGAGCAACTCATATGTCTGATGCTAAATGCGCTCTTTGCTAAGGCGATACATGTGCTCTAACTATTGTTGGTCTTGCTCAAGCTACGTGATTTGTGCTTGGTGGGTGACATGTTTGGCAAATGCCAAGTTGATTTGTTCTACCATATTGAGTCTAGGAGGCCTAGATGCCTCCCCTACACATATATCTCGGTCGTGGTGATCCGAGATCTCTATAGGTCACTTCCCTCTATCGAGGTTAGTAGAATTCACCCGATGCTCTAGTCTCTAGTAGGTGATCCTAATAAATAGCAAGTGCGAAAGCACATTGTTCCTGCACAGTGTATTGCTCTTGAGGAATGTAGTGGTTTTCCTCATGCTCCCTTTCATATATGTGAAAGGCACGGGCAGAGTTGGCTCACCCTGTCTGAAGAGCCTTGCACTCTAGATTTGGCCTATTGTTTTTGATAGTAATAAGGGGTAGAGGAGGGATGATGTAATCATGTGGCCCCTCCTTATGGACCCTATGTTTTTCTAGCACTTCATCGCATGGTGGCCATTCATAAAAAGTGTCCAAGGGAGCCCTCCAATCTATGTTGAGTGCCACGTGTATGGATTCCTCCTTAAAAGGTCTATGTTGCATGGGCGTGCCCTTCAAAGGGGTGCCTCTATAATCCCATTTTGTCATGGTATGATGTGGACTATTTTGTGGGTCAGGCCACCAAGGTGGTATGACCAAGTCCTTAGGGCTATAGCGGAGGGTACTTGTGCCCCCTTGTACACTTTTCATAACTTCTGCCCATGATTGGGCTTGGCTACGGGTGTACACCATGGTGGTGCCTCTCTACAATATATGTAGATTTTTATCTTTTTCACAATTTTTTATGCTACACTAAACAAAATGGGACGACACAATCAAAGCAATGATTATCTCGTTTATAGATTAAAGTTGTGCCCTAGATCTATTTTAATGTGTTTTGATTTTTATTTTGAAAACCTTGTAAAAAAAAAATTGTTGTATATGTGTAGCACCCTAAAATTGGCACAGTGAAACCTAGTAATTACATTCACTCTAGTAAATAATTTAAATTCAAATTTTAACCTCCCAAATCGCCCGTTAACCATCGGGTAATCCATTTCCCCATTTTCCGTGCCATTTTTAGAGGTTTTTTTTATCGTTTTATGATATCGTCGCTGATCAGACGATATCGCCCCATATCTGATGATTTCTTCTGGACAAGGACATCCAGATGATTTTGTCCCCAAACTGATTTTGGACAATTAACTTATGTTCCAACGGGTCTCTAATCTAGGTAGAAGCATGTCTGCATCATTAGAGACCCTCCCCCATTGGAGATCTCCCAAATAGGGATGATCTCCAACCTCCTAACTACTCCCCTAAGCCTATTTAATCCTTAGGACCTTCCCTTCCCAACCCTTGGCTGAATTTCCCTGTAACTTGATTTTGCGTGCATTAGAATACCTAGAGCATCATTTTGCATTTGTTATTTTGAATTTTTCTTGTAGGGACCTTATTTATTTTTAGCCGGAGCAAGCTCAGATCGTCGCAGACAATCTCATTCAAATCTCGGATGATCTTGTCACAATTCGAGATGATTTCATTGCTTCCAGATGATTTCGACTGCAATCTACATTTGGGGAAATCAGTGCCCAGAGTTTGAGCTTTCTCTTATTTATTTTGTTGTTTTATTCTGCATTTTAGTTAGTTTTATCCTTATTTCTTAATATTTTGCATTTGGAGTTCACCCATATAGCTTAAGTTACATTATAAGATCATAATTTGTCATTAGAATATCATAATTTGTTTGAATTTCTATTCATAACTATTGTTTAGTATTCATATTGTTATTTTGTGTTGTTTCCCTCAGTTATCATAGTTGCATTTTCTGTATTTTGCATCTATTTTTCTATTTGTAGGTCTGACGAATTCATCAGATCTCAGACGATCTTGTCTGATCTCAGATGATCTTGTCAAATCAGAGGCGATCCTTATTGCTTCAAACATCAGAATCTCCATCAGGCATCTGGATCAGGTATTCTGCTTTTAATATTCTATAATTTTTCTTTTTTTGTCTTAATTATGCTTTTTGTATTCATTAAATCTACACTTTCATATAGATTAATTTAGATTCATTTGGCCAAACCTAGGATTTTGAATGTTTAAGGCTAAAACGAACACATAAAACACATTCCCAACCTAGGCATGGAAACTGCCATTAAATGTTTCTTGGTGAACCCACCATCGCAAGTCCTCTCAGTCCGAGGTACTATGACATCCTTTTCCCATCCTCCTTCCGGGCACGGATCCTATAGCCTAAAGGTAAGGGTGTGAAAAATTTGGAGCGATACATTTTGGTGAACCCGACGTGAATGCATTATAAACCTTTTGAAAACAAAAACAAAAAAAAAATAATAAAAAAATAGAACAACTAAGACATAGATACATTTTAGATCATTTAAGTTTAATATCATGTTTATATGGTAGCTCCTAAGAAAATATTAGCAGTTACTATAAATGTAGAAAACCAATTGGCAGCCATAGAAGTCAATTCTATACTTAGTGTGCCTAAAACAGATAGAAATCAACTCTTGTGGGACGAACTTGATAGAAGACTTAGTGTCATCTCATCTAGGTCAACACAACTTAAACAAATCAAGAGGCTAGTCCTAGATAGAATCCTGGATCCTCATCAACTTGTCTTTTATCATGAACTTCAGAGAGCCTGCCATAGATGGTTAGCTTATAGGAAAGCTCTTGTATCTTCAAAAATTTTAACCTTCGACGAATACCTCAAGAACACAGTTGTGGTACGACCATTTCTAGTTCATATAGAATCCTTAGAAACTGATCTTATGATTAGAAGAAGATGGAACAACATTCCTAGAGCTATGTTGTATCATGAATATTGTCGTGAGAATTATTATTATCAATCAAAATCTGAAATACATGGTATCACTATAGCTCTTTTCATTAAATTTTTAAAAGAAAACTTTCAATTTGAAGAAGAACACTTCATGAGTCCTGAAGAACTAGAGCCTATTAATGATATTCATAAATTGTTTATAGAAAACTAGATTGTTACTTTCAGTCTTATTTCTTGCATTTATTGTGTTATTTGTTGTCTTTACAATATTATTTCAAAAACAAAGAAAAACAAACAAAAATTAAAAAACTAAAAAACTAAAAAAACATAGCAAAAACTTAAACATTTCATTTCAAATATTGTAGTAGGTATATAATTAATATATACCTCTTAATATTGTTGCATATATATATATATATATATATATATATATATATATATATATATATATTTGCTGAAATCAAAATTAAAGCACCATGCCTAAACTTAGGAATGGTAAAGAAACTTTAGGAGAAGAAGAAGATTGGTTACAAGATGGAACTAGAGACCCAAATGTCCTTCCTAAAGATCCAATTCTGGAAGGAAAAACTCTAGATCAACCAGAACATGACCTAGGTGAAGACAATGAACAAGAAGGAAGTGTTAAATAGGATGGACCCTCATCCCCTAGAGTAGCTCCAGATGGAACTATTACTTTTGAAAACATAGATCATTTCAAGAAATTTCTTGATGATAACATTGACGCCCTTAATGTGGTAGTTCGTATTGATAAAGGGCAAATTAGTAACACTCAAGCATCCATGGAATATATGTATGATGTGCACACTAATCCCACCCTCCTAAGGAACCTTTTATTCAGCTTAAAATCATTCCCACACAAAAGAAACCTTCCTTCACTACTTTATTCCGCCAAACTATTGAGCAATATGCTTCAAGTAAACAAAAATCTAAAACGAAGCCAAACACCAATTTTCAATAATCTGGAATACATCATAATACAACTTCAAAATTCCTTCATAACACCTTTCCTACCAATAATTTACACAGTAGCAACATGGCATCTAATCTTCATGTCCCTCCATCATATGCCCATAAAACCCATGTCAATGCCCTACCAAACCAATATGGGGGGCAAACTAGTAATCTGGAAGCCATGGTGAAACAGTTAGCTTCACGTATGGACCAGATAGATCCCTACCGTCCCTCGTACAATTATCGAGAGATCTGTAGTCAACCTTTGGATCCCATAGTTGTAGCTCAACCATACCCTAAGCATTTTCCCATGCCCATCTTGCCTATATATAAAGGAACCAAAGATCCCATAGAGCATCTTCGCATTTTTAGGATAGCATGTCATGATATATCACATGATGAATTGCTATTACTAAAAATGTTCTTGAAAAGTTTAGGTGGAATGGCATTAGAGTGGTACTATCAGTTGCCCACTCATTCTTTGAGAAACTTTGAAGAAACAGCCGAATCATTTGTCCATCAATTTAGTGCCTACATCGAGAGGCATGTAACCATTAAAGATTTATACAAATTAAAACAAGACAAGGATGAATGCTTTGCTGATTTCCTAGTAGATGGAAGCAATTGACAGGAAAACTGCACTTTGTGCTACCTTATAGGGAAATGTTGGACATTTTCATCAATAATTTACAAGAAAAAATATCGTATGAGCTATCAACTGCTACTTTAACTACCTTCGATCAAGCTATAGATTTATATCAAAGATTAGAAGATGCCCTCATTAGGAGATGCCAACTTAGGAAGAAGGATGATGAGAAAACATCCAAAAATCAATATAAAAACAAACAAGTTGTCGGTGATGGAGTCACTAACAGCAGAAACGTTGCTAATGTCAATGCAACGAAGACAACAAAAAAATTTATATTGAAACCTCCTGACAAGCCTCCTTGAGAATTTACTAGATTAAATCAACCCTTATCAACTATTTTACCTCAATTACTCAAAAGAGGTTTGATCCAATTACTAGCTATTCGGTAACCTGATCCAACAATACCCAGATACAGAGCTGACTTACACTGTTATTTCCATGGAGGACTTGGACATTCTACCAATGCTTGTAAAATTTTGAAACATAAAATACAATATTTGATTGATAATAATGAAATGGAAGTGCAAGCCTTCCAACCTAAACAAAACCCTCCTAATAATACTCAAAAGACCATTCCCCAAAATCAAAATCAAAATGCTAATCAAACATTAGACATATTTCAACACCCTTTACCAAGACACAATAAAGAGGTAACCAATAAAATCAAACATCATAATGTTCCCCCTCCTACTCGATATGTAGGAACCATTAGCGGACAATTACCTGTTCAAGATCCTCAAATATTTGACACAACCTTATCCCTGGTTACGACCAGGCCCTTACATAACTTTCAAACTTCTGATTCTAGTGATGTAGAATCAGATACTGAAAGTGAAGTAGACATTACTTCAAACCAATCGAATAGTTCTGAAAATGAATCAGATCCTATTCAACCCGTCATAGATGCCATGGTTCCAGAAGAACCATTTCCTAGAAGAGTTACTACTCGACCTTCTTCTACTCAATTCCTCTTGAATGAACAAGCCATAAATGCTAGACCAAGACCAGTTCAACATCCTTAATATAACATTGTAGGTACCATTGGAGTCGTTACCCGACAATAGGTTCAAAATTATCAACAAGAATCAAATCAGAACGATGGATCGGCTCCATTCATTTTGAAAAATCCCAATAAAGGGAATCATGCTCCTACTGTTCAACCTAACCCCATTACAATATTAATGAGCAATTATCCAATGCTACAGCTAGAATTTCCCTTTTGGATTTGTTAAGATCCTCTCCCACCCATAGGGATGAGTTGATGCTTATATTAAGCCAAATTATGGTACCTCAAAACATCCAACCTGAAGCTATGGCCAATACTATCATCACTCGAGAGGTTGATTGTATTGACTTTCAGGATAAAGATATCCCTCAACACAGTTTACATAAGGATAATCCCTTATACATTACTGCTCTAATTGGAGATGTCGCTGTCAAACGAGTTTTGATTAACAATGGTTCATCTCTAAACATTTGCACTTTTGATTTCTACCAACGATTTGGCTTTAGAAGTGATGAAATGAAGAAAAATGATATGATTATCAAAGCTTTCAATGATGAAACACAAGAAACATGTGGAGTTATTACCATCCCCTTGCAAGTTGGTCCTAGAACCCTAGAAACAATCGTGTTTATTGTACATTGCCCAACATCGTACAATATACTTTTGGGTCGCCCTTGGATCAATGCGATGAGAGTTGTCCCATCAACTTTACACCAATGTGTTAAATTTGAATTTAAAAATCAGTTGGTCACTATCCATGGTGACCCTAGACCCTTTGATATGTGTGCTTTGGCAGAACCTGTTGGAGTGCAATTTTTCCCTGCTCTGTCATCCACACATCCTAGTTCTTATTTTTCATCTAAACCTGTGAAACACACACCCATAACTTCACCTATTTCCCCTCCATTAATTTCATCCTCCTATATAGATCAACAATCTTCTAAACAAATTACTCTAGAACCTCAAAAAGATCTTAAATCTACAACCAATCCTTTAAGTTCTATCCCTATAATTTTGAAACTCACAGACACAACTATTATACCTTCCACATCTCAAGATATAGGGAATAATCCTTCTACATCTTATGCCCTTTTCGATGAAATTTTACCAGATTTATCCACAACCTTAATATCAAAAAAGACAAATGCTTTCATGTGAGATTCAATTCTTTTAAATAACTTGCCACCATCTCCTCGTACTTTGGGCCTCCCACAACCTATGGGAAGTACTTACCAAGTTGGGAGTTGTGCCTTCATTTGTAAAGGATATGACTGGGGAAGAATCCCCCGGAATATCAAAACTCATCATGAGGGATACACTAGGTGTTATTTGACCAATGAATATATTAAAGCTAAACCCATAATGCTTAAAATGGGATATAAAGGGAAAGGCTTGGGACCTTTCCAAAATGGCATGAAAGAACCTTTCGAGGTAGAACAATGGCCTGCCCACTGTGGTGTGGGCCTATTTCCTAGTAAGGGTCAACCCTTTCCTTTTGAAGATGATGATCACCTCATATGCTATCAAGATTATTTGGATAGGCATGTTGATTTGCCTCTTACAAATCAGTCGTTTTCATGTAACATGCTATCCATAGCTTATCCTGAAATGATTGCTAACCCCGATGAAGAGTTGGAAGGAGATATATTCCACGACGTCTCTGTTGAAGAGATGTTACACAATGGATTTTATTTTGATGGTTCTATACCAACTATAGCCCAAATTGAGACCACTAATCCTCAATATGAATTATCCAAATTAACCTTACAAGAATTACAAGAATTGGGTGTTTCACCTGCCCCACCCAATTTTGAAAGATATCTACACATGGAGGTAGAAAACGTCATTAAAATTAATATTGGAATGGAGGATAATCCTCACATAATCAATATTGGATCAGAATTAAGTCAAGAAAAACAAGAACAATACATTGCATTCCTTAAAGAGTATGAAGATGTTTTCTCTTAGACATATGAAGATATGCCAGGTCTAGACCCTTCTGTAGTCATGCATCATCGAGTGGTCCATCCAGATGCTAAACCTATTAAACAAAAACTTAGAAAAATGCATCCCAAATTGGCTCTACTAGTCAAAGGGGAGTTATAAAAACTCCTAAATGTTGTTTTTATACAAGCTATTGATTATGCTGAATGGATCTCAAATGTAGTTCCAGTCACCAAGAAAGAAGCTACCAAAGTTAGGGTTTGCATAGATTTTAGAGATATTAACGATGCATGCCCTAAAGATGACTTTCCTCTTCCAAACATGGATCAAATCATTGACTTTACTATCAAAAGTGGGATGATGTCCTTAATGGATGGATTCTCCAGTTATAATAAGATCAGGATAGCTCCTGAAGATCAGGATAAAACAGCATTTTTTACCCCCTGGGGTACCTTTTGCTGGAAAGTGATGCCGTTTTGCTTAAAGAACACAGGTGCAACTTATCAACGAGCTATGACCAAGATATGATGCATGATATCCTACATGATTATGTAGATGATATTATAGCTCGCTCTATTATTAAAGATAATCATTTAGATGATTTGAGAAAAGTTTTTAATCGATTACGAGAATATCTCATTTGATTAAATCCAGCAAAATGCATATTTGAAGTCAAGTCTGGCAAACTATTGGGGGTTCTAGTTTCTTTACGTGGTATCTAAATTGACCCTCTCAAAATTGTGGCTATCACTGATATGCCCGCATCTACTAATATATCTAAGTTACGAAGTTTACAAGGTAAACTTCAAGCTATCTGTTGCTTCATTGATAAGATGGCGGACAAAACCGGTCCCTTTCTTAAACTCCTTAAGAAGGATGTCCCTTTTAATTGGGACGTCGAATGTAGAGAAGCTTTTGAACTTCTCAAACAATACCTCCTTAATCCACCTGTGCTTTCACCACCTAAACCTGATTGCCCATTCCTCCTATATATTTTAGCTTTAGATTCTACCTTAGGAGCTATGTTAGCTTAGCTTGATGATGAAAAGAGAGAACGTGCTAATTATTATATTAGCCGAACCTTCATCAGTTATGAAACCCGCTACACAGCATTAGAAAAATTATGTCTAGTAGTCATTTTTGCTATGCAAAAATTACGACATTATATGCTTAGTCAAAAAACTTACGTCATTGCCAAATACGACCCCTTAAGGTATCTCATGAGTCGACCTTATTTATTGGGTCGCACAACCAAGTGGGTTCTTGCTCTAAGTGAGTTTGATCTCACATTCATAGGATAGAAGTCTATTAAAGGTCAAATCATAGCATATCAATTAGCTACTGCACCCTTAGAGTCTACCCATCCCCTCATCATCGAGTTTCTTGATGAATGCCTTCAATTAGAGGTAGACCATACTAAACAATGGTCCTTATACTTTGATGGAGCTCGATGCATGAGTGGGGCTGGTGCGGGTATTATTTTAATATCCCCACAAAAACATATGATTCCTCTGTCCTTCAAATTGACATTTGCTTGCACCAAAAATACTGCTGAGTATGAAGATCTAATCCTTGGATTATGAGCTACCTTGGCGCTAAAAATTAAACACCTTTTAGTTTTTGGTGATTCTCAACTAGTTATAAATCAAATTAATGAAGTTTATTAGACCAGAGATGATAAAATGTACCCATATAAGGCCTATGTTTTACAATTAATGTCCCTATTTGATCAAGTTACCTTGGAATCTATTCCTCGAACTTGTAACCGTGCAGCTGATGCTATGGTCATAGCTGCATCTCTCCTGCCCTTGGAGTTAGATGACGAATATGCCACTATCATTATTCGTTGACTCCAGGAACCCGCTTCAAATAAATCATGCTTAGAGCCTTTGGATGTGTTTCTAATCAATGAAACTACTCCTGAACCTTGGTATACGGACATATTTGATTTTCTCCAAAATGGGACTTTCCCTACCAATTTTAATAGAAACCAGCGTCGGTTATTACGTAGACGAGCAAGTCGATTTGTAATAATTGGCAATACTTTATATAGGAGATCTTTTTAAGGTATCCTATTAATATGTTTAAACTTAGAAGAGTCTAAATTAGCCTTGAGTGAAGCCCACGATGGATCTTGTGGAGGACACTTTAGTGGTAGCATCATTGTTAAAAAGCTCCTTCGGATAGGATACTTTTGGCCTACCATGGAAACGGATGCACATGAGTATGTGCACCATTGCAGCAAGTGCCAGAAACATGCTGACCTTGTCCATGCGCCTGCACAAGAACTATAGGCTATTTCCTCTCCTTGGCCCTTTTCAAAATGGGGCTTAGATATTATTGGTAAAATCAATTCTATGTCATCTTATGGACACAAATTCATCATAATCGCCACTGAGTATTTCACGAAGTGGGTCGAAGCTATGCCTTTAGCTTCTTGCACTGGCACACAAGTCTCTAAATTTATTTTTAATCAAATCATTTTTAGGTTCAAAATTCCTGCAAATCTCATCTCTGACAATGGAACTTGTTTCAAAAATAAAGATGTTAAAAAATTATGCCAAAAATATAAGATTCAACATTGTTGGTCCACTCCCTATTATCCTCAAGGTAATGGTCAAGCAGAACCATCTAAAAAAACCTTAATAAAAATCCTCAAAATATTGGTTAATAAAACTGGCCGTGACTGGCACATTCAGTTATATCCAGCCTTGTGGGCCTATCGAACTAGTGTTCAAACTCCCATGGGAACTTCACCACTTGTTTTGGTTTATGGTGTTGAAGCAGTTTTTCCCTTTGAATTAGAAGTTCCTTCTTTGGTTTTGCTACTTCAATATACCAAAGTAGGAGATGAATATCGATCTGGAAGACTCAGTCAGCTGGAACTACTAGATGAAAAATGCATCAATGCTTAGGAGCATCTCCGTGCCTACCAAAACAAGCTTAAAATATCATATGCTAAAAAAGTTTGTCATCGATCCTTTGAGATCGGCGACCTTGTTCTAAAAGAAAATAAAAAAAATACTAATGCCACTAAGGACCTTAAAGGCAAATTTGAGCCCAACTGGCTTGGACCATACATTATTACTGCTAAATTCGAATTAGGAGCATACAAATTATCTACCTTAGATGGTAAAGAACTTAAAGAACCCATGAATATTTTGCATCTTAAATGCTACTATGTATAAATTTGGTCATTTCATCCATGTATATATTTGTTCAAAATCACTATCTTGTATTTCTTTCAAATTTATAAATTCAAAAACACCAAAAACATTCATAATCATCAAAATCTTCAAAACTATTTGTTGCATTTATTTATGGCACTTGTTAAATTTTTTGTTCAAAAACAAAAATAAAACCAAAAAAACAAAATAATGATAAATATATAAAAACAACAATATGCTTGACTCTTTCGAAACCAAAACAATATAAAGAAGAAAGAGAGATTCAATATTCTCAAAACTTCTCAAAAAGTATTTATATATATATATATTTTCTTACAATTATTGCAGTTATATGTTTCAAATTATTTTTGATAAATTAGCATTTATTTGGAATCCCTCACTTGCACACTCACAAAAATAAATATCTTGATTTTATCTGGCATGATTACTAATCTCTCTTATATCAAAGTCCACAAAATTCAATTAAATAAAGTTTGAGCATAGAGAATTGATCTTGTTATTTACTTAAACCAAGCACATCTTTTCACAATAAAATGATTATATTTGTAAATTTCCATGTTTTGCTATATAGTAGAAGTGATTTCTTGAGCGAAAAGTTTCCCCTGCTATCTTATCATGCACATGGTCTAGAATCTTTGAGAATTGGCAAAAGGACAAGCTCACCTCTACCCAGAATAAAAATCCCTTGCTCTACAGCTAATCCGAGCAAGTATCCCTCGCAAAGAAGAAGAAAAGAAAAGTTCAAGAAAAAAGAGAAAAGACAAATGTTATTTTATCTCATTACAGCAATATTTCAAGCACTATCTCAAAAATCAAGCAAAAAATACAAAAAGAAAAAATAAGCAAAGTTCAAAAGAAAAGCAAAAGAAAGCAGAAAGCAAGAAAGCAATAAAATCCCTTTCCCTACCCTTTGAAAAGAAAAGAAGGGTTGATGAGCTTGAATCCCTATAATTCTCAATTATTCAAAAACTGTGAGGTAAGCCCCATAACAGGTGGTTTGTGCCCAACCTGCTTGGCCTTGGGTAACTCCTAGCATGGTGATATGTCTGTCACATAAGCGACCTTCTTTTGTACAAACCTATTTTTGCTTATGGATTAGCTAGCTCTTGATAATCTGACCTACATAGTAGTCTAGTATGGTTATATGCATCTACATCATGGCTAATGAACACTTATTTGGTTTCTTCAAATCACTTGTATCATATTATCTTGCTCAAAACTGGTAAATGCACAAAGCAATTGCATACACATTTGTATTTGAGAGATTTTGTGTATCATTATGATAAATCAAGATCGGAAATGAATTCACATATGCACATGGGATTCCTTATAAATCTAACTTTTCTCTTCAAAATACTTTGAAATATTATTTATTTATTTATTTTTGCAAACTTGTTTGGAATAATTCATTTTCTTATTTCAAGTACAGTTGTTTAGCATAAAGACAACTATATAATAGAAAAATAAAAAATTTCTTTCAAAACTATACAATCAAAACATATATATATATATATATATATATATATATATATATATATATATATATATATATATAACTTTTTGTCGACTTTCGCGACGATGGTATAGTTTCAAAACCAAAATTGGAATTTTATGCCTAGCGCAAGTCCTCATCTTCATATTTTCTGTTTATTAAAAAATCAACCATGCAATAAAACTATCTATTTTCTTTGATTTTCACGATGATGGTATAAGTCTATACCTACATATTCTATGCCTAGCGCAAACCATTGTAACAATTTTTATTCCCCATTTATTTAAAAATCATGAAAACCATATGACTTAAATCATACTATTACACAGTTATGTTTTTTTTAAACACAAAGCATGCACATTATCACTATTTCATGTCATTATGTCAACCTTCAATTTTGCAATGATGGTATAATTCCTAAGGAATTATTCAAAAAAAAAAATTTATCACACTTAGGAATTTATGCCTAGCAAAAATCATTTTACCATTATTTCATGCATACTATTTTCATGAAAATCTGAAAAACAAACCATCATCACCATCATTTTCACCATTGCACCAAAATCTTAAGACAGTCTCTTAAGCACTCTTTTACTTTTAACAATATTTTTATACTGGGATTAGCTTGACAACCGAGTGAGCAGCGACTCCATGAAATGGTCTATAATAGTGACAATGTCCTTTGAAATTATTGTTAGAAGTCTCTTTTTATTCTTTTATCACATCACATTACAAACAACCCATTTGTTACATCAGATTATTTCATTTAAAATATTACCGCATGACATCAAAATTATAAATTTTCAAAATGACATAATTTCATGAATCCTCAATCCAATTATCAAATCAATCAATCAAACATAAAAGCATCATAAACATACACATAACACAAGTCATATGATCAAAACTATCTCATCTCATATATATATCAATAGTATATATACATCATCAAAACTGGATCAGTATGCCACAATCTGTACCTCGGCATACTCAATCCTCTATCAAAAATAATAAACCTACATATCAATCTATACAACGTAATGCAGTCCTCTAACCTCGAGAACCTCTCGAGATCTTAGCCTCATCTCCTCCCCCGCCCTAAGGTGGATGAGGTGGCCCCATCGCAGTATGAGTAGTATTGTGCGTCCTAGTACTCGATCAGGATGAATTCCTCGAGGACCCAATCCTGATAGGGTTAGCAATGTCAGCTGGTAGCTATACCCTCTGACCCTCTGGCACCATCTGGAAGTAGATGCCCTAGTAGAACATGGTCTGAGCAATCGACCGTGCCAGCTCCTATGTGCTCGCTCCTCCGCCCCGTGCCCTGAGGCATGCAATCTTGTCTCTGAGCTAGGTAACCTCAGCTCGGTGGTGTGCAGCCTCGTCCTACAATGTCTGCACCTATGCCTAGAGACGATCTCTCTCCGCTCGAAGAGTAGCTATCTCGCTACTCTCCCCTGTGTCAACACCCTTGCCCTTATCGGGAGATGGTGGCCTCTCTCTCTATGGAGAAGGGGGTCTCACCTCCCTCCTCTCCCTCTACCATGGCCTCTCTTGTGCATGCAGCCTCCTCAGCTCTCTCCCGCCATGACCCTGGGCTGCCTCCATAGCCACCTGGTGTTGCCTCCCTATCCGATGCACAACTACGTGTATCGGACCCTGAGCCCTCGTCATCCGAGGAGGGTGGATGCCTGCATACTAGGCATCGTAGCCATCGGCTACCCCTGCGTCGTCCCCATCCACTGGCTGAATGGGGGCATCGTCCGAGTCTTGACTCCAGAAATGTTGCATGTCTAGAGCCCCGCTCACTGTAGTGTTATCCCGGACAGTCCAAGAAAACTCATAATCCTTGAGAGATGGGATCCCCTACTGCAGACCGAACTAATACAAAACTCGGTCATAGCGGTGGAGCTCCACCTCTCCCCTCTCCATCCAAAGCCAGCAGACTCGCCTAATGTGAGCCAGCTCCTGTCCATCCTTGACCCACCCTGGATGCTCCCTCCAAGGCCTCTAGGTGATCTGATCCAAGACTAGGTCATCTAGTAGTCTCTGAGACATAGGAAGGTCGATCCGTCGCTATGACCCTCTCCAAAGCCACCAGTAGAAAACTCGGGGCCTCTCCCCATCAATCCCTATCAGAGGAAGCCCTACTGGCCTCCGCACTACAATTTTCTCCCAGAACCAAATCTGTAGGAGCAATGTCATCACAAGACATCGGCCACCCTTGTACACGACCCCATGTAGGATCCTGTATAGTCGGCATAGCACAAAATTGCCCCAAGAAAACGTGTAGCCATGGTCTTGCATGTCGTAGATCACATCTACCAGCATCCATGGCACCCTGCACCCACTCTGGTGGCATAGCAGAAGTCCACCAACTACTCCAGCTAGAACCCGTGTGAGTCTAGATGCCCTAGGCATCTGACATAGTGCCTCGATATTAACTTCGCCCTTCTCCAGGGCAAAGCTCAGGTCACCACATAATCGCCCCATAACATGGCCCTGATTTGCTGTAGGAGTGATCAACTGTCCTTGTATGGGGATTCTCAGAATCCTCCATACATCCTCTAGAGTGGGAGTCATCTCCCCTATCGATAGCCAAAAACATGAAGAACCCGGATACCATCTCTCTGCTAGGGCTGTCAGTAGCCCCATATCTGTAGACACTTGTGGCATCACTGCCACATGCTGTAAACCGGCCTGTGACAGCTGATCCTACTCTACCTGTGTAAGAGCGGCCAAGTCATCTCTCAAACCTCCATACTTCTATTCCCTACTCTTTAGCAAACCTCTCTTCAACATAAAAAACAAAACAACAAACAACCATTAATAAACAATTCAAGTAATTAAAAATGCAAGTAAAATAAGTTCAATTTTATGCAATTGATGATATCATCCACTATTGGACGATATCTTCCCAAATTTGAGCATAATCGTCTCCGATTTTTCAAGCCGAAATCGTCCCTAATTTGATGAAATCATCCCCATTTCATCGATTTCGCCCTTGCACAAAATTGGCAAAATTGGGATGATTTCGTCGAAATCGGGACGATTTCGTCTCGACGACGTCGACGGCTCAAAAATTGTCGTGATGCTCAAAAATTGATTAAAATTTACCTAAAAAGCATGTAAATTCAACTTAAAACATTCTAAGCTAAGTTTAGATTCTTACCCGTAGCCCGCATCGGACCTCTGTTGATCTATGCATCATCTCCACCATTTTTGCTTCCAGAGCTCTAAAACCAGTAAAAATGAACAGTAAAAATGAATTAGGGTTTTACCCTATTTTTCTTAATTTTATTCAAAAGTAATTCAAAAATAATTTTGCTTTTTTGCATTTTTACCTCAAACGTTTGATTTGGGTAAAAACACGAAGGGGGCACCATAGTAAGCTGTCGTACGATTCGACCAAGAATCATCGCCTAAAAATAGGAATAATTTTTGCTTTCTCGTAGATCGAGAAGAACTCATCTTTAACGTATTTTCTTTAGAAAATTTTCTAAAGAGGGGGCAAAATGTAGCACCCTAAAATTGGCGCAGTGAAACCTAGTAATTACATTCACTCTAGTAAATAATTTAAATTCAAATTTTAACCTCCCAAACCACCCGTTAACCGTCGGGTAATCCGTTTCCCCCTTTTTCGTGCCATTTTTAGAGGTTGTTTTGATCATTTGACGATATCGTCGCCGATCAGACGATATTGCCCCATATCTGACGATTTCGTCTGGACAAGGATGTCCAAACGATTTTGTTCTCAAACTAATTTTGCACAATTAGCTTATGTTCCAACGGGTCTTTAATCCGAGCAGAAGCGTGTCTGCGTCGTTAGAGACCCTCCCCCATTGGAGATCTCCCAAATAGGGATGATCTCCAACCTCCTAACTACTCCCCTAAGCCTATTTAATCCTTAGGACCTTCCCTTCCCAACCCCTGGCTGAATTTCCTTGTAACTTGATTTTGTGTGCATTAGAATACCTAGAGCATCATTTTGCATTTGTTATTTTGAAGTTTTCTTGCAGGGACCTCATTGATTTTTAGTTGGAGCAAGCTCAGATCGTCGCAGATGATCTCGTTCAAATCTCGGACGATCCTGTCAAAATTTAAGATGATTTTATTGCTTCTAGATGATTTTTACTGCAATCTGCATTGGGGGAAATCAGTGCCTAGAGTTTGCACTTTCTCTTATTCCTTTTGCTATTTTATTCTGCATTTTAGTTAGTTTTATCCTTATTTCTTACTATTTTGCATTTGGAGTTCACCCATATAGCTTAAGTTGCATGATAAGATCATAATTTGTCATTAGAATATCATAATTTGTTTGAATTTCATAACTATTGTTTAGTATTCATATTGTTATTTTGTGTTGTTTCCCTCTGTTATCATAGTTGCATTCTCTATATTTTGCATCTGTTTTTCTATTTGCAGGTCTCTGACGAATTCGTCAGATCTCAGACGATCTTGTCTGATCTCAGACGATCTTGTCAAATCAAAGGTGATCCTTACTACTTCAAACATCAGAATCTCCATCAGACATCTGGATCAGGTATTTTGCTTTTAATATTCTGTAATTTCTCTTTTTCTATCTTAATTTTGCTTTCTGTATTCATTAAATCTGCACTTTCATATAGATTAATTTAGATTCATTTGGCCAAACCTAGGATTTTGAATGTTTAAGGCTAAAATGAACACATAAAACACATTCCCAACCTAGGTGTGAAAATTGCCATTAAATGTTTTCTGGTGAACCCACCATACATAAAAAAATCACCAATATACACCTCCCTTGAGAGGCAGGACCTTTGCAAGTCCTCTCAGTCCGAGGTAACGCGACATCCTTTTCCCATCCTCCTTCCGGGCACGGATCCTATAGCCTGAAGGTAAGGATGCAAAAAATTTGGAGCGATACAATATGAAATATGAAGGTTCTTATGTCTACCAAAATGGTTGCCCCTTAAATATACCACTACCAGGCCATTATACTGAACCTCTCAATATACCCGCCCTTACGTGAGGGAAACTATTGGTACGTGAGAGCAGAATAGTACATGGAACATAGGCGGTACAAAAGGAGAATCACTCTATTTTTGAAACCTACCATAGAAGACTTATCCTCATGCACTGGTAATAACCCTAGCTACACTTGGTTAGCTTTCATCAATATTTACATCTAGCAACAATCATGATCGGAGTTATGTATGCAAAATTCAATCCAAGGTGGTGATGAAATCCACCATTGGTCTTGATCAAGTGTTGGGGTTTTACGACCAACTCCTTGATGTTTATATTGTCACATGATGTGTGGGGTTATTTTTACTTGGGCAAAGAAAGAAAACATGCAGTAAAATTTACTATACAAGCAAAGAAACAAAAAAATCACAAAAATAGAGACAAAAAATTACAGTGTTCAGAAAACCTACCTCTTCTCAGCCCACATCAGATGCCCCTGAGTTTCTGCTCAAAAACTGCACAGAGAGCTAATCATCCTAGGGTGGGATGAATAGAAAATATGTATTCATCACAGGGTGGTACAAATAATTTATTCATCCTAGGGTGGCATGAATTCCAATCTGTATTCATCATAGGGTGGCACGAGCAGTAGTCCAACACTTGAAGGATTAACACCTGCAAGCAAAAACGTAAAGTTTTGATAAAAATTTTGATCCCAAAATTATGGGACAGGGTCCCACCATGATCACCACTAAAATCATGAGGATACAAAATCAATGGTGTACCGGGTGCGATGCAAACAAAAGCATACGAAACGCTAAGTCCTACAAATGAAGAAAAAGGACTAAAGTGCATGAAAAGGGAAAACAAATGAACTGAAATGAGATATAAAGCAAATGTAAAGTGTAGCCCTTATTTTTATTAATTTTTATTTTATATTATGTTACAATACATTTCCTTCCTTTTTAGGGGCTAGGAGCGGTAGATATAGTTTTGTTACACCATGGATGGTACGCTTCCCTTCGGGATATTTCACGTGCCCACATTTGAAATGGGTGGGCCAAATGTCACCGCCACTTGCATGAATGCATATTTAGTTCCTTTCTGCCCCTCCGGTTTCAAGATCCTATGTTCAAAGAAACAACAAACGATTAATAGCACTTGCGAATGGAGGGAAACATGCAATCCCCAAGGCCTCCGGTCAATGCATGCATGAAATAATTAAAACAGTAATCAAAACATGTTGGAATAAGATGAAATTTGGATAGAAGCATGAAAACACCATTATGAACACACTGCAAAAGGAACAGTCAAGAAATATACTATAGATTTCTAATCACTCTAGGGTGGGACGATTAGGACTGTCATAAAATTTCAGAAATAAACCTCCTAAATTTCCCATCCATTGGCTTCCAAAACACCTACAAAGTTGGGGTTAGGCAAAATAGGGCATTTTGAGATGACCCAAAAGGTTGGATTCTACATATTTGTCATCGATCACCCTGTATCTGAATATTCTCCCTGTATGTTAGTGAAAGCGAAAAACAATGAAAACACAGTCAAAACTCATCATAATGGCATGAAATTTGAATGGAAACATTTATTAACGACATAAAATAATATTCAAAATAAATAGTGAAGAAATATACTACATATTTCTAATCACTCCGAGGTGGGGCGATTAGGACTGCAGTAGTGCGAGGGGCACCCGGGGGCAGGACGCCCATTGTTTGGGGCTTGGTTTTAGCACCAATCCACTTGGGATGGGTCCAAAACCTCATAGGGGGTTGTGTCGACAAATTGGGTGTGGCATTGTGGCCAAATTTTTGGGTCTTGGGTCTGGATTGCGCTTCCAATGTTCACCCAATCACCTCCCTTCCAAAAGAGAGATCAAGGATGTAAGAAGCACAAGTGAGGGGTGAGGATGTAATTCAGTAGCACTTCATTTCTCCAAATTATCCTGCTCTATTTTTATTTTTTTATGAGAAGACTCACCATTTTATAGACCTGAAGGTCTGCTTTGAATGTGCATGTAGAGCCGCCATTTGGCCATTATGCCTTGCCAGGGGAGAGAAGATTCCTCCTTGATTAAGGGCTCCATGTCTGCCTCTATGACTGCCTCTTTGAGCTCAAAAATTCTCACTCGCACTCCCATGCATTGAAGGTGGAGTTGAGTGGCAGATCTAAGCTGCCATTTGTCAAGGTTTGACCTTTTGCCCATAAAACCTGATATTCGCCCCACCCTGGAGTGATTGCTGCTAATCATCCCGAGGTGAGGCGAATAGCATTCTAATCACCCCAGGGTGGAACGAGTAAGGAGCAGGGTGCTTGAAATGTGGAAAATTGACCTCTAACCTTCCAAAAATTCTTTGGGAGTGTTTAGGACTATTGTTTAACCTCTGGGGGCTACCCTAGGGGCTATGTATGCCAATTCGATCAGTTCTTGTATCCACATGATCAGATTGGTGCTATTTTGGTGTCTACAATAACAAAAATATCTATTCATATTTTTTTCTTTTCATTTTTGAATTTGAACTAAAAATAAATAAGGACATCAACCCGTTATTATCACATGACCATATGTAGAGTAGTGGTTATATAATGTACTTGCAATCATGATGTCAATAGGTTTGACTATGGCTTAAAGCTGGTAGAGGTTTTTCAAATAACCTTTTGCAATTGAAGGATTGACTATGGCTTAAAGCTGGTAGAGTTTTTTCCCACTCCAACCAAATACATACCTCAATAGTTGGGTACATTGTTCTTGGAAAAGAGGTACCAAGTTTGAATGTCAATGGTTGTATCCTTTTCTTTTGTAATTTTTTTGGTCAACCCTTATGTTAAAAGCATATTTTTTACTTATGTTCACAACTACGTGGATGCTATAGTGATATTCTCCCTTGCTTGAAAATAGGACATCATGAGTTTTAACACTATCAACTCTTGAACCACATTACTATTATATCTATATATAGATATATATAAGTTAAGGGTGACTATGCAACCAAATTAAAATAAGTGTTATACATTGGCTAACAGATACAATAATAAATCCAATAGTGAAAATTTATTGTAGCTAATCTAACATTATTTTTCTATGGTTTGGTATTTGATTATTTTTTTATTTGAGTGCTAATCTAACCAAATATTACCAAGACCATACGTTTTTTATATGGATGCATTTAAATCCCATTGATTTATAGTTTGTTGTATTTTGTTCTCTATTTGTTGATGATATTATTCTATAGATTGGTTATAGATCTACATAAGGTTTTTAGATGATCCTCTAATAGTCCTCCACTTTAAAGGGTAATTTATTATTAGTTTAAAGTAATTATAAATAGATTATATCATTATGTATGATCTACTTATTACTAATAATTATAAATAAATAGATTATATCCTCTAATAGTATTATTCTATAGATTGGTTGTAGATCTACATAATTTATAATTAATTAGAGGATCCATTAATTACTTTAAAGGGTAATTTATTATTATTTTATTGATAGGTTTCCGTCAAGGTTATGTTAATCCCAACCTAAGGTTAACCTCATTAGCGATTTGGTATCACAATAAATAACACTTAAAAAGGATCCATATTATATCATAACTATGAATAAGATATGTTATATTAGGGTGATCATAGTCATCCACCATATATTATTCTTGTTACATCCCTTTATTTATTATTGCTATCATCTAATTTCATTATTTTTATTTTTGGTGTATAAATGTAATGAATGGATGCTTTAGAATGATTATGGAAAGCATTACAAATTTGAATAAGAATTTAATAGGTATTTCAGGTCCATACATAACCTTCCTATGGTTACAATAAAACAAGAGAGGCCATGACTAGTAATGTGATGTATTTAGGTGTCTATAGATGCCCCTTTTTGGGATACTTTGTATGAAAGCATAATGCAAAAAAAATAGATGAACTAAAATGGTTGAGTTGATGATGAATGATGTTGATTTATGAAAATCCAATGTGAGATACCTCAAGCATGGAAAGGTAAACCATCATTGAATCATTGCTTCAAACATATTGATGGATTTTATTTGATCTTGGTAACCTTTCATTCATAGGTAGATGTTGTTAGTCTATGAGCTTTAGACTTTATGGATCCCAAGTGTATGTATGTTTGATGTTGTTAGTCTACGAGTGTTAGGCTTTATATTTTTCATTTTACCCCAGCAAGGAGGCTGTACGATAGTTTTTGGTAATGACTCTTGGATGGATGCAATTTCCACTTTTGAGTGTTTTATTATTGACTTGATTTTAATATGTAAATTTTATAGTTATTGACTACCTTCTCAAGTGATGAATCAATAGAGGATATGTAAATTAATGATAGTAATGAAGTTCTTAACTTTTTATTTTAACAAAAATGGGACTGTCTTGGATAGTATCACCCACAAAAATTATAAATAATAGATTTCATGGAAAAAAGGGGTCATTTTAATTGTGTAATATAAGAGAAGAGCAATACTGGAAGGAGGAAATATTATTTTTTACCAAAAAGTGCTATCAGTGGATAACTCGACAGACACAATGGACCCATAGGACGCATCAACAAATAGTGCAGCTAGTGCAAGAAAGGCAAGGATACAAATCTTAACTTTTTATTTATTAATGGGATGAATACAAATTAAAATTAAAGGAAATGAATAGGTGGGATGGGTGAAATGTGGTAGTATTAGGAAAATGAAAAATATGGGTGGGGTGAAGGGTAAATGGTATTTTATGCTTTTATTTCTCTCCTCTTTAATTTTTTTGTTATTATTTTGTTTTTACTTAATTTATATGTAATGGAGGTCGTATCAAGTCAAGATGAATTATTTTTGTGATTGTCTCGAATTGAGATAGACTTGTTTGATGACTATCTCAACTCGAGATGATTTCATTTTGGGACCATATCGACTCGATATGGTTTAATTTTGTCATCACCTCAATGCAAGATAATTTTGGTTTTGTTTTTTTTTTAAATTGAGCTTTTATTTATTCTGGTAGCTTGTTTGAGATTGATGCCAAATCATAAACATATTTAAGAATACATATGATACCTTACTTGGTGATGATTGGGTGTGGTTGAAGGACATAAGACTTCAACATATAGTTTGGCTTGAGTCAACTTATGTAGACCAGGCCTATCTGATAGCCTTGATATATTAATGGGATAGTCAAACTAATACCTTTGATATACCCATGGAAGATATTACTATTACACTAAAAGGTATCTATCAGATTCTATAAGTCCCTATATAGAGATAGCAAATTTTTACTACCATAATAGGTGAGAGAGAGACTGTGCTATAGAGATTATACTAAGAGCACTAGCAATATGTGGATTACAATGCTAATAGTGATGGAGTGAGACTTGGTACCATATTTTTGACCAAACTAATGGTAGTTATATAGGTAGTTCTTATATCACTAATATCTAATTTTATTGTGCTAGACTATTTAAGCATGACGTTCCCATAGAACCTACTGGGCCTTGTGATGGACTTGGTTTATGAGTCTGGGATCATGGTGTGGGACTCCAATCTACTTGTATAGTTGTACAAGGAGTTGTATGAGATTCACTAGTGAGGGTGAGTAGGCTTAGGGTGTAGTTTCATAGTATAGTAATGGGGATGGAAGCAATTTTGGGTGGATAGGCATGTTGGGTTACCTTGGGAGGTGAATTGAGATATGAGGGACATGGAGGTACCATATGTGATGGGGTATAACAATGACCAAGAGTATGGTAATAACCATTGATTTCAAGGTATTTTGCAGCACTGCATAGATGCATGAGTAGGGTTACAACAAAAATAGGTTATATAGAGACCATGGCCCAAAGGACCAACCTAGACTAAGGAGGTTGAGCACCTGAGGTAAGTGTTATTATGTAGGTGGCTAAATCTTCATCATGGGATAGAGCATGAGCAATTTTATTACTCACCAGTGATCCAAAATTTTGGAGTTAGGCAGGGTGTTCCTAAGGCTACAATGGTGTACTAACATAGGGGTAAAAAAATCTAGCTGGCATGGCCATGATCTAAGCCTCTAAGGGATGAGGTGAATAAGGCCCTAATATATGCAAAAATTGAGGATCCTATAACCAAATCTAATTACGAAACCTAGTGGATAGTTGAAAAAATTAAGGGTGGGGCAGTGATTAGAGTAGAGAAGATGACTAGCATAGTGGAGGATCCATCACAGTGATGATTGTGTCACCAAGTGGAGAGGGATGTGGAGGGATCACAGGTATCTATAGAGGGTACAAAGAAATATGTTATGATCTACGGTGGTGATGAAGCAGATGAGGATGATCCATAGAAGTAGATCACCATCATAAGTGTCATGAACCTCCTTTAGAATAATTTTTCAATGATTAGATTGATACTTGACTATATCTATTTTTGTGATGAAATGATTGATTATTTTTGGAATATTTTTTGCAAGAATATTGTGAGGAATCTGATAATATATCCTTATGAGGAATGACTAATGATTTTATGATTTGTTTTTATAGGAATATATTTAAAAAAAAAATAGTTTCTACTAATGGATTTTCTTGTGAGATAGGAATAAGTTTCCTATTGAAGAGGAAAGAAAAAAATGTTTTCTAAGAGCAAGATAATTCAAAGGATATAAGTAATGTGATGTTTAGCCTTTGAGAAAGGGAGACAATATATAGGAATGAACGTCACATATACAAATGTCCATTATGATCTACATGAAGGGAGATGTAATAAATTGAATGCAAATTGTTTACTAGTTTGCAAATCTCTTTTCAAAATAAAGGTTTATGCGATATATATATATATATAGTATGGAAAAAAATTAATTGGTTTAATTTTTATTTCCTTAAAAGACAAGTACTTTTGTTGACAATCAGGATGATTGAATTTTGTATAAGGCTAATTATGATTAAAATATTTAGTGTGGATCAGGTAAGTTGCACCATTATCTTGTATCCAAGAGTCTTTTTAGCATGGACCATAAAGAATATTATTTATTGTGTGCTTAGTAAGCCAAACCATGGGGAATTAGAGACCCTATTATTTATTTTTGAAATGAGTGAAAAAATAGTTTTCTTTATGATAGTTCCTTGCTAGTTCTTCAAGGTGGGATTATTTGATTATTATTGGATCCTATCATAAATGATAGTTAGTAGCACTACACTTTGGATAGTGATTCCATAATCATACTTCGAATAGGCGGGTGATGGATGCTAATAAATGGAAGGTTGTGGTTAACGATTAATGAATATACTAAGAAAATTAGGGGAGCAATGGTAAGGAGGGACATTGGAGTATTGGGAGCTCATATGATTGTAGAGACAAACAATTGTAGATGAAGGATTACAGAGTCTAGGATTAGCAGAGACTAAATAGCATGTGATAAAATTCAATCAAAAATATTATCCAAGTTACTTTTGATAAATTTGGTGTATGGTTTTGATAAATTATCTTTATACACATTATTGTTTTAGTATATATATTATTTAGAGTGAAAAAAACATGTGATGAGTGATTATTTGGTATATATTTTTGTAATAAATTGTTTCATTTTCATATTTAATTTGTGCTTATAATACATTTTAAGTTAGTTGTTTTTGTGAATTTATGTGAATTATCAGTAGAAATATGAATACAGTTGAATCTGAAAAATGTGTGCATTTTATGTAAAATATATTTGATTTGTGAGTAGTAATGCAGGAGAGTCTTGAAGGATGTTCCACAGTGCAACAATGCAAGCATTAGGATGTATCTTGGATGTGAGAAGATGGACGTAAGAATAAAGGACTAAGGATGCTTAGGTATGGTGATAGAGTAGTAGTAGATTACTGTTATAAAATATGGTAACTGAAGCATGTTACAAAAGATATTTATCGAAGTACGTTACAAAAGGTAGCTACTAGAATATGTTACCAAAGGATATTTTTACCAGCAGTAACCAAAGGATGACTAATTCCATTGACTGATGTTGCATGCCACATCAGTGACACCATGACATTTTCACATGGTAGCAAAGTATTTCTAGTCAACATAATATTTGATTTGTCACATATTCTTCACAAGAAATATTGTGATTAAATAAGTTGTTATTACTTTATTCAATAAAATTGTGTAATCCAACTATTTTTAGGTTTATTAGATTTAGACGCAATATTGTTGTGCCTTTTCCTAGAATAAAGGGCATATGGTTATATTGTATAGTTTAAAAAATATTAAAGTTAGTGTTTCTTTATTAAGTTAGCTTACGTATTGCCACTTGGACCATTCAAAATGTTTATCGAGTCCAAGCAGAAATAGGAATTGTATTATTTTATATTATTTTGGTTAGTACATAGTTCTCACGTCATAAGTCCACAAACTCCACATGGTAAAATATGTGGAAGAGTTTATTCAAAATTGTACAATTCATCATATATATTACATAGGAGACCTTTGAAAAGGTCTGGCAAGCTAATGGAGAAAATGTCTAATCTGTGACTATTCCTAATGTAATCTTCTGGATACAATTCTGAAAGTTGGATGTGCAACCATGTACGTTTGAATTTCTAGTAATAAAGTAGCAATAGTTTATTTTGAATATTGTAACTATGTCAATTAATTTCCTTATGCTTTGCTTGCCTTGCTAACTTCCCTTTTTTTTTCTTGAAATAATAAAATAATTAGCATTAGATTCTTTTAATGAAATAGATTATTGAAGTTAAAATAGAGTAGAGAAAGGGGAGGAGGTTAATACTAACATTGAGGAGGTAGGGCCCACTCTGAAAGGTTAGTCCCTAAATATCTTCCACCCAAAACACGACATATAGAGTTAGAATATAGAATAAGTCTTAAAGCATAAACTTAATTAAATTGCATAATAAATATTTATGAATTATACTATGCATCATTAAATCATATGTGGATCCACACATATTCATGTAGACTAAATCATAAATTGCATTCTCTTTTCATTTTTGCACAGTCTAACCTCTGTTTGCAAACACCTAAAACTAAAATATATTTAAACTAAGCTTAGAATTGATCTCTATGGTACAATCTATACTAGATTTTTATTCTTTAAATATAACCTTGATTACTATCATATTAAAAAAAATAAATTTAAGCTATTATAGCCGATTATTTTGGAATAATTGCCAAGGAGAATAATGTCGTAGTGGTTAATCATAAAATCTATTTGGTAATGCAATTAGGTGAGTCTTGCTTATATGTGTAAAAAGGTACGTATGAGTCCTTGGGAAGCATATGAGTCAAAGTGGCACGATATGGTCCCAAAAAGTTCCTTTGTACGATGTTGTTAGGTTTATTTTTCTTGAGGAATCAGTTTTACCACTTTTTTAATTAGAATTTTATTTCTTACAAAATTTTATTTCTATAAATTTTATTTCTTGCAAATTTCCTACTTTGGATAATTATTATTTCTTACTTGACTTAGGACCTATGAGAAAAAAGGAAGTAGGTTTACACTGAAAAATACCTAAACTTGGCTTTGGACCCTATTAGAAGTAGGAAGTACTTACATTTAAGTGGCATAACTTTAGTGAAACCCTCCTAATAATAAAATAAGCAGTAATATTTTACATTTCATTTCAACGACTTTTATTTTTGCACATTTTCAACTTTGGATGATTATTTTTGTTGGTTTGATTAGGCCCTGTGAGAAAAATAGGAAGTAGGTGTACATTGAAACAGACCTAAACATTGGTTTAGGACCTTGTCAGAAGCAATAAGTAGGTCAGGTTGAGTTACATAGCCTTAGTTAAACTATCCTAAACAATCAAACAAACATTAATAGTTTAACCTTTTATTTTTATGTAAATTTTACTTTTCTTGCAATATTTTATTTTTTTCCTAATATGCTAAAGTTGGTTGTATAAGGATTCGTAGGAACACGAGTCACATATAATTTTAGAAAAAAATTAGGATTATTGTGAAATTTTATTTTAATTGTTATTTGTTGTATTAAGGATAATTATAAACTCAATTGTTGTGATTTGTATCTATACTTGATTACAGTAGGATTAAAATAGAAAATCAAAACCAAAACTCAAACAAAAACCAAAACCATAGAGAGAAAAAATAAAAAATAAAAATTAGTTTCTAGATGGTGGAAAATAGTCTAAGGCAGTCTACTACAATAAACCTCTAAAATTATGACAAAAAAATAAAAAATTAAAAAAATAAAAATAAAGAAAAAATATTATAATTAGAAAGCGTAATAAAATAATAATAATAAATATAAAATAAAATAAAAATAAAAGTATATATATAGATATTAATAATAAAATAAAATAATTATAATTATAAAATAAAATAGAGGTATTATACAGGACTAAACCAACAAAATTATAAAGTGGTAGGACAAAGATATTCTATCATGAAAATTTCAATTAGAAAATATTTTGAAAGGGTGTAGTAAAACTCAAAGCCTATTGATAACTCAACTAGAAAATCACTAATTAATGGGCATAGGTTTTAACTATACAAAAATCCACTATCTAAATAAAATTCATACACCACCTTAAGCAACAAGCTAATCTGCGGTGTCTTTTTGAACTGCAATCAACAACCATTGAATAATAACTTCTCTCTCCTTGAAAAACAAAAAAATATTATGCTTCCTTTGTTTCATCATGAAGTTTCTATATTTACAGTTATCTTATTCTCATCAATTCTCAGTCTCAATGTTTCAAAAATCCTAAGAAGGTATTTTCTTTAAAAAGCCTATAGGAAAATAAATATCATATGTTACATAATACTTTGTTTTACTAGATAAATTCTAGGTGTTTTTTAATCACTCAAACAACAATGGTGTTTTGAGAAATTTTCATTGAAAGTCAAGAAATATTTTGATGTTGTAAGTTATTCCTATTCAATCAAACTTTTTCTTGGACTACACACATTTGAACATGTGAAAACATTGTGAGATTTGGATAGATTAATTCATAAGTCACTACTGTCATTGAGTAAAATGGTTTCTCTTGCTTATCCATCTATGCACATGGTCTAGAGTACTAATGAGTTGGCAAAAGGACAAGCTCGCCCTTCACCCCTAAAAAGAAATAAAATGAGAAGAATAGTAAGGATAGGATCAAATTCCCATTAGGACTTTGATAGAGTGGTTGGGAACCCAACTCTCCAAAGTTCTCACCCTTTCAATATATATATATATATATATATATATATATATATATATATATATATATATCTTGCTCCTCATATAATTGAGCAAGTATCACAAAAGTATCTTCTTGCTTCCCCTAAAAATAAGCAAGAGTCCCGAAAAAGCAATAAAAATCCCTTGCTCCTCAAAAAATGAGCAATTATCCCAAAGAATAGTTTAAGAAGGGTAAAAGAGCTTGAATCCCTATAACTCTTAGTGTCTTGAAAACCATAGTGTGATCCTCATTAAAGTAATAGGTTGAATTAAACTTGCTTTGCAATAAGGTAAAGCCCTATGCATCAATTCTAAGTCTGGATAAGACCTATGGATGTTTACAAGATAAGCTAGCTTAATTGGTAGAAGTGACCATTGTCTTTCTCAATCCTTACTCATAATAGGGAATTAACCTTCACTACACACATAGTTGGTCCTTGAAAGGCTTGAAATCATTAGGATGATTTTAACATTATATTGATTTATGAAATGAATAGATGAAGTTGTTTAAAAATCACTAGGATATTTGAAGTATTTGAGAAATAATTCTAGAATATCCTGAGCAGACAAAATTCATAAGCAAATTCCCACAGTTTATTTTCTCCTATCAAAATATGGCTTTCATCCCTCAAATATTGTATATTTTTATAAAGGCCACCATAACATCTGAATATCTATTCCATTTTCTGAAAATACTGCAAGTATTTGATAGATAACTATTTGTGTATACATTGATGACTGATATCACGCTTTATAATCATTATTTCTCTCTCACTTGGTTACTACTTAATGAAATTAAAGAAGCACAATCACAAAAATTATAATAAATCCCCATGAATAAAACTTATTATTATATTATCCATCAATATAAATAAAATACCCTTCATCTTGTTTTGGCTATATAGCCAAAATTATAGTTTGGGGGGAAGAAACAGGTAAATTATTATATCAAACTCTAGCAACTACAATCCCATAGATGTCTTATGTAGATGTCTTCTATAGATGCATTTTTTAGGTATATTCTATAGGTATCTTATGTAGATGTCTTTAATAGGTGTATTCCATTGGTGTCTTCCTTAGGTATCTTCTGTACGTATCTTGCGTAGATGTCTTCCGTAAACATTTTCTATAGACTTTTTTTATAGATGTCTTATGTAGATATCATTTGTAGGTGTCTTCCATAGATGTCTTCCATACATGTCTTTTGTATAGGTATTTTGTAGAAGTCTTACGTAAGTGTTTTTCACAAATATCATTAGTAACAATCTTTTGAGTAAACAATTTTTGTAGGTATCATCAGTAAAAATCTTCCATAAGCATCATATGTAGATATCATCCATAAACATATATAGTGAAATATTCTAAGTGTCAAAATTTAAAATTAGCTAGGCAAAGTGAGACATGTGACAAATCAAGAAATGCTAAGACAAGTAATAAAGGTGTGTTAACAAAGACTTTAAGGGAAACTTGGTGGCAATATTTTAAACCAATTAATGTGGACAAGACAAAAAAATAAAGGAAAATCAGCCCTCCTATAATATATACATTTAACCTAGTGCCACATACTACCTCTTACGATGTGTCCATACAAACGAGTATCATGCACCAATTAAAATTCAAAATTTCTATTGAAAATGTAGTCATTCTTAGGGTCAAAAGTAAGAATGATGATGTTTTATTAGGGCATGTGCATAAATGAGGACATGGACTAATCCACTTGACCGCATCGACAATAAATTGCCACATAAGATGAAACATGGCATAAGTAAATGATTAAAATATTGTTTTTATTCTATCCAATGGGTGACTAGAAAGTAAAATATGTGGCAGATAAAATCGACCTTGCCATGCAAGGTGGTGGGTAGGGTTAGCTCCAAGCAGGAGCTGATCACCCAAGAACCCATATTATAGTGACACAGGTGGATTTTTTCTACCAATTGTAAAATATGATGTGGATAATCAACACCGGTCTTTGACTAAAATTTAAACAAAGGGTCATGATGCAAGGGAAAATGCGATGATTCTAGAAGTCTCGTGGGAAGGACATGGTCACTGATGCATGGCCTTCATCAGGGTATAACGTATCAGGACATGGATCTAAGTCATAGGCAACCAATTAAAGCCAAATCGATCTATGATGAGTTTCAAGTTGATTTTAGGGCAAATGGTTACCATCATCGATAGGAGTTAGACCAGTTTCCATCGTTGTATAGGAGTAATTGATGATATACAATCTTTGCATGTAGCCATGTAGAGTAAAATTAACCTAATCATCTTCTCTGTAGAAGAGCTGCTCAAAATTGTCGACAACCCTCTATAAATTGATTTTGAGTGAAATATCCTAGTTTTTTAGTTAAATTTTTTTGAATTCTTCGATTAACTGGTGGCGAGCTTTAGAATTTTGACAAATCATGCAGGCAAAAGGATAGTTTCTTCAACGACATAGGAAGGGTGGTGAAATAATATCAAAAATTATAGGTAAAATTTTGTTTATTGTTACTACTGTCGCAAATCATTTTTATTTCTCTTCTGCACATAAATTAAGGTATATTAAACTAAAAATGTAGAATGTGCACGAAATATTAGGAAGGATTAAAATGGTTTTATTGATAATCCTAGGTTTACCATTAAAACAAGTTTATGAAATAAATTACTTCAATTCTGCTTTACATTTTTGAGAACATAAAATATTGGAATTTCTAAAAACAAAATTTCTTTGTCTACCACTTTCTACCCTAAAAACCCTAAACTCAACTATGCCTCACTCTATGTTTTATAAAAGTAACAAACCATCCCCGGTTGAAACCCAGAATCCTAGTGATTTTGTAATCAAATTATTTCAAAGAGCCATATGGTGGGAAGCTCTCACAAAATTTAGAGGTCACGACTAGGGGGTGGCTAAACATTTTATCCTAAATTGTGACCTTGATAGGATGACCACCCAACTTGGAGGCATTCAATTTTATCTTAACCCTATTTTAATTTTTGAGATATTAGATCTACCGAAAGTAGGGTTGCCATACTACAAAACCCCCTCTAAAAATGTTACCCATATAGTAGCTAAATTTGGTGAGAATTGTACTATTATCTAAGATAAGGGGGTTTGGATTAAAGGTGTGTCTACTTATTCACTCCCCCTCTTATGGTAGGAAGCATCCATCATGATTATTAAGTTCTTTACTCTAGAATGACGTATGTCTACTTGTGCAGCTTACCATATTTGTGTGTTAATGAATTTGAAGTTTCCTAAAAATAGTGAACATGTTATGAATATACCAAACTTCTTGTTTCAATCATTAAAATCTACAGTTTTGCACGTTAAGCCTAAAAATCCTCAAGAAAAACCAAATTGCACCTACTTGCACATCATGGATTGATTAAGCTAATAGTTTTAAATACATCACATGATGTCAAAGTTTCTTGGAATTAGATAGTGGATGAATCTAACCTACTGAAGTAATTTGAATCTACTGAGAATGAGTTTGAAGAAGATGATTCGACTTAATGATAACATGAGTTCGACAGTCAATAGGAAGAACCTGAAAGTCCAAAATGTAAATTCCAACTTGCTAAAAACATTAAACCAACCCATTTGAAAATCAGACATCAAAAAAAGGTTGTCAAAACTCATAATAAAAAGGATACACCAGGGCATGGGTCTGATTTACCTGAACCTGAGTTGACAGTCAAAATTCTATCCCACATTCGAGCACAAAGTATGGTCTTATAGATGAAAAATGTCAAGTTATAAAAGGATTTTGTAGAGCATTATAAACTAATTCAATTAGCCCTTAACCTTTAGATATCAATTATTAAAGAACTTTTAGCGGATAGGATGATGAAATCCATTGATTCTATAAAATGGCTGCCACCTGTCGATGCTTCTTCAAAAAAAAGTTCCACACCTGATAAAATGCAGAAAAAGTCACTAAAATTTAGTAGAGTGGCCCATATGAATAAGCCTATTGAATTTTCTAAACTCCTCGAATAAGAAAGTCCCCACTAGCTCATCATCTTGATGTAGCAAAATAAATCTAAGAAATCAGTTTCTCCCAACAATATAGGAACCACATAATGTAATATTATCTTGACTATTGATATACCCTCAAAAATCAATGCAGTGATAAATAATTTGTTACATAAGTTGAGGAACTCTTGTCTTCTCAAACACAAGATGCAGAGAAGAAGGAATATTCTCATGAAGTTGAGAATATCAAGACTATCATGGTTGACACACCAATGGATGAATAGAAAGCCAAAGATTAGGTATATAAAGTAAAAATGGAATGCAGGTTATCACAGCCAAGACCACCATCTTCAAGGATATGCACCTGATGAATACAACTCAGATAAATTGAACTACACTGAAAAACTATTTAATATTTTATAATTTCTAAGACTTCAAAATCTGATTTGTATATTATTATTTGTAATATGTTTTATATTCTTTGTCTGTAAATATTTTAAGCATTATATATATATTTTTTTTATATATATATATATATATATATATATATATATATATATATATATATATATATATATATATTGTGAATGTCTTCATTTTTTGTGAAACTATTTTGTGTAATACAAGTTTGATATCTATGATGACAATTTTAGTATAACACTGCAATAAGATAAGCTTAAAAATTTATTATTTTTCTATTGAAGATTGTTATATCACAGAATTGTTCCCTGAATATTATCAGTTGATTTATATTATATGTGATTGATGAAATTGTTCTATTTTAAGAAATTTAGAATTCATCATTTTCTTATTTTCTTTTTTTAGAATATGTATTTTTATCAGAATGATACATGAAAACCCAAAATATTTCATTTCAACTACATAATTCAAGACTTTAATTTGATTGATAGATTTTGTACTATGTAGGTTATCATGAAAATAATCTAGAAAATTTGAAACACTATATTATGTTATAGTTGTATCACTAAAACTATGTGCTCTTATTATAACATGTTGGCTTATGTTCTATTTATTTCTAAAAATTATTGTTTTTTAATATCTTGGAGATATTATTAGATAACCAATATGTTGTTTCTGGAAAACAATTTTGATGTTTGTTTCATGGCTTTGTAAATGATTTTTTAAGAAAACATAAATATTGATTCATGTTAATGTATCATTCATTCTGCAAAAAAAAATTGGATGATGACAGTTGATGTATGCATAAAAATCTATAAGTTTCTATTTTCTCATTTTTTTCCCATGTATGAGGACATGCATATATTTCAGTTTGGGGTAAAATGATAAGTGATTATTTGGTATATATTTTTGAAAAGTTCTGGTGATCTAATGGATAAAATATCTAATATGTGACTATTCTTAATGTAATATTATGGATATAGTTTAAATCTAGATGTGCAACCATGTACATGTAAATTTCTAGTAATAAAGGAGCAACAATTTATTTTGAATATGTTAACTATGTCAATTAGTTTCTTTATGCTTTGCTTACCTTGGTAACTTCCCTTTATTTTATTTTTCCTACAATCAAGAAATAATTAGCATTATATTCATTTAATAAAATAGATACTGAAGTTAAAATAGAGTAGATAAAGAGGAGGAGGTTAATACTAACCTTCTAGAGGCAGGGCTCACTCTGAAAGGTTAGTCCTTAAATATCTTCCCCAAAAAACATGATAGATAGAGTTAGAATGTATAATAAGTCTTAAATTATAAACTTAATTAAATTGCATAATAAATATTTATGAATTATACTATGCATAATTAAATCACACATGGATCCACACATATTCTTATAGACTAAATCATAAATTGTATTCTATTTTCATTCCTACACAATCTAACTTCTATTTGTAAACACCTAAAACTAAAATAAATCTAAACTAAGCTTAGCATTGATCCCTACGGTAAAATATACCATGAAGAAAATATTTCACTAAAATTTTCTCAACAAATATCTTAGGAATCCTTTCCCTATTACAATGTTTATGGACCTTTTGTCCAAATGAGACACCAATATTTTAATCAAGTTTGTGGATATCTATCCATAGGAGACACTAATCTCCTCAGCTGGTTTGTGGATCTCTATCCGTAGGAGAACTCCTTCTCCTTTGCTCTAGCTGGTGAACCTCTAGAAGACTACTACCTCCACTGCACTAGCTTGTGGATCTCTCCCCACTGAAGACTCATATCCTCACTCAAAAGACATGTTATCATTGCCCTAGCTAATGGATCTCTATCCATTGGAGACTACTATCCTCTACTATGTCACCTCCAAAGCTTGCTCTCAGCTTTGTCTCAAATCTACACTAAACACAGTCTTTCGATCTAGAATAAATCTACTCAATCTCTGTCTCAAGTCTGCACTAAACATAGTTCTTCGGTCTAGCACAAATATGCTCAATCTCTGTCTGAATTCTACACTAAACACAGTCCTTCGGTCTAACCATATTTTGATTTTTATCTAGTTTCTTTGTAGCTATTCCCAAGCTCTTTTTCTTTGCTCCTCAAGTTTAAGTAGTTTTCCCATCCTTATTATCATTGGTTCATTTTCCTATATTTATTGCTAGTGTAATAGTTGAAGTATAGGAAGCTCTATGGAAATAGGTAAACTATCTTCCTTACCATAGATAAAATAGTAAGGTGAACATATTACTACCTTTTTTGGAGTAATACAATCATCCCAAAGAACCATTTTGATATGAAGATATCACTACTACTTTTTATATACTATCCTTTTTATGATTCTCAATAATTTTTGTTTGTCCATTCAACCAAACCATTACCCTAGAGATAATAATTATAAGAGGATTTTAGATAGATATCATTTGATGAGGCTTGGAAATGCCTCAATCATAACATGTTTTGAACAGTTAAAATTGACTAAAAACTCTTGTGATATCTCTTATATGCTAGTTAAGTTGATTTAATATGTTATGTATTAACTGTTTGCATGATTTATGTGTTAGGGATATTATACTCTTATTTTTATAGTTTTTATACAACTTTGTACTAATTTATCATGGCTTGTTAATGAAGAATGTGCATGGGTTGGTAGCAGCATTTTAGTATTTTTTTTTTATGTTTTGTAAGCAATGATTTATCTTAATTTAGTAAACAATGCAAAAGTAATATTACTATGCAACAGAAATAGGTTTTTGCTATGTAAATTCTAGCCAGCTACCAATGAATGACAAAGCATAGAATTTACACATGGAGAAGATTGAAGGTAATTTTAACCACTTCCTGAGAGATGAAATAGATGATCTACCTGAAGGAAGAAACCAAAATAACCTGAATAGCACCTACATCTAGTTATTTCGAATATCTTTGGAATAAGCAAAATTTGCTTATCTTCGAAATAAGTAGAATTTTCTTATCTTTAGAATAACAAGGGAATATACTTCATTTGATTTTTTGTAATTTTATAACAATGGATTTAGGTGAAATAAGGTTGAGAGGATGTAGGAAAAGAGTCTTGTAGCTATTTCTATCATCTTTTCTGACCAAAAGCTACAACTCATGGGAAAAGATCAATTGAAGCAGTTAATCCTCTCCTAGAATAAACCCAAAAATAACTGCAGCATAATAGGCAATTGATTTGCAAGATAAAAATAGTATATTTTTGTATGTAAAGAGATGTTATATGATTATAAAAAAATAGCTCCCATGTCGGTTGAGCTAATAAGATAAAATAAGAAGTAGAAAAATAGAAAATAACTATCAGTGCAGTTTTCAGCTTTGTAACAGTTTGTAGAAACATAACTGTAATGCTATTTTTAGAATTATAAAAGTGTAGTCATTTTTGTCATTCTTGTCATTTATGAGTGTGTGTGAGATTTAGTAAGCAAGGAAGTTTCACATATTCTATAAAAGGAAGCAAGGGCCACTTCCAGGCCTAGGAGAAGGACTAACAGGATAGGTTCTCTTCTGATTCCTACTGCAGCAAAATTAGTTGAATATTTGTCTAATTCATTGTTTGATACACACTAACCATTTTGATTACTGCTTTCATTTCATATTCAAAGTAGATTTGTAGGTCTTTGATGAATGCAATTATTTGGTTATTGTTTCCTGTTTCAACAATTTAGCAGTTTTTGCTTTGATTTCTGTCATTTCAGCAATTTTCCAGTTTTCTTGCATTTTTTCCATTTTTCTATCTGCTACTGTGATAGAAGCTTGACAACCTTCTGAACAGAGCATTGACAGGTATTTTTTCCTGTGTTTCTTCCATTTTAGTAATTTCATTTCTACAATAGTAAATTGGGTTTGAATTATTACTGTAGTTTTAAACTTAGATTTCAAGTTTTGTAATTTAGATCAAATTTTAACTTATGCAAGTAAAATTAGTTTGTTTTATGCAACTTAGGAGTAGAAGGTGACCTGAAACCCCCCACAAAATTTGTTCTACCAATAAGACCTGCTACTCCCAAATGACCTGAACGGTAGCCCTGTTCACCCCTTCTTTCGCAGACAGCCTTGAACACTGCCCTAGATTGACAATTCATTGAGAATTAATGATACTCTCAACAATTGTTAAATGTGCTAAGTTGTGAACTTCAAAGTGAAATCTGGATAAACAACTCGTATAAGTAACTATTTTTGGTAAATTGCATTTCAATCCATTTAGGAAACAAGAAAGAAACCACATGAAGACAAATTTCACAAGAGGTTGAAACTATGTCTAAGTTGTCTAAATTGTTTTTTTCCAAAAATGTTGGAATTTTCAAAGAATCACAATCATCCACTTCAAGCACTACAAGATCCTTTGAGAAATCATTACAAGGAGGAAAAATCGGTAGTTCAACACCACTTTCTCTTGAAAAATCCATAAAATTAGGACAATTTTATAATATTTATAAATTTTTTTGGGAACCTATAAGGGAAATCTCACAAGAGAATACAAGAAGAGCCAGTAATGTGCTTCATCCTAGTGCAACTAGTGTACCTGCCAAAAAATTTTCAAAATCCCATTCAATTAGATCCTAATCAAAATGCTTCCATGAAGGCCATTTCACCTTCAGTTTTACCAAATTTCAAGGGAATTACATCTAAAGACCTTGATATATTTTTGTTTGAGTTTAAAATTGTATGTCAAGCTCATGATTACACTAATGACAATCAAAAGCTCAATTTTTTTCTTCCAATCTTAAAGAGTCAACTCTATGATGGTTTATCACCTTAGCACCTGATTCAATTAGAACTTGGGATGAGATGGAAAATGTATTTTTTAGAGAGATACCAAGAATATTTTCAAGTCAAGAATCAAAATGATGAATTTATTACAATGAAACAAGAGGAAAATGAAATCTTAGAAGACTATCTTGACAGATTTTCTTTTGTTCATAAGAGATGTGGAAGTTTTGAACCTAAAATTTGCAAAGTCATATTCTTAAGAGGACTGCAAGATGAATCTAGGGATACATTGGATATCTTAGGAAGAGGAGATGCAAATGCACTTGAATTGTAGGAAATTATTAAACTTTATTAAAATTAATCTCATTCAAGGCATAGAAAACACAAAATTGGTAATGATAAACATGATATGAAAGAATGCATGAAAGAGCCTAATATTTTAGTACATTTTAATAACACATTAGATGAAAAGAATGAATCTGAACCTTTAGTCATCTATTGTTCAAAATATAGTGAGAAGAAACACTCTCTTCATGACTATCCTTTGAACAAAACATTTATACCTGCTACATGTAGCATTTGTCAAAAAGGACACCCCACGGATCAATGTAGTTTATTGCCAAAACTCAAAAGTGTCTTTTAAAAATAGTCTCAACCTATGCAAAACTCAATTTTTTAGGACAAGGACAAGGGAATAATTTTCATAAATTTCCATATCAGAATGTTTCTCAAATTTCTGCACATTGGGGAAATAATCCTTGGTATATGCCATGGTCTTCTTCAGGTCGACTTCAACAATGTTGGAGTCAACCACCATGGGCATATTTCCAAGAATGGTCTCAACATGGATGGATTCAACAATAATGTAATCAACAACATCCACCATGGTTGTAGCCAAAATTATAGGTATATGAATGGGTACAACCACAAAAACTGTACAATGGATAACAACATTATCAAAAATAAAAATCAAACTTGTTGTCTATTTATACCGATAATTTCTCTCATGGAAAACAACAAAAAAAAGTAAAACAACCTTTGTTTTCAGCTCAACCTGTGGTTAGTCCAAATCATGTTAAATAGGTAACCCCTGTCTCTATGGTTGAATCAGAAAATACAACCATAATAAATGCTATTAACTATGATAAAACTTAGTTGTATTCAGGTAAACCATTGCTTGAAACTATTCTACTTATCAATGTAGAAATGGAATTTAAAAATGAAAATAAATCTACACTGAAACAACATTAATAAGAACAAGAAAACCTCCCAAATAAAGTACCATATCTTGAACAGTCTGAGATATAAAAAATAACATCTTCACAATCAGATTCGATAAAATAATTAGAACATTTAACTGTTAAAATACCTTTACTTCAAGCTATTAAATATGTACCAATCATTAATAATATTTTTCAGGAAATATGTTTTAGGAAACCAAGAAAAAAGAAGAAATTATATCCTGAAACCATACAAAAAGGTGGAAAATTAGTTGACTTGCTTATATACTAAGCTCCCCTCCATATGCATAACCAATAAAATATTTATCAAAATCTAAATTTGTGAGCACTGGAGCATCTACAATGGCTTATTTTAATTTTTTGGAAAGCCTCTTTTCCTTATTCTATCCATATAAAGGGATGATCCTTTTTTAGCATGAATGTCATGGGCCTAACTATTGTTGCAAAATTAGATATAAACTTACTGATTAAATTTATTGTCCAAAAAAAATTTCAAGACTTTCTTATGCCTTATTAATGAAAGACTCATAACTAATTAAATTCTATTAGGATCTATATCAATACCATATTTAGATACCACATGTCCCAAAAAATTTCTTGTGGTGCATAGAAAACCAAATTCTTTCAGTTGAAGCATACCCGACATTAGTGGCATCATGAAAGTATTTTTTAGGTTCTCTAAATGGTCTTACTTTATTTTTTATAATACCATGAGGTCATCCAAATATATTTATATTATTTGGTTTATTAGATCATGGAAGAAAATATCCATGACCCTCTAGAATGTTGCTCCAGCATTATATATCTCATAAAGCATTCATTGAATTGAATATGTTCTTTATTTTGTGGAGAATGTTGTATTATGTTGATCTTCATCTCTCAACCAAACCTAATTAAATCTAGATAATCTATCCAACAACAAAAATCTCTTAGATGCTACAAGCGTTTGAAATATTTGCTCCATTGAAGGTAAAGTGTAATGATATTTTAAAGAGGATTTATTCAAATCTCTAAAATCTATGCATAACCTAATTTCACCATTATTATTTCTTATAGGTACTAGGTTAGAACCCCAAATTAGATATATGATTTTTGATTCTATCACCTTCTCCAATTCCTTTTTTATAAGAGGTTTAATCTTTGGATTGACTAGTCTTTAATTTTTCCTAATTATTTTGGCTCTAGGATCAAATTCTATTATGTTTTGTATGACACTTTTGTTATATCCTTTGAGGTCTTCATAAGTCTAGGACATTATATATTTATACTTGTGTTATAATTCAATATTTTTTACCTTTTCTTCCATTATGGCAACTTTTTTCAAAGTTAAGTGTCTTCCTAGGTGATACTTATATTTCTCAATAGTCTTATTTTTTCACAATAAACACTCCTTCCCTTCAATTTGTCATTTAGGATGAAAAGGGATTCTAGGGTGACTAGTCCTTTTGGCCTTTTATTTTAAATTAATTGAATTATTTTATCTTTATACATCTACTGTATTTTGGTTGTATTTTATTTAGCATATTAATCTATCTCTTGTAAAAAATGAATAATTTGCTTCTCATTCTCAAACATCAATAAATTTTCTTGGTTGTTTTTAGGTTGATGGTTTTTCCATAGTTCATTGGCTAGGTTGAATTGTGAACCGACAATTTTCATTATATATACATTTATATTCTATTATCTTAAAATTACTTTTATGTTGATTACATCAAAATCCATCAAATCCCAAATTCTATTTTTGCAATGTTTCATCAACCTATTTTTGATTAGCCATTGGGTTATAACATGTATAACAATTAATTTAGCAACATCAAAAATCTAAAGCATATTGATTCTATTTTTTCCATTTGGATTCCTAGATCCAAGGCTTCATATTCTATTTTATTATTGAAACACGCAAATTACAACTATATGATTTAAAATATGTTATCCCTTTCAGTTCAAAAAATATATTCCTGCCCCACTCATATTTTATTTCTAACACAATCAAAATATAGCTTCAATATTTCTATTAGATTTTTCTTTTCTTTAGAAATTCTTATAATATGAGTTTCTTCCTCTTGGATTATATATGATTCAAGACCTATTTTATTGTAATAATATTTATATTTATATATATCAACCTATTAGTCTCTCCATATTCCTCCTATATTAATGATTCGAGCCTCTACCCATTTCTCCTATCTTTGTCTATCTTATCTCTTGATATGAACTTTATTTCTTTAATGTCAGTATATCACAAAGTGGCACAACTATGACAACCTCCTTATAATATTTTATTTTGTTAAAAAGTTAATGCCATGTTTCTTATGGTAGCCTCTTAAATTTTAACATCTTCCTTTTCTATCATTTTTTGTTGGTAGTATCCTATTCCGACCTCATTCATTATTTTAGACATTTATGTGGAAAATGTATTATGCATTTGTATATTATATTTTTATTCTCTTGATATACATACCTTTTTAAATGCAACCTCTTCTAATTTCCTACTAATAGACCTTACTATTTCCTCTTGTGATATTAGAATTTGATCAAGGATTCTCCATTGATGAGGGTTTTTTTTTTTTAATTCTAGGTTATTTCTATAATATTTTTTGAGATCACTTGGCTCATTTTGGTGGTTTTCTTGGGATTATAATGATTTTTTTATTTCCTTGTAAAAAAATCCAAATATTACTTCCAAGATAATAATATGGGGTGTTAGTGGTTGTAGACATATAGTTTGTTGATCGTGGGAATAAGGAAAGAGTGGGCATAGTGGCCTTGGAGGTAATATACATATTTATAATAAATCATTTTTGGCTATGAAAACCATTTAGTATATTTTGGTATAGAATCTCCTTCTCTAACTCTTATCAACATAGATATTTTATAATTCAATTCTCTAAGATAGAAAATTATTACCAAGTCTAGTGGGGATGTAGCTTTTTAGGTATTCTATGCAATACTTTAGGTAATATTAAGTTGAAATATTTTATTAATTATATATGGGATCTTTTCACTATTAATAGTTGTTTTAAGAGTAGTATTCCATCTACTTTTTATTTGAATATCTCCACAAAATTGTTGCTAAGTTGATAATAGGTGATGAATCCATACAGGAGCATTACATACCATTATCATGCTTTTACTTTGAAGTATATCACTAGAAATATTAGACCCATGTTTTGCTTTTATATGTTATGAATCATACATAGGCTCTCCACATGGTTAAGGTGCTTCATGGGGGTAGTGAGATCTTCACCAATGAAATAGATGATAGACTTCGAAACAGACTAGGGTATTTCTTTTCCATGTTTTATTTGTTGATAATGGTGCTAGTAGACATATATAATTCCAAGTGCGGAACATTCTAATGGGTGGTGGTTGAGGTGGACTAACCATATTATGGATTTCAACTTTTCTTCTTTACATAATGATCATAGATAGTGACATCATACCTTATCATGATTAGTAGATGCAAAACTTGTTCACATGCCATAAATTTTATTATATTTGGCTTCTTCCTTTAGGATGGAGTCACGTACTAAATGTAGCTTATTATCATGATTGGTAGATGCAAAAACCTGATTACATGCCCTTAATTTTATTATATTTGGATTCTTCCTTTATGATGGAGTCACATACTAAATGTAGCTTCTTTCTTTTGGAAAGAAAATAGATAGAGGTATTCACCTAAACCTTATTTTGGTATTTTTTTTTTTAAGCGAAAAACCCCTTGTGGGGCCTTGGTATGAGATACCATGAACAGAGGGTTCTACACCATAAAACTCACTTAGGAGTCACACCTAATCCTGCCTGCACCAACATTATCAATTGGATTTTGTATATCCAATTCAGCGTTTTGGTAGGGTGGAGATTTGAACCTAGGATCTCCCTTGGAGGATTGCCCTATCCTCTCCAAATCACCTAGACCACCTGGGTTTCTTATTTTTGTATCTTCAAAAATGGATTTTTTTGGTGTTTTTTTGGAGCAAAGTTTCTTGATGAGTGAAAAGGCTCTTCAACAAGTAGGAAAATACCAAAATCCTGACCAAGTCTTATCCCTAATACTTGTTATGATTATAGGACCAATGATGTGTCACTAGGGTCCCACAATATATGTCATTAAACTATTGTTTTCTCTTATTATCTTGGGTTGGGATAATCATACCTCATGAGGAGTGATATAATGGGGTTGTAGTTGATAGTACAAGCTTTGGTTCAATCTAGGGCCTCCAAGAGTCCTCACAAGGTTGGATCCTTGTTAGGATGTGATCTTCAAGGTGAACTTGTACTCAATAAAGGTAAAATGGATGTGAGAAACTAAAAGTAAAAATAAATCAACAAAATAAAATTAGTGATGCGCTAGAAGATCCACTAAGATCTTCCTATAAAAATAGGTGTAAATGCTATGTTCAAACAGTGAATACTTCCTCTACTCAACATACTGAAACATATATGAGAGTTACCAATCATATACATGCACAATAATATGGATCCCATTGGAGAACCAAGTAAGTGACTCATTCTAAAAATAGACACATGCCTCTCACACACACATACTTAATAAAACCTAAAATTCAGGCAAAATGTCACAAAAAAATAGATGTTGAGATATATTACATTATTTTGTACATGAAAATATATCCCCATGGTACCATCATAGTATATAAATTAGGGTTTGATATGTAATATATTAGGGTTGAGTCTATAGTTTCGAAGTAAAATTTATATGTCCCATTTTATATAAGTGTCTATGTGTAGGAAATGCACAAGTGTCATGTAAGTTAGAGTTAAAGTATACATTGAAAAACTATGCACAATTGTCATGTATAAAAGTATTAAAATATGTAATGTGAGGATTTGCACAAGTATCCTAGATTGTGAGTTCATGTAGAAAGAGTCATGTAGATATGTGCAAGTGTTGTAGAGTTAAGTTTCCATCTAGTATGCAAATGGCCTGATGATAAGCCATGAGTCACAAGACTTATCATATGGAGAGTAACAGTCAAGTACTTGAAGAAACACATTTCTATACCTATATTATGGAGATAATGCTCCATGAATGGGAGAAGAAGATCCAATATTTATATATCATTATCCTATTGTAAGAGGAAGTAATAAAACTTGTATATATATTTTTGAGCAATTAATATTATAAGTTTTCTTCATGCATAGTTCATGAATGATTTAGGCTATTTATATTCATATTTGATTATATAAGTGAATGTTTATTTAGAAATTATATAATCCTTTATATACATATTAATTTTCTCATCTATTATTATCTATTATTATTGATATTTTGACCTTTAATACTGTGGCTATTTTATATTGGGACCTATGATATTTTGTATAAGGATTAAAAATATAACATTGGTATTAGAGCTACCACCTGAATCTATTCATTTTGATAGAGTTCATTTTATTAGCCACCATTTTTCAATATTTTACTTTTTCCACTTTTGTTAAAGTTAATTTATATTTTGTTCACTTTGAAGGTAGCAAAGGCTTGTACTCTATTTTCTAAATATCTTATTGAGTAGAATTTGAGGTTAAAAGGAATAGTCACCTTGATTTGTATGCTAGGGTATTTTCACTTGGATGAAAGAAAACTAGTGAAGACTAGGACTCCACTATATTTATAGGAAAGGGCCAACTTAGAAGAAAATTTGGATATTGATTGATTGGAAATCGACTCAAAATATAGTTGGAAATTTTGGGATATACAAGGTCACCCTGATTATATTTTGTCCTCTCTAGAGAAAGAGGAGAAAAATTATTGAATATTGAGGTAAAACCAACTCAAGAGATAGTTGGTAATTCAAGGATTTACATAGCCACCCTAACATTGATATTGAGTTCTTTAAGAAAGAATAATTATATTTTTGTTATTATGTGTGACCTAAGACATTGAAGATTGTATATTAAAAGGTTTATAAGATTTTGATATAAGATAGATACGAATTTTGGCTTCTAATATGTTTTGAAGATAATTAAAGCTTTTATAACATAAGCATAGAAGAATATAAGAAAAGCATAAGGTTTTAGTAGAGCATATAAGAAATTATTATAAATATTTCTAAAGATATTTGAAGAAAAAATATATTCATTGCATCAATGAAAGAATATAAGAAGTTATTATAAAAATTAGTATTTTATCTAAGGTAAGCAGTAGTATATAATTTTTTTTAGTTGCTAATATACATAATAGTGCTACTTTCAAGTTAAGTGCAAGCGATGTGGTAGTATTCATAGAAAAATAAAAATACATTCATATATTTCAGCATGGATAGAAGAAAAAAGTTTTTAGAACTGAGTTCAAAGGATGAGTGCAGACAAAACATTTATAAATAAGATAGCATGTGATAAATAAATGGAATAAATCTTGAAGGAACAAGCAATAGACTATTAGATATTAGTTGTAAGCCATATCACCAAAATATCAAACATCAAAAAAGCAACAATGAAGAGAAGTAGAAGCAACAATAAAGAGGAGTAACTCAAAATGCTCATAGAAGGTGAATCAATCAAGAGGGAAATTTAGAAAAGGAGTTACATTGAAGGAAATTTTATAGAAGGAGAACCTAAAAATAGAAACACTCATCATAGGAGCAATTGGAGCACCCATAAGCATAAGTGCTAAAAAAGGAATGGTTCACCATGCAAACACTAAAAATAGGAATTTTTATGATGTTCAACCATCACAACCATAAAAAACAAACATAAGTATTAGTTGAATTCTTGAACACTAGGGGAGAATCAAGCATCATTCAAAAAACATAAGCACCAACAATAAACATGAGAATCAATATTGGAGGAAATGATCAGCAAAGGAGACAAAGAGAACAATAAGGTAAAGATATCAATAAGATCAATGACAAAATAGTTCTATGATGAAGTCATAGAGACCATCACATAAAGAATTATTTAAAAGACACATATCATCTTCGAGCAAAAAATAATAGCATTATCACTTACGTTGGTTGTAGCCAACAAGAGTAGCATAATAGAAGTAAAGGATATATATATATATTTTTTTAATAAAAAAACCCCTTGGGGGGGCGCCTTTGTCTGAGAGAACATGAATAGGGGGTTCTACACTTTCAAAGTCACCTGGGAGTCACACCCGACCCTGCCCGCACCAACATTATCAATTGGATTTTGGATACCCAATTCAACTTTTTGGTAGGTGGATATTTAAACCTGGGACCTCCCTTGGAGGATTGCCATCTCCTCTCCAACTCACCTACAACACCTGGGTAGAAGCAAAGGATATTATTATTATGAATATTATTAAAAATATTACTAAAATTTACATGTAGAGTTCCATGTGGCTTTAAGGCAGTTTTGAAGTTAAGTTTAGCACAAAGTTTCATGCAACTTAAAAGTGAATATTGACACATTCAATAAGAACTATTAAACTAAATAGCAGAGATGTTTAAGCATTAGGCAAGTGAAGAAATTATTTGAATTTAAAATTGACCAAGGTGAGTCATAATTAATATTTTAATACTTTAACTTGATTTCAGGATTTTTTTTAAGCATATAATTAAGAAATTGGTAACTCATATCATTTTATTAGAGTCTCATCATGGGTTCAAATATTGCTCTTTGTTGCCACTATAACCTCTAGTTCCATTGGTAAAATTGTTAACATAGTAAAAAATGCTAGCATGATACACCCTCCGATACAACAAGGCCCAAGGATTTAAACAAGGTTCTCCACACTCCCATGGGAGTGCTTTGAGCAACTAATCTAACCCTTGGACCTTGCTTTAATGAATTACAAGATTAAAAAAAAAAAAAATTAGTTGGAGTTATCAGGTAGAGATATATTGTTATTTTTGAAGTTTTTAAATAGTATGGAGTGATAAGGTTTTCTACATTAATTAGTTTATTTGAAGCATTAGAAGATTTTTTAAGTTTATTTAGATAGAAGGTTTATTTCCTTAAGTTTTTTTACTTTTTCATAAAATTGAAACTAAGAAATATATTAGAAGTTTTTGAAATTTTGTAAATTTAAAATATTTGGGAGTTAAGAGGTTTTCTACATCAAAAGATCTAGAATTTTTTTTGAATTTACAATTTTCATATTTGAATTTTTCTAAACTAAGAAGTTATAAGATTTACTGCAATTTTTTTTAATGAATTCCATTATGTCAAATAATAATTTTTTTCTTTTTGAATATAAATTATTGAAAAGACTAAATTTTACATCATGGAAGAACAAAATGAAATCAATCGTATTTTTATAAATACCTTGGGACATAGTAAATGGAAAAAAAAAAAACCTAGTGAATATGAAAGAGAAAAAACATATTTGAAGATGGAGATTCAAAGGCTCTGATGTTAATAAAGTTTGGAATAATAGATGAAATAAAACCATATTTAAGTGGAGAAAAAACATCCAAATTCATGGACCACATTATGCAAAAAATTTAAAGGGAAAAATAAAGCTACTATTATGAATCTACAATACCAATTACATTCCTTAAAGATCAATAACAGAGAAAGTGTAGAAAGTAGTCGATGCAAAATCAAAATTATTAACATTGGGATAAAAAGTAGAAGATAAATTTCTTGTCCATGTAACATTAAGGGCACTTCCAGAAATTTACAAGAATTTAGTCACATCTATGCAAGTATTGTGCAAGGAAACTATGTTTTATGACTTAATATTCTTTAGGATTATGAAGTAGAAAACTTAGTCAAAGCTGAAATGACTAAGAATGCCTTGATATCTAAAGCTAATACACAAGGTAATATTTCTACAACTTCAAGATACAAATATAAGTGAAATTCGAGATATTGTCATCTATGTAAGATAAAAGGCCATAACAAATTTTCTATAGATATAATCAAGGAAATTCAATGAATATGAATCAAGGATGTCAAATGAACAAATGAGTATAAAAAAATTAATATCAATATTAGTATCAATATAACCCTTAATGGCAACAAAATTTTCAACCTCAATATCAACAATACCAATATCATCCTCAGTACTAATATGGTCATCAACAACAACCTCAACTACAATTTAGAGAAGAAAATCAAAAAGGAAATTTAGTTCAAGAAATTCATGAAATTCAAGAATTAGAAGAACCATCTAAAGAAAATGAATTCAAAGCCCTTGTAGTAAAATTATTTGTAAACGAAGATACAAATGTTGTAGAACATCAAGATACATGAGGAGAATTTTTAAAAAGATCACATGGGAAGATCAAGACTAGGAACAAAAAGAACAAAATAAAGAAGCAAAAGAAGAATATAGCAAAAAAATATACAAGTTAAAAGCAAGTGCTAGAATAGAAATTTGATCAAGAACACTTGAATATTGAAGATGAATATGAAGAGAAAGCTTGAAGAGTAAAGTCTTCAATAACCAAATAATATCATATAGGGTATGTTGATGCATATTAATGTACCCCCATGATACCTTCATGGTACATTTGTAAATATGTACTAGATTAGGGTTGAATATATAGTTTAGAAGTGTGGTATATATTTCTCATTTTATTTAAGTTTCCACATATAGAAAATGCAAAAGTGTCATGTATCTGAGTATACAAGTTTTTAATGTGAGGATGTGCACAAGTATCATATATTAAGAGTGCATGTAGAAGTATAAGTGTCATGTAGATGTGTGCAACTGTTGTAGAGTTAAGTGTCCATCTAATATGCAAGTGGTAAGATGATAATTCAAGAGTCATGAGACTTTTCATATGGATACAAATAATCAAATACTTGAAAATTTATATTGCTATGGCTATATTATGGAGACATGCTTCATGAATGGTACAAGAATATACAATACCCATATATCATTATCCTATTGAAGGATAAATGTGGAACATAGTTCTGGAGAGGATCCAAAAAAAGCTAGCAGGTTGGAAAGGACATATTTTATCTCAAGAAGGAAAAGTAGTTTTAACTATGGCTTCACTTCAAAGTATACTCGTTTACTTCCTATCAGTCTTCAGAGCTCCCAGCGAGGTGTATCACAAAATTGAGCAACTTCAAAAAAAAATTCTCTGGTCAGGGACTGAGGATAAGAATAGGATACATTTAGTAGGTTGGAACAAGGTTTGCAAACCTAAAGCTGATGGAGGGTTAGGATTGAGGAGATTTTCTCATCTCAATACAACTCTGTTATCCAAACAAGCGTGGCGGTTATTGACTAAGGTCGATAATGAATGGACTGCCATAGGTAGGAGGAAATACCTCCAAGATGTGAAATTCATTAATGACAACTTAGCAAGCAGGGGGTCTACTTTTTGGAAGGCAATCCTCACGAGCAGAGATCTTGTCAAGAAAGGTCTTAGATGGATTCTAGAAAATGGGTAAACAATAGACTTTTGGAAAGATCGGTGGGTGAGAGCTGAAGAGTTATCCTAGAATCCTTGTTTGGCTAGGATTCAAGAGCATATGGCGTAGCATATTGGGAAGAAGGTTTCAAATTATATGTGGCAGGATATAAATATCAATAGGTGGAAACACATCAGAGTACAAGATTTTGAAGTGGAGTCTGAAGAGCTTTATAACATTTTAACTTAGCAAATTATTCCCTCTGGAGAGGATGAAGATCACATTGTTTGGGCTAAGACTGAAAGTGGTGACTTCACAGTTAAGTCTACCTATAATTTGCTTCTCAATATGGAAGGTCAACAATTTCAACTGAGTTTGGTTTGGATCAAAGACTTAATTCCTAAAATATCCTTTTTTTCATGGCTAGTGATTCAAGGAAAATTCCTCGCTATGGAAAATATGTTATCCAAAGGTATGGTTATTGCTAACCATTGCTACATGTGCAGGGCAGGATGGGAGACAACCCAACACTTGTTTATGGAGTGTCCAATAGCGAAGTCCATCCGGGATGAACTTTTCCAAGCCTTTAGGATCTCGTGGGTTAATCCTTCTCTTATATCCAAAGTGTTCCATCAATGGCCTCAACCCTTTGTTACCCTAAAACTTAAGTACATATGGAAAATATGTTGACATCATTTTCTCTAGCAGATTTGGCTAGAAAGGAACCATAGAGCCTTTAAGGATACCATTCACAACACAAAAACCATCCTCAATAGGATTATTGTCTTTGCAAAAGAAAACCTTAGCACCTTAGTGGATGAGAACCACTCAATTCTTCCCAAAGAAAAACAATTAACTCGGGACTTAGGTATTGAGGACAAACCTTCCATTCCTTTTCCCAATCCCAAAAATGGGATTTCTTGGGAGCCACCCCCGTAGGGTTGGTTTAAAATAAATTTTTATGGTGCAGCCAAGGAGAACCAGGAAGAGCTGGAGCTAGAGGAATAATCAGGGATCATCAAGGAAATCTGGTCAAGTACTTTGCTGAATCATTGGGAATCAGAACTAATAACGAAGCAAAAGCTAGAGCCCTTTGGAGAGGGTTGCAAGTAGCCCAAGCAACTCAAGGTAACTTGATGATTGAAGGTGATTCTATGAACATCATCAACCTATTAACCAATGGCAAAAAACCTCCATGGAGAATCGAGGGAGTCATCCATGAAGTGAGGATCCTTTTTGCAGCAAGACAGAACAGGAGGGCTCGTCACATGTACCATGAGGCCAACAGGTCAGCTGACAAATTAGCCAACATAGGTGTTGATATTGGTAGTTTGGTGACATGGACACAAGGTGTGCCACGTGAAGTGGAAAATATTATTAGTCATGAAAAGAAACCTACCCGTTAAGGAGAAATATGAATGGGTGTTCTTTCCCCATGGAGCTGGTAATAACTATGGGATTTCCCTCTAAATCATACCAAATTGGAAATGAAGGTAACAGGGTGTAAGCCTTGGAAGATTTCGACAAAGAATAATAAATGGGCAAGCAACAGGTTTCACAAGTGCAAAGTTCCAAATTTCAATTCCTGTCAATATAAGTAATGTTTACAGTTATCTTTAGGTATGGGTGTGCTTTGTTAGTAAGGTGTTGTAGGGGATTCAATACAATTTCTGGTAAGAAAGTTTCAAGGACTAGGATCTACAATCTCAGCAGAAGGCTGGATATTGTAATAGGTTTTGGGTTAACCTACAAAACTCGGTAATTAATGAAGACTTTTTTTTACCAAAAAAAAATATATCATTATCCTATCGTGAGAGGAAGTAATAAAGCTTGTATATAGATTTTTGAGTACTTAATATTGTAAGTTCTCATTATGCATAGTTAATGCAACTAATTTACATTCATATTTGATTATATAAGTGAATGTTTAGTTCTATATTATATAAGCCTTGATATACATTTAAATTTACTCATATACTATTCTACTCTTATTATTTATATTTTGACCTTTAATATTGTGACTATTTCATATTGGGACCTATGATATTTTGTGGAAGCATAAAAAATCCAACAATACATACACAAAGAAACATGCTTGTAGGAATCTAGAAATGGTTATACCAAAAAATAGACACATGCTCCTATGTGTAATATATATATATATATATATATATATATATATATATATATATATATATATATATATATATATATATATATATATATATTGCAAGTAAGATTTTACATAGATTATGCTAGAAATGGGGGTTCAATATTTTCCACAAGATTCTCAACGATCATGACTATTTTATAGAGAGAAATGAAGGAAAAGCCTATAATGTATACAAGTATAAAATTATTAAACCTTTAATAGTTTAAACTATGACTATTTATAGCTTACAAAAAGTATAATTCCCTCTAAAATTACCTATAGATAGATTTAAAAATTGTATCTACTCTTCCTAGGGATTTTGATCACGAAATAATTTGCTTCTTTGATCATAATGACTAATAAATTTGGGTTTGGCAATGCCACACTTTATATTGACTGAGTGTTTGAGATCTTTACTAAAGTTATGCTCTAATAGGTGGTCTTTGTATCCTAAATTGAGCAAACATTAACTTAGTATATCTACCTCTATATCTTTTGATTTGACTCAAGCATCTATGTCTGCTTGACTTTTTGACTTCTTTAATAGAATGGTTAGGAGTTTTGCTATTTGAACTTCATTGTATATTGTAAAATATTTTATATTGGTACTTATATCAAAGGATGGGCTCCTTTAGCACTCCTTTGGTTATCTATCCGTACTTTTGGTAAATGTATTTTTGCATAAGTCATGATTATGGAGAGTCCTTTTAGCCTATATTTTGTGAGGTAGAAAAAATTCTAATGATGAGTTATTGAGGTTTTACCTTACAAGTAGGTACTGGGGAACCATTATAGGAACTATTTATAAATTTCTTCATGAGATTAAAAGGTCCACTAATTTTCCATTTTAACTTTTTGTAAGTGCCTTTTGAGAAATTTTCCTTTTACAAATGTGTCAAAACCAAGTCCTCAACCTAATGTTCTTGTATCCCATGCTTGAGATCAACATGTTCCTTGTATTTTATAACACTCTTATCCAAATTATATTTCACCATATAATTCAAATGATGCATGTAATCCACAAAGTCCTTTTCTATAGCAATTGGCCTCCTCAAATTATACTCTACAACTTATTTACTCCTCTTAGATGGGTTTTATACACAATTTAGAATAGGCTTTTGGTTATGTTTCTATTTATTGAATTGTTATATGAAAATTCCACTTATGTGAGGATGTTATCCTATAAATTTGGATGCTAACTAAGCACATCAAAAAATTCCTAAGTCTTCTATTCACAACTTTGGTTTTCTCATCCATTTCTAGATGATAAGCTAAACTATAAGTAAATTTTGTATCCAACTTAATCCATAATTTTTTCCAAAATTTACCTACAATATTAGTATCTCTAACTAATATAATATATTTTAGCAAAATTTACAAGCTTAAAACTTCTCTAAGAATAAATTCACAACATGAATAGCACCTTTCATTTTCTAGCAAGGAATAAAATGGTCGATCATTGAATATCTATCAACAACTACAAAAAATAGAATCATTACCTTTTTGTGTTGATGGTAATATATGAATAAAGTCAAAATTTAAGTCTTCCCATGGCCTTTCTAATATTGGTAATATCTAATACAATCCAGTGTTTTGGATCCTTCCTTTTACATATTGATAAATTAGACAACCTTGCATAAATTGTCTTACATTTTTACTCATTCTTAGAAAATAATAACTCTGATAAAGCAATATGATGTAGAAACAAGGTGGGGGTAAATAATTTTCAATAAGAAGGTGGAAAACAACACCTTCAGATGATGAAAATTATGCTCGAAGAATATACTAGTTTTATACTCAAGATGGAAACTTCCTTCTTCTTCATTAGCATACTAACTTTGGAAGGTATCTCAATAATATGATAAATTTCTACTGGTTGTCAAAAAACTTGAGATGGATAACTTTAGAAAACATTCTCTAGTTTTCAACTTCATGTTAGCAATAGTCTTGATGATAACTAGCTTATGTGGTAGTCTTACTTTATGGTATGGTTTGGATGATTTTTAAGCCTTAGTAGCATAAAATATCATAGGTTATCTCACAATATCACATAGGTCCAATATAAAATAGCTACAATAATAACTATCAATGCAATAAAAATATATCTAAAAAATATTATCAATCATATATAGATAAATAGTATTGAAAAACTTATAATATTATTCAATAATCTAAGAGATACAATCTTGAGATATGCTTTATACACTTTCATACATAAGTTATGGAGCTTTTTCTGATTTCTCCATTATAGATATTTATAAGATAACTCTTCAATTTTTTTGCTATTTCCTTTTGATTCTTCTCTTGTTACCTGCCTACAAGACTCTTAGTCTTCTATCATGACACATGTACATATCCTACACATCCCAATATATCAAATAATGTAATATTCTATAATACCCCCTTATATTACATTATTTGATGAAAAATTTCTCTTGATATGCATAAATGATTTCAAAATATATAAATTTGTTTTGATCAAGTTCTTTTGTAAAATTATCTACAATTTGATCTTCAGTAAAAACATGTTTCAACTGAATATGATGATTTTTAATATGATACCTAATAAAATGATATTGATCATCAATATGTTTTATTATTTCATGAATAAATGCATCTTTAATTAGTTTAATTACTCGATTATCATATATTATTATTGTAGTATTTCTTATTAATACCATATTTCATAATATATTCTATAACCATAGTGCTTCATAGACTGCATATTTAGCTATATGATATTTTTCTTCTATAGATGCAAGTGTTGTTGCATGTTGATTTCTAATTTACCAAGAAATTGGCCCTAAAACAAGATAAAAAAATATAGTCTAATATATTTTCTATCCTCTATAGATCCAACAAAATCAAAATTTGAATTTCCCTATAGACATAAATTGTCATTATTTTTTTATATATGAGTCTATGTTCTAAAGTCTTTGTAATATATTGTAGTATCCTTTTTGTAGCTTTTCAAAAAAAAATCTCTAGATTCTCAAATAAAACTTGAAAGATAATTTATAGCAAATATATATATATGATCTAGTATTTGTTAAATATAAGAGTCTTCTAATTAATTTATGATAGATAGTGGCTGAGACTAGAGGTGTCTCATCATATCTTAACAATTGTAATCCTTGATTTGTGTGAGTGTCTTTGGATTTACAATTATTCATCCTTGTAGACACCTAAAACGTGTCATATCGAAGGCGACTACTCATATGGGACATTCTATAATACCATATGAAATATCTTGGATAGACTCCAAGATAGAGTAGTGGTTCTAACTAGTCAATTTGGGATCCTTGGCCTAATCAGTCTGCATCACAACCTAGACCTATGGTCTATAGTATAAACCATAGCTGACACCTACGATTTACAGTCTGAACCATGGCTGAGACCTGTGATTTAAACTGAAGTTTAGTTGGCCTTCATCCGAGCCAAATTTGTTTGAACGGCCATGGGATATAGAAGAAGGTAGTTAATGGACAGAAGATTCCAGAGGCTTCCATTCCAACTGTACTAACCACATCTTATTAATCTTGGCTTCTCCATGAATCCTCCCTTAGTCCTAGGGCATCCTATAACTACCCCCTCCAAATGGGGAGAGAATATAGAGAGTTGATTGATCAAGTGAACAGCGAAGCCCTGTCGAATTGCGTACTAAATTCATGCATTGGAGAAGACCACTTTTCTATTCACCCAAAGATCAATTTTCCATGGAATTTATAGGATCCTAGAAGAACCAAGAAACATAAATCTAGGCAAATGAAAGCCCATCACAATGAATTAACTGCCAAACATATCATAAGGACATCGAAGGTGACCATTAGACATCAATTGGACAAGGAGGTCAAGCCCACTGCCCTTGAATTTGAGGGTAAACCTATCAAAGTGCTCACCATGGCTTTCAGCTGCAGTTCATAGTGCAGACCATTCACCATAGTTGTGGTTTGCAATAGATGTATTGCCACCTTATTGTTTCTATTTTTGATCATCTAGTTAGCTTAGATTAGGCACTTTTATGGTTCAATTGTAGTTTAGAAGGTTTCTGACTGGTAGAATTAAGTTTAAAATAGTTTCATGGAATTTGCATCAAGTAGGCTTTAATGGCTTATTTATGTGCTCTCATGATCTATTTCACGTAATTAGTCCATTCATTGTTTAGCTACTATTTTCCTTTATGCAATTCCATAAATCTTGATCAAATTAATATAGTTTAGAGATGCTTATCATGCTTTCTTGAATATACACTTTTAATAGTATATTTATGCATTTGTTCCAAAAGGGCCTTATTATGAGAGGATTTCTATGATTTTGATATTTTTATGTTGTTTCTTGATCGCAGGGAATAGATTCGAAGGAGATTCAACCATCAATTTTCCTTCCCAATGCAAAGAAGAGGGCAACTCCACCCTAGAGCAGTTTTTTACTAGTTGAAAAGCAACATTAGTGCACCTACCCTATTCATGGCTTTGGCATTGTATAAAATGTATCATAATTTGAGTGACCCTAAGAGGGGCATGATTGTAATAGTGATTTTTTGCAAATATTAATACAAGAAACACTTATTTTATTGAATCTATGCAATCTTGTCATTATTTTATGCTTGGATGATTGAATTCAATTAATAAAGTAGATAGGTGCACACCTTTTGGTTAGATCAGATGGCAATCAACTATGGAATTCCACAAATATCAAAACTGACTGTCATCTTGCTTTTTTTTGTTCTTGTAGGTACAAACCACATCTATCAGCTACATCCCAATAATTGAACCATAGGTTCAACATGCGGGCAATAGTCGAAACCATAGGTTTGGTCTACAGTTAGCAACAAATATAATAGAAAGACAAATTTCAAAGCTGAATCATATGGGGACATGAGGTAGGCCTTTTTGAAACCTTCTATTTCTATGTTTTCTCTTTGTATTTTTCTAGAATAGCAGAATTGAAATCAAATTGCTTAAGGACAAAATGAACATAGAAAATGTATTAGGTCCTTAGGATTTTATTTCTACACTTTAGAAAGGTGCTGATAGGAACAATAGATCTATGATTGCAGTCTACCCTAGGCTACAATGTGCTTGATAAGAGTCATGTTTGGTTTGCATGTGTGAGGCCTGATTAGAGGCCATTTATCATTATAGTGTGTATTTTTTGAAATAGCATCTAGATTAGTTTAAATTTTCTTAAATGTGAAACGTCTTTTATTTGCATATCATTTAGAAATCTAGCATGTGTGCTTTATGATGCATTTATTTTATGTACATTAAAAAGAACCACACACACCACTTGGCACTTAAACGCTAGTGAGTTGGGCTTCATATCCAACCACTAGTAGGGTTCAATGATGGTGGGTGTAACTTCCATCCATTGGCCCAAATCCTACGAACCTTTGGATACTAGACCAATACCGGATACGAGAACCTTTCATACCCTAGAAAATTTGCATGTATTCTATTTAGAGGGTATAATGCTAACTAGGGGAAAATGGATGAGGATCTAGGAGGACCTGTGCTCCTTGTTTGTGTGTGGAGTTTCATTACCACACATGAGGGATTTACGTTGTCTAGAAGTAACATCCAGATTTTTGAGCTATGAGCATATAGGTGAAATCCATTAAACTAATAATAAAATCCAACAAGTTTTGCAAAACACGATAAGAGTTTCTATACTAACACAACAAATCATTGAAACACATCAAACAGTTTAGGGCTCACTTTCAAAACTTAAAACAAGAAAATCATCATTGTATACCTTGTTTGCTTAATAATAAAAGTTACATCTAGATGCTAGGTACACCATGGTGAATACACGAGGTGGTCAAAAAAATATTCAAGACCTATGCCCATCACCAACCCCCAATTGATTCACAGTAGCATGTGTCTAGTCCTCACTCACATGAGCAAACCGTACGTCATTCGACAAGCATTAGAGGAGATAACTCAACATGATGGGACCCCATTGAGTGTACCCCAGATAGAGGAGCCTTAGTACACTCCTCTAGGCATAAAATAGAATAGGGATCTTCTCATCATGAGGATGCTCCACTCCAAAGCCATTATCGAGACTGTAGTGCACGCACATCCATGAGATCAGTCGAGGATTATGTCATGCAGGGGACCAAGTTGGTACCCCTACATACTAAGTCCACAAGAGGATCCATGCCTACACCTTATTAGTATAGAAGGACTAGATATTCACCCATTTAGGGGAAAGTAGAGAGGCCTATTTTTGAGCATAGGTCTATCGATACTCCCACATGTGACTTGTCATGCAAGATCACCATTGATATATCAAAGGTGGGGGCTAATGGTACACCACCACATTATTGGTGGTGGTATAAGTAGTTATATGGTCTAGGTAGTGTTCTAGAGCATCTATCCTATAAGTCTTTGGCTCCACCCACTCATGCCCTAAGTGAGCATAGCAAGAGCATAGTCAAGACTACTAGAGATCATGGAGAGGCTTCTAAGCATCCCCATGTCACACACCTACTATTTGTGTATGGTGGTTCATAGTATAGGATACAACAAGATGTTTATGTCATCTTCATAGATAGATGCAAAGGTGTAGCACATCAGTCCAATGGGTACAAAACCCATAAGTTCACTCGTACAGAGCATGGATACTAGAGGCCTCCCATGACCAATCATATAGATAGATCGCATCGACTGGTATCAGAACAAAAATTCCAAATCCTTCAAGATCAATTGGAGGATGCTCACCTAGAGATGCAATGCATTGAAGATGAAAATATTCAAGCATAGAGGCTCCTTAGACAGAGGTTATATGATCAGTGCATGCACGAAGAGCATATCCTTTCCTATAAGGAACGCGTAGAGTAGGAGGATAGGCTAGCTAGGGCTAGCCTATATCCTCATGATGAGAATAGAGAGCTTATACATAGGAAGTATTTCTTGCAAGCTGATATGCATCAGGAGTTCAGATAAGCTCATACTCATGCTAGCACCAAACAGAGAGAGTGACCACCGTTGCTCGATAATCAAAGGCAAAGACAACATGACGAAGAAGAAGGAGACAGATACGACCAAGAATATCTTGAAAGCTCCCAATATGATGAGGAATAAGAGCAATGCCTTCCACCTCATATGAGGAATACAATAACTCCTAAGACACCTCCACATAAACTTAGGGAGGGGGACTTTCTATCTTCAAAGGCCTATAAGGCCTTAGCCGATAAGCTCAAAGCCATGAAAAGACAAGGCACAACTATTCAAAATTTGACATTAAGGAAAATTCATAATGAGCCCTTGGATCCTTTGGTGCCTACTCTGGATTACCCTGATCATTTTTATATGCCTAGGTTATACAAGTTTAAGGGTGATGAACATGCACAGGTACATATCACAATATTTTTAGACACTTGTTTTCAGATATCAACCAACGATGCATTGTTGTTGCGCACTTTCATCACAACACTATCTAGTACAGCTTGAGAGTGGTTCAATAAGCTAAAGAAATATAACATAACTGGCTTCGAGCAATTATATGATGCCTTTCTTAAACGCTATTCCTTTGGCATCAAGAAATAGGTCAATATTTTTGATCTAGTTGTGCTAGCTCAACGCAATGACGAGACTATTGAGCAATACAAAAAGAGATGGAGGAGACTAATGGTAAAGTTGCCATTCCCTATTCCTGCCACAAAGTTAATCTAAATGTTTACAAATAGTTATGCCAAGCACATCATGTTACTACTACAGCTTTAGTAGCATCCTACATTTGAGGAAGCTTTAGCGCAAGCCAAAGTGATTGAGGACATCAAGTTGCAGGAAGGTAACTTGAAGATCAATAAAATGAGAGAGGGATAAAATAATAGCAGCATGAAGAAACAGTGCAAGTAGGCCCATGTGAATCAAGTGGTACTCAACCTCCAGAGAGAGGACAAGGGGCAATAAAAACAAAATTATCAAGCCCAACATCCTCCTACTCAATACAAAAAGTGCAACAACAATTACAAGGGCAAAAATAAAGAGCAACGTCCACCTCGCCAGTTCACACCATTGATAGAATCACTTACATTGATTTTTCATCAATTGTGCAAGACCAAGGCAATAAGATTACTCGAGGTCAAACTGGTCGATCTGAACTAGCCCAAGTGAAAGGGCTATCAAGATGAGCTATTTTGCATTTTTCATAGAGTGAAGGGTCATGACATTGGGGTATGTTGATCCTTCAAACACATTATGTAGAACATGATAGAAAAAGGAGAGCTTGTAGTACCAGGCAATCCATAGGTGCCTGATAATAAAAATATGGGGACTTACAAAAATCTTTTTCCAAATCATGAGGTACCTCGACACAACATTGGCCATGTCAACCAGGTGCGAGTTGAACCACCTACCCAAGGGTTCGTAGGCATTGTGAACGTTGTCACTATACATGGGAGATACGAACAACCTAATCAACCTCATACTCCCATTAAGATACAAGCCACACCAAATCAGTGGTTAATGCAGAATATTCCAAGCCCACTAACAAGATCGATGGTGACCATAAGGAGCAGGTTGGTCCAAAACCTGTAGATAACTCTTGCAAAGTTGATATATGAGCTAATACAGTAGTCTCCTAGGCATAGGGAAAATATTATAGATATTTTAAGGTCCATTGAAGTACAATCCTAGGATGCATAGGTATTTACTAATTTTGTGGGACATGTACAACAATGTTAGGAACTGATGATCTAGTTTTACAATCATGAGATAAGGATGATTTCTACAACCATGGCTGACCTACCATTGCACATGATCGCATGTGTTAACCACATGCCATTTAAAAGGATCTTGATTGATACTGGCTCATCGATCAACATAATAATGACCAAGGCACTGAGTCATTTTAATCTGCCTAAATTACACACTGTGCCCATTACATTTACATTAACAACATTTAATGATGCACTATGTTCGAATGTTGGCACAATTATCCTACCTGTGCAGGTAGGTCTTAAGACCATCTATGTGATGTTTCATGTGATATAAGGGGCCATGTAGTACAACATCTTACTTAGTAGGCCTTGGATTCATGAAATGCATTGTATTACCTTGATATTGCATCAGTATGTGAAGTACATTTATGAGGGACGGGTTGACATAGTATTATTTGATGAATAACCTTTTAAGTTTGTGAACCTAGCAGATTTTTTTGTGGGTTTCATACTCCCATAAATGCACCTGGATGTTTGGCCATCATCACTGATAAAGAATCTAGGAGGCAAACCAGTAGTACGTGCTCAACCAAAGGCATCTATATCACACAAATCGGAGCACACCACTGCCACTTATCTAAAATTTTCTACATTAGTTATGCGTTAGGATGAAAGGAAGTTAAAGGTGAAAATGGGTGAGAAAGAGAGGGAGCATGAGCCCAAGCCAATCTTCGAGGAGGTTCCCACTCCTATGGAAGTTGAGGAACCCCAAGACAAACTTGAGGAGGTACCTCAACGTGCCTCACTTGCATCTTCAGTAGGGTCATCCACACCTTGGGTGATTGTTCACCTAGCCAGTATGGGATTAGGTGAATACCTTGTGTAGAATGTTACCTTCAGAACTATTTTGAATACTGCACAAGATATGGACCGACCACATGCCCATATATTTATAGTTGGATCAGTCGTACCATTGGGTAAGCCACCCAATTAGACTAAATTTATCTATGCAAGGTTGGACTAGCTTCCAATGTGAATGCACATGGATGAAGACGATGATGAAAATTTAGCAGTAAACGTTCATTATCTATACAACCCAGAGTATACCATGTGTATTTCTGAGTCATATCATTGGCATGGTTATGGCCTTGGTCAATTTGAGCAAGGACGAAGGACTCCAATCAAACAAAATTATCAGTTACCAACTGATAGGTTCAAATTAGGATTGCAGATACAAGGTCATGGTGATTTGCTTGCAGTATCATTAGATTATTTATACCTCAGTCTAGGGGATGATGTGTATTTCAATCCCTATCATCCTAATCCTTCAATATTTTTAAGGGCTAACCAGATGGTATATTTTGTCACCTTTGGGCCACCGAAACCATATCATGAAGGGCTCTCAGAGGATGACCCCAAAGATTACCTAGGACATCAAATCTGTGGTGCAACCTATGACACTAGTATGCAGGGGCATAACCCCATCATTTTAGATGATCTTGACTCAGGAGATCATTGTAGTGAATATGGAGTGGAGTCCACCTTCGAAATAAGTGGACCAAGTTATAATGTGGATAGTGAGTTCTCATAGGATGATCAATCAGAGGATGAACCTGAGTCGGTTTTTTAGGACTGGTGATTCCACGTCAATTATTGCCTATGGAGTAATTAGGTAAGATCAATGAGCGCTTCATATTCTATAGTTATTATGAAAATGAGACAGAGTAGGCCTACTTAAGACCTCATCATGCTGATCACCCTGAGCAAAAGATAGGGCTGATTTTCTCGATAGCATCACATATTAGGACTAATTATCTAGTTTTTCTAGATAGTGAGGATAGTGACCGAGAAGTCAAATTCATGGGACCACATATACCAGAGCATCTACCACCAATAGGAGAAAATTAGGGACAAAATTTTGACAGTGATGAAGAGGATGAAATAGAGAGGGCCTACCTAGGACCTCCTTATCCACATAATCAAAATGCATCTTATACGACATAGATTTGTGTGGGAGATTAATCTCCATCATCACCTCAGGGATAGATTGAACCTCAATGAGATTTATCACATGCTCTTTCCCCATCCACCTACATACATGGAGCTCCTAGATCCAAATTATCCTATATTGCATTCAATGCATAGGGAGGATCCAGTCATCCGTAGTTATCACAGATGACACGTTCGTGCCAGTGTCGTTAGAGATAAATCTCAAGTATGAGAACTCCATCGACAATGTAGAGTTGTGTTCGTGTGGTCCTCAATATCAATTTCATTCCATCAATATGGTATTCATTTATTTGACCACCCCACTTTGCAATATAGCAGATTCATGTAGATCGTTGTATCTTAATGTATATGCTATCGACTGGGAATGCACTGATTTTCCCGTAGAGCCTAAGGATTTCTTCCCTAATGAATAAATGTTGCAACCATTTCATTTTGTGCTAGGATGTGCTTACAATATTTATCATGCTAAGAATGCTTCTAATGCAGAACATATAAATCCAACTGATGACATCCATTTGATCCCTACACCTCATCAGCTTGAGGAGGGGTCGCATATGTCAGTATAGGAAACCTTCTATGTGGATATCGACAACGATCCCACTAAGCCAAAGAAGGTTAAACTTGGACAAATTCTCACTCCAGATGAGCGTGACAGTATCATCCCTCTATTGAAAGTGAGACCAAATATTTTTTCTTGGATGTACAAGGATATGTCAGGTCTAGACCCAAAATTGGTTACTCATAACCTTTCGCTAGATCTAACAAAGAAGGTAGTCAATCAATAGCTTATAAATATGCATCCAATAGTAGCCTTGATGGTAAAGGATGAGCTACAAAAGTTTTTGGATGTAGAATTTGTCATTTGCATCGACTATCCAGAATGGGTATCCAATATGGTACCCGTAGGAAAACCTGATGGAAGAATCTATATTTGTACGGATTTTAGTGATATAAACAAGGCAACACCCAAGGATTAATTTTTGTTTCCCAATATTGATGCTCTGGTAGATGCCATTGTAGGTCATGAGATGCTCTCTCTAATGGATGATTTTTTTGGATACAACCAAATTCGAATTCAACTCAAAGCACAAAACCACATTTACAATTCCATGGGGGACATTTTGCTACAAAGTTATGCCATTCGGTCTTAAAAATGCTAGTGCCACATACCAATGGGCCATGACATACATATTTCATGACTACATGCATACAATTTTAGAATATTACATTGATGACTTACTAGCTAAGTCATTACTATGTGAAGAGCATGCAAAGGTCTTGAGGAAAGTCTTTGATCACTTGATAGAGCATAATGTCGGGCTGAATCCTAAGAAGTACGTATTTGGTGTAACTTCTGGTAAACTCTTGGTATTCATAATTTCTAAATGAGGCATCAAAGTAGACCCAGTGAAGGTCAAGGTCATCTTACATATGTGTCCTCCCTCCAATATTAAGGAATTAAGGAACCTTCAAGGCAAAGTAGCATCGATAAAGCAATTCATCACTCAACTATCAGATAAATGTCGACCCATGAATTGACTACTACATAAGGGATTCCCATTCAACTGGGATAAGGACTACAATGCAACTTTCATTGAGATTAAAGAATACCTGGTGACACTGCCAGTACTATCTCTACAAAGGCAATATGTGTCTTTTTTGCTATATATATCGATAACCGACTTTGCATTGGGAACCATGTTAGCCAAAAATAATATGCAAGGCAAGGAACAAGCCATATATTACATTAGTCGAACCTTGGTGAATTACGAGCTAGGATATGTATATGTTGAAAAGATTTATTTAGCAGTGGTGTTCACTACCAAGAAATTGTGGCATTACATGCTAAGTCATACGACATATGTTATATCAAAACATAACCCTTTATAGTATATGATGAATAAAATGTATCATAATACATGTAATACAAAGTGGATCATGCTATTGATAGAATTTGATCTAGAATTCATAAGCCATAAGTCCATTAAGGGACAAGTCATAGCTGATTAGATAGCTGAGGCACCACTTTCAAATAGCAGGCCTCTAACCATCAAGCTTCTGGATGACACAATATTTGTCATTTTTGAAGCTCTCAAACCCAAAGAACCAGAGAAAAATTCTGATATGACTCTTTTATTTGATGGTTCAAAATGCGAGTAGGTAGGTGGTGCTGGAATAGTTTTTTTCACACCGCAAGGAGATCCAATGCTCTTGTTATTTAAGTTGGATTTCCCATGCACCAACAATAACGCTGAGTACGAAGCCCTACTATTGAGCCTCCACACAACCGTTGCCATGAATATTAAGAGATTTAACATATTTGGTGACTCCTTGCTCATAGTAATTCAAGTTAAAGGGCTCTTTCAATGTCAATATCTCGTACTAAAAACCTATAAATATTTAGTTGCCACATATTTGGATAGATTTGAATGGTATGACATCGAGGCAATCCCTCGGTCATTGAATAGGTTTGTAGACACTATGACATCTTTGGGATTCTTAATCCCTCAAAATTCATCTATAGATTTCACTACCATCCATGTCAATACGCTCTTGCATCCTGCAACAAAGAATGCAACCTATAATAAGAAGGAATAAGTCAACATGATCAGTGTAGAATCAAAATCTGAATGGTTCTACAAAGCTAAAAACTTTCTAAAGAAGGCACCCTAGGGATAATTAACCTCTCAGATTCCTATGAGGAGTGGTACTACCTTTCACTACAAGGTTTTTTCTGAGTCTGCATTTGTGAAGGTAGATAAACAGGGGGAGTAAGTCATCTTAGAAATTGAAGTAGAGGGTTATCATAATTGGATGTCACAAATCCAAGATTTATTGAAACTTGGTATAATCCTAGAGAGATTTTTGTGTATCGCAAAATGCACATTTAAATAGAAAGTGACTAAATATATCTTTTTAGGAGATATTTTGTACTGAAGAAGCTACAATGGAGTTATCATTCATTTTCTAGATCCCCAAGAGTCATCTTGGGTGATATCACAAGCTCATGATGGTACATGTGGTGTCCATTTTAGCAGCATGGTCATTGTCAAGTGCATCCTTCATATGGGTTACTATTGGCCCACTATAGATAAGGATTGCAATGCGTATGTCAATAAATGCATAAAATATCAACATCATGATAATCTTATGCACTTGCCATCGTAGGCCTTACAACCCATCCAAGCGGCTTGGCAATTTTCTCAGTGGGGATTAGATCTTATAGGCAAGATCTCTCCCCCGTCATCAGGTTGGCATACATTTATTCATGGCTACTGAGTACTTCACAAAGTGGGTGGAATCAATATCCGTAACAATGAAAACTAGAGCTCGTATAGCAAAGTTTATAATGGAGCATATCATAAGTCATTTTGGGATTCCATCCAAAATAATATCGAATAATGAAACATCTTTCAAGAACAAAACTGTGAGAGCTTTGACATATAAATATAGAATGAAGCACAATTTTGCAACTCCATACTATCCATAGGCAAATGGGTAAGCTGAGGCCTCAAATAAGAATATGATAGCCATATTAAAAAATACGGTGCAAGAAAACCACAAGGATTGGGACATCTAGCTGCCCCTTGCATTATAGGCTTAAAGGAGTAGCATTCGAATGCCCACTGGGGAAACACCATTTTTACTAGTATATGGCACTAAGGCCATTATGCCCATAGAGTTGGAAATACCAATGCTATGTGTCACATTGAAATATTTCATCGATGATGATACCACACGGTAAGCTCACCTGGATAAACTAACGCTACTTGATGAATGTCATGTGAATGCCCTAGAGCATCTCCACGTTTATCAAGAGTGACTAAAATGAGCTTACAATATCAAATTCCATCAGAGATACTTTGAAGTAGGGGATCTTGTGCTCAAAGAAAACCAACAGAACTCTAATTTTCCACCCAATATATGGGAAAAATTTACGGCTAATTGGCTAGGGCCTTATATTATATTTGAAAAGGTTGGTCCGAGTACTTATTGCCTAACATCGCTAGGGGGTGTTTAAGAGCTTGAGCCCCTCAACATCATCCATCTTAAGGCATTCTATGCTTGAAAGTATAGTAAAAGGCTCTGAGGGTTCATAAGAATCACTTGGTCAAGAAAAAGCTCCAAAGGCATCTGTAAGCTCTTTGATCAAACCCAAAAGGCTCAAAGGGTTCTTGAAACCACTTGGTCATGTCAGTCAAAGGATTTCTAAAAAATCACTTGGTCAACCCAAAATCTCTGAGGTTTTTGCTTAAAAATCACTCAGTCATCCCAAAAAGTTCCAAAGGCATCTATAAGCCCTTTGGTCAATAAAAAAGGCACCAAGGATTTCTAAAAAATCACTTGGTCAACCCAAAATCCCCGAGGGTGCTTAAAAATCACTCGGTCATCGTAAAAAAATCTCCAAGGATTCTTAAGAATCGCTTGGTCAATTAAAGGCTCCAAAGGCATTTCCTCACCATTTGGTCATTCCTAAAAGGTTCCAAAGGCATGTACTCACCGTTTGGTCAAATATAAAGGCTCAAAAATCCATAAAAATTGAAAAAGCAATAAAAACAAAAAAAAATGCTAAAGCATAAAATCTAAAAACATTCGCTTTTGCATTTTACAATTTTATTTACATTCACACAAGCATTCGTTGCATTACATTGCATATAGGTATTCTTCACCTACTGCATTCCATAATAGAATGGGTTGTTTTTGTTAGTATCACAAATGACAGGATGTTTGCATCTAAATCAAGCACCTTTGCATTTATCATAATTCATTGCATTCATAAAAAATGCTTGTTGCTATAAAATATGTAAGTATCCAAAAGTTTTTTGGTCACTCAGTCATATCTAGTGGATTTCTCAGAAGTCATAGGAATCTCGCTTTGCTTCTACAACCAAGGTTCAGCTAGTATAGCCCTTAGCATATCAAAATCCTATCACTAATCAACAAAATAATGATTAGGGGAAGATGAAATCCACAAAGCAGGACTAGGTATCCTGAGGTGAAAAGAGTTATTCTTGCTTATCCCCTTGTGCGAATAGTATGGGAAATTTTGGTAGTTGGCAAAAGGACAAGTTTATTCCTTACCCAAAAATCCCTTACTTACAATAAAATGAGCAATATCCCAAAATAATATCCCACGTAAATCCTCAATATTGATACCCTAGATCGATACCATAAATCGACATCCTAGATTGATATACCACATTGATATGAGAGATTGATAAACTCAATAGATATAACAGAAACTATCTCACCCCAAGTTCAAACCCCAAAGGAAAGTTTCTGAAGAAGAATATCAAATGATAATTCTAGAAAAATAAGTTCAAGTGAAGATCAAATGAATATCCGAACACCAAAGTTCAAAAGAAGTTCGAAAGAAGAACAAATGAAGATCAAAAATCAAAGTTAAATCAAGATCAAATGAAGATCAGAAATCAAAGTTAAATCAAGATCAAATGAAGATCATAAATCAAAGTTAAATCAAAATCAAATGAAGATCAGAAATCAAAGTTCAAATCTAGATCAAATGAATATCCAGAGAAAGTTCAAAGCTAAAGTGGAGTCAACACCCTTGCACAACTGTATATGAGCAAGTATCCCAAACAAATTGAAATAAGAGGGAAAGAGTGAGATTGAATCCTTGGAATTACCAACACTAATGTACCTTATGCATGACAATATGTCTGATACATTAGCATCTTACTTATGTACAAACCAATGTTTGAATGTGGAAAAGCTAACTTCAGGTGTCTTATATCACTTAGTGGCCAGTAGGCCAACTAAAATTTAAATAAGGATGATACGAACATATCAGGAACCCGATATCACATATGGGTTGAAAGAGTCTTGACTGACATCTGGGGTATGTCTATGGTCTATCTAATATACTCATGTGCACAAATAGGGATAATGAACAATTAGTACTTATCCTAGCAAAAGCCTCACATCGCAGAAGCTTCATATAGTTAATATGTGACATTTGAGAAGTCTACTAAGGTGTTTTAGTCTCATGGAAAACCTCATTCTCTAATAGCAACAATGTACCAAATATCACAAACCATCCAAAAATAAATCATGTCAATCATGAAAATTGCAAAATAAATCATGTCAATCATGAAATTGCAAAGTGTCGAATCCAAGATACATCATTACAAGTAAGCAAAGTTTCTAGGATATAGGATAGATACCGGATGGATATCATAAATGATATTTAGATGAGCACTGACTATATCATGCATAATATTGTAAAAAATTGCAAAATAAATATCAAGTGACATATGATATCACCCATTTCATACCATTTCATATCAATGCATCTCATATAAGGATGTTTAATTGAGTAAATTATTGTAATGAGGATTTCTAATTACATTCATGATTTTTTATACATTATGTGGTGTCATCCATTAGATTGATAAACATATATCCCATTCATTCCTTATGTTTTAAGTGGTTAAGGCATACAAGTTTATTTACATCAAATCATTACCATGTAAATAATGCATTATATCCATTGCATCAACATTTCTAAACTTAGGAATAAATTAAATGGATGCAAATAAAGCAAAATGAAATGTGCATTTAAAGCAAACATTGCACCAACATGCATCTATCATCAAATCACACATCTCTGCATCTAGATCACTGCATACCATCATCATAAATCAAATAGCTATTTAGTGCATGACATTCATATGTCACATCATATAAACATAACATCAATATAAGCATTGCATCCATGTGCATCAAAAAAACATAAAATTAAAATACACAAGTACACATAATGAACCATAAATGATCAAATCATATATATATATGTATGTGTACAAATGAGTATATCAAGTGTACAAAAATATGCGTAGACTACAAATGTGTAGGTCCTCAACCTTAAACCAAAAATGATATACAACAAAAATGTAGTCTGCATCTGATAGAGCCTAGCTCTAGGCTACTCCCCTTGTACCAAAGCTCTCACCACCTCCCTCATCAATGTGCTCTAGAATTGGATATACTGGATGTTCTAGTTCCTGCAATGGGTCCTGTTGAGGATCCTTCCTACCTCCAAATCTAAATAAGTTTAGCACACAAGAGACAAGCACCTTTATGCGACTAGATATATGACTAGATGTTGCACTGGCTCCTTGGTACCAACATGAGAACTGGTGCCATGTATGCTATAGGACCTATGAGTCCTCTTAGTCCTATGAGTCTAATGGCTAGAGCTCATTGTAGACTGTCCTAAGTTCCTAAACCTGATCCACTAAGATCCTACAACATGTGCATCCTATAGGACCTCCCCACTTATCATCCTGATATGACCCTCCAATTGGTCTATCCGAGAAACCCTAGAAGTGTGTCTAGCATTGGCATCTGCCAATAGACCCTATAAACATTGTATATCTACCATGGGGTCCCTATTTCCTAGTAATACTATTGTTGGTGTTGTAGGAGGTCCCATAATAGCCTGGGAGGATGACGGATCCCCCTTTGAACCCTGAGTAGATTTTTCTATGCGACTGCCTCAGCCCGCTGTATTTGTGCCACATATCGTGTACTATTGAGCTTACAAACCTAAGTCTCAGATGCTATAGCTTGAGTTGTGAAACTTGTAATCTACTCTTGTGCCTCTGTTAGTTGTTTGTACCTATTTGTTATATTCACCTCTAAAAGGGCGATAGAAGCATCTCGTTGCAGTTGCTAGGTCTGGAACCTACCAAGATGACTCTACAAGCTAGAAACCTCAGCAAGGAACTCCCCTACATCACTATCCAAATGCACATTGCCCTCCTCTAGCTCCTCCTCCATATCTATCTATGGAGCCTCCTCAGTGGTGGCCTTTATGCCCCATCTGCCCTCTATCCTCAGGTGCATCCTCGAGGATAGGTCGAGCATGTGCGTCCTCTAGGACATACCATTTCCTATGAGAAGAGGAAGAGGTGATGGTCTCACCATCAATAGGGATCCTAAATATCCAATAAACATCATTTAGAGTAATAGTCATTTCACCCATAGGTAGGTTAATTGTGTTTGTCCATGCATTCCAGCACCAGGACAATGCAGTCAAATTAGCTTGATCTACCTAAATAGTGGGTAAATCTAGAACATAGTCGAATCCAACAACTCTAAACCATGAACACTCAACATTAGTGAGATATCTATAGAGGGTCTTAAGCAGATCGGGCTCATAGGCTCTAGAGGTTAATGTCTAAAATAAAATCATGGCATAAGAGGAAATATAGCTAAAAATACAAAAATATTTAAAAACAACCTAAAAAGTGTCTTAAACATAAAAAAACTGATAAAAACACAAACACATGTCATAATGCAGACACAAAAATAAAAAAAAATCACTAGGCAAGTGAAAATTGCATTGAATATCATTAGTTGCCTAAGGAAATTTAGAAAATACAAAAAAATTAGAAAATTTCTCTAAATTTGGTGAACCGTGTGTCAACCCTATGGTTTGCATGTGGTCAAAATTTGACCATTGCATTTTGAATGGTAACCATAGCTAATACCTGCGGTCCCTAATCTAAAAATTGGAAACCATAGCTACCAGTTGCGGTTTAGGAGGAATACCCATTTTGGGTACCCTCCTAGCATGATAAGCCAAAAAATTAAAAAACCTAACTTATCTAATCTAGTGGGGTTAATTACCAGTAGTTTAATGAGGTTAATTATCCATATTTATTAATGTGGTTTATTTTAATGGTAGTGAATGCGAGGTCTTAGTTTCGAGTTACCTTGCTAGCTCTATGACCTTTGCTAGATGATGGCTGACTAGAATCCGCCATCGGGGTATAGGTGTACAAATTGAACGAGTTTTGGGCAATGTTCCAGATCAATGAATGTTGTCTATATTTTATATTTCTCTATAAATGAAGTTTCTTGGAAGACAATAATGAAAATTTCAAATGGGAAAACTATTTATAGTTTCTCCTAATTTCGACGGACCGCAGCTGACACTTGCAGTCCTAGAATTAGGGCTTTCCGGCCACAACCCTAGTTATGGTTCTTAAAATTTGAAAAATTCAACCACAGACTGTACTCGCGGTTTGAAACCAACATTAAATGCACTCAAACCCCACCATGGGAAGGTCTAAAATGACAAATTAATGACTCCTAATAGATTAAATTTCAATAAAAGCAATAAAATTTTGTAAATTTGGTGATGTTCAAGCACTAGGATCAATTCAAAAAAATCATAATTAATAAAAAACAAATCAAATAATTAAAAAAAAACCAAATGCACCTCGTATTCAGTTATTTTCTCTATACACTTGGCGATTGTAGCAAATTGCTATCCATGTAATCTAACAAGATGATTAAATTACCATAGGGATATTTGAGGCAAAAATTGTCATCATTGATCTGATATGATTCGTTTCAATCCCTAAAAAGGCCTTAGTGGATAGACTATTCCACGGGAATGAGGCATTTCATATCATGTCTCCTATTACATATTTTTAGCAAATCATCGATAACTTGATTCAACACAAATCTAATTGGATTGTATCATTTTGATTCCCTAAGAAGGTTATTTCAGCCTGACTACTCTATTGGATAGGAATGTGCAATTACTATTAATAGTTGGAATTAGAAGCTAAACTAGTCCTAGCCAGGCATTAGAATGCAAAAATCTAAATTTGTTCAGGACCATTCATTATGGTCAAGAGACTTCATCGCTTCAATAATTGTCATTACCCTTATCAAATCATCACTTGGTGGGGTAGACATAATATCATATCATAATAAAAATCAATAGAAGATCCCTGAGATTGTAGATCCCTTGATATTGTCAAAATTGTGTTTGTTCTTGCAAATCATTGTCAAAAGCTATCATAAGATTATCCCTTTGCTTGGGGAAAATAGCAAATATAATAATTTGTTTGTATCTCTTCTTTTTTTTAGATAGGCCTAACTCCTATTGTAGCATCAAACGCTACCCAAATGCCTTATGGCGACTGCAAGCTTTTCAAAATGTAAGTATTTCACCCAGTTGGAAGCAATGATTCCAAGATGTGCATTCTTTTTGGAGGACCTGGGGCATATAATGTTGATCCGACTAATGGTCATCATAGAACCTTCAATATCATTTTAGGAGGTATATTTTTGCTCAGTGTTGTTCGATATCACAATGCATCTCAAAATGGGCATATGTAGACACCTAAAATGCATCATGTCGAAGGTGACTACTCATATGGGACATGCTACAATACCATACAAAATATCTTGGATAGACTCCAAGATAGAGCAGTGGTTCTAACCACTCAATTTGGGCTCCTTGACCTAATTAGTCTGAATCACAGCCCAGACCTATGGTCTATAGTATGAACCGCATCTGACGATTTATAGTCTGAATTGAGGCTAAGACCTACAGTTTGAATTGAAGTTCCTTCATACAATCCAAATTGGTTTGAATGACCATAGGATCTAGAAGAAGGTGATTAATAGATGAAATATTCTAGAGGCTTCCATTCCAACTATCTTGACCACCTCTTCTTGATCTTGGCTTCTCCATGAAGCCTCCCCTAGTCCTAGGGCATCCTATAAAGACCCCCTCCAAATGGGGAGAGAATATAGAGAGTTGATTGATCAAGTGAGTAGCGAAGCCCTATTGAATTGCATACTGAATTCATGCATTGGAGAAGGCCACTTTTATATTCACCCAAATATCAATTTGCCATGGAAGTTCTAGGAGCCTAGAAGAACCAAGAAATGTGAATCCAAGAAAATGAAAGCGCATCATAGTGAATTAATCACCAAACCTATCATAAGGACACTGAAGGCGACTGTTGGACATCAATTGCACAAGGAGCTCAATCCCACTGCCCTTGAATTTTAGGGCAATCCTATCATGGTTCTCATCATGGCTTTCAGTCACGGTTCATAATGCAGACTGCTCACCAGAGCTGTGGTTTGTAGTAGAGGTATTATTACCTTACTTGTTTCTATTTTTTATCATCTAGTTAGCTTAGATTAGTCACTTTTACGGTTCAATTGTAGTTTAGAAGATTTTTGACTGGTAGAATTAAGTTTAGAATAGTCTCATTGCATTTGCATCAAGTAGGCTTTAATAGATTCTTTATGTTCTTTCATGCTCTATTTCACGTAATTAGTCCATTCATTGTTTAGCTGCTATCTTCCTTTATGCAATTCCATAAATCTTGATCCAATTAATATATTTTAGAGATGTTTCTCATGCTTTCTTGAATATACACTTTTAATAGTATCTTTATGCATTTTTCCCAAAAGGGCCTCATTATGAGAGGCTTCTTATGCTTTTGATATTTTTATGTTGTCTCTTGATCGCAGGGAAAATATTCAAAGGAGATTCAACCATCAAGTTTCCTTACCCAATGTGAAGAAGAGGGCAACTCCACCCTAGAGAAGTTTGTGACTAGTTGAAAAGCAATATTAGTGCACTTACCCTATTGAGGGATTTGACATTGTATTAATTATATCATCATTTGAGTGACCCTAAGAGGGGTATGATTGTAATTGGGATTCTTTGCAAATATTAATACAAGAAACACTTATTTTATTGAATCTATGCAATCTTGTCATTATTTTATGCTTGGATGATTGAATTTTATTAATATAGTAGATAGGTGCACGCTTTTTGGTTAGATCAGTCCTATATTTTTCAAGTAATTATATTGCATACTTTTTCTACTTTATTGTAGTATTATTTTCATTTTGGAAATTTCAAATCCAAGAAAATAGTGAACAAGCCCCAAATATGTCATTTCAAAAGCATTTTATATATCCTTTTTTACTTTATCTATCAAATATTCTAATATTATAGTGATTACTATGTCATCATCATATAGTATAAGTATTATTCTATCATGTCTACTCTTTTTCATGTAGATATTTGGATCCGATAAGCTTCTTTTAAAATTATGTTGTAATAAATTATTTTTAATCTTTATATACCATGCACTTGGTTCTTGATTTAGTCCATATAAGGATTTGTATAGCTTGTAAACCTTGTATTCTTGTCCTTCAATCACAAATACTACTGGTTGTGCCATACATACCTCTTCTTCAATATAACCATTTATAAATGCACTTTTTACATCCATTTGATGTATGTTATATTAATGTTGTGGTACTAAAGCACAAATTGTTTTTAATAATAGTCATTCTTGCTATAGGTGCAAATGTTTCTTCATATTCAATTCCTTTTGTTTCAGTATATCCTTTTGCAACTAATTGAGCTTTTTATTTATCAAGAGATCCATATGCTTTGTAATTTATTTTATAGACCCACTTACATCCTACTACTTTCTTTCCTTGTGGTAGATCAACCAAATTCCATGTTTTATTTTTCATTAATGTTGCATATTTTGATTCCATAGTTGCCTTCCATTTTGGATGACTTAAAGTATTTAAAGTACTTGTAGGTTATGTTACCGAACTTAACTACTCTCTATTTACTCTTGTTAAAATTTGAGTTTGAGACCTTATTGTAGTAAGGTATGACATCTATTATAATTTTGAATCCTTAATTGTGTCTCTAAGCCATATAGGTTGTTTCCTTTGACGTGATGTGGTAATATCTTAATTATCTATTTATTCATCATTTGAGCTTGATTATGACTCTTCACTTGATGAATTTTCTTTTGAACAATATAAAATTATTCTTGAATTAGTATTATTTGCTTCGATACTATTATTGTTTCCTTCATTAAATATTATATATTTGCTTATGTAGATTTTATTTTTTATAGGATAAATTATTCTATAACCATTTGAATCATCATCATTGTTGGGATTGAAAGAGATGATAGTATTACACCTGAAGAGTACAATATATAGAAATAAGCCTATATGAAAACATGACAAGTATCAAGGACACATGTCAAGGAGAAATTAGGAAAAATATACACATTAACTTTAAGATTCCCCCTTAATGTATGATTTTCAAAAAAAGGCAAGTCAACGTTAGAGACATTCCCCCTTAATGTTGACTTGCATTGCAATATTTGGAAGTTTCTAGGGTTTTTCTTTTGTCTCTTGGCTCTTTAACTTCGAACAATAATTCTAGATCTATGGTGTATACATCGAGGTCTATTGCCTCAGGGTCAACCTCTCTTGGTCTTGTTGCCTCTATAGGTCAGCCTTGTCTTAGTACCTCAAGGTCAACATCTCTTGGATTTTTTGCTTTTTTAGGTCACTAAATAGGTTCATCATGAATATCATCCTCCTTCATGGTGAATATTTATCTAGAATGTGTCAGGCTTTGCCAAACTTCATTTGTCACAAAAATACACCTTAATAAAATGAAAATTGAGCCATTTGAGAGTGTTGATCTCTACTAAAAATGCACTCTATATTACAAAAAACTAATCCATAGACCAAAATTGGAGGAAAAAGAGAATATTTTGAAGTGCCTATGTCTGTAGTCTTAGAAGTTGATCTAAAGTGTCTTCATGGAATAGTCTTTGGATAAAGTGGTAAGTTTCATTATTGTAACCTTCTCATCCTACCAGAATGCATGGATAACTAGTCGTTGCATCTACTATGTGCTATAGATAAGATGAATAGATACTAGGATAAATTACATTTGCCATGAAGTGTTGGATTCGACCAAAAATGAAATCTAAAGTACAATATTTGAGATCTAAAAAATCATATGGATTAGCCTCAAAATTAAAATTGGACACTACCAATGTGTTTGACTTGAAAAACCTTTCTGATGAGTATAAATACCCCTATATTTGGGTTTTTGAGTGGGACCTTCATCTGCGGGAAAAACCAGTTTTCACATCAAGAATATAGAATATTCTTAGCATCAAAGAATATTCTCCTTAGCTCTCTAGAGACATCACACTCTGGTCAAAAAACAAACTTTTCAATTTTTCCTCATTGGAGACTATTTCAAAATTTTCCATTGAAATAATTACATGGCCATTTGAGGCCCTTCCAAGCTCCATGTGGGTCTCACCACTTTCTGAATGAATAAACGATATTATGTCATTTTTTTCATGAATTAGTAGTTGGTTGGGGTAGAGATCGATGGAACATAAAACCAACCCGATTATCTCGTAGTTGATTTTCATTGCGTTGGGGGTTCTAATTTTTGGTAGTTCTAGGTTTTTACAGGCCTATGGTAGGGCTCAATTTTTATAAAAATTGGCAAATACCAGGGCATATTCTATTGTCCCCCATATCCTCTTCACTCTCCTTCTCCAATAGACATTCAAGCACTCTAATATCACCATGGATTGAACCTATCAATGGATTCGATCTTGTGCATATACTGGTTCTTTGCTCCATCATGGAATATCCTAAAGAAAATGAACACAAGGTGTAATATGGTTCTACTGCATTATAATCAATATGACTATAGCCATTACCATTCCTAAATCTTTTCAAGAGTGCACATGGTAGATCCATCTTACAAAAACTCTAATAAATCATATTTTAAGTAGAGTAGATCTAGGATAGGTAACCACTCGAGAAAACCTGATGTTGTACCCTCTCTTTATTTTTTTAAATAAAAAAGATAAATGGTCAAATACTCATAATGGAAAAACTCCACCATAAGTAAAATGACAAAATGGTGGTAAATAGACAAATTCTACTCAACATCTCATGGCTCCAAGCAATGAAACTTCAAGGGCAGCCATGAGATTTTCTCAAGCTATGTGGTTTCTAATCCATTTACAAATGGAGAGCATACTCCCTAGGCTTAGAGAAAAAATGTGTGAGGAAAAAATGAGGGAAGGATTTCCATAAGGGAAACCCCCACTCAAACCTATAGGCTAAATACCCTATAGTCTCAGATACCAAATGTAGGGATTGAAAAAGATGTTTATTAAATAAGGAGTACAATATATAGGGATAAGCCTATATAAAAAATGGCAAGTGTTAAAGACACATGTTATAGGAGGATAAGTACACATTAATTTTAACAATCATAACCAATAAATATTCCACACATAGTTTTGTCATCTAATTTAGTTATTATTTTCTTTGGAATATGCATGTATACCTTACATCAAAAAGTTATTAATTGTTCTACAATTGGTTTTTGTCCTGACCATACTTCATTAAGAGTAATATTTTTAGTATTCTTGTAGCTGATCTATTTTGTAAATAAAAAACTATTGTAACTGCTTTTATGGTCAAGATGAGCTTCTTTTAGCATACAACGAACCATTTCTATAATTGATCTATTTATTATTTTTGCAATACCATTTTTTTGTGGTGAATATGTTGTAGTGAGTTGTCATTTTATACCATTTACTTATAAAAATATATTAAATTATTTTTTATAAAATTCACCTCCTTTATTTACATAAATATTTTTGATTATTTTTCCTAATTCTTTTTCAACCAAAAGTTTTAATTGTTTAAAACAACTGAATCCTTCAGATTTGAATTTCATAAAACACACCCACATTGTTTTAGAATAATTATCAACAAATAGTTGAAAGTATTTGTGTCCTCCAATGCTAGTGACATTCACTTGACCATATATCTATATCTATATCTATATATATATATATATATATATATATATATATATATATATATATATATATATCTATATATATATATATATATATATATATATATATATATATATATATATATATATATAAATTCTAATGGTTCTTGAGTTCTATGTTGATGAAGTTAAAAAGGTATTGTATGTTGTTTTCTTGCTAGACACTCTAGAAAAACTATAGATTCCCATAAACATTTGGATAGCCCTTTAACCATTTAATGTTTACTCATCGCATTTAACGAAGATGCAGTTATATATCCTAGCCTTTTATGTTAAAGTTCTATTATTTTTGAAATCCATGTTGATAAAGCTATATATTCACTATATCTATAGTGAATAAACTACTTTAATAAGAGCCTAAGGCTATGACATTTCCTTGTGTGATAGTAATACTTGTTTTTTTTGTCTTTAATAGTTTTAAATTCAACTAATAGGTTCTAATCCATCAATTGGGATAGTTAAAGAATATTAGTAGTTAATCCATGTATGTATAGTATAATGTTATTAATTCCTTTTCTATTTGATAGATCAATTTATACACCTCCTCCTCCTACTGCATAACTCGTACTATATGCTATGACAACTAGTTTTTCATATCTCTCTTGGAACAAATTAAACTATTTTTTATTTGTAGTCATATGCCTACTTGCTCTGTATTCAATTTACAAATATCCATAGTGAGTTCCTTTTAAGTAGTTAACCTTATAACTCCCCAATTTAAATAATAAATCAAATATAAAATTTGCATTTTTTTTAATTTTTAATCCTTTGATGTTGAAAACCTTTTAACTCCAAATTATTTAAATTTGTAAAATTTCAAAAAACTTGTATATTTTTCACAATTTTCTTCAAAATAAATCTTCTACATTTAAAAAATTCAAATATATATAAAAAACATTGAATAGTTAAATTATCTAATTAAAGTAAAAACACTTATTACTCCATATATTTAAAATAAAAAATATATTAAATTTCACACTAACCCTTATAATTCCTAAATTATAATTATCACCTACTTGTAACTCATTAATTAAATATTAATTAGACTATGTAAGCACCTTATAACCCTAATAAAACCCGACTAAAATAAAAAATAAAAAATAATTTTTTTTGGTAAGTTAAGTTGAATTAAAAGTGGGTTTTTATCAAGGATCCCAAAACCTGATTACATCAAACTTCAAGAGGAACAGTCCAAGGATGGACATTAGGAAAGGCTTGAGGAAATCCTTAAGGAAAACCTTTAGTAAAGCAATCGGGAATGTAGTGAGAAACAATGTGTGGAATAAAATTTGAAATTCCCATCAAGCAAGAAATAAGAAGGCGATAGAAGAAAATGGAAAAATTGGCCTAAAAAAAAAATTGAATCTTCCCAAATGTGGGAAAATAAAATAGGTATCTAAATTTAAATTTGAAACATCACAAGGGAATGAAAATAAAATAGACACCAAACCACCCATGGGAAACCAAAAACCATGAGAGAAACAACTTCCCACACAGGGGAAAACTAGTCAAATGTAGAAAAACCACCCTACACCAAAGGGTGGAGCAGAGAAACTAAAATTATAGTAAATCCCACCTAAAAAAGGATGGGAAGCAACCAAGGATGCCATAGGATCACTCAAACTGAGAAAAAATAGAATCTCTTGCGAGCCTAAAGGGTGGAACAACAATATAAGGATTTTCTTAGGCAATGAAATCCTCATGCAATGGATCACAAGCCTGGAAAGTGGATTAGCATTATGAAAAAATATATAGACCATGAATTACTCATGCATTAAAGAAGGAATCCTTCAAGGATGCCGATCTAGCAAAGGAAGCAACAGAAGTAGAACAACACATCGTAGGAAAAATACAGGAAAGTTCCCAAGGAACCCAAGAGGAAGGAATCACGAGGAAACACAATTGTAAATGATGGATCCTAGACAGAAAAGATGTAGCCAAAAATCCTAGACAAACTTTAGCACCACCAACAAATAGCTTTAGGGAAACACATGAGGAAGTCCTACAAGGAAACAATAGCAAGGAGACTATATGCCCTCGTAGGAAGGCCATGAAAGAAACTAAAATCCCGTAGGATCCACAACATCAATCCCAAAGAGTAGAGTCATAGAAGAAAGCATATGGTCCCCCTAAAGACCAAAATAATATTGTGCAAAACTGCTCATGAAGCCACTTTTCCATAGCCCCAACATTCTACAACTGAATATCCTCTAAGGGAAAACATCAAGAAGACACCTGAAGAAGCCTAGAAAAAACCTTAAACAACGTAGAAAACCTAGGGAAAGTCCTAGGGAAGAACCCAAAACCATACCAGGACCTAGGCACCAAAGGAAAACCCCACAAAAGGGTAAATAACGGGACATAACATTGGATAATTGATATCCCTCTCCAAGGATATTGTCTACAATACCATCCTACCAAGAAGGAAGGGTTAAGGAAGTGCGAGGGAAGCTAGGACAATATCATGGACCTGGGATAGTGAAGAACACAAGCTTATACTGAGAGGGGGGTGAACAATATAAGACCACTTTTTACTTTTCTTTTCAAATCAATATTATGCAGTGTATAGATAGAAGTATCAATAGCAGTAATCAAAGCAATGCACAAAACACCATACACAATAGAGACATAGATTTTAACATGGTTCACCCAATGTGGGCTACCTCCATAGAGAAAATATTTCTTCTAAATATTTCTCAAATAATATCTTTGGAATCCTTCCCAATTACAATGTTTATGGACCTCTATCCAAAGGAGATGTTGATCCCCTAAATATGGTTTGTGGATCTCTATCCATAGGAGAACTCCTTCTCCTATGCTCTGGATGGTGATCCTCTAGAAGACTGCCTCCACTGCACTGATTGTGGATCTCTCTCCACTTGAAGACTCTTGTCCTCACTCAGAAGACCTATCCTCAATGTCCTGGCTGATGGATCTCTATCCACTGGAGACTCTGTCCTCTCTGCTCTATCACCTCCAAAGCTCTATCTCAATACTATACTAAACATAGTCTAGTCGGTCTAGCACAACTCTGCTCAATCTCTTGCACTAAACATAGTACATTCGGTCTAGCACAAATATTCTCAACTCTTGCACTAAACACAGTCTAGTCGGTCTAGCACAAGTCCACTCAAATCTGCACTAAACATAGTTCATTCGATCTAGCACAAATCTGCTCAATAGGTCCACTCAAAACCTTCTCAAATTTGCTCAATAGGTCCACTCAGAACCTTCTCAAATCTGCTCAATAGGTCCACTTAACTTCTCAAATCTTCTCAATAGGTCCACTTAAAACCTACTCAAATCTGCTCAACAGGTCCACATAGAACTTGCTCAAATTTAAAATGTAAATAATATGCAACTCACAAGCTCCACAGAACTTGTCCAAATCTGCTCAACAAGCTCACATAGAACTTGTCCAAATATGCTCAACAAGCTCACATATAACTTGTCCAAATCTTCTCAATAAGTCCTCTCTAGGACTTGCTCAAATCTACATTGCAAGCTTCCACAAAAGCTCACACAAAATCAGTCCACAAGCCTTCTCAAATACTTGCCTCAAATCATCTTAACAAGTCCACATAAAACTTGTCCAATCTCATAGAATCATAAAGAGAATTGTTAGAGACTCAATATGTTCTATACTCAATGCTCAATCACTTTCTCAACTCAATATCATAGAAGCATAAAGAGAATTTTTAGAGACTCAATATGTTCTATACTCAATGCTCAATCACTTTCTCAACTCAATCTCATAGAAGCATAAAGAGAATTTTTAGAGACTCAATATGTTCTATTCTCAATGCTCAATCTCAACTCAAATCAGAATATAGAATAGTTTGTTTCATGGAACTTGAACAACCACTTCACACATTCACTTGACTAGGCTCAATCAACTCTACTCAACCAATCACCTCAAGGAACAACCCTTTCTCACAAACCCTAGTCCAAGCATATATCAACCAACTCAAAATGTTTCCAACAATGCTCAACAACTCTCACATAACAATGATACTCATGTTCTTTTCAAACCCTAACTCAAGTTTTTCACACAACCAATGGCTTCAACAACAATGCTAATAAAACAAGGTTTTAATCACAACTCTCAATTCATAAAACCTTGAAGCATTAACTCAACCACTTTTGAAAAGGAAACCCTAATCAATTCCTTTTCACTCCAAACTTAATTTTCAATCAAGCCAATCAACCAACTCAATAGAGAAGAATTTTGCCCATACCTTTTTGTTGCCAAGGAGTTGTCCACAAAATCTGCCACACTTCACAAAATCTCTTTTCCAAACTCACATAAGGGTTAGAGGACTTCAATTAAAATCACAATACAAAATATAACTTTAAATACACCTTTTTACTCCAACTTAATTTTCACATCCACCAAAGTCCTTTTAGAAGAAAACCCTTATCAAAAATAATAACCAACAAGTCTCAAAATAAATCTCAATTAACACTTTATCATAACTCCTTATTCCTCCTAAAATATAACTCTCAAAATAATAATTTCCAAATAATAAAGCTCAAATAATTATCAACACTCCACCTTCAAAATAATCACTACAACCTCTATTTAATAAATTTTATTAAAACTTTAATAAACCTTATAACATCCTTATCACTCCAACCTTAGGGCATAACCATAGAAATTAATTAACAAAAAATTGTACCTGCCTCAAGGGGATTTGACCCCATGACTTGCCTTCTCCGCGAGCACCTTAGCCATGGCTAAGGTTGCCACATGAGCTACACGCTCATTTGCAAAGGGAGAAGCACCATGTGCTTCTTCTTTGCACTTTTCCTTGCCCACGTTTTAAAAAATGTGTGCCTTGGGCACTTCCACAATACTCCACCAAAAAGCTCTTCACAGGAATCGAACGCACGACCTCCATGCTCCCAATGCCTTCACGCTCTCCAAGCTACCACTAGGCCACACTGCCCAATGTAAATTGGGGGTGGTCTCTCTCCACGTTATCCTACACTTCCCTTCTCAAAATTTTTAAGCCATGAGCTCGTTTTCGCATGTGCCACTCAATTAATTCTTCGAGCAAGGATGGTTTAATGAACAACTTTGGGCATGTATTTATATTGCCCTCCTCCTTTGTCTAGGACGTCGACGCTTTTATTTGAATGCATCACGTCGGTGCTTTAAGGCTTCGAAAGCCTTAGTAAAACCCAACCTTGGGTTTTAATTAAAATTCCTTTGGACTTTATAAAACCCCTTTTGCCTTATAAAATATTATAATAAGGATTATAAATATTTTATTTGAGTTTTCACCATGACACTTTTAATATTATAATAACCACCATTATAATATTAATCCTTCGATAAAGTACCTTTAATATTTATTTATAAAATTTAAATTCATGCTGAATTTAAATAATTTATAAAATAAATATTATAACTCCTTTTTAACTTCTATTTTTGCACTGTTTCACTCGATATTTTGCCTTCTTGCTGGATATCAAATAACCATCTTTGTCCCCTTTATTTCTTGCTAAAATTACTGATGACTTCATCTGGTGACATCAATGACAACTTTGACTTAGGGACTCAAAATGTCCAACAATCTCCCCCTTTGTCATTGATGGCAACCCATATTCTTTTTACTAAAACCTGACCTTTCTTTTTCTTCTGCTCCCCCTGGGACATTGCTCCCCCTGGCTCAATGCTCTCTCAAATATCAAATCTCTCCCCATATCCAATCTCTCCCCAATACACAAATCACACAAATCTCTCCCCCTTTGACATCAATGGCAAAGGGTCACCTTTGGGGCTCGGGGCTAAGAATGAGCCTCTTAGCTTAGCCCCTCCCCCACCTCCACATGAGGTGGTTAATTCTAGGGTGGGAGTATTTCTACTCCCCGAAAGCACTATTCTTTACCTTTATTTTTCCCTTCTTTTCTGAGTTTTTTGAATCCTCTGATTGTTTCTATCCAAGTCATCATCCCTGTTCCTATCATCATTCCTGTTCTTGTTCCTGTTCTTGTTCTCATCCATGTTCCTATTCTCATCCATGTTCCTGTTCCTGTTCTGTTCATGTTCTTGTTCCTATTCATATTCCTGTTCCTATTCATGTTCCTATTTCTGTTCATATTCTTGTTCTTGTTCATGCCTATTTCTGGAATATTTGCTCTACACCATCTTGTTGTGTGACCATCATTATTGCACTTATAACACTTAATGTTATTATTCCTTGGAGGTGCAAATGTTTTAGGATTTCTCCTAGTGAAGCCATATCCTCTTCTATCATGAATCTTGCAATTCATTGCCTTGTGACCAAACTCATTACATGAGTAGCAATACCCTTGGAAAAGTTATCCTTTCCCATATTCTTGTCTTTCATGTGTCCTGCACTGTGAAGCCATGTGCCCAAACCTGTGACATGAAAAACATCTTCCATTGAAGCTTCCTTGTCTTGACCTCATTGGTCTCCTGTTCTAATTGTTGTTCCATCTGTACCTTCTCTGTGCATTGTTCCTATCTTTGTTGAACCCTTTATTGTCCAACTCATCCTCTGATGTCTCACTCCCACTTATACTATCTTCTTCTGATGTATCTTCTTCTGAAGTTTCTTCTTCTTCAAGACTTGAAGTAGACTTTTCTTCCCATTTCTTTTGAACCTATTTGGAACCAAGACCTGTCTTGTTTGTTGCTCCTCTTTGTATCTTGACTATTTTATCCACATTCTTTGCACTGGTTACATACTTGTATAGCTTATTCTTGGAATATTCTAAATCTTCTTTTAGTAGTGCCACTTCTTGTGCTAACTTCTCACATTCCAAAATATTTGCTTCTAACTTATCTTTGAACTTGCTTGCCTTAGCCTTTGATTTTTCTAAATCCTCTATGAGCAATAATATTTCTTCATCACATTCTTGAAACTGACTTTCAAGCTTAGAGTGTTGCTTTCTTACCTTCTTTACCTTGTCAAGGGCATAGATAAGTTCTCCCTTGAGATCATAGCCATTCTCTGCTGAATAATCCTCTATTTGTTTACCTTTGTCCACATCATTACTTTCTTTTGGCTTGTCTTCTATAGGATCACTCACTTCTTCTTCTAATGCCATTAGAAGATTTTCATCTGGTCTTTCAAGTGCATCTTCAAAATCATCATCACTGAAACTATAACCATCCCTTGTGCAATCATCTTCAAGATGTCCAAATTTACCACATCTAAAACACTTGAGAATAACTGGAGTCCTTTTCTTAACTGGTTCTTTTTCTTCAATCATAAATAGGACTTCATCTCTATCATTGTCTGAAAAACTAGCATCACTATCAATTGAGTACTTACTTGCATTATCCGCATAGTAGCTTCTCTTTTGTCTTTGGAAGAACTTCTTTCCTTGTCTATTTTTTCCATCCTTGCTTTTCTTCTGGTACCTGTATCTTTCAGATTCCCTGTACCTGTGATCCTATTTTTCTTCATCATTGTTGTTCTTTGGCTCTTTGCAATCTGTTGCAAAATATCCATACTTTCCACAATTGAAACACTTAATAGATCTTAGATCTATGGGTCTTCTGGAACCTTTATCTCTTCTACCATAGTTAGCTTCTTCATCACTAGATGACTCACTGCTTGATTCTATCTTCTTACCCTTTTTATTTTTGTTCACTTTGAATGCAACTTCTTTCGTAGGAATAGGATCTTTTGTTCTTATCTCAAAAGTTGTAAGCATGCCAAGTAAAGAATTTCTTGTCAGAGAATCACTATCAATTGATGTTTCTATAGCAGAGACCTTTTCACTATACCTTTTTGGAAGAGTTCTCAAGATCTTATCACAAGCATCAGATTCATCAACCTTCATTCCAAGACCTCTCATCTCATGTACAAGTTCATCAATCTTACTGAGATAGTCATGAATGTTTTCATCATCCCGCATTCTTAAGTTCTCAAATTCTCCTTTGAGATTTTTGATCTTAGCTTTCCTGACACCTTTATCTCCTTCATATATGGTATGCAGTAGTTCCCACATATCTTTTGTTGTTTTACAATCCATAACCTTCATAGATTCTGATCTACCCAATCCTTTTATAATTGCATTCATAGCTCTTGAATTTGCATGCATTAGAAGCTTACCTTCCTTATCTGTAGGAGGATCTATTATTGAATCATATCCAAGTTCCACTGCATCCCAAACTTCATTTCCAAGTGCCATCAGGTGAAATCTCATCAACACACACCAATACAAGAAGTCACTTCCATCAAATATTGGTACTGCATTATTGATGGACCCATCCCTTTGATCCTTTTGATCCATTATGTTCTTAGACCACTTTTCCTTCAAGCTATCAAACTCTTCTGAAGGAACCCGCTCTGATACCAATTGAAGAACACAAGCTTATACTGAGAGGGGGGTGAACAGTATAAGACCACTTTTTACTTTTCTTTTCAAATCAATATTATGCAGTGTATAGATAGCAGTATCAATAGTAGTAATCAAAGCAATGCACAAAACACCATACACAATAGAGACATAAATTTTAACATGGTTCACCCAATGTGGGCTACCTCCATAGAGAAAATATTTCTTCTAAATATTTCTCAAATAATCTCTTGGGAATCCTTCCCAATTACAATGTTTATGGACCTCTGTCCAAAGGAGATGTTGATCCCCTAAATCTAGTTTGTGGATCTCTATCCATAGGAGAACTCCTTCTCCTCTACTCTAGTTGGTGATCCTCTAGAAGACACTACCTCCACTACATTGACTGTGGATCTCTCTCCACTTGAAGACTCTTGTCCTCACTTAGAAGACTTATCCTCAATGTCTTAGTTGATGGATCTCTATCCACTGGAGACTCTGTCCTCTCTGCTCTGTCACCTCCAAAGCTCTATCTCAATATTGTACTAAACATAGTCTAGTCAGTCTAGCACAACTCTGCTCAATATCTTGCACTAAACATAGTATATTCGGTCTAGCACAAATCTTCTCAACTCTTGCACTAAACATAGTCTAGTCGGTCTAGCACAAGTCCACTCAAATCTACACTAAACATAGTTCATTCGATCTAGCACAAATCTACTCAATAGGTCCACTCAAACCTTCTCAAATCTGCTCAATAGGTCCACTTAGAACCTTCTCAAATTTGCTCAATAGGTCCACTCAAGAACCTGCTCAAATATGCTCAATAGGTCCACATATAACCTGCTCAAATCTTCTCAATAGGTCCACATAGAACCTACTCCAAATCTCTCAATAGGTCCAACTGAACTCAAATTCTCAATAGGTCCAACTTCTAATCTCAAGCTCACACAAACCTATTCTCAAATATGCTCAACAAGCTCACATAGAACTTGTCCAAATCTGCTCAACAAGCTCACATAGAACTTGTCCAAATCTTCTCAATAAGTCCTCTCTAGGACTTGCTCAAATCTGCATTGCAAGCTTCCACAAAAGCTCACACAAAATCAGTCCACAAGCCTTCTCAAAGACTTACCTCAAATCAGCTTAACAAGTCCACATAGAACTTGTCCAATCTCATAGAAGCATAAAGAGAATTGTTAGAGACTCAATATGTTCTATACTCAATGCTCAATCACTTTCTCAACTCAATCTCATAGAAGCATAAAGAGAATTGTTAGAGACTCAATATGTTCTATACTCAATGCTCAATCACTTTCTCAACTCAATATCATAGAAGCATAAAGATAATTGTTAGAGACTCAATATGTTCTATTCTCAAAGCTCAATCTCAACTCAAATCAGAATATATAATAGTTTGTTTTATGGAACTTGAACAACCACTTCACACATTCACTTGACTAGGCTCAATCAACTCTACTCAACCAATCACCTCAAGGAACAACCCTTTCTCACAAACCCTAGTCCAAGCATGTATCACCCAACTCAAAATGTTTCCAACAATGTTCAACAAATCTCACATAACAATGATACTCATGTTCTTTTCAAACCCTAACTCAGGTTTTTCACACAACCAATGGCTTCAACAACAATGCTTATAAAACAAGGTTTAATCACAACTCTCAATTCATAAAACCTTGAAGCATTAACTCAACCACTTTTGAAAAGGAAACCCTAATCAATTCCTTTTCACTCCAAACTTAATTTTCAATCAAGCCAATCAACCAACTCAATAGAGAAGAATTTTTCCCATACCTTTTTGTTGCCAAGGAGTTGTCCACAAAATCTGCCACACTTCACAAAATCTCTTTTCCAAACTCACATAAGGGTTAGAGGACTTCAATTAAAATCACAATACAAAATATAACTTTAAATACACCTTTTTACTCCAACTTAATTTTCACATCCACCAAAGTCCTTTTAGAAGAAAACCCTTATCAAAAATAATAACCAACAAGTCTCAAAATAAATCTCAATTAACACTTTATCATAACTCCTTATTCCTCCTAAAATATAACTCTCAAAATAATAATTTCCAAATAATAAAGCTCAAATAATTATCAACACTTCACCTTCATAAATAATCACTACAACCTCTTTTTAATAAAGTTTATTAAAACTTTAATAAACCTTATAACATCCTTATCACTCCAACCTTAGGGCATAACCATAAAAATTAATTAACAAAAATTGTACCTGCCTCAAGGGGATTTGACCCCATGACTTGCCCTCTCCGTGAGCGCCTTAGCCATGGCTAAGGTTGCCACATGAGCTACACGCTCGTTTGCAAAGGGAGAAGCACCATGTGCTTCTTCTTTGTACTATTCCTTGCCCACATTTTAAAAATGTGTGCCTTGGGCGCTTCCACAATACTCCACCAAAAAGCTCTTCGTAGGAATCGAACACACGACCTCCATGCTCCCAAAGCCTTCACGCTCTCCAAGCTACCACTAGGCCACACTGCCCAATGCGAATTGGGGGTGGTCTCTCTCCACGTTATCCTATGCTTCCCTTCTCAAACGTTTTAAGCCACGAGCTCATTTTCGCATGTGCCACTCAATTAATTATTCGAGCAAGGATGGTTTAATGAACAACTTTTGGGCATGTATTTATATTGCCCTCCTCCTTTGTCTAGATGTTGACACTTTTATTTGAATGCATCACGTCGATGCTTTAAGGCTTCGAAAGCCTTAGTAAACCCAACCTTGGGTTTTAATTAAAATTACTTTTGGACTTTATAAAACCCTTTTGCCTTATAAAATATTATAATAAGGATTATAAATATTTTATTTGGGTTTTCACCATGGCACTTTTAATATTATAATAACCACCATTATAATATTAATCCTTCGATAAAGTACCTTTAATATTTATTTATAAAATTTAAATTCATGCTGAATTTAAATAATTTATAAAATAAATATTATAACTCCTTTTTAACTTCTGTCTTTTGCACTGTTTCACTCAAATTTTTGCCTTCTTGTTGGATATCGAATAACCATATTTGTCCCCTTTATTTCCTACTGAAATTACTGATGACTTCATCTGGTGACATCAATGACAACTTTGACTTAGGGACTCAAAATGTCCAACAGATAGGGCCAGGGAAGGGATGCAAGGAAGAGAAACAAGACTTCCACAGGAAATCACCTGCAAAGCCCATAAAGACATCCCTAAAGACAAATAAAAAATAATTTAACCTTATACTTATTAGGTGACTTATTCTTCAAATCATATTGAGTTTGTTCACTAGAATTCGCTAAATCGTATTGTTGTGACGTCCTTCACAACGACCCCAAAATTGGGGACCCACCTTAAATTTTGTGATTTCAGGAAATTTTTGTTTATCTGATTTTTCTCACATCAAGGTCTTGGAAAATTTGCTTTCACTTTGGAATTGTTGACATATTTGCATTTTGAAGGTTTGAATGTAGTTGCAATGCTTCAAAACTGAATATTTTGATTATTTGCATATTAATTGCATTATTTCAAATCAAATAATTTGATTAAAATCATTTTCAAAGGTTTAAATGAAATAATTTGATTAAAATCATTTTCAAAGGTTTAAATGATTAGGGGGGGGGGGGGGGGGGGGGGGGGGGGGGGGGCCAAAAGGAAGGGGGGGGGGGGGGGGGGGGGGCGGGGGGTTTTAAAAAAAGGTTTAAATGATCAATTTTCATTTAAATAATTAAATTTTATTTTAGGGTTAACCCTAAAATTAGTGCAAAATTGAAATGAACATATCTTGAGGCAGAGAACTCCGTTTGATCTCATTCAAAACTTGGTAAAAAGATATGAATTTTCTCTTTCTAATGATACCAAACTTGCAAGATTCTAGGTATCGATTTCACAAAAAAAAATAGTGGGTTAATTTAGCAATATGAGAACTTTGAAATACTTTAAAAAAAAAAAAAGTTACGGGAAAGTAAATTTTGGTTTTGTTTTGATATTATGATTATTGTTTCATTATGTAGGTAATACAAGGGCAAGGGTTTGAAGAAGATCGTTATAAAATCCGTTCCCGGTGATGAAAAAGAATAACTAAACTTTTCAAATTATAAATAAATCATTGAGATTCATGGGAAGGGTCGAACATTTTATATAGAGAAGGAGAGGAATGATTGGAAGGAGCAAAGCTACACATTCGTTGGAGGAAAACAGAGAAGGCCATTTGCAGAACAATGGAAATTATTGTAAGATTTTATAAATTGTTTTAAGCATTTTGGATCCATATTTGTGCATAGATTGTATTTGGAATTAATAAAGTGCTTATTGCAATTTCTTAATAGTTTGTATACCTTAGAAGATTGCATCAATTTATTTGATTTCATTGTGTGAATACTGGTGAACATTGGATTGGTTTTAGAATTCTGTAAATGGAAATTTGTTCCGAGACATTAGTTTAATTTCTAAAGCTTAAATCTTTTATTATTTTATTTTCATTCTAAAAACTATATATTATAACTTAGTATAATTTTATAAAGTAAAATTATATGACTAAGTTATAATTAAATTTATAATTCGGATATTACATTAATTAATATTCGAATTAATAAATTTAAGAAGGGATAAATGAATATTCTATTCCTCACCTTAATTTCATAAGGTTGAGGAACTCGGATTGATATCTCTAAAATTCAATTTGGATTTGATTTACAATATAGTTCTATCTATTTCAAAAATCCAAATTTCAAACCAGAGATCACATTTACTCTTTTGAATATTTAATTTCATAAATATTTCAAAAGATAAATATTATAAGCAAATCTAATTTATAAACTTTATTTTATCATAAAATCCAAATTTTATAGATTAGTTTCATATTAAGCCCTAAGATTTTATCATTGACAAGGTTTTGGAACCTTATAAATTGGGCAAGACATTATTTCATTTATTCACCTCTTTCGGGTTTGATTTATAATTTCATAAGGGAGTTTGAATAAATGATTGCTTTATCAAATAAACATTTGGGAAGTGAATTGATTATAAATCTATTATGTTCCAAAGGTTTATCAAGTTTATAAAATTTCATTTACTTTGATTTTTATTAAAGTTAAATTGAAATTTAATATAAAATGCTAGATTCTTTTTATGCTAATTTCATTTAAAGCATTTTGAGACATTAAATTGAAGAGAGGAAATAAAATTTGGTATACTTTAACCTAAGATCATAAAACAAATTTTATTTTGTTGAATTGATATCAAAGCATGTTATACATGATAAACTTGAAATCATTTACCTAATTCTAGGCCCCTTGTAAATAGTAGTTCACAAATCCAAGAGTTATTCAAGTACTCATTGATGTATATACATATGAAATGTTAGATATAACATAAGAACCTTGGAGATATATAATATTATTTTCAAGAGAGAATCATAATTATGAGTTTGTCGGGTGGCTTTGTGACTGGACAAAATCACACCTCAACAAATTGGCGCTAGAAGAAGGGAATGAAAGGTAATGATTTTAATTTTAGCATGTGCAATTTGTTATAAAAATAAATAAAATTGTTTGAAATTTTCAATTTATGTTGTATTCACGTTAATCTATCATAAATTAGGTTATGATGTAATTTTTGTGATTTTTCATACATAGCCTTGCATATTAAAGTTGGTTCAATGGCAGAAAATGATTTACCATTTTATAAGCATGATGGAACGATTATGCCAGAAGAACATATTTAGGCATATAAAAATATTATGCTTAGTTTTCAAATTATGCATGAAGATGTTTTTTGTAGAATGTTTCCATACACATTGGATGAAGTTGCTAAAGATTGATTTGTCAATTTACCTGCAGGTTCTACCGCTTCTTGGAATCAACTTGGAACAATGTTCCTTGAACACTTTAGAAAATTGGTTGACACAAATTTGTTATCAAATCAATTTAACTCTATTCGTAAAAGGCCTAATGAATACATGAATCAATTTAATGATAGGTTTCATAAGTTGTATATGGAAATGGAGATACACTTTATCATTTCAAAGGAAGAAGTTGTTCAAATTTATTTGGAAGCTTTAGATCCTTTTATGGTTAAGTGTTTAGAAATGTTTCCTAAGTATTTATTTTTATCTAGCGTGTATGGTGGTGCAGTAGCTGTAGAGCAATGGACGATTTTTTTTTAATTTGTGGAAAACATTCCAGAAGGGATGCCACTTTTGGGTAATACCCAAGGAGGCAGGGGTATCCATTTTCCAAAAATGGAGGTATGACTTGCCTACCACCTTTGACATACTCAAGGAGCAAACAAACACACGAAACCAATTTAAATATAAGTAAATAACAACAAAAATAATGAAGGAATATGAAATGATGGTGGTGATGATAGAGATCATGGAGAAAAAATAAAAGACTATAAGGTCTCATAAAATAGTGGTAAATGAAAGTGCACAAAAGGTAGACTCTTATCCTTTGTATTCAAACATTCAAGAATCGAGTAAATTTTTGCATAATCATTTATTGGTTTCCACTATTATTTATGATGAGATGTCATTAGAGGTTGATGAAAAAATAGAAGAGATTCTTATTCCCACCACCAAAAGGACTATATTGCTAAATAAAAAAGAAAACATGCTTGAATCATTGAACCAAGTTCAACAACAATTAACAATTCAATCTAGGATACAAAACTATAATGATTCTTATTTTGTAAATATCCTAGATTTTTGTAAATTGTTATTTGAATATGATTGGCCTAAAAACATAGATGATGATCTTACGTTAAAACTTTCAAAAATAGCTTTCTATTTGAGAGAAATCCTATATGCTTGTGAAAATGAGAATTTAAGTCAAAGTGATGAATCAAGGTTTGAAATTCCCATCTTGTTGAATAAGCATAAGATCATAGAGGAATTAAATCTTAAACATGGAATTGTTTATAAGTTTGAAGCAAATCAATGGGGTGTGAAAGGCAAAATGAAATTTGTTATATGGTTTGGCCTAATCCTCATTTGGTTAAAACTATGTAAAGTTTGGCATGCATATAATGATATATGTCTTTTAAGGTGTGCCTATCGTGTTTGGGATCCAGGGAAATGATGGCAAAAATTTTGCAGTGTCTTGTACATAATGTATATTTTTGTAAATAGTCTTTTGGATTTTGTTTTCTTGTTTTTGTGTTTTGTTTAGTTGGTTGTTTTGTGAGTTTGTTAGTTAGTTATTTTGTTGATGTGTTAATGTGTGATGTTGTTGATGTTTTGTTGTTTTGTTGTTAAGTGTTGTCACATTTTGTTGTGTTTTGTTGAGTACAATGATAAATTAACTTTTCCAATTTTGGAGCTTCATGATTTTGACGTGTGATTCAAGTTGATATAATTTCAAAGTGGGTTTTCAAAAGTAAGGTAGTTATGATTGAGATATTGGTCATTTGTTGGTTGTGTTTGGTTTTTGATCCTGGACCGCATAGGATGAGATTACCTGGTTTGAAAACCTGTGAAACCTGGAGAAAAGGAAAAGTGAGATATTGGTTTATGTCCTCATGAATGTGAACTAAGATAAGGCAAATATGAAAAATTGGAATTATATTGCAAAAATTCCACAAGTATGAAAAATACACTTGCATTTCATAACACATTTCATAACATTGCATACATCACCCTCGCATTCCACATTTCACATCCCATAGAAATATCATTTATCAAATTCAAAAGTTTTAATTGGTTTTAGCAAAAGTCATCTTGCTTTAATCAAGGGCACTTTCACAAAGGCATTTTGTACAAAACTATAAAAGACAAAAGATTCATGTTTACACACCATAGTTTCCAAATCCCTAAATGTTTTAGTCACTCAGCCATTTCTAGTGTGGTAGGCAACCATCAAAAAGAATGTCATATTTTCTTAGGATCATTGCACAATATACACTAAATAGGTCTTGAGATCGGGGACTGATGTTGAAATTATCTAGAACCAAACACATTTCATGCATATTAAAACCATTTTGGGTAAAATGGTCAAAACCATCCTTGGAAGAAAGTGTAAGGTGAAAAGGGCCATCCTTGTCAGTCCTATCATGCAACATAGTCCATAAAATTCATTGTTTTATCATAAATTTGTGAAAATCCAAACAAAGTCAGAGTAGTAAGGATAGGGTTAAATTCTCATCACACTTCGGTTGAGAATCCAATTCCCCAAAGCTCTAAGTCTATTCACATCATTCATTAATGGATCGTAAGGATTTGTAATACTTGTCCCTCATAAGGAAGGGTAGTCGTCCCCAAGGTTCAAGAAATCAAAAGTTAAAGCTAAACACATCATTTATCAATGGATCGTAAGGATTCGTACTACTTGTCCCTCATATGGAAGGGTAGTCGTCCCCAAGATTCAAGAAATCAAAATCCAAAATCATGGACTATGGGGTTAACCTCCATCGGGGCTATAGACGCTTGACTGGCAATGGAGTACGCTCATGCATGGCGATATGTCTCATTGAAAAGTGAGACCTATGTTCATTTCAAATGGGCAGGCTAGCCTTGTATTTCTTTCATAACATGTTTAACCATTTTGGTCAAAATGAGGTAATGAACTCACTTGTGCACACACTAGTTCTGGATGATAGTAAGGTCATAACTGAGCTCTTGATCTGGTAAAGGAATTCACGGCACACACATTTGGTCCTAAGAGGGTTAGACAAGTTTTAGTGTATTTTTTTATTGTACTAGAATGTTTGAGTCTCTATAAGATAGGTTGTTCATTTCAATACATTCTTTTAGCTCATATCATATTATTTTCCATATCATCTTATTGGTCATGAAAGGTCATTTTTAGGGCCTCTGATTAAAGTACGATGACAAGCATGGCCAAAGCAAATATTTATATTGAAAATGATCATTAATACATATCACATGATCCCAACCAGTAATACATCACATTCTGCATAAATCATCTATGATTCCAGTAATTCATATTTGTATTGGTCTATTCTCATTCTCTGGATGCTTATCAATGCTTGTGATTCTAATATTCATGTTTTGTGTGTTTTCAGAGTTTGGTTTTTAGTCAGAAATGTCCAGGGACATTTACCAGCAGAGTCGCCAATGTTGTGACGTCCTTCACAATGACCCCAAAATTGGGGACCCACCTTAAATTTTGTGATTTTGGGAAATTTTTGTTTATCTGATTTTGCTCGCATCAAGGTCTTGGAAAATTTGCTTTCACTTTGGAATTGTTGACATATTTGCATTTTGAAGGTTTGAATGTAGTTGCAATGCTTCAAAACTGAATATTTTGATTATTTGCATATTAATTGCATTATTTCAAATCAAATAATTTGATTAAAATCATTTTCAAAGGTTTAAATGAAATAATTTGATTAAAATCATTTTCAAAGGTTTAAATGATTAATTTTCATTTAAAAAGTTTAATTTCATTTAAATAATTAAATTTTATTTTAGGGTTAACCCTAAAATTAGTGCAAAATTGAAATGGACATATCTTGAGGTAGACAACTCCGTTTGATCTCATTCAAAACTTGGTAAGAAGATATGGATTTTCTCTTTCTAATGATACCAAACTTGCAAGATTCCAAATGTCAATTTCACCAAAAAAATAGTGGGTTAATTTAGCAATATGAGAACTTTGAAATACTTTTGAAAAAAAGGAAAGTTACGAGAAAGTAAAGTTTGGTTTTGTTTTGATATTATGATTATTGTTTCATTATGCAGGTAATACAAGGGCAAGGGTTTGAAGAAGATCATTATAAAATCCATTCCCGGTGATGAAACAGAATAACTAAACTTTTCAAATTATAAATAAATCATTGAGATTCATGGGAAGGGTCGGACATTTTATACAAAGAAGGAGAGGAACGATTGGAAGGAGCAAAGCTACACATTCGTTGGAGGAAAACAGAGAAGGCCATTTGTAGAACAATGGAAATTATTGTAAGATTTTATAAATTGTTTTAAGCATTTTGGATCCAGATTTGTGCACAAACTGTATTTGGAATTAATAAAGTGCTTATTGCAATTTCTTAATAGTTTGTATACCTTAGAAGATTGCATCAATTTATTTGATTTCACCATGTGAATACTCTGGTGAACATTGGATTGGTTTTAGAATTCTGTAAATGGAAATTTGTTCTGTTGAATTTGTCCGAGACATTAGTTTAATTTCTAAAGCTTAAATATTTTATTATTTTATTTTCATTTTGAAAACTATATATTATAACTTAGTATAATTTTATAAAGTAAAATTATATGACTAAGTTATAATTAAATTTATAATTCGGATATTACATTAATTAATATTCGAATTAATAAATTTAAGAAGGGATAAATGAATATTCTATTCCTCACCTTAATTTCATAAGGTTGAGGAACTCGGATTGATATCTCTAAAATTCAATTTGGATTTGATTTATAATATAGTTCTATCTATTTCCCCAAAAATCCAAATTTCAAACCAGAGATCACATTTACTCTTTTGAATATTTAATTTCATAAATATTTCAAAAGATAAATATTATAAGCAAATCTAATTTATAAACTTTATTTTATCATAAAATCCAAAGTTTATAGATTAGTTTCATATTAAGCCCTAATATTTTATCATTGACAAGGTTTTGGAACCTTATAAATTGGGCAAGACATTATTTCATTTATTCACCTCTTCTGGGTTTGATTTATAATTTCATAAGGGAGTTTGAATAAATGATTGCTTTATCAAATAAACATTTGGGAAGTGAATTGATTATAAATCTATTATGTTCCAAAGGTTTATCAAGTTTATAAAATTTCATTTACTTTGATTTTTATTAAAGTTAAATTGAAATTTAATATAAAATGCTAGATTCTTTTTATGCTAATTTCATTTAAAGCATTTTGAGACATTAAATTGAAGAGAGGAAATAAAATTTGGTATACTTTAACCTAAGATCATAAAACGAATTTTATTTTGTTGAATTGATATCAAAGCATGTTATACATGATAAACTTGAAATCATTTACCTAATTCTAGGCCCCTTGTAAATAGTAGTTCACAAATCCAAGAGTTATTCAAGTACTCATTGATGTATATACATATGAAATGTTAGATATAACATAAGAACCTTGGAGATATATAATATTCTTTTCAAGAGAGAATCATAATTCTGAGTTTGTCGGGTGGCTTTATGATTGGACAAAATCACACCTCAACATGTATGTGCTTCTAGATGCCCTCACTATATATATCTATTTAAATAGATCTAAACTTAGACATCCCAAATGTTTGTGTTGATTTCTGCATGCCTAAAAAAGTATGTTAGAAAAAATGCTTCAACTTAAGTTTTAATAATATTTGATATTGTTATATATTACAACAATGTTAGGTTTCACATATAATAATTTGATCTCTAAAAATTAAAATTTAATGATTCCCATCTATGTATCTTCACTTCCTTGTTAGGATCTTTGTGGATGGATTCTACATCACTAGTTTCTCCTTCTTGGATATACATTTCACTTCCTTAGGTTTTGGTTGCTCTTCCTCAGTTGCTCGTATCCTTAGGCACTCATTTCTCTGTCTTAGTTACTGGTTGCTTACTGGTTTCTCCTCCTTAAGCACTAGTGTCTCTACCTTAGTTCATGATATCTATACCTTGGTCATAGGTTCACTTGGTTGGTTACAATATTACTATTATTGGTCTACTAGTTGCCTTCTTTGTTAATTTCCACGACTCTTTTAGGCTTACCTCATTCACTATTATCTTAGCCTTTCATCTCACTCCATGATGCTATATTTCTATGCTAAAATAGGAGCTTCAATACTGCAACAATATTGTACATATCATTGCAATGTAAATGTAGTTTTTTTATGATGCTTATATGTATGGCTTCTACTATTATTATGACAACAATTCTTATATTAATTTTACTTTGCAATTTGAATACAATTTCTTGTTATGAACTTTCTTTCTTCTATTTGTTGTATGACTTCTTGAATTGACTAAATAATTTTATTCTATGACTAAATGGATTATCCTTTTGTTATATGGTTGAATTTATATTATGTTGCCACCTTATTGAGTTTTCCAAATGGTCCTCTCTTTAGCTACCTTCTTGAGATACCCAATTTATCATGTTATTTTCAAATATAGACCTCTTTCTTTTTTTGTTACTATATGGGCCTCTTAGGCCTTTCTTTAAGTATTGGCCTCTCTCTTAGGACTCTTACTTTTATTATTTATTTTAACTATTCTCTATTTTTATTTCTTACTATATCCATATTATTATTCTTTGATTTATTTCTTATATAAAAATTTTAATGTCTTAGATCACACCTAAGAACCCAATACTAATTTCAAGGTGGTACTAAATATCCCTATATAATCAATTATCTTCTAAGTTGATTCTACCTAAAAATTTAATCTTCAAATTCTTAAAAAAAATCAAACTTTGAATTCTTCAAATCAATGTCAAGATGGCTCTTTCTCTGAATGACCAACTTCCACCTGAATTGGTTTTGCCTTCAATCTAGTTGAGTCCTAGTATTCACTAGTTTTCCTTCAACCAAGTGAAAAGACCCTAGTATTTTCTACTCAATATAACCTTTAGAAAAAATAGATTCTAAGTCTTCACTACCTTTAAATTAGATAAACTCTAAATTAAATTTATCATAATTTAAAAAGCTAATTAATAATGGTGGCTAATAAAATAACTTTGTTGAAGAATATTACATTATTTGGAAATGGTTATGTGCCACCATGGTACAATATTAGATTGTGTGTGTGTATTATATTAGAGTGTGATATTATATTTCATATAATGTAATAATATGTATGATATGCACAAATATCATGTAATTAAGTGTGCAAATGTTTTGAGTGTGTTTGTGCACAAGTGTCCATTATGTAAGAGTGCACATGTGTTATTAGAATAGGAAAGAAAAGAGTTTTAAAGAAGAGTGAAGGTCAAGAGTACTCCATGTGAAGAGTTACATTATATTATGTGTGTGTGTGTGTGTGTGTGAAAAATTATTGTAATTATGATAAAAAATGCATTGCACATAGCATTCATTAGTAGACCTTTATTTTATATCATTTTTAGTATTTTTATGAGCATTTACAAGTGATTATTTTGAGAGTATTTCTAAATTTATTTTTGAGTTATACTTGTGTGAGTTATTATCAATATTGAATATTTTATATTGCAATGTTATATTTGATTATGTGGTTATTTACTTTAAGTGTGGATTCATACATTAAGGACAACAAAAATAGAGGAAGAAAGTTAGTGGAACACCTTAGATGATTCTAGTAAGAGAGATATGGGTACTAAATATGAATAAGAAAGTTATGTGGATGTCTCAATGGATGAAATCCTTCCTTATGATTCTATAGGTCACCCACATTATATTTTAAGGAAGAGGTTGAGAATTGAATAAAAAATTTACTCTTTGGGGATGCAATAAAGAGCATGAAAAAAAAATTACATCCATCTCTTCCATAGGTATTTTATTTATTCACTTTTAATAATAAAAAATTACAAGTAGATTTAGTGAGGCATAAAATATAATTTATCAATTATGTTAAACCTATGAAGCAAATGCCATATCATATGAATTCAAAAATTTCTAAGTTTTTCAAGGAAGACATAGACAAGTTGTCGGATGTAGGATTCATTTTTTAGTAAACAACCTGGAGTTGGTTTCTACAATTGTCATTATGTTAAATAAGAATTGGAAGCTGTAGTTAAATGTTAATTATTAAAAATATAAATAAGGATAAAATAAATTCCACTCTATGCTTCCTTTCTTAGATTAGATTTTAAATGAAGTTGCATGACATGAGTGCTATAACTTTGTAGATGGATCTAGCAGCTACAATTAGGTTCACATTGTAGAACAAGAATAGATAAATATAACCTTAACATCTCCATGGGACACATTTTCCTATTGAGTGATGCTATTTGGGGTGTGCCATGCACCAAGAAATTTCTAGTGGTTTATGAATAAGGTACTTAAGCCTTATATTAAAACTATTATTATAGTTTTTCTACATGTTTGTTTTTATGTTTGGAAGGAAGGTAGATCATCTAGATACTATTGAGAAGGAATTTTAGTCGTTTGTTGAGGCTACAACCTCACTTAATCCTAAAAATATTTCTAATATTAAGGAGCTACCATTTTTTAGCAATAAAAAGTTGCAATAATTCTTAGGCTATGTGGCATATTACACAAGGTTCATAAAGAATTTCTCAAGGATTGCACTACCAATAATAAAATTCCTCAAGGAAGATACGACCTATGAAATATAGAAATAAGCTAAGGATGTATTTGAGAACTAAAGCATCCCTAATAATTTCTCTAGTTTTGAATAATCCATATCGGAGCAAGTCATTTATTGTGTATATAGATATTTGACATATCACTTGCGAGCACCATGAGTTAGCAAAGTGATAAAGGTTATGGTCATCCTATCTAGTTTGGAAGTAGGCATTATCTTTGATCTCAATAATTTTAGAGATTATATTATGGGAAAAACATTCACTATTCCCATAGAATATGTTGTCATAAAGTATATTATCAATAATCCTAATCCATCAAGAAGGATAGCTAGATGGGTCCTCCTTTTGTAAGAATTTAATTTTGATATTGTTGATCAACCAAGTAAGAAGCATATTAATGTAGATGTTATTTTGAGATTATATGAGAGATTTGGATCTAAATGCAAATATTATGAGCTTACTGATATGCTATTGCTAGTAGTAGAATCTAATCCAAATGAATATGTAGATATCTAGTTATACTTAGTTAAATTTATATTTTTATATGGTGTGACACCAATAATGAAGAGGATGATTACTTAGGATAGTCAACCCTATTCAATAATATAGGGAGTTTTGTATCAAGTAGATCTAGATGAGAAAGTATTGATGAATATTTTGATGAGAGTAATAAAAGTAGTTAATTGAAAGTCCCATGATAATGTGTGTAGTGGACACTTTGGGAATTTTATAAAAATAAGGATTTTATATGCAGGATGTCATTGGCCAATAGTCTTTGAAGATTGTATAGAGTTTTATAAAACATGTAATGTGTGACATTAATTCAAGAATCACAAGATAAAAACTACATATTTATATTTTATTTTTCCTCTTGGGACCTTTGAGAAGTGTGAAATTGATATTGTTGAACTATGTTCTATAAAAATATGAAGGAACAAATATATCATTTTTGCAATAGATTATATAGGTGGTTTTAAGATATCAATTAAGCACAAGATAGAGGAAGAAGTTGCATGATTCATATACGAATAAATTGTTAGAATTTTTGGATGCCCAATATAGATTATCTCTAATCAAGGTATCCATTCTAAATAAAGTGGTGGAAAAATTGATGACTTGGTTTATGATCAAGAATAGGAATATTGCATTTAAATTGAGTACCAATGGGTGGGAAAAAATATCTAATCACATGCTATATCAAATCCTTCTAAAGGATGTAAATTTGAAAGTCAAAACATGGTTAAAATAATCCTTGTCATATTGTGGGCTTATAGGGCCACAATCAAGTAAGCCATAGGGCATTCCCTATTCTAGTTGACATATGACATTGATTTTTTACTTCCCTTTGAATATGATCTACCCACCATATAGATGAAAATGCTATATGGTAATAATGAAAGGGAATCCATAAAGTACCAAGTGGTACAACTACACAAATTGGAAAAACCATAATATGGAATGTAAGACAACATTACAAAGAAGAAGGTGAAAGAAAGATTATTGGGACAAAAAGATAAAGTGGCCCCCTTTGAATTAAATGACTTAGTGATGGGGTATGATGCCAAAAAAAGAACAATAAGCTTTAAAATTTATACCAACATATATGGGCCCCTATTGGATAGTAGTTGTGCATGATGATGGGACCTATAAGCTTGATTATTTGGATGGAAGGGCTATAAATAAATGGATGGACCATGGTAAATTTAATATATTTCATCCTCTAGAATATATTAGGTCTTATTTATAGCTAAAGTGAAAAATAGGAGGGAGAGATATTTTAACATATAAATATTTCATGTTATTTGCATGTGTAGTAGTATAAGGAGCATGTAGAATAGATTGTGGGATGTCTTTTTAGAGAATATTATGAATTGGTAGCTTGTTTGGGATTCTTGAAATAGAGGAGTGATGCCCTTAGGCTTATACTTTAGGGTTTAATTTTTTTTTTTTGGTATCAGAGTTTAGTCGCTCTTTTACCCTATGTAAAACCTTGAGGGGGGATTTCCCTCATGGAAATCCCTCCCTCACTCATTTTTTCTTATACTAAGGGAGTATGCTCTCCATCATTGATGGATCAAAAACTAGAAGTATAACAAAAAAAAAAAAAATTCCTTTTTCCACAATATTTATCTTAGTTTTCTGGTTTAATGTCTCTATTTTCATTTGTAATTAAGGGTTTTTTAATTGGAGGGTTTTTTTCATTTGTAATATTTTAAAAAAGTAACTTTTAAAATTGCAAGCAATAAATTTCACCTAGATAATTTAAGAGTATTATATTGAATGTGTCATGACATCTACTTATCACATTCTTCAAACACAACTCATTTGATATGCCATCTAGGGATGGAAAATTGTATTCAATAAATCTCTCTTGAATTCATAATAATTTTATAAGGCAATGATACTCTCTTTTATCCCAAAACTAGATGAGAGCATGGATGGGTTATAGATTTTCTATATCTATGATAGCTTCAAACAGGTGGTTCAAGGTTAGTTGCTACTGACATGTATTACCAACATGTGTTGTCAATATGTTGATTTGGTTTATCTGATATAGGTATTAGTCAACATGACCTAATCCCATATTAATAAAATTATGGTTTGTATTTCATTTTATATAAGCCCTGTAAATTAATGAATACATAGCTTCATTTTTTTCCATATCAAGGAGCTTCATCAACAAGATTGTAGTGACCATGAAATAATGGAATGTTTGTATGGAAGGAGTATAAAAAGAATATTATGATAGGGGTGGGTCACAATTAAAAGTGATAATAAATATTATAAGTGTCATTATCATGGTAACTTATCTTTGTTACAATGAGATATATTGTAAATAATAAAATATCTAGAAATTAAATATAGTCAAAACTATTTTTTGAAACAACATGTAATTATAGAAAAATTCCAAAAGGAAAATCTCTAGAAACATGTGATAGTTGGACTATATTATGTAATTATAAATTATCCTAGAAAAATTCCAATGAAAGATACATAAAATATATTGATATTATAGTCCAATAATAAAATATCTAGAAAGTGTTACCATATGTCCAACTGTATTTCTTCATGCATATAATATCTAGATCTCATAAACCTAAGAGACATTATGGTAGTCAAGTCAAGTTGAGAAAGCGTGAGATCAAGGAAGTAATAGAGAGTCTAATTTTCTAGTAAGATCTAGCAAGCCAAGCTAGCTAGAAGAGAGTATCCCTTCATCCAAGGTATAGACAAGATTTTTTATAGTGAGGGTGTGGATCATGGTCATTATGTAAGTCCACATGAGGTGGAGGCTCAATAGGAGGGCCACACTCACCTTTAAGGGCTTGAAATACCTCATTATGTGCAAAAAAATAACACTCTATTACTCCTTTAATGCATGTGTAACTATGGACTAAGTTGTAATTTTTATTGATATTATGACTGGAGTAGTGAAAAGTAAAATGCATTGCCAAGAAATTTTAAATAGGTTTTTATGTGATTTTAATATTAGTTTTGGCATTGAATTAATAATAATTGAATATGGTACAAGAAATATTTGATGTATTGCAATTCGTCCTAAATTTTTCATCCTTTTGGAGTTAGCCTATAGCATTCTAGAGCCAAAATTATATTTTCCATAAGATATTTTGTAGCACATGTTGAAACATGTGAACATGGGATAAGAGCATAGGGACATGGAAGAAATGGTATAGAATGTGGCTGGGTGAAATGTATGAACATTATTAAGGCACCACATGGATGCATACTATTATTTCATTATTTTACTTCATGGGGGAAAACTTATTTCTCTTTTTAGTAAATACAAAAATGCTTATTCTACTTCTAGCATCTATTTCCATTTTGTAAACAAATATGACAATGCTAGTAGAGGACTGTAAAATCAAGTTGTTAGACATAAATAAAAATGATTGAATATTAGTTTTCAACTATTTTTAATAGTCTAAGGTAGTTAAATAAATGTTGGTTTTTTGATATTGATTTCCAACTAATTTGGATAGATTCAAATTAGTTAGAATCCTCATAAACCTATTTTAGTTTGTCATCTTATTTGTATAGAGTTGGTTGAGTTTATTTCCAACCAAATTATTTGTTATATTCCATGTATAGAGTTGGTTTAGTTTATTTCCAACCAACTTGGTTGTTATCTCCTTTGTTTAGAGTTGGTTGGATTTGTTTCCAACCAACTTGGTTGTTATATGCTTTGTATATAATTGATTGAATTTATTTCCAACCAATTCAGATTAGGAATCTTCTATGTTAGTAAGTTGTTAGTGGTTTATTTCATAATACCTCTCTATAAAAGAGGAGGCTTAATATATTATAGAGGTTAAAGAGAGAAAAATATGGGAGCTAAAAATGAAGAAGAAGAAGAGGAAGAGGATAAATGTGGGAGTTGAAGATTATTGTAAAAGAGTAGTTTTATCCCTCTCTTAATAAAATATTTCTATGTGTAGACACCAAACCCTAGATATTTGTTATTTATATATATATATACACACATAAACAAATTCTAGCTTCTAATCATACTTTAATCCTAGCTTGTTAGTTAGCAACACTACCTCACAACTTACAAACCCTAACTCTAGCCTTCTAAAAGGTTATAAAATCCAATTCACTTTTGCAAAGAAAATACCAAAAAAGAAGCACCAAAAATTTGTAATGACACTCTACTAAAATTTTGAGAGTAACCCTAACGAAATTTTGGAGATCAAGGCCCTAAATCAATTTTCATTAATTTTGCAACTCAGATCTAGATGTGGTAGGGCACCTACATAGACACGGATATGAATTTACATCTACAAATATGTAATATTACATTTAACTAGTCTGTAGACATGGTATTACATCTACTTGGTGATATTTCTAGCCTTGGAAGACATATATTGAGTTAGGTATAAGCAAGATAATTTGATTTCATTGTTTTCTATTTTTTGTATTTCACTTTCAGTTTGCAAACATTAGGATTTTGGTTTTGGTATATTTATTTCATTCATATCAATAGGTTCTACTAACCACATGTGTTGGCAAGTTCATGCATGTAAGTTATAGGTCATTGGATGTTGTTGGAGCAATGAATGGTCCACAAGGATAGTTTAAGCCTATCCATGAATTGATTAGAGTAAAAGAGAGAATTTACACCCACCATTCAATTGGATTTGCCAAAGGGACTTCACCCCTTTATTCCCATTGTGATCTAAAGACAAGCAAGCAAGACCCCTTCAATTTTGGGATAGGTTACCAAAAATCTCAATACAAAGAGCATTTTTTATTCATTACAAATTGCTTGTTTGTTTCTTGCACTATTTGGGTGTCTTTTCATTGCTTAAAAAATGGAGATCATGGTGGGACCCCCAAAGGATTCTATTTTGGATCTACCTTTCTATATTTTACTTATTGATCTATGTTTGTTTTGAAACAAGTTTTGGAGCACCGTTATAATGAAAAGTTAGAGATTTTATTTGAGAGTTCTGGATCTTGTTCGAGTCTGTTATGAGTTTGAGAAAACACAAAACTACATCTAGGAGACCTAAGTAGACACCTCTATATGTATTGGGTCTTTAGTAGACACCCCTCTACATCTAGGATCCTAGATATATGTGGTACCATGTTTGGAGAGTTGGTAGGAGAAAGTGAAAGGCTTTCAAGTAAGCCATTTCTAAAACCCTAGATCTATTTTTTACTTTTGAAAGACAAAAAAACAAATCTTTGTTTTTTTAGCTTTATTTTTAGTATAGGCAATAGATCAAGCATTTTATAAGCATTTTAGGATTTTTGTAGGTATTTTAAGTGTTTTTGCAAAAATTCAAAATAATATGGCATTTTAGGGCATTTATTTATCTTTTTAAGTTGCAAAAATCATATTAGTTGCATCTAGGGGTAAATTTGTATTCTAGATGGTGTATAGCTATAAACTCTACACATAATTATCAATATAGGGTGAATTATTTAAAGAATAGTAATCCAATGTAGATTATACCACAATGATTATTCTCAAACTTAATTTTGTTTTGCTTAGTTTCAAGTTTGCAAAAACAAATAAAAGTTACAAGAAATTTTTTTTATGTTGAGTTAAAATAAAATGCAATTTTATGATTTATATTAATTTAATGCTATGTATATTTATTGGTGTGGATCCACGTGCAACCTATTTTAACTATCTGATTTTACCTTATAGTCTAAAGTGATGCAGTTTAATTTAATTGATAATTCAAAATTAATTCTATGTATTAACTAATCCTAACCTATTTTAGGGGCAAGATAATAGGGATTGGCTATAGGAGTGGGCCTTGCCTCCTAAAGGACAGTGTAAATATTTATCCCCTAAACTATTTTACTTCAGTAACTAATGTGCATTAAAACTACTAACACTATTTTAATTCATGGATGTAAGAAAATATAGTAAAGATTACATAAGCAAATAAATCATAATAAAATCAATGACACAGTTATCAATCTCATGAAGAAAAGTGTTGTTGCTTTATTGCTAAAAATTCAAATGTATAGGATCTCAAACATCAAGCCTTCAGAATAGCAAAAATTATATACAAAATTATTAGAGCATTAGAACATTATAATAATCGACCTTTTCAAAGGTCTCTTTCCTATATTTTATAATGTTTCTTGGACATTTTCAATGGAATTTCTCCATGTATTTTTCCATGTTTCATATCATATTGATTATTTCATACTAACCTTACAACAATAATAATCTAAACTGATACTATTCTGTAACCACCTTGGACTTTGTCACAATCATGATGGTCCAAGTGGTAAACTAACGAACTAAAATGACAAAAGCTCTTATTTTGAATAATATAATGATGTACCAATACAACTATTTTTCATTTATTTTAGGAAGAGATAAAATAATATTGCATCTAAATCTAAACATCTTAACAACATAATAATATTAAAACTTTATAATAATAACTTTATATAAGAACTTAATAAATATAAAATCTCATTTACAATGCCAACATGCCAATCAAGTATGCTGACTGTATATGCCTCATAATGATGTTATGTTGTCATTGGATATGGCATGATAGTTCTTTAGGTAGTTTGAATAAATCGATATCCTTTGTGTAATGCCTTTTAGTAGACACTTTTTGTACTATATTTTCATAGCTATAATTTGATGCAGGAGCATCCGGTGGTCAAGGAGCAATCTTGCATCCTCCAAATCATTTTATTGTTTGCTTTTATTTTCTAAGTATTTGTGTTGGGTTTGTTTCAAATCTTGGCCCAAGAGGGAGGTTTTGTAAAAAGAAGAAGAAGTTTTAGAGTAAAGGCACAAGTTGCATTGGGGTCGCGAAATCGTGACCCCAAAGCTTCGAAGGGCAATGGCCAGTTTGAGTCGCGATATCGCGACATGTCGCGATATCGTGACATGTCGTGATATCGCGACTCTTGTTTCGACTTCTGCAGCGTTGAATTTCCGTCGCATTGGCAATTAAAATCAAAGGCTCGGTGCAGACGAAGAAGGGGAGAAGGTTTTGGTCGCGATATCGCGACGTCGCGATATCGCGGCATCTTTTTGCAAATTGAAGAGAGGTGACCGTTGGGTCGCGATATCGCGACATGTCGCGATATCGCGACTTTTTCCGCCAAGGTGAAAGCAAAGGGACAGTGGGTCGCGATATCGCGACAAGTATGAAGACAAGCTTGTGGACACGCGTTCAAATGAGAAGGAAGGCCATAGTGACACGCGTCCTCCACGTGTATTAAAGTGACACGGTCAGCCGAAGACAAAGCAAAAAAGGAAATTAATTAAACGCGGACACGCGTTCAAATGAGAAGGAAGGCCATAGTGACACGCGTCCTCCACGTGTATTAAAGTGACACGGTCAACCGAAGACAAAGCAGAAAAGGAAATTAATTAAACGCGCGGGCTGCCACGAAGATTGAAATTGAAATTGGCGACCGCGTGTATTAAATATGGGAATGGTCTTCACAACAGTACAGAGCATGGACGTTATGGGCGAAACAGAGGCACGGAAGGACGATCTGACCAAGGCGGCGTTTGCAGGTCAGAGAAGATCTTTAATGAGGTTTTCATGGTGGGTAAGGCAGTGGCCATTTATTGTGAGAAAATTTGGGGAGTTCGACCGAGGGAGGGAAAATTAGAATTTGAATTTGTTAGGCGGGGCATTGATGGCCGAGAGGATCGGGGGCCTCGTTAAAAACCCGAAATGCTGTAAGGATGGGGATGGTGAGTTCGGGATTTGGGGAGGAGGAAGTGTGGTGAGAAAAATTGTAAAAGAGACCATATTAATAAATTTACTAAAATTTGTGAGACTGGTGCGTAGTGAATCTTGACCTCGCCATCAAGTGGTATCAGAGCGGGAGCTCCTGAGCATGTAACAGATCACCGGAGAGAGGCAGTTACACCAGGATCTGTGGAAGAATTCTAAAAAAAAAAAATAATAATAATAATACAGAGAAAATATCATGCCTCCACGAAGGAACCGTGGCGGAGCAGGAAATGTAGTGTCGGCCGAAGACTTTCGGGCCTTGCAAAGGCAAGTTCAAGCCCTACAAGCAGAGTTACGCAGAAGACGCGAACCCGGAGGGGATGAGGAAAGTGAAGACGAAGTTGAGGAAGAAGACCAGTTTGAGGAAGAAGAAGAAGTTGTGGATCCTGCTCAAGCCCGGTTGTATAGGGCCATCTCTCAGATTGGAAAACAACCAAAAATGGAGGTATCTACCTACTCAGGAAATCTGAATCCAGAAGAAGTGATTGACTGGATAAATGATTTAGAGGAATATTTCGAGTATGAGGAGATTGAAGACCCCAACCGGGTCGATTTGCTAAGACCAAGTTAAAGGGTCATGCCGAGATTTGGTGGAGGGGAATGCAGTTGGAGAGAAACAGAAGAGGGAAAGAGAGAATAACAAGATGGGATAGAATGGTGGAGAAGCTTAAAAGACAGTTCATCCCGGCAGATTACGAGTTGGATCTGCTAAGAAAAATGCAGAGCTTGAGACAGACAAACAAAACTGTCCAAGAGTACACTGAAGAATTTTACAAAATTTCTATTAGAACAGGGCATTTAGAGGCAAATAAAGAGAAAGTAGCCCGTTACATTAATGGGTTGAGGCTTGGTATCCAGGAAGAACTGAGCCTGGTTCGAGTAAACACCATTGAGGATGCTTATCAATTTGCCTTGAAGGTAGAAGAAAAGCTAAACAGGCGGTTTGAAGGCAAGCAAAGAGGAAGAGGCCGAGGTGGAAGGACTGGTGGGAGGACCAGTGGAGAAAAGTACAAGGATCCGAAGAAGACTGGTGAAGCCAGTAGTAACCAGGACCAAAAAGAAGAAGATGTTTATCAGCCCCGAGATCAGAACAGCTACCCAAGAGGACGGGGTGGATCTGGACGAGGGTTTGGAAGGGGAGTATTTCGTGGAACATGTTTCCACTGTGGTGAAGAAGGACACAGGGCATTTGAATGTCCACAACACCGAGAAAGAACAAACAAGAGGCCTGAGGGCCCGACCGGAGCTGCTGTGGCGAGAGGAGGATGCTGAATCTGAGCATTCCGAAGAAGCGGAGAGAGGAGAAACAATGGTTGTAAGAAGAGTCCTGTTGAACGAGGAGAAGGACACAGACCAGAGGAAAAGTTTATTCCGCACTAGATGTAAATGTGCGGGCAAGGTTTGCAATATCATTATTGATAATGGTAGCACGGATAACCTGGTTTTCGAGGAAATGGTTACAAAGTTACAGTTAGAAAGGAAGAAACACCCACACCCATACCGGGTCGCATGGTTACAAAAGGACCACGGAGCTTTGGTCAATGAGCAGTGTTCTGTTAAATTTAACATTGGGAATTATTGTGATGAGGTCCTGTGTGACATCTTACCCATGGATGTTTGCCACATGTTGCTGGGGAGACCCTGGCAGTTTGACCGGAGTGCAGTACATGATGGCCGTGCCAACACCTACTCATTGACAAAGAATGGTGTACGCCATAAACTAAAGCCCTTGAAGGATGCAGATGAAAAGGTATGTAATATTTCCAGAATCTGTTTAGTTGAGGGGAGAGAGTTTCTGAACGGATTAAAGCATGAACATTTATGTTATGCAATAATCCCTAGAGTTAGGGGGAAGGAATGCCGGGATACCCCAACAGAAGTTCTAAATCTGCTGGAGGAATTTCCAGACATTGTGTCTGACAATGTGCCCGAGGGCTTACCCCCGTGAGAAAAATTAGCCATCATATAGATTTAATACCGGGATCAAGCCTGCCAAATAAAGCTGCACACAGGATGACACCTGTAGAGACTGAGGAGTTAAATAGACAAGTCCAAGAATTATTAGAAAAGGGATTAATTCGGGAAAGCTTGAGCCCATGCGCAGTGCCTGCAGTGCTGGCGCCAAAGAAGGATGGGGAATGGAGGATGTGTACAGATTCACGGGCCATTAACAAAATCACTATTAAATACAGATTCCCATTGCCAAGAATGGATGATATCATGGACTGTTTAAGTGGAGCTGAATACTTCACAAAGATTGATTTAAAAAGCGGCTATCATCAGATCCGTATCCGGGAGGGAGATGAGTGGAAGACAGCCTTCAAGACAAGAGAGGGCTTGTATGAGTGGTTGGTCATGCCATTTGGGCTGTCCAATGCACCAAGTACTTTCATGCGGCTGATGAATGAAGTATCGAAGGAGTTCCCGGGAAAATTTGTTATTGTTTATTTAGATGATATATTGATATTTAGCCGGACCCTGGAGGAACACCTGATGCATATCAGGAGAGTCTTTGAAAAACTGCGAGAAGAACAGGTTATTAATAAATTTGAAAAAGTGTAATTTTGTCAAGAAGGAATTGGTATACTTGGGGTTTGTAATCTCAGCAGAAGGTCTGAAGATGGACCCCGAAAAGGTGAGAGCTATCATTGAATGGCCTACTCCAAGAAGCACAATAGAAGTGAGGTCATTCCATGGTCTAGCCAGTTTTTATAGGAAGTTCATAAAGAACTTCAGCAGTATTTGTGCACCTCTCACAGAGACAATGAGGGGAGATAAAAAGGAGTTCAAATGGACATCAGGAGCTGAAAGGAGCTTTGATACATTAAAAAGAAAAGTTATCGAGCAGCCTGTTTTGGCACTTCCAGACTTCAACAAGGTATTTCAGGTGGACTGTGATGCCAGTGGCAGTGCAATAGGGGCTGTACTGAGTCAAGGAGGCAAGCCAGTTGCTTATTTCAGTGAGAAGTTAAATGATGCGCGGAAAAAGTATTCAGTCTATGATCAAGAATTTTATGCTATAGTTCAGGCCCTGAAAAAGTGGAGACATTATTTATTACCAAAGGAGTTTGTACTGTTTACTGACCATCAGGCTTTGCAATACATTAACAGTCAGACAAAACTGAACCAAAGGCACATGAAATGGGTGGAGTTCCTCCAAAGTTATACCTTTGTGCTGAAACATAGAAGTGGGAAGTCAAACAGGGTTGCAGATGCCTTAAGCAGAAGGCAAACTTTGCTGACTAGATTGACAGTAGAAGTAGTGGGATTTGAAGAACTGAAGGGTCTGTACCCTGCAGATCCGGATTTTGCAGAAGCCTGGAAGGCTTGCTTGATACCTATTACTATAGACAGAACAAAATGGTTGGATTTCTTAATCCAAGACGGAATGTTGTTCAAGGGTAGTAAGTTGTGCATTCCCAGAAGTTCTATACGGGAGAATTTAATCAAAGAAAAGCACAGCGGAGGATTGGCTGGGCACTTTGGTCGGGATAAGACCATTGCCTTGGTTGAGGAAAATTACTATTGGCCACAACTTCAGCAAGATGTGCGGAAGTTTGTGCAAGGTTGCAGAATATGCCAGATGGCAAAGGGTGTAAAACAAAATACAGGGCTGTACTCAGCCATTACCTGTGCCCGAGAGACCATGGGAGGACATAAGCATGGATTTTGTTCTTGGATTGCCGAGAACACAGAGAGGAAATGATTCAATATTTGTGGTGGTGGACCGGTTCTCCAAAATGGCACATTTTATTCCCTGCCAAAAGACAAGTGATGCAGTTCACATTGCTGGGTTGTTCTTCAAGGAAGTGGTACGACTTCATGGTCTACCAAAGAGCATAGTTTCAGACAGAGATACAAGGTTTGTTGGGTATTTCTGGAGAACTCTGTGGAAGAAATTGAAGACAGACTTGAAATTCAGTTCAGCATACCATCCACAGACAGATGGGCAGACGGAGGTGGTCAATAGAAGCCTGGGCAATTTACTGCGGTGTTTGATAGTGGATCAACCCAAGGGATGGGATTTGGTCTTACCACAGGCAGAGTTTGCATATAACAGTTCAGTTAATAAAAGCACAAATAAATCTCCGTTCCAGATAATATATGGAAACAGCCCGAGGAATGTGTCTGAGCTAAGAAAGTTGGGCAGAAGAGAAAAATGTAGTGCCGAGGCAGAAGAATTTGCGGAGCATATGAAAAGTCCGCATGAGGAAGTAAGAAGACAGATTACAAAAATGAACAAGTCAATATAAGACAAGGGCGGACCGAAGCGGCGGTTCAAGGAGTTCGAGATTGGAGATGAGGTTATGGTGTATCTCAGGAAGGAGAGATTTCTCGCCAAGACTTACAATAAATTGAAGATGAAAAAGTTTGGGCCATGCAAAATACTGGGAAAGCGGGAGTCAGGAAATGCGTATGAAGTGAAATTGCCGAGTTGGCTTGATATTTCACCTATTTTTAATATTTTAGATCTCATGGAATATCATGAGGGAGAAAGTACAGACATGCAAAGTCCAGAACCATGGCAATTTCCAGCCTCTACTCCAAGCACGGATGAGGCCGAGGAAGTATTAGATACCCGTGAAGGCCGGAGCACCCGAAACAGAAAGATATTGAGTACTTGATCAAGTGGAGGGGCAGACCAACTGAAGATGCGACTTGGTTGTCGAAGGCGGAGGTTGACCGCTTGGGTCTCCCCTTAGCCGAACAAAAGTGAGGGTAACTTTTTTTAATCTACCCCGGGTGTCTGATGCAGGAGCATCCGGTGGTCAAGGAGCAATCTTGCATCCTCCAAATCATTTTATTGTTTGCTTTTATTTTCTAAGTATTTGTGTTGGGTTTGTTTCAAATCTTGGCCCAAGAGGGAGGTTTTGTAAAAAGAAGAAGAAGTTTTAGAGTAAAGGCACAAGTTGCGTTGGGGTCACGAAATCGCGACCCCAAAGCTTCGAAAGGGCAATGGCCAGTTTGAGTCGCGATATCGCGACTCTTGTTTCGACTTCTGCAGCGTTGAATTTCCGTCGCATTGGCAATTAAAATCAAAGGCTCGGTGCAGACGAAGAAGGGGAGAAGGTTTTGGTCGCGATATCGCGACGTCGCGATATCGCGACTCGCGATGGCATCTTTTTGCAAATTGAAGAGAGGTGACCGTTGGGTCGCGATATCGCGACATGTCGCGATATCGCGACTTTTTCCGCCAAGGTGAAAGCAAAGGGACAGTGGGTCGCGATATCGCGACATGTCGCGATATCGCGACAAGTATGAAGACAAGCTTGTGGACACGCGTTCAAATGAGAAGGAAGGCCATAGTGACACGCGTCCTCCACGTGTATTAAAGTGACACGGTCAGCCGAAGACAAAGCAGAAAAGGAAATTAATTAAACGCGGACACGCGTTCAAATGAGAAGGAAGGCCATAGTGACACGCGTCCTCCACGTGTATTAAAGTGACACGGTCAGCCGAAGACAAAGCAGAAAAGGAAATTAATTAAACGCGCGGGCTGCCACGAAGATTGAAATTGAAATTGGCGACCGCGTGTATTAAAGATGGGAATGGTCTTCACAACAGTACAGAGCATGGACGTTATGGGCGAAACAGAGGCGCGGAAGGACGATCTGACCAAGGCGGCGTTTGCAGGTCAGAGAAGATCTTTAATGAGGTTTTCATGGTGGGTAAGGCAGTGGCCATTTATTGTGAGAAAATTTGGGGAGTTCGACCGAGGGAGGGAAAATTAGAATTTGAATTTGTTAGGCAGGGCATTGATGGCCGAGAGGATCGGGGGCCTCGTTAAAAACCCGAAATGCTGTAAGGATGGGGATGGTGAGTTCGGGATTTGGGGAGGAGGAAGTGTGCTGAGAAAAATTGTAACAGAGACCATATTAATAAATTTACTGAAATTTGTGAGACTGGTGCGTAGTGAATCTTGACCTCGCCATCATAATTTGTAGTGTCTTTATATACCATTCATCCATGAGTCTTATTAGTACACCATTCTTGTGGTTGGTCTATCCATACTTGTCATTTGGTCCATATCTTGACGCATCATTTTGTACAAGGCTCCTGCAATGTTCTCCTATCGAGAACACACAAAAATTGCACACTTTTATGTAAAATACAAGCACAAATAATTTTCATCATTATAAATTAAATTCATCTGTAAATCATATAGATAAGACAAAATAATCATCAAAATATATTTATTTTCATAAATTTATAGATAGAAAATAGATTAAACATGCACAAAATGTGTACAATTTTAACACTCACCAAAGAGCATCTTAGGTCACATTAGAAATCTAGATCTACCCTATTCTATTTTTTATATATAGTTATATATGTATATCTAAGTTTGGTTAAGTATGACTATGGTTTTGCACCTAAGTGGATTCAACTCTACATTTTCTCAAACCCAGACACACCTCTACATCTAGATCTATGTTTCAGAAGCATCCTAGAGCCCATATAGGGCCTACTTATTGCATTTAAGCTAAGTTTTTTCTATTTTACCTTTCTATCTACTTATATGTGTTTCACAATTGCATTTTTAGGCAATAAAATTGAATTGCATGGTAGATTTACATATTAGAGTAATTTTATACTTTCTTTTTATAAAACCCTAGAAAATAAAATCAAAACATGACACACTTTGCACATCTCAAATATTTCACATCGCTACATGACAACTATGATAAAAACCTCATAAATGAGTTGTATTTCATCACCAACCATCAGATAGCCCTAGAATAAGCCATAGCTAGTATGATAGTTTCTTGGACTTCATCACCAAGAAATTGGTTATTCTTGAGGTTAGCTTAGGGTAATCAAGGTTAGATGCCCTTCAATTCCTAGGGCTTAATAATTTGTGGAATCACAACTATCATTTATGCCCAAGATCACATGAGGGTGGAGTGAAATCCCAAATGGGTCGATAGAAATGCACTAGACAGTGTGACCTCTCTCAAAGAGGTATTTTGTTCCCCTAAGTTACACCCATTGCCAAGCCTCTTTCAGGATGCTTCATTAGTCATTCATGATTCATCCTTAATTAGAGGGGTAGGTGTGAACACACCTTTATAGATTCATTCCATAACCCATATTACATATTTTTCTACCTAGGGTTTACATAAAACACACACAAAAAAATACAAAAGAAAGAAAATAAAAAATAATCAAATTCAAAATAAAATATTGTGAAAAATGAAAACATTTTTTTTTCTTGGTGTGACTATTTTCTTGGATCATGGTGTATATTTTATATTTTTAGACACACATGCCTTCCACATTCACTATTTCCCTAGCTTATGGTATTGACCCAAAGTCAAGCCAGAGCTTTGGACTAGTTGCCCATAAAATAACCACCTTCACCCATGGAGAACTTTGCTCAAACTTCCTATCCCCAAGCCTCTTCTATGGTTGGTCAAGTTGGTGTATCATAAATTATGCATCTCAACTTATCTGCAAGACCTTCCAATCTAAGATCTACTTTAGACATTAATATGATGTAGAGGTTTTTCCATGCCTCCATCCTTGGGACTCCTCACACTACGTTATCCACATCTACTGATAATTGCATCACCTACATAGATTTTGACATCGTAAAAGTCTATTTGAGCTTAGCCTTTTCATATTTGTCATTTATTACCATACCATATATTTCTACCTTTTAGTAGGAACCCACCTACTTACACCCTAACAAAAATATCCATCTCTTCATTAACCCCCTCTTTGAACCAACATCCCTAAACCAAAATCCACCATCATCATCCAATCCATATATCTCAATCCCATTCACCCACACCACCATTTGTTCTAACCCACTCTTTGAGGCATATACCAATGGGTTTTTACAAGTACAAACCTTCATCCCACCTACATCATCTAGATCCATTGATTCTATGCATCATGCTATTCCTCATTCGGTTGAAATCCCCTTCACAATTTATCCTCCACCAACCTCAACCCATGTCATTACCACTCATAATATATAAACTTATACAACCCAGACAACCATACAACCTCTATTTTTAATTTCCATACAGTAAATATTACAATATTTATAGCAATTTCTTATAGGTAGTGACAATCAAAGCATGCATCCCATGTCACAATACCAATTATAAGTGGCATATTTCATTCATCATCCCATATCAATTTAAAACACCATTTTCACTCAAATTCCATATTGGATGTTTTGACCACCCACAATAACCATATACATCCATCCGCTTAATAATATCATCATCTCACCATATCAATACACAACCAAACTTCCAAATCTATATCAATCACTCCAAAAAGTCAATTCTAGCAAAACATTCAACATCATTAGATACCCACTAACATCAATTCCTTATCCAACCATAATATCATCTCCCACAACAATTCACCACTTAAAAAACCCCACCTACATACACTTATCAAGCAAACCAGGTATCTAAGCACCAATGGAGGATCCCAAGTTCCAATTTTTGAAAAATTATATTAATAATTTAGCTATGCAAACACTTGGTATTATATACTAGAAACCAACCCTAAGACAACTTTTCAATCATCCAATCCATCCTTTGGTACCATCACCACCATATTTGGAAAATTACACCTTACCAAATTTTTATTGTTTTAAAGGGGATGAGGACCTTAGAGATCATGTAAGTGTGTTTATTAATGCATGTTTCAGGATACAAGACAAAAAAACCTTGATGCTTTAAACCTTTTCTTAAATATTTTTGGGAGATGCTCTAGAGTGGTACAATCATTTTCCACATCACAACATATTTAATTTCAAGCAATTGGTAGATCAATTCTTAGAACACTTTTCCTTGAATGTTAGGAATAAGACAACATTAAATAACTTGTTCAACTTACATTCATTTGAAAATGAGTTGGTTTATTATTTTGGAAATTGCTGGAGGGTGGTCATCACCAAGTTGTCATTCATCCTCCCTATGGAAAAATTAATATGAATATTCACAAGAAGTTGTTCCAAATATATCTCCTTGCTACTTCAATTACAATAGTATAGAATATTTGAGGAAGCTCTCATCCAAGCCTAGGTTATTGAAGAAATCAAGATTCAGGGGGGTGATATCAAGTTAAAGAGAAATAATGACAAAAAAAGGTAAAAAAGGAAACAACCATGGAGGCAAATTAAATAAAGTTATCTTGATCCAACCACCAACACAAACTCAAAAAGCTCAAGTACAACTTCAACAACCCCCCCAAAAAATAACAAATGTAACAACCAACATATCAAGTGGTTCCACCCCCACAATAGTTACAAAACCAAGTTCTAGCTATAGACAATCATTAGTATTGATAGTATACTCGATCATCCCATAATTACACCCCATTTTCCAATACACTTGCCAACATTTTCCAATGGTTGTATGAAGCACAAATGATTACACTACCACAAATTAAACTTGAAGACCTTACCAAAAATGGTAGAAACTTTAAGGAGTACCAATATTTTACCTTTCATCATCATAAATATCATGATAATAGTAGTTGTTATTCGTTCAAAGATAGTACAAGATACAGTTGACAAATGGACTATTAATATTGATAATCCTTTGGCACAACAAAACTAGAACCTTGGTATCTATCAAACACCACTTTCTTATAAAGAGAAAATACAATAAACCATAGGGGCATCAACTTCTATAGTTTCTCCTAACCAAGTCAACCATATACACAATGCATAGCAATGCCAAGGTTTTTTGGGTGTTATCAACATAGTCACCCAAGTTCAAAGGAATGTCAGTCGAACACAACAACCAAATGAACCAACACTAGTGGTAATACATCCTATTATTCCATCACCCACTATGCTTCTACAATTGAATCACACTCATCCACCACCTACAATTCATCTCCAAAACCAACCACTAAGACCAATGATCACACTAAGAAGTCGATTAGCACAAAGCCTCAAGTTTTCCTTGGCTAAACTATCAATATATGATCTCATACAACAATATACCCCACATAGAGAGGCATTGATGGACATCCTCAAGTCCATTGAAGTTTAGAATCAATATTTCAATACCTTTAACAAATTTGTGGGGAGTGTTAAAATGTACTTGGATCCCTCAATTGCATTTTATTATTTTGAGATCAAGACAATGTTATTAGATTTTCCAAACCCTCCATTGCATATCATTGATCATATTTATTAGAAAAAATTTAAGTGAGTGTTGATTTAAATTGGTTCCACTATCAATATCATCACCACCGTAGCACTTCAACACCTTAATATTCCATCTTCACATACCACCAAATGAACCTTCATCTTGCAAGTGTTAAATGATACCCTATGTTCTATAGTCATGATAGTTGTTCTACCTATGATATTAGGGGTTAATACTATCCACATCATGTTCCATATTCTATAGGGAGCCATGGATTATAACATACTTCTAGACCACTCTTGTATTAGAGACATGAAATGTGTTCCCTCAATGTTGCACCAATGTTTGAAATATGTGCATGAGGGAAATATCCATTACATCCCAGCTAACACTAAACCATTTAAATATTGTAATTTTATCTCAAATATGTATCAACCATCACTCCCATGCACTCATCTATCCATCACTCCACTCACCACTAGATCCAAAGCATCCATTCTAGAAGCACTTATCATCACAAATATAAATCAAGATTCGACTTCAACATCTCATAAAGTGGCTTCCTACATCTCACTCTTCATCATAACCTACACAATTTACATTTGGTTAGCTCCAATCATCACATAAAACATCCACACAAGGGGTAGAAGCCTCCAAATAGAACATCACCAATCATAAATCATCACTCATCATGCACATCATCAATCTCAAAAGCACCACCCATTATACCATATTTTCCTAAATACCTAACCATTAACCAATCCATTCAACCAAATCCACCTTCAACTCAACCATAGAATGTAGGATAGATCAATTTATCTATCTACGAGATGACATTGCAGTATACACCTTTTAATCCACTTGATCCCTCTACCTCTACACCCAAGTCATCCACATAAACAGCCACACAATTTATAGTTCATCTTACTAGTCCTAGCATTGGTGAGTACATGGTTCAAGATGTTGCAATCACACCATCTACTATTAAGACTATTAGAAACTATGGTTTTCCATGTAGCTCACCTCTATCCATAGGTACAATTTGTAACATGGGTTCAATTCTAAATATAATTAACTCTGTTTATGGGGGAATCAATACTTCATCTAATCCACTCCCTCATGATTAACCCAAATAACAATTTTGTGCTAAAATAGAATATATGTCCAACCCATATTTTCCAATGAGATACTTTTGATAGGATAACTAGCAGGGAAATGGCTTAGGAAAACATGAATAGGGCATGAAAAATATCATTAAACCTCACTATTGAGAGGTGTATTATCACTTTGGCCTAGGATATAGACAACAATCTTCAACTTTCTCTTTTGAACAAGCATTTCAACGACTCACTATAGATCCTAAAAAGAATTATGAGAGGATGAAGATAGCAATTATAGTGAGGATGAGTATGAGTTTTTCTCAAAAATGCAACCACAATTTGCCATGATTAACAATATTTTTGATGATGACCCTAACAAAGAATATTATGAGGAATATGACATGTGCTCTATTGCCTATGATAGCTCTAAAGAAGAGTAAGTTTCTATTGTGCATTTCATCGAGGAAGATGAGTTCTACCTTAGAATATTCCACATCTATAAACCCATATTTTTTTTGCATCTTTCGAGCGAGTTATCCAAACCACTTTTTGAACCACCACCACCACCTTAGCCACCTCAAAGATATAAGGTTATTTCATCAATTCCAAGGAAACTAATCCCTTGAGAGTGGGAATAAAAAAATCCACTCTCCACATTATAGCCACCATTTTCCACAAACTTAACATGATTTATATTGACTTGATGACACCCCTTTGCAATCCATATGATTTGGAAAAACCAATTCCTATTGACATGAGCCTCATCGATATGGATTGAATATCATTTCCCCCATCCATTTTTGAATTCATCCTTTCGAAGGAATGTTTAAGCATTTTTTTCCACTTGCATTCCTATACAAAATTCACCTTCACATTCACCCTCTAATTCTTCTATTTTTCATGATAAAATGGAATAAAATATTCTAGTAGAGTTTGATAATATTGTTTATGAAATTCATTTAATTTTGATCTCTCATCAGCTAGAAGAGGGCTCACACATTGCAATTGAAGGCACTAACCCATAAATTGTAAAACTTAGACAAAGTCTATCTATTGAAGAGAAAGAGTGATTCATAGACTTACACATAAGAAATAAGGGCATATTTTCATGGTCTTATAAAGATATGCTTAGCCTTTATCCTAATGTGGTAGTTCACAACCTCAAATTGGGTTCTAATGCTAATTTTTTTAAGAAAAAGTTAATAATGTTACATCCTACCATAGCCCTCATTTTCAATGAAGAACTTTAGAAGTTATTAGACATGGGTTTCATTCAACCCATTTATTATATTGAGTGGATTTTAAACATGTTACCCATTTGTAAGTCTAATGAAGTGATTCACATTTGTACCAAATTTCAATATCTCAATAAAGCATTTTATAAGGATGACTTTCCTTTACCAAACATAGACACTCTAGTATATATACTACAGGCCATGAAATGATTTCTTTAATGGATGGATTTTTAGAATATAACCAAATTCAAATTAATCCTGATGATCAATATAAAATACCATTCATAACACCTTGGGGTTTGATACAATGTGATTCCATTTGGCCTCAAAAATATAGGAGCTACATATCAACATGCCATGATGTACATATTCCATGATTATATGTGTAATATAATTGAAGACTATGTATATGATTTGATAACTAAATCTAAAACACATCAGGATCACATCAATGTATTAGAAAAAAAAAATTATTGAATTCTCGAGCATAATGTGAGGTTGAACCCTAAGAAATATATTTTTAGAGTTATATGAGGTAAACTTTTAGGGTTCATTATGTCCAACTACAATATTTAAGTGGACCCAAATAAGGTAAAGACCACTATGGAAATGCCTCCTCCAACAAACTTGAAGGATTTGTGTAGCTTACAAGAAAATATCCAATCAAGTTGTCGCTTCCTTACGTAACTCTAAGATAAATCTAGGTCATTTAATCACTTGCTACAACAAGGGAGTCATATTTACATAGATCAAGGAATTTCAGGAGGTTTTTGATGAGATAAAATTATATTTACCTTCTTCGACAATCTTAATGCCACCATGCCCAGGGGTCCCTTTTCATATTTATGTCTCAACAATGAATTTTGCATTAGGGACAATTATTGCATAGAAAAATGGATATAATCAAGAGCAAGAAATTCATTATATTAGTCAAAAATTGGTAAGTTATAAAACCATAAATGCATATGTGGAAAAATTGTATCTACCAATGGTTTTAACCACTAAAAATCTTAGAAATTATAGAAAATTCTTTGTGCTATATTATGACTCATATATACAACAACACCCATACTGCAAAATGGGTAATAATTTTAACACAATTTGACCTTGAATTTATTATCTAAAATTCCATTAAATATTAGGTGATAGTCTATCAGCTCACATAAAATCTACTTCCTAATAATCAGGCTTTGTTTATTGAGCTACCAGATGATTCTGTATTCAATATCACTATACAAGAGGAAGATTGCATCCCTAAAAATGATGTTGATATCACCCTATTCTTTGATGGTTCCAAGTGCAATAAAGAACAAGGTGCAAGAGTTGTGTTTCATACACCACAAGGGATACCCATCCCTTTATCATTCAAACTTGTCTTCTCATGCACAAAAAATAATGCAAAATATGAAGCCTTAATATTAGGACTTTAGGAATCCATAGTTATGGGTATAAAGTGCATACAAATATTTGGTGATTCTCAAATATTTATGTACCAATTCCTTTTTCAACACTTCTTGGTTATTCTATAATGTATGGGTACTTGTGTGGGTATTTTTGTGAATCTTGTGGAGTATAAAAAGTGTTACCACTTCCTTGATATTCCCTGTCACTATTGCATGAGGTTTCTTGAGCGTTGAGAGATGAAATGGTGTCTTAGAAAGTTTACGCCAAGTGGAATTCAAGCTCTTTGCATGAAGTCCTTTCCTATAATGCCTTAGAAGGATAATATTATAACTCCTTAAATCCTTTTGTATGGAATTCCTTTGCTTTGCTACGTATCTTGGACAACAAGCAATATTTTCTTTTACAGGTGGATTGATGAGGTGCTATGGAGCTTTGAATGACGCTTTTGGTGCTTCCTTTGGTGGACGATATTCTCCAAGTTTAAGAACTTGAATGTAGCACCTTTGCTCCTTGTCTTATATACCTCCAATGTGCTTATTCCTATGTATATTTTTAATAATTATCTTTGTATATGTACAATCTTTTTATCTACATAATGGCAACTTGATGATAGCCTTATATGGGCTTTGATTTTTCTGGTTCATCCATCCAATATGAGCCCTTTGAGTGGCTTATTTTGCTTGGAAATAAGAGTGTTGATGTTCAACATTCATTGGATGATTTACCCTATAGTTATTGTGCCTTTTGAGGCACTTTCAAATATTCTATTTTGCTGTAAAAACCATATAAGAGTAGTGCAATAAAATGTACCATAAATTGTTTATAAAACTCCTTTAATGCACCTTCTTTTGCACTTTTTTTTTTAGATCTAAAATTCTGGTTTTGTGGCAAGTTTATTTGTGCACTATAAGGGTTTTGAGGTTGTATTTTATGAGTATACACTTTCTCTTTTTTATTGGACACTTTGATAACAAATCTAAGCTTAGATAATAGTAGGTAGAAGATCTTTAATTGATGCAATTGTTTGCACTTGACTCACCATGTCTCAATATTTGAAGCTTATATTTATATTTTTTGTTATTTGTGTTCTTCTCCAAGTTTTGGAGGATTCTAACATATTTTTGGTGGCTTCACTTGGACACAATGTGTTGCAGATTTTTGTGCACTAATAGTGTCTTTAGACACTTTGAATTTTTTTTATTTTATGCCCTTCTCGAGAACACAAAAAACAATCCTTTTGAAAGTAATAGAATAGTGCAAATAAATCTAATAGAATTTATTTTAATGTACTAAAAATTTAAACTTATCACTTCAATCAACTCTCAAGATAATGCACTTAATCAATTTGCTGCAACTATTCAGGAATAATATGAAATGAATCATCAAGATTTATTCTATAATTTCACCACAATTAATATTGTAGGACTTAGTATTATTTTTATTTTTCCAAAGTATATGGTAGGTAGTTGATAGAAGCAATTATTAAATATAATCAACTCCTAATTAATGTGCAAATGAACCTTAAAAAATAACCTTTTTCTATTGCACTTTTGAATACTGTAATCCAATTTTCTTCTTGCAAATTTAATCCAAATTTAGGTGCTCTAACAAATCTGATAAGTAATCCAATTAATGAATCTACTTGCACAAAAATTTACTTACCTTTTGAAAGCTTTTGTAGCTCTTTTTTCTCTTCTATAGAGGATGTAGATCTTGGTGTCTAGGATCACCAAGTTTTTTCTTCAAGTAGGATCTTTTGGATCTTTGTAGACTATCCTAAACAACTATTTATTCATCAAATGATGGTCTTAAACTTTCTTTCATGAGCCTAGGATTTGGTGGTTTATTATAATTTTTTTTCTCCTCATTATGCTATATATTTTGAGAAGTATTTGTCTCTAAAGTGGTGCCTTCTTATTGTGAGAGGCAACATTTAAATCTCCAAGATTTTGTGAGCTTCTTTTGTCTTCAAGTCTTCTTGAAGATTTTTGACTTCAAGCAGGATCTTCTTTTGGGATTTGGTACTCCTTTCCAAATTCTTATTCATGGATTTGGCACTCCTTACCAACTTATTCTTCTCAGATTTGGATATCCTTGCCAAATTATTCTTCTCTTGGGCTTATTTTTAGATGACGATAATTATCCCAATTCCTTCATTATTAGGGGCTTCTCATTGGTAATGTATTTTTCCAATGATTTATCCTAAGAACTCTTTTGATGATCTTCAACAAGGCTCTACAGGCCTTTTTCTAGATTCTTCTTGAGACCTCTCCTAGGTCTTTGATATTATAACTTCTAAGGGTTTTTGTTGAGATATTATCTTCAACCTTCTACTCTTGGAAGTGTTGGTGGTGAGATCTTCTTCTGGATCTATGATTTCACTAATTTTGGATTTGGGAAGGACTCAACCAGTACTTACTATTCTTCCAAAAATGGAATTTCTTCATTGATATCTTTGCCTGATATCTTTGCTTTCTTCAAGTGTTGAATTGATTCTGAAGAAGATACTCTTCCTAAATTTCTTGTAGGAAGTTTTCCAAATCATTAAATTTTATTTCCCTACAACAAAGTATTAGTACTAAAATATTTATTCTACTTCTGAATCAGATATTCTCTTTAAATTCTTCTCTAGAATCAAGGCTTCTATGATATTTTTCTATATTAAGGCTTCTGTGGCCTTTTTCAGTACCAGGGATTCTATGGCATTTTTTAGTATCAAGGCTTTTGTGGCCTTTCCAATATTATGGATTCTATGGCCTTTTTTAGTATCAAGGCTTCTGTGGCCTTTTCAATATCAAGAATTCTATGGCTTCTTCTTAAAGGCTTCTATGGCCTCTTTGTAGAAAGGCTTTTATGGTATTTTTGTATCAAACCTTATATGGTCTATTCTTCAACTATGAAGTTCTTTAATCCAACAATGGAGATCTTTAGTCTTCTATCTTCATCATGACTCTTTACTAGAATTATTCTTTCAAAGTATTCTTCTATTGCACAAGGAACTAATATATGCACTATGAAGGCACACCGACCTTTGGGAAACAAAGTTAGAGTCTTCTATATTTATATTATAGAAGGAGTTCCAATCCTATGAGAATTAATTTTCTATAGCAAAATAAAATTTAGGTAATAGTTAAAATAATTCAAATATCTAGAATTATCTTCACTATATGATTTTTCAATCTAGTGGACTGGATGTTGAGTCCTAGTCTCCAAGAGTTATTTCTGCAACTATGTGGAAAGACTCTAGTTAAATGTTATCTCAGTATTTATGGAGCTAAGATTTCTTTTAGTCTTAATTTTGTGACTCTCCCTAATTCTACCACCTAGAATATTTTGAGAGTTTTTGACAATGGTTGGTCTAGTAGTGCATCAAGTTGTCAAAAAAAACTAAGCTCAATAATAATGGTGGTTTTACTATGGATCTAATATGGCTAGATCTATTGTGGCTCTGATACCACTATTATATTTTGATGTAATGAGCACTGAGAGATAGCAATCACAAGATGCAGAATAATATGAAATAAAGTAAATATACTAGATGGCTAAATTATATTGTAAATAGAAATTATCTAAAATAATACATCATAACTATGGAGGAAATAAACACTCCATTAATAAAGCTACTGAAATACATTACACCCATCACCAATGGATGGTGATCTACATAGTATTGTACTATTATCTAAGTTGCACTATCTAACTATGTCCTCTGACCCTGTATCTATCTAATAGTGAGGCATTTTTTATATAGGAAGATAGATTATTTGGCCAATAGTCTATCTAGTTGTGCAAGGGATAACTTGCACATATACAACTGGCACATTGACACTTGTGCATTTGTTACATTGCACTAAAATAACTAGATAAATCCTCCATAAAGTAATTTAATGTCCTATATATGTACCTTGGAAGATACACTTACATAACCCAAATGATAGAATAAACTCTATTTATAATATATGTGAACCTCAACACAGATGTAGAAAACCCATTAATTATAAAACTTAAATAAGTTCTATTTTTTGAAAATAAATAACAATTCATAGACATAATCATAATAAAGAAGGGCATTTTTGCATGGTCTTATAAATACATATCTGGCCTTGACCCTAATATGGTATTTCACAACCTCACCTTGGTTCCTAATGCGAAGTTGGTTAAGCAAAATTTAAGAAAGTTACATCCTACCTTAGCCCTCATGGTCAAGGAAGAACCTTAGAAGTTATTATACATGGGTTTAATTCAACCCATTGATTACCTTGAGTGGCTAAACATGATACCTATTTGCAAGTCTAATGAGGCAATTTGCATTTACATTGACTTTCAAGATCTCAATAAAGCATGTCCTAAGGATGACTTTCCTTTACCAAACATTGACACTCTTATAGAATCTACTATAGGCCATGAAATTATTTCTTTAATGGATGGTTTTTTAGGATATAAACAAATTTGAATTAATCCCAATGACCAACACAAAACAACATTCATAATACCTTGGGGTAATTTCTTCTACAAGGTTATTTTATTTGGCCTAAAAAATGTAGAAGCTACATACCAACATGCCATGGCACACATCTTCTATGATTTTATGCATAATATCATTGAAGACTATGTAGATGATTTTATAGCTAAATATAAAACATGTATGGATCACATTGATGTATTAGAAAAAGTTTTTGACTGACTTCTTAAGCATAATGTGAGGTTGATCCCTAAGAAATGTGTTTTTAGAGTTACACTAGGGAAAATTTTAGGGTTCATTGTGTCTAAGTACAACATTGAAGTAGACCCAAATAAGGTCAAGGTCATTATGGAAATGCCTCCTCAAACATACTTGAAGGAGTTGCATAACTTACAAAGAAAGATCCAATCAATCTATCACTTCATTATATAGATATTAGATAAATATAGGTTATTTAATCACTTGCTACAAAAAGGGGTCACATTTTCATGGACCAAGGAATTTTATGAGGATTTTTATGACATCAAATGATATTTAGCTTCTTCATAGGTCCTAATACCACCTCACCTAGGGGTCCTTTTTCATATTTTTCTCAACACTATATTTTGCATTAGGGACAATGATTGCATAGAAGAATAGAAATAATCAAGAGGAAGTAGTAATTATATTAGTTGAACATTGGTAAGTTATGAAACCATATACGTGTATGTGGAAAAATTGTATCTATTAGTGATTTTCACCACTAAAAAGCTTAGATATTATATGCTAGGTCACACCACTTATATCATAGCTTGAGAAAATCCTCTGTGCTATATGATAACTCGCACATACAACACTCGTACTGTAAAATGGATAATGCTTTTAACATAATTTAAACTTGAATTTATTAGCTAAAAGTCAATTAAAGGTTAGGTGATAGCCAATAATATCACATAAGCTCTACTTCCTAATGATAAACCTTTATTTATTGAGCAACAAAATTATTTAGTATTCAATATAACCACACAAGAGGAAGATTTCATACCTAAAAATGATGTTTATATCATCCTATTGTTCAATGGTTCCAAGTATGAGAAAGGAAAAGGTGCAAGAGTTGTATTTTATAAAAAATATAATAGGAATTTAGGATATTGTAGCTATAGGTATAAATCACATACAAATATTTTATGATTCTAAAATTATCATTTATCAAGTGAAAGGATCATACCAATGCAGAGAACCAGTATTAAAACTTCATAATGAAGTAGCAAAAAAACTACTACCAAAATTTGATTGGTATGAGATTTAAAACTTATCTCGTTCAACTAATATATTCATAGATGTGATGGCCTTCCTAGGATCATTGATTCCAAAGAAATTTTTAAGGGACATTCAACCATTGATTATCATGACAATCTCTAAATATAAAATCTCACAAGCTAAGTCTAAGGATGAGAAGGATATTTGTTTTATTCAAGCAAAGCCATACGATCCTTGGCTTAATCAAGTGAAAGAATTTCTCAAGTTTGATACGATCTCACTAGACATATCATCCACTACCAAACAAACTTTCAAATAGAAGGAATCTTGTTTCACTCTCTTGGAGGATGTGTTGTATAAACATGGTTATGATGAAGTCCTACTTCATTGTCTCAAGCCTACATAGGCACACTAAGCTATATTTGAGGCTCATTATGGTACTTGTGGCAGCCACTTTAGTGGAATTACCATCACAAAATGCATATTGCACATGGGTTACTATTGGACCACAATGGAAAATGATTATTGCAACTATATCAAGAAATGTTAGAAATGTCAACAACATGTTGATTTAACTCATGTATCATCATAGGCGTTACACACAATCCAAAGACTTTGGCCCTTCTTGCAATGGGGTCTCATTTTTATTGGCAAAAACTTACCTCTCTCATCAGGGAAACACACAATAATCATTGCCGCTAAGTACTTCATGAAGTGGATCAAAGCAATTTATATGACCAGCATGATAGGACCTTGAATTGTAGAGTTTATACTCCAACATATTATTTATCATTTTGAAAATCCCTAGAAAATAATTTTTGATAATCGTAAGTCTTTTAAGAATAAGGATATTCAAGCGCTTTGCAAGATATACAATATCCAACATAGTTTCTCAACTCCTTACTACCCATAAGTAAAAAAAAAAGTTGAGGAAATCAATAAGATACCGGTAGCCATTTTAAAGAAACCAGTCAAAGAAAATCATTGATATTGGCATACTCAAATCCCCTTATAATTATAGGCTTATATAATGAGAATGTGTACACCTACAAGGGTAACTCTATTTTCATTGGTCTATGGTGCCAAGGCAATCATACCTCTTGAGATCGAGATCCCCTCACTTCACATTTCATTACAGGAATTCAGGGATGACACCATCGCTAGGCAAGCATATTTTGACCATTTCATGCTCCTCAATGAAAGTTGAATCAATACTTTAGATAATTTATGAGTGTATAAATATTGTCTCAAGCATGCTTAAAATGTAAAAATACATCCATACTAACTCCAACTAGGATATATCATACTTAAAGAGAATAAAAAAACACTAATGCATTGCTACATATTCATGATAAATTTGTAGCTAATTAGTTGGGTCCATATATTATCAAATAAAAATTGGGTCTAGGAAGATAGAGGTTTGCTAGTCTTGAGGGAATAGAAAAGTTCAAGCCATTGAATATTATCCACTTGAGATAATTCTATTATTAACGTAAATTATATATGTACATACATACATGGCTTAAACAAATTCATACACATTTCCATTCATGCATTCCACCTACATTGCATACACACATTTGTATCATTTTTATCCATTCAAGTTGCTTGTTGTATTAATAATTCTTTGTCCAACAAGTCTTGTCATATTATTTAGGGGCACCTTCATTCTAGAATTAGTCCCATGTTTCAATCCAAATATCATGTCAAAAAAAATATACACTACTATTTTCGGTCACTCAACCACTCCTGGTGTTTCAAGTAACCTTCATTGAATTTCATGTTTACTCTTAGACCAAAGCACACTTTTCACTAAGAAAATTTTGAATTTTGGGAATTGACTCTACCATTTTTGAACCAAATACATATCACACTTATTAATAACATCTTGTGTCAAAGAGAGATTACGCCATGATTGGGTTGAACCTTAAATTGAAAAGTTCTTGTTTGTCCCATTATGCACATAGTCCAAAAACAAAAAAAAAATGAACACAATGGTTTTCACCACTTTAAATATACATATTTTCTCAATTTACAAAAATGATAGAAAGAGTAGTAAGGATAAGGGCAAAATTCTCATCAAGACTCGATTTGAGTGGTTGAGAATCTAATTCCCCAAAGATCTAATTCTTGTCACAATAACAATCTCATAATAGAGTGAGTAATAATGATAGGATAAAATTCTCATTAGGAATTGATTCGAGTGATGGAAAATCTGATTCCCCAAAGCTCTATCTTTGTAGACACAAAATAATAAATAATAAGCCTTCAAGTAGTAAGGATAGGGTTTAATTCTCATTAGGACTCATTTCTAGTGGTTGAGAATCTGATTTTCCAAAACTTGAAGATCCTAATATTGTACTATGCTCATGAGTGGTGACACGTATCTCTTAAATAGACCTCTAAATACACATAAGGAAAAGCTAGATTTATGGTTCTCTCCATGATGGATTTAATTTCTCCTCACTAAGATGGATAAATGAATTCATTTGCACACATAGTGGTTCTTAATTGATTTGATTCATTACCATGCTTATGATTGGTAAATGAAAATCCATTCCACACACAATTAATCCTTGAAAAATTTGAATCCACTAGGAGAACCTGAGTATCTTATGGATTTATCAGATTAATAGATGAGTTTGTTTGAAATAACTAGGATGTTTGAGTCTATGCAAAACAACTCTAGAATATTTATCCTTAATTCAAACAAGGTCATAATCAATCTTACATTCCATATCATAATCACATCATTACATAAGTTTCATAATCCACTTCATATCTCACCATTAGATGTTGATGTCCCTGATTAAAAAACAATGATAAATTTGGTCAAGCAAGAGTCAAAAATCTCTATAAATGATCATTAAAGGATGATACAATTAGTTCATTTACATACATTATCATAATAAAGTATGTACATCATTCATAATGCATTCATACCATCATATACATATGCATCCATACATACATCCATGATAAAAGTAACACAAAAAATACAACACAAAATGAAACACAAAAGAAAAGCCATGTATATGTATATATGAATCACAAGTACAAAGTATGCTCAAAGGTTGTATATGATAGAGCACTGAGGCTCATATATAAAAAATAAAAACTACAAATAGGTCCTACTAACTAGTGCCACCATGATCCCTATGAGGTACAAAAAGAGGCCCATGGCTAGAACCCTATGACACTAATGGATTAGGATGCCATGGAGCTCTAGAGCAAGAACTATTTTGCCTAGAATCACTCTATCTACTAGTGCTAGATCTCAAATAAGAGGGCCACAAAGGTAGTGATATACCTCCCTGTGTGTGTCAATCCTCCAAAAATTGAATGTATACCTCCTATGACTGCATATGATCATTCTCTACATGAAATAGAGATAAATATTATCTCATTAACCCATCCTTATCTATTATTTTTATGTGAAGGGTAGGTATAATAGCTATATAATCACCTCCACCCAAGGCACTTCATAGTCCCTCCACCTTCCTCTGTAGTTGTGCAATATTGTCTTCCCAAGCATCCATATCCTCCCATAGACTCACCTCTAGTGAATACCACTTTGTCACAACTTGTAGGAGCCAATACTACTTCTCAACCGGGCTATCTCACTCATATTAGAGCACAATCCACTTCTCCTCAGCCCATGCTAGAGGTTTCTCCTAAATTTCTCCCATATCACCCTCAACATCACCTCCAATATTAGAAGGTTGATCTACCTTAACCCTTGACTAGCTCCCTCTATAATTGGCTTAATGATATATTTATTATTGGGAAATATCCTCTGTATGAGCTATAGTATCTCCATCATAGACACTAATCTAGGTACCATAGTCATATATAGTTATGATGTCCTCCATGTTTGATATATCCATATTCACATCATCCTCCAACTCCACCAACCAATAATTAGTATAGGGTAATCCTAGCTCATTTCCATAGTTTCTATAGATCACTAGGGCATTAGGAAACCCCTATCGTATCCCAAACTATCATAGGACACATGAGAACTAGATCAAATATAACTCATTGTCATTGTGCTTGATAATCCATCTAGCCCATTTGATCTACCGTAGCTTCTCCCCATCCATAATCCATTTGGACCCCCACCATAACCATCAATAAACCTACTCAAATTTTAATCTTCCCCATAAGTCCCTATAATCCTAATAACTAAGACTAGGATGGCTAGGTTTTGTTTCCTTGACTACTCACCACATGAGTTCATAAGACTGTGCCATATCCCACTCACAAGTTAAACCCATGGCATGTTCTATATTGAAATGCTCCCAACCCTATATCTAAATAAGGAGACTACACCCCAATCTATTTTGCCCTCGCATCTTTACCTTGTACACCTCTATGTATACCTAAGCTATTAAGGTAGGTGCCCAAGCATACACTTGAGGCTCATTAATCATATCATACACCAACCTAATCAAGTTCCAAGGGAACTTGCATCCTGTGTTATTTGGAAATAACATATTAATATGGGTTCCCAAGCATACAATCAAGGCTCATCAATCATATCATACACCAACCTAATCATTTTCCAAGGGAACATCCAACTCCATATTTGGGTACATCTCTAAATATTGTATGCCACCACCACTAATATCCACACCCTACCAAGCATCGCCAAAAATGTGACTGAGCTCATACTTCTTATCCCATCCAATCCAGATGCATAATCCCTATATAGGTACACACAAGATACGGTATATGTTTTCTAGAATGACCATAATTTCCCTTGTCGAGAGTTGGAAGGTCTCCCTATATTGATTCCATCTCTCTGCTAAGGTAGAGAGGTACCTCTCATCCAACCTCACCACCTTAACCTAGGTACACCATCCAATTCCAACTTTCTTGATCACTCCTAATCAGCCTCCATCAGTGCCTTCTTCACCCTAGGTAGGACAAGTTAAAATCAGTGTTGAGCCACCAAAATATTCAACTGTACAAAAAATAAAAATAAATACGCATCACTATATCATATAAGTGTCAAAACAAAATTTTCAAATTCCATAAATTTTATTCAAAAAACTTTTCACCCTCACTCTTTTCGTTGCCAAAAAAAACATCAAAATTAAAAACAAATGCAAAAATAAATAAGAAGGCTAGAAGAACTTACCTTTTCCACCCACCCACAAGATCCAGCCATCACACCATCTCCCTCCATCACCATCACCAAGCTCCTTAACTCTTCTCGTCTCAAATATTGACTCACAAGATCTCAAATATAAGAATGAAGATAAAGTGATCTCCACAACCCTTTTATAGACTAACTTGTAATTGAAAATACACCCTTGCATCTATCAGACTCATCCAAATATAAGCTTACATGTAGCGAGTATAGGTAGATGCACCTCTACATCTGTGAATGTGTAGATGCACTCCTATGTTTGGAAAGCACATGAAAATGCACCTTTGTGTTTGAGAAGTCATATATGCAGTCATGTGTTTGTTCTTAAAATACTGTATAAGGCTTCAAAAGGCTCCAAAACACTACAGTTACCAATAAAATCATCACATCAGTCCATGTAAGCTTTAATTACATCCCATTTTGTGGAAAATTAAATTGATTTGGGTGCTTAATTTTTGAATGTGACCAAAAGTTGCAAAAACTCAAAATGATTTCAAAACATCTCAAATCAGTCCAAAAATCCATAAAATAATCAAATAAGCTCATCTAAATATTAATCACATCATTCCATATCATTCTATGGTAAATTGAACTGATTTGAATGCTTTATTTTTGAATGCGACCAAAAGTCATAAAACCCAAAAAGCCTTTGAAACATCCTAAAGTAATCCAAAATTTCACAAAATAATTAAATCAGCCAATCTATGCATTCAAAAAATCATCCCATATCATATTACTCTATAATAAAATCAGTTTGGTCCCTCAATTTTGGGAATGCACTTGCATTCAAGAACATTTGCCCAAGGTTTCCATTAATCATTCTCCGTAGGGTTGTAAAGCAAAAATTCCTCAAAAAAATAAATTTATCAACTACACTACTCCAGCCTCAAATGGGTCAATTGTACTACTCCAATAAAAAATGGGTCAACTACACCTACAGTGGCTAGGTCATCTATCAAATTACCCCTAATGCTACTAAAGGTAAAATTTTGACAACACAAATCTACCCTAAATTTGGGACAACCAATTTGATTTTGATTTTCAACATTTGCATACATCACATCCACCCCTTTTCATCATCAATTTTGGTCAATTGGATCATGGGTTTTATCCTTAACCCATTCACCAATTGAGGAGGTAAGTCAAAATAAAAAATTTCCAAAACCATTCTTCTTGCATGTTGAGGAAAGAATTCATTTCTCCATCGAGGTTTCTCTTTTTTTTGCATTACATTGTGTTCTATACAACGTGATACAAAAATGGGCATCTGTAGAAACCAAATCATATTTATTATATATATATATATATATATATATATATATTTTATATATATATATATATATATATATATATATATATATATATATATATAAAAACAAATCTTAGCTACTAATCATACTTTAATCCTAGCTTGCCACTTGGCAATGCTACCTCACCACTTCCAAACCCTAACCCTAGCATTCTAAAAGGTTATAAAATACCATTCACTTTTAAAAAGAAAATACCATAATATAAGTGCTAAAAATATGTAATGGCACTCTCCAAAAATCATGAGAGTAACCTTAACTAAAGTTTGGATATCAAGAGATCGAGGCCCCGAATCGATTCCCATTGATTCTACAACTCAAATATAGACGTGGAAGGGTTTCTACACAAACATATATGTTGCTCTACATCTACACAGATGTAGGACTACATTTAACCAGTCCCTATATGTGACCTTGTATCTACTTGGTGATATTTCTAGCCCTGAAAGACACAGATTGAGTCAAGTACAAGCAAAGCAATTTGATTTTATTATTTTCTATTTTTTTGTATTTTATTTTTAGTTTACAAACATTAGGATTTTGGTTTTGGTAGCTTTCTTTCATTTGTATCAATAGGTGCTACTAACCTTGTATGTTGGCAAGTTCATGTGTGTAGGTTACAGGTCATTGGATGTTGTTGGAGCAAAAAATGGTTTCCAGAGATAGCTAAAGCCCATCCATGAATTGGTTGGAGCAAAGGAGAGCATTTACACCCACCATTCAGTTGGATTTGCCAAATGGGATTCACCCCTTTGTATCCATTTTTATCTAAATACAAGCAAGTGATATTCTTTTTGTAATAATACCCCTACAAATTTGGGGTAAATTACCATTGTAAAATAAGAAGATCAAGACTCCCAAATTTTTTAATAAAAAGAGTTTTTTTTATTCATTGCATATTGCTTATTTGTTTCTTGCATTGTATGGGTGTATTTTCATTGCTTACACTATGTCCCTTTATCACTTGTGCATATGTTTGATGTTATTTTAGATTGATGTTTACTTTCCATTAGGATGATTAAGGGCCCACTCTATTAGCACAATGTAAATTATTATCTTTGTAAGATATGTTCATAGACTAATCTCTTTGTAAGATATGCTTTTATTTCATCTACTTTAATGTCATTTTTATATTGTTGTAATTTGTGAATAATAACTTTGTATATTTATTTTCTTGGGTTAGTTTCATGGAGTTGCTAGATTATATTTCCTTTCTTGCAATTGTATTATTTAATTTTCCATGAGTGTGATTTATTTTTATGTAAGAATGATATTTCCTTCTCCATAAGTATATTTTAAATAAAATACTAGAAATCCATATCTGGAAATATGTCATATAGTAATTAGTGCATATTTCTAAGGAGACCATCCTATATTGATAATTAAAATAAATGGAATTAATGAAATTTATTATTTTTGGCATCATTGTTGGGATGTGAGCACTGCTAAGGACCTAGTGAGGTAACCTCCTGAACTGGTTTACAACACCAAAGTTAAATTAAATTTAGAAGAGTTTCTAGGTATGGCAATTTACAATTTCATTTTATTTGTTTTTCCCAATATTTTTCTCAAAAATAACTTCTTTTTTAATGCATATATAGAGATGCAAGGGGGTATATTCACTAGAAAAATCCCTTTTCAAACCATATATTGGATATCATCACACTTAGAGGTTGTGTTGATTAATGAATTTCCTATAATAGATGTGCCCAACCATTTATTACACATAAGTGAAGGGGAAGGAATTTCTAGAGGATCACATTTATCAATAGAAGGATTTCCAAGATTCTTTGAACACTCTATAGAACAATCCAATAGCCTTCCACCAAATCTAGACTTATTCACAATCCTAGAAAAAAATAAGGTAATCTATATTCTTTGTTGCAAAGATTATAATATAATTAATAGGAAAATTAATGTGGATGAAACCATAATACCAATATAATAAACACAAATAATAACATTCACATATCCCATTAGGTTCAACTCGAATTAGGAAACCCCATGAAAAATATCACACCAATATTTAGGGGGGTTGCATTTGAGGATCCTGATATGTTCTTATTTGAATTTAGGGTATTAGGTCAAACATACGATTATGCACAAGATAAAAAAAAACTTACACTATTTTTAGCCACATTAAAAGATTCAATCATAAGGTTTTTTGTGGGATTCAACCTAGGTTAAATACATACCTAGGATGAAATAGAAAAAAAATATTTCTAGATTAGTGTTATGAATATTGTAGGATCAAGGGTCAAAAAGAGGAAAACAATAGGATGTGAATATTTAGAAGATTATATTGAGGTAATTTGGATAAGGGTTAGACTAATAGTTTATTTAAACCATATTCATGAGGGGATTACAATTGTTTAACGTGAATTAGATGAAAAAATCTTGGAACATGCCTTGGAAAATGCCATCTCCTCAACCTTGGGCCCAACATTCCTAGCCTTGAACAAGAATATTCAAACTTGCCATGCAAATCCAAACCATCATAACAGTAATGGGGATTCTACCCATAATATAATAAATCATACCAAGGACAACAAAGATTCCAAATCCAAAAACAAGCCTTGTTACCTAGTTTGACACACCCTTCACAAGAAAATCAACCATAACATGTTAAACAACCTCTACTCTTTACACAACCTATGGCTAATAAACATAGATATACAACCCTTATCTATATTAATAAGATAGTATATATAGTGGCTTCTCATTATACCCATCAACCAAATCCTTGATGATATTTTTTGGTCACCTATGGTTAGACGAGTTGGATAGTGGAAAATACAACCCCTTGCAACTATAACTACAAAAGAACATATTGAGGAATTTGATTTTTTGTGAGAACATTTTTTAAAGTGGTACATTAAATTTTATGGGAAGATAAAAAAGAAAAACCTGAATTTTCCAATCATATGTTTTCAAGAGAGTCCATTTAATATGACACATAACTAACAAAGACACCTCCTATAATAGGCACTTTTTAGTTATTCACAAAGACTTGTGCTAGACCATGTTGAGGTGTGATTTTTTCTAGCTATAAAAATCACTCGACAACTAGGATTCCAAATCCTCTCTTGCAAATAAAGTATACTTCTCCAAGGTTCTCACTTAATATTTTATGTATCATACATATGTGCTAAAATAAGTGCTTGAACAATTCTAGTAGTTTGCAAGTAACTAATAACAAGGGTCCTAGGAATCAGGTTATTAACTTTAAATTCATCATTTCTTAAGTGTCTTTTACTCCAACTATTTTTCTAAGCAATAATAGATAAATTTGCCTATTAATTTTGATAACTTGTGCAAATTTATTCTATAATCTCAAAACAATATCTTAATTAAAATGCTTCAAATTATTTTGAGATAAAAATTTAATCTAGCATTTTAATTAATATTAAATTTTAATTAACTTTAATAAAATCAAATTTTATGAAATTTTATAAAAATTGATTAAATATAAACCTTAATTATAAAGTCTAAACTTTATAATATTCAAAATTTAAGGTTTATTTAATGTAAATATTTGTTTTTCCAAATATGAAATTAAAATTGAAATATTCAGAGAATGAACAAATATCATAATGATTAATCAAATTATTTGGTTTTGAAACCTAAAAAATTATGAAACATAGGGTTTAATATAAAACTAATCTATAAACTTTTAAATTTTATGATACGAAAATAAAGTTCATAAAGCATCTCCTTCTTGTAATATTTATTTCTTAAATATTTATTGAATTAAATATGTAAGAACAAATATAATCCTGATGTAAAGTATGGATCTTTGGATAAATTGAAACCATATTAAAATAAAACCTAAACTATTTAACAAAAAAATATTAGTTCTAAATTCTCAACTTTATGATATTAAAGTTAGAATCAGAATAGTCATTTATCTTCAGTAAGTTTATTTATTCAAATTTAATGTTTGAATAATAAATTTATTTATAACCTACTTATAAAGTTTAACTTTATAAAAATTAAACTAGGTTAAATGTCTATAAATTTAATATGAAATAAATTTCAAAAAGGTTTTAAAGTAAAGAAATAAATTAAACCTTGGACAAACAACTATAGGATGGAATACATAGAAAATTTAAAACCAATTTTATGCCTACCAGAAATCACACAGTACGATAATAAAAATGGTGCAATATTCAATGAAAGTTTAATTTACTAGAACTATATAAAATAATTTTATTAAAAATTAAATACCGTATTCACACATATTTAAATCAAAACAATTTGATATAATAGCTCGATCTTACAATAAAATCTTTGCAAATCTCCATTATTCCAAATCCTGTAGTCTTCTTTTGTTCTTCAACATTGTTGCTTCCAATCCTTCCTCTTTCTTTCCCTGCAAAATGTGTGACCTTGTGTTTGACATTTCTTCCTCTTTTTGTAGAGTACAAATTCGTTATCAAATTGGTTTGATTTGTTCAAATGTCAGTCCAATAATTTGTTACTCCTTCTGTTCATTCTGTTTTCGAATAGGTTTTAAAACCAACTTCATAAATATTTTACCTTTACTATAGTGATACTTTATGCTTCATCTCTTAACATAATTCATGATACTTCATATAATAATTATTACCATTGAATCCACCCTATTCAACACAATAAACATTGTCCTATCCTTTATAACTTTATGATTTCTATTATAATCATAACCAGAAGGAGAATTCATTTAATATTCAAAATTTATCTGTGTCATCATAATATCTATGGTAAGTATTGCACACCACTATACTTTATCAATCACCATGCCCAATATGATGAAATTTATCTAGAATAAATTTGAAATCTCGTCTTCCTAATACAGAAATAATTGTAAGTGTTATCATAATAATTTTTTTTTTAAACTTCTCTATCAATGCTATATTTGTATATTTGAAACTTAGCCCCAAAATATGTCATATAGCTCTAACACTATGATGCAGGAGCATCCAAGGGAAAGCAAAATACCACAAGGAGAAAAAGTGTCACAATATCGCGACATGTCGGCAAAGAAGAAAAATGTCGCGATATCATGACATGTCACATTTTTGTGACTCAGGAAGGAGAGAGAAGGCGTAGAGCAAAAATTCCATGATATCGTGACAGAGAAAAGTGTCGCAATATCATGACATGTCGCATTTTTGTGACCCAGGAAGGAGAGAGAAGGCACGGAGCAAAAATGTTGCGATTTTGTGACATGTCACAAAATCGTGACCAAAGCAAGAGAAGGAAGGTGCCCGAAGAAAATGTTGTGATTTCGTGACATGTCACGAAATTGTGACCGAAGCAGGAGAGAGAAGGCATCCGTAGAAAATGTCATGATTTCATGACATGTCGCGAAATCATGACCGAAATAGGAGAGAGAGGGCATCCGAAGAAAATGTCACGATTTCACGACATGTCACGAAATCATGATCGAAACATGAGAGAGAGGGCATCTGAAGAAAAATGTCACAAAATCACGACCGAAGGAGCAGAAAAAAAGCAAGGAAAGAAACTGTCATGATATAGCGACATGTCATGATTTTGTGACCCGAAATAAAGAGAGAAAGCAGAGAGCAAAGTTGTCGTGATATTGCAACATGTCATGATTTCGCGACCCAAAGAGGCGAGAAGGAAGTAGAAAGGAAGAATGTCACGATATCGTGACATGTCACAATTTTGTGACCCAAAGAGGTGAGAAGGAAGTAGAAAGAAAGAATTTCACGATACCGCGACATGTCATGATTTTGTGACCCGAAGAGGCGAGAAGGAAGTAGAAAGGAAAGATGTCACGATATCGTGACATGTCACAATGTCACGACCAAAAAGGAGAAGGAAGAGCTGAAAAGGAAAAATGTCACAATATCGCGACATGTTGTGATATTGCGACCCGAAGGAGAGAAAGGCAGCGAGGAAGAAAAATGTCACGATATTGCGACATGTCGCGATATCATGACCTGAAGGAGAGAAATGCAGCAAGGAAGAAAAATGTCATGATATCACGACATACTACTGGTTCACGATTCGAAAAGACATGCGTTCCCAGACGATGTTTCTCGAGGTGGTCAAAGGCCTCATCAATGCATGATTTATTTCTTGGTAAGTTTGCTAATCATGGCAAAAACTTGACTGCTGCACCTAGAGGTCAGAGACGTTCAAACGGCTCATCAATACATGTTTTCATGACTAACCCGATGACAGTTGCCAGTCAGGATAAAAGAGGTGAAGGTTCAGTCATGAAGGGGGGTGAGGGGCTGAGTTTTAGATTGAGAGGAAGTATTCTTCTTGAGATCATAAGCAGGTCGCCGAAAGTGAGGCAGCTTGCACTAGGAAAATAAAACTATGCCTACAGGCTAGTGTTGTAATTTATTTTTCATGAAGAAAATAGAAGATTGGATTTGGATTTTTGGTTGTGATTTTTAGGCCCCCATTAGTGGTATCAGAGCAGGAGTTCCTGAGTGTGTAAAAATATCACCGAAAGTGAGGTAGTTTACACCAAGATCTATGGAAGGGTTGTGAGAAGAGAGTGAAGCAGAATGCCTCCACGAAGAATCTATGGTGGTGGAAGAAATATGGTGCTAGCATAATATTTCAAAGCTTTGCAGAGGTAAGTTCAGGCCCTACAAGAGGAGCTACGAAGAGGGCTTGAACCCAAAGGAGAAGAAGGAAGTGAAGATGAAGTTGATGGATAAGAGGACCAGTTTAAGGAAGAAGAGGTTGTAGATCCTACACAAGCCAGGTTATACAGAGCCATATCCCAGATTGGAAAGAAACCAAAGATGGAGGTTTCTACGTACTCTGGAAATCTATATCTAGAGGAGTTGATTGACTGGATCAATGACCTAGAAGAATACTTTGAATATGAGGAGGTCGAAGATCCTGATCAGGTCAGATTTGCTAAGACCAAGCTGAAAGGCCATGCTAGCATCTGGTGGAAGGGAGTACAACTAGAAAGAAATAGAAGAGGAAAGGAAAGAATAACCAAATGGGATAGGATGGTAGATAAGTTGAAGAGATATTTTATTCGTATAGATTACGAATTGGATCTACTAAGGAAAATGCAAAGTTTGAGACAGTCAAGCAAAACTATCAAAGAATACATAAAGGAGTTCTATAAGATCTCCATCCAAACTGGCCATTCAAAGGCTAAAAAGGAGAAGGTGGCCCGTTACATCAATGGATTGAGAACCAGTATTCAAGAAGAGTTGATTTTGGTTAGGATTAGCACCATAGAGGATGCTTACCAGTTTGCCTTGAGGGTTGAAGAGAAGCTGAATAGAAGGTTTGAGAGCAAGCAAAGAGGAAGAGGTCATGGAGAAAGAACTGGTGGAAGAATATATGGAGGACGAGATGAGAAGAAAGAAGAAGCTAGCAGTAGTCAGGATCAGAAGGGAGATAATGATTACAGATCCCATAATCAGAACAATGGTTACCAAAGAGGAAGAGGTAGATATGGAAGAGGAGGATTTTGTGGAACCTATTTCCACTGTGGCAAAGAAGGACATCGAGCATATGAGTGTCACAACACCAAGAGAGGATGAATAGGAGACTTGAGGGTCATGCCAAAGCTACTATAGTAGATGAAGGTGCTAAATTAGAACATTCTAAGGAGGCAGAGAGAGAAGTTATGGTCACAAGGAGGATCCTATTGAGTGAGGAGAAAGGTTCAGACCAGAGGAGAAACCTATTCTGCACAAGGTGTAAATGTTTAGGTCAGGTCTGTAATGTTATTATAGATACTGGGAGTACTGATAACTTGGTATTTGAAGAAATGGTTACTAAGTTATAGCTAGAGAGGAGGAGACACCCGCATCCATACCGGATTGCATGGTTGTAGAAGAACCATAGGGCATTGGTCAGTGAGCAGTCCCTAGTCAAGTTCAATATTGGGAGATACCAAGATGAGGTCCTGTGTGATGTTTTGCCTATGGATGCTTGCCATATGCTATTAGGAAGACCATGGCAGTTTGATCACCATGTAGTCCATGATGGACATGCCACCACTTATTCCTTAATAGAATGAAGGAGTGTGCCATAAACTAAAGCCACTAAAGGGGATGGATGAAAAGAGGTTGTTGATGAGAGTGGAAGTTGTGGGGTTTGAAGAACTTAAGGGTTTGTACCCTGCAGACCCAAATTTTGTTGAAGCTTGGAGAGCTTGTATAGCCCCAGTTAAAAATAAGGTGACAAAACAATACAAAAGTGAAGGTCACTTCTCAATCCACCCCGGTTGTCTGATGCAGGAGCATCCAAGGGAAAGAAAAATACCACAAGGAGAAAAAGTATCACAATATCATGACATGTCGGCAAAGAAGAAAAATGTCATGATATCATGACATTTCACATTTTCATGACTCAGGAAGGAGAGAGAAGGTGCAGAGCAAAAATTCCACGATATCACGATAGAGAAAAGTGTCGCGATATCATGACATGTCGCATTTTCGTGACTCAGGAAGGAGAGAGAAGGTGTAGAGCAAAAATGTCATGATTTTGTGACATGTCGCAAAATCACGACTGAAGCAGGAGAGGGAAGGTGCTCGAAGAAAATGTCATGATTTCGTGACATGTCACGAAATCACGACCAACGCAGGAGTGAGAAGGCGTCTACAAAAAATGTTGTGATTTCGGACATGTCACGAAATCACAATCAAAATAGGAGAGAGAGGGCATCCAAAGAAAATGTCATGATTTCGTGACATGTCATGAAATCATGATCAAAATAGGAGAGAGAGGGCGTCCGAAGAAAAATGTCATGAAATCATGACATGTCATGAAATCATGACATGTCATGTCATGAAATCACGACCGAAGGAGCAGAAAGAAAGCAAGGAAGGAAACTGTCATGATATCACGACATGTCACGATTTCATGACCTAAAATAGAGAGAGAAAGCAAAGAGCAAAGCTGTCGCGATATCATGACATGTCACGATTTCGTGACCCAAAGAGGCAAGAAGGAAGCAGAAAGGAAGAATGTCATGATATCGTGACATGTCACGATTTTGTGACCCAAAGAGGTGAGAAGGAAGCAGAAAGGAAGAATGTCACGATATCATGACATGTCACGATTTCATGACCCGAAGAGGCAAGAAGGAAGCAGAAAGGAAAGATGTCATGATATCATGACATGTCACGATTTCATGACCGAAAAGGAGAAAGAAGAGCTGGAAAGGAAAAATGTCGCGATATCGTGACATGTCATGATATCGTGACCTGAAGAAGAGAAAGGCAACGAGGAAGAAAAATGTCACGATATCGTGACATGTCGCGATATCATGACCCGAAGGAGATAAAGGCAGTGAGGGAGAAAAATGTCATGATATCATGACATGTCATGATATCATGACCCGAAGGAGAGAAAGGTAGCGAGGAAGAAAAATGTCGTGATATCGTGACATGTCGCGATATCGCGACATACTGCTGGTTCACGATTCAAAAATGCACATGTTTCCAGACGATGTTTCCTGAGGTAGTCAAAGGTCTCATAAATGCATGATTTCTTGCCCGATAAGTTTGCTAAGCATGGCAGCCACTCAACTGATGTGCCCAGAGGCAGAGACATTTAGACAGCTCATCAATGCATATTTTTGTGGCTGACCCGATGATAGTTGCCAGTTAGGATAAAAGAGGTGAAGGTTCAGTCACGAAGGGGGGGTGAGGAGTCGAGTTTGAGATTGGGAGGAGGTATTCTTCCTGAGAGCATAAGAAGATCACCGAAAGTGAGGCAGCTTGCACCAGGAAAATAAAACTACGCTTGTGGGCTAGTGTTGTAATTTGTTTTTCGTGAAGAAAATAGAAGATTGGATTTGGATTTTTTGTTGTGATTTTTGGCCCCCCATCACACTACGTCACTTGATGCTATTTTTCAACAAAAAATCATCATTGGCATACTATTCATGCACCTCGATTACCATGTTTCCATGATTCAACCCTACCCCATGTTACATGATTACACTATGATTTATTGCATCATTCCATTATACATCCTTTTGATCCACTGCACACTAAACTACCACACCACACAAATTATATCATCATGTCATAGTTGTTCATATCGCTATACCTATTCTATTAAAATTCAATACAAGACCTCAACACTACTCCCATATGCATTAGAAGCACCTCTCAACTAAAACCTCAAGCCTCAAACTATGTAGTCTCCATTGCCTGTCATGCTATGTATACTGCTTTCATTATCCAAATTTACTTCTGCCCAATACTTACCTGTGCCTACCTTGCAATCATGTGAACACTACATCATTTACTATACCACGACACACAATGAAAACCAAAAAATCCTGTACCATATACTATCATACTTCACTGCAGAAAACTACCAAACACTTGTTTCGTATGATGATTGTTTGATTACCCTACTGAATTTTGCTAATGGTATTGGAAACCAAAACCATCCATAACCAGATTGTATCATCACACCTTCTATGATTTTTCCAAGAATATGTGCTCCATCAACCTACCGATATTACATATCATACATCCTACACAATTATCTTCAAATAAAATAACATGCACCCATCTCAAATCCACGTGTCTAATCATCATACACTGTGTTCGTTACCTCTAGTAGTACATACATCTCCAACATCAATGTTGAAATACATGTGAAATGCCTCGAATCTTTCATTTTCACCACTGAGTATTTTGGTCTACCTTGAAATTCCACTAAGTACCTGAAATCACATAAGACAATAATTAACATTAAAAAAATCATCAAACATGACAAAACATTGGAAATAATAAAACAAAACCCTTAATCTAAAACACAAACACTACTCAAAATGAAATATAAAAAGAAAATTTTAACAAACCATATCATAACATGAAATATAACATTATATAATATACTCAAAACAAAATATATAAAAATAATAATAATTAACTAACCAAATAACATATAACCGTACTTAATAATAAATAAAAGAACTATGTAACAAAACACAACATAACACATAAAACATACAAACACATTAAAACTAAAGAATCAATAAACATAAAACACACATATATTGTAAGAAAATGATAATAACATTACAAAAGAACAAAATAATATAACACCTACAACTAAATACAAAGTACTTAACTAAAAAAAAATACTTATAAAACCCCAAACATAACATATTACAACAATGAAACACAACATACAAATCTAATATCTACACAACAAAACCATACCAGAACAAAGAAAAATCCATTGAATTATGAGACAACATCCAACATCGAAACCATATGAAGATGAACATTTTGACATCCAGATGATGACGGAGGTCAACAATAAGTGAAAACAAGATTTAGAAAAACTTTCTAATTTAAAGCGGGTCCCCAAATTTTTGGGTTGTTGTGAAGGAGTCACAACAAATGGCGACTCTACTGGTAAATGTCCCTGGACATTTTGGACTTAAGAACCCAACTTTTGAAAACAATAAAAACTCAAATATTAGAAATGTGAGCATCAATAATATCCAAAGAATATGAATAGACCAATTCAACATGAAATAGTAGAATCATTAGCATTTTCTTGGTGTGTATAATGTGATTCATTAAATATCCCTAAAATCGTTCAACCTTTCATTGCTAGTTTTGCATTTAGGTTATGAATATTTTCTATTTGAAGTATACCTCCACCTGGCTCTCTTTAGACATTGCTCTACTGCCAGATAGATGTTCATAGCCCTGGTAGAGACTATTTGAATCTCCCATATATTAGGTGAATGTTTACATTTTGTATTTTTCATTTCATTCTAGACCTATCTCCACTGCCAGTTAGGCATCTATAGCCCCGATGAAGGCTATCTAGACTACGGTGATATATTTATCATTACTTTTCTTTGTATTCATCATTTTTTTCTCTTTTTTCTTATTTTATTTTGTATTTTTCTTTTTATCCAATAATAAGGTACTTTGCAAAAAATCCACCTACCATTTGGGTTAGAGATTAGGTAAGGCTGAAAGAGTATATGGAATTTTTCACCTTAATTTGCAAAACTAACAACTTCATACTTCTAGAATTTCAAAAGATATTCTTTAAAGTGTTTGTAGTACTTGTGAAGCTTTTGCAATATGATTCTAATATTTCAAATTTCTTTATCTTGGTTTAAATTCATGAGGATATACACTAACATGTCATTTTACTTTTTCTTTAGGTTTTGCATGCTTTCAAAACAAGTAATTTTGTCCTATATGATCTAGGAACAAATACCAAACAAGATCATAAAGTATTTATTATAACTACCACAACTACCTCAATAGAAGAAACTATACCAAAATTCTCACAAACAACAAAATGATAACTTGAATACCAAAAACCAAAAAGATATTTACAGAAATGTACACTATGTAAAAAATAATAACAAACTTACGCTATCACATTCTTGGATCCCAAATACAATTGGCACACTGTAAAATATATATATGATTTGCATTCCAAGCTTTACATAAATCCAAAAAAAATAAGATTAAGTGAAATTATGCAACCTTTATTTTGCCTTTCACACCCCACTGATTTAATTCAAACTTATTACCAATTCCATATTTTAAATTTGAAACATTAAAATTACAAGTAAATACATGATCTTCCATGATCTTATGCTTATTCAACAAGATGGGAATTTCAAACCTTGATTCATCACTTTGACTTAAATTTTCATTTTCACAAGAATATAGGATTTCTTTCAAATAAGAAGAAACTTCTAAAATTTTAAATCAAAATCATCATCATGTTTTTAGGCGAATCTTATTCATGTAAAAATTTACAAGAATCTAGGATATTTATAAAATAAGAATAATTATAGTTTTGTATCCTAGATTGAATTGTTAACTGTTGATGAATTTGATTCAATTATTCAAGCATATCTTATTTTTCATTTAGCAATACAATCCTATTGGTGGTGGGAATAAGAATCCATTCTCTTGCTTCATTGACCTCTAATGACATCTCATCAAAAATAACAATAGAATCCAATAAATGATTATGTAAAAATTTACCTAATTCTTCGATTTTTGAATACAAAGGATAAGATTCTACCTTTTGTACAATTTCATTTACCACTACTTGATAAGCCATTATAGTCTCTTATTTTTATTTATTATCTCTATCATCATCATCATTTTGTATTCCTTCATCAATGACCATCTCTTCTCTTTCTATTATAGCAAGATGTTCTACAATCTCATGTTCAAAATGATCAAATTTTGAAATATGTTCTATTTCTAAAATTGGCATATCATTTTCTGATTGATTGTAAAATATTCTTTTGAAATAGAAGTTTTTCAACATCCTACATATCAAGTGAAACAAATTTTTTATCAGTAGGAGTGTGACAAAACAATGATTCACCATACATACCCCATCCATTATAATAATTATCCTCTATAGCTAAAGGGTAAGGTTCAACCATATCTTCACACTTTGTAAATTCAACAATTGAATGCTTTTCAAATTCACTTTCATATCTTTCAAAAACATTATCCTCAATAAAAATTCATCTTCCTCAAGTAATAAAATTTTATGATCAGTAATAATGAAATTACCTCTAGAATTTTTCAATTATAGAGCTTTAATTGTTTCATTCAACTTTATGGAAGATTCTATTCTATCATATGTTTCAAAGCTAGTTAGATCTAAAACTCCTCCAGTATCTGAATACTCATGCATTTCTACATTCTGATAAACATGATTACTAAAATCCTCATTGATGGATATTGGATTTGAAACTTGAACTTCCTCTTGAACAATATCAAAAGTGGTTGAAAAACTAGGACATTCAATTTCATTCAATGGTGTCCAAAAATGTGTATCATGACTCATACATGGTAATTGATTTGAAATATTAGGGTTAAGTAATGATAATCTACCCACATAAATTCCTTCTAAAATCAACTATTGTTCTACAGCTATTGCCCCACCATAGACACTAGATAAGGATAAATATTTAGGAATATTTTCTAACAACTTAACAGTAAAAGAATCTAAAGCTTCCAAATATATTTGAATAACTTCTTCTTCTTAAGTGATAAAGTGTATCTCTATTTTAGTATACAACTTATAAAACCTATCATTAAATTGACTCATTGATTCATTAGGTTTTTTATAGATAGAGTAAAATTTATTTGATAACAAATATGTGTCAACTAATGTTCCAAAATATTCACGAAACATTGTTTCTAGTTAGTTCCAAGAAGTGGTAGAACCTTTAGATAAATTGATAAACCAATATTTAGCAAATTCATCCAATGTGTATGGAAATATTCTACAGAGAATATCTTCTTGCATAATTTGAAAATGAAACATAATGTTTTTATATGCCTAAATATGGTCTTCAGTTGTAATCGTCCCATCATGCTTAAAATGGGGTAAATAATTTTTTGTCATTGAACCAATTTTAATATGCAAGACTATGTATGAAAATTCACAAGAATTGAATCATAACCTAATTTTTGAATTTATAACATATTAAAATTAATGCAACATAAATAAAAAATTTCAATTTTTTTTTAAACAACTAATTGCACATGCTAAAAATTAAAATATTATTTTTCATACCCTCCTTATAGTGCCAATTTGTTGAGGTGTGATTTTGTCCAGTTACAAAAATCACTCGACAACTAGGATTCAAAATCCTCTCTTGCAAAGAAAGTATACTTCTCCAAGGTTATCACTTAATGTTTTTATGTATCATACACATGTGCTAAAATAAGTGCTTGAACAATTCTAGTAGTTTGCAAGTAACTGATAACAAGGGGCCTGGAAATCAGGTAATTAACTTTAAATTCATCATGTGTGAAGTGTCTTTTACTCCAACTCTTTTTCTAAACAATAATAGATAAATTTACCTTTTATTTTTGATAATTTGTGCAAATTTATTCTATAATCTCAAAAAAATATTTTAATTAAAATGATTCAAATGATTTTGAGATAAAAAATTAATCTAGAATTTTAATTAATATTAAATTTCAATCAACTTTAATAAAATCAAAGTTTATGAAATTTTAATGAAATTGATTAAATATAAACCTTAATTATAAAGTCTAAACTTTATAATATTCAAAATTTAAGGTTTATTTAATGTAAATATTTTTTCATCCAAATATGAAATTGAAATTGAAATATTCAGAGAATGAACAAATATAATAATGATTAATCCAAATTATAAGGTTTTGAAACCTTAAGGGTTTAATATAAAATTGATCTATGAATTTTTAAATTTTATGATACGAAAATAAAGTTTATAAAGCATCTCCTTCCCATAATATTTATTTATTAAATATTTATTGAATTAAATATTTAAGAACAAATATAATCTTGATGAAAACTTTGGATCTTTGGATAAATTGAAACTATATTAAAATAAAACCTAAACTATTTTATGAAAAAATATCAATTCTAAATTCTCATCTTTATGAAATTAAATTTGGAATCATAATAGTCATTTATTTTCGGTAAATTTATTTATTCAAATATTATTTAAAATTAATATTTGAATAATAAATTTATTTATAACCTAGTTATAATGTTTACCTTTAAAAAGTTAAACTAGGTTAAATGTCTGCAAATTTAATATGAAATAAATTTCAAAAAGGTTTTAAAGTAAAGAAATAAATTAAATATCAGAAAAACAACTACAGAGTGGAAATACAAAAAATTTAAAACTAATTTTATGTCTAGCAAAAATTACACAGTATGACAATAAAAATAGTGCAATCTTCAATATAAATTTAATTTATTAGAACTATATCAAATAATTTTATTAAAAATTAAATATTGTATTCATGTATATTTAAATCAAAATAATTTGATATAATAGTTGGATCTTACAATAAAATCTCTGCAAATCTATGTTATTCCAAACCCTGTAGTCTTCTTTAATTCTTTGACTTTTTTCCTTCAAATCCTTCCTCTTTATTTCCCTACAAAATGTCTGACCATGTGTTTGGATTTTATTCCTCCTTTTGTAGAGTACAAATTCATTATCAAATTGGTTTTATCCATTCAAATGTAATTTCAATAATTTTTTACTCCTTTTGTTCATTCTGTTTTCAAACCGGTTTTAAAACTAACTTCATAAATATGTTACCTTTACTACAATGTTTTGTGATAATTTCTGCTTCATCTCTTAATGTAATTCATGATACTATCCACTAAATCCACCCTATTTGACACAATAAACATTGTGGTATCGCTTATAAATTTATGATTTCTATTATAATCACAGTCAGAAGAAGAATTCATTTAACATTTAAAATTTATCCATGTCATCATAAGATCTATGATAAGTATGCCATACCACCATACTCTATCAATCACCATACCCAATACAATGAAATTTATCTAGAATAAATTTGAAATTTCATCTTCATGATACATGAATAATTGTAAGTGTTATCACATTTCATGGAGCTATGAAACCTCCAAACATAATAGCATTTCTTTTTAAACTTCTCTACCAATGCTATGTTTGTATATTTTTAACTTAGCCCTAGCATATATCGCATAGCTCCAACACTACCTCGCCTGATGCTATTTTTTTCAACAAAAAATCATCACCAAAATACCATTTATGCACCTCGATTACTGTGTTTCCATAAGTCAGCCCTACCCCATGTTATATGATTATGCTATGATTTATTGCATTATTCTATTATACATCCTTCTCATCCACTACACACCAAACTACCACACAACATAAATTATATCATCATGCCATAGTTGTTTGTATCACCATGCTTATTTTTTTAAACTTAAATACAAGACCTCAACACTACTCCACTATGCATTAGGAGCACCTCTCAACTAAAACCTTAGACCTTGAATTGCATAGTCTTCATTGTCTATCGTACTATGTATGCTACTTTCATTACCTTCATTTCTACCCAATACTTACCTATGTTTGCCTTGCAATCATGCGAACGCTGCATAATTTACTATACCATGACACACAATGAAAATCAATAAAACTTGTATGATATACTATGCCATACTTCACTATAGAAAACTGCCAAATACTTGTTTTATATGATGATTGTTCGATTACTCCGATGAATTTTGTGGATGGCATTGGAAACTAAAACCATCCATAGTCGGATTGTATCATCACACCTTCTATAATTTTTCCAACATTATGTGCTCCATCCACCTGTCGATATTACATATCATACATCCTGCATAATGTTCTTCAAATAAAATAACATGCACCCATCTCAAATCAATGTGTCTAATCATCATATACTGTGTTTTTCACCTCCAGTAGAACATACATCTCCAACATCAATGTTGAAATGCATGCCAAATACCCCGAATATTTCATTTTCACCATCGAGTATTTTGGTCTACTTTGAAATTCCACTAAGTACCTGAAATCACATAAGACTACAATTAACATTAAAAAAATCATCAAACATGACAAAATATTAGAAATAATAAAACAAAATCCTTAATCTAAAACACGAACACTACTCAAAATGAAATATAAAAAGAACATTTTAACAAACCATATCATAACACAAAACATAACATTATATAAGACATTCAAAATGAAATATAAAAAAAAAATATTTAACTAACCAAACAATATATAACCATACTTAATAATAAATAAAATAACTATGTAAAAAAACATAACATAACACATAAAACATAAGAAAACATTAAAAATAAACATAAAACACACATATATTATAAGGAAATGATAATAACATCACAAAAGAACAAAATAAGATAACACCTACAACTAAATACAAAGTACTTACCTAAAACAAAATACTTATAAAATCCAAAATATAACATATTACATTAATGAAAAACAACATATAAATATAATATCTACACAATAAAACCATACAAGAAAAAATAAAAAACCATGGAATTATGAAACAACATCGAACATTGAAACCATATGAATATGGATATTTTGACATCCAGATGATGACGAAGGTCAAAAATAAGCGAAAACAAGATTTGGAACAACTTTCAAATTTAAAGTGGATCCCCAAATTTTTGGAATCATTGTGAAGGAGTCACAATAGACCACATCTTCCTAATTGGTTATCTTACCATATAGTTGATCCATACAGTCATAAACATATTGTGATCCTAAAATTATGATTACATGATTAAATATCTTAAGATTTAAAGTGTTAAACCATATTTTTATGACTCAGTCCAAATTAAGTTTAGTTGATCTGTTGTGCAATCAATAGATTGTGAATAATAGCCAATGTGAGGTGATCATAAGATTAGGTTATGGCTAGACTATTGATATATGACACTAAGTAATCCTATTTTTGTTCCAATCTAATGGAATAATAATTGTTAAAACCCGATAAAAGAATTGTATTGAGAAGCGATAAGTAAGAACCACTTATCTATATCTCTAAAACTTAGAAATAAAAAGTAGACCTACATATTATAGAAGAAACTTCTCCTTCCCATATATGTGTTCCAAAAAAGATAAGAAGGATAAGAAAGAAAAAGATAAAAATAAGTTTTTAGGTCAAAAAATTTAGGATGAGTCTAGATTTTTGATAACTTTGAGTCTTGTTTTTCAATTATGGACATGTATAAGAAGCCATAATACATTAAGGAATGTATTTTAATGTTTAACATTGAATATCATGTATAACCACAAACATATGCTATATCTATATTTATATTGTATACAATGTAGAATCAAAGGTACAATGAAGCAAGTATGAAGTCTGTGATGTTTAGATAGTATTCTAGTGTTAAAATAAATGCTTCAAAAATATATGCAAGAAAGTGTGCTAAAAGGGATTATGTGGGAGACTGTACTAAGAAATACTATGCAGGTAACTGTGCTAAAAATTATTGTGCACACAAATTATGTTGAAGAAGACTAGATAGTCAAAATATGAGTAAAATATACTAACACCTACATTAGAATACTAGATTAAAAAAATTATTTCTTTGTAGCATAATGCCATGCACTGCTTCAAGTTGGGGGAGGCATGTCATTTTTAGCATACCAAATTTATAAGGGCATGTCATCACATACATGGCCACAAAATAAGTATACATATGGACATGCATCAATTTCAATTGGGGGAGGAGTGATAAAGCCAAAGTCATATGCTACAACAATAATAGAGGAAAGCTTGTTTGTAGGTTTTTGGATTAAATTCAAGGCCAAAATATACATTGGAATCACTTTATAGTAGATTATACTGAGTAGGAAACTACATGGACCCCATCAAAAACTAAAATTTATGATAGAATATGCTTCGAAAAGTAATCAAAATCTACATTAAAATCTATGTAGTATAAGATTGTTAAAAAATTGCACATGAATGTGTCATATAAAAGAAATAAAAATAAAGCAACAAAGAAGAATGAAATATCATAGAAGAAAAATCCATGGAAGAAGACCATCTAGAAGAAGGATACCATATGGAACAAAACTCAAACAAGAATATTATTGGATAAAAAGAAGAATTCCATTACAAAGAAGAGGAAATGTGACAATTAATTGTTACATTTATGGACAATCAAGCCACTATGAAAATAAATGTATAAAAGGAACAAGAACACTAAAAGAATTCTTCAAAGAATATCTAGAATTGATTGAAGAATACAAATTTGTAGATTACCCATATAGAGGAAAAGAAATTTTTGAGTTAGAAGAACTTATGTATGAAGAACCATAAGAACAAGAACTGTTCTACGTGATTGAATAAGCCTCACAAGATGAATATGACGAAGAATATTCTAAATTGTACTATGAGCTAGATAGGTATATGGAACTTGATGCTTATTATTATGAGGAGGAATACTTTCACAAGAATAAATAAAAAGAATTCTCATTACCTTTTCCAAGAAAGTATATATAAGAAACTTGCTTTGGATAGATGCATAATTGGAATTCACAAGAACCTATATATTATTCACAAAAGTACCAATGCGCTCCACAATAACAAACACATCCATTGTTTTATTTCTCACACGGTAAAATTTATACATAAATGTACCAAGGAAATCAAAGTCAGTCCATATAACCAACCATTGTACATCTAAGAAAAATTTGAATAAGGAATAAAGAAAGAACTTAGCCTTAGTAGATACAAGAAGCACTAGATTTTTTGCCTTGGAAAATATTGCAGCACTGAAGAGATGGATTACAATGAAGAAACCTTTCATAGGTTAAAGAGTCAAAGAAAAACTAGTTGTACTTACTAAGTACATCCCTAATCTCAAAATCTTAGCTGCAAAAATCCAAATATAAGTTGAATTTCTAAAATACAACAAAGGTCTAGAGATCTTGTTATGAAAAATGTTCTTATTGAAACATTCTCCATACACTATTTATCACTAGAAAGGTACAATAATTATTTGTCATAACCATGCCCAAGTTATTCCAAGATAACTCATGCCAAGGAATGATAATGTATATTAAGTCACTATAAAATAGAAACACAAAATGAAGCAATAGTCCACTCAAGTGGTGGGATAAATACATAATTGAACTTACCTAAGAAAATACATTCAAATTAAATCTATATCCAATACCACAAAAGTGCATTATTGATGTCAATGAAGTAGTCAATGAATTAGTTGAAGGAAATTTTATGAGATCATCAATTTAGAATACTGTTGCCTAGGATTCATGGTTAAAAATAATTAAGAAATAGTTAGAGAAAATAATATATTTGTTATCCCACTAAATATAATCACAAGGCCATTCTAATATCCAATTCCTTACAACAACTAATTGATGTTTTGGGAAAAGCAAAATGGCTCAGTAAGTTTGATTGTAAGTCAAGATTTTATTAGATTTTCTCAAGGTATATATTGATGATACTCTTCTCTTAAAATATTATTTAAGAACATGAAAAAACATCTAGAAAATTTATAGAACTTGTTAAAGAACATGGACTAGTTATTTCTAACAAGTAAATGGATATGTTACAAAATATAATAGGATTTCTAGGGTTTAAGATTGAAAGAAGATAGATAAATCTACAAGATCACATTTGTGAAAAGATTTTGTCATTCCTAGATAAGACTAAATATTTGAAGTAAATTCAAATATTCTTTTACATAATGAATTATGCTTCAAATTACATTCTAAATTTTGCACTACATAGGATTGAATTAAACCAAAATATGAAGAAAGACTAGCCTTGTACATGGACATAGACAAAAAAAGACATAAACACTATATTCAAACTAAAAAATATTCGTCTGCATTTTCTAAAATTCAAATTCCAAATCTAGATAAGTGACTTTTCATCTAGAAATATGCAAGTGATCACACTTGAGGATCAATTTTACTATAGAATGAAAATCCTTGTAGATATTGCTTAGGAGAATTAAAAGCAGCAATGCATTCAGAAAAGTCTCAAAGGCTAGTTCCTATTGCTATTGACTCTCAAAAGCACATATTCATCCTAGAAGATGAAATTCAACATACCCCTATAAGTGTGAGATACACTATTACAAAAGATAAAATAATAATATTTGAAGAGTGTAGTGACAAGTATCATTACTATACACCATGCACATATCTACAAAGATGGAGGAAGTATGATAACTAAGGATGCAATTTAGGAAGCAACATTTCCCACCACTTTTTAAAATATTTGAATGCCTAATGCCTCTACCATAAGGCTACAAGATACATATTATATGGCTGAAAATAAAGGATGAATGTTGGTATATGAATATCTATTACGATTGGATTTACAACCAGCACTCAAATAAAAATTGGTTGAGGAAGGGAAGGAATTCATGTTTCTAGGTGGAGGGACAATGTTTCTTAGGGATGCCAATGAATATGTGGATCACATGGAAGAAATAATCCTTGTAATGAAATATGGTACTATTAAAACTACACTTGACACCAAATGTGGTGTTGAATGTTGGGACGATGATTTGTTGGATCATAGAATTCTTGCACTCTCACTGGCACCTAGAGATAATCATGAAGCTCAAGTGTAGTTTGTACTTGAAAGGTGCATCCTAGAAATATTGGATATAATCTCCATATAAAAGCTTCCTTATCCATCCAATGCATTCGATATGGCTCATCACTCTCATTTTATTATTCCATGGAGATAATTTGGTGGAATATACCTTTTGGAGAGAAAACAATATTGAAGCCAAGGGGTTTTTGGGTGCTATTTGAGCCACTGATAAACTATGAAAATAGATGGTTAGGATGGAATACCACTATAGAGTAGTAGAATGCTGACTTTGATACTCTTAAAAATCTCTTAAGCAAGATGTGCTACACATTATACAAAAAAAAGAATGATATTATTGTATGGCAAAAACCATTGGATAAATGAATGCTATGCTAGCCATGGTGAATTGTTTTTTCACCAAAATATGATGATAGCATTGAACTAGATGCATCATGGAATTTTCCTATGTGTCCATGTATAGTAACAAGAAACCCAAACTATAAAGACTTAGGAGTAGAACATAATTCTTGAATGTAATCCCTCAATGAGTTTACACCTTCTCAAGTAGTAGTGATGGTGAATTTAATTAGGACACAACCAAATGGATGAAATGTGTTAAGCACTATAAGACATTGGTATATAATCTTGGAAAAATAATATAAGAGATGTTATGGACATGGATACTCTTTATGAGGGTTTTATTGTAGCATTGATAAACGACCTTGTCTGGGCCATGAATGTGGTTTCATATTATGGAATGAATTCCTTGAATATTGTGTACGATTGAGGATTAATTTGCACTTATAATGACTGATGTGAAGCATTTTTAACATACATTAGAACCTTTGGCCTCTTACATCTTGATTGTTTTTTTTAGTGTAGAAAGTCACAAGTGTGAGATGAAATATGTTTTGTTGCAAATGGACTATACCTCAAGACCCATTGTCTATGTCATAATGCATGAATTCCTTCGTTTTTTGAATAGTATATAAAATTTATCAAAATTAATGAGATGAAATTTCCATAATTCAAATATAGAGGATGCTCAAAATGAAAAAGAATAGCTTTTGATTTACTAGAAAAAATATTGGTAGGCTTAAAGGAATAAAAAGTAACTAAATGATCAAGACTTGAAAATTTAATGTCATTATCCAATACCAATAACTTTTTAATAAAATAATTTGGAGGTGAAATTTGAACTTGCTCATTAGGAGAGTTTGCAAATGCAATGATCATCTAAAGAAATTTCTCAAAAATTTGAAAGTATATAGCAAGAAAGAGATTTAGTTGTGAGATAACTTCATAATATTCACATGAGGCTTGGCAAGTTGGTTGAAGCACAAGAAATAATGAATGTGAAGGATAAATATTTGGTAAGTCATTTACAACATATGGAGGTCAAATAAAATGAAATGTATGCACAATGAGCATTATGGCCTCTCTTTTGATTATTTTTCCAATGAGTTGGATAAATTTGTTGAACAATTGCAAGAACAAATGAGAGTAATTATAGTGTGAAACAAATACTAATGAGATTGAGTTTATTTTATCTATGAAAAATCAACATATTGAATATCTAGAGGGAAAATGCACGGAGTTGTCTAAAACATATGTAGAATTTGAAGAGAGATACTAATATGGTCTTCAAGGAGGCGAATGCTTTCATAGAGAAGGATGTTTTATCTTTTGAGAGAACTACCATTCAAAGAACATTGACAAAACATAAAATAGCAAAGACAACTAATTTGGAGGCACACACCCAATTGATTTTTCATTTAGATTTTTTTTCAAATAAATTGGTTTATGCTATTTATTAAGGCATTCAGGATGAAATCATAGTGACCGATCCAAAAATATAAAATATTTCTTACCTAGAAGCCCAAATAATTTTGCTCATTAAAAAGTACAAGGTATTTCTTAAACAAAATAATTTCTTCCAAGCATACCTATAGGATTTGATTTCAAAATCTTATGATGATTCAAGGAATGATAAAATGGAAATGTCTTTGGATATTTCCATGAATGAAGATTTTGTTTTTAAGGAGATGGAACTAACTTAGCTAAGGGATAAAATTAGTGAAGTAAGTTCCAAAAGGGCTCAAAAATAAGAAGAAATAAAAAATTTAAAAGATCTGGTCTATAAAATGGAAGAGGATCTCAAATCAATAAGTATGGATAGGAATAAGGTATTGTTTTATCTTGAGAAGATAGATAAAAAATTGTCATATATGAGAGAGAAGCTTAGTGTGGTTATATCCAAGGGTAAATGTTTGGTTAAACAACATGATGCATTGAAACAATACTTGTATGGAAATTCAGATGAATTATAAAGGTGTAACTATAGATTAAAATTGCCTCATTATATAAAGTAGAGGTAAAGATCAAATAATATGGAGAAGCTATGAACATGTTGAGGTATTGGAAACATAATTAAAATTCAACAACTTCTCTTTTGTAATTATTTCTAAATAAGGATTATGTTCATTAGAAAGTAGAAGAAATTTTGGAGGAGTTGAATTTACCAGAGGAATTTAATGATAATGAAATATTTGAAAAATTAAGGGGCTTGCAAAGTCATGCACTATTGAAATGCTCTGGTATCTAGGAGTATAGGCCAAGAAAAGTTTTAAATGGATGATAAATATGATATCAATTTTCAAGTTCTAAATTGACAATTAGATGAATTCAATTTGAGTCAAAATGAAGTGATTGAAAATTTGACAAGAAAGCATAACTTTCAAAGTACTTAAGCCTATCTAAGCAAAATAATATGTTGGAACAATATTTATTGGAAATAAATCATCGTATGCAAATATGGGGAGAGGATTTAGACATTATACAAATGCCAATTTCTATAGTATTTATGGAACAAGAAATTAGATTGAGTGGTTAAGCAAAGCATTAAATTAGGCCTATGCAAGAAAAACTTGCATAAAAGACTATGAAAATTAAGTGAATTAAAAAAAAAAAATTAGTGGTGAAAACCTTTTTGAGGTGCTATTGGACCAAGGCTCACATAAAAAACTGAATTTCAACATACTTATCTTTAAAAAAAAAGGAAAACTTGACTATGAAAATCCCTAGTGGATGTAGTTGGGGTATAAGATGGTTGAAAACAAAAAATGATGATGTTTTCTATTTTAAAAAAAAAAAAGAGAAAATATGAAAATAAAAATCCCACTAAGGATGCATGAGGTCATGCATCATTTTAAATTTGGAGGGTAAATATTCTAATAAAAATATTCATTTACTTCTTGAAAGTCTACAAGTGTTGGTAACTATATTTCTTAAGAGAAACTTGTTGTTGTCCAACTATCCAAAGATACCAAGTTAAATAAATGAGTTAAGTACAACTAGGTAGAAATATTTTCAGTTACAATTTCAATTGAGTGTTGTACAAAAACTAAGCTAAAAAAAGAAAAATAAATAGCTAATAGTACTAGCCAAGCTGGAAAAATTAGTAACTAAAAATAGTAGCAAAACTGGGAAAAATAGCAACTAAAATAGAAAAAAATAATAGTAAAAAATAGTACCTAGCTAGAAAAATTAGAAACAATGCCAACAGAGAAAAAGTAGCAAGCAAGATAGAAAAGTAATAGCAGCTAAAATTAGCAAACAAATTAAAAAGTCAACAAGATTTTCAGAAAATAAGTGAAAAAAAGAAAGAAAAAGTTAGCAAACAAAGTTGAAATAATTAGCAGCTAAGTTTTCGTAAGAGAGAGCATACCAATATAGTGATTGGATGTAATATCATTCCCTTAGCATAAAGAAAGGAATGCATGAGTACATGCATCAACTTAAGTTGGAGGGTATGATGAGGCCTAGAAATGCCTCATTATATGTAGTAAAATAACACCCTATTACTCTAATGCATGTGTAACTATGGACTAGGTTGTAATTTATATTGATAATACAACTAACGAAGTGAATAGATAAAATGCATTACCAAGTGATTTTAGATAGCTTTTTATGTGATTTTAAGCTTAATTTTGGTATTGATGTAATAATAATTAAAGATGGTATAGGAAATATATTATGGCTTATAGGTAATCCTAGAGTTTTTATCCTTTTTGGAGTCAGTCTGTATTATTCTAGAGCCAAAAATATACTTTTGGTAGAACTTTCCATAGCACATGTTGAAACACATGAATGTGGGATAAGAGCATAGGAACATGGTAGAAACGATGTAGGATGTGGCTAGATAAAATGTCTGACCATGCTTAAGGCACCATATGAATGCCTACTATTTTTTGAGTGGAAAAAGATTATTTATATTTTTAGTAAAGACAAAATTGCTTATTCTATTTCCAATAGATATTCCCATGTGTCAAACAAACATGAAAATGCTAGAGGAGGACCATTATTATAAAATCAAGCTATTATATAGAAATAAAAATGGTTGAAAATTAGTTTTCAACTACTTTGATTAAATCTAAGGTAGTTAAATAAATATTGATTTCTAATAATTTGGAGTCCTCATCAACCTATTTTAGTTTGTCATATTCTTTGTATAGAGTTGGTTGAGTTTATTCACAACCAACTTAGTTGTTATCTTCCTTGTATAGAGTTGGTTGAGTTTATTTCCAACCAACTTGGTTGTTATCTCCTTTGTTTAGAATTGGTTGTGTTTGTTTCCAACCAACTTGGTTGTTATATGCTTTGTATAGAATATCCAACCAATTTAGATTAGGAATATTCTATGTTAGTAAGTTGTTAGTGGTTTGTTTCATAAGACCTATCTATAAAATATGAGGTATAATGTATTGTAGAGGTTATATAGAGAACATGATGGAAGCTAAAAATGAAGAAGAAGAGGAAGAGGATGGGTGTAGGAGTTGAATATTATTGTAAAAATAATATTTCGTCCCTTTATTAATAAAATATGTTTATGTTCTTTTCTCACTTATGCATGTGTATAATGTTATTTTAGATTAATGTTTACTTTCCATTGGGTTGAGTTAAGGGCCACTCTATTTTCACAATGGAAAGTATTGTGTTTGTAAGATATGTTCATAGATTAATCTCTTTGTAACATAAGCTGAATTTCTATTTTATTTATTTTAATGTATTTTATATATTGTTGTAATTTTTGAATAATGACTTTGTATATTACTTTATTTTTATTTTATTTTCATGGATTAGTTTCATGCAAATGCTAAATTAGATTTCCTTTCTTGAAATTGGGTTATTTATTTTTTCACAAGTGTGATTTACTTTCATATAAGCATGATATTTCCTTTTCTAGAATTATATTTCAATTAAAGCCTAAAAATCCATCTCTCAAAATATATCATATAGTAATTAGTGCATATAGCCAAGGAATAAATCCCAAATTGACAATTACAATGAATGGAAATAACAACACCAATCACATCCATGTGTTGTCAATTTGTATTAATAATACATTTTCTTCTATTTTCATTATTTCATTTATTATGCTTCCATAAATTTCTATTTTCCATGATGTTCTAAAGCCTTCTTATGAATGGCATATTTATGCTAGCATACCATCACTAGACAAATACTATGCATCTATCATAATTACCATAATGGTAGGAGAGCTTAAGAAAACATTGTGAGTTTGTTGTAGTTCAAAAAGCCCAAATTATCCTAGTTTTTTTAAAACTTCTCTTCTCAAAGTAATCCTTCATTTGAATAAGCTATATCTTAATGGCACCAATATTCTTGTCTTCTTTCAATTTTGGATATTGAACATTTTTGAGATATTTGGATAGATTATTTGTAATACTTACCTTTTTGTTGATGAGCTAATGTTATTCTATTATATTGGATTGGGAGTATATTTTTTGATCTTCAACGCCATGACCCTCTCTCGGCAGCCTTTTTCACTTGGATGGACTTATGTTTACTACATGTTTTATTGAAGGAATGCTTGGATATTTCCAATTTAGTTTTGCAAAATAGATACATTTTATGGAAAATGTAATATGAAGACTTATTATGTGGATGGATTTGAATTATGTTGTATTATTGTTTAGAGTGAAATGATAGAACTTTTCATGGTTAATTATGCAAAATATATTTATGAATGGAAATATTGATGTTTTTGGGTGCTAATCTACAAAGACATGATTTACAAATTTAACATTTTGTTCTTATTTGAGTTGTGTAGGATACCCAAAAAAAATGGATAAAGCACTCACCTTGAACTCATGCTAATGTCCTAGAATTGTGACTTAAACTACAACATGTGTATATTTTTTGTGGTTAATCAAGAAGAACATGGAGATATAATCTTGGGCATGTCTTTAAAAATATGTTATTACACCATGCTTGTAGCCGAGGGTGGAAACACTCACTACGGAATCCAAGTAATGGTTGATGTCGTATCAGGTAAGTCATAAATGAAATATTGAGACCATTCATGTAGCACTAGGATGAATGGATAGATCATGAGTGATCGAGATAGTTGAGGACATAGTGGAAATGATAGGGGACTATAGTGACCAAGGGAGAGTTTTGTTTTTGTGGTGGATTAGAATGAAAAAAGGATGGGCTTGGAAGAAATAGGAGACACTCAGAGGGAGAGAGAATGAAACTGCTATTGTAGCAGCCAACTTGCATGGGAAACGGTATGTATTGCTACTCTTGTCATTCGTATGTTTCTATATGGGATTATGTTGACCAAAAATGGGAAAAATATTCTTTTGAACCAATAATGGGAATCAATTTGTTTGATCATGGGGTCATATGTTGGTGATTCATTTTTATTTATTTAGAATAGATGATATAATTATTTGATTTATTATTCATTGGTATAGCGATAAATATTTTAAGTTGGGTGAATTCATTACTCTAATACCAAATATCACAACCTAATATTCCCAAACTAATTCTATGGAGTTCATTTTTTAAGGATAATTGGAAAAAGGGCTAATCAGACCTAGTGTGTCACCTTGGGGTGCACCTATGCTATTTATTAAAAATAATAATGGTTCCTTTCTACTATACATAAATTACATAATGTTGAATAAGCTATTTATCAAGAATATATATCATCTTCCTAGAATAAATTATCTCTTTGATCAGCTCAAAGATATTGCTATTTTGGCTAGAACGTCTCCACCAATTTTCATATCATTTGGAGCAACACAGATCCTAGCGCATCTCTATGTGTGAATGTGATATTTGGCAAGTGGCTATGTGAGGGTTTCATCTAGGTTGAGTGCAAGCAGCTCCATAGGTTGGTTTTTAGGGCCTTCGGGCCTTGGTGACCAATATTTTTGTGGTTTATGCTCAATATTTTAGCAGGAAGTATTGCAAGGGATCCAAGATGGGTTAGAAATTTGTCTTTCAAAAGATCATACTATGAAATTGAGTGACAACAGCTTACAATTTTCTACACAAAATAAAAGTGAAAACCATACCTTTCCACGACGTCTGGGGCAAGGATTAAGGAGATCACAAAACAAGTTTCAAGCAGTTGATCAAAAAATGGTTGATATCCCAAGTGAATCTGGTGCTAAGGTGCACCCACAAAATAATTCCATTGTGAAAACCCCTATCAAGGGTTAGAATTTTGAAGACTCAGACCCAAAAATGAATTTTAGGGATGCTCTCTATGGTGGACAGCCTCAGCCCAATGCTAATATCAATACTAGGGCTTCTCATAAACCTCTAAGAATGCCTAAGATTGATCCTAGGAAAACAAAGTTAGGATGTCTTAAAGCAGCTAATGGAACTCTTATTGTTAAACTTTATATGGGTAACATTTAGACTGGCATTGAATATTTGGAAAAAAAATGACTAATTTGTCGGTTCGTGGGTTTTTGTCCGAGTCTATCTACTTTCAAATTTTGGGCTGCAAAAATCTAGAAAACTAAAGGTGAGTTACAAATCTCTATTTATCCAAATGGTTATTTTCTTGTTTTATTTGCTAATAATGAAGATAGAGAAAAAAAATTTCAAGGGGATCCTTGGTTTTTTGGAAGGGCAGGGCTTTTCATGAAGCCCTGACATCCTAAATTTAAAGCCGAAGAAGAGATGCCTTCTATAGCTCCCGTGTGGGTTAGACTCTTTGTCCTCCCTATTGAATTTTGGAATGCTACTATTTTTTCTTCAATTGGAAACTCTTTAGGAAATTTTATGATGACTGCTGATTGTAATCAAAATTTTGAACATATTATTTATGGTCGGATTTGTGTTTTAATGGATTTTGACAAACCCCTTCCTAAAAATATCACATTACAATTTGGGGAAGACACTTGGGAGCAAGTAGTGGACTATGAGAACATTCCTTTTCATTGTAGAATTTGCCATGAATATGGTCATTTGGCCAATGCTTGCCCAAATAAAATTCCTGATCAAAATAAATAAGATATAAACTCAACATGTTTCCAAATACCTAAGAAGAATAACACTCAGAAAAAACTAGTTATGAAGGATCAATCAAAGTCATCTTCTAATATGTTTTAAATCCTTTCCACAAATGATGTCCCAAGTGAGGAAGAGGAAATAGTGGAAACTAAAATCTTAGAAACACAATTTAAATATGAACGGAAAAAATCATAGACAAACCAACAAATCAAAGGTTTTCAACAAAAAAAAAGGGAGAAAATTTACACAAGAAAAACATTTTTTCAAATGTCAAAACTTTAAATAATGCAGGTTCCAATATAGACTCCATTGAACCATCTAGTAAAATTTTGGCTGTGTACGAGCATTCTTCAAGGTTAGAAGCCATCTCATATTCAATTGTAATAAGTCAAGAAATAGGGAAAAAAAAATTGAAGATGGATTCTAATAAAAAAGTAGGTCACAAGACCAATCAATATCATATGGTAAAAGAAGGTGAAAAGCTTGTAGAGGAAGGTAAGATTAATGCCCTTCCCAATTTTTTTAGCCCTGGTATTAATGAAGATCATCACTTGGAATATTAGAGGACTCGAAGGGAGTCTTTCAAAACAAAATTAAATTAGAAGAATGATTCAGATAAATCATCCACATCTCATTTTCCTTCAAGAAACAAATATGTCAATAGACGATATGGACTCAATTGCTAGTAAAATTTGGCTAGCTGGAAAAGTGGTTTCCCTAAGTTCCCAAGGGACTTCTAGTGGCATTGCTTGTCTTTGGGACCCAAAAGAAATAGTAATTCACCATATGGTTGGTAGTTGGGGTTTTTTGGCTATAGCTATTCAAAGTAGACATTCCAACTAAATTATGCTCTGCATTACTGTTTATGCTTCGACTTCTTTGGAGGAAAAAAGAAGATATTGGAAGAATATTACTCATATTATCTCTCATTTTCCTAAAGCTTGGATCTTGATCGGAGGAGATTTCAATACCATCCTCTATCTGGATGAGAAAATGGGGGGGAATAGAAATTTGGACAAAAGCACTGACCTCATGAGTGAATATATTGCAATCCTCCATCTTGTGGATATCCAACCAGATAATGGCCTTATGACTTGGTCTAATAGAAGTCAAGGCTTAGCTTGTATAATGGAGAGATTGGATAGGTTTTTGCTCTTTGAAAATTTCTTAATCCATGGTCACTTTCCTAAAGTGAAGACTCTTAATAATGTTGGTTTGGATCATTGGCCAGTCATGGTGGAAATGTGGAAAATCAATATGAGTTTCTCTCCTTTTTATTTTCAATTAATGTGTCTTAGAGACATTTCATTCATAGCTCGTGTGCAACAATGGTGGAAGGAAGGTAAACCTAGGCATGGGACTAAGATATTATGTTTTTCCAAAATATTGCATTACATTAAATCCAAAATCAAGACTTGGAATTGGAAAGAGTTTGGGTATGTTCCTAAAAAAACATGAAGTTATTGCTCATATTGAAAATTTGCACAAGAAAATCCATTTAGATGGCCTCATAGAGAAGAGAAGTGTAGATGAAATTAAACTCACAACTTAGTTAGAGGAATGGGAAAAAATAGAAGAAATCTTATGGAAGCAAAAATCTAGAATTCAATGGCTCAAAGAAGGAGATGGAAACACAAATTTCTTCCACAAATCTCTTCTAGATCGAAGATCTCACAACTTTATTTCTTTCTTAAAATCAGATTCTGGAGATGTTGTTTATACTTGGGATGGCATGAACTCTATTGTTGTTGATTACTTTTCCAATATTTTTGTTGCTACTCCTCTTGATTCAGCTTCACAACAAATTGTTCTTCAAGCAATGCCTTCTCTTATCACTTTTGAGGAGAACTCTATTTTGACTACTCCTGTTACTATCAATGAGCTTCAACTAGTTTTTAAAATGCAAAAATGGAAAACCCCAGGTCTTGATGGTTTTCCCATTAATTTCTACTAAGATTTTTGGGATATCCTTCATGTTGATTTATTAGAGGTGGTGGAAGAAGCCAGGAAAGCCAAAGAAATTTTTAAGGTTATAAATAAAACTTATATTACTCTTGTTCCTAAAGCTCAAGAGGTTGATCATATCTCAGCTTTTAGAATTATTACTTTATGTAACGTTCTTCTCAAAATCATTACTAAAATCATGGGAGAAAGGTTGAAGCCTATTTTTTATAAGATTATTTCTTGAAAGCAAGGGGGTTATGTGGAAGGACGTAAAATAGTAGATGAGATAGTTCTTTCTCAGGAAGTCATCCATTCCATAGATGTGCAAAAATCTCCTTCCATGTTCATTCGGTTAGACTTATCCAAAGCTTATGATAGAGTGGATTGGCACTTCCTTATCAAAGTTTTGAGGCAATTTAGTTTCTCTAAGGATTGGATGGATTGGATTATGGGATGTATCTCTTTAGTTTCCTACTTAGTTCTTATCAATGGCAGGCCTTCTCAATCATTCCCAGCTTCAGGAGGTATTAGGCAAGGTGACCCGCTATCCCCTTATTTATTCATCATTCTTGTTGAATTCTTGGGTAGGACTATAACCAAAAAGAGGGAAAGCAAAATGCTTGAGGGAGTTACCATTGCTCATGGAGCTATACCTATCTCTCATCTTCAATTTGTGGATGAATATACTCTTTTAGGTAAAGCTAAATTTAAGGAAGCTTCTAATATTGAGCAAATTATTAGCTATTTTTCTAAGGCTACTGAGCAGTTGATCAATGAAGACAAATCTAAAGTTATTTTCTTTCACTGCTCTACTAGATAGGAATCCATGGTCTTGGATAAATCAATATCTAAGAAGACCTCCCTTCCAATCACTTATTTAGGTATTCTCATAAATATTCAAAGGTAGAAAAATAAATATTAGAACTGGTTTTTGGACAAATTCAACTAGAAAATTGGAAAGTGGACCAACAAGTGGCTTTCTTCTGGGGGTAGAATCACCTTGGTAAATCAGTCCTTCAAGCTATTCCTATTTATGTTTCTTTAATTTTGAATATCCCAAAGTTTGTTATTCAAGAATTGGATCAAATCAATCATCATTTTCTTTGGAGTGATACTAAGGAGAAAAGAAAATGGGCCTTGGTAAAATGGGATACTTTGTCTTCCTAAGAATGAAGGGGGGTTAATATTATGGTCTTCTATTAATAACAACAAAGCTTTAGCTGCTAAATTATATTGGAGGATGTTGCATAACCCCAATGCTCTTTGGGCCAATAATCTCCATGCTAAATATGCTGAGAACAAAAGTCCTTAAGACCTTGTTCGCTATCAACTTCCTACCAAAGGTTCTCCCATTTTAGCAGTTATTAAGACTGGTGCAGATTTGATAAAGAAAAATTTATTTTGGATCATTCATAATGGTCAACAGGAAAATTTTTGGATAGATTCTTGGGATGGTCACAAGCCTTTGATAACTCAATTTCCTGATTGGAGGCCTTGGATGGAGGAGCTTCATCGAGCTAACTGGATAAAGGTGGCTAATTACTTTTGGTACCATACTGGTAATTCAAAGGTTGATAGATATTGGATCCCTATTGAGTATTGGCCTATTCAAATCCTAGAAAGGCAAAAAAAAAATATCCAAGGCATCCTTCATATGAGATCCCTCTCTTGGTCCCATGAAAAATATTTTTTTGGATGTGTAGACACCAAAATAGCACCAATCTGATTATGTGACAACAAGTGTTGATTGCATTGACACAAACAGCCCCAAGGCAGCCCCTAGAGGTTAAACAGTGGTCCTAACCACTCCCAAAAGTAGTTTGGAAGGTCAAAGGTCAATTTGGCACCTTTTGGAACCTTGTTCTCTGCTCGTCCCACCTTGGGATGAATATAAACTGGCATTCATCCCACCCAGGGATGAATAGAAGCATTTGCCCCAAGGTGAGGTGAATAGAATGTTTGACTGGCAAAAAAAAGTCAAACCTCGGAAACTCTACCAGTTAACTGAGGCTTCAGGCCATGCAATTATGAGGAATAGCTTTTATTCAAGAAGAGAGACTTCATTCATGCATGTATTTATTTTAGAGACCTCATGTAAGGAGATTCTAAATCAGGGAACTAGCTTTTCTCTGAAAATAGGACAGTTAACTCAAGTAGCACCCTCGCATGCGCAATTTAAATAAGGAGACCCTAAGGTCTATAAATTGGGGAGTTTTCCCACCCAAAATATATACAGAGAAGGAGCATTTGAGCAATGAAGTGTTGCCAATTTACATACCTACTTGCGGTTTGTGCCTTCACATCCTTAATCTCTCATTCAAAAGGGAGGTTATTGGGTGACTATTGGAAGCACGAATCCCGACCCAAAACCCGATTTTTGGCATGCACGTGGGAATGGGAACTTGTGTCCTTTGATTTTAAAGATTAAATCAAAGGACACAGGTTCTAATTCCTAGGTACACATTGGGGGATTATTTCCAATTACAAACAAACAACCTTGTTGACCTCAACACCCCTTTCCCTTCGATCGCAACAGGAGACAATTCAAGGACTCACCTCCACGAAGGGTATGGAAAAGACCAAGAAGGGTCTTCGAATGATGAGTTGGAGTATGAGGTAGCACCTTGGGATCCTCTTGAGTTAGGAAGCAATCATTCCCATGTGCATCCCATGGATGATTATCAAGAAAGCTTCTTGACCATGTTCCCATTGGATGATCCAATTGAGCATATGCCACCTCAAGAAAATCAGGTCCCCCCGTAGAGAGCGGAACAACCTCGATGGGACCACATTAATTTGCTCGAACAAGATGAGCCCCATCTATCACAAACTACTATTGCAATAAATGAAGGCTTTTGGATCTCTGATAGTGATTATGAATATGAAATCGAGATGGCCTATCTCAAACACATGTGACAAATGCAACAACAATATCCCTTAGGCATAGATGACATGTTTGAACACCTACACATAGGACCAAGACATAGGTAGCACCTCAACCCGGCACAGTTATAGCAATTACTGCACCTACCACTCTAGGTACACAGAGAGCATCTTCCACCTGGAGACCCTATAGCACCATCAATGCCTAGGGTAGACCCTATCCTCTTATACGCACATAGGGTTGATCCATTTGTGCCAGTACCTATAGACCCAGATCCAAAGCACCAAGAACATCTGGAATGTCATAGTCATCACACCTACAGTAATTGAGGTTACAATCATTTCATCAACATGATCTCCATTAACTTAACCACCTCCATCCATGATCCATATGACCCAACACGGTCATTGCATCTAGACATAGAGGCTATAGATTGGGATCATGCTGACACACCACCCCCCCATCATAGTACTGGCCTTATGGTGGGATGTTTCATTTCACTCCAGGATAGACTCAGGATGTCTTCCATGTTGAAGAGGAACCTTACGTTCCTAACAATGATCTTAATTCAGCAAACAATATCCATCTGATCCCAACTCCACACCAGTTGGAGAATAGATCCCACATGTCGATCAAGGCAATGACTGATGTAGACATCAGCACAGATCCAATGAATCCTCAAATTCTCAAGCTGGGGGTAAGTCTCTCCCCCGAAGAGCAAACTGATTACATTGCCCTTCTCATGGAGAAGAAGGAGGTTTTTGCATGGTCATACAAAGACATGCCGGGACTAGACCCACAACTAGTCATGCATAATTTAATGTTGGATCTGATAATCAAGCCAGTAAAGCAAAAACTATGCAAGATGCACCCAACAGTGGCCTTAATGGTCAAAGATGAATTGCAAAAGTTGTTGGATGCACATTTTGTCATCTGCATGGATTATCCACCATGGTTGTCTAACATGGTACCCATCAAGAAGCCTGATGGGAGGATTTGCATATGCACCAATTTTTGAGATCTAAACAAAGCGAGTCCTAAGGATGATTTTCCCTTGCCTAGCATCGACGCATTGGTAGACACTATAGCGGGCCATGAAATGCTTTCCCTCATGGATGGTTTCTCGGGATACAATCAAATTCATATCAATCTTGAGGACCAACTAAAAACGGTGTTCACAACACCTTGGGGGACATTTTGTTATAAGGTCATGCCTTTTGGCCTTAAAAATGTTGGTGCCACCTACCAACGTGCCATGACGTACATCTTCCATGATTACATGCACAAAACTTTGGAAGATTACATGGACGATTTGTTTGCCAAATCCCTTTTGTGCCCCAATCATCTTGATGACTTATGCAAGATCCTTGATCACCTCATTGAGCATAAAGTCAGACTAAACCCCAAGAAGTGTGTATTTGGTGTCACATCTGGAAAGCTCTTGGGTTTCATAGTCTCCAAATAAGGAATCAAGGTGGATCCCAACAAATTCAAGGCAATCCTTGAAATGCTTCCCCCAACTACCATCAAGCAGCTCAAAAGTCTACAGGTAAAGGTCACATCAATCAAACACTTCATAACGCAGTTATCTGACAAGTGTCGACCCATGAATAAATTATTGCACAAGGGGGTAGCCTTCCATTGGGATGACGAGTGCCAGTCAGCCTTTGATGCTATTAAATAGTACTTGGATTTTTTGCCAGTATTGGCACCACCTAGACCAAGAGTGTCATTCTACTTATACATCTCAGCTACTGAGGTGGCACTGGGTGCCATGCTATCCCAGCACAATGAATTGCACAAAGAACAGGCTAGTTACTATCTTAGCCACACCCTAGTCAGTTATGAACTTAACTATGCATACATCGAGAAGCTCTGCTTGGCAGTGGTGTTTGCTACCAAGAAGATATGCCATTACATGCTGAGAAACAATATGTATGTTGTGTCTAAGGAGAATCCATTGCAATACATGATGAGTTGTACTTATCATAGTAGTCACACGACAAAATGGATCATGTTGTTGACGGAGTTTGACACAGAATTCATTGGAAAAAAATACATAAAAGGTTAAGCCATCACCGATCAACAGGCAGAGGCCCCTCTTGAAGACGATCAGCCTTTGACCTTCGAACTACCTGATGATGGGGTCTTCCATGTTTCAAAATTGCCAAATTTTGATGAGCCTGAGTCACAGGATGACATAACCCTATTCTTCGATGGTTCTAAATGTGAGCAAGGAGGTGGTGCGGGAATTGTATTCTTCACTCCACAAGGGGCTCCAATGCCTCTGTCATTTAAATTAGACTTCTCGTGCACCAATAACAATGCAGAATATGAAGCCTTGCTCATAGGTCTTTAGACAACAGTCACCATGAACATTAAATGATTGAACATCTTTGGTGATTCGTTGTTAATTGTCAATCAAGTTAAGGGGATATTCCAATGTAAATGCCCAATTTTATAGGCTTAAAAAGCCCTTATGGAAAAATTTCTAGCACAACTTGAATGGTATGACATCAAGGCACTCCCTCAATCATCGAATTGTTTTGCAGATACTATGGCCTCCTTGGGGTCACTAATACCGTAAGACCCTTTCGGTGAGATGACAACTATTCAGGTCAAGACATTATCACAACCCACGATGGAGCGTGCAAGATCTGACCTCACGCCAAGAATCCACTTGATCTAGATTGAACCATCTCTGGATAGGTTCTCTTGAATTCAAGATTGTTTGACTAAAGCCAACTAGGGGTCCTTGTTCTCCCCTACCCCTCTTAATAGCAACACAATGCTATTTTTACAAGTTATTTCCCGCTCAGCTTTTGCTCGGGATGAACTTCAAGAGGGATTGGTTGTTCATACCATCGATGTTTCTGATTAGCAGGATTAGTACACACCCCTAAGGGATTACCTCAAGCTAGGTACTCTCCCACTTGGATTGACACAAGCCACAAAAAGATCATTAAAAAAGAAAGCCAAAAAACATGTCTTTCTAGGAGACATTTTGTATCATCGTAGCTATGACAGAATCCTCCTCCGTTGCTTGGACTAGTAGGAGTCCGCTTGGGCAATCACCCAAGCCCATGATGGTACATGGGGTGGCCACTTTAGCAGTATGGCCATCGCAAAGCACATTCTTCACATGGGTTATTATTGGCCATCTTTAGAGCGAGATTGTTGTGCATATGTGAAGAAGTGCATGAAGTGTGAACATCATGACAATTTGACACTTGTACCTTCTTAGGCATTGCAATCGATCCAATCAGCTTGGCCTTTTTCACAGTGGGGCTTTGATCTAATAAAAAAGATCTCACCTACGTCGTCGGGTCATCACACATTTATCATAACGACCACAGAGTATTTTACCAAGTGGGTGGAAGCAATTTCGTTAACCTCTACGACTGGCATTGCGAAGTTTATTTTGCATAACATCATATGTCATTTTGGTATTCCATCCAAGATCCTCTCGGATAATGGGACACCCTTCAAGAACAAAGACGTGTGTGCTTTGACCATAAAGTACAAAATTTAGCACAGTTTTTCAACACCCTATTATCCGCAGGCAAATGGGCAAGCAGAGGCGTCCAATAAAATGCTCGTCGCCATCCTCAAAAAGACTGTCGTAGATAATAATAAGGATTGGCACATTTAGATCCCACTTGCTCTATGGGCTTATCGCACTAGCATTCGGATGCCCACTAGGGAAACTCCATATTCATTGGTGTATGGCTCCGAGGCAGTCATGCCTCTTGAGTTGGAAATCCCTTCATTGTGCATATCAATGCAAGAGTTCATCGATGATGACACTGCACGACAGGCCCGGTTAGATCAACTTATGTTGCTTGACGAACGACGCATCAATGCTCTTGAGCATTTGCATATCTATCAAGAGTGACTTAAGAGAGCATATAATATGAAGGTTCACCTAAGGGATTTTCAGGTTGGAGATTTGGTTTTAAAAGAGAACCAGTATAATTCTAATTTGCCATCCCATTTTCAAGATAATTTCATGGTAAACTGGTTAGGTCCTTATGTGATTGACAGTAAGATAGGACCTGGAACATACCGGCTCACCTCTCTTGAAGGAATCAAGGAGCTAGAACCCTTGAACATCAGTCATTTGATGCCATTCTACATTTAGAGAGCCATAGTCCACACAAAAGCTCCAAGGATTTCCACAATCTCTTGGGCAATCCCAAAATGCCCCAAAGGTGTCTATAAACCCTTTGGTCAAACCAAAAAGTTCCAAGGATTTCCACAATCGCTTGGTCAATTCCAAAATGTCCCAAAGGTGTCTATAAACCCTTTGGTCAAACCAAAAATATCCAAGGATTCCCTTAATCGTTTGGTCAACCTAAAATTCCCCAAAGGTATCCATAAACCCTTTAGTCAAACCAAAAGGTCCAAGGGTTACCATAACCACTTGGTCAACACAAATATTCAAAAACCAACAAAAAAAATAAAAATCATCAAAAATAAAAATAAAAAAAAACAACAAAAAACAAAAAAAACGACACATTTCATGCATACTCTTAAATATCAAAATACAAAAAAATAGGTTGCATTAGGCATCACCTCCATACATTGCATATTCGCTAGGTCATTCAAGTCAAAATCACCATAGACTGTAATTGCTCAGCAATTTTCTCATTTTCACATAAAATCAATTTTATCAATGCATACATCCCACATCACACCATCCCCATTTTTAGCAAAGTCAGTTGTCTCCTAATATATTTAGGGTTTTCGTCATTTAGCTGTCTTTAACTTTCTAGCCAAAAAAATTGTACAAAGTCAAACAAATTTTACACAGGAAATTTTTACTTGGGTCACACCTCGTTATGTAATATCCCTACACAAATTAACACACATAAAATAATTCCTAAGTTGTGTGAACGTAAGATGAAAACTACAAAGCAGTCTAGAGTACCATAGGTGAAATATTAGCCTGTTCATCCCCCTGTGTGAATGGTTCAAGAATGCTAAGAATTGACAAGAGGACAAGCTCTTACCCATCCATTCCTTCTAGTCAATAGTGGTTTTCATCACTAACAAAAATTCAAAAATCACCATTGGTTCCTAAGGTTGTAAGGATTCGTACTACATGTCCCTGCCAAGGATGGGTAGTCATCCCCAAGGCCTAAAAGAATCAATGACCATTCACAAACAATAGTTCCACTAGCTATCCTCAAAATCACCATTGGTTTCTAAATTCATAAGGATTCATACTACACATCCCTGCCAAGTATGGGTAGTCATCCCCAAGGCCTAACAGATCAATACCCTTACTTCATAATCTCCATACTACCCTTTGGTTCCCAAAGTCATAAGGATTCATACTACACATCCCTACCAAGGATGGGTAGTCATCCCCAAGGCCTAAATGGATCAATGTTATTCACCAGTCACAAACATACCAGCTTAACCTTACAAAGCTCAAAAGCTAAATCAAATAACAGTGGTTATCACCACTATTCAAAATCCTTGCTCAAAAAAATAAAAATAAATAAATAAATAGTGATTTTTCATCACTTTGTATATGAGCAAATATCCTAAACCATTGAGCCAATAAAAATCCTGAACTTGAATCCCTAGAATTCTTAGTATTCGAAAACCATCTAGGTGATCCTCATTACAAGTTTGATGGACAACCTACCTGGCAATGGCGGTATCCTACCCACATGACGATATGTCTGTCACATTAGCTTTGCGTGTGAGCAGGCCAATGTTTGCATGTGGATGAGCTAGCTTATGGTATCTTAGATTGTCCCATGGATTAATCTTGCTAAATATAACAACTAAGTTAGTGGAGCTAATTAGGTGATCCTAGGTATAGGTTTGGTTGATAGCCTATTTGGCACTGGCGGTATCCTAACAAATACCACATAAATGAACTCAATTGCACACACAGGGATGTGAAATAACTTGGTTAACCTCCAAGTTGAATTTATACCTTGTTCAAAAGTCTTGCGAGATAAATGTACAGTCTTGGCTAGTTAGTTAAAATATCTAAATCTTAGAAAAGCTTAACTACATTTTAAAAAACAACTGGTCCATTTCATTCCATACATCACCATTAACAAAAAAAAATGCAAAATACAAAAACATAGTTGCAACATGCAACGCCATTCCACAAAGTCATCCCATAAGTACAACAAGCCAGTAAATCTTGTACAATCTATGGTGCCATCGACAAGTTATCAACACATCATTTCATTCATTCCATATGCATACATCATATAATTAGCAACATCGCAATCATAATCCCACATGCATCCATCATTATAAATCAATGTGCATAAACAGACAGACACACCATAAAAAGTTTATACTAACTAAAAAAAAGAATCATCTGTATATATATCATCAAAAAAAAAAATGTCTGCAGGCTACAATGAACCGGTCCTCTGACCCCGCCACAAAAACAAGCTCAAAAACCCCCAAGCCTAGGGCGTCGACCACCATGATCACGTAGGATCGGTGCGACGGGAACTACCCCTTGTGGTGTGGGTCCTATGGGACCTCTCAGGGTGACTGCTGCTTGCCCCTACATCATGCCTACTAGTGCCCCCCTCATCTAGCCGCCTATGACAAGACGATGTTGACTACTCAGTATCATTGTCTCTCATTTGGCACAAAGAGCCACCTCCAGGAGGCTTAGGTAACTGCCCACCAAGGTGGATGATCTCTCCCTCCATATCCATCTGATGTCGACACCAATATACCTCCTAAAGATGCCAATCTACCTCCCACTGATCCCAATCTACCTCCCACTGATGGTAGTAAGCTACTACGTCATCGTGCTATGCTAGCTACATCCGTAAGAGCTCCATCTCTCGTGTAGCATTAGTATCCCCATCCTATCGGTGGGACGCAGCCCATGCATTCTCCCGCTCTGCCAGATGAGTCCGTAGGAGATCTCTCTCCTGCAAATCCTCTCCCAGCTCCCCATATTTCCTCCGTAGTAGCCCCATTAATCGTGCATTCTCCGTGCACAACCCTACCTCCATGTCCTCTGAAACTACCTAAGGCCTCGATGAATCCAGGATAGCAGCCTTCTATGGCTCCCCTTGCTCTTGGGCATCCTAAATTTTTGGTTGGTCTAGAACCCCATAATCCTTGCCTACATCTTCAACCTCCACCATCTTCGCATCATCCAGTGAAGCACCCTAATCCTCATTTGGTGCCTCCACACCCTCATCCCCTACTGCTACCGCCTTCGCCCTGCCTAGAGGCCCCTTGCCTCACCATTGTTGCAAGGTCCACCACTGCTCATACTCGATAGTAACTCTAACGTCATCCACATCTGGGATGCCAATAGCTGTATTTGAATCCTCGCCAAGTGGCGCAACGACTATCCAGTCTAGAGTCCTCTCATCCCCCCGATGCCAATAGACCATGGGCTCACCAGGAATCCCCTGGCACACCCTGAACTGTCATGTAACCCAGCCATATGGAAACAACTCCTACTCATTCTCATGCCTCCCAATTAGCCATCGCTCCCTTCGTACCCATCGGAGCCACTCTCCAGCCTCAGGATAGGCTGGATAGTCCCAGTAGGGGCACCATAACACCTCCCCTACTACACCTGCCCTAAGGCATCGGCATAGTGCCCTATTGCACCTTCCCATCATCAAATCTGACCCTGCTCCTCTGACCTCCACCACAGTACCCCATATCCAATCTCATGGTCTACCATCTCTACTCGAGTCGTCCAAGGCAGACCCACCGGCCTCTCCACTGCTATGTGCTGCCAAGCCCAACACTACAAAAAGTAGTTGCAACTAATCCCCTTTCAATTTCAGCAGTGGACCTCATATAGCTCATCATAAAGCTATGCCAACAGAGTGTGTCCCCATCTCATGATCATTGGTGCATCTATATGACACTCCACCAGCCTGAACACCACCTCTAGCAGGTTACACGAGAACCTCGCACCTGAATATTTGGGGAGCAACATGTTGGAAATGAGGCTCATGAGTAATGCATGCCTCATTCCCAACACCCCCTTCACTAGCTACCATCGAATCAGTATGCCACCAATATGACAGTCGATCTCTGCCCTCTCCACTGGGCTCTCCACACCCAACTCCTTCCCATGCCTGAAACAACGCATCAGTACTGCTATCCTTTGATCCCATGATGTCGTCTAGATCAATAGTTTGTCTATTGGAATCCGAAGAATTCGATAGACATCCTCCAAGGTCACCATCATCTCCCCTATTGGGCGATGGAAGGTGTTGGTCCGAGGATCCCATAGATTGATCAGGGTCATCAGATAGGCCCGATCCCCAACCACCGGCTCCAGCCGAGTCACATTCTTGAGCCCAAGGGTGTCAAGCCAATCCTAGTCTGCCAAAGTTAGCGTTGCACGTGCTTCATTGAACATAGTAGGCACCCGGTACCGGATCTTCACCAAATGTAAAAGAAAACAACATAAAAACATAAAAACAATGAAAAAAAAACATCATTTGTCAGGGTTTTAAATTTAACTGATAAATTACACAAAAAACAACATTCAAAAACGTAATTCTTTAGATCTAGGGTTTTTAATTCTAACTGATAAATTACCCACAAAAAAAAATTACAAAAACAAAACCTAATTTGTCAGACCTAGGATTTTGAACTCTAAACTGATAAATTAACAAAAAAAAAAAAAAATCATTGGTCAGTTTTAGGGTTTTTAACTCTAACTGCAAAACAAACAAAAACAGTCACAAAAATCATTTGTCAGACCTAGGGTTTTTACCTTTAAACTGGAAAATTAACACCACAAAAACAATAGTTAACTAGGGTTCCAATTATGCTTTCCGCTTAGTTTTACCCTACGTTTTTAACCTAAGTTTTGATCTTGGTTCAATTCAGGTTCAACGACGTTTTAAGTTGTGTTCTAAACTAAGTTTCTAGCTCAATTTTCAACTAAACTTTTGATCTATGTGTATCGCTCCAAATTTTTTGCATCCTTACCTTCAGGCTATTGGATCCGTGCCCGAAAGGAGGATGGGAAAAGGATGTCGTGGTACCTCGGGCTGAGAGGACTTTGCGAAGGTCCCGCCTCTCAAGGGAGGTGTATTTTGATGATTTTTCGACGGATGGTGGGTTCACTAGGAAACATTTAATGGCAGTTTCCACGCCTAGGTTTGGAATGTGTTTTAATGTGTTCATTTTTTTAACCTTAAGCATTCATATCCTAGGTTTGGCCAAATGAATCTAGATTAATCTATATGAAAATGCAAATTCAATGAGTACAAAAAATAGATTTAAAGACATAAAATAGAGAATTTACAGAATGCAAATGAGGAATACCTGATCCGGATGTTTGGTGATGATTCTGATGTTTGAAGCAGTCAGGATCGTCTAGAATTCGACTTAATCATCTGATATCTGACAGAATCATCTGAGATCTGACAAAATCGTCTGAGATCTGACGAATTCGAATTCATCAGAGACCTGCAAGCAAAAAAATAGATACAAAATACAACGAATACTATTGTGCTAATAGAGGGAAACAACACCAAATGACTGTATGAATACTGAGCAATAGTTATGAACAGAAATTCAAGCAAATTACGATATTCTAATGACAAATCATGATCTTAATATGCAATCTAAGCTAAATGGGTGAACTCCAAATGCAAAATAACATAAACACTGAATTAACTATCTAATTTGCAAAATAAAATAGCAGAGACAAGGTTGAGAAATGCAAACTTCAGGCACTGATTGCCTCAATATGGACTGCAGTCGAGATCATCTCGCATCAGTATGAAATCATCTCGAATTGGACAGGTTCGCCTCCGATCTAAACAGGTTCGTCGACGACGATGTGTGCTGGCTTCGACTAAAAAATAGTGATGTACCTGCAACAAAATTGGTATGGGACCAGTGCAAATGGAAAATTGGGATGATTCAACATAGATGGAGTTAATTGCAGAGAATTTCAGCCAAGGGGGTGCTAAGGGAATAGCTTAGGATTAAATAGGCTTAGGGGAGTAGTTAGGAGGTTGGAGATCATCCCAATTTGGGAGATCTCCAATGGGGGAGGGTCCCTAACGGTGCAGACACGCTTCTGCCCGGATTGGAGACCAGTGGAACAGAATCCAACTTTGCAAAATCAGTTTTGCGACAAGATCGTCTGGACGTCCTAGTCCAGACGAAATCGTCAAATATAGGGCGATATCGTCTGATCGGCGACGATATCGTCAAATGGTCAAAACAACCTCTAAAATTGGCACGAAAAAGGGGGAAACGGATTACCCGGCGGTTAACGGACGGTTTGGGAGGTTAAATTTGAATTTTAAATTATTTACTAAGGTGAATGTAATTATTGTAATTTTACTGCGCCAATTTTAGGGTGCTACATTTTGCCCCCTCTTTAGCGAATTTTCTGAAGAAAATGCGTTAAAGATGAGTTCTTCTCGATCTACGAGAAAGCAAAAAATTATTCCCATTTTTAGGCGACGATTCTTGGTCGAATCGTACGATAGCTTACTATGGTGCCCCCTCCGTGTTTTTACCCAAATCGAACGTTTGAGGTAAAAACGCGAAAAAGCAAAAAAATATTTTTGAATAAAATTAAGAAAAATAGGGTAAAACCCTAATTCATTTTTACTGTTCATTTTCTGGGTTTTAGAGCTCTGAAGAAAAAAATGGTGGAGACGACGCACAGATCGACAGAGGTCCGACGCGGTCTACGGGTAAGAGTCCAGACTTATCTATGATGCTTTAATTTAATTTTACATGCTTTGTAGGTAATTTTTAGGTGATTTTTGAGCATCGCGGCCGTTTTTGGGCCGTCGACGTCGTCGGGACGAAATCGTCTCGATTTCGATGAAATCATCTCAATTTTGGCAATTTCGCCCGAGGGCGAAATCGTCGAAAGGGGGACGATTTCGTCAAATTAGGGACGATTTCGAACTACGAAATCGGAGACGATTATGCTCAAATTTGGGACGATATCGTCCAATAGTGGGCGATATCATCAATTGCACAAAATTGAATTTTAACTTGCATTATTAATTACTTGAATTGTTTATTAATGATTGTTTGTTGTTTTGTTGTTTATGTTTGCAGAGAGGTTTACTAAAGAGCAGAGAATGGAAATACGACGGGTTGAGAGATGACTTGGCCGCTCTCACACAGGTAGAGCGGGACCAGCTGGCACAGGCCAGCTTTTAGCATGTGGCGGAGATGCCACAAGTATCCACAGATATGGGGCTTCTAACAGCCCTAGCAGAGAGGTGGTATCCGGGGTCCTCATGTTTCCGGCTACCTATAGGGGAGATGACTCCCACTTTGGAGGATGTATGGAGGATTCTGAGAATCCCCATACAAGGACGGTTGATTACTCCTACGGCCAATCAGGGCCATGCTATGGGATGACTGTGTGGTGACCCGAGCTTCGCCCTGGAGAAGGGCGAAGTTAATATCGAGGCACTACGCCAGATGCCTAGGGCATCTACACTCACATGGGTTCTAGCTGGAGTAGTTGGTGGACTTCTGATGTGCCACCAGAGCGGGTGCAGGGTGCCATGGATGCTCGCAGATGTGATCTATGATATGCGGGACCACGGGTACAGATTCTCATGGGGCAGTTTTGTTCTATGCCGATTGTACAGGATCCTGTATGGGGTCGTGTACAAGGGCGATCGATGTCTAGTTATGACATCGCTACTACAGGTTTGGTGCTGGGAGCACATTGCGGTGCAGAGGCCGGTAGGGCTTCCTCTGATAGGGGTTGACGGGGAGAGGCCCCGAGTCTTCTACTGGTGGCTCCGGAGAGGGGCACAGCGACGGATAGATCTGCCGATGTCCCGAAGGCTATTAGATGACCTTGTCCTGGAGACCATGGAGGGAGCATCCAGGGTGGGCCGAGGATGGACAGGAGTTGGCTCACGTTAGGCGAGTTTGCTGGCTAAGGATGGAGAGGGGAGAGGTGGAGCTCCACCGCTACGACCGAGTTTTGAGGTAGTTCGGTCTACAGCAGGGGATCCCATCTCTGAGGGATTATGAGTTTTCTCGGACTATCCGGGATAACACTACGGTTAGCGGGGCTCCCGACATGCAACGGTTCTGGAGCCAGGACACGGATGATGCCCCCATCCAGCCAGTGGATGGGGACGATGCAGGAGTAGCCGATGGCTACGATGCCTGGTACGTAGGCATTCGCCCTCCTTGGATGACGAGGGCACAGGGTCCGATCCATGCGGTTGTGCGTCGGATAGGGAGGTGGCGCCAAGCGACGATGGAGGCAGCCCAGGGTCATGGCGGGAGAGATGTGAGGAGGCCACAGGCATAGGAGAGGCCGTGGCAGAGAGAGAGGGAGAGGAGGGAGGCGAGACCCCCATCTCCACAGAGGCCACCATCGCCCGATAAGGGCAAGGGTGTCGACACAGGAGAGAGTAGCGAGATGGCTACTCTTCAGGTGAAGAGAGATCATCTCCAGGCCCAGGTGCAGACGCTACAGGATGAGGCTGCATGCCACCGGGCTGAGGTGTCACAGCTATGGGATGAGATTGCATGCCTCAGGGCACGGGGCGGAGGGGCGAGCTCTGGAGAGCTGACACGGGCTATCGCCTAGCTGACCTTCTACCAAACTTTATACTTCCAGCTGGTGCCAGAGGCGGATAGACTACCCCTGCCAGCTAACATCGTAGATCCGATCAGGATCGGGTCATCGAGGACCACGTCCCGATCGAGGATGAGGACTACACAGACGACGATGGGGCCACCTCGTCCACCTCAGGGCGAGGGAGGAGATGAGGCAGAGAGCTCGAGGGGCTCTCGAGGCTAGAGGGCTGCACTGACATTGTACAGACTGACATTGTTGTATTATTATTTTTATAGAGGATTGAGTATGCCGAGGTACAGATTGTGGCATACCAATCCAGTTTTGATGATGTATATATGTTGTTGATATATATATGATATATAGTTTTGATCATATGACTTGTATTATGTGATGCTTATGATGCTTTTATGTTTGATTGGTTGATTTCATGTAATTATGTCGTTTGGAAATATTATAATCTGAATGTCATGCTTGTAATATTTTAAATGAAATAATCTGATGTAACAAATTGGTTGTTTGTGATGTGATAATAATAAAAATAAAAAGAGACTTCTAACAATAATTTCAAAGGACATTGTCGCTATTATAGACCATTTCATGGAGTCGTTGCTCACTCGGTCGTCAAGCTAGTCCCATTTATAGAAATATTGTTAAAAGTAAACGAGTGCTTAAGAAACTGTCTTAAGACTTTGGTGCAATAGTGCAAATGATGATGATGATGATGGTTTGTTTTCAGATTTTCATAAAAAATGTTTGTGCATGAAATAATGTTTTAAAATGATTTTTGCTAGGCATAAATTCCTAAGTGTGATAATTTTTTTGGATAATTCTTTAGGAATTATACCATCATTGCAAAATTGAAGGTTGACATAATGACATGAAATAATGAAAAATGGGTTTGCTTTTTAAAAGCATAATTTGTGTAACATAATGAATTAAGTCATATGGTTTTCATGATTTTTAATAAATGGGGAATAAAAATTGTTACAATGGTTTGCGCTAGGCATAGAATATGTAGGTATAGACTTATACCATCATCGCGAAAATCCAAAAAAGATAGTTTTATTGCATGGATGATTTTTGATGAACAGAAAATATGAAAATGAGGACTTGCGCTAGGCATAAAATTCCAATTTTGGTTTTGGAACTATACCATCCTCGCGAAAGTCAATAATATATATGTATATGTTTTGATTGTATAGTTTGAAAGAAATTTTTGATTTTTCTATTATATAGTTGTCTTTGTGGTAAACAACTGTACTTGATTTATTCCAAACAAGTTGCAAAAATAATATTTCAAATTATTTTGAAGACAAAAGTTAGATTTATAAGGAATCCCATGTGCATATGTGAATTCATTTCCGATCTTGATTTATCATAATGATACACAAAATCTCTCAAATACAAATGTGTGTGCAATTGCATTTGTTCATTTACCGATTTTGAGCAAGATAATATGATACAAGTGATTTGAAGAAACCAAATAAGTGTTCATTAACCATGATGTAGATGCATATAACCATACTAAACTACTATGTAGGTCGGATTATCAAGAGCTAGCTAATCCATAAGCGAGACATAGGTCTGTACAAAAGAAGGTCGCTAATGTGACGGACATATCACCATGCTAGGAGTTACCCAAGGCCAAGCAGGTTGGGCACAAACCACCTGTTATGGGGCTTACCTCACTGTTTTTGAATAATTGAGAATTCCGGGGATTCAAGCTCATCAACCCTTCTTTTCTTTTCAAAGGGTAGGGAAGGGATTTTATTGCTTTCTTGCTTTTGCTTTCTGTTTTCTTTTGCTTATTTTTCTTTTTGTATTTCTTTTGCTTGATAATGCTTGGAACATTGCTGAAATGATATAAAATAACATTTTTCTTTTCTCTTTTTTTTTTCTTGAACTTTTTCTTTTCTTTTTCTTTGCTAGGGATACTTGCTCGGATTAGCTATAGAGCAAGGGATTTTTATTCTGGGTAGGGGTGAGCTTGTCCTTTTGCCAATTCTCAAAGATTCTAGACCATGTGCATGATAGGATAGCAGGGGAAACTTTTCGCTCAAGAAATCAGTTCTACTATGTAGCAAAACATGGAAATTACAAATATAATCATTTTATTGTGAAAAGATGTGCTTGGTTTAAGTAAATAACAAGATCAATTCTCTATGCTCAAACTTTATTTAATTGAATTTTGTGAACTTTGATATGAGAGAGATTAGTAATCATGCCAGATAAAATCAAGATATTTATTGTTGTGAGTGTGCAAGTGAGGGATTCCAAATAAATGCTAATTTATCCAAAAATAATTTGAAACATATAACTGCAATAATTGTAAGAAAATATATATAAACACTTTTGAGAAGTTTTGAGAATGTTGACTCTCTCTTTCTTCTCTATTTTATTTTGGTTTCGAAAGAGTCAAGCATATAGCTGTTATTATATTTTTATCATTATTTTGATTTTTGGTTTTATTTTTGATTTTGAGCACAAAAAATTTAACAAGTGCCTTAAATAAATGCAATAGATAGTTTTTGAAGATTTTGGATGATTATGAATATTTTTGATGTTTTTGGATTTTTATAAATTTGAAAGAGATATAAGATAAAAATTTTGAAAGTATTTTAAACAATTATATACAAGGATGAAATGACCAAATTTATGCATAGTAACGTTTAAGATGCAAAATATTCATGGGTTCTTTAAGTTCTTTACCATCTAAGGTAGATAATTTATATGCTCCTGATTCAAATTTAGCAGTAATAATGTATGGTCCAAGCCAATTGGGCTCAAATTTACCTTTAAGGTCCTTAGTTGCATTTGTATTTTTTTGATTTTCTTTTAAAACAAGGTCACCGATCTCAAAGGATCGATGACGAACTTTTTTAGCATATGATCTTTTAAGCTTGTTTTGGTATGCACGGAGATGCTCCAAAGCATTGATGCATTTTTCATCTAGGAGTTCCAGTCGATCGAGTCTGCCAGCACGATATTCATCTCCTACTTCGGTATCTTGAAGTAGCAGAGCCAAAGAAGGAACTTCCAATTCAAATGGAAAAAGCTGCTTCAGCACCGTAAACCAAAACAAATGGTGAAGTTCCAGTGGGGGTTCGAACACTAGTTCGATAGGCCCACAAGGCTGGATATAATTGAATGTGCCAGTCACGGCCAGTTTTATTGACCAATATTTTGAGAATTTTGATTAAGGTTTTGTTAGATGCTTCTGCTTGACCATTACCCTGAGGATAATAGGGAGTGGACCAGCGATGTTGAATCTTATATTTTTGACATAATTTTTTAACATCTTTATTTTTGAAACAAGTTCCATTGTCAGAGATGAGATTGGCAGGAATTCCGAACCTGCAAATGATTTGATTAAAAATAAATTTAGAAACTTGTGTGCCAGTGCAGGAAGCTAAAGGCATAGCTTCGACCCACTTCGTGAAATACTCAGTGGCGGTTATGATGAACTTGTGTCCATCAGATGACACAGGATTGATTTTGCCAATAATATCCAAGCCCCATTTAGAAAAGGGCCAAGGAGATGAAATAGCCTGTAGCTCTTGTGCAGGCGCATGGACAAGGTCAGCATGTTTTTGACACTTGTCGCAATGGCGCACATACTCATGTGCATCCGTTTCCATGGTAGGCCAAAAGTATCCTATCCGAAGGAGCTTTTTAGCAATGACACTACCACTAAAGTGTCCTCCACAAGATCCATCGTGGGCTTCACTCAAGGCTGATTTAGACTCTTCTAAGTTTAAACATCTTAATAGGATACCTTCAAAATATCTCCTATATAAAGTATTGCCAATTATTACGAATCGACTTGCTCGTCGACGTAATAACCGATGTTGGTTTCTATTAGAATTGGCAGGGGAAAGTCCCATTTTGGAGAAAATCAAATATGTCTGTGTACCAAGGTTCAGGAGTAGTTTCATTGATTAGAAACACATCCAAAGGCTCTAAGCATGACTTATTTGAAGTGGGTTCCTGGAGTCGATGAATAATGATAGTGGCATATTCGTCATCTAACTCCAAGGGTAGGAGAGATGCAACTGCGGCCATAGCATCAGCTGCATGGTTGCTAGTTCGAGGAATAGCTTCCAAGGTAACTTGATCAAATAAAGACATTAATTGTAAAACATAGGCCTTATATGGGCACAGTTTATCATCTCTGGTTTGATAAACTTCATTAATTTGGTTTATAACCAGTTGGGAATCACCAAAAACTAAAATATGTTTAATTTTTAGTGCTAGGGCAGCTCGTAATCCAAGGATTAGAGCTTCATACTCAGCAGTATTGTTGGTGCAAGCAAATGTCAATTTGAAGGACAGAGGAATAAGATGTTTTTGCGGAGATATTAAAATAATACCCGCACCAACCCCACTCATGCATCGGGCTCCATCAAAGTATAAGGACCATTGTTCGGTATGGTCTGCCTCTAATTGAAGGCATTCATCTGGAAACTCGATGATGAGGGGATGGGTAGACTCTAAGGGTGCAGCAGCTAATTGATCTGCTATGATTTGACCCTTAACAGACTTCTGTCCTATGAATGTGAGATCAAACTCGCTTAGAGCAAGAACCCACTTGGTTGTGCGACCCGATAAATAAGGTCGACTCATGAGATACCTCAAGGGATCATATTTAGCAATGACATAAGTTTTTTGACTAAGCATATAATGTATTAATTTTTGCGTAGCAAATACGACTGCTAGACATAGTTTTTCCAATGTTGTGTAGCGGGTTTCATAACTGATGAAGGTTTGGCTAATATAATAATTAGCACGTTCTCGCTTTTCATCATCAAGTTGAGCTAACATAGCCCCTAAGGCAGAATCTGAAGCGGAAATATATAGGAGAAATGGGCGATCGGATTTAGGTGGTGAAAGCACAGGTGGATTAAGGAGGTATTGTTTGAGAAGTTCAAAAGCTTCTCTACATTCCGTATCCCAATTAAAGGGGACATCCTTCTTAAGGAGTTTAAGAAAGGGACCGGTTTTATCCGCCGACTTATCGATGAAGCGACGGATGGCTTGAAGTTTACCTTGTAAACTTCGTAACTCAGATATATTAGTAGGTGCGGGCATATCAGTGATGGCCGCAATCTTGAGAGGGTCGATTTCAATACCACGTAAAGAAACTAAAACCCCTAATAGTTTTCCGGATTTAACTCCGAATATGCATTTTGCTAGATTTAATCGAATGAGATATTCTCGTAATCGATTAAAGACTTTCTTCAAATCATCTAAATGATTATTTTCAATAATAGAGCGAGCTATAATATCATCCACATAATCATGTAGGATATCATGCATCATATCATGAAAAATGTAGATCATGGCTCGTTGATAAGTTGCACCGACGTTCTTTAAGCCAAATGGCATCACTTTCCAGCAAAAGGTACCCCAGGGGGTAATAAAGGTTGTTTTAGCCTGGTCTTCAGGAGCTATCCGAATTTGATTATAACCGGAGAATCCATCCATTAAGGACATCATCCCACTTCGACAGTGAAGTCAATGATTTGATCCATGTTTGGAAGAGGAAAGTCATCTTTAGGGCATGCAACGTTAATATCTCTAAAATCTGTGCAAACCCTAACTTTGGTAGCTTCTTTCTTGGTGACTTGGAACTACATTTGAGATCCATTCAGCATAATCAATAGCTTGTATAAAGATAACATTCAGGAGTTTTTCTAACTCCCCTTTGACTAGCAGAGCCACTTTGGGATGCATTTTTCTAAGTTTTTGTTTAACAGGTTTAGCATCCGGATGGACCACTAGATGATGCATGACTACAGAAGGGTCTAGACCTGGCATATCTTCATATGTCCAAGCGAAGACATCTTCATACTCTTTAAGGAATGTAATGTATTGTTCTTGTTTTTCTTGACTTAATTCTGATCCAATATTGATTATGTGAGGATTGTCCTCAGTTCCAATATTAATTTTAATGACGTTTTCTACCTTCATATGTAGATCTCTTTCAAAATTTGGTGGGGCGGGTGAAACGCCCAATTCTTGTAATTCTTGTAAAGTTAATTTAGATAATTCATCTTGAGGATTAGTGGCCTCAAGTTGGGCTATAGTTGGTATAGAACCATCAAAATAAAATCCATTGTGTAACATCTCTTCAACAGAGACATCATGGAAGATATCTCCTTCCAACTCTTCATCGAGGTCGACAATCATTTCAGGGTATGCTATGGATAGCATGTTGCATGAAAACGACTGATTTTTAAGAGGCAAATCAACATGCCTATCCAAATAATCTTGATAGCATATGAGATGATCATCATCCTCAAAAGGAAAGGGTTGACCCTTATTAGGAAATAGGCCCACACCACAGTGGGCAGGCCACGGTTCTACCTCGAAAGGTTCTTTCATGCCATTTTGGGAAGGTCCCAAGCCTTTCCCTTCATATCCCATTTTAAGCATCATGGGTTTAGCTTTAATATAATCATTGGTAAAATAACACCGAGCATATCCCTCATGATGAGTTTTGATATTCCGAGGGATTCTTCCCCAGTCATATCCTTTATAAATGAAGGCACAACTCCCGACTTGGTAAGTACTTCCCATAGGTTGTGGGAGGCCCAAAGTACGAGGAGATGGCGGCAAGTTATTTAAAAGGTTTGAATCTCGCATGAAAGCATTCGTTTTTTTTGATATTAAGGTTGTAGATAAATCTGGTAAGAGTTCATCAGAAAGGGCATAAGATGTAGAAGGCTTATTACCTATATCTTGAGATGTGGAAGGTATGATAGGTGTGTCTATAGGTTTTGAATTTATAGGGATAGAACTTGAAGGATTGGTTGTAGATTTAAGATCTTTTTGAGGTTCTAAAATGATTTGTTTAGAGGGTTGTTGGTCTATATAGGAGGATGAAATTAATGGAGGGGAAATAGGTGAAGTTATGGGTGTATGTTTCACAGTTTTAGATGAAAAATAAGAACTAGGATGTGTGGATGACAGAGCAGGGCAAAATTGCACTCCAACGGGTTCTGCCAAAGCACACATATCAAAAGGTCTAGGGTCACCATGAATAGTGACCAACTGATTTTTAAACTCGAATTTAACACATTGGTGTAAGGTTGATGGGACCGCTCGCATGGCATTGATCCAAGGGCGACCCAAAAGTATATTGTATGATGTTGGGCAATGTACAATAAACACGGTTGTTTCTAGGGTTCTAGGACCAACTTGCAATGGGAGGGTAATAACTCCACACGTTTCTTGTGTTTCATCATTAAAGGCTTTGATAATCATATCAGTTTTCTTCATTTCATCACTTCTAAAGCCAAATCGTTGGTAGAAGTCAAAAGTGCAAATGTTTAGAGATGAGCCATTATCAATCAAAACTCTTTTGACAACTACATCTCCAATTAGAGCAGTAATGTATAAGGGATTGTCCTTATGTAAACTGTGTTGTGGGATATCTTTATCCCGGAAGTCAATACAATCAATCTCTCGAGTGATGATAGTATTGGCCATAGCTTCAGGTTGAATGTTTTGAGGTACCATCATTTGGCTCAATGTAAGCATCAACTCATCCCTATGGGTGGGAGAGGATCTTAATAAATCTAAGAGGGAAATTCTGGCCGTAGTATTGGACAATTGCTCATTAATATTGTAAGGGGGTTTAGATTGAACAGTAGGAACATGATTCCCTTTATTGGGGTTTTTCAAAATGAATGGAACCGATCCATCGTTCTGGTTTGGTTCTTGTTGAGAGTTTTGAGCTTGTTGTCGAGTAACAACTCCAATGGTACCTACAATGTTATAGTGAAGACGCTGAACTAGTCTCGATTGAGCATTAATGGCTTGTTCATTAGAAAGGAATATATTAGAAGAAGGTCGAGTAGTGACTCTTCTAGGAAATGGTTCTTCTGGAACCATAGCATCTGTGACGGGTTGAATAGGGTCTGATTCATTTTCAGAACTATTTGATTGGTTTGAAGTAATGTCTAGTTCACTTTCACTATCTGATTCTATATCACTAGAATCAGAAGTTTGAAAATTATGTAAGGGCCTGGTCGTAACCAGGGATAAGGTCGTGTCAAATATTTGAGGATCCTGAACAGGTAATTGTCCGCTAATGGTTCCTACATATCGGGTAGGAGGGGGAACATTATGATGTTCGATTTGATTGGCTACCTCTTTACCATGTCTTGGTAAAGGGTGTTGAAATATGTCTAGAGTTTGATTGGCATTTTGATTTTGATTTTGGGGAATGGTCTTTTGAGTATTATTGGGAGGGTTTTGTTTAGGTTGGAAGGCTTGCACTTCCATTTCATTATTGTCAATAAAATCTTGTATTTTATGTTTCAACCTTTTACAAGCGTTGGTAGAATGTCCAGGTCCTCTATGGAAATCACAGTGCAAGTCAGCTCTGTATCCGGGTATAGTTGGGTCAGGTTCCCGGATAGCTGGTAATTGGATCAAACCTCTTTCGAGTAATTGAGGTAAAATAGTTGATAAGGGTTGATTTAATCTAGTGAATTCTCGAGGAGGCTTGTCAGGAGGTTTCAATATAATTTTTTTTGTTGTCTTCGTTGCATTGATATTCGCAACATTCCTACTGTCAGTGACTCCGTCACCAACAACTTGTTTGTTTTTATATTGATTTCTAGATGTTTTCTCATCATCCTTCTTCCTAAGTTGGCCTCTCCTAATGAGGGCATCTTCTACTCTTCGAGCTAAATCTATATCTTGATCGAAGGTAGTTAAAGTAGCGATTGATAGCTCATAAGATATCTGTTCTTGTAAATTGTTGATGAAAATGTCCAACATTTCCCTATAAGGCAGCACAAAGTGCAGTTTTCCTATCAATTGCCTCCATCTAGCTAAGAAATCGGCAAAGCATTCATCCTTGTCTTGTTTTAAATTGTATAGGTCTTTAATAGTTACATGCCTCTCGATGTAGGCACTAAATTGATGGACAAATGATTCCACTTGTTTCTTCGAAGTTTCTCAAAGAATGAGTGGGCAATTGATAGTACCACTCTAATGCCATTCCACCTAAACTTTTTGGGAACATTTTTAGTAATAGCAAGTCGTCATGCGATATGTCGTGACATGCTATCCTAAACATGCGAAGATGCTCTATGGGATCTTCGGTTCCTTTATATATGGGTAGGATGGGCATGGGAAAATGCTTAGGGTATGGTTGAGCTACAACTATGGGGTCCAAAGGTTGACTACAGATCTCTCGATAATTATACGAGGGATGGTAGGGATCTATCTGGTCCATACGTGAAGCTAATTGTTTCACCATGGCTTCCAGATTACTAGTTTGCCCCCCATATTGGTTTGGTAGGGCATTGACATGGGTTTTATGGGCATATGATGGAGGAACATGAAGATTAGATGCCATGTTACTATTGTGTAAAGTATTGGTAGGAAAAGTATTATGGAGGAATTTTGAAGTTGTATTATGTTGTATTCCAGATTGTTGAAAGTTTGTATTTGGCTTTGTTTTAGGTTTTTGTTTACTTGAAGCATATTGCTCAATAGTTTGACGGAATAAAGTAGTGAAGGGAATTTTATTTTGTGTGGGAGTGATTTTAGGTTGAATAACAGGTTCCTTAGGAGGTTGGGTAACCTGTTGTTTTGACATGTTTTGAGCCATAGTGACCATATCCGTATTGGATGGCCCAGCCTTGTCACTTTCTTGATCAATGAAAGACAAGGGGTTAGTGTGTATATTACACATATATTCCATGGCTGCTTGAGTGTTACTAATTTGCCCTTTATCAATACGTATTGCCACATTAAGGTCATCAATGTTATCATTGAGAAATTTCTTGAAATGCTCTGCATTGTCAAAAACAATAGTTCCATTTGGAGTTACTCTAGGGGATGAGGATCCATCCTCTTTAACACTTCCTTCTTGTTCCTTATCTTCACCTAAGTCTTCGTCTGATTGACCTAGAGTTTCTCCTTCCGGATTTGTATCTCCAAGAAGGACATTTGGGTCTCTAGTTGTATCTTGTAACCAATCTTCTCCTTCTCCTAAAGTTTCTTTACCATTCCTAAGTTTAGGCATGGTGCTAAGTTTTGATTTCAGCAAATATATATATATATATTTATATATATATATATATATATGCAACAAATTAAGAGGTATATATTTACTATATACCTACTACAATATTTGAAAATGAAATGTTTAAGTTTTTGCTAAGTTTTTGATTTTTTAGTTTTTTTTTTTTTTTTTTTTGAAATAATATAATAAAGACAGCAAATAACACAATAAATGCCAGAAATAATACTGAAGTAATAATCTAGTTTTCTATAAACAATTTATGAATATCATTAATAGGTTCGAGTTGTTCCGGTGTCATGAAGTGTTCTTCTTCAAATTGAAAGTTTTCTTTTAAAAATTTGATGAAAAGAGCTATAGTGATATTGTCTGTCTCAGATGCTGGTTGATAAAAATAAAGCTCGTGGCAATACTCTCGATATAACACAGCTCGCGGAACTCTATTCCATATTTCTCTATCTGTAAGAACAACCTCTTGGTCTTCTACACAACCTAGGAACTGGTGCACAATGGCTGCGTTCTCGAGGTATTCCTCGAAGGTGAACAATTCTGAAGATACTAGAGCTCTCCTATAAGCTAACCATCTATGGGAGGCTCTCTGAAGTTCATGATAAAAAACTAATTGATGAGGATCCGAGGATTCTATCTAGGACTAGCCTCTTGATTTGCTTAAGTTGTGTGGACCTAGATGAGATGAGACTAAGTCTTCTATCAAGTTCATTCCACAGGAATTGATTCCTACTTGTTTCAGGCACACTAAGGACAGAATTGACTTCTATGGCTGCCAATTGGTTTTCTACGTTTATAGTAACTGCTAACCTTTTCTTAGGAGCTACCATCTAAACATGATTTCAAACTTAAATGTTTTAAAATGCATCTATGTTTTAGTTGTTCTATATATGTTTTTGTTTTTCAAAAGGTTATGATGCATTCACGTCGGGTTCACCAAAATGTATCGCTCCAAATTTTTTGCATCCTTACCTTCAGGCTATTGGATCCGTGCCCGGAAGGAGGATGGGAAAAGGATGTCGCGGTACCTCGGACTAAGAGGACTTTGCGAAGGTCCCGCCTCTCAAGGGAGGTGTATTTTGATGATTTTTCGACGGATGGTGGGTTCACCAGGAAACATTTAATGGCAGTTTCCACGCCTAGGTTTGGAATGTGTTTTAATGTGTTCATTTTTTTAACCTTAAGCATTCATATCCTAGGTTTGGCCAAATGAATCTAGATTAATCTATATGAAAATGCAAATTCAATGAGTACAAAAAATAGATTTAAAGACATAAAATAGAGAATTTACAGAATGCAAATGAGGAATACCTGATCCGGATGTTTGGTGATGATTCTGATGTTTGAAGCAGTCAGGATCGTCTAGAATTTGACATAATCATCTGATATCTGATAGAATCATCTGAGATCTGATAGAATCATCTGAGATCTGATGAATTCGTCAGACGAATTCGTCAGAAACCTGTAAGCAAAAAAATAGATACAAAATACAACGAATACTATTGTGCTAACAGAGGGAAACAACACCAAATGACTGTATGAATACTGAGCAATAGTTATGAACATAAATTCAAGCAAATTACGATATTCTAATGACAAATCATGATCTTAATATGCAATCTAAGCTAAATGGGTGAACTCCAAATGCAAAATAACATAAACACTGAATTAACTATCTAATTTGCAAAATAAAACAGCAGAGACAAGGTTGAGAAATGCAAACTTTAGGCACTGATTGCCTCAATATGGACTGCAGTCGAGATCATCTCACATCAGTATGAAATCATCTCGAATTGGACAGGTTCACCTCCGATCTGAACAGGTTCGTCGATGACGATGTGTGCTGGCTCCAGCTGAAAAACAATGATGTACCTGCAACAAAATTGGTATGGGACCAGTGCAAATGGAAAATTGGGATGATTCAACGTAGATGGAGTTAATTGCAGAGAATTTCAGCCAGGGGGGTGCTAAGGGAATAGCTTAGGATTAAATAGGCTTAGGGGAGTAGTTAGGAGGTTGGAGATCATCCCAATTTGGGAGATCTCCAACGGGGGAGGGTCCCTAACGACGCAGACACGCTTTTGCCCGGATTGGAGACCCGTTGGAACAGAATCCAACTTTGCAAAATTAGTTTTGCGACAAGATCGTCTGGACGTCCTAGTCCAGATGAAATCATCAAATCTGGGGCGATATCGTCTGATCGACGACGATATCGTCAAACAGTCAAAACAACCTCTAAAATTGGCACGAAAAATGGGGAAACGGATTACCCGACGGTTAACGGATGGTTTGGGAGGTTAAATTTGAATTTTAAATTATTTACTAAGGTGAATGTAATTATTGTAATTTTATTGCGCCAATTTTAGGGTGCTACACTATGTTTAACTAGGGTTAAATTAAGTTTTCCACTAAGTGTTCATAGACTAGGGTTTTATTTTTACAATTTGAAAAACCAGATAAACAAAAACACAAGAAATAAACAACTTGCAGTTTTTCAACTATGACACAAATTAACAAAGATCACGAGCACTCACTAGTATCGCTTTGGCTCCACCACTCGATTTGGTGTGTGAACTCATGGTCACAAGAACAGTTCGATAGTGCTTCGCTTCGTAGAATTGACCTCCTCTTCCTCAGAGCTCCAAATCGCCAAGAAAAACAAGTGCAAATGAGCCCAAAACTTAGTTTTGGCATTTAAAAAGGCTTTTTGAGCTTGTATTCGTTCCCCCCTAGGATGAGAACTCTGGTTAGTTCTCGTCCCACCCTGGGATGAATACAGAGAAATATTTCAAAAATAGCAAAAACTGCACAAAAATGCATCCAAACAAGCAATAAAATTATCCAATCAGAGTGCTTTTGCACTTGATATTCTAGGCATGCAAAATAGATGTCGGGGTCACAAATCCTCACTATCCTACTCCCTAAGAAGGCTACTATAGCTGGACCGCTCCTCGGGAAGACGGATTTTTGAGATTTTCATCCACAAATGGCGTCACCAAAACAGGTCAAAACCCACCCAAAAATAGCAATATCATTGCCGAACAAAGGTGCATTTGTGCCTGACATTATTGGCAACCAAAACAGACATTGGGGTCACAAATTTTCACTATCCTATTCCCTAAGAAGGCTACCATAGCCGGACCACTCCATGGGAAGATGGATTTTTGCCAATTTTAGCTCCAAAATGCGTCACAAAAAGGGTTCACACCCACCAAAAATAGGTCAGAATGTTCAAAAATTGCTTTTATATTTAATGGTCAACAACTGAAGGCACCCTTACCTAAGTCATCTTGGGTCAAGCGACTCGTCACTTTTCTCATGTCGGTCATTCCCTCATCGATTCGTCGCTTGAGGGGGTAGTCACACGTAGTCACCAATCAACAACAACATACCCAATCCTATAAATGACACACATTCAAAGGATCATTACAAAATACAATCATGCTTCTGCTTGGGGTAGCAAACAAGCAACAATCACAAGTTGATCAAAAACTTGGCATTCGTCAATCATGAACTCAAGGTTCCCATAGACAAAAGGTTGCGCCCTTTGCCTATTCATGACTGATTAATGTCCAAGCTCAAGTAACACCTCACTGAACAAGGTTAACATTTGAATTAAGTTCCTTAGCTCTTCAGAGGCAAGGATTCAAGAATGGATGCCATTTCCACACTTGGGGCATCAAGAGTTGGTTAGGTTACTGAGAAACCCTAATCATTAGTGCTTTGGTTATTTATTTTTGCTCGACGCTGTGCCTTGCATAACACTTCCCAAAAAGGGGCATCTATAGACACCAAAACAACACCAATCCAATTATGTGACAACAAGCACTGATCGCATTGACACAAACAGCCCCCAAGGCAGCTCCCAGAGGTTAAACAATGGTCCTAACCACTCCCAAAAGTAGTTTGGAAGGTCAAAGGTCAATTTGGCACCTTGCTCTCTGCTCGTCCCACCCCGGGATGAATACAAACTGGCATTCGTCCCACCCAAGGACGAATAACAGCATTCGCCCTAGGGTGAGGTGAATAGAATATTTGACTGGAAAAATAATTCAAACCTCGACAACTCTGCCAGTTAACTGAGGCTTCAGGCCATGCAATTGCGAGGAATAGATTTTATTCAAAAAGAGAGACTTCAGTCATGCATGTATTTATTTTAGAAACCTCATGCAAGGAGATTCTAAATTAGGGAATTAGCTTTTCTCTGAAAATAGGACAGTTAACTCAAGTAGCACCCTCGCATGCGCAATTTAAATAAGGAGACCCTAAGGTCTATAAATTGGGGAGTTTTCCCACCCAAAATATATACAGATAAGGAGCATTTGAGCAACGAAGTGCTACCAATTTACATACCTACTTGCGGTTTGTGCCTTCACATCCTTAATCTCTCATTCGAAAGGGAGGTTATTGGGTGACTATTGGAAGCACGAATACCAACCAAAAACCTGATTTTTTGCCACAATATCCCACTAAATTTGTCGAAAACACCCTATAAAGAGTTTTGGACCCATCCCAAGTGGATTGGTGCTGAAATAGTGTCCCAAACGGTGGGCATCCTGCCCCCAGGCGCTCCCCAAACTATCACAGTCCTATTCGCCCCACCCTGGGATGATTAGAAATCTGTGATAGATTTATTTAGTTTTTCTTTTGCATTTTATTCTAGATATGCTAAATAGGTTACAGTTCAAATTTCATTTCATTTTGAGCAATTTTGACCAGGTTTTTGTCATTTCCTGCCTTTACTAACTTGCAGATGGCACCAACAAAATTTGGGTGATAGAGGTAAAATTGGAGAAATCTGACCTTCTGGGTCTTCCCAAAACACCCCCAATTAGCTACCCCAAGTTTACAGGTCATTTGGAGCTTCCAATATAGGACATTGAAGAGCGTGCTTTCTGATAGGTTATTGCAGGTCTATTCGTCCCACCCTAGAGCGAATACAAATATGTGAGGAATTTCTTGACTGTTATTTTTGTAGAGGTCTTCTGATAACATATTTATGCTACTGTTAAATTTTTAGGTCAATCTTAGGTCATTTGATTATCGATTTAATATTTTCATGCATATACTAACAGTAGGCCTTGGGAAATACATGCTTTATTCTATCCGTAGGTGCTACTAATATTTTCTGTTTTTTTTTTAACATACGTTTTTGACATCAGAAGAGCAGGAAGGAGTGAAAAATCATACACACAAGTGGTGGTGATTTTTTTGTCCGCCCATCTTACATTTGGGCACGTGAAAGAAGGATTGTTGTTTATAGATGCGATAAGAAACTTATTTGACGCTCCTATTCCCTAAAAAGGAAGGAGACGTATTGTAACACAACTCTGAAAAGCATATCAATAAAAAGGGCCGTATTTTATATTGCTTTTATCTTGTGTCAATTCGTCTATGCTCTTTCTTTTTATGCACTTTGCAATACATAGGCTATAAGAGTTAAGTTGGATTTTAAAAGCATCCATTTTGGCACTTTCCTTTTTGTTTCTGTATCCTCGTGCTTTTAGGATGGAACAACACTACTAAGCATGAGTATTCAGTTGCTCAAGGTTATTTGACCTTATGCCATAATAATCCCAACCATTCGTTTGACATATTTTCTCTATTGTGAGCTCAAAATCTTTGGCCTAAGGTGAGGTTCTTTAATTGGATTTTATTGCATCATAGGGTGCTTACTGGTGAGCAACTTATAAAGCATGGTTTTCATGGCCCTTTTAGATGTGAAATGTGTGAAGAGAATGTAGAAACTCTCAACCATATTTTTATTGAGTGTACTTTAGCCTCTGAGCTATGGAGGAGAATGGCCACTTTACTTGGCTTATAGTGGTCCATTTTTTTTAATTTTGATCATATTTGGAGGGATTGGCCTAATCAAGAGGGTGTTGATCATTTTATTAGGTAGTTAGTTTGGATGGGTTCTACCATTCTTCTTTGGAATATTTGGAATGAAAGGAATAGCTGAATTTTTAATAAATATAGGAAGGATATTCACTATATTTGGCAAAATACCATAGCCAACTTAGTTGAATCAGTCCATCACCTCCTTAATCACCCCCAAAACTCACATCAAATATGGGATCAAGTGATGCAAATATTGAAGATTAAATCTTCTAAGGGAAACCAACTTAAAGGGAATGTGAGTATTAGTAATATGGATAGGACAAGAAATTGGCAACCTCCTCCTAAGGATTTTGGAAAAGTCAATACTGATGGAGCCTCTAGAGGGAACCTTGGAAAATCTAGTGTGGGAGGAATTGGTAGACTTTCATATGGCTCCCTGGTTTTTACTTTTGTTGAGAATTTGGGTATTCTTTTCAATAACCTTGTTGAGGGGTATGGTATCCTCAGAGGCCTTCAGGAGGCTAATAAGTTTGGATGGGAAAAGGTGTTAGTTGAGTCTGACTCTCAAATTATGATTAATCTCTTGAAGACTCCTTCTAATAATCATAGGGTGGATTGGAGAATAAAAATAATTATTGAGAAGATTCAATTAATCCAGATGGGATTTTTGAAAGTTGATTACAATCATGTGGTCAGAGATTAAAACAAGAGTGTTGATGCTTTAGATGATTGGGCTTTGGACAATGGTGATCCTCCTTTTTATGGCCACCCTCCTAGATGGTGGGCTTCTCAAATTAGGGAAGCTCTTCTTTCTATCATTTCTTTGGATGCCTCCAGTTCTGAAGGTACCTAGTTTCTTCTTGTTTTTTTTTTTTTTGCTTCTCTTTGGTTCATTCAGTTTTTTTTAGTTTCCTAGCTCATTCTATTCTTTCTTTTGTTTCCTCTGTTGATTATTGCCTTAATAGTCTTCTGGTCTAGATAGGTCATTTTTATGTTCAATTTTTTTTTCTTTTTTCTTTTTTTTTTTTTTTTTTAGTTTTTTAAGGTGGGTGGGTTCTTTTGTTTTGTTTTGTTTTTGTGTTCTTTGTGTTGTTTTTTGTTTTTCTTGTGTTTTTGTTGTTTTGTGTTTTTTTTTTATGTTTTTTGTTATTGTTCTTGTGTTTTTTTCGTTCTTGTTCTTGGGTTTCTCTTTGTTTGTGTTAATTCATGTTTTTATGTGTGAGTGTTTTCTATGTTTTTTTTTTTATTGTATGTTGTTGGTTGTTTTTTATTTTTATTTTTATTTAATTTTTTAATTTTTTAGGTTTAGGTTGTATTTATTTTTCATTTTTGGGGTTATGTCTTTGTAGTGTTATGTTTTTTTTGTCTTGTTTGTGTTTTTTTATATGGTTCTTGTGTTTTTCTATGTGGTTCGTGTTGTGATTTATTTTATCTTATTGTGCATGTTTGGTTGATATTTTGTTTTTGACACTCTCAAGGAGCATGTTTTTTATTTTATTTCATTATTTTTGTTGTTATTTACTTATTTATTTACTTATTTTTAAATTTGTTTTGTGTGTTTGTTTGCTCCTTGAGTATGTCAAAGGTGGTAGGCCAGGTCCGAGTCCTGGGTGTTTTTGGTGGAATGGATACCCCTGCCTCCTTGGGTCTTACCCAAAAGTGGTATCCCTTTTGGGATGTTTTCCACACACAAAAAAATATGTTGCTATTTTCTCAAATATCGGTCTTAAATTAGGATATCACTAGTTGAAGATCTACAAGGAGAATACCCATAAGACAACATTCAAAACTTTTTATGGGTACTATCAGATCATAGTGTTGCTATTTGGTATAATGAATGCACAAACAACATTTATGAACCTAATAAATAGCATCTTCATGAAGCTCTTGGATCGATTTGTCCTTGTGTTCTTAGATGATATTTTGATATATTCCTAAAATAAGTTAGAGCATGCCCAACACCTTAGGATTGTGTTAGAAATTCTAATAAATAATCAGTTGTACAATAATCTATCAAAGTATTAATTCTATGTGTCAAAGGTGCAATATTTAGGGCATATCATCTCAACAGAAGGGATCACATTAGATGCTAAGAAGATAGAAGCCGTACTGAATTGGTCATCACCTACTAATGTGACAAAGATATGTAGTTTCATGGGTTTGATCAGATATTATAAGATTTATATAAAGGATTATGCCAAGATAACTACTCCAATAACTAAACTTCAAAGGAAGGTAAAATATTTCAAATGGATTTATAAATGTGAGGTATCTTTTGATCTACTCAAGAAAAAAATCACCACATATACCATATCGAAGATACCATATCCTTAGGGTAGTTTTTATATCTATATAAATGCATCATTGAAAGGTTTTTGAGGAGTGCTCTCTCAATACAAATTCATGGTAGCATAAGGAGCAAGGAAACTAAAAAAATATGAGGTTAATTATGCAACCGATGATCTGTAATTGGTATTAGTGGTATTTGCACTCAAAATCTGGTGACACTATTTTTTAGTGAAACTCTTTGAGTTGAGAATAGACCATAAAATCTTAAAATACAAATTTACTTAGCCTTTGTTAAATGCTAGGTAGAGAAGTTGGATGGAATTTCTCATCAAATATGATTTTGACATTGAGTATATAAAAGGAAAATAAAATACAATCATTGATGAACTGAGTAGAATAAGTCATATAGTTGTGCTAATGTGCATCCATGTTGATTTTATGGAATAAATCAGAGAAATGCAACATCAGGATGTGTTTTGCAATCAAATTTGAAAAAAATGAAAGGCAAACCCAAGGAAATTAAATATTTTAGCACCAAGGATGGCTTCTTGTGCTTTAATGATAGATTAGAAATTCTTCAGAGTGGTTATCTAAGGAAGATTATCATGAATGAAGCTCACCAATATTCGTATTCAGCTCACCTAGGAGGGGTGAATATGAGAGAGAATATGAAGAAAACCTTATACTAGCCAAGAATGAAGAGGGACATAACTTAATTTGTTACTCAATATCTTGAGTGATAGAAGGTTAAGGTATAAAATGAACATCTGGTGAGACTATAGTACCCTCACAAGCTACCCACATCGAAATGATAGTTTATTTCAATGGATTTTATTCTAGGGTTGCCTAAAACTAGGTTTCAACATGACACAATCCTAGTTGTGGTCAATAAATTGACTAATATTGAGCATTTTATTCCCAAAAACACCAAGGAAGATGTCGTTATTATGGATAATATATTTTCTAATAAAATATTTAAGATTTATGGTTTCTCAAAATTGATCATTTTAGATATAGACTCAAGGTTCACATCCGAGTTTTGGCAAACTTTACAATGTGTTATTGGAACTAGATTGAACATTAGTTTTGCATATCATCCAAAAATTGATGGAAAAATAAATAGGGTGAACCGAGTGTTAGAGTACATGCTTCACATGTATTGTATGGATGAGAAAATCCATTATAAAGACTACCTACACTTGGTAGAATTTACCTACAATAATGACCATCATTCGAGCTTGGGTATGGCACCATTTGAAGCCATATATGGTAGAAGATGTAGAATACCATTTTATTGGGATAATCCATAGGACAGGGTTGTTATTGGACCATAGATGAACAAGGAAATGGAGAAAAAACTAGGAACGATCAGATAATGACTTAAGAAAGTTGTAGATCATCAAAAAAGCTATACCAACCTTAAGAGGTCACCGAGAGATTTTTTTGGGCGATAAGGTATTTTTGAAGGTGATACCAAAGAAGAGTTCTATTAAATCCATAAATCTTGATTCCTATTATGTAGGACCCTTTGATATTACAACAAATATCAATATTGTGGTATACTAACTTGCCTTACCACCTAGTCTATCCAATATTCATGATACCTTTCACATTTCTTTACTTAGAAAATGTGTAGCTAATTATGAACATGTGTGGGATTTTTATAACTTTCAAATGGCATATCTGGAGGTTATAGAGGTTTGAATGGTAAAAACCCTTGAATTACAATCCAAGTCGATGAGGAAAGGAATCTTGAAGCAATGCAAGGTCTAGCGGGACTGCTATTATGATAGAAATGCTACTTGGAAGTAATAGATATGCAAAAACACTTTCCCTATTTGTTTGAAAGTACTACATAATATTATTTTATGTTAAACTTTGATGAACACAGAGGACTATGTTAAGCCTATGGAGGGAAGATGTTATGACCCTCCCTTGATAGACTTTTTCACTTGGCTGGACTTATGTTTGTTGCATGTTTAACCGAAGGAATGCTTGAATATTTCCAATTTAGTTTTGCAAAATATATACATTTTATGGAAAATGTAATATGAGGACTTATTATGTGGAGGGATTTCAATCATGTTGTATTGTTTATTAGATTGAAATGATAGACCTTTTCATGGTTAATTATGCAAAATTTATTTATGGATGGGAATATTGGTATTTTTGGGTGCTAATATACAGACATGATTTGCAAATTCAACATTTATTTTTATTTGAGTTGTGCAGGATACCCAAAAAAATTAATAAATCACTCACCTTGGAACTTTTGCTAACATCCTAGAATCTTAACTTAAACTAGGACATGAGTATTTTCATTGTGGTTACTCAAGAGGAATGTGGAGATGATAATCTTGGGCACATATTTAACAAGATGTGATTGCACCATGCTTGTATACGAGGGTGGAAACACTCACTAGGGAATCCAAGTAATGGTTGATGCCACATAGGGTAATTTATAAATGAAAGGTTGAGATCAGTCATGTAGCACCGAGATGAACAAACGGATCATCAATAATCAATATAGTTGAGGATGTAATGGAAAGGAAGGGAGACTATGGTCGCCAAGGGGGAGTTTTGTTTTTGTGATGGGTTGGAATGAAAAAAGGACGGGCTTGGAAGAAAGAGGAAATTCTAGGAGGGAGAGAGGATGAAATTGCTACTACAATGACCAACCTGCATGGGAAATGGTATGTATCATTGCTCTTGTCATTTGTATGTTGTAATTTAGGATTATGTTGACCAATGATGAAAAAAAGATTATTTTGAACCAAATAATGAGCATCGATTCATTTGAGCATGGGGCCATATACTGGTGATTCATTTTCCTTTATTTATAATATATGATATGATTATCTTATTTATGGTTTGTTGCTATAGCGATAGATATTTTAATTTGGGTGAATTCATTGCTCTGATACCATTTTATTTGTAAGTTAATTAAAAAGAGAATAAAAAATAGGTTGGGAATATTTGTTTGTGACACTCAATGCTTCCAAGATACATCTATGGATTTATATTTCCTTCTTATTATCAACCCAAAGTAATTCTAACCCCTTGCATAGCCTACTCATAATTCATCATTGGGTTAACTACATCTACCGAGATTTTATAATTTTGTTTAAGTATAAATGATATAGTTTCTCTATTTTGATAAGTACTCTTGATTAAAATAATCCCCTTTCACATGAATGTCCTTATATTAGTGGTATTCTTAGAATTATATAGTTTTTGGTTAGATATCAATGATCTCAATTCTATCCCATTTTAGCCCATGTTTTATCTAATTTCTCAATAAGTGTTACTTTTGATTAAATGATTATAGGAAATATCCAAATTCAACTTGTCAATCAACCATAATCCATATTCACAAGCATGCCACATTATAGTCCAAATAATTGAAATTTATTGTAATGTCATCTATAAGACAATCATTATCCATTCTTATTCAACTGATATAATTTATCAAGTGTGCAACCAATAGATAAGTTTTCTTCCATTTATTTTTTAGAATTTGATTTTTTGTGATGGTTCTAAATGGTTTCATATAAGTCAATATCTATATCTACTTATATGGGTGTGACACCATATCATATTCTTTCCCTCAACTTTATTTAAACATACTATTCATTTATACTAATGGGGTTTCTTGAGTGTGGCATTCACCCATCATCAAATAAGTAGTTATCCAAACAAATAAAGGATAAATACCCCATCCAAATCCCAATTTGTCAAATATCAATACTATCTAGTTAAGATCTTGAAAAAACTAGCAAATTAGTAACTTATGACTAGAGAAATATTTATCTATGATCATAAATTCATCATAGTTTTATTTACTTTCCTTATGTGGTATTTATAAATGTAGTTTAAAAATGAATAAGTTATTATATCACAAGTAAGAAATCCAACATAAAGAACATATACAGTAACAAAATCATATTACATGGTTATTAAGAGTATAATATTATAGTTTCAATGATTTATGCTAATTTTTTCATACATAAAGCTTCAAGTAGGTTGAAAACAATAGTAAAAATAAAACACACTTATATTACTTCATAGGTATTATATAATCAATATAAATAGAGATAAAATTCATTATATTTCTCAATAAATTGCATGCCTTGGGAGGTCTATAAAAATGCAAAGTTCAAGGGTTTTTATAATTTGACATCAAGGTGTATGTTTTATTTGTTAATATTTTGTACTTTTCCTAAGTTGTCCTTGTATTTTCCTTCATCTATTTTCAATCACTATTAAAAAAATCATTTTGAAATAAATAAAATCAAACTTCATATTGTGCATAGTAATAATTGAAAAAAGGATATAATACATAAGCCTTAGGATGGTTGTCCTTTCCTACTCTAAGTCGTTAATTGTTTGTATATATCAATGATTTCTCAATAATTCAACGTTCTTGATTCTCATCTTTTATCAAACATGCAACCATTCATAGAACACAAGTAGAATTAAAAACCATTCTCAAGTAAACTCATTTTTAAATTATTGATGTACTAATACATATAATAGTGTGAAACACATGAATTATACAAATAAAATTATAAATATTCTTAATGTAATAATTCTTAAGTAGATCAAAAAAATGAACACACATCATTGAATTTCATTCTTAAAGAGTTAAAGAAGTAAGATTTAAATTCCAAGATAAATGAAAACATAGTGTACTAATGGTCCATTAGGTTGCGAACCAACAAAATAGTACTCTAGTTATAAAAAATAGAGTATCGAGTTCATTTTAAGAAAAACCTAACTTAACAAGAAGCTTAAACATCAAACCAATTACATTTTGATACAAACTATACTGCAATGTTCAAGTTATATGGAAGAAAAATATATCATGCAATACTTATTGGAACAAGAGGTATATATAGAACCAATAGAAAAAAAACACCCAAAGTAGAATTCATCTATTTGAGATCATTAATCCAATCTACATTTAAGTATATTTACAAGATAATAGGATCCCTATGGTATAGTGAATGTACATATAAAAAATACCTTTGGTCTAGTGGAAATTTTACTTGACATCCTTCTAGTGACTCACATGACTATGTATAAAGGATAAATATTGACAACAAAAATAATTTCTAGTATGGTGTTAATGATGTTAAGAGGATGGAACCAATAATCAATAGATAGTAAAATAAACCAAAGGATATAAGAAAAAATATCCTCAAGCTTCACCCATGAATAAAAAAAAGTGTGAGTTGGATTATAATATTCCATCCTAAACTACTATAGAAGATCTATTGTATATTAAAAATAAGAAAAAAAAATTGTTGACTAGACAATGATATTGATGCGAGGAGCATCCGGTGGCAGCAGAGCAATCTTGCATCAACAATTTTTTTTTTTTGTTAAGTGTTTTCCTCGATGTCGCGATATCGCGACATTGAAAAGTGTCACGATATTGTGACATGTAACATTTTTGTGGCTCAGGAAGGAGTGATGGGGGATGGGAAAATGCACTCACGCAATTCCAAAATTTTCTTTCATTAATCTGGAATAACACTTACAGTAACAGCCTGCAGGCTTTACAATAACCAGCGCTCGGCTTGGTTTTCTCTAACCCTATCTCTACATGTGTTCTCCAACCCCCCATCCATTTCTCTTACAATCTCTAATTTTTTATCGAGGTCTCGACCCTCTAGGCCATTAATGACCCACCTGGAAAAATTCATTACAAAAATCGGCAAAATCGGCTTCCACGGCCGAGTCTTCAATTTTCCTTCCATAATTGGGCAACTGCCCCGATCTGCCATGAAAGCATGCATTAAAGAGACCGTTGACCTGCAACCACCATTTTGTCAGACTGTTCTTCTGATCTGCTGTCTCATCCGTATTGCCCATGACCTACAACTACCGCTTTGTCAGAATGTTCATCTGTGACTGTTGCCTCTTTTTTCGTGCACGTGGCCATCCACGTGTTGATTTCTTATTTGTTTTCTTTTGGTCATGATATCGCGACATGTCATGATATCACGATGAAATTCTCTTGCGTCCTCGCTTCTATTTTTGTGTCATGATATCGCGATGTCATAATATCGTGACCTCCCCACCCTCGAGCCTATGCTTTATTTTTATGTTGCAATTTTGTGACGTCACGATTTCACGACATCACGATATCGTAACGTCGCGATATCGTGACATCGTGATATCATGACCTCCCTGCCTTCTTGCCTTGCCTTCACCTTTATGTCATGATTTCATGACGTCGCGATATCACAACGTCATGATATCATGACCTCCCTACCTTCTTGCCTTGCCTTCACTTTTATGTCACAATTTTGTGACGTCACGATATCGCGACATCGCGATATCGTGACCCCTCCATCTTCTCGTGATATCGCAACGTCGCGATATCGTGACCTCCTCGCCTTCTTGCCTTGCCTTCACTTTTATGTCATGATTTTGCGACGTCGCGATATCGCGACCCCTCCACCTTCTTGCCTTGCCTTCACTTTTATGTCACGATTTCATGATGTCGCGATATCGTGACCCCTTCGCCTTCTCGCCTTGCATTCACTTTTATGTTGTAATTTTGCAACATTGCGATATAGTGACCTCCCCGCATTCTTGCCTTATTAAAACGACCAAATTTTTCCTGGATAAAATAAAACACTTAGAAAAAAAAATTTTGATACAAGATTGCTCTGTTTCTGCCGAATACTCCTGCATCAAGGAGAGAGAAGACGTGGAGCAAAAATGTCGCGATATCATGACATGTCATGATATCATGACCAGAAGATGAAAGAAGGCATAAGGGAGAAAAAATGTCATGATATCGTGACATGTCACATTATCACGACAAAAAGACGAAGCAAGGCACAAGAGTGAAAAATGTCGTGATTTCGCGACATGTCGTGAAATCACGACCGAAGCAAGAGAAAGAAGGCATCTACAAAAATTATCGTGATTTCATGACATGTCACGAAATCATGACTAAATAAAGAGAGAGACGGTATTCGAAGAAAACATGTCGCAAAATCATGACGTGTCATGATTTCATGACCGAAAGAACATAGGAAAGGCCAGAGGAGAAAAATGTCGTGATTTCATGACATGTCACAAAATCATGACCGAAAGGGAATAGGAAGGGTCAGAGAAGAAAATGTCATGATTTCATGACATGTCACGAAATCGTGATCGAAGGAGCAGAAAAGGAAGCAAGGAAGAAAACTGTCATGATTTCGTGACCCGAAGCAGAGAGTGAGAGCAGAAGGCAAAGCTGTCACGATATCGTGACATGTCCCGATTTCGTGACCCAAGAAGCGAAGAGAGAGCAGAGGGAAAAGATGTTGTGATATCACAACACATCGTGATTTCGTGACCCAAAAAGGTGAGAAGGAAGCAGAAGGCAGATGTCATGATATTGCGACATGTCGTGATTTCATGACCAAAAGAAAGAAAGAAGAGCCAAAAATAAAATGTCGCGATATCATGACTCAACGAAGAGAAAAGGTAGCGAGGAGGAAAATGTCACGATATTGTGACATGTTGTGATATCGTGACCTGACGAAGAGAAAATGCAGCGAGGAGGAAAATGTCGTGATATCGTGACCTGACGAATAAAAAAGGCAACGAGGAGGAAAATGTCACGATATTGCGACATGTCACGATATCGCAACCTGATGAAGAGAAAAGGCAATGAGGAGGAAAATGTCACGATATCGTGACCCGAAGGATAGAAAAGGTAGCGAGGAAGAAAAATTTCATGATATCGCGACATGTCACGATATCACGACATACTGCTAGTTCTCTATTTGAAAAAGCCTGCATTCCCATACAGTGTTTTTTGAGGTGGTTAGGGCCTCATTAATGCATGATTTCTTGCCCGATAAGCTCGCTGAGCTTGGCAACCATTTGAAGACTATGCCCAGAGGTCAGACGGCTCATCAATGCTTGTATCTATGGCTAACCTGGTGGTAGTTACTAGTTAGGGAAAGATGTAAAGTTTTAGTTAGGCATAATGTATTCTGGAAGGTGGGTCATTAATGGCCTAGATGGTCGGACCTAGAAGGAGATCGAGACATGGTTATAGAAGCAGGTGGGGCATCAAGGAAAAAGGGGGGGCTCTCGGAACAAGAAACTATGCCTGTTGGCTAGTATTGTAAATTTCTTTTTGAAAGTTCAAGGAAATGAGAGCTTGACTGATTCTCTGTGTTGTTGTGATTCTTTGTGTTATTGTGTTTTTTGTGTTATTCATTCCTTGTGTATCTATGTCCCCATCAAGTGGTATTAGAGCAAGAGTTCCTGAGTGTGTGAGAAGATCATCGAAAGTGAGGAAGCTTGCACCAGGATCTATTGAAGGGTTGTGAGAAGAGAGTGAGGAAGAATGCCTCCATAAAGAAACTATGATGGTGGAAGAAATATGATGCCAGTAGAAGATTTCAGAGTTTTGCAGCGGCAAATTTAGGACCTGCAAGAGGAGCTATGCAAAGGACTTGAACCCAAAGGGGAAGAAGGAAGTGAAGATGAAGTGGAAGAAGAGGACCAGTTTGAGGAAGAAGAAGAGGTTGTGGATCCTACACAAGCCAAGTTATACAGAGCCATCTCTCAGATTGGAAAAAGACCAAAGATGGAGGTTTCTACGTATTCTAGAAATCTTGATCTAGAAGAGTTGATTGACTGGATCAATGATTTGGAAGAATACTTTGAGTATGAAGAGGTTGAAGATCCTGATAGGGTCAGGTTTTCCAAGACCAAGCTGAAGGGTCATGCCAGCATATGGTGGAAGGGAGTACAACTAGAAAGAAACATAAGAGGAAAGGAGAGAATAACCAGATGGGATAGAATGGTAGAGAAGTTGAAGAGGCAGTTCATCCCAGCTGACTATGAGATGGATCTGCTAAAGAAAATGTAAGGTTTAAAGCAAGCAAGCAAGTCTGTTAAGGAATACACAGAGGAGTTTTATAATATTGTAATCAGAACAAGCCATTCAGAGGCCAACAAGGAGAAGGTAGCCCATTATATTAATGGGTTACGAGCAAGTATTCAAGAGGAGTTAAGCCTAGTCAGGATGACCACCATAGAGGATTCTTACCATTTTTCCCTGAGGGTTGAAGAGAAGCTGAATATAAGGTTTGAGAGCAAGCAAAGAAGAAGAGGACATGGTGGAATATTAGATGGAGGACAAGATGAGAAGAAAGAAGAAGCCAGTAGAAATCAAGATCAGAAGGAGGATGATGGTTACCAACCCCGTAATCAGAACAATGGTTACCCAAGAGGGAGAGGTAGATCTGGATGTGCATTTGGAAGAGGAGGATTTCATGGAACCTGTTTCCACTGTGGCGAAGAAGGACATCGAGCATTTGAGTGTCCACAACACTAAGAAAAGATTAATAAGAAACCTGAGGGTCCTGCCAGAGTTGCTATAGCAGACGAAAGAGCCAAATCAAAACATTTTGAGGAGGCATAGAGAGGAGAAGTTATGTTCATAAGGAGAACCTTGTTCATTGAAGAGAAAAGGTTAGACCAGAGGAGGAGCCTATTTTGCACAAGGTGCAAAAGTTCGGGTAAGGTCTGTAATGTGATTATAGATAATGGTAGTACTGATAACTTGGTATCTGAATAAATGGTTACTAAGTTATAGCTAGAGAGGAGGAGACACCCGCATCCATACTAGATTGCATGGTTGCAGAAGGACCATAGGACATTGGTCAGTGAATAGTCCTTGGTCAAATTTAATATTGGGAATTATTGTGATGAGGTCTTGTGTGACATCCTACCTATGGATGCTTGTCATTTGTTATTGGGAAGGCCATGGCAATTTGATCGGTGTGCAGTGCATGATGGTCATGCCAACACTTACTCAGTAACAAATAATGGAGTGTGCCATAAGCTAAAGCCCTTGAAGGAGGCAGGCAAAAGGGTATGTAGCAGTGCTAGGATCTGTTTGCTGAAGGGGATGGATGAAAAGAGGTTGCTGACAACAATGAGAGTGGAGGTTGAAGAGGTTGAAGATTTTTCAAGTTGTGAGAAGGTGATAGAACAGCACAGAAGTGAAGGTCACTTCTCAATCCACCTCGGTTGTCTGATGCAGGAGCATCCGGTGGCAGCAAAGCAATCTTGCATCAATAATTTTTTTTTTGTTAAGTGTTTGCCTCGATGTCATGATATCGCGACATCGAAAAGTGTCACAATATCGCGACATGTCACGTTTTCATGGCTTAGGAAGGAGAGAGAAGAAGCAGAGCAACAATGTCACAATATCACGACATGTCGCGATATCGTGACCAGAAGAAAAAAGAAGGTGCAAGGGAGAAAAAATGTCGTGATATCGTGACATGTCGCATTATCGCGACAAAAGGACGAAGCAAGGTGCAGGAGTGAAAAATGTCATGATTTTGCGACATGTTGTGAAATCATGACCGAAGCAGGAGAAAGAAGGCGTCCATAGAAATTATCATGATTTCGCGACATGTCACGAAATCACGACCGAATCAGGAGAGAGAGGGCATCCGAAGAAAAAATGTCGTGAAATCGTGATGTGTCACGATTTCATGACTGAAAGAACATAGGAAAGGCCAGAGGAGAAAAATTTCATGATTTCACGACATGTCATTAAATCATGATCGAAAGGGAACAGGAAGGGTCAGAGAAGAAAATGTCACGATTTCGTGACATGTCATGATTTCGCGACATGTCGCGAAATCGTGATCGAAGGAGCAAAAAATGAAGCAAGGAAGAAAACTATCGTGATATCGTGACATGTCATGATTTCATGACCTAAATAAGAGAGCGAGAGTAGAAGGCAAAGCTATTGCAATATCGCGACATGTCACGATTTTGTGACCCAAGAAGCGAAGAGAGATTAGAGGGCAAAAATATCACGATATCATGACACGTCATGATTTTGTGACCCAAAAATATGAGAAGGAAGAAAAAGGCAGATGTCGCGATATTGCGACATATTGCGATTTCATGACAAAAAGAAAGAAATAAGAGCCAAAAAAAAAATGTCGTGATATCGCGACATGTCGCGATATCGTGACCTAACAAAGAGAAAAGGTAGTGAGGAGGAAAATGTCATGATATCACGACATGTCGCGATATCGCGACCCAACGAAGAGAAAAGGCAGCGAGGAGGAAAATGTCGTGATATCACGACCCGACGAAGAGAAAAGGCAGCGAGGAGGAAAATGTCATGATATCATGACCCGACGAAGAGAAAAGGCAGTGAGGAGGAAAATGTTGTGATATCGTGACTCGACGAATAGAAAAGGCAGTGAGGAGGAAAATGTCGTGATATTGCAACATGTCATGATATCGTGACCCAAAGGAGAGAAAAGGCAGCGAGGAAGAAAAATGTCGCGATATCACGACATGTCGCGATATTGTGACATACTGCTGGTTCTCTGTTTAAAAAATCCCACATTCCCAAACAGTGTTTTTTGAGGCGGTCAGGGCCTCATTAATGCATGATTTCTTGCCCGGTAAGCTCGTTGAGCATGGCGGCCATTCAAAGACTATGCCCAAAGGTTAGACGGCTCATCAATGCTTGTATCCATGGCTAACCTGGTGGTAGTTTCTAGTTAGGGAAAGATGTAAAGGTTTAGTTAGGCAGAATGTATTCTGGTAGGTGGGTCATTAATGGCCTAGAGGGTCGAAATTGGAAGGAGATCGAGACATGGTTATAGAAGCAGGTGGGGCATCAAGGAAAAAGGGGGGGCTCTCGAAACAAGAAACTATGCCTGTTGGCTAGTATTGTAATTTTCTTTTTGAAAGTTCAAGGAAATGAGAGCTTGAGTCATTCTCTGTGTTGCTGTGATTCTCTGTGTTACTGTGTTTCTGTGTTATTCATTCCCTGTGTATCTGTGTCCCCATCGGATATTTAAAACAAGTAGTTATGAGTAAGGAGTTTCACACTATAAAACAAGGTTCAAATATCACGGATGAGCCTTAACATTGCCCAATGGGTTTGAACAAATTGATTAGGAGTTATGTATCTCACATTGTAGACTAAGGTTCCAATTCCATAGGTGAATTTTTAGATTAGTCATTGGGGGTGAATCAAGTAGTGGAGAAGAATGTATTTCACATCATTGAATAAGGATCCAATCACATGGGTGAACATGAAAAATTAATCAAATGGTAGGATTTCAACTAGTTAAATACATTGACTTCAGGACAAAGACTAGGGTTCAAATCTTGTCAAGAAATATATGCATAATTTCCATTGTAAGGCATTCATAATGTAGTCATGATATGATACATATAGGGTCATTTAAATCATAAATAACCACTTAAAAATAATACAATAGTTAAAATCTGATCACAAAAGTTACTATGTGTTAAGTATAAAGCCTAAGAAACATGTCACACTTTATTCTAAAAAAATAAATCTCCATGATTTTTAATAAACACCTATCCATGATGTTTACCTAATGCATATCTACTATATATCATATTATGTCTATTAATTTATGGTGAAGCATCAACCACATAAATATGAATCATGTACCTCTATGATTTAAATTGGTGCATCCACCCTAAGCATGCAAGTTATAAAACACTAGTGTCATCTACCTTAGCACAATAAACAAAGCCCTTAGAATTTTAATATTAAGGAGCATTGTAAATATTATACATATGTTATTATATGATCATAATACCATATTATGACCATATTGAAATCATCATTAATTTCCTTAATCACCCATCAATTTAGATAAAATATTAAATTACTATAGTGTGCATCATGTGATAAATGGAGAGAATATTATATCTAACTCATAATCATGAAGAACCTTTCCAAATTTGATAGTGATAATAATGACATAACCAACATAAAAAACTTGCACTACTAAATAATTATAATATCAATTTTGTGTACTATGATATTGACTATATAAGAAACAAGATGGCAATGCTTAATCATATATCTTACAACTTCTAATTAGCTATCTATTATTGAAATGAATATTAAGTCTAATAAATAGATTTCCTAACCACACATGTGGACTATGTGAAGCATCAACATCATTACTATGGATATTGAAAAAATTCTTTATCACACCCAAACTTCTTGGCAGATTTATCAAGCTTCAACCAAATAAGTTTTTGAAATATGGGATTCCTTTTTATAAAATAAATAGACCTCCTTTTGTTTTTTCTTACGATAATTTAACCATTACTCTTTGGCTTATCCAACTTATTCTTTTAATAATTTGCAACTAACTTTTGAATATTTTTAATTCTTTGGTGGTATATCCCTAATGATTCTCAAACTAGGCATTGGAAAAGATTGCAAAAAACATCAAATAAAGGATAGTTTTAGCCCTATAGAAACTATAATACTCTAAAAAATAATAGCAAAGGACTTATTTACCAAAAATATATTATTGAGTACACTATTTGCTTACTTTTTATACATACATCCCTAATTTGTTGGCTTCATCTCTAATTTTCCAAGCTACGTGATATTGACCTATTCAAAATGTTTCTTGAATCTCTTATATATGTCACATGGTTCTATGTAGTATTGGTATAAAAGGTTAAACATAATTCACCATATAAATTGATTAGACCATGATTCTCATCCTTATTTAGCTAGATGACCTCCTCCTTATCCTACATATGATAATATAGAGTGTGTGTTATTTCTATCTATATTCACAAACCTCTAGTTTTGAGTGGAACAAATTTTTAGTTTATAAATATACTATAAGTAGTTCAATTAAAAATAATAATGAACGTCTCAAGACCGATCAAGATCTTAGACAATTTATCTGCCAAATAATGATATTATTACACATATCTCAAGAAATTATATAATATAAAAAACAAATAATATTTGCTTTCATATGAAGTTTTGGCTTTTATATTTTTCCTATCAATAGACCTGAGCATACCAAAAGTTAAAATTTCAAGACATAGTTATTACCTCTAAAATTAAATATAATCACTACTATGTTTTATGATCTAATTCATTAGCCTACATGCACATTTGTTCTAATATAAATCTAATATTTATTGTTAAGTAAGGAGAGGATGCTTTTTATGGAAATTAATCATAAGCATGTATATAGAGAAATATTATTTCAATTTGTTAACTTTATTGCCACATTAGCTATTAATATTACCACATCGTTAACCATGTTGTCATATAGGCTTAAATAAATACCTAAGGGGTATTAAAAGTACCATCTAGAGTAAAAAATTTCTTTGTAAGCAAAGAAAAGAAGGGAGAGTGGGGTTTGGACCTTCAAATTATTAGGCATTGGGTATTTCAAAATATCTATGCAAATCATGAACCTTGTATCTAGCTTCAATAATAAAAGGTTGTTGGAGAATGAAAAGAAATCTAAATGATTGTTTTAAAAATCCACCAAAATAGCATATCCTATTATTGACCCTTAAGCTTGGACTCAAGACAAGACTTGATGAATTGAATAATATTTTTTGTCTAGGTTTGTAGTCTACCATGCACCTTATGAGACAATAAAGGGTTAGGTTTTTCCTTTCCATCCCACCTACTCAAGAGCATGTCCATTGGGTATGCCTCTTCTTACTAGTAAAAGTAATGAGAGGAGGTTGTGGAATGGTTGAACAGAATATTCTATCTATATTAACATGCAAACATGCTAAAAAATATAATCTATATTAATAGTATAATAATATAAATGATCTTTATGTAGATAGATGTGACATGTAAAAGTATCTTTGTGGGAGATACAAAGATATGTGATTCTTATGCATATGTGCTAAAAATCACTCCTCTTTAATATCTTTATTAAAAGAAGATGCATAAAAGTAAAATATATATATAGAACGAATATAAAGGTGGACAAGAAAAGACAAAGTGGTCCATGACTACTATAAGAGGTGGAACAATACTATCAACAATTTCCATTTTGATTGGATCTAAACCATTGATTTTTAATATGGTTAGTGTTAATATTGTGCCTCATAATATTAGGCTATGGAGTGATGCATTAAGCTAAATAAGGTTAGTGGTGGGATAAGAATGGTTGGCAATATATTTCACTTGCTGGACAAGTTCAAATTATTAATTTTTCTATAACCACCCCTATTTTGTATTTTTGTATTGAATACCTTGCAATCCTAATATGAATATCTATCTTTGTTAATTTTCCTATCACCACCCATATTTTCTATTATTTCTATTGAATACCTTGCAATCCCAATATGAATAGCTCTCTTTGAAAGAGATGAAATAAAATATAAATAATAAGAACCAAATGAAATATAAATAATGATAACCTTGTCATGGTTGTGCACTCTCTAAGAAGAAAAAATAAATATTATGATGAGCTTGTAGAACACTAAAATAACTCCTAAATTTTATTTCTACTTCTTAATTTTATATTATTAAAACCCCTTCTTACTATATTTTTTAATGTAATATATCTCTTTTTAATTATATATATATATATATATATATATATATATATATAACAAGCTAGTCTTGTTAGTTTCATTTTCATTGCTTCATAGATGAGATTTTAATTATTTTCAATATGAACTTAAATATTATTAGTTCTCTAATTTATTTATTCTTTAAGTAAATCTTCTAATACATTAAAAATAATAATAGACATTATAACATTCCAGTAACAGGGAAACTTACTATTTAAAATCGAAGTTGTTAGCCTACAAACAAGATACAAAAAAATTTATCTACCATGAAACAAATAATATATCAAAATAATCCCCACTCGTACCCATGGATATTCAATGGATTCCATGAATTGATTGGTCCTTGACAATAGTGATCTTGTCTAACGTGTCAATGAGTTGCCAAAGCTGGAGCGGGAAATAAGCCTCGGAAACTACTTGTTAGATTTTGTACGAATGGAGCATGAGATGTGTGACCTTCTTTAATAAGAATTTGAATAAATTGCGGGAAATAAGCCTCGGAAACTACTTGTTAGATTTTGTACGAATGGAGCATGAGATGTGTGACCTTGTTTAATAAGAATTTGAATAAATTGTCTTCCTTAAAACTGTAACTTCCACTAAATAATTGGTGAAAGTGTGTTGAATATATATGAACCTTTTTATTGAGGATGGGCGGAAAGACGGGTCTTAGTAATGCATCCTCTTCTATTTACCTTTTAGTCATAAGTAATGATCAACCCCTGGCCCTTCATTCTATACTGTATTAAAAAAAAATAGAGAAAGAAAGAAACCATTGCTTTATGGATCTCTAGCCTTCGCAATGCTGATAATCATGGCATTAGTTTAAAACTCGGTTCCCACTTTCTGTTTTCTTGAAAATCCCTGTAACAATAGTTTAATGTTAAGAATTGCAAATACTTACGAGGATAGCCGGACTGGAGAAGGATTATTTCTCTATAAACTCTATGCAAGCATCTTATCCCTTCTCTTTCCTTGGTGAAATAGTAGAAATTTTTGGTGTACGCGTAATCAACAAACATAGAAGTCAATAGCAACATCATCTATCTGAAGAAAAAAATAGGATGCTAAAACAAAAAGATTAAATTTTAGGCGTCTAATAATTACTTCAAAGAACAAACAAACTCATATAATTGCATGCATGTATATATTCACTTACAGACTTTGTTAATACATTTTAGAGCATCAAGCTCTTACAATTTCTTCTCAACATGCTGCCTTCTACCTGCAATTTTCTCTTTATTCTCCTATGTATACATTGTTGTATATTATTTATTCTCCATAAAATGCTCTATGCTATGTTGTATATTCCACAAAAATACTGAAGTCTATTTTATAACTATAAAATGCTAATATTAGAATTATTTAGACACACTCACTCAGCAAAATTTATGCCAAGATTTGTGGGTAGTTTACGGGGAGATTCAGGCCAAAAATCCTCTTGAATCTTGACTACCCCCATCAATGATTCCGATATAGTGTCTAAGATGTTCAAAATTTTATCTTAATAATGGTTTAGTAAAATATCTGCAAGCTGCTGCTCAGACCTGCAAAACTATAACTTGATTTCTTATATGCTTGCTACATCCATGGAAAACTAGATTCTTTGACAAGGCTATTGAAGATTTATTATTACAAAATATTTTAGTTCCTTCTTGTTCCTCATTCAAATCTGCCATAATTCTTCTAATCTAGATAGCTTGCATGCTGCTGCATTTGCTGCAATATACTTTGCGTCAACGCTATGAAATGGATCATGATCCAATGTTGAATACATGGCCAGATGTGCTCTTGCTATCATAAATACTGCCTGCTAATTAGGTCAAAATGATTTGATGCAGTATACAAAATGCCATGTTTTTTTGTGCCATTGACATATCTTAGTATTCTCTTTCCTGCTTGCCAATGTGTCTCCTTTGGATTTTCCATGAATTTGAAGACTAGACTAACTCCATACATGATATCAGGTGTTGTTGTGATCAGATACATTAAACTTCCAACCATACTCTTGTATAATATTGGATTTACATTTTTACTGCAATTAGTTTTACTCAATTTCAGACCTATTGATGTTGGAGTTGGTGCAGGTTTTCTACTCAACATTCTGAATCATTTTAAAATTTATTGAAATTCGTGGCTTGAGATATAAAAATACCATCATCCATTTTTTTATCTCTATGCCAAGAAAATACTTCATCAATCCCAAATCTATCATCTCAAATTCCCTCTTCATTGTTGCTTTGCATTCTTTTATTGACATATTTCTATTTCCATCAAAAATCAAATCATCTACATACAAGACAATAAAAAATATTTCACCATTACTTGCCTTGATGTAGAGAGTTGGCTCATTTCTACTTTTGCTAAAATCATTGCTCATTACTTGCCTTGATGTAGAGAGTTTTCTCACTACTACTGTTGCTAAAACCATTGCTCAGAAAATATGAATCTATTATGCTATACCAGGCTCTTGGTGTTTGTTTGAGCCCATAAAGTGCTTTATTCAGTCCATAGACCTTGCCTTCATGTCTTTGAATCTCATAGCCTTGTGGTTGTTAAACATATACTTCTTCCTTTAACACTCCATTTAGAAAGGCAAATATTACATCCATTTGATGTACTTTCCAATTATTTTGAGTTGTTATTGCCATGATAGTTCTTACAATTTCCATCCTTTCAACGGGATAATAAGTTTCATCATAATATCTCCCATGTTGTTGTTTGTACCCTTTGAAAACTAGCCTTGCTTTTTACATTTCATTTCTACCTTCTGTATTGCTTTTGGTCTTGTAGACCCATTTGACTCCAGTTATATTTTTTATTGGAAGATCTACAAGCTCCCAAGTGATATTTTTTTGTTTTGCTTCTATTTCTTCATCCATGGCTTTCCACCATTTTTCATCATTGATGGCTTCTTCAAAATGCACAAGATCATTTTTAGAAAATAGAGCAAAATTTATATTTTCATTATCTTCTTCATACCTAAAAATGTCATAAATTTCCTTTAGGCTCCTTGTTTTCTGTGACTACAAAGAATTTAAAGTGTCACTGGAATGATATCTTGAAGGATTCAAACTTGAAGTTTATGCACTGGGAGCATCGTTGCTTCAATACCTTGGAATTCAAGTTATTCCCTATCTTGAACTTTCACCCAAAGATGTTAAACTTTCTACTGAGGGAGGTGCCACCCAATTTTTCTATTTAATGAACCCTTTTCACTAGAGACCTCCACTTCATTTAAACCATGAATTTGATTTAGAGGTATTGTTGTAGCAATACCTAAGAACTTGTCTATGGTGCCATCCCATGACTCATTCTCAATGAATTTAACATCCCTATTGATGATCAAATTACTTGTAACTAGGTTATATAATTTGTAAGACTTTTATTCCTCACTGTAACCAACAAAAATACACCTTTCTCCTTTGTCATCCAATTTCTTCCTTTTTTCTTTTGGCACAAGTGCATATGCCACGAAGCCAAAAACTCGTAGATGCTCAACACTACTTTTTTTGTTGCTCCATGTTTCTTGAGGAATCATATCACGCACACTTTTCGTAAGGCAACTATTAAGTAGATATATTTTTATTGCTATAGATTCACCCCAATATTCATTTGAAATACCCTTGCTCTTCATCATGCTTCTGGCCATTTCTTGAATTGTCTTGTTCTACCTTTCTGCTACACCATTTTTCTCTAGTGTGTACCTGGTGGTAAACTATTTCTTGATCCCATTTTCTTTGCAAAAATCCAAATTTTTTTTTTGAAATGTACTCTCCCCCTCTATTTTTTCTAAGGACCTTTATGTAGTTTCCACTCTAATTTTCAACTAGGGCCTTAGTTTACTTAAATTTCTCAAATGCTTCAAATTTATGCTTCAAAACATAAACCCAAGTTTTCCTACTAAAATGATCAATATGTTATAAAATATTGATTTTTTTTGTTAAACTGAGAGTCTACAGGGGACCACACAAATCAGAATGTACCGATTCTAATGGAACTTTTTCTCTCCATGATTTCCCCAAAGGAAAGACTTGTCTATGTTGCTTTCCTAGTATGCAGCCCTCACAAATTCTATCTTGTTGTTCAATTAATGGTAACCCTCTAACCATTTGATTTTTGTATAGAATATTTAGTCCACTAGAACTTAAATTTCCATACCTAAGAAGCTACAGTCTGCATGGATCTTTGACAACAATTTTGAATACTTCCCAAGGAGGTATTGCTTGAGCAAACCCTTGAGCATATTTTGCTGAAAATTCACTTTGCATCCTAAAGGGAAACATTCAATTTTTTTGTCATTTTAACACTTGCTATTTGGTTTTTGTTGCCATATTTATCAAAAAATATACACTTCATTTTGAAATTTAACTTTATAACCCTTTTGGAGTAATTTACCAATACTTAAAATATTATGTTTCAGCTCTAAGACATAGTAAACATCCTGAATCTGTTTTTTGTCACCTTCCTTGGTGTGAATGGAGATGGACCCTTTACCCATAACAGTGACTTTTTCATTGTTTCCTATCTTTACTTCAGATATAACATTTTCATAAATGTAATTAAACATATCCCTATTTCCACTCATGTGGCTGCTACATCCACTGTCTAAATACTAAACATCGTTAGTGCTCTATTCAACAATATTGCAAGTGATGATTAAATTTTTATTTTTCTCATTTTCAGATCTTTTTTCTGTAGCTAAATTTACATTTTGCTTAAACTGGTCATATTGTCTCTTTCTACAATATCTTGCAAAATGTCCATATTTTTTACAATAATAACATTATCATACCTCTGAGATAAGGGGCTACCCTTTTTCTTTTCTGAATTTAAATTTCTTCCTCTTACTCTGTTTTTTCTCCTCTCCCCCTGCCTACGACATTCAGTTGAGATTTGAAACCTTATTCCGAGGAAGGAGTGACTAAACTATTCAACCTTTGTTCATGGATTTGCAATGAACCCATTAACTCATCAACATATATTTTAGTCAAATTCTTTGGGACTCTTCTATTTCAAAAACAATAAGATCAAACTTAACAAGGAGGCTTATTAAGATATTTTCTACAATTCTATGATCTTTTATGACATCTCCATTAGTTTTGATTTGATTAACTATGCTGAGAATTCTTTTAAAAAATTCATCTATGGGCTTAGAATCTTTCATTTGGAAATTTCCAAAATCTCTGTAATTTAACCATCTTCACATTTTCATTTCCCTCATATGCATTCTGAAGAAATATCCTAGGCTGCTTACAATTATTAGCTGCTGCTATCTTTGGAAAGATGAAATCAGACATGCCCACTTGAATGAAGCTTAAATCTTTTGCATCCTTTCTTTGGTTTTATTTCAGTTGGGTATTTTTTTGTGCTTGTGTAAGAGCATTAAAAATAGTCTGGTCGATAACATCTGTAAAATAACTTTCAACTAATTCCCATAGATCATGAGAACACAAAATTGTTTTCATTTTAATAGACCATGCATCATAATTTTTGTTGTAAAACACAGGTGGATGCTGCCAACTATTACTACTTCCAATCATGATTATAAAACTGAAAAAAAAAAACCTGAAACACCCTTTTGCTATACCAGGTTGAAGGAAAAATAGGATGCTAAAAAAAATATATTAAATTACAAACGTCTAACAATTGCTCCAAAACAACTCAGACAAACTCATAGAATTGAGTGCGTGTGTTTATTCACTTAAAGACTTTGCTAATACATTTCAGAGCATCAAGCTCTTACAATTTCTTCTCCATCATGCTGCCTTCTACCTGCAATCTCTTTATTGTTTAGAAATGATCTTTTGCTCACTCATGAGCTGATAATGACTGTGTTTTGTTATTCCTCAAGTGCAATCTCTTTATTGTTTAGAAATGATCTTTTGCTCAGTCATGAGCTGATAATGACTGTGTTTTGTTATTGCTCAAGAGCTGAATTTTGCCATCGCAGTATTGTGGGACTGCCTATTGTTTAGAAATGATCTTTTGCTCAGTCATCAGCTGATACTGACTGTGTTTTGTTATTCCTCAAACTTGGAAAAGTAGCCGTAGTCTTGAGCTTTATTTTGCCTTCGCAGTATTGATGTAGAATCTACTTTGTGTATCTGTGTGTAGCATAGTTGAAACATGATTTTTCCCTTCTATCTGGTTTTCCCAATGAAAAAAACACGTTATCCGAACAAAGGATTTATGTCATAAGATTCGTTTAAAACACAACTTGGAAAATGAAAGAAAACTGCTTAGATCTAATACCATTGATATTTTCAAAATATTAATATGGAACTTGTATATGTCACAATGACACCAAATGTAAACACGCCTGACAACAGGATATCTTCATAGTATTTAATCTATATATATATTTTCAAATTGAACCCCTTTTAGGTTTTAAACTTGATGCACAACACTTCGTACACAATAATGTCTAAAAAAGAAAATTATTCACTATACTTCCCCAGAATTACGTCACATTTATTCTAAGCTTCAATATGATACCAAAACATCCCAAAATTATTCCTTCTCATGCTCTCAGTGTCCACTCTCTCCAAAAGGGTGCTTCATGCTCTCCATGGCAGACTGCATGGTATCGTTCACCTTCTCTCCAACCTTGTAAGCCGTCACAAACCAGAATTAAGTTTGAAAAAAAATAACACATATAGCATACATTAGAACTATCAAATTATGGGATCAAATTTTCAGACTAGGAATACACCATATCGAAACTCCCGTGGGTTAACAATTAAGACAGACTTTAAAACTCTGAATAGTAATACAATTAATATTTTAAAACTCTAAATAAAAACTCCAAAGAAACTCGGGGGATTACGATCAAGGTAATCCAGAAAGAAATGTGTTTGCACAGCTAGTCAAATGCTTCTTTGATTTTTCTTTAGAATGAAATAGAATAGAAAAGCAAGGTATATGACCTGTTGGAGGAAGCTGCCACTATGTTCCTTTTGGTTAAGGTGTTTCTCTGTAGCGGCCCGGGTGGCCTCAGAAGCCTTGTGTTGCGCAGACATGGCATTTTCCATAGCTGCTTGGCCTGTTCCAGAAGCCCTGTTGACGGCTGTGCCCTTCAAATTCTGGGCAGTTTCTTGTGCTGCCCTTGCCGTCTGTGTGGCCTTCTGCTGATCTCTATCGCTCATCCCCTAGTATATAAGACAATGCCATATTATCCTATACTTTTAGATATATGCAGAACTTGGTGCTGTTGTTTCACAGAGTGGTATGTTTCATTATAGCGAAAATTTGGTTCTGTGATATTACCTGAACGGGTTGCTGCTGTGCTGCGTCTTGTGGGTGGGCAAACGGTTGCGCCATGGCGATGGATGAACTGAACTTTGAAAAAATCTAAAATCAAATGACAACAAAAAATTTCTCTGTGTTCGGCACTTTGCAGTCGAGATCGTGAGAGGCAAACAATGATATAGACACGAGTTTACATAAGCTGTGCACGGGGGGAACAGGTAGTGGAAAGATTCAAAATGCTGGAGCTGGATGTAGGGTGTGGATTTGGACGTGTGCGTTTTTCTGGTTAGGATAGGACACGCATTGTTTTTTTTTTTTTTTTTCAGATAATAAAACACGGAGAGGACATGAGATCACAAAGAATATTGGTGAAGGATTTTTATTGTTCTGCCGACTAAAAGCAACCAATGTGTATCCCATATAGATGAGATTACAAGTAACTTTGGCCCATATGAGTATAGATAATTGGAATTTTTCATGAGTTAGTGACTTTTAAAAAGCACTAATGAAATAAAGGCGGTGGTTTCATTTTTGGAGTTAGAAAACCAATTTTGAAAGCCCTATAAAAGAATGAATTATCATTATAAGTAAAGCCCTATAAAAGAATGAATTATCATTATAAGTATGTTATTTGTATTGGTGGTTAGAAAACCAACTTTGAAAAGCCCTATAAAAAATGATTTATCATTATAAGTATGTTATTTGTATTATTAGCGATAAGATTTACATTCAATAGTTTTGAAAAGCCCTATAAAAAATGATTTATCATTATAAGTATGTTATTTGTATTATTAGCGATAAGATCTACATTCAATTTTATGACAGATATATAAAAAGTATTGATATGGGTTTAATTTTAATAAGATTTAGATTTAATTTTATAAATTAATAATATTGATATGTGTTTAATTTTGATGAGATTTAAATTTAACTTCATGAAGAATGTATATATAAAAAGTATTATTAGTGTTTAATTAATGAAATCTAGATTTAATCTATGACGGATGTATTTATATAAAAAGTATTGCAATGTGTTTAATTTTGCAAGTTTACATCATCAACTCAATGTTAAAAAAAAAAACAAATTTGAAAACTCTAGTGGGATAAAAGAATGTGAGTGTTTAATTCTGCACGTTTACAGCATCAATTCAATATTATAAATGCAGTGTTTAATTTTGCACGTTTACAGCATCGATTCAATATTATCAATGCACTTATGGGATACATTAAAATATTAGAGATGGTATCAAGTTTATTTCGTATTTGGTCGGCTTTTGAAGTGCTTCAAAAATTTACAGGTAATATTAAATATTAATTTTTGAAAGATTTTATTTTATAATAAAATTTAAGTTTTATTTTATTATTTTTAATTGATTAAATATGATTAAAAATCTTATTTTATATTATAAACGTTAATATAATTATTTAAATTAATTGTATTTGATAAAGGTTTATATAAGATTAAAATTTGAGTTATAGTGTAAAATTATTATTTCTCAGCATTTGTTCTATATTTAAATGGATAAAAATTTAAGATTTAATCATTAAACTTTAAACTTTTGAACTTGTAGTTTAGAATATAAAATTCTTCATACTTGAGCACTTGATCTAAATTATATAGGAATGTTTTAAATCTTATAGGATAGGATTATAGACCATCTTTTAATAATTAGAGTATGGTTAAATAACCATATATTGGGTAAACAACATCTTTTATAAAGGTTGTCTCATATGACTTATAATCTCGTGTATACACACACGAGACTATATATATAGTCTCATGTGTGTATATAGAGAGATGAGATTACATTTGTAATAAATCTTTTTAATATTTTAAGGACTTATAGTGGTGGAACCATGTTATTATAATTACATTCAAAACTTGAGGACTTAAATTTGTTGTTATCTTTTAAAATATAAATATATAATAGGTCATTTTAGGTTACATCCATTAGACTATGAGCCTTCACATACTTATACAAATACATTAAACTAGACTACATACTAATATCAGATGTTTGAGATCATAAAATGATAAGAATAACATGTAATTACCAAAAATTCAAACATGTCTCACGTACAAAAACTTAATGTTACTTATGTCTAAGAATTCCATGGACTACATTATGTATTCATATTATAAGCATTTATCCATCTTTATAAAGTTTCCTACCATGTCATGGTCTTTACTACTAATTTTGAAGCACTCCCATTATTTATTTTATAATAGTACTAAATCCTTATATAAAGTCAATTCGATATGAGTGAATGTTCATAACAAATCTTCCACTAAATACAAAATTTATGCTTGATCTATATGTCATTTATAATCACATTCTCCAATCAATAAAGACCTTATTTGAGTTGACATATCCTACAAAAACCATAGCATAAAGGGTAAATTGAACTATTAAACATGTGCATAGCCATAGCATGATGAACCTAAGATGATTCTTCTCCATTAGAAAAAGACACCATATATTACACTTTATATTTTACTTTGTCTACCAATATCAATCCTTTGTTTTGTACATTATTCAAAGAGTGTTTATAGATTACTTACCTCCCTATTTGAGCATTTCCTTAAAAATTCTATTCAAGGTTATTGCACGGTGATGTCTTCCTTTCAATATTTGTTGTCTATTTCAAATGATTCTTCCATATGCTCAACTAAAATAATAGATCATATGTTTGTCCATCCATTCTATTACCTCTAACATTGGTCGTATTATAAATTAATTAGTTGATAAAAACTACTTCTATGAACCTTTCCATTGGCTATATCTACTTTCTAATTTAAAAAGACGACTCATACTTTGCTCAATTACTCTATTAATAGAGCATCACACAAATTTTGACCTTCATTTTTCATGATTTTTTATTTGTTACAATAGATAAAAATTGCCTTTTTTTTTATTAATTATCTAGACATTTTATTTAGGGACATCAAATTTTTAACCAACCAAAATCTTATATTAAAATTTTTCCCATGTATCCACCCTTTCTCCATTTCTTTCAAATTATTGATGATCATCTTCGATGCCAATATAAGTAGTAATATTTTTTTCTATTTGATATTTGCTTCAACCAAAAAGAAGGATAAGTATTTAAATCCCAATTTTAGACCACATTACTTACAATGAAGGTATGGACAACCAAAGACTCAATTAGGTTTTGAAGGATATGACTACCATAGAAAATTGGAAGAATGCATATACTTGGAAGAGTTTTCTTACATTGATAGCTTTAATAGTTTATTAGGGATGACTCCTTATGAGGCCCTTTATAGATAAACATGTAAAACTACTTTTAGTTGAGATTAGCTAAAGGATAAATTAGTGACTAGACTAGACATGTTAAGAGAGAAGGAAGATCGTGTATCTCTAATTAAAAGGTATTTTCAAGAGGCTCGTGATCATTATAAGAGTTTGTTATACACTAAGTATATTTATTGGAGCTATATGATCAAATATGTGGTCTTCCTTCAAGAGAGATCTAATAAGTTCCTTATTTGCTATGGACAAGAGTTCTAAGTTAGCTCTTTTTCTAAATATATTTAAAAGAATTTATCAAGAATTAGATCATTTTTTATAGATTAGCATTTTATTCTATCCTAGCATAAGCCCATGATATGTTTCATATTTTTGTGGTTGCAAAAAAAAAGAATAGCATACCCATCTCACATGTTAGATTAGAGAAAGCTATAGGTAATCTCAAGAGGGGAGTATGCATGTGAATCTAGTTTGGGAGTTAAACTGTCAAACCTGATGGCATAGGTAACCCATGGTGGACCAATTTAAAGCATATAGGATAGTTACAATGATAACTATACCACTTGGAAGGATGAAACTATAATTAGAGATATGTACCAACATTCTTGGATAAATATTGAGGAGGAAGTTTCTTAACAAAGGAGGGCACCATGAGAAAATATAGTCATATCATCAAGATATATCACAATAATTCTTTGAATAATTGATCGAATCACAAAGGAACAATAAGGAGCATTTTTGGAGGGACGTTTCTCGTAGGACTACCCAAACTGTCAAACTTGTTTTGGCCATATTTCACTCATACATACTCGAATTGAGCTAAAATATTGAGGGTAGATGCCTAAAAAACCCTAGAACGTCTCCACCAATTTGCAGATCATTTGGAGTAACATATATCCTAGTACATCCCTATGTGTGAAAAATATTTTTGGCAAGTGATTGTACGAGGGTTTCATCTGGGTTGAGTGCAAGTAGATCCAAAGGTTAGTTTTTTAGGGCCTTCGGGCCCTAGAGGCCAATATTTTTGTGGTTTATAATCAATATTTTAGTAGAATATGTTGCAAGGGATCCAATATGGGTTAGAAATATATCTTTCAATAAATCATATTGTGAAATTGAGTGATAATATTTTTCAATATACTACACAAAATAAAAGTGAAAACCATACCTTTCCACGATATTTAGGGCAAGAATTAAAGAGATAATGAAATAAGTTTCAAGAAAATGATCAAAAAATGGATTAGGTCTTAAGTGAATCTAGTGCTAAGGTGCACCTACAAAATAAATCTATTGTGCAAACCCCTATCAAGGGTAAAAATTTTGAAGACACAACCCCAAAAATGAATTTTAGGGATGCCCTCTGTGGTGTATAGCCTCAACCCAATGCTAATATTAATCTTAGGGCTTCTCATAAACATCTAAGAATGCTCAATATTGATCCTAATAAAATAGGGTTAGGATGTCTTAAATCAACTGATGGAACTCTTATTGTTAAGCTTGATATGGGTAATATTCAAGCTCACATTGAATATCTAGAAAAAAGAGGACCAATTTTTTGGTTCGTGGGTTTTCTTCTGAGCCTACCTGCTTTCAAAGTTTGGGCTACAAAAAGCTGGAAAACTAAAGGTGAGTTATAAATATCTATTTATCCAAATGGTTATTTTATTATTTTATTTACAAATAATGAAGATAGAGATAAAACATTTCAAGGGGGTCCCTAGTTTTTTGGAAGGGCAGGGCTTTTTATGAAGCCCTGGCATACTAAATTTAAAGTTGAATAAGAGATGCCTTCTATAGCTCTCATGTGGGTTAGACTCTTTGGCCTCCCTATTGAATTTTGGAATCCTACTATTTTTTATTCAATTGGACACTCTTTAGGAACTTTTATGATGACTGTTGATTGTACTCAAAATTTTGAACATATTATTTATGCTCAGATTTGTGTTTTAATGGATTTTTGCAAACCCCTACCTAAAAAGATCACATTACAATTTGGGGAAGACATTTGGGAACAAGTAGTGGACTATGAGAATATTACTTTTCGTTGCATAATTTACCATGAATATGGTCATTTGGCTAGTGCTTGCCCAAATAAAATTCTTGATCAAAATAAATAAGATATAAACTCAGCAGGTTTCCAACTTCCTAAGAAGAAGAACACTTAGAAAAAACCAGTTATGAAGGATCAATCAAAGTCATGTGCTAGTATTTTTAAAATACTTTCCATAAATGATGTCCCAAGTGAGGAAGGGGAAATAGTAGAAGCAAAAATATTAGAAACGCAATATAAATATGAGGGGAAGAACTTAGAGATAAAGCAAAAAATCAAATGTTTTCAATAGAAACAAAAGGGAGAAAATTTACACAAGAAAAACAATATTTTAAATGTCAAAACTTCAAATAATACAAGTCCCAATATAAACATTGTTGAACCCTCTAGTAAAATTTTGGTTGTGTATGAGCATTCTTCAAGGTTAGAAGCCATCTCAAATTCAATTCGAGTAAGTCAAGAAATAGGGGAAAAAAATTTAAGATGGATTCTAATCAAAATGCAGGTCGTAAGACCAATCAATATCATATGGTAAAATAAGATGAAAATCTTGTAGAGGGAAGTAATATTAATGCCCTTTTCAACTTTTTTAGAATTGGTATTAATGAATATCATCACTTGGAATATTAGAGGACTCAAAGGTAATATTTCAAAACAAAATGAAATTAGAAGAATGATTCAGATAAATCCTTCACATCTTGTTTTCCTTCAAGAAACAAAGACGTCAATGGAGGATATGGACTCAATTTCTAGTAAAATTTGGCCACCTAGAAAAGTGGTTTCCCTTAGTTCCCAGGGTACTTCTAGTGGCATTGCTTATCGTTGGGACCCAAAATATGTAGTTATTCACCATATGATTAGTAGTTGGGGTATTTTGGCTATAGCTATTCAAAGTAGATATTCCAAACATATTATGCTCTACATTATTGTTTATGCTCCGACTGCTTTGGAGGAAAAAAGAAGATAGTGAAAGAATATAACTCATATTATCTCTCATTTTCCTAAATCTTGGATCTTGATTAGATGATAAAATGGGAGGAAATAGAAATTTAGACAAAAGCACAGACCTCATGAGTGAATATATTTCCAAACTTCATCTTGTGGACATCCAACCAGATAATGGCCTTATGACTTGGTCTAATAGAAGGTAAGGCTTGACGTGTATAATGGAGAGTGTATAGGTTTTTGCTCTCTAAAAATTTCTTAATCCATGGTCACATTCCTAAAGTGAAGACTCTTAACAATGCTGGTTCAGATCACTAGCCAGTCATGGTGGAAATGTGGAAAACCAATGTGAGTTCATCTCCTTTTCATTTTAAATTAATGTGGCTTAGAGATAGTTCCTTTAGACCTAGTGTGCAACAATGGTGGAAAGAATGTAACCTTAGGTATGGGACTAATATGTTCATTTTTGCCAAACTACTGCAATACATTAAATCCAAAATTAAGACTTGGAACTAGAAGGAGTTTGGGGATATTCATAAAAAAAACATGAATTTATTGCTCAACGTGAAAATTTAAATAATAAAATCCATTTAGATGGACTTACAGAGAATAAAAGTGCAAATGAAATTAAACTCACAAATCAGTTAGAGGAATGGGAAAAAAGATAAGAACTCTTATGGAAGAAAAAATCTAGAATTTAATCACTCAAAGAAGGAGATCGAAACACAAATTTCTTCCACAAATCTCTTCTTTCTTGTAGATATCACAAATTTATTTCTTCCCTAAAATTAGATTCTGAAGATTTTTTCTATACTTGGGATGGCATGAGCTCTATTATTATTGATTACTTTTCTAATATTTTTGCTACTACTCCTCTTGACTCAGCTTCTCAACAAAATGTTCTTCAAGAAATACCTTCTCTTATCACTTATGAGGAGAACTCTGTTTTGATTGCTCCTATTACTCTCAATGAGCTTCAACATGTAGTTTTTAAAATGCAAAAATGGAAAACCCCAGGTCTTGATGGTTTTCCCATTGAGTTCTACCAAGAGTTATGGGATATCCTTCATGCCAGGGTTATGCGTAAGGGGTCGACCCTAAAATATATTTATAAAAATTTGGTGAATCGGTTTCAAAATCTAGGTGAATAGTTTCGAAACACATGTAGAAGGTTCACTATTATTAGGGGTAATGTTGAAAATTTAAACTTAAAATGGTCAAATTATTATAAAATTGGGGCGAATTGACCCAAAAAAAATTTACACCCAAAAATGTTTGGCTAATGGACCCTGGTCAAGGATCCCAAATATTAGCCAATTCCAAAATTTAAAAATCCTAATTTTAGCCAATTTTACGAAAATAGCCACTATGCATAACCCTGCTTCATGCTAATTTATTAGAGGTGGTGGAATAAGATAGGAAAGCCAAAAAAATATTGAATGTTATCAATAAAACTTATATTACACTTCTTCCAAAATCTCAAGAGGTTGATCACATCTCAACTTTTAGACCTATTTCTTTATGTAATATTCTCCTCAAAATCATTACTAAGATCATGGCAGAAAGGTTAAAGACTCTTTTGCATAATATTATTTCCCCTGAGCAAGGGGTTTATGTGGAAGGATGTAAAATAGTAGATGAGATAGTTCTTGCTTAGGAAGTCATCCATTCCATGGATATGCAAAAATATCCTTCCATGTTCATTCAGTTAGACATATCCAAATCTTATGATAGATTGGATTGGCACTTCCTTATCAAAGTTTTGAGGCAATTTGGTTTCTCTATGTATTGAATGGATTGTATTATGGGATGTATTTCTTTATTTTCCTACTTATTTCTTATCAATGGTAAACCTTCTCAGTCATTCCCAGCTTCCATAGGTATTAGGCAAGGTGACCTGCTTTCCCCTTATTTATTCATCATTCTTGTTGAATGCTTGGGTAGGACTATAACCAAAAAGAGGGAATACAAAAACCTTGAGGGATTTACCATTGCTCATGGAGCTAGACCTATATATCATCTTCAATTTTTTATGACTAATATTTTAGGTAATGCTACAGTTAAAGAAACTTCAAATATTAAACAAATCATTAGCTATTTTTCTAAGGCTACTAGGCAATTGATCAATGAAGACAAATCTAAAGTTATTTTCTTTCACTGCTCTTCTAGACAAGATTATATGGTCTTGGATAAATTAATATATAATAAATCCTCCCTTATGATCACTTATTTAGGTATTCCCATAAATATTCAAAGGCAAAAAAAAATATTGGAATTGGTTGTTGGACAAAGTCAAGAAGAAAATTGGAAAGTGGACCAACAGGTGGATTTCTTATGGGGGTAGAATCACTTTGGTAAAATCAATCCTTCAAGCTATTTTTATTTATGTTTCTTTCATTGAATATACCAAAGTATTTTATTTTAGAACAAGATCAAATTAGTCATTGTTTCCTTTGGAGTGGTACTAAGGAGAAAATAAAATGGGCCTTGGTGAAATGGAACAATTTATGTCTTCCTAAGAATGAAGGGGGGTTAGGATTCTGGTCTTATATTAATAACAATAAATATTTAGCTGCTAAATTATATTGGGGGATGTTGCATAACGCCAATGCTCTTTGGGCCAATAATATCCATGCTAAATATGTTTAGAATAAAAGTCTTGAATACCTTGTTCGCTATCATATTCCTACCAAAGTTTCTTCCATTTTAGTAGTTCTTAAGAAAAGTGAGGATTTGATAAAGAAAATTTTATTTTGGATCATTCATAATGGTCAGCAGGCATTTTTTTGGATAAATTCTTGGGATGGTCACAAGCCTTTGATAACTCAGTTTCCCTATTGGAGGCCTTGTATGGATGAGCTTCACTGAGCTAACTGAATAAATGCAGCTAATTACTATTGATAAACTGAAGAATCCTTCTAAAAATCATAATGTTGATTGGAGAATAAAAATAATTATTGAGAAGATTCAATTAATCCATATGGGATTTTTGAAAGTTGATTACAATCATGTTGTCAGAAATCAAAACAAGAGTGGTGATGCTTTAGCTAATTGGGCTTTGGACAAAGGTGATCTTACTTGTTATGGCCACCCTTCCATATGGTGGGCTTCAAAAATAAGGGAAGCTCTTCTTTCTATCATTTCTTTGGATGGCTCTAGTTCTGAAGGTTCCTAGTGTCTTCTTGTTTTTTTTGCTTCTCTTTGGTTTGGTCAAGGTAATTTAGTTCCCTAGTTCAAACTATTATTTATTTTGTTTCCTCTATTTATTATTGCCTTAAAAGTATTTTGGTCTATAAAGGTCATTGTTATGTTCAATTTTTTTCCTTTTTTTGTTTAATGTTTTGTCATGTGTATGTTTTTTTGTTTTGTTTTGTTTTTGTGTTCTTTGTGTTATTTTTTTTTGTTCTTATGTTTTTGTTGTTTAGTGTTTTTTGTTATTGTTCTTGTGTTTTTGTTTTTATTTTTCTTGCATTTATGTATGTGTTAATTTTTGTTTTTGTGTGCGAGTGTTTTCTATGTTTTGCATTTTTTTACTGTCTATTGTTGGTTGATTTTTTAGTTTTTTTACATGTTAATTTTTCAGGTTTTGGTTGTTTGTGTTTTTTATCTTTTTTTTGGTTGTCTTTGTAGTGTTCTATTGTTTTTGTCATGTTTTTGTTGGTTATGTATTTGTAGTGTTCTATTGTTTTTGTCATGTTTATGTTTTGTTATGTTGTTCTGGTGTTTTTCTATGTGGTTCGTGTTGTGGCTTTTTTTATATTATTGTGTGTGTGCTTGGTTGTGCTTTTTATTTTTGACACACTCAAGGAGCATGTTTTTATTTTATTTTATTATTTTTATTTTTATTTTTATATTTTTTAAATCTTATTGTGTGTTTATTTGCTCCTTGAGTATGTCAAATGTGGTAGACCGAGATTGTACCTTGGGCGATTTTGGCAGATTAGATACTCCTACCTCCTTGGGTCTTACCCAAAAGTGGCATCCCTTTTGGGATGTTTTCCACAAATAAAAAAAAAAATGAGGGCATCATGCTACACTCTTTAACCCTTGGTTTATAGATGTACATTGTAAATAGATCTTGATATAATATTCATATAATAATTTATATTTCCTTGCTATATGCATTACATTGGATAATTATGGTATGTGGATTTTATTTTACATTATGGATAATAGTGTTACATGTTTTTCGATGTGATATTTTATATGATCTAATGAAAAAAATAAAATAGATAGTATTTATTCATATTTTATGGATCCTTATATTTAGTTATAGGATCCATGTTATGGTCACATTTCATTTTTATTTTATTGACATAATATATAATTAGTTAATGGTATTAACTAATTGTGATCATAAGGTCTACTTATTAATAAAGTATACTAGATAAAGTTACTTGCATTATAAATCTAGAATTTATTAAGAGAGGGGTATTAGAAGTAAGTCGGATTCCCTATCATTGTTTTAAATAGACCTCCAAAAGAACCCCATGTCAAGTACCCAAAAATTAAAAAAGAGATTCATTCTGATTGTTAGAAGAAGTGAGATAAAGAGCTATAAGAGGAGGATAAAATTTGTATTATAGGGAATAAAAACAAGCCTCCCATTATGGGAATGGTTAAAGGTAGGGTGTCATAACCATTTAATTTCTATATATGGTAAATTATGTAGATGGAAAGGGAATATTAAATAAGAGGTTTTTAAATTTTAAATTTACTTTGTATGCTTAAATTTTAGTTGCATCATAATATGCATCAAACTAGAGATTGAAGTATTATTTTAGAGGTAGTATACATAGCATTTTATGCTTGTATATACTTAGATATAAGATATTACAAGGGGTGCAAGGTAAATTGAGATAAAGAGTTTGAAGATAAATGTCATATCTAAAGATTTACTATCTTGCAAGTGTGCATATATTTAGGAGATTTTATTATGGTTTAAATTCCTTGTGCTATGAAATTGTTGTCATTCGAATTTAGGAATGGATATATATTTTGAGACTTTACCTTATTATTTGTAAATAGTAATTTTTATGGTTCCCTTGCTTTGAATCTAGGTTTATTATTGAAAATAAAGTTTAGAGGGTCATTATGTGAGGGTATTCTCTATTGTGATATATTGAGTTACTCTTTGATGTTATGATAGATCCTACCTAAATTTGAAAGGAGTCCATCTAAATTTAGTAATATAAGCCACAAATTATTAAAAAGTGGGTGAATCCATATCCATGGTTTAATTCTTTAATACCTCCATTAATTTATTCCTATTTCTCCATTATGGTTTGTAAACTAGTATTAATAGTAAATGAATGTCAGGACTAGTCTAAACCATCTTAGATAGATGATGCTATGGATCACTTCCAATATATTTACCTTTGTATTTGATATCATTGGGTATAGATATTTAATAATACATTCCACTTTCAATATAGAAATGAATACCCTTGGGTATACATAGTATGAAGAAAGGAAATATGGATGAAGTGGGTTTGGTGGCCTTATGCATAGACCATGGAGGAAAGGGTAGCCTATGAGCCAATGGCTGAATTTGGATAAGGTCACTCACTTTAAAATGCATTCTAATGACTCTATAGGATATGAAATCCTACTCTAAAGTGTTGATGAATATTAAATTATAATTTTGTGCTATAGTTTATTTTTTTAATATATCTAAAAAATAGGTTAGGTATATTTTAGTTTCTATGTTTTAGCATTTTTTTCTATATTTTAAAACAAATAATAATGTTAATGGTGTTGTTGAAATTTGGTGTCATATAATTTAGAATATTTAAATCGTTTAGGTACTTCGATATACCTACACTCTTTCGTGGGATGGATTTCATTGTAAGTAATGTTAAAATAGGAAACTTATTATCTTTAATTTAGAGTTAATATCTTCATATTGCCTCTAAAGAGCATCTACATTAATATGATTCATACCCAATTGATCTACCAGTATCAATTGATACTCTTGAAAAAGTAGGATCCATTTGGTAATCCTTACTAATGGATTTGGATTATTGACAATATAAGATAGTGTTTCTATTTTAGTTCATGTAAATTTATTTCAATATTTCTCATTTATATTATACTAAAGTAAATTGGATGATTATTACCATATAGCATCCTACTATCTCAACATGCTTTCAATATTCATACTAGATGCATCTATGCAAATGATGAATATCGTACTTCAATATAGATTCTTTAAATATTGTGTAGTTATCAAGGTCTAATTTAATTTATTAAATACCATGTTAGCTTATTTTCTAGATCATATAAAATATCTTTATTCAAAAACTTTTGTTGAATATTGGGTGTCATTTGATAAATTGTTGGTGAAGCATATATGATAGTATAATACCTAATAAAAATTATAATTTAATCTTATTGGTGGTAAATAACAACCCATTTATTTATAATACCTATGGATAAAATAACTCACCCACATCTATCTCTTTAGAGGGAGAGAATTTTGCTATCAATATATTGCCATTTTGTTAAGGTAGCTTTAGGGACCCAACAGGCATGTGAAACAACCACTAGACCAAAAGAAAGAAGGTAAGGCTCAACTAACCCAAAGAAACACCACAACACCAAATTTGATAGAAAGCTATCAAAAATTTAAGACAATTATGTTAGCAATAAGCATAAATATATCCAACATCTGATGCATCTAAAGCTCAAGTTTCAATTGAGATAAAAGAACCCAATTATTTTTTGAGCAAACTCAAATTTTGACTAAGTATGGGGTATGGATGAAGATCTAAAATATTGATGTGAGTAAAATAATGATAAAATTTTAGCACCTAATATGTTATGAAATAATTTTGGTCAAGTATGAATGAGAATATGATATTCAATGTTATAGCAGATTTTTTTGGGTGCAACAAAATCTTGGCTATGTAGCAAAGAGGGTTTGATTTTTGAAGGTGCAAACATCAAAATAGTCTACATAAAAGCCTAGCATGATATAAAATAGAACAAAAAATATATACCAAGGCATTGAGCACAACACACACAGGCAATATCAAGTGAATGTGTGTTCAACATCAACATAATGTTTTACAAAGGATTGGCTACATATCAAAGAGGACCGAATGTTTCACATGCTAACATAATCATGAAGTAGTTCTAGATAAATATTTTATAAGAAATAGATATCAACAATAAAATATCCAACTTTTGGCATGTAGAGGTATGCATAAGAGTGTGGCTAAGCAAAAGGAGTGGCCAAATTCTAAAGGTGTTTATGTTATCAAGGTAAGCTAAGAAACTCAACATCCAACAAAAAAGTTAATCTATGTGTTAAGAAGCATTAGATAGATAATAAAATTGATGGTACCTACATAATATAAGTATGGATTGATTTCAACTAAGAAAAGAGGAATATTGTGAGATAGCAAAGTGCCTATACATGCTCTTGATAATAATCATTTTTGTCAAATAATATCAATTACCAAAAGCTTTTTTTATCAACACCTATGCCAATGCAATTGGGCCATTCATAGGATAACTAGGAGAAAAATAAACTTATCACATGATCCTATGGATTAAATGAAGATATTTTTACCACCACTCTCTTAGATGAAGTCAAAGCAAGCCACATCAACATCATGGTTCCTACACATTTACAATAGAATAAGTTGGAGAAGGATACACACGTGCTAAACCAACCTAATATGCCTATATTCAATTTCATGGGAAATGATGGTAAAATAATTGAATGTAATTATATATATATATATATATATATATATATATATATATATATATATATATATATATATATATATATATATATATACTTGAATGTAGCTCATTCAATGGTCAACTCTTTAACTTTTACGATTGAAAATTTTGTATGATTTAAGTCTATACACCCATTAATGAAATATAATGTGTTGTTTGCCCTATTTCAAATACTATTACAAAATATATATGAATTTTTCAATAAGCATTTTTATAAAAGAACCCAATTATTTTTTGAGCACTAAACTCAAATTTTGACTAAGTATGGGGTATGGATGAAGATCTAAAATATTAATGTGAGTAAAATAATGATAAAATTTTAGCACCTAATATGTTATGAAATAATTCTGGTCAAGTATGAATGAGAATATGATATTCAATGTTATAGCAGAGTTTTTTGGGTGCAACAAAATCTTGGCTATGTAGCAAAGAGGGTTTTATTTTTGAAGGTGCAAACATAAAAATAGTCTACATAAAAACCTAGCATGATATAAAATAGAACAAAAAATATATACCAAGGCATTGAGCACAACACACAAAGGCAATATCAAGTGAAAGTGTGTTCAACATCAACATAATGCTTTACAAAGGATTTGCTACATATCAAATAGGATCGAATGTTTCACATGCTAACATAATCATGAAGTAGTTCTAGATAAATATTTTATAAGAAATAGATATCGACAATAAAATATCCAACTTTTGGCATCTAGAGGTGTGCATAAGAGTGTGGCTAAGAAAAATAAGTAGCCAAATTCTAAAGGTGTTTATGTTATCAAGGTAAGCTAAGAAACTCAACATCCAACAAAAAAGTTAATCTATGTGTTAAGAAGCATTAGATAGATAATAAAGTTGATGGCACCTACATAATATAAGTATGGATTGATTTCAACTAAGAAAAGAGGAATATTGTGAGATAGCAAAGTGCCTATACATGCTCTTGATAATAATCATTTTTGTCAAATAATATCAATTACAAAAATATTTTTTTATCAACACCTATGCCAATGCAATTGGGCAATTCATAGGATAACTAGGAGAAAAATAAACTTATCACATGATCCTATGGATTAAATGAAGATATTTTTACCACCACTCTCTTAGATGAAGCCAAAGCAAGCCACATCAACATCATGGTTCCTACACATTTACAATAGAAAATGTTGGAGAAGGATACACACGTGCTAAACCAACCTAATATGCCTATATTCAATTTCATGGGAAATGATGCTAAAATAATTGAATGTAAATATTTATATATACTTGAATGTAGCTCATTCAATGGTCAACTCTTTAACTTTTACAATTGAAAATTTTGTATGATTTAAGGCTATACACCCATTAATGAAATATAATGTGTTGTTTGCCCTATTTAAAAATACTATTACAAAATATGTATGAATTTTTCAATAAGCATTTTTATAAAAGAACCCAATTATTTTTTGAGCCCTAAACTCAAATTTTGACTAAGTATAGGGTATGGATGAAGATCTAAAATATTGATGTGAGTAAAATAATGATAAAATTTTAGCACCTAATATGTTATGAAATAATTCTGGTCAAGTATGAATGAGAATATGATATTCAATGTTATAGCAGGGTTTTTTGGGTGCAACAAAATCTTGGCTACGTAGCAAAGAGGGTTTTATTTTTGAAGGTGCAAACATCAAAATTGTCTACATAAAAACCTAGCATGATATAAAATAGAAAAAAAAATATATTCCAAGGCATTGAGCACAACACACAAAGGCAATATCAAGTGAAAGTGTGTTCAACATCAACATAATGCTTTACAAAGGATTGGCTACATATAAAAAAGGACCGAATGTTTCACATGCTAACATAATCATGAAGTAGTTCTAGATAAATATTTTATAAGAAATAGATATCGACAATAAAATATCCAACTTTTGGCATCTAGAGGTATGCATAAGAGTGTGGCTAAGCAAAAGGAGTGGCCAAATTCTAAATGTATTTATGTTATCAAGGTAAGCTAAGAAACTCAACATCCAACAAAAAATTTAATCTATATGTTAAGAAGCGTTAGATAGATAATAAAGTTGATGGCACCTACATAATATAAGTAGGGATTGATTTCAACTAAGAAAAGAGGAATATTGTGAAATAGCAAAGTGCCTATACATGCTCTTGATAATAATCATTTTTGTCAAATAATCTTAATTACCAAAAGCTTTTTTTATCAACACCTATGCCAATGCAATTGGGCCATTCATAGGATAACTAGGAGAAAAATAAACTTATCACATGATCCTATGGATTAAATGAAGATATTTTTACCACCACTCTCTTAGATGAAGTCAAAGCAAGCCACATCAACATCATGGTTCCAACACATTTACAATAGAATAAGTTGGAGAAGGATACACACGTTCTAAACCAACCTAATATGCCTATATTCAATTTCATGGGAAATGATGGTAAAATAATTGAATGTAAATATATATATATATACTTGAATGTAGCTCATTCAATGGTCAACTCTTTAACTTTTACAATTGAAAATTTTGTATGATTTAAGGCTATACACCCATTAATGAAATATAATGTGTTGTTTGTCCTATTTCAAATACTATTACAAAATATGTATGAATTTTTCAATAAGCATTTTTATAAAAGAACCCAATTATTTTTTGAGCACTAAACTCAAACTTTGACTAAGTATAGGGTATGGATGAAGATCTAAAATATTGATGTGAGTAAAATAATGATAAAATTTTAGCACCTAATATGTTATGAAGTAATTCTGGTCAAGTATGAATGAGAATATGATATTCAATGTTATAGTAGAGTTTTTTGGGTGCAACAAAATCTTGGCTATGTAGCAAAGAGGGTTTTATTTTTGAAGGTGCTAACATCAAAATAGTCTACATAAAAATCTAGCATGATATAAAATAGAAAAATATATATATACCAAGGCATTGAGCACAACACACAAAGGCAATATCAAGTGAAATTTTGTTCAACATCAACATAATGCTTTACAAAGGATTGGCTACATATCAAAGAGGAACGAATGTTTCACATGCTAACATAATCATGAAGTAGTTCTAGATAAATATTTTATAAGAAATAGATATCGACAATAAAATATCCAACTTTTGGCATCTAGAGGTATGCATAAGAGTGTGGCTAAGCAAAAGGAGTGGCCAAATTCTAAAAGTGTTTATGTTATCAAGGTAAGCTAAGAAACTCAACATCCAACAAAAAAGTTAATCTATGTGTTAAGAAGCATTAGATAGATAATAAAGTTTATGGCACCTACATAATATAAGTATGGATTGATTTCAACTAAGAAAAGAGGAATATTGTGAGATAGCAAAGTGCCTATACATGCTCTTGATAATAATCATTTTTTTCAAATAATCTCAATTGCCAAAATCTTTTTTTATCAACACCTATGCCAATGCAATTGGTCCATTCATAGGATAACTAGGATAAAAATAAACTTATCACATGATCCTATAGATTAAATGAAGATATTTTGACCACCACTCCCTTAGATGAAGTCAAAGCAAGCCACATCAACATCATGGTTCCTACACATTTACAATAGAATAAGTTGGAGAAGGATACACATGTGCTAAACCAACCTAATAGGCCTATATTCAATTTCATGGGAAATGATGCTAAAACAATTGAATGTAAATATATATATATACTTTAATGTAGCTCATTCAATGGTCAACTCTTTAACTTTTACAATTGAAAATTTTGTATGATTTAAGGCTATACACCCATTAATGAAATATAATGTGTTGTTTGCCCTATTTCAAATACTATTACAAAATATGTATGAATTTTTCAATAAAATTTTTTATAAAAGAACCCAATTATTTTTTGAGCACTAAACTCAAATTTTGACTAAGTATGGGGTATGGATGAAGATCTAAAATATTAATGTGAGTAAAATAATGATAAAATTTTAGCACCTAATATGTTATGAAATAATTCTGGTCAAGTATATATGAGAATATGATATTCAATGTTATAGCAGAGTTTTTTAGGTGCAACAAAATCTTGGCTATGTAGCAAAGAGGGTTTTATTTTTGAAGGTGCAAACATAAAAATAGTCTACATAAAAACCTAGCATGATATAAAATAGAACAAAAAATATATACCAAGGCATTGAGCACAACACACAAAGGCAATATCAAGTGAAAATGTGTTCAACATCAACATAATGCTTTACAAAGGATTGGCTACATATCAAAGAGGACCGAATGTTTCACATGCTAACATAATCATGAAGTAGTTCTAGATAAATATTTTATAAGAAATAGATATCGACAATAAAATATCCAACTTTTGGCATCTAGAGGTATGCATAAGAGTGTGGCTAAGCAAAAGTAGTGGCCAAATTCTAAAGGTGTTTATGTTATCAAGGTAAGCTAAGAAACTCAACATCCAACAAAAAAGTTAATCTATGTGTTAAGAAGCATTAGATATATAATAACGTTGATGGCACCTACATAATATAAGTATGGATTGATTTCAACTAAGAAAAGAGGAATATTGTGAGATAGAAAAGTGCCTATACATGCTCTTGATAATAATCATTTTTGTCAAATAATCTCAATTACCAAAAGCTTTTTTTATCAACACCTATGCCAATGCAATTGGGCCATTCATAGGATAACTAGGAGAAAAATAAACTTATCACATGATCCTATGGATTAAATGAAGATATTTTTACCACAACTCTCTTAGATGAAGTCAAAGCAAGCCACATCAACATCATGGTTCCTTCACATTTACAATAGAATAAGTTGGAGAAGGATACACACGTGCTAAACCAACCTAATATGCCTATATTCAATTTCATGGGAAATGATGCTAAAATAAAATGAATGTAAATATATATATATATATATATATACTTGAATGTAGATCATTCAATGGTCAACTCTTTAACTTTTACAATTGAAAATTTTGTATGATTTAAGGCTATACACCAATTAATGAAATATAATGTGTTGTTTGCCCTATTTCAAATACTATTACAAAATATGTATGAATTTTTCAATAAGAATTTTTATAAAAGTTGAATTAATGGTTTATTTTGTAAAGAGTTATTCTTTTATCTGGATTTCTTATTGTATTTTTTTTCTTCAATTATTAGAATGCTTAGATGTTTGTTCTTAATAGTTTAATACTTTGTAACATTTGATGATATTTGTTCTATTAGGAATTTTAGTTTAATTGAGAGAATGTGACTCTCATGCATTTGTGTCTCTTGGTGTTGTTCAACCTATTCCTTAAATCCTAGCTTTTAACCTTACATATTTCTTACCTTAGTCTATAACCCCTTATTTATATTATCTATAATCATATGAACTGACCTACTCTAGAGGTTGACTTAGAAATCCATTTTGGATCTTCTAATCTTAGCCAAGGTCTTGAGGGTGCAACTCATCCATTTAGGAAAATTTTGGACTAAGATTTGTTGGCATACTTGGTGGAACGTAAATCTCACCTCCTTTATTGAGTAGAATCATGGTGATATTATACTCTAGTAAAATCATTCTCCAATCATCTCATAAATTTGCTATGATAAAATAACCATAGATAAAAACTAGTAGCCATTTATCTTACAAGATTATATTCACAAGAGCAATAGATATAAAGTTGGATGAACCACTATTGTTCATAGAATTACCTCTTTTAAGATATATATGATGTAGATTCTCATCATATTCTCAATCATATTTCTCATCAAGCCCCATAGAAAGTGAAGGATCTACATACTTCAACTCTCCACAATATATTTCTTTTGTTAGACTCGAAAAAATGGCTTAGATTCCACCTCCACATAAATTTTCTAACTATAATAACACGTGATCACTTAACTTGAAAAATTGAAACCTCATTCATCAGAATGTATTCAAGGCTTTACCAATACATGATGGTAGGAAAACAACCTATGAGCATTTTCAAGATATAGTATCCTTAGCCACAATATATAATATTCAAGATGAGGATATCATGGTAAGGTTATTGGTATTATCATTCAAAGGTAATAAACTATATTAGTACCAAACCCTTTAGAATTGTAGTATTCATTTATGAGCTTAACTTGCTAGTAGATTGGTCCAATAATTTAATGAAACAAACAAACCCATTTTCACTATTAATTTAGTTCACCACTATACAAAGGCATCCTAAATAAGCAATAATGGAATTTAACATTAGGTTTAACATGACATGGAAAAGATTACCACAATAGATAAATCCAATGGATCCCAAGGAACTATATTATTACTTTCATGCTTTCAATCTAGGCTTAGGTTTGTTGATAAAAATCTAATGCACTAAATTTTCCTAATACTTACCAAGCAACTATAACCATAGAGAATATATTTATAGTCATAGGTAAACTTCCTTCTAGTAATGTAATGTCATACTTCTCAAAAGTCTTGTATTTTTTGACAAGAAAAATAAATTTCAATCTTAATTACAAATCTACTAGATATAGCCTCACTTTCTACAGTCATGTTTCTAGCATTACCTGAAAGCACGAGATTCCGGTCAAAAGAAACACCAAGTGCAATTGCATTCAAAGTTAAGCACGCCTAAGTCCTAGGAATGTACATTGCATGAAACGAAAAGAGACATGTTGTAAGAGACGCAATCAGATAAAGAAAAACAGCCCTTTCATTAATTTCTTTCGATCTCTGTTACAATAATGCCTCCTCCCTTTTCAGGGGCTAGGAGCGCAAATAAGGTTTGATTACAATCGTTGAATGGTTCCTCCTTCCGCGTGCCCACGATTGCACCGGGCGGGCTAAGATGATGCCGCCGCTGATGTTGATGGGTTCTTCGCCTCTGCTGCTTCTCCCGCAAACAAAGAAATGATCAAGACGTTAGTAGCACCTGTTGCAAATGAAAATCATTCTCTCTCTAAAACTAACAAAATATGTATACGAATATTTGCCCGAAACCATGAAAACAGTGAATCCAAATTGCTTCAAAATCGACGAAGGTAAGAACAGTCACCAGAAGGCCACTGCCACTGAGGCAGCTGGCCAATTCACCTTAAACTGGAATTCGTCCCTGGGCAGGACGAATTCTGACTGTAATTCGTCCCTGGGTGGGACGAATTCTTCTGAATAGGAGAAATCGACCTGTTGCTGCTCCAATGTCGGATCCCGGGACCCGCAAAACTCCCTGCAAATAGGGGGTTAGGTAATTGGGGCCATTTTGGGACGACCCAGATGGTCGGATTTTCCCAATTTGGCCTCCTCCCTCGGGAATTTAACCTTGACACCTGCAAGTTAGCGAAACGATAAAGCAATACAAAACACCCTAAACTCTGACCAAAAGCTACAAAATTGCAATTATAGACTAATCAGACCTAGTAACACGGAATGCAATCTAAAAATTAATCTAAAGTGCTCAAAAACTGAAATTAGAACTTGGGGGTGCGGGGGTGCCCAAGTGGGCCTCCCACCGTTGGCCCTCGATTTTGGAGCCAATCCACCAAGGATGGGCCCAAAACCTTTTAGGATTGGGGGTCGGCGAATTGGTAGGTTCAGATGTCCATGCGTCGGATTTGAGTAAGGTTCGAGCTTCCAAAGGCCACCCAACAACCTCCCTTGCAAAAGAGATTGATGGATGTAGGAAGGTGAACAAAGGGGGATGCAAATGAGTCTTCGATTCGGCAACACTTCGTTGCTTGAACACTCCTTCCACCTGCCTGTTTTGGGTGAGAAAAGTCCCACCTTTTATAGACCCAAGGGGTCTCTTTTGGGAGGGAAGCACAAAAGCCAAGTGTTGGCCATGGGCGCCATGTGGCGCTCTTGTCTTCCCATGAGGGAGGGGAGTCCTTCCCTTGACTTGAACTTTGATAAATGCTTCTTGTAACGAGTCCTCTAACGGCCCTCTCGTCCACTTACACATGCGTGCAAGGTAGGAGCCCTTAACTGACTGTTCTGGGTTGCCACTTGGCACCATTTGCCTTTTTGCCCGTTAAGCTTAGAATTCGTCCCACCCGGGGACGGATTCAGAATTCGTCCCGGGGTGGGACGGATTCTATTTTGAATTCGTCCCCGGGTGAGACGAATATCGGGCAAAGTGTCCAAGTGTGCCAAATTGCTTCTTGACCTTACAAAATTGCTATGAAAGTGGTTAAGACCACCTGTTTAACCTCTCGAGGGCTGCCCCGGGGGCTGTGTTTGTCAAAGCGATCGGTGTTTGCAGTCACATAATCGGATTGGTGCTGTTTTGGTGTCTACTAGATGCCCCTTTTTGGGAAGCGCTACGGGTGACGCAGATGCTTGAGCAAAAATAGATAACCAAAGCACTAATGATTAGGGTTTCTTGGTAACCTAACCAACTTTTGATGCCCCAAGTATGGAAAGGGCATGCATTCTTGAATCCTTGCTTCAGACGAGCTAAGGAATTTGATTTCAAGTATTAACCTGTTTTGGTGAGGTGTGACTTGAACTCAGACATCGATCAGTCATGAACAAGTGAAGGGCGTTTTTATCCTCAAGGGGAACCTTGTGTTCATGATTCACGAAATCTTGAACTTAGACATTGATCAGTCATGAACAAGTGAAGGGCGTTTTTATCCTCAGGGGGAACCTTGTGTTCATGATTCACGAAATGCCAAGTGTTTGATTGATTTGATTGTTGCTTGTTTACTGCCCCAAGCAGGAGCGTGATTGTCTTTGTCAATGATTCTTTGAATGCATGTCGTTTTCCTTAATTGGGTGTGTGATTGTTGATTGGTGACTAAGTGTGACTACCCCCTCAAGCGACGAATCGATGAGGGAATGACCTTCGTGAGAGAAGCGACGAGTCGCTTGACCCAAGATGACTTGTGCAAGGTTTGCCTTTAGAGGGTTTACCGTTAAGCGTGTGCAATTTTTCCAACATATGGACCTATTTTTGGTGGGTGTTAACCCTTTTGGTGATGTCATAATGAGGTGAAATCGTCGAAAACCTATTTCCCGTGGAGCGGTCCGGCTATGATAGCCTTCTTGGGGAACTAGGAGAGCGATAATTTGGACCTCGACATCGATTTTCTTTGCCTAGAGGTTAAGTGCATGAGCACTTATGCCCGGCAATGTTTTTGTTGTGTTTTTGTTGAATTTTGTACTGTTTTTGTTGTTTTTTGTGACACCATTTGGTGATTGAATTGTCGGCAATCCGTCCTCCCGTGGAGCGGTCCGGCTATGGTAGCCTTCTTCGGGAGTAGGATAGTGACAATGCAAACCCCGACATCAATTTTTCTATGCCAAGAGGTTAAGTGCAAGAGTACTTGTGTCTGGCAATGTTTATTGCTTGTTTTGTGTTACATTTTTTTGTTGTTTTTTGTGACACCATTTTGGGATTAAATTGTCAAAATTTGTCTTCCCGTGGAGCGGTCCGGCTATGGTAGCCTTCTTAGGGAGTAGGATAGTGATAATTTGTGACCCCGATGTCAATTTTGCTATGCCAAGAGGTTAAGTGCAAGAGCACTTGTGTCTGGCAATGTTTATTGCTTTTGTTGTTGTTGATTTTGCTTTATTTTTGTTGTTTTTGTGACACATTTGGGGATTAAATTGTCGAAAATCCGTCTTCCCGTGGAGCGGTCCGGCTATGGTAGCCTTCTTCGAGAGTAGGATAGTGACAATGTAAACCTTGACATCAATTTTGCTATGCCAAGAGGTTAAGTGCAAGAGCACTTGTGTCTGGCAATGTTTATTGTTTTTGTTGTGTTATTTTTGTTGTTTTTGAGTTGGCTTTGACCCTTTTTGTGACGTCATTTGGGGATTAAATTATCAAAAATCCGTCTTCCCGTGGAGCGGTCCGGCTATGGTAGCCTTCTTAGGGAGTAGGATAGTGACAATGTAGACCCTGACATTAGTTTTGTTATGCCAAGAGGTTAAGTGCAAGAGCACTTGTGTCTGGCAATGTTTATTGCTTTTGTTGTTTGTGGATATTTGCTATTTTTGTTGTTTTGTTTGTTTTTGGTGACGTCGTTTGGGGATGAAATTGTCGAAAATCGTCTTCCGTGGAGCGGTCCGGCTATGGTAGCCTTCTTAGGGAGTAGGATAGTGACAATGTAAACCCCGACATTAGTTTTGCTATGCCAAGAGGTTAAGTGCAAGAGCACTTGTGTCCGCAATGTTTATTGCTATGTTTTTGTGTTGCATTTATTTGTTGTTTTTGTTGTTTTGATTTTCTTTGATCTTGTGCATGATGGTTGATGAATATGGATGTATGCATGTTGATTTATTTTGATGGATGCATATGCTATGATGAATGCAAATGGTTTTGATTTATATGTGATATGCAGATATGAAATGGATGAATGGGGTTTGTGATGTTTGGCTATGGCACCATAGACTGTTTAGAGCTCTGTTATTTTGTTTTTAGGTGATTGTTGTGATGTATGCCTCTACATGTATACATGGTTTTTCTATTTTTGTATTTTTTGATGGTATTTGCAAAGATGAAAAGTAGCGCAATTGGTTTAGAAATGTAGCTAAGGTTTTCTGAGACTCAGACGGTTTTAGCTCACTAGCCATGACTGTACTTTATCTTACAAGACTTTTGAACAAGGTATGAATCGGACTTGTTTTTGACCAAGTTATTTCACATCCTTGTGTGTGCATCTGAGTTCATTTATGTGGTATTTGTTAGGATACCGCCGAGTGCCATGTGGGCTTTCAACCGAACCTCGTATCGAGGATCACCTAATTAGCTCCACGAATTCCTTTGTTGTATGTACTAAGATTAATCTGCGTTGTAATCCAGGATGCCATAAGCTAGCTCATCCACATGCAAACATTGATCTGTACGCAAGTTAATGTGACAGATATATCGTCATGCGGGAGGTTTACTTCTGTTACCGATAGGCTATCAACCAAATTGGTACTGAAGCTTGCCTTATGACCTACAGAATGCTGAGAGTTCCAGGGATTCAAGGTCAACTCCCTTCTTTTTTTCAATTGTATTGGGATACTTGCTCTTTTGTAGTGATGAGATCACTGTTTATTTTGATTTGTTTTTCTTTCGAGCAAGGGATTGGGGATATGGAGTGATGAAAATCACTGTTGTTTGTGCCTTTTGATGTGTGCACTGTAGTTTGTCAAATTTGGAGTTTTGACATTTTGCAAATTTTTGTGTTTTGCAACTATTGAGAACTTTAGGGATTCTTAGGGAATTGGGTAGGGAGGATGCTTGTCCTTTTGCCAACTCTCAGCATTCTAGGGGTCATTCGCACAGGGGGATGAGCAAGATAACCGTTTCGCTTGTGGTGACCTAGATTATTTTGCAGGTTTCATCTTTCGTTCACACAATTTTGGGAATTTTAATGTTTGATTTGTGTTGGGATGTTACGTAACAAGGTGTATTTCAAGTATGACTCTACCTTCGTAAAATCCGTTCGACTTGGTACACTACATGGCTAAAGAGGAAAATGATGACTGAATCACTGAAACTCTTGGTACATTCCCGGACCACTTGATTGTAGTGTTGTAAAAGTTATGCTTGGTGTTTTTGTTGTTTTTGTGAAATGAAACAGTGTGGAACAAGATGGTCTATTAGAGCAATTACAGCCTATGGTGCCTTTGACCTGTATGACTACAAATATGCAATGTATGGATGCAATGCTTAATGCAGCTATATATTTTTGTATTTTTGATGGATTGTTTTTGGTGAAGGTGAAGATGAGGTGCGAGAATATTATTTTTTTTGATGAATTTGAGTATGCCTAGAATTGAGATGCAAATGTTTGTTGTTTTTGATGATTTTTGTTGTTTTGTTTTTTTGAATTTCTTGATTTTTTTGACCAAGAGATTGCGATAATCGTTGGAGCTTTTTGGGTTGACCAAGAGATTGCGATAATCCTTGGAGCTTTTTGTATTGACCAAGAGATTGCGATAATCCTTGGAGCTTTTTGGGTGACCAAGAGATTGCGATAATCCTTGGAGCTTTTTGGGTTGACCAAGAGATTGCGATAATCCTTGGAGCTTTTGGGTTGACCAAGAGATTGCGATAATCCTTGGAGCTTTTTGGGTGACCAAGAGATTGCGATAATCCTTGGAGCTTTTTGGGTGACCAAGAGATTGCGATAATCCTTGGAGCTTTTTTGGTGACCAAGAGATTGCGATAATCCTTGGAGCTTTTTTGGTGACCAAGAGATTGCGATAATCCTTGGAGCTTTTGGGTTGACCAAGAGATTGCGATAATCCTTGGAGCTTTTTGGGTTGACCAAGAGATTGCGATAATCCTTGGAGCTTTTTGGGTGACCAAGAGATTGCGATAATCCTTGGAGCTTTTTGGTTTGGATTATGGTTCTTCAGGGGATAGAGGTACCCCCAGCTTGATGGTCTTTGCACTCCGGATCTGGCTCTAGAGGTATGGGCATGAATGGATCAGCCCTATGCACGGAGATGAGGACAGGGTCCGCCCGCGGCACTGATGTTGCTATGATGTCTCTTGGTGGAAGTTGCTCTTTGTGTGCCCAAAGTTGTGGATGTAATGCTTGGTCCCACTGCGGTGGGTTAACACGCCACTCATGCCCTAGTATTATGTTTATCTGTTGACATGCTTCTTCGATTTTTATGGGATGCCGATGCTGTTGCATGTGATTGCTATGGGCTATGTCTGTTTCATCCTCACCTTTAACTAGTGAGTACAGCTCATCAGAATTTGGAGATTCTGAGACATGGAGGACTACATCATCAGGTAGCCCTATGGTTAAAGGTTGATCCTCTTCGAAAGGAGCCTTATGTAAGTTGGGCCTTGGGAGCTCCAAAATCTTGGTCTCTACCAACTCTAAGTGCTCTAGTGCTTTGCATGTATCGGGAGATTTGAACTCCTCCTCTTTGGTTGGTTCTTGTTGAGGAACTTGGGGCTTATGGAGGGGTGGCCAGATGGCACCCCCATGCCTTGGTAGGGCAGTTCATCCCGCTCTTCTTCGCGCTCTGATTCCTTAGAGGCTTCTTGATGAATTTCTAAGGGTGGCTCATAAGCTTGGGTGGATGTCTGAGGAAGGCACCCATCATTGGTTATAGGAGCGGCCTCCCATTCATGTCTAGGAGGCGTCGGGGGTGGTGCTTCAGGAATCGGGAGAGTAGCTTCCCGCTCCTGTCTAGGAGGTGTTGGGGGTAGCTTTTGATGAGGTCGCGATGACCTATCTTCCCCCATGGGTTGTGCCACTCAAAATATTTTGTCTTATGCATGTGAGGGGTTGGAGTCTTCTCTTGCATAGTGTGTTGGAACAGCTCATCCTTCTGGCACTGAAGGTGCTCTTCGTTAATATGGTACGGTTCCTCTAACGGTAGTCGTTCGAGCTCAAGTTGCGTGAGTTGCTTGAGATGTGTGATATATTCGATAGATTCTATGATAGTTGGTCCCACCGCCTCATGTCTAGAAGGCCTAGACGCCTCTCTTAGATAAAAATCTCGGTCGTAGTGATCCAAGATCTCTATAGGACACATCCCTCTGTTAGGGGTAGCAGCATTCTCTCGGGGCTTTGGCCTCAGTGAGTGGTCCTGATAGATAGCAGGTGCGAAGGCGTATTGCTCTCGCATGGTATATTGCTCTCGAGGAAGGTAGAGGTCTTCCTCGTGCTCTCTTTCATAAGTGAAAAAGGGATGGACGGAGCTATCTCGCCCTGCCCAAAGAGCCTTGTGCTCTGGATTTGTCTTTGTAGTTCTGGAAACTAGAGGGGGTGAAGGAGGGATAATGTAATCATGTGGTTCCTCCCATCGAACCCTATGTTGACTTAGCACTTCATCGCGCGATGACCGCTCATAGCGAGCATCTAAGGGAGCTCTCATTGCTTCATGTCTAGAAGGCCTAGATGCCTCTTCTAGATATCTATCTCGGTCGTAGTGATCCAAGATCTCTATAGGCGACCTCCCTCTATTGGGGGTAACAACATTCCCTCGAGGCTTTGGCCTCAGTGAGTGTTCCCGATAGATAGCAGTGCGGAGGCATATTGCTCTCGCACCGTATATTGCTCTCGAGGAAGGTAGAGGTCTTCCTCGTGCTCTCTTTCATAAATGAAAAAGGAACGGGTGGAGTTGGCCCGCCCCGCCTGAGGAGCCTTGTGCTCTGGATTTGTCTTTGTAGTCCTGACAACTAGAGGGGGTGAAGGACGGGTAGTGTAATGATGTGGTTCCTCCCGTCGAACCCTATGTTGACCTAGCGCTTCATCGCGCGGTGACCGCTCATAGCGATCATCTAAGGGAGCTCTCCTATGACTGTACCCCTCATGGAAGGGTGTGTGATGAGTGCTATGTTGAACAGGAGTGCTCCTCGAAGAGGTGTCCCCGTAGTCTCTTTCCTTTAAGGTGTGGAGGGGACTGCATTGTGTGTTAGGTCGCCAAGGTGGTATGACCAAATCCTTGGGATTGTAATGGAGATGACTTGTTCTTCCTTGGATATTCCCCATAGCATCCGCCCGTGATTGGGCTTGGCTATGGGTGAGCACCATGACGATGTCTCTCTAAAAAGCCCTAAAATTGAAAATGAGTCAGATGGGGCCCAAAATTGGTGTGCGCATCCCTCTTATAGTAGATAAGACAAAAATGAAGTTTCAAGTCCTAGCTCTAAATACATTAGGAGATATTGACATCCGAACAGCTCAAAAAGTGCATAGAATTGCGTGTCCAATTTTAAAACCTAATTTCGGGGCACTAGATGATGGAATTTGGCCCCGAAAACTGTTTTTTTGGGGAAATAGGTTTCTAGGGAATCGTATTTGTTTAAAATTATTCCACCTAACTCCCTCGTAAAATTTCAAGTCAATCGGAGCTACGGTTGAGAAGTTATGGCCCCGACAAGATGCACTAAAATTTAGGGAAAAATGTAAGATTTCCCATATTTTGTTGGATGGTCCTGCATCACTTATGGGCACATTTGGGGTGATTTTGGGTTGACCAAAGGGTTCATGGACACCTTTGGGGCATTTTGGAGTGACCAAGCGATTACGGGAATCCTTGGAGCTTTTTGGAGAAAATGACAAAATGCGTAGATTTTTTTATCTTTGTTTTTAATGATTTTTTTTTGTCTACACTAAACATAATTAAACACACACATTCACAAAACCGTGATTATCTCTTTTAAGGATTCTTGGTGTGCCCTAGACTGGTTTAGTGCATTTTGATGTTTTGTTTTGTTTTTGTAGGTTTTGTAGAACGTTTAAATGCATCATGTAGGCTCTTATAACTCCAAAAAGGTCGCCCCTTCAATATACCAACCAGACCGATATACCAACCTCTCTATATACCCGCCCTTACGAGAGGGAGACTATAGGTACGTGAGAGCAGAAGGTACGTGGTACGTAGGCGGTACGGAAGGGGGATTGTCCTGTTAATGGCACCTACCATAGAAAACTTATCCTCGCGCGCATGGGAATCACCCCAGCTACGCTCGGTCTGTCTTCATCAGGATTTACGCCTAACAACAGTTGACAATCGGGAAATGGATGCAAATCAAGCCAAGGTGGTGATTAAATCCACCAATGGTCTTGATCAAGGGTCAGGGTCTTACGACCAGCTCCTTGGTTTAAAGTTGTTTCGTGATGTGTGTGGGATTCGTTTTATCCAACAAAATGAAACTAGCATACATGACTTTTCCTAATGCAATGCAAGATTAAATGAAAACAATTAACGAAGCAGAAACAGAAACAAAAACAAAAAATTATAACAGAGATCATGAAAATCCCTACCTCTTCTCTGCCTGCTCCTGTTGTCTCTGAATTTCTGCTCTGAAAATCCGTAGACAGGAATTCGTCCCTCTGGGAGACGAATTGCAGAACAGAATTCGTCCCACCCAGAGACGAATTTGAATTCGTCTCAGGGTCAGACGAATTGCAGAAAAGGATTCGTCCCTGTCAGAGACGAATAGCAGTCTGCAACAAAAAAAGTGTACCTGTCAAGCACAAACACAAAAATTTAATCAGTTTCTATGATTTCAAAAACCAGGGAACAGGGTCCCACCGTGATCGCCACTGAAAGCACGAGATTCCGGTCAAAAGAAACACCAAGTGCAATTGCATTCAAAGTTAAGCACGCCTAAGTCCTAGGAATGTACATTACATGAAACGAAAAGAGACATGTTGTAAGAGACGCAATCAGATAAAGAAAAATAGCCCTTTCATTAATTTCTTTCGATCTCTATTACAATAATGCCTCCTCCCTTTTCAGGGGCTAGGAGCGCAAATAAGGTTTGATTACAATCGTTGAATGGTTCCTCCTTCCGCGTGCCCACGATTGCACTGGGCGGGCTAAGATGATGCCGCCGCTGATGTTGATGGGTTCTTTGCCTCTGCTCGCTTCTCCCGCAAACAAAGAAATGATCAAGACGTTAGTAGCACTCGTTGCAAATGAAAATCATTCTCTCTCTAAAACTAACAAAATATGCATACGAATATTTGCCTGAAACCATGAAAAAAGTGAATCCAAATTGCTTCAAAATCTGACAGAAGGTAAGAACAGTCACCAGAAGGCCACTGCCACTGAGGCAGCTGGCCAATTCACCTTAAACTGGAATTCGTCCCTGGGCAAGACGAATTCTGACTGTAATTCGTCCCTGGGTGGGACGAATTCTTCTGAATAGGAGAAATCGACCTGCTGCTGCTCCAATGTCGGATCCCGGGACCTGCAAAACTCCTGCAAATAGGGGGTTAGGTAATTGGGGCCATTTTGGGACGACCCAGATGGTCGGATTTTCCCAATTTGGCCTCCTCCCTCGGGAATTTGACCTTGACACCTGCAAGTTAGCGAAACGATAAAGCAATACAAAACACCCTAAACTCTGACCAAAAGCTACAAAATTGCAATTATAGACTAATCGGACCTAGTAACACACGAATGCAATCTAAAAATTAATCTAAAGTGCTCAAAAACTGAAATTAGAACTTGGGGGTGCGGGGGTGCCCAAGTGGGCCTCCCACCGTTGGCCCTCGATTTTGGAGCCAATCCACCAAGGATGGGCCCAAAACCTTTTAGGATTGGGGGTCGGCGAATTGGTAGGTTCAGATGTCCATGCGTCGGATTTGAGTAAGGTTCGAGCTTCCAAAGGCCACCCAACAACCTCCCTTGCAAAAGAGATTGATGGATGTAGGAAGGTGAACAAAGGGGGATGCAAATGAGTCTTCGATTCGGCAGCACTTCGTTGCTTGAACACTCCTTCCACCTCGCATGTTTTGGGTGAGAAAAGTCCCACCTTTTATAGACCCAAGGGGTCTCTTTTGGGAGGGAAGCACAAAAGCCAAGTGTTGGCCATGGGCGCCATGTGGCGCTCTTGTCTTCCCATGAGGGAGGGGAGTCCTTCCCTTGACTTGAACTTTGATAAATGCTTCTTGTAACAGTCCTCTAACGGCCCCTCTGTCCACTTACACATGCGTGCAAGGTAGGAGCCCTTAACTGATTGTTCTGGGCTGCCACTTGGCACCATTTGCCTTTTTGCCCGTTAAGCTTAGAATTCGTCCCACCCAGGGACGGATTCGGAATTCGTCCTGGGGTGGGACGGATTCTATTTTGAATTCGTCCCTAGGTGAGACGAATACCGGGCAAAGTGTCCAAGTGTGCCAAATTGCTCCTTGACCTTACAAAATTGCTATGAAAGTGGTTAAGACCACTGTTTAACCTCTGAGGGCTGCCCTGGGGGCTGTGTTTGTCAAAGCGATCAGTGTTTGCAGTCACATAATCGGATTGGTGCTGTTTTGGTGTCTACATTACCAATAAATCCACCAATTCCATCATTACTTGCACCTTCTATCTTACCTACATTGTTAGCACGTAAACCCTAATATATAGCCAAATGAAATAAATAATGACAATAATAAAGAATTTATCTAATGAATTCACTAATATGAAAATGAGAGAAGCTAAAAGGAATTTCTAGCCTAGGAGATTTCCATACATTCAGGGTTATGCATAGTGGTGAATATTCACAAATTAGGTGAATATTAGTATTTCCAAAATTAGAAATTGGCAAATATGAGGACCCTCAATGTCAGCCCATTCACCTAAAATTTTCAGGATAAATTTCTTCTTAGGGTCAATTTGCCACAATAAACATCCAAATATAGGTATATTTGTACTCTTTGGAAATATTATTTCAAGCCTGATCTAATGGTGGTATTTTTATGAATTTATAAGATTATTTAATATGTCAAAGGTGAACCCAAAGATAACCTTACATTTTAGAACTTCAAATACCTCAAATTTTGGTATGAAGATGCTCGATTTGATTTTCTTATGATTATCCATTATTGACCTTGATTTTTATTAGGATTCACCATTTTACAAGTATAATTTAAGTCCAACCCCTTATGCATAACCCTGCATACCTAGGAAAAGATCAAGAAGTTTCTTCTAGTAGTGTTTGTGGAAGGCGTAATGTAGTATACAATAAGCAGGAGGATAATACTTCTACATAAAAATAATATTATTGGTGCTTGGATTATAAATATGCACATGGTAAAAATACTTGTATGCTTCACTAGCATTAGATGTAGAAAATTGTAGTTGAGAAGGTAGAGTACAAAAGAACCAAGTTAATATGCTATGGGAAGTAGACTAAAATTTTATGGTGCAAGAAGATGAGTTAGTTTTAGTATTAACCCAATATGGCAAGAATCCATTACAAGTAGATCCTAATAGCTTGAACCCATTCAAATTTTTATCTTAGAAAACCAAACAACCAAAAAAGGAAGCACCTCAAATTACTTAGAAAATAAAGTAGCTTCTAGTAGAGCATCCTAAAGAATAAAAAACATTAGTGCAAGAAATAGAAGAGAAGACTTACAAATAGTCTAGTAACAATCTTCAATATCATTATTTCACTAAGCAACAAATAATTGGAATGAAATAGGAATATCAAAGGAAATTTAATGAACTAAAAAAAGCAGAAAAGAAGTAGCCAAAATCATTTAGTTTAAATATCATGGATGAGATTAAAAAAACACCATCAAAAGAAAGTATGTATGATACTCTAGTTATTTTGGGATAAATTGACCTCATTTAGGTATCATTGAAGTCCATTAGGCTAAAAAACCAGTCTCAACAAAAACACAATCTAGCCAAGGGAAAACTCCACTAAAAGTAGGTAAAAATAATCAATCTCTATTCTATAAGTCTATAAACATGAAAGGATGGGTCATACATAAGTATATGGTATATTTTGAAGAAGCAATATTAGTAATTACAAAATCTATATGTGAAGCAATGAGCATGGAATACACATGTTCTAGTCCTAGAGTGCTTCAGTTGGATAGAACTCTAGTAAATACTATTGGAGTGGTCAAAGACATACTCATGGTACTACATATAATTCCTAAGGTAATACTCATACAAGAAGTGGTTGTAGTGGTCCTAGAACCTTACTTTGGCATGTGCCTCTCTTGTGAATTCATGATCAAATTGGGCATATATCTATCCTTGGACTATTCACATATAGAAATTCCTCACAAGGGAAGGAAAGTAAAAATATATGTATAAAATCCCTCTACATATTATATAGTAAAAATTAAATAATAAGAGAACAATTTCAATATTATCAGTGATGATATGGACTAGTACAAGATATTATAGATGAGCTACAAATTAAAAATGTGTTTTCACTCAAAAACTTCAATGATATGATTGACACATGCATCAACACTTATTCTATCTCAAATCCAAAGAATAAAAATATTTTGGCCATGAAAAAAAAGAAACTTAAACAAACCAATATATGAAGGTTCTACTCTAATGGATCTAGATGCAAAAATGATGTCAAAGCAGGAATAGTGCTAGCATTACCATTTGAGGGCATTAAAAATCTTGTATATCATATGACATGGAGTTGCACCAATAATGCAATATAATATGAAGCGTTGTATATTGGGTTGAAGGAAGAAAAAAATGGAAATAACGTTATTTATGATTTATAAATATTCTAAGCTAGTATTAAATCAAGTCACTTAACAATTTAGAAGCAAGCAACATTACCTGAAATCTTACTAAAATAAATTCTAGGATTTGTTTGAAAGCTTTGATGCTTTGAATATAAAAGCTATCCATAGAGACAACAATGCACAATCTAATGCATTAGCTTCCCATGGGGATAATTTTTGTCTAGCTATTGATCTAAGAAAAATTCAAGATCTATTAAATATGCATATAGGTCTTCCATGTTAGATAAGGATATCTTCTGGTAAGTGTTTGATAATGATGAATAGATAGTGTATTTCTTGGTTTAGGATGTGGATTATGCAAATGTGACTAATGACATGATTCATAGTGTAAATGGAGAAGAAGTGATTTAGCTCAAGAATAATCACATCCCTAAAGGATTGATTACCCTTGAAATTTCATTTGATAGTAACAACTAATAGATTGGCCAAAAAAAAAATTGTTGAACATGAATTTAGAGAAGTTCAATTGGAACTTGAAATGAATTTAAATATTGAAGTATAATTCTATAAATAAGAGGTTAAATAGATTTTAATTTTATGAAAATAATTTAGAAAAATAATTGCATGGAGCTATGATGATCTAAAGGTCTATAAAAATGAAACCATCTAGCATACAATAGAGTTGTTTCCCAATGCTAAGACATTTTAGAAAAATGAAAGACTACTAAATCTAAAGATAAAGGGACTAATAAAGTAAGAGTTTTTGAAGCTACTTAATTCAAATATCATTTACCCAGTAAAGCATTCCACATAGGTAGCCAATTTGGTAGTCATAAAAGGAATACTGGAGACATCTACCTCTATGTGGATTTTAAAAACTTAAACAAAGAAATTATTGTGTTCCTTATAACTAGGGTTTTCTTTTATCCTTGATATCATCTCCTACATATTTTGGAACTTGTATCTATAATTCAACTCCAATTGGTTCTTACTCACCATTTGTCACTTGCAAACCCTTATCAACTATGATAATTTTATCCCAATTCTAACAAAATGGTACCAATTATCAAAATTTAATCAGGCAACAGTACCAAATGTAGCATAGGGGAGAGTATTCCTAGAGGGGGATGTGACTTGAGAGGTTTGGAGATGAATCCTATTTTTTTATAACAACTTTTGCCAAAATCGTATAGTTGTGTGATTTACCTTTGAATGATTTATGACTATCACAAAATTGCTTGTAAGGTCATGAAATTGTATAGTTGTATGATCCAAATCATACAATAGGTTGGCATGTATGATTTTCCACTTGTTAAATTTATTGGAAGTCATTTTACAATCCAAATTAATTAGTTTTGTAATCGTTCTCTCCAGATTCTTAATTTTTCTTAATTTGTAAGTTTAAACTATAAAATTGCACTTTAAAATTGGGCAACAATTAGTTGTATGGTTTAGTGACCAGGATGTACAATTTCACGAAAACCTTGCTAAATTCTTCATTTATATATTTTCCAATTTGCACATCATTCTTCTCCAAGAAATATTTGGGTTATCTTTCTAGTGCAATTACCAACATAGTTTTACAACATCCAAACCCTAATTTATTGCTATTGAATTATTATCATCACCAACATTTCTAAAAATCATACAACAACATAATAAAATTTTTGTACAACAATAATAATGTGTAATATCAATTCCTCAATATTCTCCAAGGTTAAGAGTTCATAATTAGTATAATTCCATTGCCACAATGTCCATATTCCACACCATTCTGGCCATACTTGCACATAATACATAATATAGAATCACCATCCACATGTACAAAAAAATTCACAATAACTCACAACTGCAATGCTACTTTCATTATTATGGTTGAATATGTCTATACAATTATCAATGAACAATCACAATGAACAACCGAGAAAAACTATGGTCTACAACAACAACAACAACCAAAATTGAATGGGGGGTACTTATAATGCTTGCCTAGGACATTCCAAAGTGGTTCCTGAGACAACCATAATTTACAACTACCATCCTTGTAAACAACCAACTTGAATTAAGGTCTTCCTAAGTTCAATTTGACTATTATCAAATTAACCTTAAATGCAAATATCACTTAATTTCATTCTAATTTTGAATTACACATTTATGACATTTGTGCAATTACCCCCAATTGTAGGTTTTACCACTCCACATTTGTATAATTTGGATAAACTCTAAATATGTATATTTTGACAAGTCGTACATCTAACAAAATTATGCAAATCTTGTTTTCACTTTTTCTTCTTTTGGGAGGTGGATTTGTTGCCTAGAGTGTTCCTGAGGGTTAGACCCATGAAGAATGCTATAAAATCCATAAAAATTGATCCTTATTTTATGGGAACTTTCAAGATCATGAAAAATGTTAGACCTATGGCTTATAGACTTGCCTTACCACCAATTCTATCGAAGATCCATGACACTTTCCATATATATCTACTTAGGAAATACTTTGCTAATATTAATCATGTGTGGGATTTTTCTACTTTGCAGATGGTAGACCTGAAGGCCATTGAGGTGTGATTGATGAATATTCTTTATTTTCATTCCAAAACACTAATTTAGGGGACTCTAGAGCAATGTAAGGTTCAATGGTACTCGTATTCAGAGAGGAGTGCCACTTGGGAGAAAGTGGATGTTATGAGAAGATATTTTTCTTTTCCATTTGAATTAAAGTAAGACTTTAATGTAGGGTGAACACAACAGACTGTGTTTATTCCAATGAGGGAAGGATGTAATACCCCACCTTCGCTATAATTTATTAGGATGACTATGTTGTGTGTATTTTATTATTCAAATATCTAGCAAAACTTACATTTTGGATATGCCAAATGTTTGCAATTATGATATCACTATATGGATATAATATCTTGGCTTAACATGTATTATGCAGGATGCTCACTATTGATCTAATTATCATGGATTGCTATATTTTCATGCATACCTTAATTTACTTTTGAAAGAACCAATGCCTTAGTTGTTATGCTCATGGTAGGAAATGTGATTATTTTACAAGAAATCAATCAATTAGGTGGTATTAATAATAATTAATGGAGTAAAGTATTATTTTTCTTCCATGTTGAATTTCAAAACAAGAATACCTACAAACTTAAAAATAAAAGAATAAAAAAAGAGTGAAATAGGAGGAAGGAAGCATGCGATGTTAGATAGGAATAAAGTGGTAACCGAAGTGGGGAGGTATGTGGTACTTTGCCAGTATAGGAAGGATAACAATGTTGTAGAGGATAAGGAAGGAGGAGGAAAAGAGAAGATATGGATGGTTTTGGGAGGAGGAGGAATGCAAGGGAAGGTGGGGGATTGTAGAAGGATTCTAGAACAAGAGGACTTAGAGTAATGTTTCTTCTTCCCTCTTCGATTTTTGTGTATATTGTTTGTTTGAAAATTAATGTCTTGAAGCTATGCTTGATCTAGCTATAATAGTGATTTGTAAGTTCTGAAATTTTGTACATCATTTAAACAAAATATTGTTTATATATATAAATTATGCTTTATTAGTTGAAAATGGTACTTTATAATTTAATGAGTTCTTGTTCATGTTTATCACCTACATAATTTTTTTCTAAAATCCAAAGAAAACATAGTTACACCATTGCTTTTAGTGGATTCAAGATTTGGCTTAAACATCTAATTCACTTTATCCTTGAGACCAAATGAAATGCAACGATTGTAGCATTTCTAATTAAACCATGATTCCTCCTAATTGCATTCGTCATGTTCATTTGGTGTACCTATGTAGTGATTTATTTTTGTTTTTTCCTTTTGAATATGGAGGTAAATGTTGTTGTGACTTTGCTAAGTTTGGAAAAATTAATTTTAATTATTTTTCCTTGTCTATAGCTACATAAAATAATATTAATTTATTATTGTGACATCTCTAAAATAGGGAGCACCATTTTAATTTATTATGTTGTAGTATTTTTATTTTGATATTTTTGTGTCTTCATTGAGTTTGAAAATGTTATTTTAACAATTTTCCTAGGCTATCGCTTCATTGAATAATATTAATTTATTGTTGTGATGTTGTTGAAATACGCAGCACTATTTTTAATTTAGTATGTTGTGGTACCTTAATTTTGATATCACTGTATTTTTGCAGAATTTGGAGACAACGTTTTAATTATTCCTGTAGTTTTAGCTTCATGGAAATGAATTAATATGTTGTGACATCATTGAAAAGGAAGCATATCATGATATTGTGTTGTGTTTATTGAATTTGAAGGTAATATTTTAATTTACTTTAGTTTTAGCTTCCTTGAAATGAATTACAATGTTGCTATCATGTCATTAAAATAGGAATCATCATTTTAATTTATTATGTTGATTTTACCTTGATTATGGTGTTGTGTTTTCATTGGAATGGGAAATGACATTTTTATCATTTTCATTAGTTATAGCTCCTTGAATAGTGCTAATGTATTGTTGTGATGTCATTGAAAATGGGAGTATCATTGTAATGTTTTCAATTATATCCTCTTCAATATATCATTGTGTATTTGCTAAAATGGAGAATACCTTTTAAATTATCTCACTAGTTTGATGTGCCCTCATGGTAAAGAGGCACTTGGGATTTTTTTTATTGCTACGCGCTCATTGAGCCGATTCCATGCCCAATAGTTCATTTCATGTTACACCTTTCACCTGCGTGTAGGTTTTTGTCCAATTAAACCAATTAAAGTTCTATCCTATGTTTTTTTTCCTTTCATTCTTCCACCCCATCGTAGTATTGATTTTGTTGCCCAATTTTATATCATGCAAGAGGAAACCTATGTTTTACTTAGGTTTACAACATATTTTTGGGTATTGCATTGCAATGACCACTGTCACACCGTTGACATGCAACATCATCACATCTTGTAAAGCAAACAAAATAGGGAGTCTCTCGGGCCTCTCTCTTTTTATCCCACATGGGATAGAATGGGGTACAAGGGTGCCTTATAAGGCGATGAGTGGCCCCCATACTTTTTCAACCACCAAGTGGTAGTCGATAGGCCACCACTCAGTTGTCACTTACGAGTTATGACTCGCCACACATCACTACCAATGTGTGGCCTTACTTGAGTTAAGGAAATTTTCGGTAAATTGCTTGCTAGATAAGTCAAATCAAAATTGACCATGTTTTTCCCAACCTCTCCATGATTGAAACTAGTTGATTAATTTAAATAAATCAAGGTAGGACTTATAAGAAATACCATGTGCTTTCAATATTACCATGAATGGTAATTGTTTAATTATTTAAATAAATCAAGTAGGACTTTGATCATTTAAAGGAATCAAGTTAGGACTTACAAGAATTACCATGTGTTTTCAATCTTACCATGAATGGTAATTATTTAATTATTTAAATAAATCAAGGTAGGACTTATAAGAATGACCATGTACTTTTAATCTTAGCTTGAAATATAATCATTTAAATAAATAATAAATCAAGTAGGACTTTGATTATTTAAATAAATCAAGGTAGGACTTATAAGAATGACTATGCGCTTTCAATATTACCACAAATGGTAATTGCTTGAATATTAAATTAAATTAAGGTAGGACTTATGACTTTATTTCCATATGGATATGTTAGGCTATGAAATTGACTCGTATGATGGGAGTAAATGCATTATGGGTGACACAATGCATGGAACCAAATTGTATTTATGAATTAAAGGATAAATTCATATTGTAATAGCATGAAAAGTATGAAGTTCTTATCATGGGAATAAAGGTATTATGGGGTGTATTTGACCCAACATATGAACAAAAAAAATTCTAAGTGTTTTCCCTGATATCGCGATATCGTGATAGAGAAAAGTGTCGCGATATCACGACATGTCGCGTTTTTGCGACTCAGGAAGGAGAGAGAAGGCACAGAGCAAAAATGTCACGATTTTGTGACATGTCACGAAATCATGACCAAAAGACAATAGAAAGTGCAAGGGAGGAAAAGTGTCGCGATATCGCGACATGTCACATTTTCACGACCAGAAGACAAGAGAAGGTGCAAGGGAGGAAAAGTGTCATGATATTGTGACATGTCGCATTTTCATGACCAGAATACGAGAGAAAACGCAAAGGAGAAAAGTGTCGCGATATTGTGACATGTCGCATTTTCATGACCAAAGGACGAGAGGAGGTGCAAGAGAGAAAAGTGTCGCGATATCGTGACATGTCGCATTTTCATGACCAGAAGACGAGAGAAGGCACAAAGGAGAAAAGTGTCACATTTTTGTGACTCAGGAAAGAGAGAGAAGGCGCAAAGAAGAAAATGTCGTAATTTTGTGACATGTCGTGAAATCGCGACCGAAGCAAGAGAGAGAAGGCATCCAGAGAAAATGTTGTGATTTTGTGACATGTCACGAAATCACGACCAAAAGGGAACAGGAAGGGCCAGAAGAGAAAATATCATAAAATCATGACATGTCACGAAATCGTGACCAAAAGAAGGGAAGGCCAGAGAAGAAAATGTTGTGATTTCGTGACATGTTGCGAAATCGTGATCGAAGGAGCAGAAAGAAAGCCAGGATGGAAACATGTCATGATTTTGTGACCAGAAGTAGAGAGCGAAAGTGAAAGGCAAAGATGTCGCGATATCATGACATGTCATGATTTCACGACCCGAAGCAGAGAGAGAAATCAGAGTGCAAAGATGCCACGATTTCGCAACCCAAAGAGGCGATAAGGAAACAGAAAGGAAGAATGTCGCGATATCGTGACATGTCACGATTTCATGACCCGAGAGGCGAAGAGAATATAGAGAGAAAATATGTCATGATTTCATGACCCGAAGAGGCGAGGAGGAAGCAGGAAGGAAGAATGTCTTGATATCGCGGCATGTCACGATTTTGCAACCCGAGAGACGAGGAGGAGGTAGAAAGGGAAGATGTCACAATATCGCGACATGTCACGATTTCATGATCAAAAAGGAGAAAGAGGATCCAGAAGGAAAGATGTCGTGATATCACGACATGTCACGATTTCATGACAGAAAGGGAGAAATAAGAGTCAAAAAGGAAATATGTTGCGATATCGCGACCCGAAGGAGAGAAAGGCAGTGAGGAAGAGAAATGCCATGATGTCGTGACATGTCGCAATATCATGACCCGAAGGAGAGAAAGATAGCGAGGAAGAAAAATGTCACGATATCGCGACATACTACTGGTTCACGATTCAAAAAGGCATGCATTCCCAAAAGGTGTTTTTCGAGGTGGTCAGAGGCCTCATTAATGCATGATTTCTTGCTCGGTAAGTTTACTGAGCATGACGGCCACTTGAATGTTTTGTCCAAAGGTTAGAACATTTAGACGGCTCATCAATGCATGTATCCATGGCTAACCCGATGGTAGTTGCCAGTTAGGGTAAGAGATGTGAAGGATCAGTCACAAAGGCGGGGACAAGAGCCGACTTTTTAGTTTCGAAAGATGTGTTCTTCCAGGTGGGTCATTAATGGCCTAGAGGGTCGGGACCTCGAAGAAACCTAGAGAATTTAAAATGGGAAGCATAGGCATGCACTCGGGGTCAAAAAATGGCTGAGGTAGAGTTGCAGAGCTGAAGGCAAGAGGGCCGCTTTGGGCCTGTTTGGGCTATTTTTCTTCCAAGGGAGGAGGAAGTGCTGCTCAGATCAAGTAAACTACGCCTGCGGGCTAGGAAGTGTGCGAGCAGATCACCGAATGTGAGGCAGCTTGCACCAGGAAAATAAAACTATGCCTGCGGGCTAGTATTGTAATCTTTTCCCAAGTTTAATGAATGAAACATTGAGAAATTTGGTCTGAGCAATTTTTGTGTCCCCCATCAAAAACTAGACATTGTGCTTCTTACTACCTAGGACACACAATAGCAGATAAAACTAGATGAAAATAGATTGACATAGACTAGGGTTGTAAATATAGAAATTTTTGGCATAGTAAATGATATTTTCAAAAGTTGAGTTGGAGTGATTAGTGTACCACTTAGTAATTCTCCATAGAGAATAGACACCAAAAAATACAAATATGGCATAATATAGACTACACAAAGGATAGAACTAGGATGATATTGGGAGTGTAAATTGACTGAAAAATTATTCTCAAAATTTGTAAAATGCAAAAAAGAATATCTCAATACTTGACACATATTGACCTTGTTTGATAAAATCTAATTACACTACCTAGAACTACTAAGGTACTTGATATACTTGAAGAAGACCACCATGAGACAAACCCACTAATAGGGTCTACCTTGGGACATAGCATACTTCAGAAAAAGGAAATAGGAGAACCAACCACCAGGAATGATAGCAAGACTAAAAGTCACGCTAATAAAAAAACTTCTGCCATAAGAATTAGAACCAAAGAAACAAATCATGCTAAAAAGCTAGAGTCATCATTGGAGAAGCTAACCTGCCAAAACCTGTGACCACATATTCCAAACCAAATTGTTATTAGTAGTATTTAAAAATTCTTAGGGAAATTTTTCTTTCCAAATGGACAGTGACTTATGGATAACTTCCCAATTTACAAGAATATATGTAGGTATGTTAGCTTCACAGTACACATGATTGATAGAGATATCATTGAAATTTTGGGACAACCTCTTAGCTTCCTGAACAATGGTTCTAAAATTCCAAGGGGACACCCTATTATTTTTTATATCATTTATAATATTCAAAGTATCCTCATAAATAAAAAGGTTGTATTTATAATATTTGAGAAGATCTAGCCCTCTCCATAGTGCATGACCTTTAGAAAAATGATTAGTTTGACACCCTAGATACTTAGCATAAGTAATAATAACTTGACCACTATAATCTCTGACAAGGCCACCTACACTTGCATACCTTGTATTTTCTTTGGAGGCACCATCAAAATGAAGTTTCAGCCACTCACTTGGGATAGGAATCCAATGGGCACCCACTTTGGGATGGGGGTCTATAAAACTAGAATTGGAGTTGTAGGGAATTTTTAAGGATGAGAATAGAATAAAATCCAATCTAAAATCAGGAGATTTGGGATAAGGGAAGAGCTAGGAATTTTTTAAAGCAAAGGCAATAGCTTTATTGGAAACAAATATGAAATCCTTAGAGGAGGAAAAAAAACCTTGCTATTTTTCCAAGCTACACTTGCCATAAGATATGATGAAAGGTCACTTTCCATAAAGAAGATAATCTAAGGTTTTTTTAAAGGAGCTAGATATTGGACGAAAATGTGACTCAAATAATTAGGAGGAACCCATGAGATATGAAAAGTGGACATAAGATGATCCAAATCTATCCTGGAGAAATAACACTCTATAAAGTGGTGATGGATAGATTCCTAGGAATTCACGTACAAATAACATTTTTTAGGTACAATCATGTCCATTTTCATAATATTATCAATCATTAGAATCTTATTTTGGATGGCCAACCAAATAAAATGAGCAACTTTTAGAATGAGATATTTAATCCACACTCAATCATAAGGTATTTCAACCACTTGATAATCAATAGTCATACCATGAGCATATTTAACTATGAATAGCCCAGAATTAGTATCTTTTCAAAAATGGGAGTCTAGGGAATTAGCAGTTGGGATGACTATTGCATTTAGTATGGTTTTAAGAATTTATAATAAGCAAAAAAAATGGTTTACTGCACAGTTCATTCCCACTTCTAAATGTCCTCGATTGGATTAGATCAAATGTGTTAAATATACCTCTCATTGTTGGAAACACTTGTTGATTCAGAGTGGAAGAGCTAAGTCAACCCTCCATGCATCATGGATCTTAATTGGTTAACGTTAAACTCATATGAGAACCTCTTTCTTAACTCTTGTGTTCCTATTTACCTTCTTGGTTGAGCTCCCTCTATTTTCTAATCATGACATCAACAAATATATTTAATGGCCTTACACAAAAATTTAAGGCAACTCATTCATTTATAAAATAGAAATTTTAAATGGAATCAATATTAATTATGAATAGTATTTTGGATAATGTGAGAGATAGATAACAAAATAACCCACCATTCACTCCACCTATACATGTTGCATCTAGAGTACAATTTGAGAAAAAACTCTAATATAGCATTAAGATTAATCCAGTTATCTACTAGAATTTCATGTAGATAAATAGTAAAGGTTTCCACCACACCAAATGAAGCTTGGGATGCACTCATGAGACTATTTGATAGGTCTACTCAAGAAAAAATCTAGTATTTGAAACATATGTTGCATAATATTTGTATGAAAGGATCACTTACTAATTATCTCATGGAAGTGAAGTCTATTAGAAATGATTTATTAGGTATTGGTTTAATTCTTCTTTATAGTGAGTTAGTTCCTATCATGTCACATGGCCTCCCATCCAAACTTTATGCATATTCTACCATGTTAAATTTAACTGGTAAAACATTGAGTACTCCACTTTAGGAAATTGAAGTTCTTCTAAAGCAACATGAACAAGCACTCATCGAATATGGAGAAGTTGATTATACAACAACAACATTTTATACAAAGTAAAATTTATAGTATATACCCAATAGGGGTCCACATAAATAGAATTAGAGAGGTGGATAGAGGTCTCAAACATTTCAATAGTATCAACAATCATGTCAACAATGTTAGCAACCACAACAATACCATCATCAACCATAATCATACCATCAACATCCACATCAATAGCCAAGATGAAAATCAAGACCTCCCCAAGGGGGCATCCAAATAGAAGACCTCAAAATTATAGGCATCAACAACAACCAAATCAACCTAAAAACCAACAAGGGTGTGACTATTATGGAAAATGGTATCATTATACAATTTATTGCTATCAAAGGAGTATATAAAGAAATAAAAGGGATCAAAAATACCATAATATTAGTATATTGTATTCATTAGATCAATTCAACATTGAAGATAAATATTATTGGTATATAGAGTAAGGGGTAGCTAAACATATGATAAGAAAGTAGGATTGGTTGACCAATATTCAACCTTCCCATAACCAGTTCATTACTTTTGGATATGAATGTGCTCTTCCCATTGAATTTTTAGATTATGCACCACTTTATTTACACAATAATAATAATATCCCTACCATAGATGTGTTGTATGTACCTGCTCTAAAAATTAGTCTCCTTTCTATTAGAAAACTTACAAATAAAGGCTATACTATCTTTTTTTACAAAGACAAGTGCTACATTTAGGAACAAGATGGATATATCAAAGCCATGGGAGTAAAAAATGATGGTGTATATCACCTCCTTACCTAATCTATAACTCAACAATATTTGCATACAACTACTACTTCCTCTTTGGAGTATATGTGACATGAAATAATGTGTCATTTAAACTTCCATATTCTTCAAATGATGGAAATAATGGGTTTGGTAAAAGTACTTCCTCACTTAAAGGATTCTAAATGCTTTTGTGAACCATGTATTATTTTAAAACACTATGGAAAACCTTTTGAGTTAGAAAAGGCTTGAAGATACAACATGCCACTATAACTAGTATATTCAAACATTTATAGGCTAATGTTTATTCCTTATCATATTGGGGCCAGATATTGCATCACTTTCATTTATTATTATGATAGTAAATTTTAGATCTATATCATTTAGTATAAATGGTAATCCCTTGATACATTCAAAGAATTTATGATACTTGTTGAAAGAAAAAGTGGATATCAAATCTCCACCTTGAGGATAGATAATGGTGGTGAATATATATTCAAATATGTTTTCAGTATTTATAAGAATAATAGGATAAGGAGGTAGTTCAAAACTCTTTATATACCTTAGAAACATAAATAAGCTAAGAGGATGAATCAAAAGTCACAAATAGGGCCAAATCTATGCTAGTTGTTGTTGCATTATCAAACAGATTTTGGGGAGAAGTTATCCTTACTGCTATACTTGACCAATAGATCCCATACAAAGGCTTTACATGATATAACATCAAAGGAAATATGGAGTAGAAATATGGCCTATGTGGTTCATTTTAGAGTCTTTGAATGTGATCCTTATGCTTACGTACCTTATCAAAAAAGAAAGAAATTTGATGACAATAGTAAAAAATGCATCTTTGCTAATTATAGTGAAAGTGTCAAAGCCTATAATTTATATGGGTAAATTTCCAAGGGACGTTTCTCTCTAGGAATGTTATCTTTAATGACTATTTCCCATCAAACCCTTCTCCCATGACCCCTTCATTTCAGCCAAATAAGAAAAAAAAAATTTAGGAAGTACACATTAAGGGGGATGTTAGAAATAATATAATGTTTAATTTACAATTTCTTTACCCTTAACATGTGTGTGTTTTTCACATGACATGTGTCATTTGAGTTTCATATGGTGATATGTATCACGAGCTTATCTCTTCCTCCTTTGTTATATATTCCTTGTAATCCATTATATTTTTTAAGGAATTCAGTTTAGCCTAGTCAAGTTATTGCTTATTATTTACCTCCATGTGGTGTGTATTATCTTGTAATATTAGGATAGATTAAATATATAGCAACACATTGTGTTTACTCATCCTTATATGCTTATTAGTTTCTTCAAAAAAATCTCTAAGTGAAGACCATGATGGCCATATCCATCCAAGCATGTAAAAAGATTTTTTTTTCTACTGTTTTAGGTCTCGAAAATTATTGATCTAATTTATCTTCTTCCATAATAGAATTTTCTTTATTAATATTTAATTTATTCTCATATCCAAAATATTTTAACACTTTCTTGTTACTTTTTTCTAGTTTCTTTCTGTGGGTCCAATTTTATAATATTTGTAGCATCAAAATGAATCAATTTCATATTTGCTTGTTGATTTCTTGATTCTAATTTAATCTCAATTTATTTTATAAAATATTTTTAAATAACCATGGGAACATATTATTGAGTATACTAAACATGATTTTTCTCCTCAACATATAATCTCTCTTGAATGAACTCTTCTAGAGTATTAACAAAATTCTTGATAACTTATTAATAAGTCAAATTAGTGCTCCAAAAATCCTTATCCATATTTGAATCCTCTGAAGAGTTTTTATTTCCACATAAATCCTCACTCTATGGTCTAAAACATAGTCCACCTCTACCTTTCAACCAAGCATAGCTACCTATTATTTTATCCATAATTATTGAATAGAAAAAATGATAAGAAATTATTTTTTGAAGGAAAGTAATTTAATGATATGAACTAAATTTGCACTTCTTTCTAATCCATTAGAATTTCATAGTAATCGTATTCCTTTAAGAACCATTATATCTTGCTTAATCATCTCATACATATCATTTTGTAGTTGAATAAGCATATATATATACCACATCATGAATCAAATGCTATTTTTCCCAACCAATGTATTCATACTTCTTACTAGGGATTCTATGAAAGATATATTTTCTAGACTTTATCATTTCTATGTGAACATTCCTTATGCTTTGAATTTTTCCTAAAACCTAGAACAAGAAATATAAAGATAAGGTTTGTCCCTTGATTACACTTTATTCCTCAATTCATGGTAGATTTTCAAATTATCATTTCAATTCATTATTAGAATATATAAATTAATTAATTAACTAATTAAAAAGCAATGTCAATATGTTTATAACCTAGTATTAAAGTTACTTTTATTATTTACTTTAAAACTAATTTACTGATGGACATGAGCTTCCATCATACTTTAGCTACTCAATATAAAAATAAAAAATGCATAGAAATATTACAAGTGTCCAATAAAACAAATAGTAATAATATTATACTTTAATATAAATAAATTACATGTAAATATAATATTATAAATATTATATTTATAAATATAATTTTTTAATAAACATAAAATATGAAATGTATGTTAGAAAAAATATATTACCCTTCTACTAAAAGATAAAGTATAATTCTATTTAATATGTTGCTAATAAAAAAAATGTTTTCTAATGATGTGAAAACATACAAATATATAAAACAAGTACATATTAAAAAAGTAATTTTAAAAATTATACTTTAAATTAATAAATATTAATAATATATAAATACAAAAGTTAAAATATTATATTAGTAATGAAATCGTTTTAATCATATTCAAATTCTTATAAAATATATGCCATTAGAAAAAAAATACTAAAAATATATAAATTGCATATAATTAACATTAACCTACAATTTACTTGAAAGCTTAAGCTTTAGATTAATCTAGAGAGTAATTTTACCTTTATTTATGTTATTATATTCTATGTATTTTTAATAGCAATCATAGTTTAAATGGAAAATATAATTAACTTGTATATTGTTCTTAAGTTATTATGTTGTGATCAATTTCTTTCTTAATGTTCACATGCATGACAATATCATATTAAATTTTCATCTTCTATTTTTAAAAATTATTTTTCACTATTTTATGTTTTAGTAAAGGAAAAACTTATTGTTCACTATTTTATGTTTTAATTGTAATACCATCCACATAGAAACATGCTATTGGTTACCTTGCGGAACTAAAAGTAAAACATAATAAATATCAAGGCAATAAAACCCACAACCATCATATCATGTGATTTTTATTATTCATATAAATGGAAATATCTATTTTCTAAATTTTTATATATAATTATTTAGAAGACATAAATTTTATAATTCTTTATTTTTTACATAAATCAGGTTTTTTCTAAGTAACTGAATGATATATTTATTATATTCAAACCTATGAAATATATCATAGTGGTAAGTGTTTTTCCCCTACTCGGATCTGTAAACTTAATTTTTTTGCACTAAAAATTTGTAAACCAACATAGGATTGGGATCAAGGGCTTCCACCTTAAAGGGTACTACCCCATTAGCAAAATGTTTGGCAAGTGTTGGGGCTCATAAACCACTCAAGTCCCACAACTTGGTTACTATGGGATTATTAACACATGTGCACACTAAGTAGAAGAGGTATTAAATAATAAAAGTGATATCTTGGTCAACTACAATTAGAATTCTTCAAATCTTGATGAATATTTTCCTATCTTTTTTATTGAGTGTGTTTTAGTTTTGAATTTTGATCTTTTTTGTATCTCTTGTTAATAAGATGCTCCCTATTTTTTTGTTGTTGAAGGCCTTTATTCTACCTATTTATGGATATTTTGTTGTATCCTCTATCCTTTGAGGTTATACTCCTCTTGATCCCCTTACCATTCTTGTTTCTATTGTGTTTATAATTGTAAAAGGTTAAAATTTATTTCAAAAATCTTGTGTTTTCCTACATAAAAAAATATATATTTATTATATACATAATTGTAATATGTTCTCTTTTCAAAACACATAAATATAAAATAAGAGAATCTCATCTAATAAATATATATCTCAATTTTGAGTTTAAGCAATATATCTTAGACATATATAAAAATGAATCAATTTAATTTTATTATATTACTTTGAGAAACACATACAAATTAAAAAATTGATAATTTTTTATAATACTATGAATTTCAAGTCTAAGTAATATAATACTATAAATAATGACAATTAAAATCTTATAATGTTACCATTAAATGAGGATAAATCCAAGTATTTTAGGGAGCATCGCTCAATGGTGGTGAGTGTGGAGTTCTCCCAATGTTTGGTTTCCATTGTCTAGTTTTCCTTGTGGGCCCCATGTTAATTCTAGGATCCATTATTTCACTCCTCCTGTATTGTCGAGTCCCATAATTTTTCAAATAAAAATTTCTAAAAATATACCTTGAGCAATGCTGCAAGATTCTTGAGCCATTATCTCACATGTATCCCACGATGGCCCTCATGGTGGTATATAAATCACAACACCCACATAGAGCTTTGCAAATCGGGAAGTAGACTTTTGGGTGAAATGCCCAAGTGGAAGCATGCAAATCATCACCCAAATCCTCAAATGAATGAATCATGGCCCAAAAATATGCTCCATCCTCTCTCGTGGGAGCATCGCTCAATGGTGGTGAGTGTGGAGTTCTCCCAATGTGTGGTTTCCATTGGCTGTTTTCCCTTGTGGGCCCCATGTTAATTCTAGGGTCCATTATTTGGCTCCTCCCATATTGTCGAGTCTCATAATTTCTCAAATAAAAATTTCTAAAAATATACCTTGAGCAATGCTACGAGATTCTTGAGCCATTATCCCACATGTATCCCACGATGGCCCTCATGGTGGTATATAAAGCACAACACCCACATAGATCTTTGCAAATCGGGAAGCAAACTTTTGGGTGAAATGCCAAAGTGGAAGCATGCAAATCATCACCCAAATCCTCAAATGAATGAATCATGGCCCAAAAATATGCTCCATCCTCTCTCGTGGGAGCATCGCTCAATGGTGGTGAGTGTGGAGTTCTCCCAATGTGTGGTTTTCATTGGTTGTTTTCCCTTGTGGACCCCATGTTAATTCTAGGGTCCATTATTTCGCTCCTCCCATACTGTCGAGTCTCATAATTTCTCAAATAAAAATTTCTAAAAATATACCTTGAGCAATGCTGCGAGAGTCTTGAGCCATTATCCCACACGTATCCCATGATGGCCCTCATGGTAGTATATAAAGCACGACACCCACATAGATCTTTGCAAATCAGGAAGCAAACTTTTGGGTGAAATGCCCAAGTGGAAGAACATGAACCATGACCCAACCACTCAAACGAATGAATCATGGCCCAACAATATGCTCCATCCTCTCTCGTGGGAGCATCACTCAATGGTGGTGAGTGTAGAGTTCTCCCAATCTACGAACCATGATACAACCCCTCAAAAAAGTGAATCATGGCCCAACAATATGCTCCATCCTCTCAAGTGGGAGCATCACTCAATGGTGGTGAGTGTGGACTTCTCCCAATGTGTGGTTTTCATTGGTTGTTTTCACTTGTGGACCCCATGTTAATTCTAGGGTTTATAATTTTGCTCTTCACGTACAGTCGAGTCTCATAATTTATCAAATAAAAATTTCTAAAAATATACCTTGAGCAATGCTGCATGAGTCCTAAGCCATTATCCCACATGTATCCCACAATGGTCATCATGGTGGTATATAAAGCACAACACCCACATAGAGCTTTGAAAATCAAGAAGTAGGCTCTTGGGTGAAATGCCCAAGTGGAAGCACGTGAACCATGATCCAACCCCTTAAACGAGCGAACATCTACTATGAATTTTGTCCAATAAATGATGTTAACTTCACTAACAAGTCATGCTTTGCAGCATCTGATTCACCCATTTGAAATCATGGGTGGTAACTACCCACTCATATTCATTAATGGCAGAGGAGTTCCCGAAGATCTATTTAAACGAAAATATTCAAATTTTGGTCATTTTCGAACAGTTTGAGCTGAAGAACCAAAACAAATTTCTGCATACTCCTGAGATAGTAATCTACAAGGCAAAGGCTACTTAGAAGCTAAAATGGCATTGACTGTAGCAAAGGAAACTAGGAAATCTAGTAAGATTGAAAGACTAAATTACATGGGCAAAAAGGCTGGGGTCATAGACACAAAAATGACATACATAACCAGAGACCATCTGATGAGGGGATATGAGGTCAAATTATTCAAGGGTGAGCCTCTTCTAGACCAAGGTATTGGAGATATGTACTCTCTTCTCTCTTACTACATTTGTGATGCATTTCATCCTTGCTCGGATCTAGTATTTTCCATGGCCAAGTTTTATGACCCTATAAATAGGTCGGTAAGGACATCCCACGATAAGGTCTTATTTTGCATTACTGAGCAAGATTAGCAAGATTTGTTTACAATGGGATAGAGACCCCCTGTATCTCCTAAAGAGTTCAACCTAGAGCAACAAGCTAAGTATTATACCTTTAAGAATCACAGTCAAAATGGAAGCCATTTTAGGGCCTGGGTGTATAGCTAGTTAAAAACCATTAAGTCAGGAGAAACCCTCCCAAAAAATCCTATCCCTACTAATGAATTTGTATATCCAGAGTTGTACTCCATGTTAGCTATGATAGTTGGCCTAGAGTCTAATATGGACGTAAGAGACTGGAAGTTGACCACTTTATATTGCATCTCCAACACCAAGATGTATATGACACAGTCAAGGGATTGCGACAATGCCCCAATTTACTTCAACTGGTTTGCATTCCTCACCAAGAGGATGCATGAATAATTGTTCGCCATGAAGAAATATGAGAAGAATCCGTCATTCAAAAATTGCTCCAATTTATTCTGGATGTTCTTCAATACTACTAGGGAATATTACCCCTGGATATCAGTGGTTGAAAAATATGCAAACATACATCAATTATCGATCTATTATTGGACTAGGGTTTTGAGCAGAGCAGAGTATTACTACACCTTCAATTATGAATTTCTTGGACCAGCTTTGTGAGTCATGTATGGTAGTTGCCCTAGGTTAGCCCCAAAAATAAAGAAGAATATAAGATTCAAAGGGGATGAAAAAGGAGATTGGTACCTCTTAACAAAAGGCACAATCATTACACTGTATGGTTTTATAGAAAAGCAATTCTTGTTGCCCCATTATGTCACCCATCGCATATTTACACTAGAATATTGTGGTTTGGTGGACTATATAAACTGTAAGTTTGGCTCTAGAAACAAGAGAAAAGTGAAAATTGACTATTCTTTCAAAGAAGACATTATAACTGCTTGGAATAAATGGCAACATGAGCAAATCAATGCAATCTTAGAAAAAATAGGTCTTTTCCAGCTCCCGTAGAGGTGGGGATATGACCTAGATATTTTTTTTGTGGAAAGGATTAAAGAGATGCATGGAGAAAAAGCAGTTAAATTTGTGAAATCAAAGTGTTCACACATAAAGAAGCACAAAAAAAATAGAGAGCAGTTCCTCCTCCAATGGAATGTGAATGCCATGGAACCACTCCCACCCTGGAGAAATTACTATGAGCATGTGAATGACTACAAACCAACCAAAAGCTCTCATCAGCTTGATGATGCCATAATCAAGGAGATGGAAGAAACTTATAAATGGTATCAAGCCAAAATTCTAGAATGGTGGCAGATGATAATCGAGATAAATGCAACGAAGTATAAGTACCCTAAACCCATTGATGATGAGTTTGAAAAAATGTACGATGAACATGTAGCAACTTGGAAGGCTAAGAAAAATAAGAGCCTAGCATTGGTTCTTAGAAAAGCGGAAACAAGCGAAGCCGAAAAAGGCAAAGCTAAAGGCTAGAAGGCTAAAGTGACTAAGAAGCAATAAGAGTTCACACCACCATCCTCTACTCCTTTATAGTAAAAGGAGGACACAACAAAAGAAGTGGGTGTGGTGGAAAGTACCCCAAGGAGGAGAAGGTTAGAATGTAGAGCTACCGAGGTGAAGACCCGTTCAAAGGTGAAAGGCAAGAAGAAGGTTAAAGTTGTAGATCTCACTGATACAACCTCCCCTGAGAAGAAAGATAACCTATCCTCGTTACGGAATCCACAGTAACACTTCCTTGATGAGAACCAGAGAAAATTATAATATTCAAGAGGAAGGTAGAAGGTGCAGTGTGGAAAATTGACACCTTATTTTCTAAGAAGAAAAAGTTAAGAAGAGCGAAAGAAGTGACACAGGTTCCTGCTACACCAGGTGAGCAAAAAATATAGCAAAAGCAACAAAAGTGTACTGAGTAAGTTTTCAGATTGTCTACTATAGTAGGCTTAGGTATGAACTCTAGTCCCTCTCCTCCTTCTCCTACTTATTCCATAAAGAAATCCCCCTCCCCTTCTCAAGTTCATAATGAAGCCAGAATACCATCACCTATGCATAATTCCCCACAATCATCTCCATCTCATTCACATTCATCTCCTCATCCAGATCTCTCTCCATATCATATAGTCAATATCCCTAAACCATCATCCCCCCCTTTTCACCACAAGTTCTAGTATCATCTTCACCTCCAAATTTTGTAAATCCAACCCCCCCATTATCATTGCCCCCATCAATGATGGCAATATCCCTACCATTGAGCTCGCCATCAGTTGTAGCTACTAGTTCCATTTCAACTGCTACTTCCATTGTGGACACAGACTCCACTATTATCATAACAACTCCCCTCTCAACCATGGTGGTCCCCTTTTTTTCTACAAATGTCACCCCATCCACTCCCATAGGTCACCCTACAATAGAATATTTGCAAAAGGTTAAGAGAACATCACTGAAAGCAAAAATCTATTGGAGCAGGAAATTGACTCAGTCTTTTAAGGGAGCTACAAAGGTGAGAAAAATAGTAATGGTCGACCCAATATTTAGGTAGAGGAAAAATTTTAATATTATACCTTTAGTTGATAATCCAAAAAAAGATATGATAGTGGAAGATTATCGACTAGAAGAAAATACTGAGGATTTCTCTCAACTGGTCATGGAAGATGAACTCATCACAACCAAAGCTAGGTTGGAGACCATATTTATCAAAACTGACATCTATAGAGAACAATATACCAAAATGGAAGAAAAGGTCACTAGGTTTGAAGCCACCATTAAGGATCAAAAGAAAGAAATGAAAGCTTTGGAGAATGGTGCTAAAAAATAGTAAAATAAATTTAAGATGGTCAACTTCAAAGAGCAAGTTTAGCAGCTACAAGAGAAAAATAAGGAATATGTGAAGCAAATATAGACTTTACAACAACTCCAAGTTGAGAGAACTAAGACTGCAAGATTCTCCAAGAATAAGGTGAAATAAGTCAAAAAATAAATTCTATCTAACATCTTGGAGAAAAACCAAGGAGGATATAAAGACCATCACCAAGCAAATACAACCAATAGCCCCTTCGGCTAGTGAACTCCTTAATTTATCTGAGGCTAAGTGTAATAATTTGGGCAAGCCTATCCCAAACAAGGAATGGAACACCTCAAGGATCACGACTAGGATTTTTCTCAAGAAGAATGGGTTGCTTCAAAAGGGTTGGTCGTTAATTGACCAATTGGATGATGAGCTACAGAGGATTATAGATACCAATGAGGAAATGATGCAATATGGCTTCAATGGATTTTGGGATGACAAAAATGTGATGGTATCGAAGGAGAATCTCTAGAACAACATACAAGTAATGATTGAAGATGTTTCAGAGGTAGATGCATGACAAGAGCCAATTGACCAAGATAAGGTGATGTAGCTGATCAAGAACTTAACCAAGTTGAAAGACTTGATGGGAAATTTAGCAAACTAGGGGACTTCGATCTCATATGGTAAGACTGTTGAGCTGTATTACGTCTATCGATAATTAGTGGAAATAGAAAATCCTTCTCAAGCATCTTGAAACAAGGCCATGAATACCTTGAACCAAACTACTCATATTTTAAAAGGAAATACAGAAAAAGAGAAGCTGAGGATGATGAAGAGCAGGAGGATACCAAAGAATATCTAGAAGAAGAGGCACAATAAGAGGAACATGAAGAAGATGTGTAGGAAAAGAAATATGAAGAAGAGGTAAATGAAGAGTAAGTACACCTCAAAGAGGGAAATGAAGAGGAGGTACACCCAAAAGAGGAAGCACAGGAAGAGATTCAAGATGAAGAATAATAGGAGGTTGAAGACAAAGAGGAAGCCATGGAAGAGACACATCAAAAAGAAGATGATGAGAAAGAGACCACAACTAAAGAGAGAGTAGAGGATACTTTAGAGGTCTAGGATAGCCAAGAGCAAGACCAATAGTAAATGCATGAGAGTGCCAATAATCTTGTTTTAAAATAGTTTAAAAGTTTTAAATAATGATAACTAGTAGAATAATCGTAAAGGCAGCTTTGTAAAGCATTTTGAAATTTGATAATGTTAGAGGACAAAACATGAGCTACCTAGGCATGTAAAAGCTATGAAGCTGAGTTTTGATGTAGAATGATATCTTTTTGATCAATTCTATAAAGGAGTAAAACTTTTATGCAATTCTTGAGCATATCAACAAGTTGCTTCCAACATGGCCTCCATATGAACCTTTACTCTTTGAGTCTTTCTTCAATGGCTTTAAAGAGTGAGGTTTATAAGGAAGTTGTTCCAAAGGCATATTCTACAACTAGCTAGAGTGGATTCCGCTTGCCCATAAGGAGATTAGGCAAAAAAGTGTAATATGGTGGATTGCTGAGGTACACGACTACGATGCTAGCTCACCCATTCAATTCTTTTGACTCTGATACCTAAAGGATAAGGAGATGAGTTCGTAAGCCTTGCTAGCAATGATCCCTAGGAGGCACCAGAATGTAGGCCCAAAAGGCCACATACTTAGCCAATTTTGTAAGATTTGGCTAAGTGTTGAGAAAAACCTTAAGACCAGTGTTAAATTTTGTCAGAGTGCAAAATCTGCAGTCAACACAGTCAAATGGTGCATAACGGAAACTAAAGTAGCAAAATTTAGAAGGATAAATTCAACTCAAGTTTAATTTCCATGTTGGAAGGCCACACATATAGAAAATTTTATGAAATTCGCTAAGTGTTGAAAAGAAAATCAAAAGCAACATTAAATTCCATCGGAGTGCAAAATCTGTGGTCAACACAGTCAAACAGTGCATAAAAAAAATAGGAGCAATGGATTTTTTTAAGGGTGATGCAATGTTAAAGTCCACCAAGAACCAACATGATATCAAAATTTCGTAGTCAACACAGTCAAACAGTGCATAGCGGAATTCAAAGTAGCAGAATTGAAACAAAACACTGCGAAAGACAAGGCACGTTTCAGCAGATGTTGCAAAGTCCATTTGAGTAAAACACAAATTTGAAATTTACAATCAAACTAGTCAAAACTAAGACAGTAGAGATTAAAAGAGTGGATTTGAAAAGAAAATAACCATCAATGAATATTTTCTAAGATAAATGACATAATCGTAATTCAAAGGGCGTGAAACACTACCAGGCTCTCATTTCATAGTAAAACCAATCAAAGGTAACCCAACGGAACTCGAAGGAGCAAATTCATAGAATGATGTGGGTTGCTTCAGATATCTCATTCATGGTCAAACTGATCAAACCCAACCCAATGAAATTTGAAGGAGTGTATTTCGAAGTTGAAGAAAAAGCAACCAGTTGAAGCAAAATTCGAAGAGCACGAGTGAAAAGAACCAAGGAATACCAAATGTCATCAGAATCAAGATCCATTTGGATTTTTAGTTATAGATTTATGGATGAGAAGCTTGATCAAGAATAGGTGATGGACCATATCAACCTATAACCAGTGAAGCCATCGGATTCTATTGAGGGCCGAACAACTTGCAAAACTCAAAATTGTAGAGTTTCATGGAGTGCAGCTCCTTTATTTTTCTTATAAACCAATAAGAGACCGCCACCTCAGCATCCTGTTGATCTGTCATGAAAATACTTGTGATGTTCCCATTATTTATACTATTTTTGTAAAAATATGTATAAAGAGGTCGAGCCCTCATTCTATGGGTTGACTTTGGAGTGTTTGCCTGTCATATTTCTATAATTTTGTTGAAAAATCAATAGGAGCATTACTTGGACATTTTTTTTGGTAAGTAGTGTTTGTATTTACAGTGGGTTTTAACAAGGATCCCAAAACCTGATTACATAAGCAATGGGCCTAGGGCATCAATCCCTTGAAACTGAACACCAAAAGAAATCCCGCCAACGGTAAGAAGCATGAAACAATCCCTCTTCGCGGGAAACAAACAAATAAGAAAGAAAGTAGTTTTGGAGATCCCGCCGAGGGAGTAGCCAAAAACCACCATCAAGAAGATCCCGCCAGCGGAAGCAAAGAAAACCGTTACAATAAAATCCCGCCTTGCGGGAAGCAATAAAAACAACCACAAACGGTCCGCCTAGCGGAAGCGGGAGGAAATCCCGCCATCCGGAAACCAGAGAAAGAAAGGATCCGCCTCGTGGGAAAACCGACGGATTTGGCGGATCCCGCCCGTGGAGAAACAATCCCGCCCACGGAAAACATATCGTTCGGCAAGAGCCATCCCGCGGAAGTCGACGCCGAGACAGAGAGAATCCGGCCATCGGAAGCGACCGAGAGCCGCACCACGATGAACCCGCCAGAAAAAGAAGAGGATCCGTCCCGGAAAACAAAAAGAAACAAGAGGTTAAGGGACCAGGGATCTAGGGACTAGGAATCTCGAGCGGGAAGAGGAACCGACACAAGGATGGGATCCTTAGGAACCAAAACAGTGGGAAGTTGTCCAAACCCTAAACCATCACCTCCATCTCATCGAGAAACACATGGGACCGGATCCACGCGAATAACCGCAAAACCCCGGGGGAAGCCCGAGGGAAAAGGGAAGGGATCCCCAACCAAACAGGATCCCGGGAAGCACCGTCCGAAAAACAACCAAGGAAACCCTAGCCGACCGGGAGGGGCACGGATAGTGGAGAAGGATCTCCCTCCGGAGATCATCCGCAAACAACCACTCCCGGGAGGGATGACCTGGGTTGAGCCAGGGACTGGGCAGGAACCAGGAGCCATGGTAGGGGGAGCAGGGGAGGGACCAGAGCCCTACCCTCTCTACTTTCTTCCCTCCCCCTCACCTATTACTTGGACATTTACCTCAGGTTTGCGTCTTCATATTTTGTGAGTTTATTTTGTGAATTCATTTCTATTAGAATAATAAATTATATCCTAAGTTGTTACTAGGACAATCTGTGTGGCTGAGATTAACTTAGTTTGTTATAATCCAATGGATCAGATTGTACACCTTTGCTATTTAAGCAAGGTCTGTTTCATTCAATAATATCAAGTTATTTTATTTTCTAAGATTAGCTCAGTTTGTGATGATCCAATGGATCAAATTGTATACCTTTGTTATTTAAGCAAGGTCTGTTTCATTCAATAATATCAAGTATTCCATTTTCTATCATGATATCAGAGCGAGCTTTCCTTGCCCTGTGAGCCTGAGGAGCTTTTCCTCATGGGGGATTTCCCTTATGGAAATCCCCCTTTTTTCATTTTTTTTGTTCCCATTTTTTTGGATACTAAGGGAGTATGCTCTCCATCCTTTAATGGATGGATCAAAAATCAAAAGTTAAAAAATTAATGGTTGCAATTTTTTTTGAGTGATTTTTTTTAGGTGTCCAAGGAATCTGGTGTGATGGTGGTACGTGAGTTTTAGCACACTCATGTGTTGCATTTTTTTGAAGGAATATATTGAGTTCAATATTTATTTTTTGGATAGCACTGTGAAAAACTACTGTGTTGGTGTTGACGAGCGTGAGGCTTTTTTTGTTTTTTCGGTGGGAACAACACTTTTTTTAAGAAAAAAGTTGTCCAGCAAAAGGACTCTTCAGATCGACGCTGTTGGAGAGAGATGATGATGTTGTAGTGTTTTATACTACAGATTTGGATTTATAGATCTAGGTTTTGCAAGTATGATGTACTTGTTTTTTCTACTGCTACAAAGACCCTTGGCCCTATCGGCCTCTCTGTCCAATACTATGATGAAAAATTGTAAACAAATAAACAGAATTTTTGGCTGAATACAACGAGCATGAGAAATTTTTTTTTTTTTTTTTGCCTAGATTTCAGATTTGCGGGAATAGAATTTTTTGCGATAGCGTAGCCTTGTCGGAATACTGGAGAACATCCAACAGTTTCAACGACTATGCATCCTTAAATTTTGGCTAACAACGTCTAGTCAGAGAAACTAGGCCTAACTAAATTATCTCCATATCTCTGTCTATTTTTAACACGACAATGGCAAGTCACCGTGGTCTCCAAGCTATAACTGTAATGTGGAAAACACAATGTTGATCATTGTGGTTTTTAATCAATGACCCATTAACGTCGAAGAAGCCACCGCATCGCCAAGCGCCGCAACATTCACTACACCCAACATTCCCAAACATTCAATTTTTATTTTGAGGTAGTTTAACATCTATTTTTTGGCCTCAAATATATTGTAATGATGGAGTGCATTCTCGGTTGAACCCGACACTCCCAAATATTTGTTAGAGTGATCCTAGTATCTAGTCATATCCTCTATATCACCTAGCGGTTGCAGTGGCTGGTTACCCATGCATTCCGGTAGGATGAGGAGGTCACCATAAGGACATGTTCGAGAGCTACATTGGTGCCATTTATTTTTCAGATTCCCTTGAAGTAAGCTATTTGTCCACTCTTTTTGGACCTTGTTATCAACCCATTGTGTTCATATAGGTGGAAACCACTAATTATGCTTGTGGAGTCGATTTGGACATCCCTTGTGATTCTTATGGTTCTTTCCACACTATATTCACACTCTTCTTTTTGTGATACACTTTGGTTTTAAGGGGTTTTCTTTAGTGACCTTTTCTCATGTCTCAAAGCCTTGATCTGTGTCATAAGCACCAATCTAGGAGTATGGTTTCATTAATTTTGATGATGATTCTCTACCTTTTTGAGATATTTGATGGATCCTTTGCAGGCTTCTTGATGGAAGTTGTCCTAAGGGGGGTTGAAGAAGACATCTTCCTTCCTCTCCATCCTCCATGTACATCTTCCGTCTCCTTCTTCTTCTTCTTCTTTTGTGGCATGTGGTTTTCTCCATAATGGTTCTTCAACATCTTTTAGCAGATATTTCTTATGGATATATTGTACATGAGTACCTTATCATGCCTTGTTGTTGGGACTCATACTTGTGGATATGCCACTTATTTTGATTTTGTTGTTTTTCACTACCTCCTAGTTTCACTTAAGGGGGAGTGTTAATATATCCTAGTACCACTTAAGGGGGGGTGTTAGAATAATAAATTATATCCTAAGTTGTTACTAGGATAATATGTGTGGCCGATATTAGCTCAGTTTGTTATGATCCAATGGATTAGATTGTACACCTTTGCTATTTAAGCAAGGTCTGTTTCATTCAATAATATCAAGTTATTTTATTTTCTAAGATTAGCTCATTTTTTTATGATCCAATGGATCAGATTGTACACCTTTGCTATTTAAGCAAGGTCTATTTCATTCAATAATATTAAGTATTCCATTTTCTATCAATTTTTGCTACTGTTGTTATGGTTAGTCAATTTTGTTAATATTGAATTGCTAATTTGGAGTAAATTGGAATGGTTCATATCTAAACAAATGTTGTAGAGAGCTTATTTTTCTATTAGTATGAAGGTTGATCTAATTCTTCTATTTGTGTTATTAAAATTTTAGATGCTTGAAATAGTTCTCTAAGTGTTTTATGATTATTTAATGATGAAGATGATTAGTTTTGAATGTTGTTAGTCTAAAGTGTGGCATACTGGAAATGTGATTGATCAGAGGATTCTTGATATTTGTCAATGTTGTTAGCTTTATTCGACCATTATTCATCCAATCATTTTCTAACCCTCATCTCATTTCTATACCTAAACTTAAACTTTTAATAGAGATTAATTGAGTCAATACCTAATTAGTTGACAAGGTATACCAGCCTACTATAAAGGTTGGATTGAATCAATCTTTGATACATCCAATAGCGGATTTAAGCTATGATTATCGGGTGTGCACCTCGAAGAAAGTCATAGATCCGTAGTCACAGTTTAAGTTTCCTTGATATCAATTATGATCCCAAAAAGTACATTGATCAACACTCCTCCTTTCAATGTAATGCTTAATAATAAGTGGTTTTCAACTATATTTACCTCTCCTCCTTCTGTGAGATGAAAAGTGGTGAATAACTTCTTCACTTGCTCAAGATGATGTTACCTAGTGGCGCTGTGAGATGACAAGTCCTCTTTTCCCTAAAACTCCAAATATCTATTACACCCTTTAGATTCTCTTAACTGTTATGTGCTTCAATAACTCCCAAATGTAATTTATTTCCTTTAGTCTCTTACCTCCAACTGACACATCTCTTTAGATTCTATCCAATGACACTCAAAACCTAACACTCTTTCTTCCTTCCAGTGGCTTCGTTGGCTTTATGATTCTACCTTTCAATGTTGCCTTGACTTGTCTAAATGTGGTGGTTCTTCTACGCTTGGCTACTGGTCTATTCTCCTTTTGATGCTGGGGTGCTCAAATTTTTGATGCTACTCTTCCTTAAATCTTTATCGTTGTAACTCAAGCCTTTAGTAGTTGTCATGACTACGTGATCTCTTGGATATTACTTGCTTAATCTATGATAACTTTTCAAGCTTAATTCTACATTGTCCAATCTATTTGCTTGCCTTCTTCCTTTATCAAATGACATTTTTGTTTTAATATGATGATGCCTCTTCACCAAGACGTGGTAATGGTGGTTTCTCTTCCACATCACCTTTTTCTTGTTGGCTAATTTCTTACTACGACTTCCACTTGGCTCAATGCTTGGTGATTTCTTCTATGGTGACTCCACACTCCTAAATTATTCTAAAACTTTTTCCTTTTGGGTAGTTTATTCTATCCAATATTTACTATATATCATTGACTTGTTTATTTTCCAATAGATAGTAAGAATTTGATATTTTATTTTCCTTGTATTAAATTATAACTTCTTTCTTTTGTGCTGGTTTTAATCCCTTGTAATATTATCTTCTTCAACTTTGAAGACATAAACTTGAGACCTTTCCTCTTGCTACTTTAAAACCTCAAATGTGGTGCTTTTAAAGACTTAATAATAAGCTAAATAATAAAATTTTATTGCACCAATAGTGCATACCTTTTGGTCTCATTTTGTAGCTAGGTTTCTTGGTGATTTAACTCACCTATTTGCTGCCCCACATTTGTAAAATTTTTATCTCCAATTACTTATGCTTTGCCGCCCTAAACTTGTCTATCTTGCAGCTCTACCTTATTTTTCAAGAATGTGATTTTGTGGCTTCAATTCTCCTCCAAATTTGCTCTCTTGAAATCTGAAAATTTACAACTATTAATGCTGCCCAAATGTTGCCCTCTTGCTATCCTAAACTCTGTAATTTTGTAACTTCTAATGAAACAAATTCCTCCTTTGTTTTGTTGTCCAAGGCATCTTCAAATTTTTACCCAAATCTTCTCTAAATTGTATCTCAATATTGCTTTCTAAAAAAAACTTCAATTTTCTGCTGTCAAATCAAAAATATTCTCTATAGTAGATCAACCTACAAATCCTATGTGGCTGTCCTCAAAACTCTCAAATTTGGTGGTCTCTTCTACCTTATTTCTATTTCAATATCCTTGTCAAATTTTGACTTCAAATTGGGCCTCTTTGTTTGCCTTCTCAAGAATCTGAATGTCTTGAGCTCTTCAAAAAACCTTTCCAAAATTTGGCAAACTTCCTACCAAATCCTTCTTCCTTTTAGGCTTGTTGTCGAATAGTGATAATTATCCCAAATTATTCTTTATTAGGTGCTTCTCCTTGCTAGAAATCTTCTCCATTGAGCTTTCTTCAAATCTTCTCCAAAAACCACTTCTAAATATTCTTCAATAGGGCTTCTCTAGCCTTCTTCTTCTTTCTCCTTCCAAATTTTCTTGATACCTCTTCTCTTGGGTATTCAAATTCTAAAGCTTCTCAAATATTAAATAGGACTTTTCTTAGTCCTCTTCTATATTCAATCTTCAATATATTATCTTCCAAATCTGGAAGTTCTTCAATGAGACCTCTATCTTGGGTCTTCTCCTTTTCAATATTCAATAAGTTGTTTTCTTATTTCTTCAATCTTCAAACTTCTATGAGGAACTCCTTCTTGGTTATCCTCAATATCTAATATTCTATGGAGATCTATTTATTGAGTCTCCTCAATATTCTATATTCAATTTACAATAGGGCTCCTTTGGCCTCTTCCTCTCTTCTCAATCTTCAATCTGCAAATCCTGCAATGGGACATTTTTCTTTTAGACCTCCAAATTATTCAATATTTGACTTATTGCTTCAAGTACTAGATCAATTCCAAAGAAGATATTCTTCCTAGCTATTGTAGGAAGCTTCTTAACTTTCTTTGAATCAACTATTCTCTGCAAAAAAGTATTAGAAAACGATAATGGAAATTTCTTTAAATCTAAAGAAAATGAACTTCACTAGTTGATTTTTCAATCTAGTGGAATCAATGTTGAGTCCTAGTCTTCACAATTTTTTTTGTAACTTTGTGGAAATACTCTAGCCAAAAAGCAATTTCATAAATTCTAAAAATGATATTTCTTATCTCCTCTCAATCTCTCTTGTGGCTCTCTCTATCTCCTATCAATCTACCTTATGATCTGATACCACTGTTAGTTTTTTATGCTAGATACTTAATGTTAAATCAACCACAAGATTTAAAATGAGCATGCAATGTTAAGTATATGATAATTACAATCTATTAAGCATGTAAAAATCATGAGAAACTTCTATAACTACTTATAAAACAACCATTAATGAAAGCTCATAAAAATATTACATTGATAAAAATGGAGGTCATAAACTCTCCATATTGCATACATGCTCTACATTGTATCTACTACTATTCTACTCAATGCTATCTTCTTTCCCTCTATTGCTCTCTTTGTTACTCCTATAATAAGGCCTATATATAATGAGACATGACTCTTGGCCTTCCATATTCATATGAATCTTCATCTTCCTATTATTAAGGACTCATGTACATGTGGACAACATGCACATTTACATCATTGCATATTCTAATAATACTTATAAATTTATTACATTGCATAAAGTAAATACTCAAATCCTAATCTAAGACAAACTCCTAATCTAAAGATGTACCCATGGTGGTACATTGGCATGTACCAAATAAATTATTATATTCCAACATGGATTAATGACTTCATAGGGTCATATATCCCTCCAATATTGTTCAGATTCCTTCATATTACCACTCATTATAAATATCTTAAAAAATTTCACAAATTGGTCCAAGAATCATCTAAATTGAACAATCCTTAGCAAAGATATGCCTCCTAAAAGATGAGATATTTTTAGAAAAAAAATTACCCTAACCCAACCCTAGTTCCAAACAAATTTATTCACATGGTCATATATCTCTCAATACTATTAGGATTATTTCAAATGACCTCTCTTTTCAAAGCTTTTAAAAATCCATACGAAATCCCATGAGAATCATCTAAATCATACAACTTTATGCAAAGACGTGGCTCTTGAATAATTGTTTGTTTTTTGAAAAAATTAGCTTTGTTGATTTATAATGTATTTATTTATCACATGATATTTATATATTGTCAACATGGACCATTATTTTATTAGACGTAAAAATTACCCCAATAGACTATCATCAAAATTTCTGTTCTTTGGAAATTTTTTTTGAGGAATTGTATGTTCTTAAATGTTTGACATATACTTGCCAAATATTGTAATTATTTGTTAAGTTTTGGAAAATTGGTTCATGTGTTTGATTCTCTCAAAAAAATGAAAGGTAATAATAACCACAAACATGACAATATAAAAATATAAATTTCTTTGTGAAATCTGTGAGTGAACATGAGGATAATTTTGTTGTCATTATGTTGGTCATGACCCAAATGTAAACTATATGTTATTTTGATTTGCTAAACAAAACTAAAAAGTATAATAAGGATCCTTGTTTAATTAAATTTTTTGAGAACTATTGCAACATTTGATGTTATTGTGAACTTAGTACATATGATCAATATATGTTAGTTTTTTATTGTGAACTTAGACTATTTGTAAGAAAGAAGTAAATTTTTTTCTCACATGATCATTTGTTGGTATTCTTTTGTGCTGATATTATCATTTTGAGAACTCAAGAATGAAAAAATTGGAGTATACTAATTAGAATTCCTTCACAAGCAATGACATAAACATGTTATAAGGTTAGTGCCTTTACAATTCTTTATAGTCATCACTTAGAATATAAACTAAATCAGAGACTTAACTTCCTTTAGATAATATGGAAGTGTACTTCCATATATATGAGAATGATATAGCTCTACCTTGCATAAAAGGGATCATATTGTGTCTAATGTTATTAGAACCTATTGAGGGGTACTTGATATTCCCTTATGGGAATCATGAACACAATTAACTCTCCGTGTAAACCAAAATGGTTGGTAATGGTGTCAATCATCAATTCATGTAAACCATTTGTATCTCTCAAGATTTCTAAAAAGCCTTTCCTTTAATTAAGAAAAAACCTAAAGGGTAAACTTACCAAAGGGAACAAAGGAAAAACTAGAAAGAAATATCTAAATAAAGCAAATCAGCACCAACAAACCTTTTAGAAAATGGGAGAGTTGAACAAGAATGATGAAAATCAACTTAAGAAATGACCTAGATATGGATGATTTATTTGTGGAGAAGATAATTATACTAATTAATATCCACAATGGGAAAGCAAATCCTCTATTGAGCAGCCACAATAGCCTAACCAACGCCAACATTGTATTCATGCAATAGTAGACAACCACCAATTTGAGCATCAAAATGCTTCAATATAGACAATAGATAACGTTTTTGGATCCCCCTCAATATTTAAATAGATATTAAAACAATAGAGTGCTTTGTAGCTCCATATGTGCTAGGGAATATTAAAAGAAGAGTTGGTTTTAAGGATAACACCTAGAACATTCAATATGGAAATCAATATGAAACAAGAATAGAGCAATATTGGGGTATGGTTGAGTTGGAATTTTAAAATTTTATCATAGAGGTATACCTTTATTAGCCCCTTTGAGATCATATGATATAATCAATAAATTCAATTGGCTCTGGCAACATAGAGCCAAGGTTGATTGGTATACCAAGATGGTTGAGTGTCTTGATGTTTTGGGATATAGTACCATCATCTAAGATGTTTAAAGACCTATCAATTTAGGACAAATTTTAACTATGCAACTAAGGAAAGCTCAACAAAAGGGATGCATATTATATGCAATACATATTGATCTTGAAGAATAAAAGAAACATACTTTTGAGGTGTGTCCCTTTCTAAATAATTGGGATGTGTTTTCAAAAGGGCTTCCAAGAAGTCCTCCATGAAGGGAGTTTGATTTTTTTAGTAGATATTTTTTTAGGAATAGGGCCACAAACAAAGACTCCATATTAAATGACAACAATCAAGTTATTTGAATTTCATACATAATTGAATGAGTTATTATCAAAAGGGTTGATTTAGCCAAGTCTACCACCTTGGGATGCACCAAATATTTATGAAGAAGAAATATGATAGACTTAGGTTATGCATAAACTATGAGATGGTGAATAAAGCAACAATTAAGAACCAATATTCTCTTCCAAGGATTAGTGATCTATTTGACCAATGTGAGAGAAAATTTTCTTCTCAAAAATCAATCTCTGATAAATATATTATTAGTTGAGGATCAAAGAAGATGACATCCCAAAGGTAATCTCTGTAACTTCTTATAGGCACTATGAGTTCATTGTTTTCCATTTTTGACTAAAAAATGCAACAAATTTTATGAGCCCATATTTAGGGATTACTTGGACATATTTATATTGGTCTTTTTGGATGACATACCCATCTACTATGAAAATGTGGAGGACCATTTTGAGCATTTGAGTATGGTGATGTAGGGACTAAGGGAACATGATATTTACATGAATTTGTGCAAGTGCACCATTTTCTAGAAAAGGGTGCATTATTTGGGGCATATCATCTTAGTAGATGGTATCATTGTTGAACTTGTAAAAATTAAATCAATTATGGAATGACAAAAGTAACCATGAAGTCTATATTTTTATGGGATTAAATTATTACTATAGGAGCTTCTTAGAGGGATTCTCCAAGATAGCTCATTTGATCAACTCAGTCAAAAGAAAAGGGAAAAATTTTGGACCAAACAATGTGAGAAGGCATTTCAACTATTGAAAGAAAACAAAAATTTCAATACTTAAAGTACTTGATCCTAACAGACAATTAATAGTAATCACCAATGCCTCTAATGAAGGATTAGGAGGATTATTGATGTAGGAAGTTCAAATAGTGATCTATAAGCAGTGCAAATTAAAGCTACATGTGCAAAACTATACACTACATGACTTGGAGTTAGTGACAATTGTCTATGCCTTGTGGATGTGGAGGTATTATTTATTGGGTAAGAGCTTTTAATTGAAAACTAATCATCAAGTGATCAAGTATATTTTCACACAACCTAACTTAAATGGTTGAAAATGACAATGGTTATAGTTTCTATGCAAATACAACTTTAATATTAGTTGCATCAAGGGCAAGGATAACCAAGTAGTGGACCCACTTAGTTGTAGGAGGTATATCACTATCATGACTACCTTAGGTCAACTTTTAGAGAAAGTGTTTTGAGTCAACATAATGAGGATGAGCATTACTATAGAGTAAAGGCTTCTTTGGTTATAGATTCCTAGGGCCATCATTATGATGGGTATTAGTTAGAAAGTGATTGCCTCTTAAGGTTTTTGATTAAAAATATGTGTGTAATCATGATGGTTTGAGAGCAATAGTCCTTGAAGAGGCACACTATGCTCTGAATTCAAAACATCCCACTATGATAAAGTTTATGGTAGACTTGAAGCCACTATACCTTTGGCTATGGCTCAAGAATGATGTAATAAAATTCATGGCAAATTGATTCAAGTGTTAGAGAATTAAGTCTAAACATGTGCATCCAATGAGGTTGTTATATTTGAGGAACATGTTGGAACTGAAGTGGCAAGTGATCATCATAAACTCTATGCAAGGGTTGTTAATGTTTAGGAATGACCATGATTTTACTCTTCTGGTGGTTGAAAATTTGACCAAAGTAGCACACTTCCTTCTTGGAAACTTAAAGGATGATGCTTTGGTTTTGGTATCAAGATTTGTGCAAGAAATATTAAATTTGTATGGGATACTTGAAAGAATCATATCATATAGAGACACTAAGATTACTTCACAATTTTGGCATACCTTAATTGTTTTGTTGGGAATAAAGCTCAACATATCATCCAAAAACTAATAATCAAACTAAGAGGGTGACTATTGTATTACATAACTTCTTAAGAATATATTGCATGGATCAACAATACAAATGAAAATAATATTTTCCTTTAGTAGGGTTTTCTTACAATAAATATTACCATTCTAACCTATGTATGGTTCCATTCTAAGTGCTATATGGAAGGAAATGTCATAAATATATCAACAAGGACACAATTGAGGACCAAGTGGTCTTAGGTCCAATAATATTGCAAGGAATGGAGGAACAAGTAGAAACAATTAGGAAAGGATTTAAGGAAGTTATAGACATGCAAAAAAACTATGTTAACCAAAATAGGATCCCATGGCATTTTAAAATAGGTGATAAGATATTTGTAAGAGACACAATAATATTAATCAAAACTTGATATGATTTTGAGGTTTATTTTTAAAAATTCTATTATTCCTTTCAATTCATATATTCTAACAAACAATGACAAGACCAATCCTCAAAATAATACATAATGCTTTAGCTTTGAAATAATTAATGGGGGGGGGGGGGGGGGGGGGGGGGGGGGGGGGGGGGGGGGGGGGGGGGGGGGGGGGGGGGGGGGGGGGGGGGGGGGGGGGGGGGGGGGGGGGGGGGGGGGGGGGGGGGGGGGGGGGGGGGGGGGGGGGGGGGGGGGGGGGGGGGGGGGGGGGGGGGGGGGGGGGGGGGGGGGGGGGGGGGGGGGGGGGGGGGGGGGGGGGGGGGGGGGGGGGGGGGGGGGGGGGGGGGGGGGGGGGGGGGGGGGGGGGGGGGGGGGGGGGGGGGGGGGGGGGGGGGGGGGGGGGGGGGGGGGGGGGGGGGGGGGGGGGGGGGGGGGGGGGGGGGGGGGGGGGGGGGGGGGGGGGGGGGGGGGGGGGGGGGGGGGGGGGGGGGGGGGGGGGGGGGGGGGGGGGGGGGGGGGGGGGGGGGGGGGGGGGGGGGGGGGGGGGGGGGGGGGGGGGGGGGGGGGGGGGGGGGGGGGGGGGGGGGGGGGGGGGGGGGGGGGGGGGGGGGGGGGGGGGGGGGGGGGGGGGGGGGGGGGGGGGGGGGGGGGGGGGGAACAATTCATCAATTTTTCAATGTTGATGGACCTACCCAATATATTCTCATATTTTTGAAAATGTGGCCCCAAATAGTGTAAGAAAAGAGACAATAAAGTAGTAAATGATATGATGTTTCTAGATCATTTTTACACAAGGCATGCCTAAAAGGCCCATGATATCTCTTCTTTGCAGACTCTCTCTTGTAAGAATCTTGCTTTGGACTACTAACCAAAGGAATGTTGAGGCCTTAGGAAGGGACTCTAGTGACCAAACATTCTTCCAAGGGAAATCATTAGGAGTAGGAAACTTTGATTGTTCTAAATCCTCATATCCCAACTTGATTGAGTACTCCTATGTCTATTGGTAGATTCCAATCTATCATCCTTATGTGTAAAAATAGATAGTAAAATTTTTGAAGTAAAATTTGAAGCTCAATTGCTATTTGTTTGAGTTCATGTCCTTCAACCAAGTTACTAATTTTAAATCCATAATCTAGAGTTGTTGCTAACATTCATATAATATTTAATTTTTAAGCTTTTGCAAGTTAGACATTCCCAAGCCAACAATTTCCATTTTGAATAAAAATAAGAGGATAAGGTTTTAGGAAATATTTAGACCAAATATTAGTACAACCCCATATTTAATGACCATATAATATGTTTCTTGATCAATTACAAACTATGTGATATGAAGTTCCACATTGACGATCCTTTAGGTAGGGATCATTTTATAATAATTTCATTGCATCAAGAGAACCTACATATTTTGGAAGTAATATTTTGGCCCATCTCTTTCCTTTATCTTTGCATAGTCTCCAACTAAGTTTTTCTCCTAATGCCAAAGTAATAAATCTTAAATTTGGTAAGCCTCACCCTCCAATATTCTTTCCTTTACAAACCCTATACAACATTTTTTTGTTGCTTGAGAAAAATGGGTTGTACTCGAGTCCCCCACCCTTAACAAATCATAATTTCTCCTTTAGTGTTTGAGAGTTTACAAACATATTCAATACTCATAGCAATTGAGATGCTATAGCTCTATACCTACATATTTTTTCATAAAAAGTATGAATTCTTGATATTCATTTTTTTGGGTCTTCTTGATTTTTCTTTGTAAATACAAATATTCAACATACTTCTTCTTGACATTTTCCAATCTTGTTCTTCCATCCATCTAAGTGAAATATTGATTAACAGTGGTCTGTGATGATGCCAAGTTGCCATTGTGCCACTTGAATATCCATAACTACTTTGTTGGCTCCATGCTTCTACTGCTTTGCTATGATATTTTGAATGATTGGTCCTATTATTACCTGATGTTGTTGCATCCCTTTGAAATCTAGAATCACTATGTTTTTTCTATCAAAAATTGCCATACTTGATACCTTTCTAACTCCATGCAAATATATAACATTGATTCCTTAATCCATACCTCCAAGATTATTGTCACTCAAGGTGGTGTGGGTGTCAATATGCTATAACCTTAACCTGACTTTCCTTTTATTCTTCAACAATTTGTTTCTTTATTTTATATTCTTCTTGGCAATATTCTCTCGTATGCCCTTCATGTGGTGCATCCTTGTGCACTTTTGACAGGGCTTCCTTGGAATTTATTGTTTCTTCTTCCATGGATGTTATTGTTGTTTGCATTATAAATTCAACTTTTGAGTATTTTGTTGGTTCTTCAACTTATTCCCTTGCCATAAGTTCTTCTTGCTTCTCCTTGGATTCTTGCTTCTTAATATTTTTCTTGTGAATGCAGCCATGAACTTGCACATTATCATCTATATATTTTTCCTTATATTATATCCTCTTTATTCATTTCTTTTAGTTCCATTTGAAGCCTTTTAATTTCTTCTTCATATCCTTTGATGGTGACCTTCAAAATAGCTATCTTTTTATATGGGTCCCATTGACTCAAGAATGCATGCTCTATTTTGTCCCAAATGTAATTATAGTTCCTTTCCTTATCAACACTTGTCCACCAATCATAATATTTCTCTAAATTTTTTAATAAGTTGGCATGGCCAAAAATGGTCACTAAAATCTAGAGATCTAAACTTCATCCACCATTCTCAATGATGCATGTCGTTATTAGCATCATTAAATATTAATGATTTGTCAATCTAGGGTGTTGTCCAAGGCTATTTACGAGAGAAGACTTAAGCATGGTTGCAGTTTAGTTCATTTGGGAGCAGCAATTTTTATTGACAGAATAGATTATGTGGGGGTTTTAGATCACATTTTAATCATATCTTGCATAAAATAAACTAATTTACTTGTAAAAATGGAAACTTGATTCTAAATTGCAAAAACTGAAATCTAAGTACAATTGCAGATTTTAAATCTAATTACTTTTAAAAAAGGGAAATTGCTTGAAATAAACATTCAAATTAAACATCTATTAGTTTTCTATTATAAAAGGTTGTCAATATTCTGTCACAGTAGTTGACAATAAAAGAAAAATGCAAGAAAACTTGAAAAGTTGCTAGAAATAAAGAAACAAATACAATGCTGCAAATTGCTTTAACTATTGAAACATAAATCAAGAATCACATATTAACTAATATATCAATTTTAACACATTTATGCACTCTGAAAGTTCACTTTTAAACATAGAAAATAAATCCTAAACCTACAACAATGGTTAGTGTAAAAGAAGTAAAGAAATTGACAAATATCCATCTCAATTCTGCTACAACAAAGTTTAGGGGAAATCCTGTCAATCAGTCCTTCTCCTAGGCCTAGAAGTGGCCCTTGCTTCCTTTTCCATAAGAAGGTATAAAATCTCTTCTAATTTATAAATTCTAACACACTCATGCACAATGAAAACTGATGAAAAAATTGCACTTTATTATTCTAGAAATAACATTACAATGTTGTTGCTGCACTTTGTTGCAAATCTGAACCTATTATGCTAACTTCTATTTATTAATAGCTAATGTCTACTTAGCTCAACCAATATGGGAGCTACATATTTTATAAATATCTAATATCTATTTTTATACACAAAATATGCCATTTCTATCTTGCAATTTATTTGCCTATTATGCTGCAACTATCATGGGGATATTTTAGGACATGTTAGTTGCGTTAGTTGATATTTTTCATGAGCTACATATTTTGGTCAGCAAGGAATGGTGGGGACAACTGTATGAGACTTTCTCTATCTTCCCTCAACCTTAAGTTACCTTTTCAACCGCATGGAAACTACAAAAAGTCAAACAAAAGCGTTTTTCTTTGTTATTCTGAAGATCTTTGGAATAACTGGCTATAGGTGAAATTTAAGCTCAAACGTCTTCATAATGCTTGTTTTGATTGCTACTTTCAAGTGGGTCTTCAAATATAGCTCCTAGGAGGTGATTCCAACTAACTTTATCCTTCCTCATTGGTAAATTACATGCCTTGCCATTCATTGGCAATTGGCTAGAATTTACATGGTAAATTATTGTATTTTCCATATCTGTTGCACAGTTGCAAACTATTGGAATTTCTTGCAAATTCAAACAAATTAGAACATTTGAAAATCATTAAAGTATCAACATGAAGGATTACATCAAGTTGCTACTGAATTTATACACTTCATTCACTAAGTAACCATGCTGAAATAGTGCAACAGTGCTGCATAATTGTCCCTACTATATTATACCCTGTTGCTGCCTATTTAGACCATGTGGGAATGCTTCTAAATAGGTAAGATGTCTTATTTATTCCTTCTGAAATCATTCCATCCATTTCCTCATGCTTTTCTTGACAACTTCAAGGTGTTCCTATAAAGTGACAACTTGTTGATTTTTATATGGCTGTTTTCTACAGATTTTTAGATTTATGAAAGTCCTAAAAATTTGGCTCCAATGTGGATTTCAAACAATTTTAAGGGTAGGAAAACATTAAAAAACCATTGTGAAGTTAATGGACATCAACATACCACATTTGGCTAATTGAAATGCATGTTTTTATTTGCTACTTAATCAAGCAAAATCAGTCATAAAATGCTGAAAATAGTCAAAATAGGGGTATAATATTCCTAACATGAAATCATGCAAATAATTAACAAATAATATATTTTAATCAACTATTTGGCAATTAACTTGTCATGTTTGGTAATATGGCAGTTTTTTATATGTCAAACATAGTGCAATGATGAGGCATTTTTGGGCCTCATCACTTAAGAATCAATGTCATCATTTCTAGTGAAAATTGGTAACTCCATGACCTCAACCCAAAAAAATCCTCGAGCAACTAGGATTTTGGGAAAAAAAACTAGAATTTTTCAAAAAAAAAATTCCAAATATCCTATATTCCTTATTATAAACAAATAATTCTATAGATTTTCTTCAAAAATAAATTAAACTGCAACTGATTTTCTTACCTTGATGACATAGATATCTATAATTTTATTCTCTGCAATTAAAAAAAATCCTTACTATCATTGTTATGGATGACTGACTTCATAGAGTCATATCTCCTAAATACTGCTCGGATTCCTTCATATGACCACTCATTTTAAAGCTCTTCAAATTCCATACAAATTGGTTCAAGAATTATTTGAATTAGACAACCCTTCACAAAGCTATGGCTCATGAAAGATGAGATGTTTTCTAGAAAATTTTGCCCTAATGCTCAAACCCTATCCCACTTAGAAAGAGTAAAGCTAAAATTTTCCTCACATCCTTTCCAAATAGATCTCTTGAATTTTATCAAATTCAAACACCTACTGACAATCTTGAAATGGACATCATGTATATACAGATGGATTGCAATGTAGTCTTTTTGATTTGTAGCCTTCTAGCCATGGTTAAGAACTTACTTTTCGTACCTACTAAACAAGATTTAATTCTATTTAAAATTTAGTTTCAAAGTTCCTTCTTATTTTCTTTATGAGATAAATGAATATCCAAGTATGTTAATAGAAACTTTTGAATTGTAAACCCTAAAATATCTTCAATATTATATTGTAAATCTAGGGTAGTGTTAATGAAAAAGATCCCATATTTTATAGTGTTAACCAACTATCCATATATATATATATATAAACTACATAGCCTCACTGACTAAGGGATAACCCAAAAGTATCCTTAGCCAATTGAAGATGATATTAAGAGGGACCATTTGTTACAACTTGAATACCTTTGATTCTTCCTTCCATTTTTACCTTTGAAAAAACTCTCCCTAATGTATTTGCAAGAATAATAAATAAATTAATTAGATAATAGGTCACCCTAACAAAGCTGACAAATAATTTAAAGTATACAATAGGAAATCCATTGATCAAAATAGAATATTTTGGAGTTCTATAACAAAATCTAATCCATTCACACCAACCTTGATCAAAAATAATTTTTCTACAAATACCATGTACAAAACTCCATCAAACCCTATCATATGACTTGTTCATATCTAATTTCATAAGTATAACTAACTTTTCATGGAATGAAGAGAATGTATGGCCCCTTATGAAATGATTACACCATTAAAAATTTGTTGACCACAAACAAAACCACCTTGTTACTTTGAGATAACACAATCAAGAATGTTTTTTAATTTGTTTGTCATATTTTTTGTAATGGCCCTATAAATCATATTGCAAAGGCTTAATGGAGAAAAATTATAAATTATTTTATCTTGCCTTTCCTGGGAACCAATGTAATAATGGTGGTATTGATATAATTTTCTATAGACCTCTTTTCTTAGGTATATTCAACCATAGCCAATGTATCACTCTTCAACAAATCCTAAATTTTTTGAAATAAATTTGCAAGAAATCCATTGAGGCCAGGTTCCTTGTTAGGGTGGAAAGAGAAAACTCCTCCATAGAGATATTTGTGACCAAGATTTTATTTTATATCTTTCAAAATCTTACCTTGATCCTCCTTATCTTACCCAACATCTAACAAAATATCTTCAAATAATTAATCATTTCCTTTTTTATATCTTCTTCATTCTCAACTTTCTTCTATCCAAAGTTAACATATTTTTTATGTAATGAAAAGATAAATCTATTTTGGTTGTAACATGAAAGAATTTGGTATTTCTATCTACTTCCTTGATCCATATCTTCCTAGATTTTTTGGGACTAATAAGAATACATTTTAAATACATATGATAATAAAAAAGTAATTATTTTTCTTGCACATAAGTATCCCTTTAGATCTTTAGTCTTTTAAACAAACTTGGACATACATGATTCTTAAAATTTTCTTCATCCCATCCTAACATAGCCATTTGGAAGAAATCATAGTGTTGGAGTCAAATAGACTGAAATCAAAATGACTTTGATTAAATCACATCTTAAGAGAATGGGTTTGTGATTTGATCCTACTCGCAATAAAATATTTGAAGATATTGTATACTCTGTTTGCAACCATGTGTTGGATAACCAATATATATCCAATATTTATGCTATAGGAGTTTGCACAATGCATATACTATCATGTTTATATTGAAATATTTAAAGGCTATTTTAATTGAAAAATGAAACAAAATCATGCATTAATTTAGACTATCTAGAAGTACCACCCTTATTTGTCAAAAAATATAAAATTGTGATGAAGCCCCCCCCCAAAGAATCCATAGATCACAATTATGAATCATAATTATATTTAACAAAAATATGCTAATGTCCCTCCTACATCTTTCATGAGGAGTAACTATAGTTAGAGAATATGCATTTATAACCCCAACTTTGATGTTTTCATTTTTCCCTATAAAACAGACTAGCAACCTAATTACTTTTTGCTTCTAGCAATTGTTCATCCCATATTGTCACAATACCTGTAGAGGCTCTAATGGAAGAAACTGCCATACAATCCATCATCTTCCAAATATTTTTGAATGCATTCTTACATTCCTTGCTACTTAATCTTGTTTCTTGTATTAAAATAAACTTTTTTTTAAACAAAAAACAAAGATTTCTATTGATGAAAAAATACAACAATTGGGGGAGAAAACCATGCCTCACACCCTACATGAAAAAATACAAGTGCTACAAAGTGTTCAATCTGAATCCTGGGTCATTATGAATTGCTCATTGTTTACTCTTACTCCTTCATTATCCTGTTTGTTTGCTTCAAAATTTAGACTTCTTGGAATATGGACAATTTCCCATCTTTGGAATTTTTAAATAGCTCTTTTACCTGCTCATAAGAGTCATTTATTAACTCATCCCATGGAGACCATAACTGTTTCATGATGTTGACAACCAAAAAGGAATTGCCTCTTGTAACCACATCCTTCAACTCAAACTGAATAGCAATTATCAATACCCATATTAGGCCTTTGAATTTTGCAATATTATTTGTGTTGCAACATATTCCTTCTTTGAATAAGATCTTTTTTATTGGGTATAACCAAATAATTTTTCTTCCTACACCCACCTGACCTAGATTTCCTTTGGAAGCTCCATCAAAAAAGACATGTGCTTTGTCTTTGTCAAGATGTATCTTCTAAACTTCAATTGGTTATGTGATTTGTCTTGTTAACTTATCCTTGTCTAGATCTAACATCTTTAGAATTCTGAGATCGGATTGATTCCAAGAATTCTCAAAAGCTACCCCACTTCTTTTCTGTACTCTAAATTTTTCCTCCACAAATCTTAAAATTTTCTTCCAAGTTCCTTCAGTTGTGACTGTTTTGTTGTTAAAATAGACCTTGTTCCTATAGAGCCAAATGTTCCAAAATGTATTTATCAGAAGTAATAGCCATACACTTCGTATGACTTCATTACATTTATCATTGCTCACCACACTATTCCATACAACCATGAAATATTTTATTGATTGTTTTGTCAAAGCAGTATTGATGTCTTTGTCGCACATGTTTGCATAGTTAGACCACACTTTTTTTTATAAATGGATAGTGAATAAAAACATGGATACATATTTCATTATTATCTCTACATAGGTAGTAGATTGTTGGTCCAACATAACCTATTTTTTTATCTATTTCCCAACTAGAATCGCTTGCCTGATCAACGACCAAGCAAAGAACTTAGATTTTGGAGTGGTGATAGAACTTCAAACCAACCATGAAGTCTTTTTATAGCCTGTAAATTATACTCCTATTTGTTGAGCTAACAGGGTAGAGTACCCTCTCTTAATAGTATACACCACCAACTTGTCCTTTTCAACCCATCTAACAACGTCTTCACCTTTCCTTAAAAACATCGATCTATCTTTTAATAACATTAATAAATCAATGTAAAGAGGTGGAGGTAGGTGGGATATTCAGTTCTTCTATTGTTTTCCAACTTAAAGGATCAATGTCAAGCACCACAACCCTTATGAGGTCTTTAATTTATTTATGTCCTCTATTCCTTAACCCTTTAATAATTTGAGCAAGATCTCTACTTTGCACTATTGGAAATTTTCTAGAAAAGGAATGAGAGAAAACATCTATCTCTCCCTCATTGATTGCCCAAGAATAATTTACTTTAAATAGTTCTAGACCTTCTAGAATGTGTCCCTGAATTTTTGTTCCTTTTCTATAGGGATTCACTTTAAACAAGTTTTTTGGAGGAAACCCCATGCCATACTTGCTCAACATGACTTGAACCTAGAGGCTATTTTGCATTTTGAAGCATCTGTAACACCAATTTTGCTACTAGGGATTTGGCCGTAAGGTATGGATTTTTAATACCTAGTTTATCTTCATTTTTAAGATAATAGACTATTTTCAGCAGCATAAAAGGTTTAAAATGATTGTGGCATGGTGGTTATAGGGGTGGACTGTGCAAAAATCTGTGTGGTAGCTTCTGGGGTGAACATCATAGAATACTGTGGCGGCCATAAAAGTGGACAGTACCGAATTCATGGTGGCTATCGATTCCCATGTAAATTAAAAAAAAAAAATATATATATATATATATATATATATATATATATATATATATATATATATATATATATATATATATATATATATATAATAAGACTATGGACCACTTTACCAAAGGTAATTTATTTGGTCCATATTTTCCTCCTTTCTAGAGAAATTTTCTCATTTTTTTTCTACTTCTTGCATTACCGATTTTGGGGTAACCATAGAAAAATACCAGAATATAAGTAAAGAGGACAAAATTGATTTGACCAAGGTGGTTCTCCCAACTAGGTTTAGAAATGAAGAAGTCCAAGAATTTATTTTGTTGCTTATCTTCTTTAGCAAAAAATCATAAGAATATCTTCTCTGGTCACTAGAAATGGATCTCCTTGTAAGCTTTGGAATTAGAAATGGAAGCCTTAGAAGAGTATTATCAATATAGAGAGTATGTTTGATAGATTTGGCATTTGAGGATATTTATACCCCTTCTAGAAGCCCTTCCTCTTCTTTGGATTTGATAACTTTGCTAAGACAATTAGCTACCAATGCAAGTAAATATGGGGAAAGTGGGCATCCTTGTCTAATCCCTTTACTGGATCCAAAAAAAACTTGTTAGAATTTCATTTATAAGGACAAAAAACTAGGGAATATTTATACATGATTGGATCCACTTGATCCAATTCTCATTGAACCCATATTTTTGTAAAATTTTGAGAATAAAGATCTGGTTAACTCGGTCATAAGCATTGGTCATATCCAATTTTAATACCATTGATTTTTTCTTTCCATGTTTAATTGAATGCAATGCTTCTTCATTCAAAATTATATTGTAAAATATTTCTTTGCCTGCAACAAAGACTCCCTAATCCTCTGAAATTAGATTTAGCATAAAGCATTTCAATGTATTTACCATTATCTTTGCAATGATTTTATGAATTGTGTTACAAAGAGATGTCAGTCTAAATCTAGAGAAGCAAGTTGCATCTCTATATTTTGAAATAACTACCAAAAAAATGGAGTTAATGGCCTTGAGGATCTCCCCTGAGTTTCTTTCTTCTTCTACCACTTCCAATAAATATTTT